>OY728119.1:1785625378-1787023924 GCA_963277665.1 Viscum album | reverse complement strand
TTTCTAGTATGATATTCTTAATTTATTAAGGATTCCACTACATCAATAGAAATACGTTATCCTTTCACAATAGGTCTTTTACTAACAAGGAACGAAAAATATCATATGAACATCGGTCAACATGGTTTGTTAAATATTTGGATTGATTAAATCAAGAATGAGAATGTGTATCTATGTTTTATACATACATAATTTTGGAATACTCAGAAGATTTAAGTTACTTCTAAGTCAACTCAACATCCAAATTGTTTTTACTTTTGAATCCCCTAACTTCTAAAACATAAATAATAATGATTCATATTATATATGAAAGATATGGATCAAATATTTTCGTTCTTTACCGAAATATATATATTCTATAGAGTATGAAATCTAGCTTCAGTTATTCACCTAATTAATATGATATTTTTGGAATATGAAAGCTAGACTTATTTCTTCATCATGATAATATTTTTAAAATGATAAAATAACATCTATCTATCCCCTCGGTCTAGTATCATCATTATATAATATACATAAATGTTTTATCCTCCTTTTATACCAAACTAGAAGTGTTGGATCCTCAATTAAAACTGGTACCATGGGATATTAAAACTCCTCACATTGAATTTACAACATTATTAATTCTATCTTCTTAAATCACCAATTTCTCTCGAAATTTTTTATTTAACTTAAGTTATTATTGTTCAACAATCATTGAACAATTTTCACCACATCATTAAATTTTAGATAGAACTACTTCAAATAACTCATGATAGTTTATCTTTGAAGAAATTATTATCATAACAACATTTAATTCATACACTCAATAAATCAATATCATACTTCTTTAAGTTTATCTTTAAAAAGATTTGGGTTAAACTAGAAATAAAATTTAGATATTTAGGCTTAATATAACATAACACGCAATATTCTAGAGTTATTCTTTCAAATCTCTAATGCATTGCCTAAAATCTAGTCAACAACATCTCAGGATTCATCTACACAACACATCATTATAGCTTCTGATAAAATCATTTTCTGGACATCTATGCTTCCTTAGATTTTTCTCTCCATAATATTCATCATTTGGAATTAGTAAAATTACCCTATTAAAATGTAACAATCTAAGTAAATAAAGAAATTTGATACTCCCAAATTTATTAATATTTGTGATTTAAATATTAATTTTACTTTAAAGGGGTTTCTAGGTTCGATGGCGTACCCAATACGCAACAATGGGTTTCTTTGAAATCGTAAATTGCACACTAATAATATTATTTTATTATTTTAAATGGTAGTTAACGCCTAGCTGTTGTATTGGAGGGAATGAACAGAACTGACTAAAATATGATTATTAATGTTGGTTATATGTTTTTATATTTATCAAATAAATGTTATAGGATTAGAATGTGAATGAATCTAATTTTTAGCATAATTTACTTTAAAAGGTTGATTTACCACCTTTTGATGGAAAACCCTCTTTAAATAAAATTTTGGTCACTTTTATATGTTTTATTTGAAAAAATAAAATTCTTCTTTAAAATAGGGACATAAAAAATTAATTTGGGTAAAATTTTGGTATTTTTCTGATAAAATTCTTTTTTTGAAGAATAGTGAAAAATATTGTATTTTAATTCAGAACTACTTTTTAATCTAATTTATTTATATGTATAGATCATCTTTTTAATTGGTTTTAAAGTGTAATTAGATTATATTGTTACCATTTAATCCAATTGTGGTCATTGGAATTAATTTCACTTTGAAATTGGACATAAACAAGTGTCAATCATTTGATAGATACTGTTTCTTTAAAACATGTTATTGGTTTTTACAATGGAAGTTAATTTTAAATTAATTAATATGACATCTTTGTTTTGAATTTTTTGAAATAGACATCGTTTTTAAATTCAGAATATCAAATATAGCTTAGGCTTAATTTTTGGTATTTTTCTGGAAAAATTAAAGTTTTGATAAATAGTGAAACCACTAAGTAGTAGTAAAAAAAACTGAATTTTTTGTTTAAATGAAATTTTACCACTTCTGTGAATTGAATTTTGAAAATATGACTTACATAGTTCTTATTAGTAAGTAGAATATGGTTTAATAATATGAAAAATAATTTTTTGCTGAATTGTTACTTTTGACTTTTATTTACCGTGGTTAAATTTCAATAGGGTAGTTCGATGTAAAAATAATATCATAATAATAAAAAATTAACTTAAAACTTTTCCTAACCTTATTAGATGAATCCTGGCCGACCATGGGAATCCTTGGATTTATTTGGGGACCCCTTGGAGCCACTTAATAGTGATAATGATACTTTATTTTAATTAACTTGAAGTAAAGAAAAAAATGGCATAAACAAATATCTTTTAATAAATTAATTTTTACACAAGGTTATATAAGTTATCTTTCTGACTATTAATTTTCATTAGAAAGATAAAAGGATATACTACATCATGGTATTTTTTTTAAAAAATTTACATCAAATAAATTAAATTATGTATGATATAATAATGATACAATGTTTACCTCATTTATAAATGATTTAAATAAATAAGATTATAAAGAGTAAAATAATATAAAAAACCTATCCAAATACTTTTTTGTTGATTTTATTTTGACCATATGTCTTCTTATCTTTGACTTTAATTTGTTTTGTAACTTTAGAAACTAAAAATCATTATATAATAAAATAATATTTTTACACTTTCTTAAAGATCCACTCCTACCCCTTATAGAAATCCCTCATCCATCAAAATTTAAATTTTTATTATCAAGCCATTTTGAGTAAAATGGGAAACCATAGTTCACAGAAAATACCCCTATATGATAAAATATATCACAAAATAATTAATCACGAGACTTATATTACTCGAGTTAGCTACCCTATAAATTTCCCATTACAGCGCACTAACCTGTGTTTCTAGGTCCTCTCTAATAAGCTCTTCAAGGTGGGTGAGCATCCTTTCAATTGTTTAGATGAATTAATCTGTGTTTATTATGCTCTGATTAAAGCCCTAGGCCAATATTCGGTCTTATTTATCTATCTATAGCTCTTTCTCCTCGTTGGCTTCAACCTGTAACCTTCTTTCATAAATTATTTTCATCTACTCTTCTAAGACATTGGGTTGGATAGCTTTGTCTGACGTTTCTTCCTTGGAGTGCACGATCAAATTTAAACACTCTAGAGGCTCTTCAATTTCCCATTTTATAAGTCCTTTGCTTCCATTGGTCCTATCCTTCTTGGTCGACCTTATCTCCATCGGCTTTGGTGAATGGGAGTAATCCTTGCGTCCCTTTGGTTTTTTCCCTTGAACCACTATACATTTTCCTGAATCTCAAAATCCTTTTTCCCCATTTTTCATCGAGGGATATGAGGCCCTTTCCCTTGAAATAAGTCCCTGATATCCACCAAGAGTTTACTATAGCTGTCATCTCCTGATGAATATTCCTCTTGAGTCAAGAGGTGTTCTTGAACCTCCAAGACCTAAAATAGGATCCTTATCTTAATCCCCGAGCCTTATTTGATGCCCCTCTATTTTCCCGGTGACTCCCCATTTCCTGTATTTTTCTCCCATTCATTCTTCTTTCCCCCATTCCCAGCCTTTAACTGAGGTGTCGGGTTATCACCGAGTGTGTTAGGGTATAAGGTCCCCAATACAGTCACTCCATTCGGTTTCTCTTGTCCAATTTGAGTTTCTGATTCAACCAGCAAGGCAGTCTCCTGCACCATGTCAGAAATAGTGAGCAGTTCATAACCCCACCCCATGAACTGCATATTCTTTTTTGTGTCTTCCCATCCATGACCATCGCTGCCACCGGTATTCTGGGAATCACCAACACTCCAGTCCCTCACACCATTTTAATTTGGTATATCCATTACCTTATCTTGTGTTCCACCTCCCTGCACAGCTTCCTTTCTAAACTCATGTAAGGTAGTAATTCCCAAATCCTATTTGAGGCGGGGATAAACATCTACTACCTGCGGTTCTTCCACCTTCACCTTCAACATCACAAAATATACTACCTATGAGGGAACCAATGTTATTTGACCCTCTCTAGATCTAGACTCCTCTCCTGAATAGTCCTATTGCATGACTGATTCCACTACCTTTTGAACTTCCCCACTCACCTTCTCAAGCTCAACCATGCCACTATTATCCCGGGCCTGTTGTACTACGGGTTCCACCTGCACTTCATTCCCCTCATCTGGACTTACCACTGGAGTTGTGATATTCCTACCTCAGAGACCATGGCGGCAACCAGAGACCAAACGGCGTAATCGGTGGAACCCCAAGCAGAACGCATGCTATGACTCAAAGAAAACTCTTTGATTACATCTGAATTCTTCACCAACCAATACTCATAGCCATTCTGTTGGAGCCTTCGAGATGTTGACCTAAACACATACTTGAGGGGTGATTGGATAATAAAACACAGAGGTGGGGATATAAGAATACAAATACCTTCCGACCATATTACCCGACATATAGATAATTGAAGGATTCTGAAAAGGGAGAGGCAGGTCAGGGAATCTTTCCCAACCCTTTGTGGAATCCACATCCTGGTTCATGCTGAACTCAAAGGACCATATAAGGAGGTGAAACCCACAGCCATTGAAAATGCGAGAGGTGCTGGAGCAGGTGATAATCATATCTTCCTCTGAAGCGAAATGGATCATCAAGCAGCGCCGATCAAGCAGACCCACAACCACACAATCATGAAACCCCCATGTGTAAAAAACAAATTCGTCAAAAGCTTCCACCGAGGGTCATATACCCCTGAAGCGAGCCACAAGATTCGACCTATGAAGATCTAAAGCTGTGTTGAACTCTTTTTTTAAAATCGTGAGCTAAGGAGTTCCATTATGCAAATCTATGACATTAGGGAAAAGGTGGATCGACATGAAATAAAGAAGGAAATTCAGGTTAGTGAAGGGAATGAAAGGCCCAGGCATAAAATGGAGTTACCCAAATTAATGGTAACTGTTTCTCTTAAATTATTTAGTTTTATTTTATTTTATTTTACTTCTCCAACCCCCTAAACTTTTTTTATTCCTTTATTTTATAACAACACCAGTATCCTCAATATAATAGGTTGTTATGAAAAGGATTCTAACTATACTTACACACACCTCTGTCTAATGGGGAAAGAACATATTGTTTTTGTGGACGACGAAGTGTTGCCTCATGAAACGAGGATTGTTCAAATGTCTCCCACCCCCTCTCATGGTGGAAATTATAGTGTAAATATATTTATATATGATATATATTATATTTTTATTGTTTCTATTCTTTTTTATTTTTCATTTATAGAATACCTTTATGGTTTCCATAGTGGGTAAATACGATAATATCATTTGAGGAAGTGCGGACTACTACCCCCTCAAAGTGATATGACTCGTTCATGACTTATGTGGAACGTATAAAGGGTAGAGTTAATTAAATTAAATATTATATTATAATGAAATTATAATAAACATATCTATCATTATGTTTTCATTCCATTATTATACGAAATAGAATTGGAAGTAGCGTTCATGCGTACATACGGCTTATCGACTCCATGAACGGTGCATTTCAATTCTTTTATCCAAATTTTATGTACTATTATAAATACATGTATATACTGGATATATATGATATATATGATATCTACATCATGAATATCATTAATGATATAATGAACTATTTAACACCTGGACAACTTTTAATTATAAGAATTTCATTTTTTGAATCAAGTACAAAATATCAACAAAACGACCATTATTAACTTAAATGATTACATAATGTTTATAACATGGTAATAAGTGATTTAAAATGAATGATAAACTTTAAAAAATGGTTCTTAAGCAAGTAGAAATTTTCTTTAGTTTATTATTCTGGAGATTAAATAAAGAATGGGTCAATTCTGACACGAGGTAAGGGACTTTGTCTCAATATCCTTTCATTGAGGAATATATTGTTTTATACACAACTTTTTTTATACGAAGTATAAACACCTTTTAATTTTCATTTCATTCAATGGGAATATTTTTTTACGAAGTGATTTACTGAATGACATAAAATAATGTTAATTTTTAACGTAAGCTGTGACGATGACATTTCTACTACCGCGAGTATTATTTGATCCTTGTATTCCATAACAAGCCGTTTTGTTTTTAAAAGGAAAATAAATATGATATACTCTTTTAGGTATTTTGGTACTGAAATTTGTTTTGATAATGGATTTTTTATGTCAATATATTTAAGTGATATATTGTGATTGAAATGTGGAAATGTTTTCATTCCTTTTATTTGTTGTATGTGGTACCTGGACATTTGATGGGTGTTTATGTGATAAACCATATTATCGGTGGTTCTATGATAAACAAGGACAGGTGGTTACGTTATAACGTCCAATGCATTGGTTATGGAAGTTGGTCGTAAGGTTATTCCATTTAGTGATATGTGTGGAAGTCGACCATATAGTTATTCCATTTATGTATGTTAATGTCCCAAGTTTCCTTTAAATGTTATGTGTTTCTTATAGGGGGTTTATAGTAATATTTGGTTTTAAAAGAGTATGAAATGATCTTTTATCTAGTGAAGAGTATTTACTACTTCATAAAGGTGAAAAGTATTACTTATGATAAAGTATCCATGGTTTAATTGTTGTTTTTAAAAACTAACAGTTTTACTTCTTTCTATATCCCTTAATGAGCTCTTTATGCTCATACTATGCTTTTGAAATGTTTTTTTACAGGACATAAAGTGGAATATTGTCAAGGATCGGATCAAGGAAAAATCATGATGTCTAAAACATGGAACTAGAAATAACTCATTTTTCAAGAATTTTTCTATGTGTAAAATATGGGAACTGGGCAGAGGTGTCTACTATGTAATTTTTGAGATGTAATGTAATAATTATGACCTAATTTTATAAAACTCTAAACCTAAAAATATCCTCAATGTAAATTATTATATTAATTCAAGATTATGTAATTTTTATGGTCATGTCATTATAGTTGGTATCAAAGGCCTGTTTAGAAAACATTAGGAGTTAGGGTATTGTTAAATTAATGCTAATATTGAAATGATAGAATTTACAGATTACCATGTTGCTTCACCTAAGATATCTCTATGTTAAAAATGGATTCCCGTAGAGGAAATAGGGAAGCTATGTTGGGATGCCATCAGGAGGAAGACAACCATCCAAATCAGCAACCTAAGAAGGTCATAATTGGAACTGAACAGTTTGTTTCAGTGACAGCATAGTTTAATTAAGCTATAAATGGTGGTGGTATCCAAGCATGAGATCAGCTAGATCTACATCAGAGAAACGTCTTAGTAGTGGAGCTTTTCTTAAGGCAATATCCCCAATCCTTCAGTGGATCATATGGACATGTGCTACCTAAAGGGTGGATTAAATCAACAGAAAATATTTTTGTGGTCATGAGGTGTTTAGCACATCAAAAAATTAGTTTTTCTATTTACTGTTTTGAAGTTGAAGTTGATCAATAGCGGTCGATGGTGAAAAATATCAGGGATAGTTAGGATATTTATGCTCTGGTTTGGGTGAATTCAAAGGTATGTTTCTTGAGAAATATTTTCCTTAGGTGGATCATCTTATGATGGAAAAACAATTCCTATAATTCAGGTAGGAGGATGAATCAGTGGCTGCTTATGAAGGAAAGTTCACTCGACTGGAAAGGTATGCTCGAAATTTCATCTGATATCTTGATAGTAAGATAAACAAATTTTACTCAGGACTAAAGGAGAAGTATTGAAAAGAATTATCCTCTCGTGAGTTCAAAAGTTATTAAAAAAATGTTTGATGTGCAGAGAAGGTGTAAACGGAGTTTTTCGATGATAAGGTGTTCTTTGAAAAACAACACACCAAGAGGATCAGTTGGAAGGAAAAGGGAAATAATTCATCAAAGATGCTTGGAGGAAAGAAAACTAAATATCCTTCTTCTGAGATGGGTGGTAAAAAGCATCCTGGAGAATGTTTATCAATGTCTAGAAAGTTCATCTGGTGTGGTAAGTCTGGTCATATTGCTCGTAACTGTAATGAAGATGATCAAGCAGGCAATGAAAAGTCAGTGGTAAGATGTTTTAAGTGCAATGAAATGGGACAATATAAAAATGAGTATCTAGTGAAGAACTCTACCAAGGGATTGTAACCAGACTACAAGAAAAAAGGGGTGGTGAATTCCTTTTCAACTACTTCAGTAGATGTTGGGCCATCAAATGAAGTAGTATCAGGTAAACTGTTTGTTTGTTCTGATTATACTAATGTGTTTTTTGATTTTGGGTCTTCACCATTGTTCATTTCTAATAAGTTTTCTAGTAAATATGGAATTTCATATCAAGATATGAATCCTGAACTTATGGTAAAACCACCTAGAGAAAATGTTGAGACAAAAATAAATTATAAGAAACTTCTTGTCCTTGTGTGCGGAAAGAATCTACCTATAAACCTTATTTTTTTTACTCTAGTAGAGTTTGATGTTATTTTAGGCATGGATTGGCTATCTTTTTATCATGCTAAGATTGACTGCAGAGAAAAAGAAGTTTCTTTTCAAAAATATTTATAGTTTTTGTACAAGAATGAACTCTTAAATTTGATAACATATTAGGAAGCTGAGAAATGTGTAAAATATAGAAATTAATTTTACCTTGAGCATATTGTTGTAAATAAAGAAACTATTCATATTAATGATGTGAAAGTGGTAAATGGGTATCTTGATTTTTTCCTAATGATTTTCCTGGTGTTATACCTGATCGGGAAGATGAATTTACTGTTGACTTTGTTCCGGATGCTAAGCCAATTTCAAGACCCCCTTATCGAATGGCTCAAATTGAACTTTTAGATTTAAATAATCAATTAAAGGGGTTATTAGATAAAGGTTTCAATTGACCGAGCACATCACCATGGGGTTCCCCATTCATATTTGTTAAAAATAAATATGGTTCAATGAGACTTCTCATTGATTATGGATCATTGAGTAACAGCACTATTAAGAACAAGTATCCTTTCCCTCATATCGATGATGTGTTTGATCAGCTCTCAGATGTTCGGTATTTTACGAAGATTGACTTGAGGTCGGGGTACCATCAGTTGAAAGTAAAGGAAGCAGAAATTCTGAAGACCGAATTTCTTACTAGATACGGCGATTATGAATTTTATGTTATGCCTTTTGTTTTAACCAATGAACCTTCTATATTCATGGATCTAATGAATAGAATTTTTCAGGAGTTCTTGGATAAGTATGTGTTTGTGTTCATTGATGGTATTTTGGTTTATTATAAAAGTAAAGAGGAGCATGAAATTCATTTAAGGGTTTTCTTCCAAACCTTAAAAGAAAAGAAACTACTTCGTAAATTCAGAAACTATGAGTTTTTGTTAAAACAAATTTTTTTCCTTGGTCAGATTGTTTCATAAAATGTCATCATTGTTGATCCTTCTAAAACAAAAGTTGTTGAAAAATGGACAATACCCACAAATATAACCATGATCTGTGGTTTTCTTGGGTCTTCAAGTTATTATCGGAGGTTTTTTGAGAATTTTTTTTGTTTATCTTGTCCAATGAATATGTTAACTCAAAAAGGTGTAAAGTTAATTTGGACAAAAAAATGTGATAATTGTTTTCATGAATTGAAAATAAGACTGGTGAATTCTCCATTTTGGCACTGCCCTCTAGAAATGGTGACTTTGTTGTCTATAGTGATGCTTCGTTAAAAGGACTTGGTTATGTCATTATGAAGAATGATTAGGTAATTTCTTATGCTTCACATCCATTGAAACCTCATGAGTTAAATTACCCTACACTTGATTTGGAATTAGTTATAGTTTTTTTTTCTTTAAAAATTTAGAGGCATCATTTGTATGGAGTAAATTGTGAAATATATACTAATCCCAAAAGTTTTAAGTATCTATTCACTCAAAAAGAATTGAACATGAGATAGAAGAGATGGATAGAATTAATCAAGGATTATAATTACACGATCCTTTAACATCTGGGAAAATAAAATAAATTGGTTGATGCTTTGAGTCGAAAAAGTAATTCTTCATTAACCATTCTATTTTTGGAATAAGTTCCTTTGGTTTTTGATTTGATAAACCTTGGCATAGAGGTTGTTTTTTAAGGAAATTATTTGGTTTTGTTTGAGGTGTTAGTGAGAAAATCTCAATCAGGCATAATTAAGCAAGTACATAAGGGAGAAAGTGAGTTGCGGAAAAAGGTAGAGTTGGTTTAAAAGGGTAGGTTTCCTAATTTTAACGTTGATAATGATTTTGTTTTGAGGTTTTGGAAGAGATTATGTGTGACTTGTGATTAACAGTTGAAGAATGAGTTGTTATGTGAAGCTTATAGTTCCCCTTTTTTAGTTCATCCTGGCAGTACTGAGATGTACAGAGTTCTTCAGGAGTATTACTGGTGGGATGCAATGAAAAAAGATATTTCTTATTTTATTTTGAATTGTTTTACTTGTCAGTAGGTTAAATAAGAGCAAAAGTTACTGAAAGGGATGCTTTAGTATTTACCGGTGCCAAAGTAGAAATGAGAAAATATATCCATGAACTTCATTGTGGGATTACCAAAGACATCTCACGGTAATAATGTAATATGGGTTATTGTTGATTGATTGACTAAATATGCTCATTTCTTTCCTATTCAAGATACTTTGTCTCTAGATCAACTTGTTTTTATATGTTAAATAGATAGTCTGGTTACATAGTGTTCCCCTCTCCATTGTATCTGATCATGATCCCAGGTTAACTTGTAACTTTTGCAAAGGCCTTCAAAAGTTATTAGGTACTGAATTAAATTTTAGTACATATTTTTATCCACAACTAGATGGGCAGTCAGAACGAACAATGCAGACATTAGAGGATATGCTACATGATTATTCACTAGATTACCAGGGAATTTGGGATCAACATATTTCTTTGGTTGAATTTTCTTATAATAACATTTTTTATTCCAGTATAAAAATGTCTCAATTTTAGGAATTATATGGGAAGTGGTGTCAAACTATAGCTTTTTGGGTTAAAGTAGGTGAAAGTAAGTGGATGGGACCAGAATTGGTAGAAGAGATGGAAAAAAACGTTCAGTTGATTCAGAAGCACATGAGAACAACTCAGAGTAGGTAGAAAAGTTATACGGATAACTGGAGGAAGAATTTTTTTCAGGTAGGTGACTATGTCTTTCTCAAAGTTTCTCCATGGAAAGTGTCATGTGTTTTTTTAAGAAGGAATAGTTGAGCCCGAGTTTCATTGGACCTTATAAAATCCCTGAGAAAGTAGGATTAGTTGCATACATAGTGGATTTACCTCCAATTTTGTCCCAGGTACACAATTTTTTTCCTCTTTCAATGTTGAGAAAGTATATGCCAAATCCATCTCATGTTTTAAGTCTAGAGATAGTTCTATTGGAAGAGAATCTCTCTTATGAGGAACATTTAGTCCAGATTCTTAACCAAAGAGAGAAAGTATTGTAGAATAAGGTAATTAACAATGTAAAGGTTTTTTGGAATAACCATATGGTTGAAGAGGTAATGTGGGGATCTGAAAATGCTATGAAAGTTAAATATCCCCATTTATTTGATAAGTGAATAAAATTGTGAGGACGCAATTCACAAAAGTGGGGAAGGATGTAACATCCTAGGTAAATAAAGAAATATTATATTCTCATATTAATTATTATAGGTTAATTAAATATTAATTTTACTTTTAGGGGGTTTTTATGTTTGATGGCATACCCAATACACAACAACGGGTTTCTTTGAAATCATACCTTGCATACTAACACTATGAAATTATAATTTTAAATGGTAGTTAATACATATCCATTATATTGGTATGAATGAACAGAAATAAATACAATGTGATTATACATTTTTTCTAAATGCTATTACATTTATCCAGAAAAAAGTTAGAGGCTTAAAATGTGAATGAATCTAATTTTAAGCATAATTTACTTTAAAAGGTTGATTTTCCGTATTTTGATGGGAAACCCTCTATAAATCTAGTTTTGGTCACTTTTATATGTTCTATTTGATAGAATATAAATCATCTTTAGAAACAAGTCATCAAAATTTACATTGGGTTAAATTTTGGTATTAATCTGATAAAATTTATTTTTTAAAGAATAATGAAAAATACTGTATTTTAATTCAAAACTTATTTTTAATCTAATTTATTTATCTGGTTAGGTTAACTTTTTAATTGGTTTTAAAGTGTAATTAGATTATATTTTTACCATTTAATAAGATTTTTATCATTGGATTTAATTTCACTTTGAAATTGGACATAAACAAGTGCCAATCGTTTGATAAATATTGTTTCTTCAAAACATGATATTTGTTTTAAGAACGAGAATTAATTTTAAATTAATTAATCCAAATTATATGTTTTTAATTTTGTTAAATAGGAATCATTTTTTAATTAGGAATATCAAATATATCTTAGGCTGAATTTTTGGTATTTTTCAGAAAAACATCAATTGTTTATGAATAGTGAAACCACTGAGTATTTGTTAAAAAACTGACTTTTTCATTTAAATGAAATTTTAATGCTTCTGTGAATTTAATTATGAAAATCCGACATACATGGTTGTTATTAGTAAGAAAAATTTTGTTCAATAAGATGAAAATATCTTTTGTGAATAGTAAATTTTGACTTTTATTTACCATTGTTAAAGGTAAATAGGGTAATTCAATGTAAAAATAATATCATAATAATAAAAAATTACCTTAACACATGTTTTAACCTTATTGGATGAGTCATGGAAAACCATTGGTATCCTTGGGTCTATTTTGGGACCCCATGGATCCTCATAAGAGTGATAATGACACTTTATTTTAATTAACTTAAAGTAAAGAAAAAAATGATATAAACAAATATCTTTTAGTAAATTAATTTTTAATAGGGTTCTATAAGTTATATTTTTTACTATAAATATTAATTGGAAATATAAAGATATTTCCTACATCATGGTATTTTTTATAATTTTTAGACATCAAATAAATTAAATTATGTATGACACAATAATGATGCAGTGTTTACCTCATTAATAAATGATTTAAATAAATATGATTATAAAGAATAAAATCATATCCAAACCTATCCAATTCCTATTGGATGATATTATTTTGACCATGACTCATATTATCTTCGACTTTAATTAGTTTTTGTTATTTATAAACGAACAGAAACAATGTAGTAAAATAATATTTTCACGCTTTCCTAAGAAGCCCCTCCTCTCCATTATAAAAATCCCTCACCTCTAACCCATTCCTCACACCTCTCAAGCCCCTCGTCTCATCAAAATTCTTCCAAATTAAGCTCCCTACATCCATATCCTCCTCCTAGAAGCCTTAAATTAGGCATAAGGAACTTCAAGAAGTCCTTTTGGTTAAAATAAATGGGAGTTACCCGAATTAAAGGTAATGGTTTCTCTTAAATTATTTTGTTTCATTTTACTTCTCAAGGAACATAAACTCTTTTAATTACTTTATTTTATAAAAACACCATTATATTCAATATACTACGTTCTTTTTATGAGAATTATTGTAACTACACTTACACACACCTCCGTCTAATGGGTAAAGAACATACTTTTCTGTGGACAACAAACTACTTCCTCACAAAATGATGATTGTTCAAATATCTCAAACTTCTTCTCATGGTTGCCATTATTATGGAACTATATTTATATATGTTATATATTAGATTTATATTGTTCATATTCTTCCGTATTTTTTATTTATAGAATGCCGTTATAGTTTCCATAGTGGGTAAATATGATAATTTCAATTGAGGAAGTGCAGACTACCACCCCGTCAAAGGGATATAACTTGTTCATGCCTTTTGTGGAATGTATAAAGGATACAATTAATGAAATTATTAAATATAATATACTGTAATTATAATATATATATGTATCATTATATTTTCATTCCTTTAAAATACAAAATAGAAATGGAATTAGCGTTCATGCGTACGTACGACTTACAGTCTCCATGAAAGGTGCATTTCATTTTTTATATCCAAATGTTATGTACTATTATAAATACATGTATAAACTGTATATATATGATATATATGATATCTAAATCATGAATATCATTATGGATATAATGAACTTTTGACCACATGAACAATATGTAATTATAAGCAGTCCATTTTTGACTCAAGTACCAAATATCAAAAAAACGACCATTATTAACCTAAATGATTACATAATGTTTATAACATGGTAATAAGTTCTGTAAAAGAAATGATAAACATTAAAAAATGGTTTTTAAGCAAGTATAAATTAACTTTAGTTTATTATTTAGGAGATTAAACCATGAACGGGTCATGTCGGAAACAATGTAAGGGACTTCTTCTCAATCTCCTTTCATTGAGGCATATATTGTTTAATACACGACTTTCTTCTATATGTTTTATAAACACCTTTGACTTTTAAATTCATTGAAATGGAATCTTTTTCTACAAATATTTTTACTAAAAGGAAAAAAATGTTAATTTTTAACATATGCAGTAACAATGACCTTTCCACCGCCATGAGTATTATTTGATCTTTGGCTCCCCTAACAAGCCGTAATGTTTTTAAAAAGAAAATAAATACAGTATACTCTTTTATCTATTTTGGTATCGAAGATTGTATTGATAATGGATTTTTTACGTCAATATATTTATGTAATATATAGTGGTTTAAATGTGGAAATGTTTTCTTTCCTTTATATTTGTTGTATGTGTTATTATATTATAATTGTACTTGGACATTTGACGATGGTTACGTGATAAACCAAAGGACGGGTGGTGTCGTGATAAACCATGAAGGGTGGTTATGTTATAACCTATAATTCATTGTGTATAAAATTCAACAATATGTCTATTCCATTTAGTGATATATGTGGAATTTGACCGTATGGTTATTCTATTTAAGTATGTTAATTTCCCAAGTTACCTTTATATGTTATGTGTTCTTTATATGGGTTTTATGGTAATATTTTGGATACAAACGGGAAATAAATGATCTTTTTTCAGTGAAGAGTATTTACTACTTCATTAAGGTTAAAATTATTACTTATGATAAAGTATTTATGTTTTAATTGTTGTTTTAAAAAACTAACAGGTGTCCTTCTTTGTGTATCCCTTACTCAGCTTTTTATGCAAATCCCATGTTTTTGAAATATTTTTCACAGGACATAAAGTTGAATAGGGTCAAGGATGGGATCAAGAAAAAGTCATGATTTCTAAAACATGTAACTTGACATGACTATTTTTTACATTAATTTTTATTTGGTGAAAAATATTGGAACTGAGTAGAAGTCTCTACTTTGTAATTTTAGAGATGTAATGTAATAGTTGTGACCTAATTCTCTAAAACTCTAAACCTCAAAAGATCCTCAATGTGAATTATTAACTTAATTCAAGATTATGTAATGTTTAAGGCTAGGTCCTTGTATAAAAATGTATTCAAATATTAATTCAAAATTATTATTTAATAAGTTTGAAACATCTAGAGTGATTATATCATATTATTGAGAAATCATAAATTCAACAATATTTATTAGTTTCTTCTGTATCCATATCAATATATAGCATAATAATGAAATGGTCTTTAACACCATCTGAATTGATCTTATTCATAATCATTTTACACATGATGTATCTATAAAATATTTCTTTTTCATCCCAATTCACCTTTTTAGTCAGGATTTATCATCTTTCTTTATTATTATTCTGACTTTTTGTCAATGATCCTTACACAAAAGAATTTTTCTATCTCATCATCATATTATGAATATCAAATTTTTGAACAGATTATTAAATCATTAAATTCATGTACCTTTCAACTCAGATATGTCTTTTCTTACTCATACTCTATAACTAAATTTTTCAGATAGCAGCTTTCAAGACAACTACATAAATAGAATCCACTTTATTGTCTTCCTTTATTCTTTTTTTGAACTTTTAATAATTTTTAATACATTAATTAATTCTTCTATCTCATCAGCTAATTAAGTGTATGATCTTCTAAAATGGTTTCATAAATAATAAATACCCTGTAAATATTAACTCAATATTTACATTAGATACTCATATTCAATAATTAATTCTACTAGATAAAATCTTTCTGACTAACTACATCAGTAGGTTTAACTTTACAAAGACTTAAATCTATTTTTCAAAAGTAAAGCATTCAAATTTACTCTCAAATATCTATTCACGACTTTTGTTATTCTTTTTTAAAGCACTATATTCTCTTTGGAAACAATTCGTCTTCCATATTTCTGAATCACATGTGTCAAAATCCATCCATTCACTAAATTCAAAATTTACATGTTTTAAGTAATTTTTTTAAGACTATTATATATCTTTTATAATTATAATCAACTTATCATGAATTTTAAATACATAATATAATCATCAACACATATTATTTCAGAATAAACTACTACTAGTGTCACAAGTGTTCTTAATACTAATATAATTATTCATTTGGTGGTATAAACCTTTTTATATGTAAAATATTATGGATAAAGTTAAAAATATATGTTTGATTTTATTTTATGATAGTATATTATATAAATGAATAATTCATATAAGTCACACCCATTGGTGATCCCTCAAAGTATTTAAGTTATAATCTATGAATGTCATCCATTTTTGGTATATTACTTTTTGACAATAAGATAAGGATGTACCTCTTTAATCATTCCCAAACAGTATTATTTAATCATTATCTTTTATATTCTATTTTTTCACCATATATTGAATTTATTTCTAATTAATAAACAATGAATCTTTATCACAATCCATTTAGTCTCATTTTAATTTTTAATGTTTTAAAAAACATTGCAAATTATGGGGAATAACAACTATTCTATGAATTCATGTGGATAGAATACATATAATGTAACACCCTGATATTTTATGAGAAGTTTTTTTATGTCTTATGTTATACACAACATAAAATAAATCTTTCACGTCACACAAAACTATCTTGGCTTGTGTTACATGCAATCGCGACCTTCCTCGATTGTGTGTGTAGTACGCAATACCGAGTTTCACTAAAAAATGGTATATTATTATAATATTATAAACTAGCCTTAATGAATAGTATTTACTTAATTTTGAATTTTATAACATTATTATTCATCTTACATATTTCCTAGAACATGGTATGAGAACAAAATAATTTTTTTGGTAAAATAAGTATTTTTCAAAAAATGCAGTTTTGCCACCTTTTGAGGCCCACCCACCTTAAATCTAGTTTTTGACATGTCTATATGTTTAATTTCAAAAAATAAAATTCTTCTTTGGAATCAGGATATAAAAATTTACTTTGGATTAATTTTTCATATTATTCTGATAACTTTCATATTTTAATGAATTGTAAAAACATGCTATATTTTAATTAAAAACATCTTTTTTCATCACAATAATTTATATGGTTAAATTCAAATATTGAATGGTTTTAAATTATAAATAGAATATATTTTTACCATTTAATATAATTTATGTCATTATAATTAATTTTACATTGAATTCATAGGTAAAAACATTTCAATCTTTGGCAATGATTTAACTTTTAAAAACCCGTTTACTTAACAAACTGGATTAATTTTCAATTAATTACTGCAAAATTTTTGTTTTGAATTTTGAAAAATGAATTCCATATTTGGATTCAGTGGGTCCAAATTATGTTAATAGGTTACTTTTAATTTTTTTTTTTTGAGATTATGAATAGTAACTACGGTAATTTTTATTTACTGTAGTTAAAGGTAAATCGGGTAATTAAGCGTAAAAAAAAGATTATAAAATTACCCAAACACCTTCCAAAATACTATTGGATGAATAAAAGTCGACCCATATCATCTAAGGTTCGGACTAGATTCATTTCATGGACTTTTTAACATGAAATAATATAATTATTATTAAAACCAAAGAAAGTGACAACATGTCACTCTCTTAAATCATATAAGTATAATATTTTTAAATTAGTGACAAAAATCATGGAACTTCAAACATGAATAGCCTAAAAAAATATACTAAAATTATCTACATCATATAAATTTATTTATAATTTTTAGGGATTAAATAATTATCATTATTTATGACATAATAGTGATGTTGAAATTATTTTATTGATTGAAATATCAAATAAATGATTTTAAAAGTATTAAAATAAATATTATATGAACTATTTTTTGTTCTCCACAAATTTTCTATAAAAAATTACATGTTATGAATAAATTAAATATTTTAGTTTGAACATATCTTCTGTATATATTTTATTTAAACTCAAATAAATGAATAGTGTCAAAATTGACAGTATTGTTAATTTTTAAAAATTACATATTATAAAATTGTTTAAAAATCACAAAAAATATTTAAAATTTATAAATTAAAATATATATGTTCTAAAATGTAATGAATTATACAATTATGGACAATTCACAACATATAAGTAATTATTTATAATTATTTATAATTTAGAATATTATTACCACAAATAAAATTAAATAGATTATATAAGGATAAATCATGTTTAAAATGTTTAAAATAAATTCCCAACAAGTCTAAATTTTATTGGATGATGATATTACAACCCTATAGCATCTAAGATTTTGATTTGAGTTATTTTTGGAGGTTTTTATGTGGGGTTTGAATTTATTATAAATTAATATATCTTATAATTCCAAAGGTGCCCCTCTCCTCCCTTATAAAAGGGAACCTCCTCCCTCTCCTCCTCATACCACTTTGAGCCTTAAAGATCAGAAAAACCCTACCAATTTCTCTTCTCCACTTCCCTAGATACATCATATAGGTCCTTCTTTTCTTCAAAGACCAATCTTAGTGCCCTAAGAGGAGGTTTCAAAGGGACGTGTCGAAGAAGAGGTAATATCCATTACCAATTCTTTCAAATTTATTTATTCTTCTAATTCATCTTCTTTAGTTGTTTCATTATTAATTAATAACATCAGTATCATCGATATACTTATATGTTATTATAAATATGAAACAACCCTATTTCACCTTCTATCCATCCTACGGAAAATGAAATCACCTCGCCTGCGTACGTACAGAATACAGTCTCCACACCGTGGTGTAATCTGTTTTCCACCACCACCTTAAGTGGATGGGTATAATGGTGTAATTAATAACTATATATAATTATTGTCAAATTATATTTATTCTGAAATAGTATACATACACTTAAATACAATTCCACGATCATGGGAATGATATCATCGCTCGTGCGTATGTACGGCCTACCGTCTGCACGATGTGATGCGACTCGATCTACATGATCTTCATTGAATAATGATTATATAAATGAATTGAATGATTAAATATGATATATATTACACTAATACCATTCTGTAAATGAGTTATTTATAACCTAAAAAGAAGAATAAGAATTTATGCGACAAAACACACATAAGAACATAAAGCTATAAACAGCCGAATAACAAGTAGCAATGAAATATTACTAATAAGAAGCTAATAATATGACCATATATGATATCATAACAATGATTATGATTCTGGAATAAGTCAATGAAATTATTTAAATCATTATACAGGAGGTTCAGACATGTACAAATCATATCATACCTAAGGTAAGGGAAAATCTCACAATCTCATTTTTATCCGAGATTGTTTATACTTCAGAATTTACTGGGGAATATTTATCATCCACATCCATGTTTCCTCAAGATTTAATATTATTTCCATCCTCCTAAAATTGTTTAAATCCAATTTTACCTATTGGTGAGTTTTTAGTAAAATGTATGAAATGGATCTTTGGTCGTTTTTCGTACGAGGGATTTTTTGACTTTTCCGGCAAAAGTATGAGAAGAATGTTTTTTTAACTTATACCGCATGAATGGATTTTTATGTTTTCATAGAACACTATTTCCATGAATCTTCCTTTACAAGTTTTCAAGTTTATTTTTAATCAACTTATTTTAGTTTAAAATTGTATGACATGTTAAGAAAGAAAAATGTTTTTTAAGTAGAAAGGATATTTTCCTCAAGAATAGAGTTCAAGTGTTTTATCAAAATTATTTTCCATATAAGAGAATATAGGGTTATGTTTCTATCCCTATTTTAAATTGATTTGATTATGTTATGTTGGAATTATTTTTATGAATTCCTTTTATCTTATATGATTTATGTTATGATGGGCTGATTTTTAAGAATCCCATTTTTATTACATGGGTTATGCTATGATGGATGATTTATGATCTTGTGGCATACATAATAATGGTATCATTATGATATGGGTGGGACCTATATATTCCTCCAATTCATTGGGTAATGATTTATATCACATGAGATAGACATGGCTAGAATGACAAGTTAATCCGGTTCAGTGATATAGGACTGGAACGCGGAGTGAACTCGGTTCAGTAATGGACTTTGTCCGCTATGATAGTCTTGGAAATGAGTCTTGACTAAAATGAAATGATTTTCTATGATTATGTGTGTATGAAACAATGTTTAATGTTTTAATTTATGATTATTAGTATTACATTTCACCACTATTATTTATCCCATGTTATGATATTATGATCTCTTGTTGAGGTTAAGATATTCAAAATGTTATGAATATGATATGATTGATATTTATTTAGTGTACCCTTACTGAGAATTTGAGCTCACCCTTTTGTATGTTTTCTTTTCCCCTAGTCACGAAGAAGGGTATTAAGTAAGATATGCCAAAAAGAGACTCTAGATATGATGAAATAAATGGGAGACAACGTAGATGATTTATGAACCAGTTGTTTTTGTTTCCCAGTTTCTAAAGACACTATAGCTATACGGTCTTTTCCTGGTTTTGTTATTTAGTGTAATAAGTGTGCTTCAATTTTGAAGTAATAACAATTTATGTAAATTATGAGTTGTTATAGTTGGTATCAGAGGAATGTTATAATCAACCGTTGGAAACTAGGATGTCATATCCCTAGTAAGAACCCTAAGGATATGTCTAAGAATAGAACACAATATTAGTGTTTTATAAATGGCCCTGAATAACCTATGATAAGACCTTAAGTGTAATATTTTATTCTTGATTATGTGGTTTTTCTATTATGATTAGTGTTTCTCACACTATGCTTATTGGTTTTAGTCAATGGCTGGAACCCGAAGGAACCATGTTAATGGTGAATGAGATGGGAAATGCAATGATTGTCCCCCTGAGAAACCAAACGTTATGGGAGATGGAATGAAAAATATTGTAGCCATGCTCACGCAAATTTCTCAAGCTATGAACCATGCAGGACTTCCAAACGAGCAAAGGAAGGAGCCACATTCTGTTGAATCCTTCATGAGGTAGCATCCACCTTCATTTAGCGGGTCTTCTGATACATTAGTATCTGAATAATAGATTAGTACCACTAAAAAGATATTCTCAGTTCTACAATGTTCTGAACATGAAAAAGTTATCTTAGCAGTGTATTGTTTGGAAGGTGATACTGATCAATGGTGGAATATTATCTAGAATACAAGGCAAAGAGTTGAAATTGAGTCCATGGAATCAGACCTGTTCAAGAACTTATTTTTCAATATGTACTTCCCTTATATTCTATGAACAAAGATGGAGTAAGAGTTTCCTGAACTGAAGAAAAAGGATGATTAATCTTTTGCTACCTACGAAGAAAATTTTACAAGACTTCCAAGGTACGCTTCTGGAATTATTATCCAACATGAGAGTAAAGTCGATCGATTCTTTAGTGGCTTAAAACCAAGTCTTCGAAGGGTGTTAGCCATAAGGGACTTCAATAGCTACAAGGAAATTGTTCGATGTACTCTCAAGGTTGAGATGGTGATCGGAGTAACCCATCAGTCATATGGGTTTGATAAGAAAAGGAAAATGGAATTAAAAGGAAAATCTAAAGACCATACTAAAAAGAATATGAGTTTTCCTTTATGCTCAAATTGTGGAAAGAAAGATGGATGGAATTTTTTTAAAGGGACATGAAAATGTTTTAAGTGTGGAAAAGAAGGTCATCGGGCAGTTGAATTTTGAAATAATGGGAAGAATATGTCTAATGATGCGAACAAAGAAAGGGATACACAGAATGCACCTCCTACACTTCAATTTTTCATGTGCAAGGAGATGGGGCATTATGCTAATCAATTCCGAAATCCAAGGGTTTTTTATGATTATCAACATCAAAAAACTCTTAAGGCCAAAGAAAAGGGAAAGTCACATGCAATTACTATCGGTGATGTGGAGTATGATAATGAAGTGTTGAAAGGTAAATTTACCATCCAATCTAAAGTAAAAAATGTTTTATCTGATTTTGGATCCACCCACTCTTTTATTTTTGTAGAATTTTCTAAGGGTATCACCGTATTACCTCAATAATTAGATGTTGAGTTATTTGTGACAACACCTTATGGCACAACGATCGCATCAAAAGTTTATAATTCTTCTCCGATTGAAGTTTGTGGGAAAGTTCTTCCCACAAATCTTGTGATCCTTCCTATAGTGTAATTTAATGTGATTCTTGGAATGGGTTGGTTTTCTTTATACGGAGCTCATATCAATTTCCAAAGAAGGGAAATCCCATTTAATATTCCCGATCAATCTACTATCATCTATTGATGCAACGATTAATATAACCTTCCAGTGGAAATTTCTTCCATATTATGGGTGTTGATTCCAATAAATGAAGGTTATTTTTCTCAAATGGTTGGAGAGAAACTCACGATTAAGAATACACCCATTGTGCGAGAGTTTGATGATGTCTTTTCGGAGGAATTTCCAGGTCTTCCACCAAATCGTGAAGTTGAGTTTTCCATAGAACTCATACCGGGTGCTATGCCCATTTCAAATACACCTTATATAAGGGACCCACTTTAGTTTCAGGAATTGAAAAAGAAACTCCAAGAGAATGTTGATAAAGGATTCATATGCCCTAGTGCGTCACCTTGGGGAGAACCTATTCTATTTTTTAAGAAGAAAGATGGATCAATGAGACTCTGCATTGATTATTGAGAACATAACAAGATCACTATCAAGAAAAAATAACCTCTCCCACGCATTGATAACTTATTTGACAAACTACATGGAGCTCAATACTTTTCCAAGTTTGATCTTCATTCAGGTTATCATCAATTAAGGGTCAAAAAAAGGATCTACCAAAGACGGATTTCCGTACAAGGTATGAACACTATGAATTTATAGTGATGCCATTTGGTCTTACTAATGCCCCTGCAATCTTCATGGATCTAATTAATAGAGTCTTTAGAGACTATCTTGATCAGTTTGTGGTTGTCTTTATAGAAGATATTCTTGTCTATTCAAAGAGAAAGGATGAACATGAAGATCACTTGAGAATTGTATAGAAGACCCTGAGAAAGGAGAAGCTTTTTGCCAAATTTACCAAGTGTGAATTTTTCCTTCAAAAAGTTGCATTTTTGGGTCACATAATCTCAAAAGAGGGGATATCTTTGGATCCAGCAAAAAATAGAGGTTATCGAAAGATGGTCGAGACCAACAACAATAACTGAGATCTAAAGTTTTCTTTGTTTGGCTGGATATTATTGATGTTTTGTGAAACATTTTTCACGATTATCTAATACACTCACCATGTTGACTCGAAAAGGATTTATGTTCCTGTGGACGGAGGAGTGTGAAGAGAATTTGAAGGAGTTGAAAAGAAGGCTATCCAGTGCACCTATGCTCACACTGCCTTGTAGTGGAGAAAGGTTTGTGATCTAAAATGAGGCATCCAAGAAGGGATTGGGGTGTGTTCTCATGAAAAATGATATGGTGATCGCTTATGCCTCATGATATTTGAAAATCAATGTGAAAAATTACCCAACTCATGATTTGGAGTTAGCAGCGGTAATCTTTGCATTAAAGATTTGGAGGCATTACCTTTATGGTGAAAGGTGTGATATTTATACTGATCATAAAATTTTAAAGTATATTTTGACATAAAAGGAGCTGAATATGCACCAAAGAAGATGGTTGGAGCTGATTAAGGATTACGACTGCTCAATTCATTACCACCCTGGTAAAGAAAACAAGGTGGCAGATGCATTAAGTCAACAAGACCATGCTAGATTATCCATGATGAGGATCACAAAAGATCCAATATTTATGAATTTACAAAGGATGGTTCTTGGAATTATAATTGTAGGGGAAAATACATATCTTTCTCAGATAAATGTTCAACTATCTATGCATGTGAAGATTAAAGATGCACAAAAAGAAGATGTAGAGTTACAAAATAAGGTGAGAAATGTTCCGGAATTCAAACTTGATTGTGAAGGGATAATAAGGTTCAAGAATCGGGTTTGTGTTCCTCCAATCTCAGAATTAAAGAAGGGTCTATTGGATGAGGCTCATAGTTCTTAATTCTCTATTCATCCTGGAAGCACGAAGATGTATTCTAACCTGAAAGAGTACTTCTGGTGGGATGGCATAAAAAGAGATGTTTCTGAATATTTCTCTCGATGCTTGGTTTGTCACCAAGTTAATGCTGAGATACAGAATTCTAAGGGGATTTTACAACAATTACCCATACTCGAATGGAAATGGGAAAACATCACTATGGACTTTGTCACTGGACTTCCTAAAACATCCAAAGGCAATAATGCTATCTGGGTCATAGTTGATCGTCTTACGAAGTCAGAAAGCTTCATTTCTATTAGAGAAGATTTCTCTCTGGATCAGCTTGCCAGGATACATGTAAAGGAAGTCGTAATATTGCATGGAGTACCAATTTCAATTATATCTGATCGGGATCTGGGGTTTACCTCGAATTTCTGGCGATGTCTTTAGCATACTCTACATACAGAGTTGAGTTTCAGCACTGCTTATCATCCTTAGACAGATGGTATGTCTGAGAGAACAATTCAAACTCAAGAAGACATGTTGAGGGGTTTCTCTATGGATTTTAGAGGTGGTTGGGATCAACACATTCCTTTGATTGATTTTTTATATAATAATAGCTTAAACTACAGCATTCAGATGGCTCCTTATGAAGCTCTCTATGGAAATAAATGTTGAACATCAACTTTCTGAGATGAAGTTGGGGAAAGAAAGATATTAGGACTTGATCTTGTTGATGAGATGGCAGAAAAGGTCAGATCTATTCAAAAACACATAAGAGAATATCAGAGTCGACAAAAAAGTTATGCTGACATCTAAAGAAAAGACCTAGAGTTTGAAGTGGGTGATAAAGTGTTCTTATGAATATCTCCTCGCAAGAGAGTAATGAGATTTGGAAACAAGGGAAATTTGAGCCCTAGGTATATCGGTCCTTTCGAAATACTAGATTGTGTTGGGAAGGTAGCTTACTGATTAGCGCTTCCACCGAATCTCTCTCAATTTTACGATTTGTTCCATGTATCTCTCCTAAGAAAGTATATTCCCGATCCTTCACATGTACTAAGCTCAGAAGTTGTACCGCTGGAGAAAGATCTTTCTTATGAAAAGCAGCTGACAGAGATTCTGGATCATAGTGAAAAAGTTCTACGGAACAAGACCACTCTCTTGTTGAAAGTTTTATGGAGGAACCACCAATTATAATAAGGTATATGGGAGCTTGAGGTTATGATGATGGAGATGTATCCTCATCTGTTTGTTACGAAGTGAAAAATTTCGAGGGCGAAATTCATTTTAAGGGGGATAGAATGTAACACCCTGATATTTTATGAGAATTGTTTATTGTCTTATGTTATACACAACATCAAAGGAATCTTTCACGACACACAACACTAGCTTGGCTTGCATTACACGCAATCGTGACCTTCCTCGATACCGTGTGTAGTACGCAATACCGAGTTTCACTAAACAATGATATATTATTATAATATTATAAACTAGCCATTTTGAATAGTATTAACTGAATTTTTAATTTTATAATAGTATTATTCATCTTACATATTTTTAGAACATGGTATGAGAACAAAATAAATTTTTTGGTAAAATAAGTATTTTTCAAAAAATACAGTTTTTCTGCCTTTTGATGGCGCACCCACCATAAATCTAATTTTTTACATGTTTATAAGTTCAATTTGACAAAATAAAATTCTTCTTTTTAATCAAGATATAAAAATTTACTTTGGATAAATTTTTCATATTATTCTGATAACTTTCATATTATAATGAATAGTAAAAACACGCTATATTTTAATTAAAAACAACTTTCTTCATCGCAATAATTTATATTGTTAAAATAAAATGTTGAATGATTTTAATGTATAAATATAATATATTTTTACTATTTAATATAATGTAAGTCATTATCATTAATTTTATATTGAATTCATAGGTAAAAACATTTCAATCTTTGGCAATGTTTAAACTTTTAAAAACCCATTGGCTTAACAAACACGATTAATTTTGAATTAATTAATGAAAATTCTGTGATTTGAATTTTGAAAAATGGATTCCATATTTGGATTCATTGTGTCCAAATTATGTTAATAGGTTACTTTTATTTTTTTTGAAATTATGAATAGTAACTACGGTAATTTTTATTTACTGTAGTTAAAGGTAAATCGGGTAATTAAGGGTAAATATAAGATTATAAAATTACCCTAACACTTGAAAAAATCATATTGGATGAATAAAAGTCGACCCATATCACTTAAGGGTCAGATTAGAATTATTTCATGGACTTTTGACCATGAAATAATATAATTATTATTATAACCAAAGAAAGTGACAACATGTCACTCTCTTAAATCTTATGTGTATAATAATTTTTATTTAGTGATAAACTTCATGAAACTTAGAACATGAATAGTCTATAGAAATATGATAAAATTATCTACATCATATGAATTAGGGATTAAATAATTATCATTAATTATGACACAATAATGATGTTGAAATTATTTTATTGGTTGAAATATCAAATAAATGATTTTAAAAGAATTAAAATAAATATTATATGAACTATTTAATGTGATCCACTAATTTTATAGATAAAAATGAAATTTTATTAATATATTAAATATTTTATTTCGAACATATCTTCTGTATATATTTTATTTAATCTCAAATAAATGAATAGTGTCAAAATTGACAGTATTGTTAATTTATAGAAATTACACATTATAAAATTGTTTAAAAACAGAAAAATATTTAAAATATATAAATTAAAATTTATATGGTCGAAAATTTAATTATGTATACAATTTTAGACAATTCAAAACATATGAGTTATTATTTATAATTATTTAAAATTTAGAATATTATTACCACAAATAAAATTAAATAGATTATATAAGGATAAATCATGTTGATAATGTTTAAAATAAATTCCCAACTTGTCTAAATTTTATTGGCTGATGAGATTACAACCCTATATCATCTAAGATTATGATTTGATTCATTTTTGGAGGTTATTAATTGGGGTTGTAATTTATTATAAATTAATATTTCTTATAATTCCAAAGGTGCCCCTCTCCTCCCTTATAAAAGGGCACCTCCTCCCTATCCTCGTCACACCACTTTGAGACTTCATGCTCATCCAAACCCTGCCAATTTCTGTTCTCCACTTCTCTAGAAACATCCTAGATGTCCTGGTCTTCATCAAATAACAATCTTAGTGCCCTAAGATTGGTTTCAATGAGGCGTGTCGAATAAGAGGTAATATCTGTTACCAATTCATTCAAATTAATTTCTTCTTCTACTTCTTCTTCTTTAGTTGTTTCACTATGAAGTAATAACATTAGTATCACTCATATACTGATATGTTATTATAAATATGAAACAACCTTATTTCACCTTCTATCCATCCTACGGAAAATGAAATCATCGTGTGTGCATACGTACGGAATACCGTCTCCACGTCGTGGTGTAATCTATTTTCCACCACCACCATACTTGCATAGTTATAATGGTGTAATTAATAAATATATATGATTATTGTAAAATGATATTTATTCTGAAATAGTATACATACACTTCAATACAATTCCACGATCATGGGAATGATATCATCGATCTTGCGTACGTACGGCCTACCATCTCCACGATGTGATGTGACTTGTTCTAAATGATCTTCATTGAATAATGATTATATAAATGAATTTAATGAGTAAATATGTTATATATTACACTAATACCATTCTGTAAATGAGGTATCTATAACCTAAAAATAAGAATAGGAATTTATTTGGCAAAACACACATAAGAACATAAAGCAATAAACACCCGAATAACAAGTAGCAATGAAATATTATTATTAAGAAGCTAAAAATATGACCATATATGAAATCATAACAATGATTATGATTCTATAATAAGTCAATGAAATTATTTAAATAATTATACAGGTGGTTTGGACACGTACAAAGTATATCGGACCTAAGGAAAGGGAAAATCTGGAGATCTCATTTTTATATGAGATGGTTTATACATCAGAATTTACTGGGGAATATTTATCATCCACATCCATGTTTACTCAATATGTAATATTATTTAAATCCTCCTACAATTTTTTAATTCCAATTTTACCCATTGGTGAGTTTTTAGTAAAAGATATGAAAAGAATATTTTGTTTTTTTTAGTACGAGGTACTTTTGGACTTTCCCAGCCAAAGTACGAGAAGAATGTTTTTTTAACTTATACTACATGAATGGATTTTTATGACTTCATAGAACACTATTTCTATGAATCTTCCTTTACAATTTTTCATGTTTATTTTTAATCAACTTATTTTAGTTTAAAATTTTCTGACATGTTATGAAAGGAAAAATGTTCTTGAAGTAGAAAGGATATTTTCCTCAAGAATATTGTTTAAGTGTTTTATCAAAATTATTTTCCATATAAGCTAATATAGGGTTCTGTTTATATCCCTATTTTACCTTAATTTGATTATGTTATGATGGAATTATTTTTATGATGTCATTTTATCTTATATGATTTATGTTATGATGGCATGATGTTTAAGAATCCCATTTTTATTACATGGGTTATGATATGATATATGATTTATAATCTTATGGAACACATAAGAGTGGTATCATTATGAGATGATTGGAACCTATATCTCCCTCCAATGCATTGGGAAAAGATTTATATCTCATGAGATTGACATGGATGGAACGGCAAGTTAATCTGGTTCAGTGATACAGGATTGGAACAGGGAGTGAACTCGGTTCAGTAATGGACTTTTCCTGCTACGATAGTCTTGGTAATGAGTCTTGACTAAAATAAAATGATTTTCTATGATTATGTGTGTATGCCACAAAGTTTCATGTTTTATGTCGTGATTATTGGGATTACATTTCACCACTATGATTTATCCCATGTTATGATATTATGATCTCTTATGCAGGTTAAGATATTAAAAATCTTATGAATATGATATGATTGATATTTATTTTGTTTACCCTTACTGAGAATTTTAGCTCACCCTTTTGTGTGTTTTCTATTCCCTAGGTCAGGAATAAGGGTATTAAGTAGGATATGCCAAAAAGGGACTCTAGATAGGTTGAAATAAATGGGAGACAATGTATATAATTTATGAACCAGTTGTTTATGTTTCCTAGTTTCTAAAGACACTATACCTATACGGTCCTTTCATGGTTTTGTTATATGGTTTAATAAGTGTGCTTCAATTTTGATGTAATAACAATTTATGTAAAGTATGGGTAATTATATATGACATCCACTGTCCATATATAAACCCAATCCATAAACACGTTTTATTTCCTGATTCTTAATATAATCTTCTAACAAAAAGAATCCATATATCAAGAGTGATAATGTATTTGGATGATTTGAAACATAAATAAATTATATTAATCATAAAAATTCATTCTTTCTTTAGAAATCCACATATTTATCATAACTCCCATAAATCATTAAAAACTACATGGGATACCCTGGGGAAAATACATAAGAAAAAGGGTGATATAGAATTCCTTGTAATAGAATAAACCTCGAAATAAACCACAACATAATATCCTAGAGGAATAACATTAAATAATAAATAAAATGATAATAAGCATACAATTATGAAATAAGAAAATTATATCATAAGATCATGGAGTCATGAAATATGTGCCAATAAAAAATACCTGAAATAATGAACATAAGTCAAGGGTTACTTCCAAGACAATAATCTTAACAGATAAAAATTCCCATGGTGGTTTGGGCTCTCTCCCTATTTCCAAAAACATAGTGTAAAATGTCCTATAGGAGATTATCTTTAATCTCTAATCCCATTAAAACATCTCCAAAGATATAAACTATTACCCAATGCATCAAAAGTATATCTAATTCTGGGCCCACCCATTATATAAATGGTGTGTTTAGGGTAACTACATGTGCACAATACATATTATCTAATGAGATGGAAATAATTACCAGTGAGTTAGAGGGATATATAATTTTGGTTTCACCGATTAAATAATGAAAATCCTAATATTAACATGCATATGTGTGTCTTATGATGAATTGAATTCATATATAAAGCATAATCCTGACAAAACTCATTACAAAGATGTGGGCTCTGTAATCTAATTTTAAAGAATTATTAACAGATATTTCATAAGGATTCCCCATAGAAAAATCAATTAAATAATTTTCCATGTTTATATTGTGATAAATAAACATAAGGCTTGAGAATTTACTTCAAATATTGTAAAATTCATTAAAATGACCAAGGATAAGTAAAAATAAAAACAAAGAACATAGGAGATTATTTTTGAAATTATCAAATATATTTTAAGGAAAGAATACATAAAATTTATTTTTAGACCAAAATTGAACTCGGATGGTTTTCCAAATAATAATATGGGTTTCTAAAATCTATTCATGATGAAAAAATTCTATTAAGGTTGAACGTTTTTTGAAATAATAAATCTGTAGGTTCCCATGTTATATTTTAAAAACAGATTTGTTGAAACCCTACATAATAAAAAAGATAATAATAATTTGTTTGGAAAAGATAAGAAATTAAATATAATGTTAACATGATGTAACACTTAATTATATTTCCATTTTAAAAAGAGAAAATGGGTGGGATGGGAAATTAAGGACAATGAGGGGGGACCATTATTTAAGAGGGTGAGAATTAGTATTAGAAAAGTTACATTTTCAATAGGTATTAATACTCATAAATAAGAAATATTAGTTTGAAAATGGATCTACCAAGATATAAATATGTTATACAATATAAAATTAATGTTAAATAACAAGTATAAACATTATTGTAATGCCCCGCCTTGGGAACCTCTAAATTGGTTCTCCAAGATGGTTTACCACATGGCCTCAAGTGTGCCTCCCTATATTCCCATGGCTACTGGATAGTAGTGTAAGTCTAAATTAGGGAATTGTGGAGGATGTACTGATATATTATAGTAGAAACATTTTTGGAAATAATTAAAATTTTATAAAACATCTAGATATGTAGTAAAATAACAAATATAAAAGATTCAAATAATAGATCAACATAATCCAATCTATAAAAAATGAGACTATCCAATACATAGAAATAATAGCATACATCATTAGAAAAATATGTATTGTATCCAAAAATCCAAAAGTAAAAGACTTATTTGTCCACCCAAATGGACTCAAGTCCTAACCCACACCCAAAACAACCATGATCCTTCCAAGTAACCACATAATCAATAACATTGGGTGATTTCTTAAACATGCATGATCAATGTAATAGTAATAACTTCTTGGGTACCAAAGTTCCATATAATCCCAATAAGGGTGTAAATATTACTTTGTATTCCACAACCAAAGAGATCCCTAAAATTTACATTCAATAATAAAGGGCATTAATGAGTTTTACAAACTAACACATATATGGTTTTCCAATTTATCAATTCACCAGTTTAAAAATTAATAATTAAAAGAATAAGAAGAAAATAAATCGATGATATCCAACCTATATGGTGAGACCCACATCCAATATAATAACTACTTTATACCATGTCAGTCATTTAATGATCATGGTATACAGAATTTATTGATTGTTTCCAAGGTATACTACTGAGGAAATAATAGTCACAATAATATAAGGTAATACACATGGATAAACTAGGAATTCCCTCTCAATAAATCCCATAGGGAATATAATGGGGTGAACATTGGAATTCCACTAATCTAGTCTACTAGTTTAAACTCAAGGAACCATACTTAACATTCTAAAGCATAGCATGATTCGAATCCATGGATTATTTCTCAGTCATTCCATTAAAATAAATCAAAAAAATATAGGGATCTCATCTCACTATATTCAATGATGGTACCTTGAAAGAATCCAATCCATTTAATTTATGGCATTCAATAAGTAATATATTACATGAATATAATAGGGTAAACCCTCAAGGAATTTGTTGTAATGAATCTAACGGTAATATAATGGATAGATCATGGAATTTCATAGCATAATCCCTTATTGAATTTGAGAACACCCCTAGTTATTCATTTGAGTCCCCTATTATAATCTAAGGTTCTCTCATGACATTCAAACCCATCACATCAATATTAAATCCATGAAATATCTAATGTCATTCTAACAAAATCAGTAATAAATAGTTAAAGAACTCAATCCATTTAATCAATTAAATTCATTTGTTATAATACAAGTAAACACAAATTAATTTCTCCACATTCCCATTCAACAAAACATCATTAATTAATATTCCATTAATGTACCTATTCATTTAAAATTCAACCAATTATTTCAAATAATAAAATATCAATTTACCATTCCACTTTTCATTTCAGGACCTAAGTAAATCTTAATCCCTAATAATAAATTATTGATAATTGTGAAATTTCATTTCAAAATAATTAATCTTAAACATGATTTTCCATTTTATCCAATTAAATACGTCCCACCCATTACACAATAACCAAAAAATGCATTCTATTTTTTTATATTTTCATCTATAGAATCTATACTATTTCATTACTCTAAAATTATGGTCATTTTCTAATTAAAGAATCCCATTTCAACATACCTCATAAATAATTTTATAACACATGTAAATATTTATTTGTTAAAGGAAAAAACCTAATGGAGGGATTAATTTTATTTAAAAAACAACACTCATGAATCTGGTGACCCTGAACAACCGATTAATTTTAAAATTACTAAGACTATGTATAATTTACGGGATAGTATACCTTAATTATTATTGTTTTCTAATTTAATTCTTGGAAAAAAACCCACCCCCCCCCCCCCCCCTCCAAGCCCATCTATGGTGAAAAGATGAAACTCAATCTACTTTGAACCCATCTCAAATAAAAAATACTCAAACTAATTAATTATAATTAATTATAATTAATTATAACAAATTATAAACAAAAAAATAACCAAAACCTATTATTTAAGAAAAAATTGTTATTCACTCATTGAGTTCTCATACAACATATAAACCAGGACCAAACCTCTTTTATAGGTCCATACCATGCTCTCAGTACTAACATGGGACATATCCTTAAAAACTATAACCAAAACCATAAGTAAGGGCATTTAATTTAGCTCAAAAACCTTAAAACTCACTTAGAGACAAACTTTGAATAAAATTTCAGAAAAAAAATCATGTTGTCATTGTCCCAGGACATCCTTAGGCTGGGCTACATAGAAGATCCATAATCTATGGGAGATTTCATCATGATCTAGTGGAATCTCAACATAAATATATGAATGATATAACCAAAATAGAGAGAGAGGGATAAATAAAATACTGGAGACATAAAATTGCCTCCAGTCCACTAAAACTTCATACATAAGTATAATCATACCATGGATTAGAGGAATCCACCAAGGTGGATAAAAAATGAGAAACCCCCTAGGGGAAATACTACAAGATGTGGGATGCAGAAGAAAAATTAGTGATGTATAAATGGTGATACCTAGCGAAATTAACTATATCACATAGATTTAAAAAAAATAGAGTCCACCGAATTCCCAATATCCTCCACCAAGTATTTGTTGGACATTGAATAGACAATCATGGGACACTAGTTATAAAGTGAGCCTAAAAACAATTAGGCTAGCTGGTGGTACTCTAATAGCACATTGCATCCTTAGGTCATCCTCCAACACATCCCACCGGTTCCATCCACCATCCTACCTTGAATCTTCATGCAAAAACCCCATTTTGAGGGGTCCAAAATGGTATAATCCATGTAAAAACCCTGGTTTTCAAAAAAACTACTCACATGTTCACAAACTCCATTTTCTATTGGAGATTCAAACTTATTATTTCACATGGGGCATTACAGACACCCCACATTAACACTTCTCATCTTGGAGAAGTCTTGGTGGTAATCCAAAAGGATGTTCCGACCTATGTCAGTCACAAAAAACCACACATTATATACATTAAAATCCCAAATTCCTAATTTTCTTCCAAATAATAACTTATAATTAAAGAAAATAAACATCCAGGAATAATATACCACTTAAACTCATCAAAGAAACACTGATATTTTTCTTTGATCGTGTATGTCTACCTTGAAAAAATAGTGGTGTATTCACCCAAAATCCCACTGAACCTATTGTTCTCCCCCTATAGGACCTTGCAAATACATCACAATTCTAATTCATTACACCCTACACTATTCAAAATTTTTATCTAAATAATCTCATCATTCCAATTATGACCATGAATGTGTTCCCCATTCCATTATGCACAGAATCTGTGAAAACACCCATCCAACAATAGTACCCCTCATTTTTCTCAAATTCCAAAACAATTGGATAAGCCTTTATCAACAAATCACTATTCCAAAACATATTTTTTTACTTGAATAACCTCAGCTGACTCCTAGAACCTTCTCAATGTAGCATAAATGAATTACCTACAACACTTTCATGTATACAATATCCAATAACATAAAAAATATCATGTCAAACCTCTTCTGAATGACATTTACCAAAAAAATGGATTTGGTCAGTAATGTGACATTAACTAGAATGATAATATTGTCATAAAACATAAATTAATCTTATGGCCATCCGAACATGACCACCAAATTGTATTCCAAACATTTGGTGACATTATAATGTCAGACCATAAAATTTCCATTTCCACTATCATGAGACACCATGAGAAATGACTGACATCAGACCCCATCACATTTAGATCATTATAAAACATCTCGATCATATAGCCCATGCCAAGACCCCCATCTGATAATATATCTGAGACTACATCTAGAATAAACTAATGTAACTACTGAAATCCTCTTCACTTAACCACTGACATCAAAATGATATAACGTTAATCTATCAATTGATCTCACACACCCAAGATCCTCCTCGGTTGAGGGTCAAACAATGAAGTCTGACATCTTACTCCACACCATAAGACCATTATTATTATCGCATTATAGAACCCTTTTCTGATTTCCATGGCCAATACTTGGCCCATCATTGAACAAGATGACTAGGTGGGGATGAGACCACTCTTCATAGCATAACCAAAAAAGTTATACCAAGACTCATTCCTGCATCGCATGAATGTTTCCATGTGTTTTACTAAAAATACTCAATAGAACCTGTAAAGACCCGCAAATTTCAAGGAAATTTTTTTCTTAATTTTCTTTGGAATTTTACAAGAACGCAACTTCAGACGGCACCTGATTCCGAGGCCCGGTGTGCCCGGAATCAATTTCCGAAGTTTGGCTCGGGTACGTTCAGTGAACGGACGAGCGGGTTTTTCTATCTTTTGAACCGGTGCCCGGAATCGAATTCTGAGGGCACCGATGAAATCGCAGCGCCGGTATTTGCTTAGAAACGCCTCTTCCGGAGTTGCGTTTGCTCAGACGTGGTTTTTTAAATTTTACGGCTTTAAGTCAGAAATAAAATAAAGTTTGTGCGACAACTTTATTTTAAATCACTTAAGCTGCTTGGAAGCCTCTTGAAGTCACTTAAAGACGGCTTGAACTGAGTTGAACTGGATAGGATGCTATCCAGAAATATCCTACCCCTTGGTAGGATATTTGTGCGGTGGGACCCGCACGAGCCCCGCCGTTTCTTTCGCTAAGTAACGCACCCGCGAAAACCCGTCAAAGTAACTGAAAAGTCAACCGACGCGTTTTCTTTAATTCTTAACAGACCATTTAATTGGGCGGTTTATTTCGTGAATTAAATGGACTGTTTCTTCGTGAATTAAATGGGTCGTTTCTTTCGTTGAATTAATTCAACGAATTGATGGATCGTTTCTTAACCGGTTTCGTGTTGGCATGTTTATAAAATAAGACCAACCCAAAAATCCTTGGAAAGGATTTGAAAGAATCTTCGTTCCTCCACCCTCTCCGCGAAGAACGCGAAGAACGCGAAGAACGCAAAGAACTCCGGCGAACGGAATTCGACGACGCACACCAAGATCTGCGACGTCGACGAGATCTACCCGCGACGTTCTTCGGCGACGTCTTTCTTCCGCGGCCGATCCTCGTTCGGCAACAAAGGTGAGAATCGGATCTTTTCTTCTCCCTTTTTAATTTCAATATCAACGGATTTAAACTAATTAAATCCGTTGATCTTGATCCGGAGATTGGCGACGCGACGAGCGATTCCGCGACGACGCGGCGATCTCCATCTTCCGCGACGAGCAAATCCCGCGACGATCCCCCGTTCGGCAACGACAAGGTAAGGGATGTTGGATTTCTTTTTAAAATCCCGTGTTTATTCTTTTGAAATATAGAACCCGATCACGAAACAATTTTAATTTATTTAAAATTGTTGATTGGTTTCTTTCCTGTTTCTCCCGTTGATTATGACTAACGCGGAGGGTGCGGGTCTAACGAACAAGACCCGGCAACCCTCCGTCGATCTTCCTTTGTGTGCGGATTTGGCGAGCGACGGCAAAAGCGCGACGCAAGGGCCATATGTTGATTCCGCAGTGGAGGACGCATCCCGGGAGGAACAACGGCGCAGACGGGAGGCAAATCGGGCCACCGGAGCATCTCCGGCGGCCCGCGGAAGGAGGCGGCGGCGCGGGTCGCCGGCGCGGCGGCGCCGGCGACCGGGGGCGGCGGCGCCCGGCGCGCCGCCGGAGGAGTCCGCCGCGGCCGAGCCGCGGCGGCGGCGAGCCGCCGGACCGCGTCCGCGGTCCGGCCTTCCAGCACGCGGCCCGCGCGGGCCGCGTTTTCTCCAAAGCCGCGGGTTTGACCCGCGGCGGCAGCACATTCGGCCGCTCGGCCGAAGCCGAGCCGGTCCGGTCGGCCGGGCCGCGCCCAGGCCGGACCGGACCCGGCCGAGCCGGTTCGGGCCGGGTCGGGCCGACCCGGTTCGGGCCGACCCGGTTCGGCCGACCCCAGGGGGGGTTCGGGCCGGGTCGCCCCGGGCCCAGTACCCCCGTTTCGGGCCCTCTACGGTCTTTCGCCCATATCTCGGGCCTGGGACCTCCGATTGACGAACCGTCAGCGGCTACGCGATCCTTGGATCGAGACGGTCGTTTCGGTATATTATACTCAAGGTTTCGGAAGACTTTGGGTTCGGCCGGGTTGGTTCGTACACGAAGCCAACCGGGCCCTCGGAGCAGAAACGCTCATAACTTGAGCTACGGACGTCCGAACGACGTACCGTCAGCTGTGGTAGTTTCCTCTAAGTGAGACGGAACTTTTGGCATACTCCGCCCGAGGATCGGATACAGGCGGAGTACGGTCGGGTTGGTTTTGCCCTAAAAACCAACCGGGCCCCTGGGACGAAAATGCCAATAACTCTCAGACCGGGCGTCCGATTGACGCGCCGTCTGTCGCGTTGAGATCCTGTTGTCGATACGGAACTTTTGGATACATCAACTTCGGACTACGTGTCAGTTGATGTATCAGCCCCTCGGCTCGTGGAGCGGACCCTCCTGAACGAGCTCGCTACGTGCGGGAACCCTAGCGCTGGCTGTGACCTCGACGGCAGAGCAGAGATCCTCAGTGGACTGCGACGACGGCAGAGCAGAGATCCTTCGTGGACTGCAGCGACGACTGTGCAGGGACCTCAGTGGACTGCGTCGACTACTGCACTCAGCGATCCTACGCGGATCAGTGCCCGATCCTATGTGGGTCCTACTACCGGTTCTGTGTGAGCCACTGCCTACTGGTTCTGTGTGAGCCACTGCCTACAGGTTCTGTGTGAGCCCGATCCTGTGTGGGTCTTCTGCGGGGGTTAGTACCTATCGATCCTTCGTGGGTCCGACGACTTAGACGGATCAGTGATCGTCTTGACGTCATCTGAAAAAGTATACCTGGTTGAGCTGAATCTTATGTTACTCTCCTTTGTGGATTGTGTTGAACCATCCTTTGTGGATTTACTGTTTACTCTCCTTGTGGATTTGAGTCTTGCTTTCCTTTGTGGATTGAGTTGTTCTTGAGCTCGTGAGCAGAGCTAGAATTGGGGACTTAGGTATATGTATGGGCATATACCTAAGTCGAGTCAGATGTTACTTCGTGATTGCATCTTTCTTTTGTGCTATATCCTTTGTGGATTTCGGGAGACCTTCGGGGGTCTCGGGGTCCTTACTGAGTAGTTGTACTCACCCCTGCACGGGCTATGCCCGCACTTCGTGGTGTTGGTTGCAGACGACGGACAGCGCTGATCGCGGTTGGGGCGTGGAGCAGGACGGTACCTGGAGGTGGACCACTGGACGGGACGTGCTCAGAGCGGACGTGGGGCCCGAGGAGCTTGGAGGCTATCTGTACCCACCCTTCAGGTGGGATTGCCAGTGGACGACACGAGGCCGCCGTCTTTTCTTCAGTTGCTGTACTTTACTTTTCAGTTGTACTTTACAGTTGGGCTTGTATTTCCGGCCCCTTTACCTTTCTGCACTTTACTTTCCGCTTGCTGACTCTGTGTGGTTGTTACTTATAAAGGCAATGCCTTCCCTGTTTACTGGGATTTTACGCCTTGGTGCTAGTCGCCAGCCCCTGGCCTATGGAAGGCGGGCTTGGGGTAGTCACGGCACGGGCCCCGAGGACGGGTCGTGACAAATTGGTATCAGAGGCGGTCGGTTCTACCGCAGACTCTGATCGTCCTTTCTTTCTATGTGAAGCAATAGTGTTTAGTGTATTGAGTGTGGTTATCAGTTCAGGGAGCCCAGTGTTGGTGCGGCGGCCGACGTATCCGTACACCAGGACCCTGACTCCTGATTTCCGACTTAATGCATGAAAACATTGATTGCGTGTGTGTTTCAAGTTTTCTTTGTGATTACTTATGTCAGCTCACCGGGTATACTGATCTGCTTTATGAAAGTCTCAAGTTTTCCTTGTGATTACTTGTGCCAGCTCACCAGGTATACTGTTCTGACTGTGGTGCTCTTGTTCTCCTTTTCAGGATGGCCCCGCGACGACTGCCAGCTAGGGTTCCGAGTGTAGGGCGCGACGGCAGCCCACCGAGCGACGAGGCCTCGGTGCAGGGCCCTTTGCCAGCAGTGGCACCGGCGGTAGCCTTACCCGCCGAGCCACCGATGCTTCCAGTACCAGACGCCGACGATGCACGTCGCCTCAGGGCACTGCATGAGTTTCAGAGCCAGCGACCGCCTAGGTTTCGCGGTGAGGCGGACCCCCAGGCCGCCGAGGACTGGCTAGAGGCGGTGGTACGGATCTTCAGGCTAGTGAGGACACCAGCGGATCTCATGGTGATCCTCGCAGCGAGCCTCCTGCAGGCGGCGGCAGGACGATGGTGGAGCCTGATGCTCCAGGTTCACGATGAGGCATCCTTGCTCTGGGCGGACTTCGAGAGCCTCTTCCGCTCTGAGTTCGTCCCGGCCACCCTCCGAGCGGTGCGCATCCAGGAGCTTCTCCAGCTGCGCCAGGGCAGCATGACGGTCGCTCAGTACGCGGCGAGGTTCACGGACCTATCTCGCTACTCGACCGACATGGTACGGGACCCCTTCTTCCGGGCCCGGACCTTCGAGCAGGGCTTGCGACAGGAGATTCGGGCGTCGCTGATCTCCCTCAGCATTCCGACCCAGGCGGGAGTACTGGAGCGAGCCCTCCTGATCGAGAGCTTCCTGGCAGAGCCTTCTTCAGCGGCGAGACCTAGCGCAGGGCGGCAGGTAGCTGAGTCATCGGCAGCTGGTAGCCGACGGATGACTCACGGGTCCAGGCAGACCAGAACCCCTCGCAGACGGCCTCAGGACACCAGCTCAGCGGTGCGAGGCACACAGCGGAGTGCCAGCCTTTCGAGAGGCAGGCTGTGCTACTCTTGCGGCGGGCAGGGTCACATGGCTCGTGACTGCCCGACTCGCCGATCAGAGGAGCAGCAGACGGTGGAGGGGCCACCCAGGCAGAGGCAGAGGGTCGACCGTGGCGGTCCGCAGGGAGGAGGCGGACGAGGCCGAGGAGCTGGCCGAGCAGCGGGTGGTGGGCGACGCTTTCAGGCTCTACCCCCACCACCACCAGGAGGGCCACCTCGACCACAGGGAGCCGGCGGGCAGGGACAGGCCCAGCTCCAGGCAGTGGAGGCCTACGACCCCGACATGCCAGAGATGATTCGAGGTACGATCTGTGTCTATTCCACCCTTGCTGCAGTACTTATAGACACAGGAGCGAGTCACTCTTTCATAGCCTCTGCCCTTGTTCGGAGCTCGGAGATTCCGACTGAGCCGTTGGCTCGATCCTTACGGCTAGAGACTCCTACGGGAGCAGACTCGACGATTACGCACTGGTGCCGGCAGTGTGAGCTTACTCTAGGAGGCGAGAGCTTCGGCTGGGATCTCCTTGTAGCGGCGTCGAGGCCTTACGACGTCATCTTGGGCATGGATTGGCTATCCACGGTTCATGCCCAGATCGACTGTTTTAGGCGCAAGGTGCGATGTGTTCGTACCGACGGGAGCAGGTTTACCTTCACCGGCGAGAAGGGAACCTTTGCAGCACAGGATGGACTTCCGCGGAGGAGAGTGCAGCCCATCTCACATCAGTTGGCTAGCCTCATCCTAGGAGCAGTGGACGTGCGGAGTCCGGCTTTTCCTGCAGTGGTGGACCAGTACGTGGACGTCTTTCCCGACGACGTTCCAGGGCTACCTCCTCGTAGAGAGGTAGACTTTTACATCGACTTGTACCCCGGGACAGCCCCGATATCTACTCCAGCATATCGGATGGCCCCCGCCGAGCTTCGAGAGCTGCGGGTACAGTTAGAGGACTTGCAGAGCAAGGGGTTTATCCGACCCAGTGTTTCACCCTGGGCTTCCCCGATTTTGTTCGCCAAGAAGGCGGACGGGAGCTTGCGACTTTGTGTCGACTATCGTCGCCTGAACCAGGTGACAGTGAGGAATAAGTATCCGCTGCCACGGATTGATGACCTCTTCGATCAGCTCAAGGGAGCGCGGTGGTTCTCGAAGATAGACCTCCGGTCAGGCTATCATCAGCTCAGAGTTCGAGACGAGGACGTGCAGAAGACGGCCTTCAGGTGTCGGTATGGCCATTATGAGTTCTTGGTTATGCCGTTCGGCGTAACCAATGCTCCAGCAGTGTTCATGAGCCTCATGAACAGGATCTTCCAGCCATACCTCGACCGATTTGTCGTTGTCTTCATTGACGACATTTTGGTATACTCGACGACTGAGGAGGAGCATGCCTACCACCTGCGAGTTGTGCTAGACACACTCCGAGAGCACCAGCTTTATGGCAAGCTCTCAAAATGCCAGTTCTGGTTGCGTGAGGTCCATTTCTTGGGGCACGTCATTTCTGAGGCGGGAGTTGCAGTGGATCCCGCGAAGATCGAGGCAGTGCTAGCTTGGGAGCCACCCAGGAGCGTGACTGAGGTGCGGAGCTTCTTGGGCCTAGCGGGATACTATCGGAGATTTGTGCCGAACTTCTCCAGAGTTGCGGCACCACTCTCAGCCTTGACGAAGAAGGGGAAACCCTTCGTGTGGTCAGACAGATGTCAGCAGAGCTTCCAGGAGCTGAGACAGAGATTGACCAGCGCACCTATCTTGAGGTTGCCTGAGGAGGGAGTTGGGTACGTAGTTTACTGCGATGCATCAGGGACTGGACTCGGATGCGTCCTGATGCAGGAGCGGGCCGTGATCGCCTACGGATCACGTCAGTTGAGGCCGCATGAGCAGAACTACGCCACTCATGACTTGGAGTTGGCAGCAGTGGTCTTCGCTCTGAAGACTTGGCGGCACTACCTGATGGGCGAGCGCTTCACAGTCTTTTCTGACCACCAGAGTCTCAGGTATATCTTCTCTCAGAAGGACCTGAACCTGAGACAGCGGAGATGGCTTGAGTTCCTCCAGGACTATGACTTTGAGATAGTCTATACTCCTGGGAAGGGGAACGTGGTAGCCGATGCCCTCAGCAGGAGGACGGGCATTCAGCTGCTTGGGGAGGCGACGGAGCAGCTAGCCTCCTTGCAGATATCCTTCGTGGATAGAGATGGAGCAGCCTTTCTTCAGTCTCTCACAGTCTCTCCACCACTTCTACAGCGGGTCAGAGAGGCTCAGCGTGGGGACGCTGACTGTGAGACCCGGCGTGCACTGATATCCTCAGGTCAGGCGCCTGATGGTTTCTCCCTTGGAGCAGAGCATGACATCCTTTTCAGAGGACGTACCTTCGTACCAGTCGCTCTACGAGAGGAGGTGCTGAGAGAGTTTCACACTTCTCCCTTGGCGGTACATCCCGGAGTGGCGAAGATGTACCAGGATCTCAGGCGACAGCACTGGTGGCCGGGTATGAAGAAAGCTGTGGCAGAGTTCGTTTCACGATGCCTCACCTGCCAGCAGGTGAAGGCAGAGCACCAGGTACCAGCAGGTTTGGTACAGCCCTTGGAGGTCCCGGAGTGGAAGTGGGATAGCATATCTATGGACTTCGTGACTGGACTTCCACGTACTTCCAGAGGTCACGACTCCATTTGGGTGATTGTCGACCGACTCACCAAGTCGGCACACTTCTTACCCATCAGAGAGCAGGGCTCAGTAGAGAGCTTGGGACGTCTTTACGTCCAGGAGATCGTACGGCTTCACGGTGTGCCATCGTCTATCGTCTCCGATCGAGATGCTCGTTTCACTTCCCGGCTTTGGAAGGGGTTGCAGGAGGCGTTCGGGACGCGGCTCCATCTGAGCACAGCCTTCCACCCTCAGACGGATGGTCAGACGGAGAGGACCATACAGACACTCGAGGACATGCTCCGTGCATGTGTTCTCGACTTTGGTCGCAGCTGGGAGGACCACCTACCCTTGGTGGAGTTTGCGTACAACAACAGCTACCACTCCACCATCGGGATGGCACCATACGAGGCGTTGTACGGCAGGCCCTGCAGATCACCGTTGTGCTGGACAGACCCTGGGGAGTCAGCACTCGTGGGACCAGAGATGGTCCGAGCCACGACAGAGAAGGTCCAGATCATCCAGGAGAGGATGAGGACAGCTCAGAGCCGGCAGAAGTCATATGCTGACAGGAGGCGGAGGCCACTAGAGTTCGAGGATGGCGACCACGTCTTTTTGCGTGTCTCACCTCGACGTGGTTTACGGAGATTTGGCCGAGGCGGCAAGCTGTCTCCCCGCTTCATCGGGCCTTTCCAGGTCCTCAGCAGGATAGGAGAGGTGGCTTATCGCCTGGCTCTACCACCTCAGTTGCACCGGGTGCACGACGTCTTCCACGTGTCTCAGCTGAGGAGATACGTGCACGACCCGACGCACATCATCGACTTTGGGGAGCTGGACGTGGACGATGGGGCGACCTTTGCGGAGGTTCCAGTGGAGATCGAGGATCGACAGGAGCGGGTCCTACGTGGGCGGGCGATTCCTCTTGTGCGCGTCAGATGGCAGCACGGGAACCTCCAGGAGAGCACTTGGGAGCGGGAGGCTCAGATGCGTGCTCAGTACCCCCATTTGTTCCCCTAGTTTTGATGTATCTTTACGGGGACGTAAAGCCCTGAGGTGGGAGTAATGTAAAGACCCGCAAATTTCAAGGAAATTTTTTTCTTAATTTTCTTTGGAATTTTACAAGAACGCAGCTTCAGACGGCACCTGATTCCGAGGCCCGGTGTGCCCGGAATCAATTTCCGAAGTTTGGCTCGGGTACGTTCAGTGAACGGACGAGCGGGTTTTTCTATCTTTTGAACCGGTGCCCGGAATCGAATTCTGAGGGCACCGATGAAATCGCAGCGCCGGTATTTGCTTAGAAACGCCTCTTCCGGAGTTGCGTTTGCTCAGACGTGGTTTTTTAAATTTTACGGCTTTAAGTCAGAAATAAAATAAAGTTTGTGCGACAACTTTATTTTAAATCACTTAAGCTGCTTGGAAGCCTCTTGAAGTCACTTAAAGACGGCTTGAACTGAGTTGAACTGGATAGGATGCTATCCAGAAATATCCTACCCCTTGGTAGGATATTTGTGCGGTGGGACCCGCACGAGCCCCGCCGTTTCTTTCGCTAAGTAACGCACCCGCGAAAACCCGTCAAAGTAACTGAAAAGTCAACCGACGCGTTTTCTTTAATTCTTAACAGACCATTTAATTGGGCGGTTTATTTCGTGAATTAAATGGACTGTTTCTTCGTGAATTAAATGGGTCGTTTCTTTCGTTGAATTAATTCAACGAATTGATGGATCGTTTCTTAACCGGTTTCGTGTTGGCATGTTTATAAAATAAGACCAACCCAAAAATCCTTGGAAAGGATTTGAAAGAATCTTCGTTCCTCCACCCTCTCCGCGAAGAACGCGAAGAACGCGAAGAACGCAAAGAACTCCGGCGAACGGAATTCGACGACGCACACCAAGATCTGCGACGTCGACGAGATCTACCCGCGACGTTCTTCGGCGACGTCTTTCTTCCGCGGCCGATCCTCGTTCGGCAACAAAGGTGAGAATCGGATCTTTTCTTCTCCCTTTTTAATTTCAATATCAACGGATTTAAACTAATTAAATCCGTTGATCTTGATCCGGAGATTGGCGACGCGACGAGCGATTCCGCGACGACGCGGCGATCTCCATCTTCCGCGACGAGCAAATCCCGCGACGATCCCCCGTTCGGCAACGACAAGGTAAGGGATGTTGGATTTCTTTTTAAAATCCCGTGTTTATTCTTTTGAAATATAGAACCCGATCACGAAACAATTTTAATTTATTTAAAATTGTTGATTGGTTTCTTTCCTGTTTCTCCCGTTGATTATGACTAACGCGGAGGGTGCGGGTCTAACGAACAAGACCCGGCAACCCTCCGTCGATCTTCCTTTGTGTGCGGATTTGGCGAGCGACGGCAAAAGCGCGACGCAAGGGCCATATGTTGATTCCGCAGTGGAGGACGCATCCCGGGAGGAACAACGGCGCAGACGGGAGGCAAATCGGGCCACCGGAGCATCTCCGGCGGCCCGCGGAAGGAGGCGGCGGCGCGGGTCGCCGGCGCGGCGGCGCCGGCGACCGGGGGCGGCGGCGCCCGGCGCGCCGCCGGAGGAGTCCGCCGCGGCCGAGCCGCGGCGGCGGCGAGCCGCCGGACCGCGTCCGCGGTCCGGCCTTCCAGCACGCGGCCCGCGCGGGCCGCGTTTTCTCCAAAGCCGCGGGTTTGACCCGCGGCGGCAGCACATTCGGCCGCTCGGCCGAAGCCGAGCCGGTCCGGTCGGCCGGGCCGCGCCCAGGCCGGACCGGACCCGGCCGAGCCGGTTCGGGCCGGGTCGGGCCGACCCGGTTCGGGCCGACCCGGTTCGGCCGACCCCAGGGGGGGTTCGGGCCGGGTCGCCCCGGGCCCAGTACCCCCGTTTCGGGCCCTCTACGGTCTTTCGCCCATATCTTGGGCCTGGGACCTCCGATTGACGAACCGTCAGCGGCTACGCGATCCTTGGATCGAGACGGTCGTTTCGGTATATTATACTCAAGGTTTCGGAAGACTTTGGGTTCGGCCGGGTTGGTTCGTACACGAAGCCAACCGGGCCCTCGGAGCAGAAACGCTCATAACTTGAGCTACGGACGTCCGAACGACGTACCGTCAGCTGTGGTAGTTTCCTCTAAGTGAGACGGAACTTTTGGCATACTCCGCCCGAGGATCGGATACAGGCGGAGTACGGTCGGGTTGGTTTTGCCCTAAAAACCAACCGGGCCCCTGGGACGAAAATGCCAATAACTCTCAGACCGGGCGTCCGATTGACGCGCCGTCTGTCGCGTTGAGATCCTGTTGTCGATACGGAACTTTTGGATACATCAACTTCGGACTACGTGTCAGTTGATGTATCAGCCCCTCGGCTCGTGGAGCGGACCCTCCTGAACGAGCTCGCTACGTGCGGGAACCCTAGCGCTGGCTGTGACCTCGACGGCAGAGCAGAGATCCTCAGTGGACTGCGACGACGGCAGAGCAGAGATCCTTCGTGGACTGCAGCGACGACTGTGCAGGGACCTCAGTGGACTGCGTCGACTACTGCACTCAGCGATCCTACGCGGATCAGTGCCCGATCCTATGTGGGTCCTACTACCGGTTCTGTGTGAGCCACTGCCTACTGGTTCTGTGTGAGCCACTGCCTACAGGTTCTGTGTGAGCCCGATCCTGTGTGGGTCTTCTGCGGGGGTTAGTACCTATCGATCCTTCGTGGGTCCGACGACTTAGACGGATCAGTGATCGTCTTGACGTCATCTGAAAAAGTATACCTGGTTGAGCTGAATCTTATGTTACTCTCCTTTGTGGATTGTGTTGAACCATCCTTTGTGGATTTACTGTTTACTCTCCTTGTGGATTTGAGTCTTGCTTTCCTTTGTGGATTGAGTTGTTCTTGAGCTCGTGAGCAGAGCTAGAATTGGGGACTTAGGTATATGTATGGGCATATACCTAAGTCGAGTCAGATGTTACTTCGTGATTGCATCTTTCTTTTGTGCTATATCCTTTGTGGATTTCGGGAGACCTTCGGGGGTCTCGGGGTCCTTACTGAGTAGTTGTACTCACCCCTGCACGGGCTATGCCCGCACTTCGTGGTGTTGGTTGCAGACGACGGACAGCGCTGATCGCGGTTGGGGCGTGGAGCAGGACGGTACCTGGAGGTGGACCACTGGACGGGACGTGCTCAGAGCGGACGTGGGGCCCGAGGAGCTTGGAGGCTATCTGTACCCACCCTTCAGGTGGGATTGCCAGTGGACGACACGAGGCCGCCGTCTTTTCTTCAGTTGCTGTACTTTACTTTTCAGTTGTACTTTACAGTTGGGCTTGTATTTCCGGCCCCTTTACCTTTCTGCACTTTACTTTCCGCTTGCTGACTCTGTGTGGTTGTTACTTATAAAGGCAATGCCTTCCCTGTTTACTGGGATTTTACGCCTTGGTGCTAGTCGCCAGCCCCTGGCCTATGGAAGGCGGGCTTGGGGTAGTCACGGCACGGGCCCCGAGGACGGGTCGTGACAGAACCATCCAAAAATGACATGTATACCATTAAATGATTAATTATGTTCTTTAAACTATCGTCCTCATCATTTACCTCTCCTAGATAACCAACCAAAATGATTTTAATCAAAACCACATGTGTTTCTCACTAGGCAAGCTACACTACAACACCTGACTTGTCACCTAATTAAAATTTCATTTATTTTCACCCTAATTGTCTATTTCATCAAACTTGAAACATCTATTATGAATTTATCACCTCATAGATGTTATCTCTACACCCAATATAAATCTCTAGACCATAATTAGATGAGAATTGATAAATCCAATTGGTTATCATTCCTAATATGAAATATTATGAGAAACCCACCATAACCCATAGACAGGGGATCCATCATTTAATAAATTCCCAACCACCATTTTTTGATAAACCATTTGAGTTTTCCCAAAACCCTAATGAATCTAGATATACCTAACACAATCTATTTCATGAAACTAAATTTGTTTCATAAAATCCACTATCCATGAATCTCACACCTCCTAATATCCCATCAATAGATAAAACACCCTGTTTATCATAATAATATGAATATCCAACTAATAAATCAATTATATAACCTCTAAAATCCTGAGAATCAATCTAGTGTTCCGTTGGGATTAATTAAAATTCTCTCACTCCCATCCTAAAGTTGAACCCTAAGTCGATAGGGTCTTGTACTAACCAGTTATTCCCTAAAAATATGTATGTTCTAATGAATAACTAACACACATGATACTATTCATTTAAAGTGTACCTGACATTCCTAGATGCCTCACAACAAACTCTTTCAAAAAAATTATTATTCATAGGAACCACAGGTTCGATTTTCCTCACAGTTACTAGGTTTACCTCTATCGCACTATAATTAACAAGGATAGTTATATAAACATGAATTCCCCTCCCAAAAAACACCCTAATACAGAAAGGACCCATTTACAAGTTATCCTTCATGTAAAAAAATGGATTCCATTTTTCCAAAACCACATACATGGTTCCACCTTTAATGAAATATTATTATAATTTAAAGCATTACATATTCCTCACATAACTTAGGGAGCTCATAAAAAATAGGTGACCCCTCTCAAAGTCCACCCTTGAAGGTTATATGCACTGACACTCCATCTCATGTTCATGAAAACAATGGTATATTGGATTTCCCATCTAGCCAACACATCCAACCACAAATATGTCACAACATACAGGACGGTACTCACTCACATGTCATGGTCACACCACATCCTCCATGCTAAAAACTAACATTATTGTTTTAAAACTCAACATCTCTCTAAATCCCCCATTACATATTTAAAGGCCATTACACACACACCATTACCATCATCAAATTGCACTTGTAATTTTAATTTGTAAACACCATAGGGATATCACATACCTTGGGAACTCTCAAAGCCCCATCTTCCTAAGCATAGGTTCTACCACCAATACTGACTAGTTTAACTTGAGATATATAAGATTCAAAACTTTAAAATTTTCAAATTTATGTTATCTAGTGTATCCAAAAAAGAATTAGGTAAAATAAATTTCAGGTAAAATATATAGAGTAAAATTACTTATAAGTTTTTCCTGGAATTTCATTTAGTCAACACCACATAATAATCAAGGTAAGGAATCATGTAATAAAACTTTAAAAAATTTAATTAACCAAAACATTACACCAATGATTGTCAATTAAAAAATAAATAAATCATAATTTATATAGGAAAGAACTCTTTAAATTATAATTGTAATTTCAATTAATAATTTCATCATAACAATAAATCTAAAATAACCAAACTACATACATTTATCCATTTAAGGTTCAGTTATGTAATATGTCAGCATACACTAATACAGGGAAACAATGTATAAATAGTTATATACACTTTAAAAAAACAACCCATGTCGTAATCTAGATAAGAACCAAATCAATCACAAGTAATCACATAAATGACATGTTAATCATATATGCCTAGTATGATGCATATACGCACCCTCTCTTGACATATTAGGAAAAGAGACAAAATCCAACAATTCATCACCTCATAAATAATGTGAATCACTTTAGGTTAAATTAGATCAATAGTAATAAAATAATTATGAATAGTAATCTCATCCAAATAAAAATGGACATTCCTAATACGTGGAGTGGCCAATACCATAAAAAACATTATACTGTGTATACTCACACTATTATTATCATATATACTATACCCAAACAATATTAAAAAAGAAAAAAAATACCCAATACCTACTTGTAATGACCAAAGCAGAAACCACTGCTTAGGACTGGTGTGCCACATGGCCTAAAGTGCACCTCTCGTACACCAGAAGAGTAAAACTAGTAGTATAGGAATAAGGTGGTGTAGTGGGGAGATTAAAATCGCACATCAAGGTAGAAACATTTTTAGAAATAATAGTAATCTAATATAACATCTAGGTGAGTAATAAAATAATAACGAAGAAAAATTCAAAATACATATTACCATAATCCATTCTATTACAAATTATACTATCAAATTCATGTCTGGAAAAGAATACACCAATAGAATACTATTTATTATATATGAAAAAACATAAGACAAAATTCTAGATGGCCTACATAGACATACCTAGGTCATAATTGGGCCCCATAACTCCCATGATTCATCCAAGAAACCATGTAATCAACAATATTAGGCGCTTTCCAAATCCTTCACCTGTAATTCCATATTCATTACCACTCAGATACCCATTGGGTATGGTATACCGAGTAGGGTGTGGGAATAATTTAGTAGTCCAACCCATAAAGCATCCATATAATGACCAGTTGATAATAAAGATCAATAAAAAGTGATATAAATAAAAATATATATATCATACCAATTTATCAATTCCACTAATAAAAAATTAACCACATAAATAATCATAGGTAAATCAACCATTGATGTATGGGTTCCATGTTAAAATGTAACGATAGTATCATACATAATTTTTTCCAATCTGGGAAGTCTTTTATCATGCTATACATAATTTCTCAACTTGTTCCAAGGTATACTACCAAGGAAAACATAGTAATAAAAAATAATGGAAACCCACATGGATCACCTGGGAAATTCCTCTCAAAAAAATCCATTGGAAATCCAAGGCAGTGACACTTAGAATGCCATACATTAGGACTACCATTTTGAAATCATGGAAAAAACGTTGAAATTAAAAAGTATTCTTTTATTGAAATCTATAGCTTACACCTACGGTCTTCCAACATAAGAAATTGAGAAAAATATGCGGATCTCATCCCACACAATTCAATAAGGGTACATAATTAGAATCCAATGTATTAATCCATAGAACCTGATAAGCAAGGAATTAAATAAATCCAAATTGAATCTATTCCAAGTCATTCATTTCATCCAATCTTTGAAAAATATAATGTATATCTCAAATTATAATACAACAATAGAGATCAACGAATCTGAGGGTGAAATCACACTCCGTCATTCATCTAAGTCTCCTATTAGAATCCAAATCCCAGTCACAAAATTCCACACAAACCATGTCCACAAGGAATCAATAAAATATATTCAGGTCACTCCTAGAAAAAATCCAAAAAATAAGTAAGTAATATAATCTATTTGAACATATAAATTCATTATTTATTATCTAAGTAAATAACCCTTTATTTCCCCATATCAACATTTACTAAAACATTATCCTCTACCATAAAATATATATAAATATTCATGAAACATTATAAAAATTAATTAAAATAGAACTATATGAAATTACCTTTCCATATTTAATTTCCAAACCCATGTCAGGGTTAAACCCTAATCCAAAGTTATTGGTGGCTATAAAATTCCATTTTACAATCGTCCATCCAGATCAAAAAATTTCATTTTAAACACTTAAAAAACTCACATATTCTAAAATAACAAAATTATGCATTCTATAATCACATATTTTCCACATTAGAATCTTTAAAACTTAATTAGAGAAAAATTAAGGCCATGTGTTCTGTAGATCGTCCCATTGGAGGAACTGATCCTAATAGGTCTATAAAATATTTAATAAAGTATTTAACAAAGAAAAAAAGGGGGGATCCATTTAATTGAATACATAATCACCCCGAAATATAGTTAGACCACAAAATATATTAATAATAAAATTAACAATACTATGGATAATTTAAGAGACCACTAACCTTAATAATGAATCTTCTCTATTTTATCTCTTAGTACAAAAAACTAGTGCATGTTCCCATCTATAGTCAAGTGTCAAAACTCAACCATACATGGACATATATAACATCAAAATTAATTAATTAAAATTTAATTTAATTAATTAACAACTTGAAATTAATTAACTGAAATAGTTAAATTTTTAAAAATTCTATATTCACTCACCAGGTTCTCTTACTGCACCTAAACTCGAACCAACCCCACTTTGACAGATCATACCACACTTTTGGAACTGACCTATGCCAAATCCCTAACAACCAAAACCAAAAGCATAATAATTTACATTTAATTTATCTAAAAACTATTAATATACACATAAGGTGATATACCTTCATCAAAATGATGGGTGATGACATGAATATGGTGTCTCGAGATGTCCATATGCTAAACTAAAAGGAATCCCAATCATCTTCGGATGATTCCTCCATTATGTGGTGGAATAATCACAAAAATAAATCAATGTGATAACTATAAATTAGAGAGATATGGATAGAGATTTATGGAGGAGGAAAATTAATGAGTCATAGTCTTACCTCTAAGAATCCAACACTTAAAACCGAAAGAGAACCGAACCCCATATGTGGGGAATTTACTAATGTGGATGAAGGATAAAACCTTATTGTGGACCTACTATTGTATTTGGAAGGGAGGAAAATACCTAGTGAGGTATAATGGGGTGGCCCCAATGAACATACCTAGATGCCCCACCCCCCCCCCCCCATGTAAATTGAACATAGGAGTCCAATGGTTGGCATGCGGCCACTACTAGAAAGTCCTTCCTAGGCCACCAACTAGATGGTGAGCCCAGATGGTAATATGGGGTTCTTCACTTTCCACGAACCAGTTAATGAATTTGAAATAGATATTGATGGCACTAAAACAGAATGTAGTAGACTCAGATATTCCTTCATCACTTCTCCCTTCTTATTATAACTATATAGTCCCAAAACCTCATAAAACCCCATATTTTGAGGGTTCCAAACATTCAGAATACTCTTCTAAACATCATTTAATAAAAATAACTACTCATTAGTTTCAAAATTAAACATTCTCTTAGATAATAAAATCTTTTAATACACATGGGGTATCATAATTATAACTCAAGAAAGAAAATTAAGTTATGAATGACCCTTATGTTGTATGGAGGACATCACTCATAACCCAAAAAAAATAAGAGCATCAATGGATGACATGTTTCAAATTTAAAGAATAAATTATGATTCTATAACTAAAAGGGGTGGTATTCTCACAAAATAAAATATCTATACCTGATATCAAATATTTACTCAATGAAGGGTTATTGAGATGGAAACCATTATATTATTCTATATATATTCTATACATGTAGACAACTTCTAGAATAATCAAATTATTTTTCTAAGATATCATCTAAAGGACACTATTATCCATTACTTAATTTAATATGTACTAATTATTATCACATGATATTTATTTATTATGTTTTTTTATTAATGACGTTAATAACTTGAGGTTATTACATCTATTTTATTATAACTTATTATGTTTGTTGATCATGGTATAAATCATCATAAAATAGTATCATATTATCCATAATATTAATAGTTTTATTTAAATAATTTTAATATATTAAATATATTTTATAATTCATCCATGATGGGTTGTTACATTATTATAATAAAATCTCATTATAATCATAATATTGATTTCATTATATTTTTTGGGACATAATAAATTCTGAATATGAATATTAAGTAGAAAATATTACAAATAATGTAACATATACATTGGAGAAATGATCTTTTCTTAGAGATATCCATAGAATTGAAAGCCTTATACTAACATCGTGAGATTAACATCTTAAGAAAGAGAAAATTTCTTCTAATAAAGTTATTTTTCTAAAAAAAATATAATTAAAATTATAATGTTAGGTTTAACTATGGAGGGGTGGAAGTGATCCCCTTTTATAAGTAATGAAAATGACACTTTTATATATACCCTACCCTTCCAGGATATCATTACTCTATTCATTTGTAAATGTATCCAAATTTTTATAAAAATGTATTATGGGTGATGTTGAATTTATGAATCCTCAAACAAGACATTACAAACATTTTTTAGACATGTTTCTAGTCTTTTACCATTAGTTTTTAAATTATAACAAATTGATTTTTAACTTGGTAACTATTTTTTAACTTAGTGAATTATATTATGATTAAAATTATATGAAAAAATATATTTCCAATTTTTTTTAACCAAATTTTTATATCCATTTAATCTATATCAATTCCGAAATATTATGATATTAACATTTAAATTAATACCTTTTGTATATAGATTAATATTTTTTTGTAGAAAAATGGTGTTTTAAACAATACATGTGATTATTCTTATTTAGCATTGGTTCCCGATTAAATGTTTTTTAATATAATAATATATGTCTTCTAACATCAAATTTTATTAATCATTTAACAATTATAAATTAAATTTATTATATTAAAATTACCGAATATTATTAAAACAATTAATTTAAAATACAATTTTATAACTATCGTGCTTATCAACAGTAATCTTGATAATCATAATTTTATACCCAAAATCGAACTTTTCCTTGTTAAAAAATATGATAATATTTTTAAAAAATGCGACCTCTCTTTTTTATATTTAATTTTTACAAGTTATGGAAATTAATTTTTAGTATAAGAGAATAAAAATAGTTTTTCAGAATAAAATATTACTAATACTGAACAAAAGTTATATATTGGTTTTATTAAAACAAAATAGTAATTTAAATAATTTATATCACATAAAACTATATGTTTTTTATATTCATATTTTTCAAAAACATTTAATTCGTTATTTTATTATGATAATGTCATAAAAGTGACAGTTTTTATCATATTATCTATTTTTACTTCACATTTAAAAATAAAATGATTAAAAAAATATCAAAATTTTATCAAAAAGTAATATTCAAAATTCTAAAAAAACAAAAAAAAAATTAAAAATTAAATTTCTATAATTTTCAATTATAAATTTTAAACAAAATCATAAAATATAATGAGAAAATTATTTAGATGAAAATAACATTTATTAAATACTAGTTATTATTATTATTTATTTACATAGAGCATTAATAAAGATAAAATTGATCAATTGGTATTATATTGTATTTTATTTATTAAAAATTAAAAAAAGAAAATAGTTATTTTCGTTAACATGACAATGAATTAATTAATTTTTTATAGAATAACCTTTACATATAAAAACATATATAATAATAAATTTTTTAATTCAGTTACTCATATTCATACCAACCAATTAAATTCCTAGTTTTTAAGAGCTTAAAAATATATTGGTTTTGTTTTAGTTTAGTATTACATGTGGACAATTCAATCAAACATATTTGACTTAATTAATGGAATAAATATATTGAAATCTGGGTTGATTGATGTATCACCTCCAAAATAAGTTACGTCATCCAAATACTAACATTCATATAATAGGATTAATTTCAAAATTGAGGTCCTAATAAATATTATAATGGTAGTTGATCATAGGTTGATTTGGGATATGAAGTGGTATTTACATATATGCAATTTTATATGAACCCTTCATAAAAAGAGATAATCCATTCCTAATCGAATCATAATAATTTAATATAAAAAATACCTATAAGATAAAACTTTCCTCAAACCATAAATAAGAATCTTCTACCATGGATATAAAAATTATACCATTAAATGTTTTTTAATTTATATCTCAATACCTAATATTTTAAATCTTACAAGACATAATACAATGAAAAAATCTATAGGGAAAAATCCCTATCTACCTCAACATCATACATTATAAAGGATTTTCATCGTTCCCATTATCTAGGAGGTGGTTGGTGTCGTTTGAGTCCTTAAATCCTTGTACTTTTTCATTGGGTTTCATAGTACCCAAATTCCTAATATCGGAAACTTTGAATCATATTTGTATCATTAGGAAGATAATTGTCTTCCATTATTAAAACCTTATTTTTTATCAATAGAATGTTTCTAAATTTCAACATTTTTCATGATAAAAGAATCTTATTATCTAAATAAGTTGATAAATTTTTTACAACATCTTAAATTACATACATGTAAGATATTTAATATTCTTTCCATAATCATTTTCATCACCCATGTTTCCCTGAGACTCCATCCTTATCTTCTTTGGTGGGATCAATATTTCAACAATAACCATATTTTTTAATCATATATTCATGATATTTGGTTCCAAATACTCACCATATTTCACATTCCAGCTCCCACATCAAAGGGATAATCATTTATATAATCCATGCATTGTCCCTTGAACATATTTTTAACTTATTTCATTTTTGTTCTGACCCTTATTAAAACCAAAAGTGGTTAATGTGAATGATGAAACATTATCTTCATAAGCGATGTATCAAAGATAAAAGAAAGAAAAATTTAATTTGAATATGTCTAACTATATAATACTATCACGTTAACCTATAATTCATTTATTTTAATCTATATCAATACATTTATAACATATATCATTCATAGTAGAAATTATATCATCATTAGATCAAACTATATAATACTTGGTTTATCCTATATCATTTTCGATTTATCGTAGTTTACTTTAACTTGTGTTTTCTCAAACTTCTTAACATAATCCCTTAAAATTACTTAGGAATTAATCCTTTATAGTCATTCATAAAGAGTTTATGATTAACCAAAGCATGTCCCCTAGGACTGTGTATATAGGATTTCAGTATTAGGATAACTCATCATGTATCATAGTTATGATCTATTAAATTCTCAACTAACCACACCTATGTGCATATGTTTCATAGCTGCATCCACTTTCTAGTATCTAGATTGTGATGAAATTCCTCAAAAAACCATATACTAAAAACTTCAAAAAATCAATATGTTTTCCTATACATAGGATTATCGGTAGGGTTATTATTATTTGTATTTCATCTAATTATCCAATAATAACAATTCCTTTCTTTGATACAAACTAGGGCGATTTACAACTCAAAACATACATTATTTCATTATTCTTAAAATACTCTACCAACAAATACAAACTAATGATCAAGAGTAATTGTGTCTTTAGTTGATTAAAAACATAAATACATTTTATTCAAAATAGAAAAATCATATTTATTGAAAATTCCACATAAATTCCCTAAATCCCAATTATCATATAATACTACATAGTATTCCCTAGGTAAAATACATTAGGAAATGAGTGTGCTAGAAAGACCAGCAAGGAAATAAACATAGATATAAATTGTAACATGATATTCAAGAGGTATAACATCATATTATAAATATAATGATCAAAATTATGGACAATGACATAAGGAAACAAAATCCAAAGACCATAGAATCCATTAATATGTGGCAATAAGATAAGACATGACATCATAAACATTAGTCAAGGGTCCCTCCCAAGACAATTATTATACAGTGGAAAAAGTCCCATAGTGGATAGGGTTAACTCCCAACTCAAATAAACCGAATTATACAAAGTCCCATGGTGTATTAGATTAAATACCCAATCCCCTTTATAACATCTCATGAGATATAATTTTTAACACAATTCTTTAGATGGATATATAATTTGTTTCCCTCCCTTCACATAACATAGTGTGCTTAATATGACTACATGTGCACTATATGTAGTATATAATAAAGTGGATACCTTAAATAATGAATTTTAGGGTTATGAAATTTCATGCTCACCCATCACACAATGAGAAACATGTTTTTTACCGGCATATTTGTACCACATGAGGAAGAAAATACGTACCTGAAGTATCATCCTAGAAAATCCCACTAGAAGGAAGTTGGTTTCATAATCTTATCTCAAATATTAACTTAATTAGATATCATAAGGATTCCCAAGAGAATAATAAATTAAATAATTTTTTATGTTCATAATTTAACAAAAAATCATAGCTCTTTAATATCGAGGTCTCATCGAAGAAAATTCATGAGAATAGTCACAAAGATGTAAGAATAAAAATAAACTGTAAAGGTGATGATTTTTTAAATGAGAATAGGTTATTTTATGGATGAAAATAACATAAAATTTAAATATAAAACAAATATAAAAAATTATTTTTCTATATAAAATAGTTAGGGATTATTAAATATACTCATGGTTAAAATCATTCTATGGAGGTTGAACTTGTTATGGAATAAGAAATTGGAATTCTACCATTTTTGGATTTAAAAGGACCTTTGTTGAAATAAAAAATCATAAAAATTACAATAAAACATTATTTTAAAAATACTAAATGGTAAATCTTAATTTAATCTGATAAAACACCGAATCTTTTTTCCATTTAAAGAGGATAACAATGGTGGGAAGTGTAATTATGTACAGGGTGGTGAAATCATCTTTTAGATGATCTAAATCATTCTTAAAATAATTTCATTTTATACAATGGTAGAAAGTAATGAATAATAAATATTTTTAATTAAAGTTATCTCAAAATATATAAAATTCTCATACCAAATAAAATAAAATAAAAAACTTATGGAGAAACATTAGAACTCAAGAAAGCAGATTTAGATAGAAATGACCATTATATTTTAGAGAATCCATAAATAATAGCCCACAATAAGGAAGACCATAAATGGAGGTGAATATTGAAAGTTCATAAATAATATATGATATTTTATTCACTATGTCAATTATTTACAACAAACTAATTATTATTTGTTGATAATGTCAAAACATGCCTCAATGAATGGTGATTGAGACCAGGACTCTTACCTTGTTCCAAATATATTCTTCACATGTGCCTAAATTTATGAATAATCAAAGTAATATAATTATATAACTTCTTAAAATCCATATAATTAAATATTTAATTTAATATTTACCATTTAGTATCATATTATATTTATTTATTATATATTTTTATTTTCTACGTCAGTTACTTGAGGTTGGTCGGTCAATTTTTCTATAAATTCTTATATTTGGTTACCATTGTAGAAATAATTGTAAAATAGTTTAATAGTATATATAAAATAAATAGTTTAATATAAATAGTTTTTAAATAGAAAATATACTTTAAATTCCATCAATGATCGATGGGGATTAAAAATGAAACTCATTACTCGTGGAGATGGCAGTTCGCACGTACACACGATTAATGTTTCCATTTCTCAGTGAATGAGAGGGAAATAAAGTATATAATAATTTGGAATTTCAGAATCATTTTTATATTTGAGATACCATATTTATTCAGAAATATCATTATTTAAACCATTATTGAGTGGTGGTTATGAGTGGTTGAAGACATCACGTCTTTGCAGCGGTAGTCCGTGTACACACACTAATGATGCATTTGTTTTCCATGGTGGATAAAGAGGAATAAATAATTATTAATAAATTAATGAAAACAATATTGTGATTTTAGATGATTTATTTGACTTATAAATACATATATTTTATATAAAATGGTTACAGAAACCTTTTAATATTTCATGTATTATGATAATTTCAGAAAAGTGATAATTGTTTTTAGCAGAACCTGTATTTCATCACTATTCATCTAAAAATAAATTTTATAAAGACATATCCAAAATGCATCTTTATGTAATTTTCACTATTCACCTCTAGTCGGTTGGTGATAATCTTATCTTATCCTCTACTTGTAAAAACCCATATTTGATACATTCATTCCCATTATTTTTCTTCCCAAATATATATTTCGAATTCAACTTTTTATTTAATGTACCGCCAACCTAATTACCATAAATTACAACCACCAATTCTTCATTTCATTCACACGAATAATGTCAAATTTTCAATTTAATTCAAGAGAAAAAATATTTTTTTAAATGAAATATATAATATTTTATGAAATGGATAAAAAATAGAATTGTGATATTTTATCAATACTCAATCCCACAACTAACATCTTACCATTTTTTCAACAATCACTTAATCCGGATAAAAGATTAAAAAAATACCATGGATCAATAGTTCACCAAAACACCTTAAATGATTTCAATTTGGGTATACAAGGTTATTTTTATCATTAAACTATATTATCCTAGATAAAAATTTATGCTCTATTTTTATCATTTTAGATTTTGTTTTTTGGGTTGAGAGGAAATAAGAGCTGATCAGGTTTTTGTACAGGGGGTTTTATAAGTAATTGGTGTAGAGGGAATTTAAATCATAAATACCTAATTTTTTTATAATATATATTCTAGACACAATCCAAAAAAATTAGGGGGTCAAAATATTTTATGTTCTAAATTTTTTTCACACCATAAATATATCTCTCAAGAAAAATTATCCCAAAGCAATATATTCTTTGACAGTTTGACAACCCGAAGGGTTTACGGTGTGAATACTATTTTTATGTCATATATACATCCTACCCTATGGGTTTTAATGTTCCACAAATATGTTACTTCTTAATTTGATTTTTAACCACTACATAGAGCCTTATATATCCTTACAGGTGATTTGGGTGATCTCCACTCCTCCAAGTTCCACCGTTCAGTGCTAAAAAAGTTTCTTGGTTGGGTTATCTACCTTGAGGTATGTAAATTCTTTTCATTATTTATTATGATGTTTTCAGCAACATTCGGATATGGTTATGGTATTTTTTGATCATATGATGATGAATTTTTGATCCCTTATAGATCTGGTGTGTTATTATCTTCTTGAAACTGACCCTCATGTTGGTGGTGGTATGGAAGGTGTGTTACTTGTGGAATTTTTTGATTTATCCAATCCAAATATCATTTTATTTATTGAATAAATTCTAATATTTTTCAATCATTATTATAGTATATGTTATTGTTTTTCGTTCCACCTAGAGTGTGTGGATCCTATTTCAAGTACTGTGTGGCCAAATTATTACGTAGGTTGTTCCGTCTCAAGATTACATTGGGTGAACTATATTTAATATTGGTTTTATAAATTATTTTATAAAAACATTTCAGGGTTTATTTGAGGATTTAAATGTATTTGTGATAAAATATGGTTTCCCCATGTTTTAGTATATTAAAAGTGTTTAAAAAGTATTGTGAAATAGATTTCAAAATAGATTTTCAAAGAATTTTTTTTATAGAATAAAATTTTTTAATAATTTTTTGTGAAATATGAATCCCAAAGAATTTGATTTGGAAAATACATCACTTGGGAATCCTTGGGTACTTTGGTGGATGGTGTAGTATTAGGACGCGCCCATTTTATTTTCGGGGGGTTGTCTCATGCAGTTTTCTTGTACTGGATAGGCCAGTGTTATATGGACATGATCTAGACATTATTGTATGGTTCACTCATGGGATATTACTCTACATCTTAGTCATGTGACTTAATTACTGGAGTGTGCACTAGTCATTGGTTGTGGGACATGTAGTCTTCTACCCTGGCCTATTGTGATATTTTCCTTATTTACCATTATTTTTAGATTTGTACTACTTTGAATTTGACATACATCCTGGGAAATGTGGATTTATGATGTGAAACTATTTTACATGGATTGTTTTAAAATTGTAAAAAAAATATTTACCATGATTTTAATATAATATAGATTTACTACTTATCATGCCTTGTTTGTTAAAACTCAAAATACTTAGACTATTTGTATAGATAATTGATATTGAACATCTGGGAAATATCGTACTAAACTTATTTATCTCACACCATGCACCGTCATTTCGCGATGTGTAGACCATGTATTACCTTATGATGTAATGAAAGGAAAGGGGTTTTGATGAGGTGGAGAGGCTTATGTCAACTGGGTATGGGTAGTTTATGTTGATACTGTGGGAGACTATACATGAATCATAAGGAGTACTTGTTTTTTGTTTCAGTTGTCCATTTGGTTTGGATATAATAGTACCTTATTTTGTTAGTCTTTCGAGTTTTTTTTATTTTATTATTTCTCTTGGATTATGGAATATTTTTCTTATGGGATTCTTATGATTTTTCGTTCTATTGTATATATACCATATAGTTTCTTTCAAGTTGGTGTAAATTAATCTCTATAGATTTTGTTATATTCCTCGGTGCTAGCCTCCAACTAGTATGGATTGAAAACACCCCCTTGGTATGTTGTGAATTAGTTTGGGTCCATGTTTTTAAAAGGCTTGTCAGGTCAGTTAATTAATAATTAGTACAAAAGGTGTTTTTTTCAAAAGTATCCTTGTTCTATAACATCTATTAAATGGGAGATATAATTTTCATAACTTGAGAGGTAGGTTGTAATGTGTGTATGGATAGCTCTTGTAGTGACTGTAATGACCTGACCCACTAGGGAAGACCTGGCCGGTGGAAGGCAGATCTTCCACAACCACAAGGCCACCTTCAATAGGCCAAGGGGTGGTGGAAAGAGTTGGGATGGAATAATATAAAATAGGAGGACTTATCCATAAGTATGTATATACATACACCCAACCATCTCTATGTAGTGGTACGGAGAATTATAAAAGCTAATACACTAAGATTGTAAAAATGCATGCAATAACCTCTAGGGAAATACAATAGAGTGTGATATAATAAATGATAAATAAAGGTTAAAAATAAACACCCAACTTGAAATTACATCCCAACCAAAAAAAGAAACTATAATAAATCAAAATTGAGTGTTTATATCTCATGATCTCTAATTCCTGACTACCATACATAGTCTATGGACCCAATTGTCACTATTCTCCCCTGATGTCAATGCAAAACTATCTATCATCTCTATAAGAACTGACATGTGTAGGCGAATCTCATGTAGGGGTGAGTATATGCATATTTGGTATAATTTCAAGAAATCAACAAATAAAGAAAATAAAAGATATGAAAAATTTCAACTCAACTCACAACCAGCGGGGAACAAAACCCATTATAGATATATTCTCAAAAAGAAACCCATTAGTGATAGAAAGGGGTTCTCCATATCACAACCTAGTCAAAAACATGATGAGTTTTTCTGTAGCTCAAAAATTCTTTATCTGAAACCCAAAATATAACACAACATGACCAGAGTCGTTGTGGAGGGGGATACTCCTTGCTAACTTTCATTATTATTGAGGGAGACACATATCATGCAGATGACCCACACACCACCATATATAAAATACAAGGGACTACCATTCTGTTGATATAGGAACATCATCCAAATTATATAAGTATAGACTCTACTTGTAAATTGAGTATAAGCGACCATGCCTTGGTGAAAAACGGGTCCTATAACCCAGACATATCATAATTGATCATGCTTAGTCACTATTATTGTTAATCATCACCTAAATGATCTTCACACTCAATGTACCTCACATTATTTCCCATATTTTCACCATCACATTCCACGTGGAAAAAAACAGGATAGGATTCTCATAGGGCAAGATCTATGTATTGAATAAGTAGATATGAGAGGATGATTTTCTAAACGAAATACATGGTATGTATGGGGGTCTTCATGGTGTGTGGGCCCACCACATTTCCTTTTTTTTCTTCTCCTTTGGACATTTCTTTGGAAGATATGTTATACTACAAATCATGTAGAGGAGGTACATAACCCATCAATCCAATCAGGGAATTGTGTTTGTACTCTATGAACACGACTCAGTTGTCCAAGTATAACCACATGGTGTGTACATGTGGTACATGTAATATATGGCCTCATAGAGACCTGATTGTATACACCTATAAAATGTCTTGGATCGCTATTCATGGCCTCATGGTGTGTTTATAGCATGATATCATGCGTTCGAACACCCAAAGGCAAGGGGATGTACATCTGGAAAACATCATGGATTCATGGTTATGGACACATTGTGTTTTGCCCTAACCACATTGAATTTGATATATAACTCATCTAGAAACCCTATCCACTAAGAAATCCAAAGAACATGACGTGTGGTTTTCTTAACAACACAGATTGTAGTCAATTTTTCCATAGAATTTCATATTGTTCACATGGATCTTTTTATATAATTTTGCAACAACATTACTCATTGATCAAAAAACCAAAACCAATGGAATTCATATTAGTTCATCAATTATATCCATCCAATGGGGGGAAATAAAAATTTGGTTATCTTTATGAATCCCAATGCACGTCCTGTAGCGCCTCAAATCATTATTGTTTCTCTGGATCCTAGACCCATGAATCATCACACAAAAATAAACCTAACTCATTTGTTAATATCTATATCGATCATTTTTAAACAATACACCTAGAATTTGGGGGTATGATCAATGTTTAACCTTCCTTATCAATGTCAAACTATGTCCTCGTGGGCCAATAGTAAAGAAATAAAAGAATGTACTGGGGGAAATCATAAGAAAAATTTTGATGATAATTATTTTCCAATGTGATCCTTGCCAATAGTTTCATTTTTTGGTTCATGGGGGATAACATGGAAGAAAAGTAACTAATTTTAAAAAATTAAATTTATTGAATGATCTCATGGGATGTAAGAGAAATAATCAATAAAAATAATAATACGAAAAAACTCAGGCACAAAAATTTGATAAAAAGAGAGGAAAAAACGATTTTCAAGTTCTACATCAATTTTGATCAATCATTTGTGAATAATTCATTTCCAAGTGAATAGGATAGGATAAAATATTCACTACCTCTTGATCCACCTCAATCTAATCACTTTTCATTCTCTGACATTGATTTTCTAATGAAGAGCATCCAAGGATCCCCTCAAATCTTTTAAGGTCATCCATAAAACCATCGAAAATTTTTATAGTTGGGTATTTATAGATAATTTTGGTAATTGGAATATAAAAGAAAATAAATTGATTTTATTATTTATCAAAATTAAACTCACTCCTAATGACATTATTAATAAAATAATCGGTTTCGACCAACCTTAGGTCACACCTAGGTTAAACCCTATATTCAAAAACCAAAACATTCTCTCATATGTTTTACACATTTTCCCAAAATTTGTTAAAATATACATACACTAAAATAGTACATGTATGTAAATTAAAATATATTAATATTTTTAACATATTAATTATGGGGTCATGACACACCCAAAAACTACGCTGAATCTGAAGAAGAATCTAGAGATATATAAAGGAATATTCATATGAAAAAAACACCAAAATCAAAGACTTTATAGTGATGAACCTTAGGCTACCTTGGGATTTTGGTGTGTTCATGTCTTATTTGTTGATTTTTGGTAATTATACTAGTATTTTAGATTATTTATCATGATTAAACTATGATTATCTCATTGCGTGGTAATTTTTTCCTTTTTTCAGTGTTCACTGTTAATCGCCTGAGATGTCTTCCTTGGGATCACAGGAGTGGTAATGTGAGATATTCTCCTCAAGGGATCCCTCTTCTAGATTTGAATCATATAGAGGCTATCATTCAATAATTTCATGTCTATGACTATAATATACCAATAGTTTATAACCAAGTATATGAGGCACAATAAGGAAATGTGGAAGATAAAGATCGATCATCTGATTTCTTATCCGAAAATAAAGCATCCTTTTTAGGTAAAATGGTATTTGAGATATAGAGGACCAGATCGAAAACATGGATAAAATCTTCAACTTCGTTATTACAACTGAGGCTATCAGTTTGAAGTGTCTGATGTCCAGGCTTCAGGTTCATGAAAAATGATGTTGGAAATATATGGTATATGAATATGGGCATCTCATTTAGGATTTTAAGGATTTCAAAATCATGTTCATTAAGTTGTTGTTCACAAAATATTTGATGAAGGAAAATTATATCAAGTTCCTCTCATTACATTAGGGAGTAGGTAAGGTGTAGGAGTACACTAATCATTTTTCAGATTTGGGATATTTTTCTATGTAGGTGGTGAGGAATGGTTAATTTAAATATTAGAAGAATTTATAAGGTTTTCTACAAGATATCTAATCACATGTGTATATACAAAAGCATACCACCAATGATATCATATTATAATGATCCATAAAAATATAAATGAACCTGGTATGCACGATTTACTATTTTTACCCTTCCCTTATACCTAATGATAGCTTCACTGGTATGCAGTGAAAGAATAGGATGCGACATCATTATTCCAAGATTGGTGGTGGGGGTTCATTGTAGTTGCACTCCTCTTTACCATATGTGATACATTCTAGTGTTCCCCAAACATTCTACCAGAGAAGAAACATTGGGAACAACCATCATTCTTTTCTTTCCAATAGAAATATATCAAATTCTTGTAGCCACCATAGCCATATTTAGAGGTTCTAATAGGGTATGTCTACTATCCATTGGGGTTAGGGATCTTTAACTCCAATGGTCGATGTGGTGTAGTTAGAAGCTCTGAATCCCACAAGGATTTTACTGCAAGCCTCCAAAGTAATGAACATTCACACAATGGCAAATTTTTAGGAAGAGGATGATGTGGGACCAATGATAGTGAGAGGTACAATATTTATCATGTATAGTAACTGATTTATTGGTTATAAGTTCCCCACACTCGTTTATATCTACCCATTTTTAATTTCTAAAACATAAATTGGAGATCTTGTCCATTGTTAGAGAGATACAAATGCCTCCTATATTGAGAAAATAGTAATGATTTTGATGTTTGTTTTGGTCTCCATCGATAGGAAATGTAGAGATAGTTTAATATTTCTTAATTATCAATGTTGATTTGATTGACATCATCATCAAATTGATTAGTTTCTCAAAAACCATGAAAAATTTTATTTTTATCCTCAATATGTTTCATTAATTAATATAAATAGAATATCTCAAGTTCTTTTGGGACTATGGGAACCGATGAAGGGTTGTGGATGAACTTCATTAACATAGCTTTGGAGTTTATTTTCTGCCAATATTGTTGATCCTAATGTCATTTATTCTCCTAAAAATCTCCCCATGGTTGTTCCATAATTACTAAATGTATTCCTATAAAACTTTTTCAGTATTCCCCCATATTGGGAAATAAACTTATTGATTGATCAGGTTCTAGGTACTCAATTGATCTCAATCCCCTTACCATATTTCACTAGTTGAGATGAAAGATCTCAATATCCCGATTGTGATCAGGTTGAGAAAGGTTTTATTGACACTAGTATTTCAATGGTAGAAACCCCTATGGGTTTTTCCTAGTAGGATAATGGTTCACTCTGATTGTTTCTAAACTATCGAATGACCAATTGCGTAATTTTTAAGAATAAGTATGATCTTCCATGTATATATGACATATTTGGTTAGGTATAGGGGAAAATTTGGTTCCAAAAATTAGTATTCAGTTGGGTTATCATCAACTTGGGTTTCAATAGTTTGATATTATGATGAATGATTTTAGAAGTAGGTATGAATATTATGAATATTTTATTATTCCTTTTCGTCTAACAAATACTCCAACAACTTTTATGGATTTGATAAACAATAAATTCACTCAGTACCTCAAAACCTTTTTATTATGTTCATAGATGATATATTAGTTTGTTTGATATTTGAGAATGAGCTAGAACACTATATAATTTTTTTGAGAATATTGAGGATCAAAAAACATTATGGAAAGATTTTGTAATACAATTTCGTAATCTAATAAGAGAAGTTCTTGGAGAAGGTATTTTTTGAACAAGGTATTTCTGTTAATCCAATAAAGGTGATGGTTTCCTTTTCTTTGGCAGATCCATGATATATATGAGATATTAATTGCTTCCTAGGTCAATAAACATAATATCAACGGTTCTTAAATTATTTCTTGAGGTTGTTTTAACCTATGTTAACTTTTACCAAGAATGTTGTGAAATTAACATCAAATGCTAAATTTTAGGCTTCTTTTGATGAATTAAAATGGCTTCTAACATTAGCATATCATTTGATCTTACCTAGTCTCAATAAGGGATATATGGTGTACTATGATACTTATAGTATTTTTGTAGGTTGTGTTTTCATATAGTATGATAAAATTGTATCCTATGTCTCTCTCCCACACTAACCACATGAGAAAAATTAAAACACTCATGATTTGAAGATTTTTTTTGGTTACTCATGTGCCTAAGTATAAGTTGTACTACCTTTTAAGGGGGAGTTTCATAGCCCTTTATGATCATAAGACACTAAATTATAGATTTTATTAAAAGTAATTTAATCTAAAATAGAGATGATGAGTACAATATATTATGAAAATTTACTTTTACATCGCCAAAATCTCATTAAAGGTGATTGTCATCACAGACTCTATAAATAGTAAACCTCTACAAATGGTAATATTAAAATTAAATGATGAGTGGAACCTGATAGGTATCCTAAATTAGTTTCATTTACGTGAAAAATGGAATGATTTGGGTGTGGTTTTTACTAGATTTCATTTATCATCATCCACCATAGAGTCGATTCTCTAAACATAGTATCAAGAAGATGAGTTCTGGTGAATTAGGGAAACCTTTTATAGTGGGTAGATAGTTTCTAGTTGGTCTCTACCATTTAATGGTATTCTCCACTTTGGGAATCAGTTTGTAGTACTAGATTCTATGACGAATTATATTTTTTATGGTTTTTATGTTTCATCATAGTTCATTCAACCTGGAACCATATATATGTATTATGGCATGATATATTGATTCTGGTGGCTGGTTATGAAGTGAAACGCCATTGATTTTGTGTCCCACTATTACACAACTCAGTCGATAAAGACACAGTATCTAAAACATTTTAGTATACTCTAGCCTCTTTTAGTGTCAATTTGGATAGGGTATAAGGTGTCCATGGACATTTTTATTTGATTACCACAGGCCCCACAAAAGAATAATGTTATATGGGAGGTGATTTATTGGCTGAATAAATCATCTCGTTCCCTTTTAATAAATGACACCACCAAATTTGAAGATATGTGCTAGTGGTATATTCAATAGATCATGAAATTAAATGGGGTTCCCTCTATCATTTTCTAGGGTTTGAATTCCATGTTAACATCTAAATTCAAAAATAGACTGAAAGAGGAAATGGAGACTCAAGTTCGATTTCGTATAGATTATCTTCCATAGATGGATGGTTAGATAGAGAATGCTATTTAGATCCTGGAGGATATGATTCATGCTTGTGTATCAGATTTTAGTGGATTATGGGATAGCTATCAGGGACAGGTTGAGTTTGTATATAATAAGAGTAACCAGTCATTAATTAGAGTGTCCATATTTGAGGCTTTATATAGTATCCCATTCAGGACCCCTCATTCTTAGGATGAGGTTGGAAGGTCATCCCTTGGGGGATCGAGCCTCATTTACGAGATGCTACTAAGGATTCAAGATATATTTTGATTCTTGGTTGAACCATATACAAGGAATAAATCATATGAGGATCATAAACACTAATATTTGTAGATTTTCATTCATTGTGTGGTTTTTTCAATAGTTTCTCCTCATTGGGATAACTATCATCTTAGAAGGAAATAGAAACTGACTCAGATATATGATAGGGAATTTTAGGTCACCTAGTGACTTGGTTGGGATTCTTATCAGTTTTAACTACCAGTTCAGTTAATATTTATCCATAATTTTTCCATATCTTACCCCATAAAGTACTATCATGATCCGTCCCTTGTTTTTCGACTTGAAGAGATTTAGTGAGAGATGAATGTTTTCATTATGGAGCAACCAACGCAGATCATCGAATCCTAGGTGATGTTATTGCTTGGGAAGTCAATTCCAATGGTCGAAGTGTTATGGTGTCATCGATCAAATTTTTATGAGACTCGGTAAATTGAGTCTTCAATGAGGTTGCAATGACATCACCTCTTTTTGGTGAACAATTCTTCTTAATGACTTCATGTGAATGAAACAGCCATGTTGAGGAGATTTTGACATCATAGGTAAAATGTTACACTATGTATTTAGATTTCGAGAGTTGTTTTCATGGGTTTAGAGGTTGTTAGAGATGTAAAATATTTTTTGAATGTGGTTTCTATTATAATTGGTCACAAAGGTAATTTATATAATAAATCCATTATTTAAGATGTAATTTCAATGTTGTACACAAGAGGTAAGGACAGTTTAGGTAATGAAATAATTTTATTCAAAAAACCTAATTATTCTATAAATATTTCCCTTGAGATAAATAAACTATAGGTGATGTGTTTTTGGGAGGACATATAACATGAAGGGTTTGATGGGTGAATCGTATTTTTAAATCATAAATACCTATCTTCCAGCTAGTTTTAATGTGTTTCACATCTATAACTCCTTCATTCGATATGAATCCTATTCACTGAACCCTACGTATGATTCAAGGTTGTTTTGGATGATATTTTCTTCTCCAGGTTCCTCCATTTAGTCCTCAATCATGGATTTGATTCCATCGTCTCCCTTCATTATAGTTTAACCATTTCATTTATTCATTTATCATAGTTATGGTAGTAGAATTAGGATATAGTTATGGATTTTGTTTATCATATGATGATTTTTTTGATCCATACCAGATTAGTAATGTGATCTTAATTTGAAGGCTAACCCTCATTTTGGTTGTGGTATGATATGAATGTTCCTTGAGGTATGATTTGATTTATCCTCTTTGCTGTCCATTTAATTTATGGAATTGATTCAAATATATGGGAATCATTGTCAGGGCCTCTGTTAATGTTATTCTTTCCTCATGGTGTGTATTTATCCTTCTTTGGGTATTATGAAACCCAAATTTAAGGTAGCTGGTTCTATATCTTTCTAATGTGGGATGAATCATTCTTGCTCAATGTTTTATAAATTTTTTAATAAATAAATTTGAATGATTTATTTTTGTGTGTAAATTTATTTTTGATAAATTATGGGTTCCCGTTATTTTGGAAAATGGATTTTTCATTCAATGATTTGTGAAATGCATCAAAAAATTTGTTTTTGAATCATTTAGATCAAATAAAGGGATTCATGGAATTATTCTTGAGATGTAAATACCAATGAAATTGATTTGATAAATGTACCACATTTTAATACTTGTTAACATAAGTGAATGGTTTTGTATTGAGACTCTTCTATTTTCATGTTAGGGGGTTTACACATTATGTTTTCCGTTATTTCCAATCCCTGTGTTCTAGGGACTCGATCTTGACATTCTTGGGCGGTTCACACAGGTGATGTTCCTATCCTTTTCAGTTGTCTGTTTTAAGGAATTGAGTGATCAATAGTTATTTATTGTGTTATGATAAGTCTACTAGAATGAACTATTGTTATCCTTGGCCTCTTTACCATTGCGCTTTGGCTTTTTACAATTTTGAAATTAATATTCATTCTTTTAGAAATATGGATTTATCTTTTAAAAAAAATTTCCTTAGAATTTTTATAACTATGAAAATGGTAAAAATTTTACCTACTATTGATATAAAACTATTTTACATCCTATAATTCTTTTTTTGATATGATTGATAATATTTAGATTATTTTTATAGAGACTTAATATAAAATACTTATTTGGGATCCTACTGAACCAAATTATCTCACACCATACACCCCCTTTGGAAATGTATATACCTGGTATTTTCTTTTGATTCTAAAAAAGAAATTTGTCCACTGTGAGGCTTGGATGTTTATATTAGTTGGGTATGGTAATTAATTGGTGAGATTGTGGGAGATTTCCCATGTATCACATGGAGTAGTGATTGTCAGTTTCAATTGTCCTTATAGTTTTTCTAGACCTCCAAATTTTATTTATATAGATTTAAATTTGCTTCGCTATCATTGTTTCTCTTTGATTATAACATATATTTCTTCTTTTTTTCTTTCACTATTTCTTTCTGTTGTATGTATTTTGTGTATTTTTCATTATATTGGGTGAAATTATTCAATCCAATTTTTTTATGCTCAGGTGTTATTCACTAGCTCATGGTAATCGAAAACCCCCATCAAGTATATAGAAGAATGGTTCTCCAACACTATGAGACTTTATGAAGTGCTTTTTTGAATAAATTTAATTCTTTAGTAGCTTATGTAACATACAACACTGAGTTTTAATATACCGCAATTTTCTATTATTTAACTTGAAGTTAAACAAGGGGGTATGGATGGTAATAAAAACTTTTAAAATATTATGTATAATGGTTTTATATAAATAATATATATTTATAAAAAAGTACTTATTTTTTGTAGTCTGTATATGTTTTGAAAATACTAATTTCCCATAAAAAATGTTCTAATTATATTAGGTGAAAAAATGGAAAATGTAATTTTGAAACATTTAGTAAAGTTATTTGAGAAAAAAATTAATTTTAGAAACCAACATGTAAGTATTATCTTGGGGGTTTTTTTGTTAATTTTCATAAAAGATTAATATTTTGAGGACTGAATAAAATGTTAAAATTTATTAAAAACAATTTTATTTATGCATTTAAAAAGTTTAATATTGTTTAAAAAAATTAAATATAAAATTAGTTTTATTATATATTTATTATACAAATTTAGGTAATTTTAATAAATTCATATTTTACATTTTCTTTGAAAATTCATATACTTATAAAAAATTTCTCTTTGGAAAACAGTTATTTTATCACGTCAACTGGCTTAATTTAAAAAAATCAGTTTTATGATTGAATTTATGAAAAATATATTACTTACTATGAATAAGTATGATTAATATTTTATAATAAGGTAATATTAATTATTGTTAAAAATTATTACTAAAGACGGTAAAAAATAATTACTTCAGTTAAGGTTACCTCAAGTATACTAGGGGTTAAAATAAAATGATGTGGTGTGAAATAAACTATGAAATTTTCAAAATCCTACTTTATAGACATATTTAGACCATATAACCTCTAAGTTTATATAAAGACCAAATATTTTATCCTTTTTCATTTTAAAAAATTGGTACATTTTATTCTTTTCAAAAAAATTCAAGGGTGGCCACTCCCCCAATCATTAAGGCCACCCACCCTCCTCGTTATCTGAAACATCGAAAACCCATTGGTTCACACAATACATAACCAAATATATGCCTTAATTCCCTATAAAATTCCTCGATTCATTATTTTTATCATAAACCCCTCTGAATAAGGCTTTAGGTATAAACGTACAGAGGTTCTCTGAAGAAAAGGTAAAATTATTAAACCTTTGTTTTTTATTTGTTCTTCTGCCTTTTTTAAATATAATCCAACTATTATGATATAATAAAACTAATATATCCCATATAATGATATTATTTTATGATAATTTCATAACATATATCCACCTCCTTCTCCTTAAAATGGAAAATGAAAATGTCGATCATGTGTATGGAGGACTACCACCTCATTAACCGATTAATTTGTTTTTCATCACCACCACTGGCTATTGGATATAATGTTGGATATAATATTAGAAATTTATATTTATAAAATAATTAAAATGATATAATTATAATATCACATGTACCTTCTTATATTTTATTTTTTGTGGGTATGATAACGTCACTCGTTTGGATGGTGGACCATGATTCTCAAAGCAATATAATTTGTTTTTCACTAACGATTTACAAGGTATTAAGTACAAATTTAATTAATATATGTGATATATTTGACCTCATAAATACTATTTAAATGTGATTTATTATTTAACATCCTTTCATTCCATCCATCTAGAAAATGGAATCCACATCTATCCATACGTACAACTTACTGTCTCCATAAATGGTGTATTTCATTTTCTATCTCTAAAATTTAAGAAATAATACAAATATATATATAGTATATATATGATATTTATATCATGTGTATAATTATGTATATTAATTATCCACTATAAAAGTAATATTATTGAAAATAAAAACTCAAAATATACACCAAAACCAATACATTTATTACCTGAGACGTTATTGTAACAAGGCATTGTTAATAAACATATAATAAAAGTTCATAATTAAATCATATATATATTTATATATATAATTTTTATTATATAATTGATTTATGATCAAAAATATTTATTATTAATGGGGTTTAAATTCCCTTGAATTATGTCGAGACTGAAGGTAAAAAATTATGTCTCACTTTTATTTTTGTGGGATATATCCCCTTTACAAAAATTATTTATATTTTCTGGTCTATATACTACCCATGAATTTATTTTATAAATATTTTCATGATTATTATGGTATATAAATATCCATATAATGTGATTTTTGTAATGGTTCTTGTGATTCAAAACATACCAAATTGGTAAAGGTATAATGATTTAGTCTCATTGTTTGACTAGATGTTTTTATATGCATCAAATGATGAGATTTTATGATCTAACTATCAATGAACCCATATACTTTCTTACTATCTGGTTATTTCTATATAATACTTTTTTCCTCTCATTTTTCTCTCTTTAAGGATTAAATAGAACAAAATAATTTATTAATAAAATTCATCTTCATTTCATTCTTCAATCGAAAACCCATTTTGTCTTTTATAACCCTATTTTCTATGAAAAATTAAACTACTTTTTTTACTATTAAATATTTTTTAAAAAAAATTACACATGTTTTATTTTGAAAAAAAAATTAAAAGGAGTTTTTATTTCTATTTATAAACAAGTCCCTCTTCGATTTTACCAAAATATAAAACGAATACTAGTTTTAACATATATAGATTGAACGGGTTTCCCAATATCATGAATTATTATTGACTAATAAATTACATAATATATTTTCAAGATTATTTTAACCTAAAAGTAATTAATTTTTTTCTAATTTTTAGTTTGGAAAAGTAATTTCCAAAGTGGAATATCAATTTTCCTTAAGAAATATTCTAGTGGATATTTCAAAATCATTTTCCATGTAATATAAGAGACATAAATTTTATATATTCTTTACTTGGGATCATATCCAAGGATTCCATTATTATTATTTTCCTCAATGGTTTATCTTTGTGATGAAAATATTTTCATGAAACTCATTTATCTCCCAGGGGTTTTTCCATGATAAAATGTTCATAAAACCTATTCCTTTTCCACGGGTAATAATATAATGAAATGATCATCAAACCTATTTCATTTAAATGAGTGGTGATATGATTAATGTTTTATGATATTTTCACCCAAATTTATTGATTTTGTTATGGGTGGGACTGATATATTCCTTTAATGTTATGGGTAATGATATAAAACTCATGAGTTAATTGTTTTTTTCCAGAACATATTTTTATGTTCAAAAGGTTTTTCATGGGCTTTCTTTAATGCCAATATAATTAACTGTGGGTTTGATTTTCATGTCTATAATATTATTTGTGGGCTTGGTTACATGTATATATGTTTATAATATTTCTTGATTTCATTTCCTAGATATAATGAATGAACGTGTTTCTATTTATAAAATTTCACAATCTTATAAGATTATGTGTACACTTAAAATATATGTATTATGACACTATTTCCCTCTTATGGATTATGTACATTGATTTAATTATTATTCACATCTTATAAACTACCAATATTTATTCCATGACTAATTTTTAGGATCTATAATATTAAGGGTATGAGTTTTAAGTATTAAACACATGTTTGCATACCCTTATGCCCATGTTATTATATGTTAAAATTGATATCTCCGTTGTTCACCCTTAACATGAATCTGATCTCATCCTTTATTTTATTTTATTACCAAGGTTATGAAGAAATTTTTATGTGTAATAATTCTAAGAAGGGTACAAGATATTAATAAATTAGTGGGAGAAAATGTTGTTAACCTAGGAACTACTTGTTCATGATTCTATTATTCCAAATGCACTATCCCTAAATGGTTCTAAAATTAATCATTTTTGTTATGTATTGAATATTCATCCATTAAGATTTAATATCTATTCATGAAAATTATGGTACATGATATTTTGAATCATAGAATTGTTTGGTTAACCTATGGAATGTAGGATGACAATACGTTAGTGAAGAACCCATAGGATGAGTCTTAGTATAGGATAACATCCTAAAGTTTTGGTAAATAAATGATCATGTGATTTACATAGAAATTAATCCCTTTATGGATACTATAAGTGTCCATTATTTTGGAATAGATGTACCTAGTGGTAATAACTCTGAAAATGGTTCATTGGGCTTGGATCAAGCATTACCCAGTACATGATAATGGGATTTACTATGCACTTGATTTGAAACTCTCTGAGGATATACTTTTTAAAACACATATTCTATTTATAAAACATCATAAATGATCTAAAAAATGGCCATTAGTGGAGTATTTCAATCATATGGTTTCACATATTGAAAACAAGGTGTCATGATTTAGGGATCCTATAATTTATTTTTCATGATTATGTGATTTCCCATTATGATTATTGTTACTTATATGATTCCTTTTTGTTTTAGTCAATAGATAGAACCCAAATAAATAGTATTCTTGATGAGTGTGATGGAAAATTATATTATCTTCCCCATGAAAAGAAAACTTTAATTGGATATGTTATAAAAAAATATCATTATTATGATCATACAAATTTCTCCACTAAGGAATCATGTTTCACTTCCAAATGAGTAAAGGAAAAAACTGAAATGCCGAGTCCTTCATTAATAAATGTCCACCTTTCTTTAGTGGTCCTAAAAATCAATTTTTTAATTAGAAATGGATAAGAATTATTGAAATTATTTTTTGGTTATCTACTATTTGGAACATTAAAAATTCATTTTGGTTGTCTATCATATTGAATTATAAGTTAATAAATGATCTAATCTAATCAACAAAATGTGTCTATAAGATTAAGATTACTCCATGTAAAGGGATTATTTTTTGAACATATTTTTCAATAAGTGATTTCCCTATATTCAACTTATAAAAATATAGAGGTAATTACATCTGTTAAATTAGAAGGATGATGAATTTGTTTGTACCTGTAGGGTTAATTTTACAAGACAAATGTGGTACACTGGTTGTATTATCATACAACTTGAAAATAGCGTTAATCAATTCATCAATTGATTTTAACCTATTATAAAAGATGTATTATTCATAATCTAATTTAGAACATTTGATGAAACTTTTTTATGTACACTCAAAGTGAAAATGGAAGATGGAAACACCTGTGTTTCTATAGAAAATAAGAGAAATATTTGGTTTCATGGAATCTCTGATGATATGTCACATAGAGGGAAGAAAAAATTTGAACATCATACCTTCTATAAAATAGAAAATGTGGACTCATGTGAATTTTTATGAGGAACTAGAAGAATTTTCATGTTTGGGATTCATTTCAATTGAGAAAAAGGTTTTAGAAGTGATGTATAGAGTCCATTTAATGAAATGAATGCAAAAAAAAATATCAACAGAATGAACCACACAAACTCAAGTGTTACAAATGAATAAATATGGGAATTATGATAACCAATCCTCTTTCATTGGACAGTTCACTTCAATCGCGATCGTGATTGAAAGTGTGCGTCGGTGTGGATTTGTCTTCCTCGCCTTCCACTCCCCTTTCAGAACCCAGCCGTCCTCAAAGGCAATGGTGACAAGATTGGTTGTTTTCTCCGAATTGACAATGATACTTTTGCATGAAGCAACTCCGCTTTTCTCACCTTTGTGCTGAGATGGACATGTCGGTTTCTCTCCGAAATCGTCTTCGTCTCCAGGTGGAAGTTTCGTTTGGTTATTGGCAATGCATTCATTATGAGGAAACTTATGGTTTTTGTTCGATTTTTTTTCAGTAAGGCCACTAGGCCTGTTTCTATTCTCGATGTGGGAGGTGAGGTCACAAAGGATCCGTGACTCATCCTAATGATATCCTTGCTCCCATAGTCCCTCTGGTTCCTATTGGAATGCCTCAGTCTGGGGTCGGGATGAGTCCAAGATCTCTGTCAGGTGGTCATCACTCCCCTTCAGGTGACCAATGGGATTCCACAACAAGCTCTAGAAAACCCTCCTCATCTTCTTCTGGCCTACTAGGTTCTACCTCTCATTCAACTCCCTTTGTGTTAAAGGTGATAGATTCAGTGGGAGACAAGAAAGGTAAGGGCATTGCTATTGTGGTTTCTGGATGTGTCGGTCTTTTTTATGCGAATGGTGTTCATGGTGTGATGGTTTCACCTCATGGGAGAAAGGATGACCCAACATTGTAGAGTATCCTAATGGTCGATGGAGCCAAAGGGAGTGTCACTTCTATTGTCGGTCCGGCTGGGTAACAAGTGGCGGACATCTCTATGACCCACTTTCTTAATGACAGTTGGATTGGTGGAGTGGGGATTCAAGCTTGATTGGAATCCCTAATGGCCATCCATAATAAGTTCGATATCCTTGGGAATGTTAATCATCCAAAAAGATAGCCAGAAAAATGGGGGAGGGAAAGGTAACTCTTCAAATTGAGTGTTTCCTGACAACTCATTGGTAGACAGGAGTTGGGAGGAAGGATGGATAGGATGCGCACTCGCTCTATCAGCCGCCAATCTTGTCTCATGTCTGAGTCAGCTCTTGATTCTGAGAGGGAACATGATGATTCTGAAGGTATGTTTGAGGATAATTTTTGGGTTTAACTTGTGGTTCTCACTCAACCATAAAAGTGATCTATGGGTTTTTTTGACTCCTGTCTGCAATGGTGGATCTCCTTGGGTAGGTTTTCTCAAATGTGGTTTTTGTGCGGTTTCTCACTTTTTCCTTAAAGGTGTTTTTGAAAAAAAAATTAATTTCCAGTCCAAAAAAATGATACCCAATCCAAGAATATAAATACTAATTATTATGATCAAGTTTAAAAAAATTATAAGCTTAGAGATAAAGGGAAAAGGTGGATTATAATAATTACATCATGAAAGGTACACTTAGAGTCCAATATAAAAAAACTATTTCCCAATTTGATTTTGGCTCAACCAACTCTTTTATATATAATGATTTTTTAATGGTTATAAAATGACCCACTCAATGATTAGATATTATATAAGCAGTGAAAACTAAAAATGGTGTGATGGTTACATCTCAAGTCTATAGTTTCTCTCCAATTGAAGTTTGCAGGAATTTTATTCTTGTAAATATTCTGATTCTCAGTATATTTGAATTTGATGTGATTCTAGGCATGGATTGTTTTTCTATACACAGATCCCAACTAAATTTTTTTTATAAGGGAATTAACATTTCATATTCTGAATAAACCCATTCCCATTTTTTAATGTCATTATAAATATCAAATTCTGATCGAGATCACATCCATTATATGGGTCTTTACTCCTTCTCATAATGGGTTTTTTCCCATATAGATGAGAATAAAATCACCATCAAAGTTATTGATTTTGTATGGGAGTTTTTTATTTCATTCCATAAGAGTTTCATATTCTTCCACCGAACTGTGACTTTTTGTTTTTGAGACAACTATTACTTATATATACACCTATAATGGTGAATCTATATGGAATGGAACTATTTTAGGTACAAGAATTAAAGAAGCAACTCCATAAAAATCTTGACTAGGGATTTATTCATCAATGTGTGTCAACTTGGAATGCAATGATTTTTTTATCTGAAACAGATGGATCAATGTGACATTGCATTAATTATCAGAAACTTAACAAGATCAAAATAAAAAACAAGTATCATCCACCACATATTGATGACTTATTTGATCAACTATATAGAGTGAAATAAATTTCCAAGATTAATCTTCATTTTAGATATCATTAATTAAGAGTCAATAAGGGGGATATACCCACGATCAAATTCCACAAAATTTATAGAAACTATGAATATATAGTGATTCTATTCAGTCATACAAATTTCCCTAGAATCATTGTGGATTTAATTAATAGATTATTTAGATATTACCTTTAATAGTTTATGGAAGTCTTTATAGATTCTATTTTTATTTATTTAAAGAGAATATATAATCATTAATATCGCTTGATAATGTTACTAAAGAACCAAATAAAGAAAAAATATATGTAAAATTTACAAAGTGTTATTTTTTGATATAAAAGATTCATTTTTTCCATATAATCTCAAGAGAGGGAATATTGGTCGATCCATCAATGAGAGGGGATAATAAACGTTGGCCTAGACCAGCCGCAGTTACTGAAATATGAATTTTTATTTTTTATGAATGTAGTATATTATTGATGGGTTTTATAGAAATTCTTATGACTATCTATTCAACTCACTATGTAAACCCATAAGGGAGCCATGTTACATTGAATAGATGCAATTGTGAAAAATTTCAAGGAATTGAAAAGAAAATTAGTCGATAAACATGTTATTACATAACCATAAGGTGAAGTAGGGTATTTAATCTATAGCGATGCTTCAAAAATGGTATTTATATCCTTTCTCAAACATAATTACATGGTTTTAGAGTTTACCTCACAAAAATTTAAGGTGCACAAGAAAAATTACCCTACTAATGATTTAGAGTTTTCTGTGGTAATTTTTCCTTAATGAAATTGAGTAATTATACATATAGAGAAAAGTGTTATATATATACTGATCATAAATTTTTAAAGTATATATTCACATATAAGGATATGAACATGTCATAGAGTATAAGGTTATATATTATTAAAGATTATGATGGATCAATACATTACCAATAAGGGAAAAACAATAGGATCAGTTCTTTGAGTCGAATGTATCATGTCATCATATCTATGATGAGGATAAAAAAATATCTAATATTTTTGGAATTGAAAATATTGGATCTTGAAATATTGATGGAATGGGAGAAATATTTTCTATCTCAAATAAGTGTTCCATCGTCAATCCATATGAGGTTAAAAGAGGTGAAAAAGGAAGATATGTAGCTGAAAAACAAGATGAGAAATATTCCTAAGTTTCACCGTGATAAAAATTGAATTATCAGGTTATAGAACTAGTTACGGGTTTTATCCATATGATATTTGGAGAGTCTGTATTTTAGGGATTGGTATGTTATAATGTTATGGATGAGAGAAAAAATTATAAGGGGATTCCACAACCATTACCCATTCCATAATAGAAGTTAGAAAATATCACCATGGATCTTGCTGTTGGAATCCCCAAAACATCTAACGTGTATACCAATATATGATTTTTAGTTGATAAAATTAAAAAGTATGCAAACATTATCATTATAAAATAATATTTCAATCAGTATTATCTTGTCATAATATACAGTAAGGATGTGGTGAGATTTTACATAGCATCGCATTCAGTTGTATCTTATCAGGATTTGAGTTTTAACACACGGTTTTGGAAAGGTCTACAGCAAGCACTTTATACAGAGTGGAGTTTCAGCACTGTAGACAGATGGAAAATCTGAGAGAACCATTCAAACCCAAGATTATATAATGATATCATTTCCTATGGATTTAAATGGAATTTTGGGTCAACAACTATAGTTAAGTTTTCTTACAACAATATCCTTCCTCAAGAATTCATATGGACAATTTTGAATCCCTCTATAGAAAGTATTGTATAACTCAAATGTAATGGGATAAAGTTGAATAAAGAAATGTGTTGGGAGCTAAGATAGATTATGAAATGAAATATTGGGTGACATCTGTCTAGCAACGTATAAGGGAAGCATAGATTCTATGGAAATATTTTTCTTACAATTGTTCACGTGATATGGATCTTCAAGATGGTGAAAATTTGATTCTTATAATTCCTCCTTGGAAAAAAATATAATGATATTATGAATGAAGGTAACATTATGACCATGGTATATAGTCCCCCTGATCATATTTGTATTATAGCTAATTTATTGGATCATTTTCCAAACCTCCCCCATTTCTATGATGTGTTCCATATATATCTCCTGAGTAAGTATATACTTAATCTTTTACATTTGCAGAACTCATGGCTCGCACAACTGGAAAGAAAACAATTCTTATTTGGAAAAACTAGTTGATATTTTTTATTGTATAGAGATATTTATAAAAATAAGACCACAGACCTCAATACTATTTTGTGTCGAAACCACCAGCTTGAGGAAGCTACATGGGAACTCAAGGAAGTAATGAGGTAGAATTATCCTCAGTTATTTGTACCAAAGTGATGTAATTTGAAAGTATACATTCATTTAAATATTTATATAATTTAACACCCTAAGATTTTATGGGAAAAAATTAAATAAATTAAATTTCTTCAATAGCTTGCATAACACATAATATGGACTTTTAAGGAAAAAAGATTTACTATTATTTAAAAAAAAGTCCCTTATTACCTAGACATTAATCATCAAATAACGAATATGAATAAAAACTTTAAAAATATTATTTATAATGTTTATATATAAAGAAAATATATTGATAAAAAGTTTCTTAATTATTAGTAATGTCTTTATATATTTTGAAAATACTCTTTTCTAAAAAAATGATTTCATTGCATTCTGTGAATAGAAATTAAAATTAGTTTAGGACAATTTTATAAAATTTATTCCAAAAAAATAACTACAATTTTTAAATCTATATTAAAATAAATATCTTCAAGTGTTTTTTTATGATTTTCAGAAATGATTAATTTTTTGATGAATAGTGAAAAATACATACTTTTGTAAAAATAACTTATTTGTTTAAAGAATTTACATAGATAAAACATCTGTAAAAAATGATTAAAAGTAAATTAAGTTAAATTATATATTTATTAATCTAATTTATGTTATTAGAATATATTTCTTATTGAATTTTGATATTAAAAATTTCCAAACATATGAAAATTTTCTCTTTGGAAAACTACTTTTTTATCCTTGCTACGTGTTTAATTTTCAAATAAAAATTCTCTAATTAAATGATTTGAATTTATAATAATTGATTCAATATTTGGAATCATATTCATTTATATTATATAAAAAAATTAGCATGTTTTTTTGAAAATGAATAGAATAAAATTAAAAATCAATTACTATTGTTAAGTTTAAAACAAGTTTACTAGGGTAACACAAAAAATAAAAGGGATAAAATAACCTAAAAAAATCTTAAACCCACATTATATGGCCATATTTATATTTAATTACCTATTAGTATTGATTATTACCCATTTTGTATCCTTTTGGAAGGTGAAATAACATGGGTCCACATTATTGTTTTCAAAAATTCCAAGCATGTCATATCCCCCACATATAAAAGGCCACACTCTCTTCTCCCCTATTCAATCATCCATAACCATTTGGTTCTGTAAATACATACCAACTAAATTCATAAAATACCTCTTCACATCATAGAGGACTTATTTTAATTATGAAATATTCATATGAGGCATTTAGTTATATACCTAAATATGTTCTCCAAAGAATAGGTAAAATTCTAAAACATTTTTTTTCTTTATTTCTTCTTCAACCTTGTTAAAATATTCTTTAAATAGGATTATTGTATAATCCCATTATATAAAATATAATAATATTCTATTATATAAAAAAAATAACATAAAACAAAATCCTCTTATATCTAATTGAAAACAAATCTATCGATCGTGTGTACGGTGGACAACCACCTCACGAGCCGATTTAATTTGTTTTACATCACCACTTCTCGAAAATAGATATAATGATATATTTAATGTATTTATATGATATTGATGACATAATTATAATTTTTGAATTATAATTTCACTTATAACTGAATAATACCCATTTTATGGGGGTATTATGATGTCACTAATGTGTTTGAAGAAATATTGGCTTGCAAAGATATGTGATTATTTTTTCACTAACACAAAACATAAAATGTAATAATAATACCATGTGTGATGCCTCGAAAATATAATGTAATAACCTTGTATTTTATAGAATGTTTGAAAGGGGACAACAAGCATGTGAGGAAATATCTGGATACTTTCTAATATATTTACAATTTAAAAAAGTTTCTATATATATGTTGGCAGGTGTTACACACATGAGCAACCTTCCACGATGGCTTACATTTCAACATAGCGATAGTTTTATCAAATAATACTATATAACTAAAAAATAATGAGATATAAACTAGTAATTAAATTATTATTTATGAATTTTAATAACTAAAAAAAATTATTTATCATTATTAAAATAAAAAACTAATTAATTTGTTAAAAATTAACAAGAAATAAATATAAGAAGAAATTGAATATAAAGTGAATATTTTTATATAAAACTATTTTATGATAAAAATTTATTTTATGCTAATAGATTAAATTAAATAGTGTTTTATATTAATCTATTTTATATATTACATATTCCAACATATATATTCATATTAATACATTAGTTTTGATAGACATATGATAAGAACAAGCTCTATTTTACTCATAAATACCAAAAGTTTTATAAAAGTAATTTTACTACCTTTTAATATGGACCACATTTTAAATATGAATTTTGAAAATTTAATTGATTTAATAAGTAAAAATACCCTTCATATTTGAATGTGAGATATTTGAAATTGATCAGGGTAGATTTTTGATATTTTTCTGGAACATTTCTTTTTTTAATGAATAGTTGAAAATACTGAATTTTCGTTCAAAATTTCTTTTTCATAAAATTTAATTATAATGTTAAATTATGCTTTAGATTGGTCGTAAATTTCAATCAGATAATATTTTTATAAATTAATTAAATTTATTTCATTTTAATCAATTTCACTTTGAAATTGATTATAAAACAAATCAAACATTAAGATGTTTTTACATAAAAACCTATGTTATCGTCTCGCCTACGATATTAAACCTAAATCATGTTATACAAATTATATGTATATAATATGAAAAAATGGACTCAATGTTTTCAATCATAATAATTTATAATTTTATAATAATACTGAATTTATTTTTGACCAAAATGATTAGTAAAAGTATTTACAATTAGTAACAATTATTAAGGAAAAATTATGCTTAAGAAATGACTAAACCATTATCTTAGTGGACCAAATGAACTAGATAAATTTACTAAAACTATTTTATACACATAATTCTTAAAATAACATTTAATTATTTATTTTTGTTGGTTTGTTATGATTTTTTTAGGTAAGAGCATGTGTACACCTAACTTGTTTCGAAATATTCCATGTGAGTTATTGTCATTCCCTATAAAAGGTCACCAACTCCCAATATTCCTCACACCTCTAAAACCACTTATGTTATGCCAATATCTACTCATATATATTAACAACATCCTTCCTTGGATTTTGAATCCTGAATTTCGGTAGAAATAATTTCTAGGAAGCCTTCTGTTTCAAACCCAAAGTATTTACCTGATTAAGAGGTGACGTCTTCTCTCATGTTTTTAAATTTTATTTCCATTATCCACCCCCTAAAATATTTTTATTCAATTATAATGTAACAAAAAAAACATACACAGTATTATAGAATGTTTTTTTAAATGTTTCTACCTACACATACACGCACTTCCATCTATTATGTAATAAATATATTGTTTCTTTGTATGGTAAATTACAGCCTCAAGAAACAATGATTTTTCATTTTTTCCATATCACCTCTCATGATGGTAATGATGATGGAGACTCTATTTATGTATGATATTTATGATATTTATTATATATTTATACTTCTTAAATCCTTTAATTACATATATGTTTAAACATTTTCATTTTACATTAATACGATAACATTGTTTGAGGAAGTGTGGACTACCGCCCCCTTGAAGTGATGTGATTCATTAACACTAAACATGTAACATATAAAGGATGGTTTTAATTTAAAATATATGACAAAAAAATATGATATTCATGTCATAATTAAATTTATGTAAATATTATAAATATATATATCTCTCTCATTTTATTTATTACCCTTTCAAAAACTTAAAAAGTGATAATGTCGTTTGCGGAAGTGTAGACTACCGCCTCCTTGACATGATGTGATTCCATTTACATAAAAATAAGAATATATATAATTATATATTATTAAATAAAATTTTATTTAGTATATAATAATAATTATGTAATTATATGGTGTTACATACCTTCTTTCTATAAGGATCATTGAATATTGAGAATGTTACTCATGCGTAAGTACAACCTACCGTCCCCAGGATTGTAACATTGGTTCATTTTTAATAAAATAATTTAAGGATTGATATAATAGTATAATAGATGTATAAATATGATTATTATTTCATGGTTATTATTCTTTAAATGTTTTTTAATGAAACCTTTGACCATAGTTGACCTACCAAAGACGTTTTTGACACATAAACTTAATTTGTTCCAAACACCTAACGTAAACGTAATCGATTAAGTAATTTTATATAAAAAGGTAATAAGTGAAATAAATTTATTGATGAAAATTTAAATGGTTCTAAATAAATTATAAAATTAAAATAATTTTATTATACATAAATTTATAACATTTTCACCTGAGAGGAAACGCAAGGTAAGGGATTCTAATCTCACCTTTTACATTAGTGAGATAAATTTCATGTTCACTACATAAATATTTTGTTTGGTGTATCTATTACACATTGTTATATCTTATGTAATAAATTATTTCATATTAATGGTATCTAAGTCTTTAATTTATTATTTTAAATTCATTGGGTTTATGATTTAAAAAATTTCAAGGTTTTATAGGATGCTTTGGAATGTTTAAATATTATTTTTCTCGATAATAACATTAATGATCTTTAAATGGTACATCCATATGAAGAAATTATATAACCATTTATCAATAAAATATTACATTTACTCTCCTCTGGTAATTCATATAATTTTTCATGTTTTATCCACATTTTTCCACTCTTTGGTAGTCATATTGTTTTAAAAATATTTTTAAGAAAACTCGTCTCAATTTTTCTATTTAATCATAGAACTTTCTTTGTTATAAAAACCATATTTTATTAAAATGTTTTAAAAATAGTTTTAATATAACTTTGTAAATAAATTTTTCTCATTTTCTTCCTTTACCAATGTTTTCTAACGAATCTTCTAATCGTTTTCCCAATAAGGTACTTTTTGATTCTTTTTACTGTGAAAATGGAATGTTCTTTTACCTCGTATGGAAAGTATTTATTTACTCACCATCATTTTTTGAATAATAATTTTCATTGTCTAAAATGTTAATTTTTAAATAAAGTGTGTTCAGAAATTATTTTCAAAGAAAATATTTTTCAAAACAAAAAAAATATTCTCCTAAAGAATGTTTTTATGGTATTTTTATAATATTTTCATTCATTAACCACAAAAAACACTTTATTATACTCCAACTAGGATATGTTATATTGGTACAATCGTTAATCTATATATGAATGGTTTATTATTTTATTGGGAATGTATAGCATTCATATTTATATCCTAGATTCATTTGTTAGTCCCCTTGAAATATTCAATCTCATATGATAATTGAACATTGAATTTCCTTAAATTATATAGTTCATTTATCATGTATATTACTATTTCCTAAACTATATACCATTATTAATATGTTGTCTACTTATACACTTATTTGATTGTTTTGGGAAATATTGATAATTCTATATTCCTTATTCATTAGGGATATTATATAAGGAATATTATTTATATTGATTATTTGATATAAGGAATGTTTTGTAGTTTAAATGAACGGTACAGCCTAGAATTTATATAGATCCTCAATGCATCGAAAGGTTATAATGAGAAAAATATGTTTTGAAAATGAGTTTCTACACTTAATTTAAGCCTTCGTGTGAAAGTTATCAACATTATTGGTTTTTATATACCTTAGACCTCATGTCCATTTATCAATAATTTCCCTCATTTAGTTTTAGTTATTATTCATCCATTAAATTTTGCAACAACATATCTATGGATAAATTTAATTTTGTTTTATTGATTAAATATAATGTGTTTTAGTTTCTTACATTTATATATTATTTTTTCCTTTTCTATTTATTTAAATGACATATGTTTCTAGTTATTACATTTCCACATTTTTTATATAGTTCCTTCTCAATATATTGATTTTATGGAATAAGTTTTTAGTTATTTACATTATCATAAACATAATTATCATTAATTAATCAATAATTCTATTATAATTTACCCTTACTAACCATTTTATATCACCATTATTATTTTTCATTCCCTAGGAATCTAAGAAGTGTACTCTGAAAGATATGCATGGATTTACTTGTTGGAATAAATTTATCCTCAAAGTTATTCTTATTGAAAGAAGAAAAATATTTTCTTGTAATTTGAGTATTCCTTTATAATAAAAGACTCATTTATTTATCTAATTTACCAATACTACTATGCTATTATTCTTTCAATATTTGAATCCATGTAATCATTCCAATGTAATTAGTAGTAGATATGAGCTCCAGGGAAATCTAGGGTCGGGTAGCTATAGATTTAATGAATATATATGTGATATATAAGACATAATAATGACTCTAAATAGTTAAATTATTATTTACCTTCATTTTTTCTATCTTTTGAGAGAATAGAAATCATGTTCATGATTACATATGATATATCATCTCCAAGAATATTGTTTTTAATCTTCTATCTCAAAAATTTAGTGATAAGTATAAATATATGTTTAAATAATATATATGATATTTATATCATGGTAATCATTCTGGTGATTATAGAAACATGATCAATGTAAGAGTAATGAAAATACCCAATCGAAATGTACATGAAAAACCATGAAGTTATTACCCCAAACATTATTGTAAAATGGAATTTTTAATAAATGGGTTATAAAAGGTCATAAGTAAATCAAATATGAAATTATTAATATAATTATATTTATGTAATATACTTTTAATAAAACTATATTTATTTTTTAGGAGATTTGAACATGTATGAAGTAATTCAAGACTAAATGTATTATATATTTTTCTCGCTTTTATTTCTGAAAGAATCTTTTCTTTAAACACCACTTGTTACTTTTTCGAGTGTATATACCCCACATGAATGTATTTTGTTAACTTAATATTGATATTTATGGGATACACATATCTTTCTATTTTTATTTCTTTCATGGGTATTATGATTCAAAAAATATAAATGTGGTAATCATTTAATGCTGCAATCTCATTATATAATGGTATTGTTTATGATATGCTTCCAATAGTGAGTTCTTTTGATATACCTCTCCAAAATCTCATGTAATTTATTATACTCAAGTAATATCAAGAAAATAAATTTTTTTTCCATTAATTTTCCTCTATTATGGGATTTAAGAGTGAAAATTAATGATTTTTTAGAAAAACCATCTTTATTTCTCTCTTTTTTTCAAAACCCATTTTTATTCTATATCTAAATTTTCAAAAAATGATTTAATGAAATTTTCTAATAATTTTTAAGACAAATGGTGACATGAATTTATCACCCAATTCATGCCCAAAATAAATTTATCAAAATAAAAGTGTTACAATGTCTTTTCGAGGTGTAATGAGTTTACACCCAAAAAATGAGAGAGATACATGATGAATTAGTAATAAATCTCAAACAACCATTTTCAATGTATCAAACTATCAGAAACCACTTGCCTTGAAGTAATAAATCATCTTATGCTTAAAGGGTAGAACCTCCAAGCTTGTACCAAGGCCCCAAGAATTGCAGTATTCAGTAGACATGAAAAAGATCACTAAAATGTAGAAAAATGGTGTAAGTGGCATCAATCAAGATTGAGAACAAGAAGTAAATGTGATGGCACTACCTAGAGAAAGGGGGGACTGCATGAAAGATAGAACATCCCATCAAGAGCAAATCCAGATCATCTGGACTGGATGCAAACAAGAACTCTTGTTCAAACAAGTGATGGGAATCAACAAATGTGAATCGAAGCAGGTTCATGTCACCATCCGAGATAAAATTCCAGATGTCCAGTAAATTTGACCAGTGTATTATTTCAGAGCAAGTGGTTATTGACCCTCTCAAATAAAGAAGATGTAAACCAGTAATTTTCCAAAAACTAGTAGCAACAATCATCAAGAGTTGATTCTATCCAATATATTGAAGCTCATCATAGAGGAAATTATTATAAAACTTGATCACGTAATGAAAAGACAACATGTGACTTTAATCATTCACCAACTTAAAAGAACAACACTAAAACCATGCTTAAATACTCGGGAAAAAATCCAAAATTATTCAAGCGTGATCCATCTCATAAGGGGATTCGATAAAAATAATCTTTCCTTTTGAGAGTATGAAATCAAGACAACAATGAGAAACAAAAATAAACTAGAGAAAATGAATAAAATCCTCAAACTGAAGGGATCAAACCCATGGTATGTCTCTAAAGTTGATGTTTTTATTTTACTTGTATTCCTCAACCATACTTGTGTACATATGATTTCCGATTTCAAGGTATGTGTCAGCCTAAATCGGATGATGGATATATCATTGATGTGTTATTTCATATTACTCATCCATACATACACTAAATTCATCCCTCACATAATCCTCAATCATATAATCATCTTTGTACACATGATCTTTGTCCTTGTTATATTACTCATCCTTGTAAAAGATTGCAACAGGTTCCACCAGAGGTTTAGGAGACTCATCATCCTTACTGGATGCTTGAAGGGATCTTGTGACTATTGTTCATTCAATATCAGAATAGTCTCTGTGTTTTCTACTCTTCTTGGAATTTGAGGTAATGTATCCATATGCATCCACCATTAGTCTTTTTTCTTTCCTTGAACTTGATTTGTGTTAATATTCCTCAATTACATCAAGTGGAACAACTTCTCCATGAGGGAAGTCATCAGAAAGATCTCATTTTTCATCACGAATATTCCCCAAATCCTACTCCATGGAGTCCATGACAGTATTGTTACTAGTGATACAAAGAATAGCGTCCACAAATCCTAAAAATCGTTGTTCTTAGAAGGATGAACATCCTTTTTCACATCATTCTTTAACCCTTCCCCCAAAGTTCCAGATGGTCCAGTGGTCCCATCTAGTTCAAGATTCTAGTTTCCCTTCATAACCAAGGTGTCTCTCTTGACCTCATAACCAAAATTTTTCTGGCCACATACATTGGAGGTGTGCCCAATATTAAAGAAATGGTTACTGTATTCCAGAAACCTTTCATAAACAACCTCCTGAGAGAATCCATATTCACCATTCTGGATCCAAATGTGAGAGGAAAGATCCTTAAATACATTAATTTCCACACATATTCTATAAACAGAAGGCTGTGAGAGAGTCATTTTCGCCGAGTCCAATTTCAAAGGATTACCAATGAGTTGAGAAATCAGAAACAAATAATGATGTTTAATCATAAGTAGTGGGAGATTATGAAAACCAACCCAGATAGGCACTATAGGAGATTCAGAGATGGGATTGAAGTACATGGTCCATTTGAGGAATTTCATGGAATAACCCCTAATTAAACATGATGGATTTACCCAAAGTTGGTAGTAATGTTCCCCATAGGATAATCGAAACACAACATTTGATGAATTAGGGAGGTTGATGAGAAATCCTAAAAAACCAATGGTTTCTAGGGATGATATTATGAATTTTAACAAGGGTTTTCACTTGAGGAATTTCCTAACAAGGAAAAATAAAGATAAGTGTCAAGAAGATTTACCTCAGGGGTTGTGAAAGAGATTTCAATTGACCACAATTTCAAAAATGCTTAGTATTAACACAATGTCTGTAATCCGCAATAGCAATTGATGGGGGTATCGTGTTCTCAGGCATTCTCCCAACAACTACATCTATGATGGAACACAGATTTGAGGTTGGGTTTGTGTCGCACTAAGTCAGGTGGACCACATGTTTGTCGAGAGTCAACCTCTCCATTTATGATATGAAATTTTATACAATTATAAAATGGTTTTTAAATAAAATTTTACCCATGTATATGTTTATAAAAAATATTATTAAAGGACTCTTCTTGTATTTTTCTAAACAAATCCATTTTGTCTTTTAGCATAATCTGAAAGAAATATTTATTTTAATTTATATGAAATGAAAGGAATATTCATCCATCATATATTATCAATTATTTAGATATTCCATTATATTTATCCATGTTTATTTTCAAATAAAACAATTTTGAAATTTTTTTAATGACTTTTGTTATTTAAAAGTGATTTTCAATGTGGAATGTATATTTTCCTCCTGAAATATTATAACTTATCTATCAAAATAATTTTCCAATAAAGATTAAATCCTTTGATAACATATATGATTTAGTGGGGATATAATCCAAGGATACAATTATTATTATTTCTCTGAACGATTTATATTTATGATGATAAGATGTTTATAAAACTCATATCTATTCCCCATGTTATACAACGATAAACTTCTTATGAAACCAATTACTTTTCCATGGGTCATACTATGATGAAATGTTTTTGAAACCCATTTCCTTTTTATAGGTTATGATTTGATGAATGATTCCTGAGTTAATTATCATATGTGTGAACTTATTTTCATTCCCAAAATGTTATGTGTGGTCCTACATTCATGTATGTTAAATTAAGCATGATCATGGTTAAAAAACTATAAGTTTATTCGGGTGATATATTCCATGTCCTAACTTAATAAGAAAACCCGTTTCTATTTATATATGTTCAAAATGTTATTATATTATGTGTATGATAGAAATACATGTCTTATGATAAATTTATTATCTCATGGCCTATGTACTTTGATTACTTTATGGTTCATTTATTATGAACTACCAATATTTATTCCACAACTCAATTTTATGATCTATGATATAGAGGTTATGGTAACCAAAAATTAAACATGTGTTCTCAAACCCTTATCATCATGTTATTATTATATTATCATTGATATCTCTAAGGTATACCCTAAATATTCATTATAGATCACCATTTATTATTTTTATTCCCTAAGTTATGAAGAAAGTTTATATGTATGGTAATTCTAAGAAGGGAGGTAGATAGAAATATATTAGTGGGAGAATATATATTTCACTTATGAACCAATTGCTTATGTTTCCATGTTTCCAAATGAACTATGCCTAAATGGTTATGACATGGATTATTATGTCATGTAATGAAAATTCATTTATTAATATATAATATATATGCATGAAAAGTGTGGGACTTTATAGGTTTAGTTTCTAGATTTTGAGGGTATCTCGGGTCAGTTCATTTTGAATTTATATCAAAGGAATGTTTTCCCTCAAGAATCCTTATTCTAGAATGATGTTTGATGGTATATAAAATTATAAAAAATAGAGAGGTGGGTTGTGGTGAGTGCTTTCAAATCCCTTATTGTGATGAGATACAAGTTATGATGGGATTATGGGATATGTGTGTCTTATATGTGGATTTTTAGTCATCATATCAATTTCATATTTGGTTTATCTTGTTTAAATTGATATTGTACCATTGTTTAATAATTTTATTGTTTTTTATGTGTTTAGTAATATGCCCCTAAGATTTCTTCCATTGTTTCCATATTAGGGTTAAGAAATAGATGATCCTCAAATAAATCATTATCTAGATCATAATATTTTAGATATTATCATTTGAATAGATTTTTGTCGTGGAACGGAATGTAAAACAAGTTTAGAACCAAGCATATAAGGAACATCTAGGCACTAAAAGAGATAGAGATAAAATATGAGAGACTAGACATGAGAATCCATCATCCTTTAATGTCATGAATGAACATCAAGAGGTGGTGTACTGGATGGAAAATATTTATCAGGTCTTCAACTACTTAGTGACAACTAATGTGATCAAGGTGAAGTGTATGACATTCAATATTGAGGGTCACAACAAGTGATTTTGGGATACTAAGGTACAATATGATATGCATGTCTTCTCTAATTGGAAGGGTTTCAATACCATATTATTTATGTTATTCCACCCACAATATTATATAGTGGAAATATCTTTAGAGTTCCTCTATTTTACAAAAGGCGGTCATTTAGTGTCAGAGTATACTAATCATTTTATGGAGTTGGTTTGTTTTTCTATAGTGGTGGTGAGGAATGATCAGCTGAAAACCTAGAAGTACCTATACGTTTTATGACCATATATATTATCATAGGGTTATATATGGAACCTCTCCACCTATTATGGTATAATATATAGATATTATGGATGAAATTTACATGGAACAAAATATTGGCTATTCTTCCCATAAATTTCCACCAATAAAAATCATCAGTGGAGAGTAGAGAAAGAAGAAGAAGTTTCATGAGCTTCACAAGACTAGTCAATGTTGTTCACAACAGTATGCCACATCTTCACCATCTTTGGTAGCCTATATAGTGCACATGACATACTACCAGTATATAAAGGATGGGAACACCTGGAATTTTTGTCCCACACCTTTAGATATGTGAAATGGTTCTTGAATCCATGCCCATTTACAGAAGTTCTTCCAAGATATTTTTATCACCCATAACAGTTAAGGATCATTACATCAAATTTCCATTGAAGCACAATTAGAAGCTTCAATTTCCACAGGGCTCTGGAAAAATACCTTGGTATTTAAGTACCTCCACAGAGTGGATCACTTTTAGCTATTTTTTTATTAGGGACTAGAAAAAGTGATAGGTATCATCTGTGTTTCATCATCTACATGTCATTTTATATTTGATATAGGTACCTCACACATGTTTATATCTTCCAATTTTTATGAAGCTCTGTAACATCCAATGAATCTCATGATCTTTTTATGGAGTTAGGAACACTTCTTGGAATGAGAAATGATCATGGTTTTCAGTTTCATCATTATTATATTTTGATTAATGATATAGACTTGTTCTGAGATTTCTATGTTCATAATCTGGATCTATTTTATGACATAATTTTGATGGATTTTATTATTTCTCATCATAATATTATTGACCATTATTGTGGTAATGTTTTATTGTTTTCCACCAATAGAAGATCTCGAATGTTTTAGGGATAGTGGGACTTGAGGTATGGTCATGCATAACCTCACCTTCAAGAGAACATCATTTTGTTTTCATACATTTTTGTTGGTCCAGATTTCATTTATTCTATTTGATATCTTATTGTGATTGTTTAGTGCTTAACTAATGTTTTCCATCATAATTTATTCGGTCTTAACCCCTGAGAGAGTGGAAGAGTTTTTTATTGATTGAGTGTGATATATGCATCCAATCTCGATACCCCATTATAGTATAGCACCAATTGAGCTGAAAGATCTCAAGATCCAGTTGTACGATATTATGATGATATTTTTTTCCCCTAGTGTTTCTCCAAGGTAATTCCATGTCTTTTTTCAAATAATATTGTAGTTTCACTTAGATTCTTCATGGACTATCAAATATTAAATCGATTAATTTATTGGGAGTTTGGTATTCCTAATACTTATTTTCGAATAATTTATGGCTATTGTGAATATTTTTTTATTCCTTATGTTCAAAATAATTCTCCTATGTTTGTATGGTTTTGATTAACTTGATATTCCAATAGTATCTCAACATATTTCCCATAATGATTAAGAATGATATGTTGGATTATTTGAGATTTTTGAATGACCATGAATAGTATCTAAATTTTGGTTTTGGAATATTTACGATTCATTGAACTATGGAAGGATTTTTAATTGCATTTTCTAGATCCAAGATGTGAATTTATTATTTCATATCATTTATAAACATAGTAATTCAGTCAATCCTGAGAAGGTAAAGACTGTCTTTTCATGGGATTATCACGAGAACATCTTTATTATATTTGAGCATTAAAGGTCTTGTGGGATATTATGGGAGGATTTTTAAGGATTTATTAAGGATAGATTGAATTATGAATACTCTTACTGATAATGGGGTTAAAAAACATGGTATTCTAAAAAATATTCTTATTTTTATGAGTTGAAAGTAATTATGACATACTCTTCATTTTCATTTTACTAGTCACCGATAAGAGTTATGTGTTAAACTAGGACTCTTCTGGTGCATGTCTAGGTTGTGTGTGTTTGAAGAATGATTACATTTTATCCTATGGTTCTCATTTGATTTATATGTATGAGAAAAATTACCCCACTCATTATTTTTACCTTTTTTCAATCATGAATGCACTTCGGTATTGGTGGAAATTTCTCTTTGGGGAGAGGCTCATAGAATTTAATGATCAGAAAAGTTTAAGTTATATATTTTTTCAAAAGTAATTAAATCCTAGAAAAAGAAAATTAGTGGAATATTTTCAGATTTTTGATTTTGAAATATCTTACACCCTCAGAGAGGGGAATATCATCAAAAACACTATCAGTGGGAATGATCCAGCACATGTTATATTGGAATCAAAGGAAGTGTGGAGTCTAATAGATATATTTTCTCAATTTTATCTTAATACATTGTGTAAGGATATAGGTATGGTTTTAAACAATCTTCAATTATCATAATCTGTTATTGAGTTTATTTTAATGGGTTAACAATAGGATAATGAGTTTGGAAGAATAAAGGAATCCTTCTATGTTTGGGAGACGATTTTTTAAAGGTCTATCCATTCTGATGTTTTTTTGCACATAAGAATATGGTTTTTTATCCTAGATTCATTAATTAGTTTAGTGTTTTTTGATTTTCATAGTTCTTTATGGTTTATTATCCATTGGAAAATGATGATATATTATGATATGAGATGAAAACTCTAGTGGTCTAGAATAAAGTGAGACATCAATAAATTTATGTCCCTTTTTTCACCTACAAGCATATAAAGGTAGAGAATCTCAAATATTCTAGAATAATTCATCCACTTTCAGTGAAAGATTTTAAATGAGATGAGGTTTCGATGGGATTTATTTTTGGGTTAAGATGGACTCATTAAAGGAATAATACTATCTAGGTGGTGATTTAATGGTTGATGAAATCAACTCATTTCATTCCTATTGGGGACACAACCAAAGTTAAATATCAAGGTAAAATGTATATAGAAAAGATAATAAGGTTTTATTGGGCTCCCACTAATATTGTCTCATGCATGGATTCCTGATTTAATTGTAGATTCTGGAAGAGTCAACATGAGGAGATGGGGAATCATATTCATTTCATTATATTTTATCCTCCACAAACAGACGGGAAGATGAATCATGTTATTCAAATTCTGGAAGATATGCATTGTTCTTGTGTCTTGGATTTTAGTGGATCATGGGACAACCATCTATGACAATTCGAGTTTTCTTATAAAAATAGTTATCAGTCAATTATCATAGTGGATTCCTCTTTGGATTTGTATGGCCACCCAAACAGTTCACATATTTATTAGGAAGAGGAGGGAGAGGACCCTATTACAGAACCAGTTCTTGTTTCAATGATAAATATGAGGATTTAGGATATATTTTGACTCTTGGAAACATATCAGAGTTGGTATAAATCTTATGTGAATTACTGACACTGTCCTTTAGAGTTTTCCATTGATAACTGAGTTTTCTAAAAAAAATTCACATAGTTGTGTAACTTTCGTCTTGAAAATCATGAGATGATGGATCTAAAATATATTTTAATGTTTTTTGTCACTAAGAATCTTGGTCATGTAGCTTATCGTTTTTAACTACCTAACTAATTGACAGGTATCCAGAATGTTTTCCAAATATATTATATTTTGAAATACCATCTTTCTCCTTCCCATGTTTTGATTTGAGGAGATATTGAGTAGGATACATATGTTTCAGTAGTCAAGAAACTATTATAGATCATCAATACCTAGGTCAAATTCTTTTTTCAGGAGTAAATTCCATTGGTAAAAGTGTTATGGTTCCATAAATCATATTTTTTTGAGACTTGGGAGCATGATTCATTGTTGATGGAGTAATGGTATCACCTCTTTCAAGATAACCCTTCTCCTATAATATTTATAGAGGAAAAAATAATATGGTGGGGAAATTATAACCTCCTAAATAAAAAGGTACACCCTTTTTGGTGATTGAGAGTTTGTATCAAGAGTTTGATGGGAATTATATACATTCATGTGTTTGTGTAGGGGATTTCCCATGGCACTGGATATAGATGTTATTTACATTGTAAATACCTAATTTACAAAGTATTTTATCAACTACAAAGAAGTCATAAAAATCTTTAGGGAATGAAATTATTTTAAACCATATTACCCTTGAACACCATAAATATAACTCTAATGATAAATTAACCATAAGATACTTTTTTCAGAATCCATGTAACATGAGTGGTTTATAACATTAATCCTATTTTTACATCACGAATAACTCATACCCCATATGTTTTATTGTTTCCTACATATGTAACTCCTTTATTCAATATTAAACCTCTCCATTGAACCTTGAGTATCCTTCCAAATGATTTTTCGGTCTATTATCTCCTCTAGGTTTTTTCATTCAATGCTCTACCTTCATCATAGTTTTTTCTCTCCCTTCAGGTAAGTGAGGCCTCTCTTCTTCTCCATTTCTCATCTATGTATATGTATCATTGATTTTCGGTTACGGTATCTATTGATTATAAGATTTTTCTTCATTCAATCCTTTATATAAGTAATATAAAATTTCAATAATAATTCCAAAGATAAAATATTTTCCAATTGAAATATATAATATTTTAAGGAAATGAGAAAAATATAATTGAGATATCTTTTTAATTCTTATCCTAAAATCTAACCTATTACCATATTTTCAACACTCCTCTATTCAGGTTATAAAATTCTAATCTGACCATGGTTTCATAGTTCCACCAAAATCGTAAAATGGTTTTGATTTTTATATACTATGTTATTTTTATCATTACACTACAACACCCTAGAGAAAAATTTATTCTCTATTTTTATAATGTTGGAGTTTTTTTCATGGGTTCATAGGGCATAATAGTTGTTTGTGTATTTTTTAAAGGGTTTGTTGTTGGTATAATATGTAGAAGGAATATACATCAAAAAATTGATGATTTATGATGTAAGATATATGCTAGATAGAATCTATAAAATGGTTTATGGAATGAAATTATTTTATTCCATAAAAGTATTTTACTCTATAAATATATCCATCGATATAAATTAACCTGTGGAGATGTGGTCTTCAATTGACTTACAACCCAATGTGATTATGGTGTGAATATTATTTATATGTTCTAAATAACTCCTACCAATGGGTTTTGTTATTCAAAACATTTTTAACTCATTAATTTTATTTGAAGCATCTTCCATAAACCATAGGAATTCTTTAAGATGGTTTTGGGTGATCTCTACTCTAGAAAGTTCCTCTAATCATCGCTAAATCTTTCGCATGGTTTTGTTTTCACCATTTAGGTAAGTGTGTTCATTCTATTTATTTACTTTCATTGGTTAAGGTAGTAGCATTAGGATATAATTATGGGATATTTTGATCATATAATGATTCTTGTTGGATACCTTATAGATCCATTATGCTATCATCTTTCAGTGGTCATCCCTCTTGTTGGTTGTGGCATCGAGGACATGTTTCTTGAGGTATATTTCGATCTATCCACTTCATAGATTGTTTTGTTTTTATAATCACTTCTAAGATGTGAGAATTATTGTTATATACTCTTTTATTATTTTTCATTCCTCCTGGTGTGTGTGCATCCCACTGTGGGTAGTGTGCAACCCGAGTTTGCAGTAGGCGGTATTGATTTTGCCAATATTGGATGAATCATAATTTGAATTGGTTTTATAGATTTTTTTATAAGTAAATTTCCATGATTTGTTTTTGTGCATAAATACATTATTTAATAAAATATAGTTTTTCACTTGACTGGGTAAATGAAAAGTTATTTTCCAATAATTATGAAATTAATTTTGAAATGGGTTTTTAAAAAATGTTTTTGATTTATTAAAATATTTTTTCAAATTTTTTGAGAATGTCGAAGCCCACTAAAATTGAATTGATAAATGCATCACATGGAAAGCCTTGGGTACATAGGCTGACGGTTTAATATTGGGGATCATAAATTTTACTATTGGGGGTTCAATCATGAGGTGTTACTCTACTACCTATGCCTTTTTTCTACGGTCTTAATCTTGAAAGTTTTGGGGAATTTACTCATGGGTTGTTTCTATGCTCCTTACGTCTGCATTTTAAAGACATGAGTGCACACTAATCATTTATTGAGGTGTGAGTAGTATAATATCCTAAATTTTTGTCATCCTTGGCCAGTATACTATTATTCATTAGATTTGTAATTTTTTAACATTGAAAGATATGATTTGAGAAATTTTTATTTGTGCATTGAAATTATTTAACCAAGATTGTTTTAGAGCTATGAAAAATGGTAAATATTTACTATGCTTTTGATATAAAACTAATTTACCACTTATCATGCCTTTTCTGTAAAAATTGAACATAATTGGTTTATTTTTATAGAGACATGATATGGAACACATAGGTGTGACCTGCTAATCCTATTTAGAACATACCATGAATACCCCTTCAGTAGTCTGTAGAAATAGTATAATATTTTGATGTAGTAAAATGAAATACACAACAAGGAGGAGGTGATGTTTTTGTAAGCTCAGTAGTTCTAGATAGTGGGGAGACTATGGTAGATTAAAAAAATATCACATGGAGTAGTGGTTTTTGGTTTCAGTTGTCCTTGTTTGGTTAGCCATATACCTTTGGTTTATCTAGTTTTCATGTTATATCACTATTATTATTTCCCTTGTATTATTAAATATATTTCGTTTATTTTTATTCCATTGATTATTTTTAATGTATATTTTATATGTATTTCTCTTTAGGATGGGTGAGATCATTTTATCAAGTTATTGTGTGATGTCTTCTGATAGTCTCCAACCCATAATGATTATGAATGAACTTCAAGTATATAGAGGATTGGTTTGGGTTCTATTTTTTTTATGGTATAACAAGTCAGTTTTTTATAAAACTCAACTAGTAACTTATGATATTTCAAACAAGTATGTGAAAGGTTTCATAAATGTATAATCCCATGTATAATGACTTTGGTTATATTATTCCATGAAGAAGAAGATGATTTTGTAAGAGTCGGCTCACTAGAAGTAGTTTCTGTAGTGATATAATTAATGAGAAAAAACATGAGATAAATTTCAAAAATTTATTTAATTATTATTGAAATATGTATAAAAAAATAAAAACGCATACCTTGATAGTTGTTATAATTCTTCCAATTACATTAATAAAATAAATTAATACCTATGTAAGTAAATTCAGTGTACCTATATATGTCTCAAAGTAAATGAAAATCAAAAGTTAATATTGGAATGTTTATAATATAAAGAAAAAAAAATATTACCAAAACTAAAACAAAATACATGAAAAAACGGTGTACCGTAAAATGATTAATATAATCAATTTTCTATGAAACTGGGATGATGTTTGGATTCAGAAACAAAGTATGTGTACATGAAATATATGTATATAAAAATTAATATGAACATTAAAAAAATGAAAAATAAATATAAATTTAAATATTAAACATAAGAAAATTAATGTGGTCCCATACATGAATTTTTAACTTAATAGTATTAGTTTCATTTATATTGACATGGATTATTAAGATATTAATAGAAAATTTCCTTTATCCTTTATACATGAACATTTCATATAACATTGACCATTTCCACATCATAGTCATCATTATCCTCAGGTATCCATGTAATATATTAAATACTATTATATAAGCCCACAATATCGTCAACATTCTCATCACCCAAATATTTTTTCCCCTTTCAAAATGATCGACCACCAATAATTTGTAGAATGAAAAATGAAAAATATTTTCTTCTAATGAAATTATATGATAAATACAACTTTTTTTCTAATAAATATTTTCAAATCACTAAATTTAAACCAAAAATCATCTTGTATTTTCATATTTTTTCTATCAATCCAGTTACACATAAATAAAATTACTCAAAAAATTATTTAATAAATTTTCCATATATCTTCAACAATTCAAAATTAATCTACTTCTACGAAAAAGGGGTTTCACCATTTACGCACAAAAGAGGCATTTCATCAATGATGGATATTACTTCACTTTTCATAATTATAATATTTTTTACATAATTTTTTTTACAATTAATGAAAAAACTAGACCATTTGGAAAAATTAACACATAGTTCCCCAAATTACCATTTCAATGTTTCTGATGAGGATAAATTAGAACTTGTATTCTTTATAAATGACGGGAAAAATATAATTCTTGTATCATTAATCAACCTTAAATCGTTTGTTTTATATCTTATTATAAATCCAATAATATTTGATGATATACATGGTAAAACCTCACCTATATTGTTAAAAATTATCAATGGGACTTCATTATTTCATCGCAAGCCATAAAATATCATTTTAAGCCATAGAATATTTAGCTTCATATTTTATTGTCACGTAGAAAGATTTAGGGTGAATAATGTTCCCAAATTCGTACTAATAGTCTATACAAAATTAAACCACCAAGTTAGATATATATTTTTAAATAATGAAATACTCTATTTAATGTGTATTCTTAAAATATCCCTTTAAAATTTTCTTATATAATTATATTGGACACATCAATCATAAATATATAGTTCCAAAAAAACATACCATTAATATAAGTTGAATCTATATATACACAGTTGAATCAAAAAATTATTGTGGAATATAAATATATAGTTTTTGAACTATAAAGAAGACTTTATTCCGAAACATATTTAATAATTTCATATCCATGAATTTTCTACAAAAGTAAATGAAAATATAACCCAACTTGATGATAAAATTTCAAAAACCCATTAACAGTATTCCAAAATTTGAAATCGATATTAGTAACTGCATATATATATATGAAAATGGTGATACATTTTGTCTTTTAAATTAATATTCTATAATTACACAGTGATTTTCACATTTTAATAACATCCATTGTGTACTTTCAAACTAGGAAAATATTGAAAAAAATATCTCTCTAGAATTTTGAATATGAACATGGAGGTATGTATATTTTTACTTTGGTAGTGGTAACAAAAAATATACACATTTATCCCTATTATAATTTTACTAACATGTATAACATCAATGTTATGTTTTTCCATCAAATATCTAAAATAAAATGGATTGAAAAATACGGACCATTTCTTCTGTATATCATTTTCATAACTTGATATGTATATCTTCCAAATTTTAACAACATATTTTTTAAATTATCAAAATTTTAATAACTTTAAATGGATATGAGGTAAAATAATACACCTATAAATCATTGTATACTTTTTTAATCTTTGATAAGGATCATCCATTCAAAAAAATTCCCCAATGACCCAATTATATTATCCTTCATCCAAGCTGTAGATGATGGTATGAAGTCCCTTCTCTAAAAATTAGAAATTATTTATGTCCCCTAACAAAGTATCTTGATAAATATATATATACCAAAAATACATTTATAGTTAAAAATATCCTTACTAGTAGATATAAATTCTCTTTTTTTTGTATGCAACAAATGCTTTTAAAACATACTCCTATAAAAATTAAAAATAATCTATTAGAGTTGATAAGTAAGAATTCAAATAATTTATAGAATATTTTATCCCATAAATAATAAAGGTTATAAAAACATATTTTCACTTCAAATATATTTGGGGTGAGAGATTGTAAAATCTTGATATAATATTCCATGAACTATGTTGGATACTATGGATTCACTACAGATTTTTTCCACGTGAAAAAATTACCAATATATGATTTCCATATGATATTCACTCATTATCATGCCATGTCTACCACCATAAAATCTTTTAAATCTAAATAAATGATTCAAATGAGAAATTATTTGGTGATACCATATATCTGTAGTAGGATATTTGGAAGCTGACCTCATATAGGAATTCTTATTAGATCACCATTCCATTTTATATCATGATGTAACTTATTTAAGAAATTTTAATAGCCATTGATATTGATTCCAATATAGTACACAATCATATGGTAAATCATAAATCTTTTTAAACCCCAGTCCCATTGAAAATAATATTTTTTACCCACATAAATGGAATCATGAATTTCACTACATTCTTAAAGTCGATGTATCAGGAGATCAATAAATTATTTGGACATCTTGTCACTCCAAACATTTATCACGTTAAAGGTAACCAATATCAGTAACATTGCTAACATTATAATTTTATTACAACCTAGGTATAAAAGGTTTTTAGTATCTCTATAAATCCATTCACTTATATCTGAAATTAATTCCTTAAAATGATATATTATCTCATACTGAAAATCTTTATCTCCATTAAATATTGAATTCATTATTATTTAACCATTCTAGAAAAAATGTCTTTAATAAAATTAATGCCATACATAATCAATTGATAATTAACTTTTCTAGTCCATCAATTTTTTAAATTCAAACACTTCATTCTTGGAAAATAAAACATGTTTCAGTTTTATACAATTTATTTTAAAAATTCCAAGATATCATTAAACCGATTATCATATGCATCACTTGTTCTCTATGAATTTAATCAGTTAAAATCCATTAATTTCCTAAAAAACAAAAATTTATTATATATGTACAATCATTTCTTGAAAATCATATATCATGCTTTTAAATATTTAAATAATTAAAAAATAAAAACAATAATATTACATTACATTTAAAAAAATATATAATAAAATAATGATTAAAAATACACTCACACACACACAAATATATATATATAAGATAAATTTATTTATATAATTATAAATGATACTTGTATGTGTAAATAATATAAAACAGACACACCCAAAAACTAAATAAAAAATATGTATAATTATATGTATATTATTTATATTGTAAAAAGATATAAACATATATAGAAACATATAAAAATGTAATAATATAAATATATATATGTGTTTAAAAAATTAAAATAAAATCTCACACACACATTCTATTTTATATGTTTAGATTATATGCTCAGCCAATTATATTATATGTGTGTTCCTAGACACACGCACACAAGAATGTTTGTATCCTTTGTACAAAAAATAAAACTTTGAATTATCTGATGATGATTTTAATAATAAATCTTTTAAATTATAAAAATAACATCATATAAATATGAATATATAGAGAAATCCAATTAATTATATAAACCAAATTTTTTTCCACTGAAAATAAAATAAAAAAAAGATATTATGATATAAATTAAAAAGATAATTAAATGTATTAGGTTCCCTAAAATAAACCTTTGATATATATATATATATATATCTCTCTATGGAATGAAAATGTGATTGAGTGTTTATAATGATTGGTTGATGAGAGTAATAAAATGATAGAAGGTAGAAAGTGGAGTGATTGGACAATGACGGATAGTGATGGAATAGAGTAGTAATAATTATGGATGAAGTCATAACTCTATAAGACTAGTGATGTGGCCTTAAAAACACTTGTTTTTTCACATCTGTTTCATTAATTATTAATGATTTAATTGGTTATTCTTGTGTTTAATTATAAATATTAACACTTTTGTGTTTCTTTAAATAAATTTATCATTTAATTAGTTTTTATAATTAATCATATATTTCAAGCAATAATGTTGTTAATTTAAGTTTTACTTTATTTTATAGTCTAATATCCTCTTACTTATCTTGTTGTTTTTGTTTGCTTAATTGATAATTCAACATTAATTATTTAATTAAGTTAGATTTTGTACATGATTAATGTATTCTTAATCTAACATTGCTTGTATTTTTTATTAATTATAATATAAGATTATAAACTTGTTTTATTTTTAATTTAGTCTCTTTAAACTTTATTTCATTAATAAATATAATGGTTTAATAATATAAAAATTATTTGTCTACTTTAAATTATTTAACTTTGTTAAAGTAGCTAATTAAAATAATTTTACTTTGTTATATAAATGATTAATATTACTTTAATCTTTTAATAATTTATTTTCTTTTTAATTTTATTTTTGGTATAGTAATAATTTAAGTTATGCGAAAAGAAGTTATTAATAATTTAATTTAAGTTTATAAGTTAATTTAAATTTTCAGTTGTTTTAATTAATATTTAGTTGTTTCTAATTATTTTGTTCATTTTTAATTTATGTTTTCACTTATTTTATTAACTATTTTTATTTCGTAGGTAAACGGTTTCATCCCGGTCACGGTCACGGTTTCTCCACACACAGTGTCTTTGACAGACTCATCACCAACTGACGGTGCAACCGTCAATACCTTCTAATGTCTCACCATTTCATTCATTCACAGACGCACCATCACATTAGCAATACAGACTCACCATTTTTTTTGCCACTGTGAATGTAGATTCAATGTTCAACCATATCTTCACGCATCGTAACCCCTTTACTATCTCACCATTTTATGATACAGTTGCTCCATAAATATTGGCATTGGTTCCCTTCAACTCAACTTTACGATGCCACAGTAAATGTCTTACCTTGTCTCAATGTCACCATAACTCCAGTGACCATATCCTCTTTACGGTTCCTTCTCACACCGTATCCTTTCATTCTCATTCATGGTTTAACAAACACCACTACCAGTGTTTTACCCAACTTCACCACCATTTTCCACCACAAACACAATCTTATCAACATTTATACAAACTAAATTCAATTATCAATTTCAAGAACTTTTTATAACCTAAACGTAACTCTTCACCAGATCTGAAAACTAATCCAAACCATTGTAATTCAAAGGAAGAGGTTGCTGCCTTGTTAAAAGGTCAAGAAACCTCTGCTTGTGTTTCTACTGCAACGATTGGAAGAAATCATTGTCTTCCGGAGATCTGGTGTAAACCCAATTCCTTTTGGGACTAAAATCAGACCCAAAACACATTCACTAATTCAAAACATTAATTTAGCAAATAAAAAAACCTTTAAACTCAGTTCTCAAAATCCATAACACGGAGCAGTTTCAGATCCAAATTTAGAATGCAAACTGCATCGTTGGGAGAATTTGGATACACTGCATCTCTTGGAGAAATCAACTCAACCCAGTGTCGAACAATTCACCAAAGGAGAGATCAATAGACTCGTAGTCACTACAACTCTGTTTCATCACCTAGATGTGTTGTCGATTGTCGAAAAGGGGATAGGAGTCAAGAGCACCCACTGGGAAGAACCTTTGCCCACCGCTGATGAACTGCATTATCACTGTAGAGTCTCCTCAATTTTTTTTGAAGTCCTGTTGTCACCGCTGTAGTAGGAATCCATGGGATGGATCGGAAGAAGAAGATCTCATGAAAATGTTGCATCTCTTGCTTAATGTTGCACTGCTGAATATTGAAGCCTCGCTGGTCCGTGAGCAGATGTCCACCACCATTATAGTTAAGGCCAGTGGGAGGAAGAAGGAGCGGCTGTTGTGGAGTTCGGGGAGGAAGAAACCCCAATTTCCACCCACCATGGTTGTGATGCACAGAAAATGGATACGGTGAAGGGATTATGATAGAAATAATTTAAAAAAATAAATAAAATAACTAACAAATAAGTAAATTAATAATAGAATAATAAAAATGTTTATAATAAATTAAAGTTTAATTATAAATTTAAAAAATATTAAACTATTTTAATTAAATAATTAAACTGAATTTAATTTCTCTTTTTATAAAATAATTATATAAATGAATTAATAAAGTTAATCTAATTTAAGAATATAATTAAGTTATTTCAACTGAATGTTAATAATACTTATACTAATAAAATAATTAATAATAATAAATAAAAAACTTAATAATTTTATTTAAATAAAGATTTAATGAAAAATTACTAATAATATTAATAATTAACAATAATTATCAATTATGTTTTTTATTAATTAACCGCTAGTTAACTTTTTAACAAGTAATATAGCTTTTAATTAAAAAGATAACTGCTTTATTTTATTTACGTTTTGATTTAGTAATTTTTCTATTCTAACTTTGTAGGTTCATTCAAGGGACTAAAACACATCCACATTCATCTAACTAACTCAGAGAGAGTTAGTTACATGAGAAAAAATAGTGCGACATGTCTTTCACGAAAAAACGCACGTGTGCGGTGAAACAGGAAAAGACGATTCCAAGTTGTTGGAAGCGAGTGGTGACAAGCAGCAGAAGATGAAAGATATAAAAATCAGAGTTTCAAGAAGTGACGATATAGGAATTCACTTGAAAAAAGACACCACTGGAGATAAGAGGTGGTGCTCAGTCATTCGATGAACTCACCAGACTCGGAGCAAGAACCTTGGAGGTGAATTCTGGAGCAACACTCAGAGAACCATTCCATGGAGACCCGAGGTCTATACGCAGTAATTCATGCGAGCAGAGGAAGTTTACTTCCTCAGTACTCTTTCAATTCATTTCCTCTAAAATTGATTGGAAGTAGTTTCTAAAATAGAGATGATGATAGGCTAAATACTTACAGTTCGGGGAAAAAATCGAGTCTACTGGTTATCATTTTTTTCTTTTTTTACTATCATTTTAATGTGATCAGAATTGATCGGTGATGTCATTTCTGATTCGATTTAATTTCAATGTACCACCTGTGCCTAATCTAAGATTTCCACATTCATACAGTTAGTTTAAATGTGGATTAATTTTATTGAACATTTAAATGGAAATAAAGGACTACAGGACATACAATGAGTTAGTTCTCTGATCATTTCAAACTAGAATTTTCAAGTTGATTAACCGAGGAGTGGCGAACTCAAATTTTAGATAGATTAAGTGATTTATCTCTTAGGGAGGGAAATAAATAACTCATTTTCAGTGTTATTAGTTTTAATCAATATCGTGAAAAGGAATTTTTTCAAAATCAGTAGAGTTGATATTTTCCCCGGACGTAATTCTTTAAATCGTTCTCTCTCAGCGTTTTAATCCTTTGTTACTATCTTTATCCTTTTTCATGTTTTGATACAGTGTTGAACAAAAAGTTAAAATAAGTTTTGTTTAATTTGTGCCTTATAATAAATAAAAAAAATATAAAAAGTGAAAAATAGAAAGTCAATCTCACTATTGACAATAGTGGGGTCTTCAGTTAGTTTTTGTTTTTAGAAAACAAGTGGCCAAAATAGGCTTCCCTGTGGGTTTGACCCTACTTTCCACATATATTTTAGTTAGTAGGAATATAAATATTAAACATTGACCATCTTCAAAAAAAGTTTAGGTAATTTTTTTGGCGCCGTTGCGGGGGAAGGCACAAGCCATTACTAAAAAAACACATTTAAAAAAACACATATATAAAATTTTTTAAAATAAATTAAAAATTTTGAAAACTATAAAAAAAATTATTACTTATCGCTCCAATACTGTATACTGCTATTTGTATGAGAACAAGATCTTCTGGTGCTAGATTTGAGCCTTTAAACCCTGTATTATATAAACATCTCACTATTCTATGAAAGAAAAAGAAAATTGAAATGGAAAATCAAGATAATATAGATCTTAATAATAACTTTCAACATCAACCAGAACTCTTAGAAGAAAATGATAGACCTCAGAAGAGGGAGTTTCAACTTCCCCATGTGTCTAGTAACCCATATTCAATTAGGCTTAGTCATAGAGCTTGCAACTATGAGCTGAAACAATCACACATTTCACTGATTCATGCATTCAATGGGCTCTCAAATGAGGACTCTATAGCCTTCATTAGGGATTTCTACAACACTGGGCAGCAACATCCTTTATTAGGACTCACTAAAAATGAGCTAATGATGAGATTTTTCCCTTTTGTCTTAAATGGAATGCTAGGAATTGGCTTTTAAGTTTAGAATAAAACATTTTTTAGAATTGGGATCACGTTTACAACTCATTCATTACGAAATTTTATCCCTAAAGATTAAAAGGAGAATTGGGAACTAATATCACTAGTTTTTACCAAGAGGATGGAAAATCTTTTCATAAAGATTGGGAAAGATTTAGGGACCTGCTTAGGCAGTGTCCCCATCATCAACTCCCATCACTTCTCCTCAAGGATACCTTCTATGAAGAGTTGTCCTCCTCTGGTCAAAATTTAGTGGATCAAGCTACTGGGGGTTGTTACAATGATAAAAATAGATGATGAGTTGGGGAAAAATTTTAACAATCCGTCCCTTAATTATCAACATAAAAATTCAAGAAGAAAGAGAGTAAATAGTAATGTTAATTCAAACAATGGTTCAATGAATGAAACTCAAGCTCAACAAGCCTAAATCACCAACCAAATTCAAACATTAATGAACCAGAATTCAAAACAAACTGTAAATGAAATTGAAAATTAGAATCAGTACCAGTCACTAAGGAAATAGTGCACTCAATATGGTATGTTTGGGAACTCTGAAATTTTTTGTCCTAATGCTGATTTAACTACCCAACAACATGAAACCTTAAACATTGCAATTATGGTCATAGGATGCCTCAAAAAAAAGATCCATTCTCAAACATTTACAATCAAGGCTATAGGAACCATCCAAATTTTTCATGGAAAGTTCAAGGAATTATTAAGCAACCAACTTCCCATAATTATCAGAACCAACCAAGACCGAACATTCAAAACCAACAAAGGTGGGAGTCTTCAAACACTCAAGGAAATAGTGATAATCAAATTTCTTCTAAACTGGATCAAATCTTGAAATAAATTAATTCATAAGAGGAAAAGTACATGGCTCGATTTAATTAACGTCAAAATCAATATGAGGCTGACATACTGAAAACTAATGTTATAATGAAGAATATGGAAACAAAACGAGGCCAATTAGCTAGAGATTTTTCATTTAGGGAAAAAGGAAGACGTACATGTACAACTGCACTTAACCATAGAGAGAATACTATGGCTGTTGTCACTAGAAGTGGGCTGAATACTCAAATTTTTGCTGAAAAAGACCATGAAAATTCCCAAAGTGAATATCTTCTTCAATCTGGTAATAAAAATATGCTTTGCCGACATGTTGAAAAGTCACATAAAAGTCTTGAAAATGATAAAAATTTGAACTTTCCAATTGAAACTCAAGTTGAACCTTCTTCTAAAAATAAAAATAATAAAGGAAAAGAAAAAGTTGTGGAAGAGGTGAGGGATTTTCCTACTATCCTTAAAAAAATTTCCCCACCCATCCCTTTCCCAGAGAAGCTAAAACCTCAAAGTAACACTAGGGATGAAATTCTTCAATTCCTTTGTCTCCTCTATAAACATCACGTAAACATTCCTTTCATACAAGATTTAATTCAAATCCCTTCCTACATGAAATCTCTTATGAAAATTGATTCAAACAATAGAACTCTATAAGAATTTACTACCTACAGCCTCACTGATGAGTGCAGTGTTGTACTTCAAAAGAAAATCCCACCAAAATTGAAAGACCCTGGAAGCTTCGTCATCCCTTATAGTCTAGGAAATTCTAGTCAGCTCAACTGTCTGTGAGATCTAGTTGTTAGCATTAATCTACTCTCATACTCACTATTTTGATTGTTGAGACTGGGAGATCTGAAACCCACCATGGTCATTCTCCAGTTGACTGATAGATCTTTCACTCATCCTGTGGGAAAGGTAGATGATTTACTAGTTTGGGTAGGGAAACTATTTCTGCCTTCTGAATTTCTTGTCTTAGATAAGGAGTGTGATTAAGAGGTACTTATCATCTTGGGTAGGCCCTTCTTGGCCACAGGAGGTGGTGTTATTGATTTTTCAAATCATCAGCTAATATTCAAAATTGGTGAACAAGAAGAAGAGTTCAATGGTTTTAAAAATAATAAGGAACCAACTTATTCTGAAAACTACTCAAAATAGAGTTCCTTGATGCTGAGTGTTATAATAAAAATCAATTTGAACACATTGAAGTATCTAAAAACCAATTCTATGTTGAAGAAGATAATTTGGAAACAAAAAATTCTGCTGTAACAACCAATCTGAAAAATCTTCTTGATCTGGACGACTGTCAAGTTTCCTCTATAGGAGAGTACTCTGTTTCTGAACATAGGATCTTTCTGAGTGAATTTGAGGGTGTTTCTATTAGCACCGACACTTATGAGAACTTTGATTTTGATAAGTAAGAACTTCTTAGACAACTTGATGATTCTTCTTTCATTGAGATGTTGAATACTGATATGGAAAATCTAGACAGCATACTACCCACCTTGGAGAGTGGTACTGTTATCTCTAAATATGAGTATGAAATTGAAAATCTTTTATCTTTTAACACTCCTTAAAAGAAATATGTTGAAGATATTGGACCTCCCAGGCCTAAGAGTCTTCCTTCAAGTGTAGAACCACCTGATCTTGAACTGAAACCCATCCATGTTCATCTTAAATATTCATTTATGGATCAGAACTCCTCTTTGCCTACAATAATTTCTACTAAACTGAATTAAAATCAAGAACAAACATTGTTGAATGTTTGGAAGAAGTTTAAAGCTGCCATAGGCTGGACAATAGCTGATATCAAGGGTATTAGTCTCTCATTCTATATGTATAAGATTCTTATGGAGCCTAATCATAAGATTAGGGTAGAGTGTCAAAGAATATTAAACCCTAATATGAAAGAAGTAGTGAGAGAGGAAGTAATCAAACTGCTGGACACTAGAATGATTTATCCCATTTCTGATAGTGCTTGGGTCAGCCCTGTTCAGGTTCTCCCCAATAAGGTAGGATTCACTGTTGTTAAAAAGGAAAAGAATGAAGATGTACAAGTTAGGAAAGCCATAAAATGGAGAGTCTGTATTGATTATAGGAAGCTTAATGTAGCCACTAGGAAGGGCCATTTTCTAATTCCCTTCTTGGATCACATGCTTGAGAGGCTTGCTGGAAATGAATTTTTCTATTTTCTGGATAGGTATTCTGGTTACAACCAGATTCTTGTTGCTCTAGAGGATCAGTAAAACACCACTTTCACATTCCCCTTTGGAACATTTTCCTATAGGGGGATGCCCTTTGGGTTGTGTGGAGCTCCAGCCACCTTTCAGAGGTGTATGATGGCTATCTTTTCTAACATTATTGAGAGAATTATTGAGGTTTTCATGGATAACTTTTCCATTGTGGGTAGTACATTTGATACCTTTCTTGAAAATCATGAGTTAGTCTTGTAGAGATTCATTGAAACTAACTATGTTCTTAATTCGGAAAAATGTCAATTCATTGTTACAGAAGGTATTGTGCTTGGTCATAAAGTGTCTAAGAGAGGTTTAGAAGTTGATACTGCTAAGATTGAGGTTATTCAAAAACTGCCTCCTCTTGTAAATTTCAACGGTGTTAGATGTTTTCTAGGGCATTCTGGTTTCAACAAAAGATTAATAAAAGATTTTTCTAAAATCACAAAGCCCTTATGTTCTTTGCTGGTCAAGGATGCACCTTTCTATTTTGATGAAAACTGTTTGAAATCATTTAATCTGCTTAAAGAGAAACTCACTACTTCACCTATCATTACTACACCTGATTGGAAACTACCTTTTGAGCTTATGTGTGATGCTAGTGATATGGTTGTAGGTGTTGTCCTTGGACAGAGGAGGGATAAGAAGTTACATGTGGTGTATTATGCTAGTAGACTGCTAGATGAAGCCCAAAATAATTATACCACCACTTAAAAAAAATTGTTAGCTATTGTGTTTGATCTAGAGATGTTTAGACAGTACTTGTTAGGTTCCAAAGTCATCATTATCACCGATCATTCATCTTTAAAATACATGTTTTCTAAGAAGGAAACTAAACCTAGGCTGATTAGATGGATTCTATTATTTCAAGAATTTGACATGGAGATTAGGGATAGGCACAGAGCAGAAAATATAGTTGCTGATCACCAGTCTAGGATTTCTCTTACTCAATCTGAATCTGAAAATCCTAAGGAGATAAACTCTTCCTTTCCTGATGAGAAGCTTCTTACTATGTCAATCAGGAAATTTTCTGGGTTTACAGATTTTCCCAAATACTTGATAGCACGTGTTTTTCCCATAAATCTGTCCAATAATAAAATGATGAAATTCATTTCTAAGATTAAATACTACCTTTGGGATGATACCCGGTTGTTTAGGATATCTGCTGATGGTATTCTTATGAGATGTATACCTGAGGAAGAGATATTTCCTATCTTCGAAATTTGTTATTCTTCACCTTGGGGAGGTCACCATGGTGGTGAGAGAACTGCTCAAAAAGTCCTTCAATCTAATTTCTATTGGCCTACTTTTTTTAAAGATGATAGGAGCTTTGTGGTTAGTTGTGATAGGTGCTAGAGGCTAGATAATGTTGGTAGGAAGCAAGAGTTACCCCAAAAAGATATTCTGGATGTTCAAATTTTTGGTGTCTACTGTTTAGATTTCATTGGTCCATTTCCATCCTCTCATGGGAATGAGTACACTCTAGTTTTTGTCGACTATGATTCAAAGTTGGTTGAGGCAGTAGCTCTTCCCAACAATCAGGAAAACAGTGTAATAAAATTTGTGAAGAAAAACATTTTTACACGATTTGGAGTCCCAAAAGCCTTCATTACTGATAATGGAACACATTTTAAGAATTAAAAATTTAAAGCATTGATGGAAAAATATGGTTGTGTTCATAAAACTGGAACTCTTTATCATCCATAGTCTAGTGGACAAGTGGAAATTTCAAATAGAGAGTTGAAGAAAATACTTGAAAAACTGTTTCAAATTCTAGGAAGGACTGGTCACTCAAATTGGATGAAGCTTTATGGGCTTATAAAACTGCTTTCAAGACCCCAATAGGTATGCCTCGTTATGGGATTCTTTTTGGGAAATAATGTCACATACCTGTGGAGTTGCAACATAAGTCTTATTGGGCAGTTAAGGCTCTAAACATTGACTTTAAGAGTGCTGATGAGAAGAGATTACTTGAACTGAGTGAGCATGATGATATTAGGAGAGAGAGTTATGATAATTCAAGAATTTATAAAGAGATGAATAATTTTTTCCACGATTCTATCATTCAAAGCAAGGAATTAAAACCTGGACAGAAGGTCCTTCTCATTAATTCTAGACACAAAATCTTTCCTGGAAAGCTGAAGTCCAAGTGGTCTGGACCTTTTACTATAGTGAGTGTTCTGAATAATGGAACTATTGAAATTATAGGTGAATAGAACAAACCCGTGTTGGTGAATGGGCAGAGAGTGAAACATTATTTTGAGGTACAACCAAAGGGCTTCTTTGTCTTCACTACGATTAAAAATTGTTCTTGAATAAAGTTTGACTGGGGACTATAAATCTAGCGTTGCATGGGATGCAACCCATGGTCTTTGTATTTTTAATAAATAAAAATTTTGATTAAATAAAGTCTAACTAATGACTTTAAATTCATTTCTTCATGTGATTCAATCCATTTTGTTTCATTTGTGTTTACTTTTATATATGTTCTTTTTTTACTTTGAATAAGGTCATGTAGTGCTACCGCCTGTATGCACTGTATTTGCTGGATTTTTGTTTATTGGTTTATATGCTCTTTGTCTCTAGGATGATTATTTTGTGTCATTTAAGGAGTAGAATTCCCATACTGGAGGAAAATTGACAAATATATTCATGGAAGAACTCAATTCATAATTTTTGCATTCCATTTTTCTTCTCCTTAGTGCTTTAGAAAAACATTATGCTCCTGTTTTTTCTAGACAATTCTGCTTGAAATGAAACAAATATGATACATGTGTACTGAAAATTCGGTTACATTTTTATTGTATAAAATTCTACTTCTTTTCTTCCTACCTAAATAAAAAATTATGCATACGTTTAAAATTATACTTGAATTGGAATGTAATTTTGTTGTATGTCGCTGTTTAAATAAAAAAATATGCATGTAATTCACTGTTAGAAACTGAATTGCATTGTTATTAAAATCATTTCCACTGCTTGAAACTAAGTGTGGGGGGTACATGCTACTGGTATGTTCAATCTGCTTTAGTGTGGGGTGTTTTTTTGCATTCATTTATCTGCTCAATGGAACATATTATTGATCTCAATCTTTTAAAATGCTTACACCCAGTTCACTATACACTTCCACGTTACATACCTTATTTGTACATTACTGGAAGATCTTTTTCACCGTATTTAGTGTTGTCACATGTACCTATATATGAACCTGCTGTTAATTTATTCCTTGCGGCAAACAATTTCTTTGAACTTCATTGAGACCATTTATACATGTCATAAATCTACTTAATTGAAAATCTATTTTGAACCTTAATTGTTAAATTGTTCTTCTCCACATTAGAATTCAATGATGGGGACAAAGATTGGTTTTAAGTTTGGGGGAGGGGGTCAATTATTGACTGTGCTAAACTATTCTTTAATGTTAGCCCATCAATTCCCACTGCAAATTCAAAAAAATTTGGTTAAAAAATGGTTAATGTTTTTCAAAATTATAGCATAATTATAGGCTTTACATTGTACTCAATTGGGTCTTTCTTTCGGATAAATTCATTTCTAATAGTTAAGAACTTCTTTGATACTAAAATTGATGATAATGGATGATTTTTGAGTGATATTATTTAGTGATTTGATGGAAATTCGGTTTAGGACCTACTTCTAAAGGTGATATTGGTAACATGTTTATGGAGTTATGATCATAAACCATGGAACTGGAATTTGATTCTAATTCAACGGGACTCATTCATTTTCTTTTAATTATTAAAATTAATTGCTTTAATGAGCCATTGTAAATGATTTCTGATATAAATATTTTTAAACTAGAGTAATTGGGATATCTGGCTTCCAACAGTGAGTCTCTGAGACCCTATATGGTGGGTGTTTTTATGTTAACTTAAATCCCTCTGTACACTTTGAATAAGTGCATATTGCACAGTGCTTAACACAATGAAACATGGCTTGTGAAAAATAAATAAAGTGTCTAGGGTCAAAAATGATCTCATTAAGGTGAGGGGAATAATGAATGCCAGATGACGAAGGGGGCAATTGGTTTATATGGGAGTCATTTATGTTGTATCATTGAGGTGATTCACAAAAAATTATTTATTTTCGGAACCTAGGTGAAAAAGTCAAAGTATAATGTTCCTACTTTTATGTTCATAATTCCACATAAATTTTAACTCATTTCACCCTTGGACTTTATACTTAAGTCTGGATTGAAGTTAGTCACTAAGTTGTATCACATATGAGGCATGACATCTTCATTACTTGATTATTAATAGTTTCCTAGACTACTAGTGAGAATTTGTTGTAGATAAGGTTCATATGAGTAATTTATTTTCTAAAAGCCTATTGACATGTTTATGAAGTCCTTTGTTGAAAGTTCTGACATGTTATATCTTGATCAATTTAAAAAAAACATGTTTTATTTCTCAATGATAATAAAATATGGGATTGTTTGAGGACAAACAATGCTTAAGTGTGGAGGAATTTGATGTGGCATTAAAAACACTTGTTTTGCCACATCTTTTTCATTAATTATTAATGATTTAATTGGTTATTCTTGTGTTTAATTCTAAATATTAACACTTTTTTTGTTTCTTTAAATAAATTTATCAATTAATTAGTTTTTATAATTAATCATATATTTCAAGAAATAATGTTGTTAATTTATGTTTTACTTTATTTTATAGTCTAATAGCCTCTTATTTAGCTTGTTTTTTTGTCTGCTTAATTGATAATTCAACATTAATTAATTAATTAAGTTTGATTTTCTACATGATTAATTTATTCTTAATCTAACATTGCAAGTATTTTTTTATTAATTATAATATAAGATTATAAACTTGTTTTATTTTTATTTTGTCTCTTTAAACTCTATTTCATTAATAAACATAATGGTTTAATAATATAAAAATTATCTATATAATTTAAATTAATTAACTTTTTTAAAGTAACTAATTTAAATAGTTTTACATTGTTATATAAATGATTAATTTTAATTTAATCTTTTAATAAGTTAGTTTCTTTTTAATTATATTTTTAGTATAGTAATAATTTATGTTATGTGAATAGAAGTTATTAAAAATTTAATTTATGTTTATAATTTTATTTAAATTTTTATTTGTTTTAATTAATATTTAGTAGTTTTTTATTATTTTGTTCATTTTTAATTTATGTTTTCACTTATTTTATTGACTATATTTATTTTTTAGGTAAACAGTTTCATCCTGGTCATGGTCACGGTTTCTCCACACACTGTGTCTTTGACAGACTCATTGTAATCCAACTGACAGTGCCACCATCAATCCCCTCTATTGTCTCACTGTTTCTTTCATTCACGGACGCACCATCTCATTAGCAATACGGACTCACCAGTTTTTTTTCACCATGAATGTAGCTTCACTGTTCCACCATATCTTCACGCACCATATGCCCTTTACTGTCTCACCATTTTATAATACGGTGGCTCCGTAAATATTGGCACTCTTTCCCTTCATCTCACCTTTACGGTGCCATAGTAAATGTCTTATCGTGTCTCTGTGTCACTGTTACTCCAGTGACCATATCCTCTTTACGGTGCCTTCTCACACTGTATCCTTTCATTCTCATTCATGGTTTCCCAAACACCAATACAGGTTCTTTACCCATCTTCACCACCATTTTCCACCGCAAACACAATCATATCAACATTTATACAAAATAAAGTCAATTATCAATTTCAAGAACTTGTCCTACCCTATACTTAACTCTTCACTAGATATGAAACCTAATCCAAACCACTGTAATTCAGAGGAAGAGGTCGATGCCTTGTTAAAAGGTCCGGAAACCTCCACCTGTGTTTCTACTACAACGATTGGAATAAATCGTTGTCCGCCGCAGATCTGGTGTAAACCCAATTCATCTTGGGACTAGAATCAGACCCAAAACACATTCAATAATTCAAAACATTAATTTAACAAAGAACAAAAAAACATCCTTTAAACTCTGTTCTCAAAATCCAAACCCGGAGCTGTTTCATATCCAAATTTGGAATGAAAACTACCTCGTCGGGAGAATTTGGATACACCACATCGCTTAGAGAAATCAACTCAAACCGGCATTGAAAAGTTCACTAAAGAGAGTTAAATATACTCGTAGTCACTACAACTCCACATCATTACCTAGTTGTGTTGCCAATTAAGGAAAAGGGGGTAGGAGTCAAGCGCACCTGCCGGGAAGAACCTTTGCCTGCCACTGATGAACCGCATTATCACCGTGGAGTCTCTACAATCTGTTTCGATGTCCTGTTGTCTCCACTGTAGCAGGAAGCCATGGGCCGGCTCAGAAGAAGAAGAAATCCTGAAAATGTCACGTCGCCTGCTTAATGTTGCGCTGCTGGAGAATAAAGCCTTGCAGTTTCGTGAGCAGATGTCCACCACCACTATAGCTAAGGCCGGCGGGAGGAAGGAGCGGCTGTCGTGGAGTTAGGGGAGTAAGAAACCCCAATTTCCACCCCCACGGTTGTGATGCACATAAAATAGATAGGGTGAAGGGATTAGAATAGAAATAAATTAAAAAAATAAATAAATTAACTAACAAACAAATAAATTAATAATAGAATAATAATAATGTTTATAATAATTTAAAGTTTAATAATAAATTTACAAAATATTAAACTAATTTAATTAACTAATTAAACTATATTTAATTTATATTTTTATAAAATAATTATAAAAAGTAATTAATAAATTTAATCTAATTTAAGAATATAATTAAGTTATTTAAACTAAATATTAATAATACTTGCACTAATAACTTATTTAATAATAATAAATTAAAAAACATAATAATTTTATTTAATTAAAGATTTAATAACAAATTAGTAATCATATTAATAATTAAAAATAATTATCAATTATGTTTTATATTAATTAATGGTTAGTTAACTTTTTAACAAGTAATATAAATTTAAATTAAAAAGATAACTACTTTATTTTTATTACATTTTGATTTAGTTATTTTTCTGTTCTAACTTTTCAGGTTCATTCAAGGGACTAAAACTCATCCACATTCATCTAACTAACTCAGTGGGAGTTAGTTACGTGAGAAAAATAAATTTGACGTGGCTGTCGCAAAAAAACACACGTGTGCGGTGAAACAGGAAAAGGCTAGTCCAAGTTGATGGAAGCAAGCGGTGACAAGCAGTAGATGACGGAAGATATAAAAGAAGAGTTGCAAGCAGTGACTAGACGAAAATTCACTTGAAAAAATACACCACTGGAGAGTAGAGAGGACTCTCAGTAATTCAACGAACTCACCAGACTCGGAGTAAGAACCTTGGAGGCGAATTCTGGAGCAACTCTCGGAGAACCATTCCTTGGAGTCCTGAGGGCCAGGAGCAGTAATTCATGTGAGAAGAGGGATTTTTCCTCCTCTATTCTATTTAAATTATTTTCCTATGAAATTGATTGAAATTAGTTTCTGAAATGGAGATGATGATAGGATAAATACTTATAGTTCAGGGAAAAAATCGAGTCTACTAGTTATCGTTCTTTTCTTTTCTCACTATCATTTTAATGTGATTGGAATTGATCGGTGAGGTCAGTTCTGATTACATTCAATTGAAATGTACCACCTGTTCCTAATCTAATATTTCCACATTCATACGGTGAGTTTAAATGTGGATTAATTTTCTTGAACATTTAAATGGAAATAAAGGACTGTAGGACATACAACGAGTTAGTTCTGTGATCTTTTCAAACTGGAATTTTCATGTTCATTAATCGAGGAGTGGAAAACTACAAGTTAAGTTGGATTGAGTGATTTATCTACTAGAGAGGGAAATAAATCACTCCTATTAAGCGGTATTAGTTATAATCAATATCTTGAGATGAAATGATTTCAAAATCAGTAGATTTGATATTATCCACAAGCGTATTTCTTTATATCGTTCTCTCTCAGCGTTTTAATCCTTTGTTACTGTCATTATCCTTTTTCTTGTTTTGATACAGTGTTTAACAAAAACTTAAAATAAGTGTTGTCTCATTTGTGCCTTATAATAAATAACAAAATATAAAAAGCGAAAAATAGAAACTCAATCTCACTGCTGACAACAATGGGGTCTTCAGTTAATTTGTTTTTAGAAAACTAGTGGCCAAACTAGCCTTCCATGTGGGTTCGACCCAACTTTCCACATATACTGTAGTTAGTAAGAATATTGTAACACCCCAATCTTGATGAACTTGAATAGTATTGCTTCATTTGTTTTAAGATGGTTTATTTATAGCGCAAGTAAATGAATTCAAATTAAGTGAATGAGAAAACAAAAAAAGAATAAATAAGGTCGTGCATTCATTGAAATATTACATTACAATAGATAAAACATTAAAATTAAATGAGAGACCCCAAATAACCTAAAATACCTCCAAACAACCCTATTATGATTACTGGGAGACCGCTCAAAACAACGAGAACCCCGAGTAGATGATAGGGGTCCTTAGCATCCGCCATAAAAAACTTAAGAATGGCGAAGGCCACTGTAACAACACTGAGCACCAAAGGTATGACGCGCACCATCTTCTTCTCATTCTTCTCCTTCAATCACCTTGGGTTTAAGACACCCCCAGACCAGGTTTTATATAGCACCAATTTGACTGTTACCTCAAGTAACTGTTGGACACCCAACGACTACAATTATAGCAGTTAGTCCGATAAGGTTTTAGCTAAATAACAATTAAGTACTCAACAACGTGTTAAAATTTATTAAATATATTTAGTAATAATAATAAGCCATGTAGTTTATATACGTAATTATTTATATATATATTTTTTTGAATCGTTATCATCATAAAATTATAATTAAATTAATTTGTTATAAAATTATTAATAAAACTAATATTATTATAAATTTATAATTTTATTATACATGACAATTTGAAATTGTAATATGGGATTATTTAGGGAAATACATTATGCAAATGGATAAGTTTATATGGAATATATATATACATATATAAAAATATTTTTGCATTATTGTTTACCCTACTCAAAACCCTATCCTCACCCTTGGTAGTCGTGTAGTCGGACCCTTGTGGGGAGTGAACTGAGGCTTGCCAAGCATCCCCCGACCTTTTAAATTCTCACCCACACGGGTGAAACCCTATGGGTCATTACCTCTCCACCTTTCCCTTGAGCTCCCGACGACCCCCCCAGCAAGCCTCTTTCAACCCGACTCTTCCTCCTCTGTCTAAGTAAGGGTGGTTTTCATTCTATTTTATGTTGAAATAGTCTTATATGAGTTTATAAAATTATACATATTATAGATATACGGGCGATAATCTTGTTTTCGGTTTTTATAAAACCCTAAAACCCTCTACACACCCTGTACATTTATGGTTTCAAGCTTTTCAAAGGAGAGTTTTTATTATTTTGAGTGCAAATGATTTTTTTACATAAGTATATATATGTTTATAAAGTTTGTATATATATGTATATAAACATTTTGATCCATATTGAAAACCCTGAAATTCCTTTCTTATTTACTGTTTTGAGGATCTTAGATTTGGTTTAGGATGTTTGTGGTTTTTATTTCTCATGCAAATCAAAGTTTACATTCATGTTTATATATATATATATATATATATATAGTTTATAGTACATTCCATGCATGAACTTGTTGGGATAGTATCACCTTCCTTCTTTTTCCAGGGAGATTGTTCATCGTTTGTACACTCAAATAATTCATGTAGGTTTAGTTTTGAAAGGCTTCCATTATATTTCTTATATGTATATATTTTTTGGGTGTATAAGTATAAATATTTATATGTATATGTATATGTATATGTATATAACCCCAACCCAAATCCATTTTGAATATTTTCAAATAAATCTGTTTGATTTACAAAGGATTATATATACATAAAAGGTATTTCGAGTTTACTTGTAGTATGAAAATCCCTTTTTGTAAACTTTGTATATGTAAATGTATAATTATATAATTATGTGAATATTTTTTCCAAAACAATCATTTATGACCTTCAAGACATGAATACTATTCCTTATGTAATATTTTATGTACGAACTAAATTTAGGGTTCTAAATGGAATTGTGTTTCTAAAACCTAAATATATATATATATATACACATATTTATGTATCACCACTCAAGTCCATTTTATAAAGGATGAATTCCAAGCCTTATGTAATGCTTTAAATGTGATTTGTCATTCGGGTTCAATTAGATTTACATTGGTGTGCAAAACCCTAAATTTTATACATGTGTGCACTTTCAATTACACAGGTTATAAAACTAACATGTTTTGGTATTTGTTCAAGTGGTTTTATTAATTAAATACTTATTTGATATATTTATTACATGTAAGATGTTAATAAATATTATTTCAGTTATGGAAATTTTAAATATGTACGTCTCTTCTATATACAGTTGTGTAAATATTTGTATATGTATGATTCCCTAAAACCCTATTTCCAAGTAATGAATAACAGAATTTAATTAATGCCTATACAATCTTAATGAATTCTAATTTTAGTGGTTAAACCAAAATAGAGACTTTGAACTAAGAAGTTATCATTTCATGTGGGAAACTCCATTCATTCATCATTTTATGTACTTTTACATGTGAAAAAGATATTTTACTTATCCATGTCTGCCTTGGGAAATGGTTATCATCAAACTTTATATGTTCATTTTCATGTCATGTATTTATACCGTAAATGTACAATAGTTTCATTATCCATTTTATTTATTTTTGTATTCAATAATGCATGCATATGAAAAATAATGAGAAATGAAATTAAATTACCCAATGTAGTATGGGACACCTTGGGTAATATCTAATAAAATTAAATTAAATAAATCAAAGTGGTATGTGCACTTTGATTTATGAGGTATGAGGAATGCATTGGACTTATTATGTAATGGGTGGGGCCCGCTATATCCCCTCGATGCATCGGTAGGATTCATGAGACAACTAGAAGCGGAATTGGACGAGGCCTTTCCAATTTTATGAGTTATGGATTTTGGCCGAGGCCTTGTTCACTAGATGTCTTGTCCGAGGCCTTGACACAATATGGAACATGGATTTTCCTCATTATGACTATGTAATTTAATTAACTAGAAAATATTCAATTAGTAGAATATTGATTAAAGAGATTATGGATTATGGATGAGGCCTTAATCAATAGATGTCTTGGCTGAGACCTCGGCAACGTGATTACAGAATGTTCTGAATTATAATCCCAAATTATGTGTATGTTAATTACCTATGAGTATGAGATTTAAGTACACCAGTAAAATAATGAGATAGTGGTGATTCATGATCAGTTTCCTTTTCAGATTTTTAATGCAAATGTTAGCATTACATTAATCATGTTGTATTCTCCACTTTTATAAGTTGTAGTGGAATTGTTTATGCGTAGCTCTGGTAATGTTCACGGTTTGTAGTACCTGCATACCTTGCATGCTATTCCTACTTAACTTGTTAGTATTTATGCATTTTATGATATGATTTAATAGTTTTATAGAGACCTTTGAAATAGTCATGATATTTTCTTCAAAGGAATAATTTTTATATTTGTGAAAGTATTTTCAAAAGAAGTTTTCAAAAGCTGTATTAAGTATTTTCAAAACCCATTATTGAGTATTTCAATGCTCACCCTACATTTTTGATTAAAATTTTTCAGGTTTCAGTTTTAATAGATGGAACATTTTAGAATACATCTACTTTTCCCAGAACCAGAACCTCACGAGCCACTGAATTTTTGGGACATTATGTATTTGTAGATTTTTTTAATAAATTTTTAGTACATCATGTATCATGGGCACCGGCTCCGGGAATTCAAGGTCCGGGTCTTTACAGTTTCTATTCGAGGATGGGTTTAGATAACTCTGGAAAACCTGGTAGTATAAATATATGACTGAGCATTACTAAGTAATTATATTGTAATTTTCAGATGGAAGACGAAAGATCACTAACAAGTATTTTGTCCCATCCCACTGAAATCCTCAAGACTATAATTGGTAAGTCATGTATGGAAAACTATGAACCCTTTGGAAACCTCCTAATATCCTATAAGCTTCATTACCAAGTGTCAAACAACTCAAATATCATTCGACTCTTCCGAGGATCAAGTCATGTTTATTATCATATAACTTATGCACAACATGTGTACAATACACATCAGGGGAAATATTAGGAAGGTCATTTCCTATGTTTTACCCTATCTACAAACTATCTGGCTAAAAGGGTTTTCTAGGAAGCTACAGAAGAGGGAAATCTCTGTGCAGCCTATATTTTTCAAGTCTTGAGTTTTAGTCTGTACAGGAGACTCTTTGACATCAAACCCCTAGACAATGAGGTAGTATGTAAAATATGTAGGGACCAAGTCCATTTTGATATTGTGGAGATTTCCACTACTCATGCCTCTATCTGGAAGCCCAACTGTTCTATGAGGGAGTTTAACCCCACATGCCCGAGGTGTATCTGGGAAAGGGAGACTAAGGAACTAGGAACCACCCTGGGAATAGAGTTGAGGACATCGGTGAACTGGTTATGGAGGTGAGCTCTGTAAATGTACAACCTAGTTGTTTTATGTTCTTTTTAGTGGCTAAATCCTAGAATGTTTGAGTAGGGACATTAAAAAGGATTTCATGGAGTTGTTCTTCTCTATATGGATTCCATGTAGTAAATCATTAAAAAAATTCAGGCACTAATTTATAAACTTATGTGTTATTGAAATATTATTTGTTTTCCTTTCTTGTCTATATCGTATCTGAACTTTTAATTGAATTATCATGAATGTATTTTCAGATGGCTGGACAAAAAAACTTCTTATCCCTACCTGATGAATTTCTTGAGGATATCTTAATCAGGACGTGCGCTGTAGACCATCCTTCTTTCCTCCATTTGCAAGGATCATGTCACCGAATGTATGAATTTTCCAACAGCCATGAAATTCTTCGTTCCATCCAAGTGGATGACCATGTATTCCATCTCGACGCCACTACCCAACTCCCTTATTATAGGAAGGGGGGAGATATTTCGAAGGTCTTTTTCAATGTTTCACTCTGGAACAGTATTTTTCTGCCAGAGCATGTTTCCTGGTAGCTTCCCAAGATGGGAACCACAGAGAAGCCTTTGTGTTCTAGATTCTAAACCTCGGTCTTTTTAATCGCATGGTTCAAATGAAATATCTTGAGTGTGAGGTAGTTCGGCGAAGTACCAGAGAATATATTCATTCGGACATCCCCGACTTTATTACTGCACGAGCCTCCATATGGAAGCTTGTGTGTAGAACACATGAGCAGGAGTCCAAGACATACTACTCAAGGTGTATCTGGGCCATTGAAGCTGAGGAATTGAGTACCAACCTGGTTATTCTGCTGACCGATCCAAATCTCCCATTTTGGTAGTGTTGATCGTCTGGGAAATTCCTTTTCCATTTTATGAGTATAATTGCGAGGACGCAATTCTTAGTAGGGGGAATAATGTCACGCCCCAAGCATGATGAACTTGAATATTATTGCTTCACTTTGTTTTAAGATGGTTTATTTACAGTGCAAGTAAATTAATTCAAATTAAGTGAATGATAGAACAAAAATAATAATAAAGAAGGTCGTGCACTCATTGAAATATTACATTACAATAGATAAAACCATACAATAAAACGAGATACAACAACTAACCTAAAATACCCACCAACAACCCTATTAAGATGACTGGGAGACCGCTCAAAACAACGAGAACCCCGAGTAGACGATATGGGTCCTTATCATCCTCGATAACAAACATAAGAACAGCCAAGGCCACTACGGCCACACTGAGCACCAAAGGTATGACACGCACCATCTTCTTCTTCTCCTCCTTTAATCACCTTAGGTTTAAGACACCCCGAGACCAGGTTTTCTATAGCACCAATCTAACTGTTACCTAGAGTAACTGTTGGAAACCCAATGGCTATAATTATAGTCGTTAGTCCTATAAGGTTTTAGCTAAAGAACAGTTAAGTACACAATGACGTGTTAAAATTTAATAAATATATTTAGAAATAATAATAAGCGATGTAGTTTATATATGTAATTGTTATATATATATATATATATTTGAATCATTATCATCATAAAATTATAATTAAATAAATTTTTTATAATATTATTAATAAAAATAATATTATTATAAAATTATAATTTTATTATACATGACAATTTGAAATTATTATATGAAATTATTTAGAGAAATACATTGTGCAAACGAATGAAAAATTATGTGGGTTTCATAAACCTTCAAAAATGATATATATATATAGATATATGATATTATAATTAGAGTTTTATAAAATTAATAATAATATATATTTTGTTTTAAAAATTATAGCTATTCAACTAAACCATTTTTGTTATAAAACTGTTATTAATTTTGGAATTTCATGTACATAGATACATGTTTATAAAAAATGAATTTAATTATAATAACAAGTAAATATTTTATAGTTAATAATAAATACATGTTTGTTTCATATAAATAAAAATTTGTTTTTTTATTATTTATTCATATTATGATATATATAAAAATATATATATGCTTATTTATAAGTTTAATTAAAATTAGTTTATTTATATTGTGGTATGTGTTTATAATAATTAAAGTATTAGTAAACATTAACTTTCTAAAGTATTAATAAAAAAAGTAACTTTTGACCTTGTGTTAATGATATAATATGGATAATAATATAATAATAAAAGATCATAAGAAAATAAAAATGGGGGAAGGAAATCTCGTATGGGATTTGGGCGGAAAGCCCGGTTAGGGTTAGCGCGGACAAACAAAAAAAATAATTAAAACAATAAAAAATGGAAATAAAATGGGACTTAAGAAATAAATAATAATAATAATAATAATATCGAACGGGGGGGGTGTCTTCCTCCCCGGCCTGCAGCGAGGGACGACATGAGCTCCTCCCCGAACCAACCAACGACGCCACCGTATCGCCTCGTTGTCGACCTTCATGAGAGCCTCCCTGACCTCTGGAGTTGTCTCCCCGCATGACTGAACCAGTAGGTCATCGCCCTCACCCCGCTCCCTCTCCATTGCACTCGACACCCGTGACCCTCAGAGGGTCCCTTTTTCCCCACCTTTCCACAAACCTACCCCACTTGTCCACCCAATTCAAGATCCTCAGATAAGTTTATATGGAATATATATATGTATGTATGTATGTATTTTTAAATTATTGTTTAACCAACTCAAAACTCTGTCCTCACCCTTGGTATTCATGCAGAAGGACCCTCGTGGGGAGTGAACCGAGGCTTGCCAAGCATCCCCCAGCCTTTTAAATTATCACCCATGCGGGTGAAACCCTACGGGTCATTACCTCTCCACCTTTCCCTTGAGCTCCCGAAGACCCCCCCCCCACAGCAAGCCACTGCCATCCCAACTCTTCCACCTCTGTCTATGTAAGGGCGATATTTCATTATATTTTACATTGAACTAGTCTTATATAATTTTATAAAATTATACAGATTATATATATACTGGCATACAATCTCATTTTCGGTTTTCTTTAAAAACCCTAAAACCCTCTACACACCATATACATTTAAGGTGTCAAGATTTTAAAAGGAGACTTTTTATTATATGGAGTGAAAATAAGTTTTTTTTACATAAGTATATATATATTTATATAGTTTGTATATATATGTATATAAACATTTTGATCCATGATAAAACCCCTGAGATTCCGTTCCTATTTACTGTTTTGAGGATCTTATATTTTGTTTAGGATGTTTGTAGTTTTTATTTATCATAAAAATCAAAATTTACATTTATATTTATATATATAAATATGAATATATATATATATAGGTTATAGTACATGCCACACGTGAACTTTTTGGGACAGTATCACTTTCCATTTTTTTCCAGGGAGATTGTTCATGGTTTGTAAACTCAAATAATTCATGTGGGATTAGTTTTGAAAGGCTTCCATTAAATGTCTTATATGTATATATTTTTGGTTGTGTAATTATACATACATACATACATACATACATATATATATCTATGTGTATAGTTATATAACCCCAACCCAAATCCATTTTGAAGATTTTCAAATAAATCAGTTTGATTTACATAAGGCTTATATAGACATAAAAGGTATTTCGAGTTTACTTGTAATATGAAAATCCCTTTTGGTAAACTTTGTATCTATAAATGTATAATTATTTAATTATGTGAATATGTTTTCCAAAACAATCAATTATGACTTTCAAGACATGAATACTATTCCTTAAATAATATTTTACGTGTGAACTATGTTTAGGGTTCTAAATGGAATTGTGTTTCTAAAAACTATATATATATATATATATATATATATATACATATTTGTGTATCACCACTCAAGTCTGATTTATAAAGGATGAATCCAATCCTTAAGTAATGTTTTAAATGTGACATGTCATTTGGGTTCAATTGGGTTTACAGTTGGTGTGCAAAACCATAAATTTTATACATGTGTGCACTTTCAGTTACAAATGTTATAAACCTTCCATGTTTTGGAATTCGTTCAAGTGGATTTATTAATTAAATACTTATTTGAAATATTCATTACATGTAATATGTTAATAAATATTATTTTGGTTATGGAAATATTAAATATGTACATCACTTGTACATACAGTTGGGTAAATATTTGTATATGTATGATTTCCGAAAACCCTATTTCGAAGTAATGAATAACAGATTTTAATTAATGCATGTAAGATCTTAATGAATGCTAATTTTAGTAGTTAAATCAAAATGTGCTTATGTCTAACCTCCATTGATTATATTAACTCCATTGTGATTTTTAAATGATTTTGTTAAGGATAAAAATATTTGAGGAATTATGTGTTTTCTCATTAAATGTTTATTAAATAATGAAACCCCCATAGTTATTGTATTTAGTTAATAAAATTGGGATTTGGTTTAATTGCATGTGCACTAGGAATTTTATCAGCATGTGTTTTATTAAATGTGCAAGAAATATGGACTTTAAACTAAGAATTTATCATTTCATATGGCAATCTCCATTCATACATCATTTTATGTACTTTTACATGTGCAAAAGATATTTTACTTAACCATGCCTGCCATGGGAAATGGTTATCATCAAACTATATATTTTCATTGTAATCTGATGTATTTATACCATAAATGTACAATAGTTTCATTATCCATTTTATTTATTGTTGTATTCAATAATGCATGCATATGAAAAATAATGAGAAATGAAATTAAATTACCCAAATTAGTATGGGAAACCTTGGGTAATATCTAATAAAATTAAATTAAATAAATCAATATGTTCACTATGATTTATGAGGTATGAGGAATGCATTGGACATATTATGTAATGGGTGGGGCCCGCTATAGCCCCTTGATGCATCGTTAGGTCTCATGAGACAACTGGAAGCGGAATTAGCCGAGGCCTTTCCCATTTTACGAGTTATGGATTGGCCGAGGCCTTAATCACTAGATGTCTTGGTCGAGGCATTGACACAGTCCGGCATATGCATTTTCCTCGTTATGACTATGTAATTTAATTAACCAGAAAATATTCAATTAGAAGAATATTGATTAATGAGATTATGGATTATGGTCAAGGCCTTAATCAAAAGATGTCTTGGCCGAGACCTCGACAACGTGATTATATAATGTTCTATATTATAATCCCACATTATGTGTATGTTAATTAACTATGAGTATGTGATTTAAGTACATAGGGAAAACAATGAGATAGCGGTGATGCATGATCAGTTTCCTTTTCAGATTTTTAATGCAAATGTTAGCATTACATTAATCATGTTGTATTGTGCACTTTTATAAGTTGTAGTGGAATTGTTTATGTGCAGCTCTGATAATGTTCATGGTTAGTAGTACTTGGATACCATGCATGCTATTCCTACTTTACTTGTTAGTATTTATTCATTTTATGAGATGCTTTAATTTTTTTATAATGACCTTTGAAATAGTCATGATATTTTCTACAAAGGAATAATTTTGATATTGTTGAAAGTATTTTCAAAGGATGTTTTCAAAATCCGTATTAAGTATTTTTAAAACCCCTTACTAAGTATTTCAATGCTCACCCTATGTTTATGAATAAAAAATTTTGGGTTACAGTTTTAATAGATGGAACATTTCAGAATACAGATGGTTTTCCCATAACCTGAACCTCACGAGCCTCTGTATTTTTGGGACATGATGTAATTATGGATGTTTGTAATAAATTTTTAGTACATCATGTCTCATGGGAACCGGCTTCGGGCATTCGGGGCTGGGTCATTACAAATATAAATATTAAACTTTTATCATCGTCAATGACAATTTTGGTCAACTAGGTTTTTAAAATACAAAGTCAGGAAAAATGGGATTGAATTTGAGAATGGTGTCTTTCAATTTCTTAAAATGTGTTTAACATGATTTTCAAAAAAAATACATTATAAAATAATATTTAATATCATTTTTATAGTGATCAATGTGAAAATAATCCACTCATGGGATTTTAATATTATAAATATCATTACTAATGTAAAAAATGTTATAATTATTTGGTTATATAATATCTAACTTTTAAATTCCACCATGAAAATAATTTATTTTACAAGTATTGTCTTCTCTGGAAAATATTTATGGATCCGGATGAGAAAAAAGTTATTATTTTGGTAATATACCACATATATCAAGGTATGTATTATAAATAAATTTTCCTAAACCTTATGGATGTTTATGATTTTGGGAATTTAATGTATTTACATGTGGTAAGGGAAGATTTTGAGAAGTTATTTAAAGTGACGTAAATACACCCTTGATGATAGACAACACTATTTACCTGGTGGAGGTGATAGAGAACCTAGTTGCTTCCATTTTTAAGGGATGTCCTAGAAGGACACTAACCACCCAGTGGCCTTGGGTTGGGAACATAGTGGGTACTAGGTACATGATAATGGTGTATTAGAAAGCTAGTACCCCTAGTCATTATTTTAAATTTTATATAAATTAATTAATTAGGAAAAATTGTATTAAAATGAGGCTTCCCTCATTTATTTTACAGGACATACACATGAATCCCCTTCATGATCAACCTCCATATATTTTATCCTAAGAGTAGATCTCCTCTATATGTGTCAAGATAATTTCACAACATATCATAGGTGATTTCAATGGTAAGAATAACTTCACATAATTTTTCTTTGTTTTTCTAAATTTCAATGTTTTTCCCCCAAAAAACCTATTTTTGGGGATGATAAATGGTTTTAAAATTTCAAATAACATATGATATTTCACTTGTAATATTTATTAGATAGGGCTCTATTGAGTTGAGGTAGGTGGTTTCTATTCTTTTTGACCAAATTATATGATTTCCATGTGATGTTGTGTATATGGTTGCACCAATGGGGTGTTTTTAAATTGAAACAAATCTAAATTGTTCCCTTTAGAAAAATATTAGTTGGGTGAGGAAGTTTAGGTCAAATACTAGTCCTATAGGAATAGTTATTTAATGCTATGGGTGGTTCAAGATATACTCTTAAATGATTATTTGACAAATATTTTACCCAAAACATAATGGGGTTTCTATGAGTTATATTTTAATTTATTTTTCATTGTTTTTTTCAAATAAACAATTTTAATAAGGGGATATGAGGTTACATAAGTGGAATCATATAAATGAACTGGTTTTTTATAATAATAATTAATATTAGTGATATTTAAATTTGTAACACAATAAAACATATATTAAAATTTCCACCTCTTAGATATTCCCAATCCATCTCAATGATCTCGTGAAATTTGAATTATGTATGAAAACATATAAAAATAATACCTTTTAATAGTTTCATGATCTCAATGGCATCATCTCATATTTGTATTATTATACCCCGAATAAAATAACATAGATTAATAATATATAATCTGGAGACGTACCAAATATCCAAAAATATCATTATTTTATTTCCGGTTTCTAACATGGAATATTATAGCCCTTAAAATTCTCATATAATCACTAAAGTATCACTTGATTAATTCCTAAACATGGACTTATCTATTCTGGGTCTTTATATCTCTATAATATTTAGGTAAGGATAGATAGGAGAGGAAGACCCTCAAATTCATAAAAAAAGTTCTTACCCCTTTTCATGGCTCAAAAATTACCTCAAATAGTCAGTTTAAACTTTCTAAAATTTCCTTTAATCCTTTAAATATATCAAACCTCTTAAACCATCCCAAAATTACATGAACATCTAAGTAAATGTGTTGTAATTGTTGTGAAAATTCCACCACATAGTGGTGACATTAATACACATAATGTCATGAACCAAACTCATTTAACTTGGTTCATTCCTCTGTTAATTATTCATCCAAACATAATCATTGGAATGTTCATTTGATAGATAATTCTTTCTCATATTCAATTTTATAATTTTAAATAAAATTTTCAATACATTGATAAAAATAATAAAATTATCATTAATCTAGACCAAAATAAAATATATAATTAGTTTACATTAAATAATTTACTTGGATTGTTGTTTTCCCTCACACAGGGGTACCACTTCATCTTGAACTCTCTTTTCGTAAAATTAATGGATCCTACAAATACACTTTGTCTGTGAAAATATAATACATTATATTTATACCGGGAAGTCAAACTCATACACCAAGATGGATATCTAACTACAAATAATATACCTAGGGGGACACAAGGATAAGGCAATGTCATGAATTCCTTCAATAAAAACCTATAATGTAATCCCTTTGTCTCAATATCTCATCAAACAAGTTGTATCATATCTGTCATCAACCAATATTCCTAAATTTCCTTCCTTCAATTTCTAAAAATTAACTCATAAACAAACCTCCATTTAAGTGTATCTTTCTGATAGTTCCATTTACATCAAAGGTCTAATGAAAACAATTTCCACTAAATAACATAAGGGTAAAATTCTTCCTTGACTTATTCATTAATTTCACATAATTTTTGACACAACCAACATACAAAACTCCAACATGATTATATGTCATCATAGTTTATGGAAAAACATCAACATACACAACTCATGATATTCATTAATAATAATATTAAATTATATAGATCATTACACACATCTATATAAATGAGCATCCAACAGCACATATAATGTGTGGATTTCCATCTAATAGGTTAGTTTTAAAAATAATCAACTCATAGAAATTTTCAAATGTGATCTTCGTGGGAATAAGTATCAATGTATTATAATAAACCCTCCCATCATTCCTTAATCCACTAATGTCATGATATATAATTTCATCTATCGAAATTAAATATAATTAAGACTTCTAATATAGTACATTAAGGTTTTGATCACAATGAGAAACTGAAGTGGCCTTTTAGTATGATAATAAACATTTAAATCTTATCAAATTCAATTTAATGTAAAAGAAATATCATGATGTGATAAGATATTAAAAATATTCAACACTATGAATATAATTTAATCATTGAGTAAAAGGTTATGAGATATTTTCAATCAACTCTAAAAGAATCCCACATTTAATGGTTACAAATAGTAAGGACTTTCATTACACTGTCTCTCTCATGACATTAATAATTTTTCTAAGATAGTGTTTTATATCTTGGGTTTTCTATGTTTTCATCCATGGAAACTCATATTACTAAAATATCACCCCTGGGAGAAAAATACCTCAAGAGGTGATGCTTATGATTTAATTCTGCATCCATTATTGTGATCTGGTATCCTTGGTAATAACTTATAATATATTATTAACATAATAAAAAGTGATAGTATATTTACTTATTGTCACCACATAAAGATCTTGGAGGAAGTTACATATACAAACTATTTATTTTTCTCCATCATAAATCATTATATACTTAGAAACTAATGTAGAATTAGAGAAAATATGTTGTTTTCACCTCCTCCATTAAGGTGTCATACATATCAGGATAGAAATTTCAAATCATTCTAATCTATATAGAAACATACATTTATATATTGACTAATTAAAAGCATTAAATATCATATATTAAATAGGAACAAATCCTTAATATGACTCAAATACTTTAGGATAGTCTTAAAAACTCCCTAATGTTGTTCTCTAGTATCTTCCTCATATATTCCCATCATTATATGGAATTGGAAACATTAGACTTAGTACATAACCTGACATGGAAGATAAAACCTTTGAAAGATTCGTAAAGGATCTTATTCATCCTACCTCCATCTATATCATCTTTTGTCTGAATACATAATTTTATAGAGAGATGTATAGCATATCATAGTATAACTAATACCCTCTCAAATTGTTCCACACTCAATCACTTCAGAATATAGAAATCACCAGATTTTTATGTAGTCACCCTGCTAGGGTGGAATCTAGTTTGACTATATTTTTTGATTAAGCTAAACATTAAATATTTAATATTTTACGTTTATCTATCCTCTATAATCTGTTAGGATGTATTGATCTTCAATACATTCCCTTAATGATGACTCCATTATACAATGTTGATGAAGTAAAGGAAACAACTCATAATGATTTTTTACAGGGTCCATACCAATATTGGAAACCTAATAATTGTTATTATTAAGGTCTATGAGTCAAAAATTCATTACACTCTAAAAATTGTTACATTGTAGAAAGATGTTATGTAACACCCCAAGCTTCCACGGTACGTTTCACTTCGAATAATGCAATAGCGTGTGTTGTACGCAACCTCGAGCTCTAACACACACCACAACGAATTAAACTAGCCGTTGTGAATAGTAATACCTACTTTTTGAAATTTTATAAATTTTATTTATCAAAATGGACTTCATTTTTGGATTCTTAATATCGAAATTAGCCTATGTTGAATTTTTTGGTATTTTTCTGAGAACTTCTATTTTTTATGAATAGTGAAAATTACTTAAAAACAACTTTTTTAATCAAAATAATTTATAGTGATAAATTATACTATTTAGTGGTTTTAAAGTATAATTAGAATATATTTTTACCATTTTATCCAAAGGTGGTCATTATAATTAATTTAACATTGAAATTGGACATAAACAATTGTCAATCTTTTGATATAAATTGTTTCTTAAAAACACGCTATTTGTTGTAACAACGGGAATTAATTATAAAATTAATTAATGCAACTTATATGTTTGGAATTTTGTAAAATAGGCATCATTTTTGAATTCGGAATATCAATTATAGCTTAGGGTGAAATTTTGGCATTGTTCTGAAAAACTTCAATTTTTGATGAATAGTGAAACCACTAAGTGGTAGTTAAATAACTGATTTTTTGTTTAAATGAAATATTACCACTTCTGTGATTTGATTTTCAAAAATACGACATACATGGTTGTTATTAAGAAGTAAAATGTGGTTCAATGAGATCAAAATAATTTTTTGGTGAATAGTGACTTTTAAGTTCTTAATCGCGATTAGAGGCAATTAGTGTAGTTTAAGGTAAAAATAATGTTTTAATAATATGAGATGAGCTTGACACTTGTCCTACTCCTATTGGATGAGTCATGGCCGACCAAGAAAACCCATGGGTCAACTTGGGGACCCCATGGATCCACTTTAGTTGGAAAATGACATTAATATATATTTATTTAATGTTAAAATTAAATTGACACAAACATGAGTTGTTTTACTAAAACAATTTTTAAGTGGGGTTAAACAAGTCAAAATTTTGATTATAAATATTCATTATAAAGCTAAAACGATTTCTTACATCATAGTATTTTTTTTATAATTTTTAGACATTAAATAAATTAAATTATTTATGACATCATTATGATGCAGCGATGACCTCATTATTTAACGATTTAAATAAAATGAGAAGATAATGCAAAATCCAAGGCTTACACTTGTCCAAAGCCTATTGGATGTGGATATTTCGAACCCTTATCACCTTAGACACGAATTATATAAGTGTGGGACCTTTAGAATCCGAAAAGCATTGTATAATAATGTAACATTTCAATCTTTCCAAAAGAGCCCCTCCTCTCCACTTATAAAAGGCCCCCACCTCTCCCACCTCATTTACACTTTCAAGCCATTTGGATCGGCCACCCTCTGCCCAAATACTCTCCCAACTTCCCCCTATTACTCCTAGAAGCCTCACTTTGGGCAGAACTCTTCACAAGGAAGCCTTTGGCTCAAATCAAAAAAGAGTTACCCGATTTTGAGGTAATGTCTTCTCTAATGTTGTTTTGTTTTATTTTTCTTCTCAAACCCCCTAAACTCTTTTTATTCATTTATTTTGTAACAACACCAGTATCCTCAATATACTAGTATGTTGTTATAAGAAGTATTCGAGCTACATTTACACACACCTACATCTAATGGTTAAAGAACATACGATTTCTGTGGATGGCGAATTTCTGCCTCACGAAATGATGATTGTTCAACACTCATATAACACCTTCAAAGGTGGCCATTAAGATGTAACTATTTTTATATATGATATATAATATGTTTATGTTTTACTTATGCTTCTGTATTTCTCATTTATGGCATACTTTATGATTTCCATTATGGGTAAAACGCGATAATTTCATTTTAGGAAGTGCGGACTACCGCCCCTCAAAGTGATTTGAATCGTTAATGCCATATGTGGGATGTATAAAGGATGGAGTAAATGGTATTATACACTATATTATACTGTAATTATATTATACATTTATATCATTATGATTTCTTTCCATTAAATATGAAATTGAAATGAAAGTAGCGTTCATGCGTACGTACGGCTTACCGTCTCCATGAACGGTGCATTTCATTTCTTACCTCTAAATGTTACGTAATATTATAAATGAATGTATATACTGGATATATATGATATATATGACATCTAAATCATGAATATAATTCTGGAGATAATGGATATTCTACCACATAAACAACTTGTAATTATAAGAAGTTTATTGTTGACTCAAGTACCAAAGATCGACAAAACGACTGTTATTAACTTAAATAATTACATAATGTTCATATCATTGTAATAAGTGATATAATAAGGATAATGAAATTGAAAATGGTTCTTAATAAGGTATATATTAACTCTAGTTTATTATTCAGGAGGTTAAAGAACGGTTGAGTCAAGTCAGACACAAGGTAAGGGAATTTCATAACCCAACTTCCATTCTTTGGGTTAATCTCCTACTTTCAAATTATGTAATGATATTATTATGTCGTATATTGTATTTATACTTTCTTTATGTGTACATATAGTGAATACACATAATAGATATATTTTATTTAAGAATGATCTTTTTAAGGGACTTCGTCTCAATCTCCATTCATTGAGGCATATTTTGTTTTATACACAAATTTCTTTTGTACAGTGTATAAAGCCCTTTGACTTTTACGTTTATTCAAAAGGAATCTTTTTATACGAAGCGTTTTACTAAACGACAAAAAGGGAATGTTTTTATTTCCGTACATATGCAGCGACAATGACTTCTCCACCGCCGTGACCATTATTTGAGTTTCAGCTTCCTCTACAAGCCATCATTTTTTTGATGAAAAATAAATACAAAGTTTTAACTTTCTTTTATTTTGGTATTGAAAATAGTTTTGAAAGCGTTTTTATTATATCAATTTGTTGTATTGATATCTTGTGATTGAAATGTGGAAATTTTATGTTTCCTTTATGCATGTTTTATGTGATATGATTATGTTATGGTTTATGATATGTTTAAACCTATTCATATGAGGAATGTATTGGACTTAATAAGTGACGGGTGGAGCCCGCTATAGCTCCTCGATGCATCGGTAGGTCTCATGAGACAACTAGACGTGGAATTGGCCGAGGCCCTTTCCCAATTTGATTTATGGTTTTGGCCGAGGCCTTAATCATTTTAGATGTCTTGGCCGAGGCCTTGACAAAATGTTTCAGAATGTCCGGCATTATACATTCCCTCATTATGAAAGTGGTTATTGATCTTTCATGTGATTATTCGTCTAGTAGAATATCCATGTGAGTAAGTAAGTGGCATTATTTGATTTTACTTTTTCCATATTATGCTGAATTTCAAGTTTAATAAGGCTTTTTTTTAGTTATACATTGCCTTAAATGTTTATTTTTATTTATGAGAGCTTCCGCAATATTGTTATCCTTACTGAGCATCTGAGCTCACCCCTTTCAATGTTTTGATATTTTCCAGGATGAGAAAAAGTATTTTATGAATGAACTGCAGGGATTGTCAGAAGAGGATATGAGTGTGGTCTATGGAGACTTTGTTATTGTAGTTTTTCACTTTATGATGTAATGTAAGACTTATGAATGTATCTAGTGTTTCCAAGGCTACTAAACTAATCGGTCTTTCGATACTTGATCTTTTGTGATCATGCCAATGTTACGAAGTAATGCACCGACTCTGGGTAGCTGGGGTCGGGGCGTTACAGTTGGTATCAGAGGCAGTTTAGTACTAACCTTGGAAGCTAGATTTAGACAAACTCTGATTAGAGCACGTAGACCTAAGATGAACTTTGAGGATTAGTATAAAAGAACATCCTAAAAATTTTGGTATTGTATAGATTTTGTGAGTTTTCCGAGCAATACATCCCTGTCTGGATACGAGCAGGTAGAGGCGGCTCTGGCACAGATGTACCTAGGGGTAAAACCCGAAAACAGCGCTTTGAGCTAGACTCGAACGGGAACTGGTGCACGACAACGGGCCTTGCTGCACTCTTGGTTAGGACACTCCCGGGGGATATGCTTAGGATAATTCTCATTTTATTTATAAACCAATATGAAGGGTTATGAGTATATACTTCCTCAAAGAAAAAATTTCTTTTTATGATTATGGATTATATCCATAAATAGTTCAATTTATCTTAAGTGTTTTATAAGTATGGGATTATGTATTTTGATTCATAAACTAATCTAGTTTATGCCATTGTTTAGAAATGGCGCCTAGTGGAAGGAATGGAAACCGTATCAATGCATGAACTCCGTGTAGGGATTGCCCTCCCGCTCAAGATAATTATTGTGGATCTGGAGATACAAATGGTGCTGATCAACTTAATACCATACTGGGACAACTCACTCAGGTTATGAATAATAACCTTACTCGTATGGAGCACCCTAATCCGCAATGTGGAGGATCAATGCTAGACCGTTTCATGAGGCAACAACCACCAACCTTCAATGGGAGTACAAATCCTATAGTAGCTGAGTAATGGATAAATTCCTTAGAGAAAATATTCCATGCCTTGGGGAGTAGTGAAAGGGAGAAGGTTGTCATGGCAGTTTACCGCCTCCCTAGAGATGCCGATCAGTGGTGGTCGCTGATTCAAAACACAAAGGAAGATGATGACGTATCGAATATGGAATGGAGGGAGTTCAAAGATCTTTTCTTAGAAAAATACTTTCCTCGTGACCATCGAGCAGATATAGAAAGGAAATTTCTGAGTCTGAGGCAGAAGGAGGATGAGAATGTCGCAAAGTATGAGGCCAACTTTACAAGGTTAGCGAGGCATGCTGCCGATTATATACGTAACCCAAGGAGTAAGATTGATCGTTTATTTGATGGGTTAAATCCATTTCTCCGTCGAGATTTAGTATCACAATCCTTCTCATCATACAAAGATATTGTCTCATGTGCTATCAAGACAGAAAAGGAATTCTATAAGTCTTATGACAACAAAGTAAAAGAGAAGAAGAGAACGGGGGAACAAGAGACAGATAAAGGGAAAAAGGGAAAGAAGGATTTTCCATTATGTGATAATTGTGGGAAGAATCACCCTGGTACGTGCCTAAAAGGAATGAGAGTTTGTTATAAATGTGGAGAAAAGGGTCACCAGGCTCATGATTGCAAGGGAAAGAATGTGGCTGTAAAAGTTGAATGCTACAATTGTAGGGAAATGGGGCATTATGCAAATGAATGTCCTAAGCGTCAAGGAAACTTACCTCAGAAAAGGCCAAGGGATCAAGGCCAATCTTATGCTGTGACTACAGTTGAAGCGGAATAATTAATGTATTGGTGCTTTTGGACTCAAGGATTATATTCTGGTTATAAGAATAATGTGATATATATAAGGATTGTACTGCAGTACTTGTTGATTTCAGTAAGGTTTTAATATGATGAAGGTAATTATATTTTTAGTTTGTGACAATAAGAGAAACTTTTCTTTGTTTGGGGAATCTGATGTTACAATTGATTTTGGAATTTAGAGACCTTTTAGAGAAAGTCTGGACGGAGGTATTTTGGATAACTATAATGGTTGGAGTGGATTAAGTTGATCTTTGGATAGTATTGTTTAAGGTTAAAACATTTCTGAAGATTATTTTTGGAATATTATAATACTATAGTTTTAGGAAAAGGACAACCTGCAGGGTGGGGCATAACCCGTCGCATCGGACAAAGCTGCAGGAATCGAACCCACAACCATAGTGCAACAAGTCTTTATTTCCTACCACTAGCCTACAGGAAGTCCCCGGTTATTACAAAATAATTTTACTAATCTAAATGTTATGTGTTAACATTTGGAACCTTATACAATTAGGATAAATAGAATATTTTTGAGTTTCGTTACCATTTGGAGTAAAAGTTGGGTTGTGGTAAAAATTTATTAACGAATGAAAGTATACATAACAAGTATGTATATTCCCTTACGTTCTTAGTAAATCTCCTAAATAAATTCCTCAACATTATAAAATGTAACTTAAAACAAAAATGTTGTCGGTTAACTTTTCCAACTGGGGATTCAATGACCGTTTAACCAATCACAAGTTTGTGATTTTCTTGTGGTTAAACTTTCTCCTAATCCGGTTCTCTATAACTCTCCATCAGACCTTGATGGTTTGTTTCTCCTCCATATCCATATTTTCATAGAATCCTAGAATGGGCTATATCGGGTGACCTTTGTACTTATCTTGCTTTCTTTTAATGTTATATATTTATTAACCTTATTTCCGATGTGGGTTTTCATCAAAGGTATTTTCTCTTTTCAACCTTTTATTTTCAAAGAAAATTTTCAAATTGCGAGGACGCAATTTATTGAAGGAGGGGATAATGTAACACCCCAAGCTTCCACGGTACGTTTCACTTCGAATAATGCAATAGCGTGTGTTGTACGCAACCTCGAGCTCTAACACACACCACAACGAATTAAACTAGCCGTTGTGAATAGTAATACCTACTTTTTGAAATTTTATAAATTTTATTTATCAAAATGGACTTAATTTTTTGATTCGGAATATCGAAATTAGCCTATGTTGAATTTTTGGTATTTTTCTGAGAACTTCTATTTTTTTTATGAATAGTGAAAATTACTTAAAAACAACTTTTTTAATCAAAATAATTTATAGTGATAAATTATACTATTTAGTGGTTTTAAAGTATAATTAGAATATATTTTTACCATTTTATCCAAAGGTGGTCATTATAATTAATTTAACATTGAAATTGGACATAAACAATTGCCAATCTTTTGATATAAATTGTTTCTTAAAAACAGGCTATTTGTTGTAACAGCGGGAATTAATTATAAAATTAATTAATGCAACTTATATGTTTGGAATTTTGTAAAATAGGCATCATTTTTGAATTCGGAATATCAATTATATCTTGGGGTGAAATTTTGGCATTGTTCTGAAAAACTTCAATTTTTGATGAATAGTGAAACCACTAAGTGGTAGTTAAATAACTGATTTTTTGTTTAAATGAAATATTACCACTTCTGTGATTTGATTTTCAAAAATCCGACATACATGGTTGTTATTAAGAAGTAAAATGTGGTTCAATGAGATCAAAATAATTTTTTGGTGAATAGTAACTTTTAAGTTCTTAATCGCGATTAGAGGTAATTAGTGTAGTTTAAGGTAAAAATAATGTTTTAATAATATGAGATGAGCTTGACACTTGTCCTACTCCTATTGGATGAGTCATGTCCGACCAAGACAACCCATAGGTCAACTTGGGGACCCCATGGAGCCACTTTAGTTGGAAAATGACATTAATATATATTTATTTAATGTTAAAATTAAATTGACACAAACATGAGTTGTTTTACTAAAACAATTTGTAAGGGGGGCTAAACAAGTCCAAATTTTGATTATAAATATTAATTAGAAAGATAAAACGATTTACTAAATCATAGTATTTTTTTTATAATTTTTAGACATTAAATAAATTAAATTATTTATGACATCATTATGATGCAGCGATGACCTCATTATTTAACGATTTAAATAAAATGAGAAGATAATGCAAAATCCAAGGCTTACACTTGTCCAAAGCCTATTGGATGAGGATATTTCGAACCCATATCACCTTAGACACGAATTATATAAGTGTGGGACCTTTATAATCCGAAAAGCATTGTATAATAATGTAACATTTCAATCTTTCCAAAAGAGCCCCTCCTCTCCACTTATAAAAGGCCCCCACCTCTCCCACCTCATTTACACTTTCAAGCCATTTTGATCGGCCAACCTCTGCCCAAATACTCTCCCAACTTCCCCCTATTACTCCTAGAAGCCTCACTTTGGGCAGAAAGCTTCCCAATGAAGCCTTTGGCTCAAATCAAAAAAGAGTTACCCGATTTTGAGGTAATGTCTTCTCTAATGTTGTTTTGTTTTATTTTTCTTCTCAAACCCCCTAAACTCTTTTTATTAATTTATTTTGTAACAACACCAGTATCCTCAATATACTATGATGTTTTTATAAGAAGTATTCGAGCTACATTTACACACACCTACATCTAATGGTTAAAGAACATACGGTTTCTGTGGATGGCGAATTTCTGCCTCACGAAACGATGATTGTTCAACACTCATATAACCACTTCAAAGGTGGCCATTAAGATGTCACTATTTTTATATATGATATATAATATTTTTATGTTTTACTTATGCTTCTATATTTCTCATTTATGGCATACTTTATGATTTCCATTATGGGTAAAACACGATAATTTCATTTTAGGAAGTGCGGACTACCGCCCCCTCAAAGTGATTTGAATCGTTAATGCCATATGTGGGATGTATAAAGGATGGAGTAAATGGTATTATACACTATATTATACTGTAATTATATTATACATTTATATCATTATGATTTATTTCCATTAAATATGAAATTGAAATGAAAGTAGCGTTCATGCGTACGTACGGCTTACCGTCTCCATGAACGGTGCATTTCATTTCTTACCTCTAAATGTTACGTAATATTATAAATGAATGTATATACTGGATATATAAGATATATATGACATCTAAATCATGAATATAATTCTGGAGATAATGGATATTCTACCACATAAACAACTTGTAATTATAAGAAGTTTATTGTTGACTCAAGTACCAAAGATCGACAAAACGACCGTTATTAACTTAAATAATTACATAATGTTCATATCATTGTAATAAGTGATATAATAAGGATAATGAAATTGAAAATGGTTCTTAATAAGGTATATATTAACTCTAGTTTATTATTCAGGAGGTTAAAGAACGGTTGAGTCAAGTCAGACACGAGGTAAGGGAATTTCATAACCCAACTTCCATTCTTTGGGTTAATCTCCTACTTTCAAATTATGTCATGATATTATTATGTTGTATATTGTATTTATACTTTCTTTATGTGTACATATAGTGAATACACATAATAGATATATTTTATTTAAGAATTATCTTTTTAAGGGACTTCGTCTCAATCTCCATTCATTGAGGCATATTTTGTTTTATACACAAATTTCTTTTGTACAGTGTATAAAGCCCTTTGACTTTTACGTTTATTCAAAAGGAATATTTTTATACGAAGCGTTTTACTAAACGAAAAAAGGGAATGTTTTTATTTCCGTACATATGCGGCGACAATGACTTCTCCGCCGCCGTGACCATTATTTGAGTTTCGGCTTCCTCTACAAGCCATCATTTTTTTGATGAAAAATAAATACAAAGTTTTAACTTTCTTTTATTTTGGTATTGAAAATGGTTTTAAAAGCGTTTTTATTATATCAATGTGTTGTATTGATATCTTGTGATTGAAATGTGGAAATGATATGTTTCCTTTATGCATGTTTTATGTGATACGATTATGTTATGGTTTATGATATGTTTAAACCTATTCATATGAGGAATGTATTGGACTTAATAAGTGACGGGTGGAGCCCGCTATAGCTCCTCGATGCATTGGTTGGTCTCATGAGACAACTAGACGTGGAATTGGCCGAGGCCCTTTCCCAATTTGATTTATGGTTTTGGCCGAGGCCTTAATCATTTTAGACGTCTTGGCCGAGGCCTTGACAAAATGTTTCAGAATGTCCGGCATTATACATTCCCTCATTATGAAAGTGGTTATTGATCTTTCATGTGATTATTCATCTAGTAGAATATCCATGTGAGTAAGTAAGTGGCATTATTTGATTTTACTTTTTCCATATTATGCTGAAGTTCAAGTTTAATAAGGCTTTTGTTTAGTTATACATTGCCTTAAATGTTTATGTTTATTTATGAGAGCTTTCGCAATATTGTTATCCTTACTAAGCATCTGAGCTCACCCCTTTCAATGTTTTGATATTTTCCAGGATGTGAAGAAGTATTTTATGAATGACCTGTAGGGATTGTCAGAAGAGGATATGAGTGTGGTCTATGGAGACTTTGTTATTGTAGTTTTTCACTTTATGATGTAATGTAAGACTTATGAATGTATCTAGTGTTTCCAAGGCTACTAAACTAATCGGTCTTTCGAGACTTGATCTTTTGTGATCATGCCAATGTTACGAAGTAATGCACCGACTCTGGGTAGCTGGGGTCGGGGCATTACATGTTATCTTTTAACCATTGATTAGGGTTCAACATAAACATTGAAGACAAAAAATTAGTCATTTGGTTGAGATATCACCCAAAATATCCTCCAAATTTCTTATATAAATGTGGAACTTTTTTATAAAGAAACCACTAGCCTTTAAAGGTTCACCTAGAACTTCCTCATAAAATAAACCTCTAATTAATTATATACTTTGAATAACTTATCATTCACATCATCTTTTCCTACTTTTAGTAGATTGACCTTCCATAGAACTCACTTCCTCGAACAATGATGTATGAAAAAATATAGATTGGTTCTTGAAAATGATATGGATAGAATCCTTAAATTCTTATAAATCATTAGGATTCACCCAACACCTCATAATTTTATTCTTTATTCTTCTCAACACTTCAAAAATTATAACTTTTTGGATTTAAACTTGGTTAGTTTCATCTACTCATTATATTTCTTGAAAAATTTATAAGATATTTTAGAAAATTTATTATCAACCTTTATTTCACTGAAATTATGTAAAAAATTATACTGAAAATATTTTTTTGAAAAATATAGGGAATTCATGGGATTTAATAAGAAATACCCAGTCAACTAAAGTATTTTTTCAGAAATCATAAAAACATGCAAAGTTATCATAGTTGTTACTTCAAAAATCCTCTACAGAAATAGATATTAATATTACTAAACTCCTCTTCAAAAATCATAATCAATCACAATATTAATCTTCTTTAGTATTTTAAAATTAGTTATTTATTTCATCGTCGTAAAAATGGTTGTGACATCATAATTTTTATTTAATGTTTCTAGGAAACATTCAATGATTTTGCATTCAATGTATCTAATTCAATTTCTATATTTCTTTTGTTGAACTAACCATTAACATCTTTCCTCTATTTCCTCATTCCAGATATATCCACTTCTGATATTTCTAGAATTTTATTTACATAGGATCAATATTCTAATCAATTATTTCTATACCTTCATAGGTACCAAATAATATTTTGATCACTATTGTTACTCCATATATGTTTTCTAGTCTGCTAGTAGTTTCTAAACTCTTATAGTTTATTATTTTGATAAAAGTCTTATATACTTCCATAAATATTCCCATTGATACATTTTATAATACTGATTGTATCTACAACCTCTCTATAATTTATTGTTATATCTTCTTCTAATGGCTTTATATATCGTTTCATATTCCATTATCCTTGAAATTTTTTCTTCCAATATACTCATGGATCCCATTATTAATTAAACTCAAAAATATTTTTATTATAATAATATTTTAAAGTTTCAACATTTTTTAATATTTAACTTAACATTTTAGTATATATTCCAGTGATATTACACTGATTTTTCATCAAATATATTCATAAATCTTCCTCGGGTCGATTATATTCCATAAAAAAAATTAACACTTTCCAATTATAAATTTACCTTCACTCAAGATTCAATAGACATTAGTAAAAAGGACATCATTTTTTATTATTCTCATTCTTCTAATGGTGTGATAACATTAGACTTTCATCCTATTCGAAATTTGACTTTCTACTTCTTCTTATGATCAACTTAACTCTGGTTCCTCATATCTTTTGATTGAATATTCCTCCAACATCTGATGATTCTTACATTTTTCATTTCTATACTTTCAAAACATTCAGTCTATGTGAAAATATTCTGCAAAACCCCATCTTATAGTGATTTATGATACACTTCAAGACTTTATGTCATCTCATACTTCTCTACTTAATCTATATAATCCACTTGTGTAGACATTACAACTTATTACATTATAAAAATATCGTCATGTTATGTTTCTTCTAAAGATGGATCTCATATTTAAATTACCAATCATGCCATATACAAATTATTTTAAGGAACTACCATCATTAGGTGATGTAAAACATGCATTCTTTCTAAATAAATCATGAATCATTTGAAAATTATCATGTTTGGTTCGTCCTTTCAAATATATGTGCTTATTATTCATTAATAGAGTGACTTATTATTATCTCAACATTCCGTGTTCCAAATTCATAGAATCTAGATGACTCTTATTTATCTATAAGTACATTTTGTATCATATTCCCAACTCATTTCATCCAGATTTAAATTGGATCTTAAATCTCTCAAATTTGGTCTTTTTTCATCACATCTTCTATCTTCATAATTCAAGGGTCACTCTTCGTTCTCTAACATACTTAGAAACTTTTGGGGATAGTTATTTGCAATATATTTAGTACTAATTATCAATTTAATAACCATTCAACAATATCTATATGTATATTTTGTTTTATTCGGTATCTTTATTGAATTTCTCTCTAATAATCTGTAGTAGTATCTTCCATTTCTTCCTCTTTACTTTTGGTGATGTGATCCTTATATCTTCAAAAAGTATATATCTCATTAGTGATATTACTACTTATGATGGTTAATTTCCAATGGAGTTTCTTATAAAAAATTAATAGGAAACTTCACCTCTAACATAATCATTAACTCTGCCACACATTTTATAAAATAAATATATTCCATCATCATCATCATTGAATGGGTACACTAATCTCCCCCTTTTAAATTATTAATAAAAAAATTCAACTAAAATTTAATAATTTTTATCCCCCCATTATTGAAAAAAATTCAAATCCCTTTACATTGGAGGATAATTTTCAATTATCTATACTGATCTGAATTTGAATCCATTATTTTGACATATTTGTGTGATGGAGAAACATTATTCAAATATTTCTTCTTCATCCCTTTTCTTCCCCTTAATTTAATATAAAACCAAACTTGTTAATTTGAGGATGGAATAAAATACCTTAAATTAAAGTTCCACTAATCGACCGATAGTAAATCTAGGTGACCATTTTGTGGTGTATAAAAAAAGAGTTATTAACATGAATATAAATGTTGTACATGAGAATTATTTAAGTGATACCACTAAAAAATTCTTCTAGGGTGTAAGAACCCGATTCTTAACTTGTGGTACGGATCTTTCCTTTTCAGTTTTTACTTGTGAAAATGAAGGGAAAAGACATCAAAGGATGGTTGCAGGACTGTTACATGATGTGAATGGGAGTTACACATCGTGAATTTCCAAGTACATTCCATGTAATTAGGGTAAAACCCATTCAATCCCAGTACACAACCATGTAATGACCTTACTAAAATTTTTAGGGACACAAATTTTGGTTTCTAGTATAAATTGTGTACTTTTTAAAAAACAATTGGGCAGTAGCATTATTTTTTGTCAATCGACCAGAAAAGGGCCCCATCAATGAGCAGTACGCCCAGGAAAATCTGAATGGGAATTTGCATCCCATTTTGGATTCTGACACCCTAATCAAACACTATAAGATCTATTGAAATCCCCTCAGTGAGTTTTCTATTCCTCTTGAGCCTTTCTTCCTTATTTATTCTACCAAACTAGTCATACAGTGTTGTGTATTATTCTTGTTTTTCTAATCAATTTCATTCTAGGTCAAATCAATGCTTGACGCTAGATGAGGAGAGTCGTACGAGTACGAGGTAGGTTTTCTTGTGACCTTTTTAAATTTTCAAGTTGATTATATGTTCTAGAGTGCCACATGTACATGTTAAGGTGTCACATAAATTGAATATTGACCTATGTTGTTACCTAATTTTGATTAGTTAATTGATTAAATTATTATAAGGAATGTTTGAGATTGTTATCCTTGATTGATGTCCACCCTATGGGTGTGTTTTCCCTTGAATGGCCAACATTTAACCAGTTGGACTAGGATGCTAATGGGCATGCCTTTTATTCCATTGGGTTGTTTAAAATGGAATTGGAAAATTGAATGATTTTCCAACATGATATAATAAATTGTTATGCATTTTGATATATTAATGCACATATTAGTCTTGTGATATGAGTTTCACATGTCAGTTTATAATTTTTATGCCTTGTAATGGTTAGATTACATGAAAGGTTTGGGACATGTTTTAGGAATATTTGAGTTATTATATTGTTAACCAAGTAATATTTTAAGTTACATGTGTTGTTTTTATCCTAAAATGATTCTATATTGGGTTTTGACCCTTACACATGGCGAAATGATTATATACCAGGTTTTGACCCTAACACATGTTGAAATTCTTATACATTGGGTTTTGACACTAATTGACTACTGAAATGATTATATAGCGGGTTTTGATTTAGTTTGGAGTTAGGTTTTATCATTTTTATACGGTTTTGGTTAAATACACCTGGAGTGGTACTAGAATTCCACTTTAGGATATCAAGACCAGACTCAGTTATAAATTGAATAATGAAATGAATAATTTCACATCTTCCAAGACAAATCAGAAGTTGGGATTGGTTTTTCACCTGTACATGATTACATTCTCTCTTGAGACATCTTTTGTGAGTAATTTTGAGTAGATATTGTTTACTAATTTCAATATTATACAATTTATATTATATATTTTCACCAACAGATTGGAAAAAACATTGGGTTCATACCTACTGGGATTTAGTCTCAAACCCTATTGGGTCATGATTTTGGGCCCAAATAAATTACCTGATTGTAGGTGTTGATTAGGGAAATCACCCTTCTCCTAGTACTTGATTTCCTACTTAGGAGAATGAAATCATGGCACCGAGCCAAGTCTTGCGATGATGCCTAGTTTCCTTGTTATTTTAAACTTTTGGGACATATATTATGTGTTACTGCAGTGTACCTATTTGGGATTTTTTCTTAGAACATAAACTCTTGCATAAATTTTTCAAGCAATGATGTTTGGTTACTTATAATATATGTCCTTTATTGTTTACTTTAGTTTTATTTTGTTTATTTCTTCTACTATTGTATTATTATTTATTCATTTTTTGTTACACTAATCCAATGAGGGAATAGTCTCCCTACTATCACATCCCAGGCCCTCGCTTCTAGTCTACATCCTCTGGCATTTAGGGAAATGCACTTAAGGCCATATCAGCAACTGGGTATGGGGAAATAGTTGAGTGGCACCCAAATCTAGGAAGTAAAAATGAGGTATCAGAGGGTTTCTTTTTTTACTTTTCTTTATTGTTTGGTGATAATATAAAGAGATAGAAATTTAATGGGATTTGGTAATAAGTTGTCCATGAGAGTAGCTACCCTGTATAAAGGGAAAGTCCAAATGCCCTCGAATGAAATTTTCTTTTTTTGTATTTTTTGAGTTATTAAAGTTGATTTGATTTCACCGTTGGGTGACACACTTGTATTGTCTTGTTATTATTGATATTACTATGGTTCTATTTTCTTGCAACATGATGAGATGAGATTATGTCGTCTCATGCATCATATAGGAACTTATTAAAAATCACATTCCATGCATTCTTTCCATGCCATTTAAGAGAAATACTGATTGCATGTTGTTGTGATAGATATTTTGCTAGATATTCATAGTGTTGTGATAGGTACCATGATTGATATATATGATATTGTGAAGGGTGTATTGGTATAAGATAAGGTTCAAATTGGATGGACACCAATCTTTGGCCCCATATGATTATGTCCCCTCTTGGATCAGAATTTGGTATATCATATTTCACCCTTCTATATATAATTGTATTGTGATGTGTTTTTCTTGGGTGCCAACCCATGATTTATGGGGAGTGTGGAAACACAAGGATCAAAATTTCACATACCATGGGTTTCTTTTCTATAAAAATGAATTTTATAAGTAATCTAGAGTTTCTATCCTGAAAAGTAGTTTAAACAATGTGTAGTTTAGACTAACATGAAAAGTGTTCTTCATGTTCATAAAAGGATGTTTTCTTTCCTGGGTTACTGATTGTGTACTTGTAGTACACTCCATGTGGTAAGTGACTGTGTAAATGGCCGTGAGATAGAAAACATGGGTTTTTGAGTTTTGATCAGGACATGTTTTGTACGTTATGTACACCTCGTGTAGTTTTACATAGTCAAACCCAGTGTGGCTCTTTCCATGTAAAATTACATGTCCCAGAGGGAATACTCGAGTACATTCCATGTGTCATCTAGAAACATCATGTACCTAGGATGTTTACATGACTAAGGCAGATGGAGTTACACACCCATGTGATAGATTAAGTGGACACACTGTGTTTAGGTTCTACACACTATGTACACAACTATTGTGAGTTTTTTTGGCCTTTCTTCTCTTGGGTAGTTCTGGAGCTCTTGAACTACGTACCGTGATGAATAAGCTTTTACTGAGGTGTATGTGTTGGAATTTATAGTGAAATCACACCATGATTCCCTCCAGTAGTAACCTAGGATGTGGCGATGTGCATACCTTGGTGGTGGTATGTCATGGGCTACCAGTGGATCCTCAAGTCATTCCAGCTGAGGCACCTGTGGTTGTTCTGGGCGCAGGTGATGAGGAATAGTTCCATGGAAACATCAGACACTTTATGAGAACATTCCATGGAGCACCTCATCCTTCCACTTTTATGGAAAAGCTGACTAGAGTGTTCCATCAGCAACATCTTCCCACATTTTCTAGGGATGGGGGACCACTGGCTATAGATTCATGGATAGAGGCCATGTTATCTATCCTTTCGAATTAGGGGATGCCTTTAGAGAGGAGGGTCGAGATAACAACTTATATGCAATGTGATTTTTCAAAGAGAAGGGGGAAGTAGTTACTCGGGTAGGGAATCATCATGATATACATTGAGAAGTCTTCCAGAGATTCTTCTATAACTATTTCTATTTTGAGATGCTAAGGGCCGACAAAGCATGAGAGTTCATGCATCTGGAGTTGGGTGCTCCATCAGTTCTGTATTACATAGCTCGTTTTACTAAGATTCAGTGCTTCACACCAGTTCTAATGGGTGATGATATTTTACATGCTAGGTGATTCGAGGATGGTCTCAGGTATGACATCCAATCACAGGTCAATATCTTCTGTCTGACTACTATATCTAAAATAGTGAACTAGGAACTAATTAATGAGTGGAATTGGAGGGAATCTGGAAGTGCGATCTAAGGGGTTCGCCACCGAGATCTAGTACTCTCTTGACGAGTAACATAAAGTGTTGTCTAGAGCCAACTCTTAGAGAATCTAGTGGTTCAAATCCTTCATCAGGTAGTTAGGTGAGGTTATTTTAGTGCGTAAAAGTTTGGCATACTAAACCTTATTTCTTGATCGAACAAGTTGATTCCCAAGATTGTGGAATTATGGGCCATCTACAATGATTCTTCAGGACATTCCCTCTAGGTTCTAGTGAGAGAGTGTCTGCACAGACTCCATGTTCATGAATAGGGACAACAACCTCTCACCAATTGGGGAAATTGTATATTTCAGTCTTCTCAGGCGGAGGTATTGGTCATTGATGAGGTTACCAGATTTTGGGTTTTTAGAGACAGTATAGTGGATCAGATTTTGGGTTTTTAGACTCAGTAGGGGCAGGATCCAAGATCATCTACTATTCTATGTACTATTCTAGTCATCTCTATTTTAGCTTCTTCACTTTTTGATACAGGTTCTTCCCATAGTTTCAAATATATACCCATGGTTGGTAGCTTAGGATCTATGTTTCTTACGTTTGATGATATTATAAATCTTGACACTCTACTAGGGACTAGAACAGAACGTGTGTGACTGCACAAGGATTTACCCATTTAGATTGGTGGGTGTCACTTTGTTTGTGATATCTGTGTCTTTAAGATGACAGGATTAGATTTCATCCTCAAAATGGATTGGGTGGTATCCTTTTGGGACATTGTTGATTGATATCGGTGTAGGGTGAGTTTCACATTACCAGAGGGAAGATAATTTTTACATAGGGGAGAGTGGGATGTCTAGGTAAGATGAGATAGACCTAGGAATCGTGGGTTTAGTGGGATGACATCATAGATTTCCAGTTTATATCAAGACGACCAGGGGACAAGTCATATTGATTTCCCTCCGATGGTTTATCATTTTAAGGGCATCTTTCTAGGTGATTTTTCATGTTTACCTCTCATGAGAGAGGTAGAGTTATTTATTAAGATAGTTTTAGGAGATACACATATCCATTACTCTTTATAGGATGGGTAAGACAGAGTTATAGGAGCTCAAGTAGAATCTAGAAGGATTGGAGGAAAAATCTTTCATCAGACCCAATACATCTCCAAGGCGTTCTCTTGTCATGTTTGCAAAAAACATAACATGGTACCCTTAGGATATTTGTGTATTATCAAAAGATAAACCAATTTATGGTTAAGAATCAATATCCTCTTCCAAGGATAAGTGATCTCTTTGACCACCTCCATGGATATTTTTTTTCTCAAAGATTTATTTGAGATCATGTTATCATCTAGTGCGTGTTAGACACTCGGAAAAACCTCACACAATCTTCTGAAGTATATATGATATTTACAAGTATGTTGTTATATTGTCAGTTCTCATGAATGCACAAAAACTATTTATGGAACTGTTGAACCCAGTGTTCCATCCATATCTTGATTCCTTTGTTTTGTTTTTTTGGATGATATCTTGGTGTATTCCCATAGTCAACATGACCATGACACACATCTTGAGACCGTTTTGAGTATACTGAGAGATCATCAACTATAAGAAAAGCTCATAGAGTGCCACTTCTATATGGATTAGATTCACTTTCTGGGTAATTTCATCTCAGACACAAGAGTATTAGTGGACCCAGACAAGGTGAGAGTAGTAATTAACTAGGAGCAGCCCAAGAATGTCTTTGAGGTACGGAGTTTTCTTTGGTGGGATGGTTACTACAAGTGTTTCAAAGAGGACTTATCATGATTAGTAGTTCTGATGATGGGAGTCACGATGAATGGTGTGAAGTGGGTATGGATATATTCTTGCGGGATGGCATTTTAGGTGTTGAAAGGTAGATTAATGTTTACACCGATACTAGTTTTTTCATAGCTGGTCATGAATTACACAGTGTACTCTAATGCATCCGGTGTTAGGTTGGGAGTTGTGCTTATGTATTGGGATCAATTCTTTGGGTATGAGTCTTAGAAATTTTAGTACATATGAGAAGAAATACTGGACATCCAATCTCAAATTATCTTTGATTTTTCAACCCATATGTTGTTGGTGATATTATATACTTGGAGAGTTTTTTTGGTGTACACGGACCACAAAAGTCTCATGTACATCATTACTCAGCGTGATCTGAATCTAAGGTAGCGAAAAAGGGTGGAATACCTTCATCTTTTCGACTTAGAGCTTGCCTACAAGCTTGGAGAATGAAATGTAGTGTTTAATGCACTTAGTAGGAGGAATCAGATACATTAAGGGAAGCATGATAGCAGAAATAGGAAGATTATGGCATTATTCTCTCATATGCATTTGGAGGTGCATGATAGGTAGGGTCATATTTTTCTTACATCATTAGTTGGTGCATGTACCTTACTGGATATAGTGAAAATGAGACAATTATCACATTCTAAAGCCCTAGTTCTATGGGAGAGTATGTCAGGTGATGACCCTCTTCCCCATTGGAACATTGATGAGGATCAAGTTTTGTGGTTATAGAGTGGTGTATGGGTTTCAACAGACATGTGTGAGGATCTAATGTGTAATTTTCATACATCATTTTGGGAAGTGAATCCTAGTGTCACCAAGATGTATTGGGATTTACATCGTCAGTACTAGTGGACAAGTTTGAAAAGAGATGCAACTGGATTTTTCAGGAGATGTTCCACCTATCAACAGGTGAAGGTGGAACACCAGTGACCTGTTGGACTGTTACCATAGTTACCTAATCTTGAGTAGAAATGGGATGATGTCGTGATGGATTTCATGACCCGTTTACCAATATTTTTTTGAGGAAATGATACTTTGTGGTTTTTTGTTGATAGGCTTATGAAGGTAACTCGATTCTTATTGATCAATGAGACTTTTAGTTTTGATGATCCATGGATGTTGTATATCTGAGAGGTGGTAGTCTTCAGGGGGACCCTTTCTATATTTTTTCAGATAGGGATTCATGCTTCATGACCTACTTCTACCGGAGTTTTCAAATGGATTTGGGTACATAGTCTCTTCTAAGCACAACATACCACCCTCGGACTGATGTCCAACCAGAGTATATGATATTGGTGCATGAGGAAATGCTGCGAGCATGTGTTCAAGATTTTGGGGGATCCTGGGAGAACAACATTCCACTAGTGAATTTATAATATAACAACAATTATCATGTGAATATATATATGGAACTGTTTGAGGAATTGTACGTTAGACCATTTTGTTCCCCCCATTGCTAGTTAGAAGTAGGTGAAGAAGCTTTACTCGGATTATGTCTCATGCACAATACTTTTGAGCAGGTCCACTTGATTCGGAAGAAGATGGATACTATATAATCACTTCATAAATCCTACATTGATCGCTACAGATGAACTATATATTTTGAGGTTGTGGATCAGGTCTTTCTATGCATTTCACCGAGGTTGGGACACAGATGGATTAGGATACATAGAAATCTTTCCCTGGGATATGTTAGGTCAATTATGATTTTGGCAAGAGTTGGGTTAGTTTCCTATCAGTTGAAATTACATCAAAGGTATCAATCCTTGTATGACGTCTTTCATGTATCTCAACTACACTACTATCATTCATACCCACCTCATGCCTTTCATCCAAAGGAAGTTGACTTTTAGGAAGATGCCTTCTTTAAGGATCATCATATTCGTATTTTGTATCATAGCATGAAGGTTCTTCATAGATAGTTTTTTCCTTTAGTAGGGGTTCTATGGAAGCATGACCGATTGCAGGATGAGACCTGGGAGATGGAGGCCGATATACAATCCCAGTGGCCGATGTTATTCATGGGTTCTTCTTCATCACCCTTAGAGGAGAAATTTGGGAATGATTTTCTTTAAGGGGAAAAGTATGTAAGAACCCATTTTCCCCTTAAGGTACAAAACATTCCTTTTTAGTTTTTAGTTAAGAAAATGGATGGAAAAGACATCAAAGGATGGATACATGTTTGTTACACAATGTGACTAGGAGTTAAACACTGTGTATTTCTAGGTACACACCCTTTAATTAGGTTTATACACTATACAATCCCAGTGCATGACCACATAATGACCTGGCCAGGATTTTTACGGACATGTCGTGTGGTTTCTAGAACATTCCGTGTAATTTTATTTTTTTATTAAATAGGGTTGTAGAATTGTTTTTTGTCATAAAGAAAAAAATGAGCCCCATCAACAAGCAGCGCGCCCAAGAAAATACGAACTAGAATTTACCTCCTGTTTCGTCCTCCGACACCTGATTCAAACACTTTCAGATCCGTTAAAATATCACCAGTGAGTGCTTTATTACACTTAATCCTTTATACATGATTTTATCTCTCAAATTAGTTATATAGGTTGATAATTTATTCTTGTTTTGTAGATCTACTCTCTTCTAGGTCAAATCAAAGCCTAACGGTAGAGGAGGAGAGTCGTACACATACAAGTAATGTAGTTTCATGCCCTTCACTAATTGTAAAGTTGACTATATGTGATGAAGTGCCCCACACACATTTTAGGGTGTTGTATAAATTTTCTATTTACCTATTTTGTTACATAATGTTGATTTAGTAATTGATTAAATTATTATATGTTATGTTTGAGATTGTTATCCTTGATTGAGGTCCTCCATGTGGGAGTGTTTTATCTTGTATGACCAACATTTAACTGTTTGGTCTAGGATGCCTATGGGAATTCCATTGAATCCCTTTTACGGGTTTTTTAAAATTGAATTAGTTAATTGAATGATTTTTACAAATGTGATAATATGTGGTTTGTCCTTGTGATAGTATTATTCACATGATAGAATTATTATATGAGTTTACTAGGTGAGTTTATAATTTTTAATCTTGGTAATGCTAAGATTACGTAAAAGGTTTGTGACATGTTTGATTCCAACATGAGTTATTATTTAGTTACCCATGTAATAGAATAAGTTACATGTGTTGTTTTTATGCTGAAATTCTTGTATACCCTATTTTGACCCTGACACATAGTGAAATGCTTATATAAATGGTTTTTACCCTCAATCATGATGAAATGCTTATATATCGGGTTTTGACTCTGATTGACTGCTAAAATTATTTTGTAGAGGTTTTTGATCTAGCTTGGTGTTATGTTTTACCATGGATATGTGGTTTTAGGGAAATACACAAGGTGTGATACTTGATTTCAAATTTAGGATTCCAAGATGAGACTCGGTTAAAAAATGAATAATGAAATGAAATGACTAATGATGCATCTACCGAGAAAAATCACAAAATTGGATTTAGTATTTACTTATACTTGATAACATTGTCTCCTAATACATTTATTGTTCTTAATTTTGATTTACTATTGTTGACTGCTTTCATATTTGTAACCTACCTGTTACATATTTTCACTGATAGATTGGCACACACCTTGGGAGGTTTCTTTATTGGATTTACTCTCACACCTTGTTTGAGTTATGATTTTTGGCCCAAATATATTATATGATTGCAGGTGTTGATCAGGGAATGGTCCCATCTGTATATACTTGATTTTTTTCTTAGGAGGAGGAGTGCATGGGACTGAGATGAGACTTTCGATGATTCCTAGTTTATTGGTTTCTTTTGAGCTTTTTGGACCTATATTGTGTATTACTACAATGTACCAATTTTTGTTATTTTCTTAGAACATAATATTCTATATCATCTTTTGTATGGAGGGATGTTTGGTTACTTATAATATCATCCCTCAGCTGTTTACTTCAGATGTATGTTATTTACTAAATTCGTTATTTTATTATTATTTATTCCTATATGTAACATTGTACCAATGAGGGAATAGTTTCCCCCACTGTCACACCCATGACCCGCATTTCTAGTTGGCATCCTTTTTTGTTTGGGTAAACGCACTGATGGCCATGTGGCCAGCCAGGTATGGGCACCAATTGAGTGGCACCCAGATCTGGGATATTAAATCGGGGTAAACTCAATGGATTTTCACGAAACTTACTTGTAGAAACCATATCATTAGATATATTTGTATAATTAAATAAATAATTTAGTTCTCTTCCGGTTTAGAAGATAATTCATTATTTTTAATCCAATATCAATTTTCTCCCATTTCACTTAAACCTGTATTTTTTATATTATAAGGTGAGAGTATACAAAACATACCTCATGGATGAAAAAATCATGAATTCCCAAATTTTTCATTATATATAACATCTTGATCATCATATGGGGTTTTATTTTTGAGGTACATCAATGTTCATTTTATTGGAACTTTATAATCTAGTTACATAATTATTTGTTGATTGGAATTTTTCTCCTCATTTCAACAACATTAAATTTATGGAATCACCATCCTCATGGATTACATCACATTAAATTATCTATTTTTATTGAGACAAATCATAACTTTTCATGGAATAAGTTTGATATTTTTTTCTCATTTATTAGAGAAATAAAGTAGATAATGTGTTATCAACCTAGAATATCCTTTCAAATTGGCTTCACTTTTCTTCACAATTTAACCCTTGAATTTTTAAAAATTAATCTTCATGGACATTATGGATTATTTTCTCTTCCCATATAAATTATTCACAATTTTTGGAGTGTTATTATCAACATTATCTATAATAGAACAAGCAATATTCTTTTCTTCCACTTATTACATCATTCCAAGTTATAATTTTTATCACCATATAACCATAAAAAGTTTCAAAATATGTTTATCTTTCTATAGTTTTTATTTTTTATGCCACAATATCTTTTTATCTTTGGAATAATTCTTTCATTGATTTATCAATTTATCCGGTATGGGTAACCATGTAATGTATTTTTCCAGAGTATTTCCATGTTTAGTATCCCCTAAACAACGATTTAATATTTCCAACATAATATCCTTCTATAGAAATATATAGTGAACTTAATATTCTTCATCGAATATATCTTCCAACATTAAAATATTGGTTTATCTTTACTAGATTGATTCTATTTGATTCTTGAGCATAGTTCCATTAAATTGAACATTCTTGGTGAGTTTACAACAATCTATGAGGTGGTGTTTCCTTAGATATAATTAGCATCTTTTATTAAGAACGTCACCTCTCATTAAATTAGTCTTGGATGTAACATTCTCTATAACTCCCATTTTACTACTCTCTATGGTATACATACAATCTATCATTCATTTTCCTTTTCTCAAAAAATTGTTTAATTTTTTTATTTGTTGTTATTTTATTTTTCTTGGTTGATTAAAACTAGTTATAACAACCCATACTCAAAAAACCCAGAGATGATACTTATATTAAATTATTTCTACATAATACAAGAGTTATGAAAGGATATAATAGCTTACAAGTCTTCAAAGTCTAGGTACAAAAATATTTTTCAAATTACACATGGTAACATAAATTATAACAAAAAAGGTCCATGATAATATTTTTTTATCTTCTAGTAGATCCTGGTAATTACACATTGTTCTCATATAGGTTCTTGTAGGGAAGAAAAACAAAATAATAGTGAGCACATATTACTAGTAAGGACTAGCATACAATGGAATATATTATAACATAAGTATAACATAAATAGTATGGCCAAAAAAGTTAATTAACCAAATAATTATTTAATCAAATAAAAAGGAGGGAATATTATATCCTTGGGAATAAATGAAAAAAATGAAAAACAATTGTTGCTCTCATACCGATAGAATGAATAATTCTTCAAAACATAAACATATTTTCAAATAATTGTGAAAGAAATCATAAAAAATGAGTAAGGAATATTCTAATAATCTATATAGTTTGTCTCATGGGACCTACTAATGGAACAAGAGGCTATCCACACAGGGCCTCACCCATCGCTTATTAAGTCCAATGAATTCATCATATGAGTTAATAATATATTTCATATTATTCACTAAGGAACATATTAACTAATGATTTAATAATAGAAGAATGGGTATCTATATAATTGAAATATAGAAAACAAATATTTCCTTGTTCAAAGTAATATTATAGCTATCTAGGTGCATATTCTGAAAACGAACATAGAAACTTTAGGGTATTCATAATGTAAGAGGAAGTTCCATTTTTAAAGAAATAAACATAACATTTTTTATGGTACTTTAAATATATTGGGTTGTCAATATAAGATAGTAATTGAGTATAGTAAAATTAATTCAAGGAGATTGAGGAAATTGTAGAAAAATACTTTATTTAGGTACGTAAAGATCATGTGAGTTATCCCAATCATATCCCTTGGGTATGTCTTGTAAGGGGTTCTGTCTTAGGGCCACTCATCGTACACAGATAAAATATTATTTCGATACTGAAATAACCTATTCAGGTTTGTTACACCTAGGTGAAGCTGTGACATAGCCTCTTCCACTATCCAGTATCTAAAAAGGTATGAAATTTTTGGGAAAACCACAGAAATTTAAATTTCTAGAAATTAACATTTCTATTCATTATAACTACTTAGGTAACATCTCATTGAAAATTACTTACAGGATAAAATTTTAAATAGAACATAAAATACTATGAATAATGAGAGAATAATGATATAACATATCAAATGGGTTGTAAGTACACTTTATAATATAAAACCTAGTGTATAACATTATCATATCTCTAGGAATTGAAATTTGAGAAAAACAATCCGTAGTATTATTCCCACATTGAAAAATGTAATCTAATCCCTGGTATAAAAAAAATATATTAATCACATATTTTAAAAAAAATATTCATACATACATCATTTTTTCAACATCATTTATGATTATTATCAACATGTATATTTTTTAGTTTTTACCTGTCTTCAATATCAGTGTTTAGAAATCCTGATCATTTTGAACAAGTTTCATAATTATTAGTTTAATTTACCTGACACATAAATTTTATTTTTTTATGGAATTGTAACAATAATATTAAAAATAATTATTTATGTGTGAGGTAAAATTATTAGTTTAATTTATTTTCATAATATAAATTAGTTTATCATAAATTTTATATGTATTTAAAAGTAATAAGGAACAAGATATTACAAATATTATATTTAATTAAAAACCCATGATATAATTTCATTTTCCTGAGAGCCTGTTCAAGGAATTATATAATGAGGAAACCAGGTGTAACCCAAGGAGTATCATAATCCTATTTATTACCTGAGGCCATCCCTGGTGTTCCATAAATATTGAACTAAATTATCACTCGTAACTTCCAATTTCATTATGATAAAGTCCAAGGAAACCACTAAAAAGGAAACTCAAGTATAGCATGAGAAAAATAACCAAGCCTATATTCCAATCTAATTCATTCCAAAAAAAGGAATACCAAGTATCACTCAAGTTATGATATAATTGAAGTATCCAATGAGCCCATCCATGTAATTATATTGTGATAAAACAAGTATCTCTCATGGTACATATAATCTCAAACAGCATATGATTTCATCATAGTCATTTTGTAAAAAAGATCCTGAGAATCTCTCAAGCCATAATAAAACTCATATAACCATTTAAATTTATGTAATAAAGAGTTTCATGTTAGTGAGAATCCCATGTTTCAATTCAAACATGATTAATAAAGTGTCCATTTTCATTATCATGACATATAAAATTTAGTTATATCACTATGTTATTTCCTTTCAAGTATAATTTATTAGTACTTGGGATTTTCAATACCATTCTTTCATTTAAAATATTTCTATTTAAATGCACATTTTTATTAAAGAAGATAGTGGACCTCATTGGTGTTTTAATTTCAAAATGGGGCATGGTTATCAAACCAAATACTTTAATTCAATTTAATAATCACTTGTAATATAATTAATCAAATAATCCTAGAAGGTGATTAAATTCTAGGTAGATAATGTAAAAAAGTGAATTTATTATTACAACCATATAGGGTGATTAAATTTACTGAAAAGGCATAAGTCATGTCATACAAGTGATTCATTAAAGAAGTATTTGTTCTAGTTGAGGTGGGTGACCTATAACATTTCAATTTAGTGTCCAATGGAAATATAATTCAAGGATTTATGTTGTACATATAAATTCCAAATTTAAAGGGTGATGCATGAAAAATCTTGTGCATTGAGTGAAAAAATATTTTATTGAACAGTGATACCTTAAGGGAAAATCTATAGACCACCTGTTTCAATATTAGAATGGACCACTCATCCAACATCTTAATTCATGCGAGATGGAATAATAGAAATCAAAATATTTGACAAAATCCCTGATTTTTTTTTTGAATTATCTCATATGATGAATGCACTGAAGATAGTGAGATAAGGCATGAAAGAATGAAATAGGAGTCGAAGATATACCGATATTCCTCCAAATCACCTGACAACATTTGATTCGAAGTTCAAATGAGAGAGATCCACCAAATAGATGGGATGAGTGTGGGTATGTTCATGGGATGTCTCATGGGAAATTATATAAGGAAAAATGGTGAATATCCTTTAAGGGTCGGAGGGGAAAATCTGTCATTTTTCACTTCTAATGAAGAGCATGGTTAGTCCACATAGTTTGGATAACTATGAACCAACCACACAAATCAAAATTTTAAAGTGACACACGCCACATGGTTTGGACACATAGTTAGGGATATTTGTGTGTCAAACATATGGTGATACTAGTAATGTGGCACTAGCCATGTAGGTTTAGTGCACAGTTTAGACCATGGTTTGCATCTCATTCTCCACCCTCTGTAATATATTACATACATTATACATAGTCATTTATCCCACCCTAGAAGGTTTAAGAAACCATGTGACACCCCCCCCCTTAATGGTCAATCAAATTCATTTATAGGGCTGGATAGTTTTTAAAAATCATACACCCATATCTGTCCCTCCTGGAAAGTGATATTTATATTATTATGCCACCAAAACTCATTAGAACTCCTGAGAAACCCCTCATACCGTGAACACTATCTAAAAAACAATTTTATGTTTTCCAATTCTCTAATTTACATTAAAAATATTAATTCAATATATGGCCCATACAATAAACAAAAATATCAAACTCGGATTGAATATTGAATGGTTCAAAACACAGAATGCTACAATCTCCCTGACATAACACATCCCATCTACAAGAATCCTTAAGTAACAAAAAAAACAAAATCTGACCAAATTAGTTCATGAAGTTTCAATAAAATATTCACATTTCATCTCCAAATGCCCAATGTACCTATAATTATTTTTTTTTGCAAATGGTACATAAGAAATTGAAACACGAGCAAATTATCATATTCATAATTGAACATTGATATGGTTTTTACCTAAGACCATATAACCAGATGCATGATCGCGTGATCATCTCTTTCATAAAATGTCATATAGAACTCCCCACAATAGGATCTAACTTTGAAAGGCCAATTCTAATTCATTGTTCTCCCACATTAATAATTACATATTTAAGATTTCCCTGAGCATTGGAATGATTCATATTAGCACATTTCTAAAAACGTTCATGTGGTCGATTCACAAACAACCAAATTAATCATGGTCGATCCATGACAAGCATCATACAACCTCTTCACTACAATCAACTCATTATAATGAAATTCTTGATGCGGTTCCTCACTGACTTAGTGAAACTAAACAGGGGAAATCATGTTAGAAAACTACAATGTGACTTATTCTGAAAACAATTTTCTTTAATAGAAGATGTTTCTGAAAAACTAACTCTGATCCATTTAAACTAAGGTACCATGACATAACTTCAATAAAATTCACCGAAGACTATTACCATATTCTGATGACATATCTAGTAGAAATAACCATTTATATCATCATGGAATAACGCAAGAAAAGATACATATTTGATCCAACACACATAGATCATCATACTTAAAACATATCATTCATTCAAGACTTTAGATTGAGTTAACCTCAGAATTAACGAATAAAGTACACGGATCCCTTTTAAGGTATTCTATTCTCATTATTTTACAAGTGAGACATCGGTATATTGCATATAAATATATGTATCAATAACGCTAATGGATCCACACAATGGTATTTCTCCTAGACATCAATTAAAATAATTGGTTGGTTTCTTGGAGTCTGTTTGAGAACTTCCTACATGATAATCATAGTATCACTCGGGAAAGACAATAATTTTATAAAAAACCAGGCTTCGAGATTTCATCTTTACAAATTCTATTCATTTTTCTAATAATGTGTTTAATTCCTTTCATTAGATCAGCATATAACTGATTCTTTCCAAGTGTACCCTAGAAGATGTCAAGGTGAGGGGCATGATATTCACTAAGCCAATGGTACATTAAGATGATATCAACAATTTCTAATAAGACCTGAGACACTCCCATCATATACATGTAAAATTGACCATTATGGTTTCCAACAAACCAAATTTTTCTACACATAAAAAGGAACTATCAAACTAATTCTGGTCAACTTCTTTTAAAAGATCATAGTTATAGATGTTGATTAATAATCATTAACTGACAGAAATACCCTTCCTATTATGTAATTCATTGATTGTTTAAAAACCCTCCATCATATTCTAACTTCAACTCACACTGTTCTCAACGGGTGCATACACAGCCAACCAATTTATTATCATGCTACACAGACAGTAATGACATGACTCAAAAAGGGTTACATCTCTATGGGTAACTCATGCACCCTGAGCCAAAATATATAATCTAAACTCAATCAAAACTCATAACCACATTTAATTTCAAGTATCACTTCAAGGACTAAAATCTAAAAGATACCAGCCTCGTAAACATTTATAAGAATAGGTGACCATTCCCAAGTGGTGTTTTATTATTATACTCCCTCTACTTTGAAGAAAATGATAAAACAAATTTTACATGATGCTCTCAACCTGAGGAAATTCCTAGTCATCATTTACTAAGTGTGTAAATCATCCCTTGGAACATGCTCCATTCACCATGGAACACAGGTCACAAATGTGGTCAATACACTTTTACCAAGTACCGCTTTGAAAAGGGAGAAAAATTATCCACTTAAAAGAACACTAGATTAGATTAACTACATGTGTATGAATGATTATATACTAATTCATGCTCATACTCATCCTTAATACTAGGAATATAACCAAAACGTAAACTACTCGGTTGTGTTACAACACCCTATCCTTTTTCAATATCATCATGAGTTTTGGTACTACATTTATTTTCTAATTCCCAAGTCACTCTATGTTGTGGCCTTAAAATTGATAAATTTTACACTTATTTTATTTCAATTTTTTAATGATTTAATTAATTAATTTTATGTATTTTACTAAATATTTTCAGTTTTGTATTTTTATTATTTTATTTATTTTTTAATCAATATTTGTTAATAATTTTTTATTTTTACCCTTTGGAATTGTCTTTTTCATCTTTCTTTGTTTTCAGGTTCTTTATGTGCTCTATTAATTTTATCATCTTATTATCATAAAAATTTTAGTTTGATATTTAACATTCAATCAATTTATTTTTATTAAATTAATCGATTCTTTATTTTAACATCTACTCTTTAAATTTATTTATACTTAAAATAAATTAACATTGTTAATTAAATTAATCCCATTATTTTATTTTGATTTTTTAATTTAATTTATAAATTCCGTCAAATGTTTAAAATATTCTGTCAACTTTAGTTAGAGTATACTTTTATCTGACCATTTAGTTTATAGTTCTGTGTTCAAAAATTAATTAATTAATCTTTTGTTTAATTAGTTCTTAACTATCAGTTAAATTCTTATAATGTTAAATTATTAATTCAAATCATTATTTTATTATATGAATAATAATTGATCTGAATTTTTATTTCAAGTCTTTACTTTTAATCAGTTTTATTAATTAATAAATTAGATACAATATTTATTTTGATTTGGTTTTTATGTTTTAATTAACTATTTAATTTGATCAATTATTTTGTTTATTATTTTATTAAATTACTGGTTTTAAATATTTTCTATTAATACTAAATATAGATTTTTTATTTTTTGTTCTGCAAATGAGACATTGACGGAAGATCTGTTAGTCCTTGACCTACCGCATCTACCGAAACAAACCCACAACCATCTGTTGAAAAAATTCTCCTTTGTACAGATCCAAAGATCAATTTTGAACCAGGCATGATGAAATAAAATCATTGTAAAAAAAAAATACCTTCATGAGATCAGAATCACAGTACCGCCATTTTGAACCCACAATCCCGAGCCAGATCTGCAGGCCGCGAACCGTAGATCTGGTGAACACAAGGCCATTTCCACTACTACTGAAGTACCATTGGAAGGAAAGCATTGTTTTCAAGCTGTCGGTCACCCGAGCCACTGACCATCGTCACCCGAAGCTGTTCTACTGTAACACCTCCACCACAATCTAAATTTGTCACCATCGCTTCACACCGAGCTGCTGGTCCCTGATTTGGGAGTAATCTAATAAATAATACATTAGTATTTACTTTAATTAATTTAATAATTATATCTTATGTTTTTAAATAAAATAATTATAATCATAATAACATAATTAATAATCAAAATATAGTAATTAATTTAATTAAATAAATAATAATTTATTTTAAAAATATAATAACTAATTAATCAGAATATAAATTTAATAAAATAATCAAATAAATATTTAATTATGAACATAATAATTTTTTATAATTATAAATTAAAAACATGATAAATAAATTAACAACATTTAATCCGAATGGACTCCTAATGGCACTTTGGACTCGAATAGTTTCTATATGCACTTGATACAAGGACTCACCCATTGGATTAGTAGCTGGAATAAGAAATGGTTGTCCCCCTCTAGGTATACTCTAATATGGAGGTTGTTATCAAATATACTCCCAGTGGACATGAACCAACAGAAAGTTGGTATATCTTTGTGCTCCAAATGTGTGATTTGTCACCATCACAGGGAAGATATTAATCACCTATTCCATAGTTGTAAAACAACCGTCTCTTTATGGCCGAAGGTGCTGCAAATATTTAACATGCATGTCACCTGATCGGACTCTATATGCTCTTTCCTTTATGAAATTCATTTAACACCTCACTCAAAGAAGATCACAGTCCTGATGAGAACGGCTTGTGATGAAATTATGCATGCAATCTGGATATGCTGGAATAATATTTTGCATAACTCTACACACTTCAATGTGGAGATAACCATACGGAAGGTCCTTGTTGCAATCCAACATGCTAACTCATTGCATGATGAATAGTGTAGTAGCACGATTGCTGATTTTCTGGTACTATGATACCTTCTAATTCCATGTAATTTTCCCACCCCGCACAGGTCCCTGGAAGTTTTTTGGACACCCCCCTTTGTAGGTTGGATTAAATGAAAAACTGATGGTGCCTCAAGAGGCAACCCAGGCCCGTCAGGATATGGTGCTCTCTTCAGATAGTGCAATGGCTGCATGATTGAATGTTTTTATGGTTCGTGTGGAATATCTACTACTCTGGAGACGGAAATTATGGGCATTATTATGGTCGCTGACATTGCTGTCAAAAGAGGATGGAACCATCTTTGGATGGAAAGTGATTCCTCCATGATTGTGCAAGCGATAAGATGAGGGAAGTTTCACTTATCTTGGAAGATGATGGTTAGGTGGAACAACTGCTTGGAAAGACTATCACATCTGAACAACTTCATCACCCATAGGTACAAGAAAGAAAACTACATTACAGATGGGCTATAAAACAAAGGGATCAATGCTGAAGAAAGTGTCCACTCAATTATGCTTCCTCCTGACATGATGACTCTTCTAATATGTGATAAGTGTAAAATGCCCACTTTCAGACTCTTTTTACCGTGTCTCTTTTTTCTTTAAACAAGGGCCTCAGACATCGCCTTTATTAAAAAAATTAAATAAAGTATATAAAATAATCAATAAAAATATCTATTAATAAATAAAATATTATTATAAAATAAAGAAAATTCTAAGTCATTCTAATTAACTATATTAGTAAATATTTATTAAGGCTTTTCTTATTACTTTACAAACTATTTTTAAATATTATATGTTTTTTCTTTGCATATTCAAGTGGGGAAAGATTCATGTCCAGATTCAGCTCAACCACCTAGAGAATAGTTAGTTACGTGGGTTATGATAGTAAAACATTCATCTCATAAAAAAATGCATGTGTGCATATGCGTAGTGAAGGACAATCTAATGTCAGTAGAAAACATGAATGATGTGGAATAGATGACAGTTGATTTAAATATTGAAGAAATATGAGGAAAATGGGATCATCATTCATTCACCATTCGACATCTAGAGAGTAGAGAGATCCTTGGAGAAACACTTTTGGAGACCCGAGGAGTAACAATAGTAGAGAAACCCGAGACTGAAAGGGGGATTTCTATTCTTCTTTTTATAAATTCTAAAACTCAATAATTGTGTATTTTCAATTATTGTAATGAACATGACTATAGGATAAATACATTGAGTTTGAGTGAAATTAATTTCTACTGGTTTTCCTTTATTTACTCTTTCACTCATTCTTTTCAAGTATTTCCGAATTGATCGGAGAGATTAGTTTAGAAACCATTCAATTACTTTGCATGACTTGTACGTAATTTCAAAATCCTTAATCACCCATTGAGATGGATCATGGATGCACATTTTAAAAAAAATATTTTTTTCAAAAAAACATCAGAACATACGGTGAGTGTGTACTATTATACACTTCCATTTTAATTTTTTGTAGTTGAATCTTTCTTAGAGTGGTGAACTATATGATTGATTAATCTGTATGATATATCACATACCAAGGGAGATAATTTATTCATTTTTTGTGGTTCTGTTTGAATTATGTTTTTTGAACTCGACCTTTTCCTTTTCTTTGGTTCGAACCAAATTACCACCGAACTATAGTTAGTAGGGAAATAAAATTTTAAAAATTGACCGGTTTCAATGATGAACAGGTCAAGTATTTGGTCCCATTGTTAGTAAAGGCTTTGAGGGACCATTTTTTAAAAACAATTCAAAAAATATAATATCATATAATATAAAAAAATTGAAAATGGATAACTGCAAAAAAAAATATTGTTTTGTATTTACTATTGTTAATGTGTAGCTAGTTTTTTCTTTTTTTAAATCAATTGTAATGATTTTACCTATTATTTTTATCACTATTAATACTGATTAATGTAGTGTTTAATTGGTGGGTAACTATTCACTATGTTTTTTCAGAATTATATCTTTTATTTCCTTTTGTATGAGTATAATATATTCAGCTGTTAGGTTAGTGCCCTTAAACATAGAAATAGATAAACATTTAATAGATATCAAAAGGAAAAATAAAACTAAAATGGAAAATTTATAAGAGATAGTTCCTAAAAATAAATAACATTCTCACCATGAACTCTTAGAGGAGAATGAGAGGCCTAGGATGAGGTAATGTTATCTCCCTTATGTTTCCAGTAATCCTTCATCCATTAGACTTTCACCTAGAGCCAAAAATTAAGAATAGAAATAATCCCACATTTCTCTACAGCCTTCATTTAATGGGAACATTACTAAGGACTCTCTATCCTTTATTATAAACTTCAATAATACTGTGAAAAACTTTCCTCTCTTAGGACTCACAGAAAATGAACTTCGAATGTGAGTCTTTCTATTTTTCCTTAAGGGTAAATCTAGTAAATTGTTTATGAGTATTTATGAGAACATATTTGAGAATTGGGACCAAGTCAATAATTCATTCATAATGCAATATTACCCTTAAATAATTAATGGATAATTTATAACTAAAATCACAATATTTTATCAAGAGTATGGAGAAGCCCTTAATGGGGCTTAGGATAGATTTCTGGACTTTCTTAGGTAGTGTCCTCATCATCAACTCCCATACCACCTTCTCATGGACAACTTCTATGAAGGTCATACCTCCTCTAGGAAAAACCTCATTAACCAAGTTGCTACGGTTAATTATAATGAAAATACTTATGAAGAGTTGAGACAATTTTATAGCAACATTTCTCTAAACTATCAATATAAAAATTCATGAATAAAAAATTGAATAGAAATGTTAAAACTGGTTATAGAATGGAGATGAATACTCAGGCTCAACTTGCTGAAATAACCAACAAACTTCAATACATAATGAACAATAATTCCAAACAATCTCTAAACCAAGTTGGTTTTCAAAACACTAATCAATCTCTTAGAGAGTAATTCTCACATCTATAGGATCTAAATAATGATGTAGATTCTCAATATACAAGAGCGGTGGTCAATTGTACACTTTTAAATATTTCTTTAGAGAAGGAAAGATCTAAGTTTAACAAAGTTAAACTATGAAAATTCACAACACCTCTAACACCAATTGGAGAATTGGAACAAGGTATGATGTTACAAACATCTAGTTCTATGTATTTTCTTGAATCTGGAAAGTGATTCCAAAAATAGGTTCCAGAAATATGGATCCGGAAATTTAAACTTAACCAAAGTTTACAATATGAGATTATACCTTAAAGCATATATAATCTAAATGAATCAGATTACAAGTGTAAGGAAATATAAGAAGTTTATTCTTTCCTTATAATATGAAATGCAGTGGAAAACATGTAGTAAAACTAATAGTTACAAGATATAAGTCTTTTAACCCAAAGGGAAGGGTATCCGACTACCTTGGATAAAGGTCCCTTGATTTATACTTTCAAGCAAGTCTGTCTTACCCACACCAGGGTAAGCCCTCGAAACGAAGATCGGTGTCTCCGTCTTGCTATCCTCGCAAGCCCTCAACTTTAAGGTAGTTGGAACCTTTGTCTTCCTCAGCAAGGAAGTCCTCGACTTTCAAGGTAGTCAGCACCTCTGTCATCCTATCCTCAGAAGCCCTCGAATGTAATCACCAACATTCGGAGTCGCACGAAGCAATCTGAACGAGCAGTTCAGTATGGACAAATCATGAAAAGATTCTCTCTCTAGAAATAGCCTTAATAGCGTGTGGTCTCTAGAGTGATCAACTTATTTTAGAGCTCTTTCAAATGAGGTCCTATTTATAGGCTTGGTTGGAACGGTCGGCTCCCTCCTCCGACGGTCTTATTTTCCTTAAAGTTCGGAGGGACCTGTACAAGTGTCACTCAACAAATGGTTAGTTATAAATAGAATGGATGACATCATTTTATAACACAACATTTATAACTGAATGCACGACATCGTTTTGTAAAGAAACAAGTGTAAGCATAAGAAAAACTAGAATTCGGAATGTAAGAAAATAATAGTTCGAAGTCTGTCACGAACCAGCCTGAGTCGACCCTGAACCGGTCACCCAGGCTAGCCCGCGACAAGTCCCGAGAGGCGTTCCCGATCCTCCCGGGATGGTGACAAGAACCAAGGGCATCAATAGAGTACACAAGGGAATGATTTCGCCCATATATAAAAACAGCGGAAATAAACGGACAGCCCAAAATGAATTTATATAAAAATTGAACTAAATATTATTTGTACAAGAAACTAAAATTAGAACAAAACCAAAAACTCAACTGAACAATCTCGATGAAAAAATAACTCCATGTGACACTTCTGGTCACTCTCCAACACAATGATAAAAAGTCGCCCAAGGTGATCGAACTAAAGATGAAACCTGCACAAGGGCTAAAAAAAGAAGAAGACTATAGGTGTGAGTGTTAAAACTCAGTAGGTTAGCCCGGTATTCTATTCCCAATGCACATTACTTTGAAATAAAAGAAACATCAATTTATAGTTTTAAATTCATGATTTGAAAGTATGGTTTTCAAATGAGGTTCCATGCTATAATAATTATCAGAAAAAAACATGCATGTTTAATAAACAAAAATGCAAGTAATAATTATTTTCAAAGAGGTGAAACTTCAAAATGAAATTAGTTTTCAAGAGGGATGCTTTAAAGAATTTTAACATTCAAATAAATAACACATACTACTGAATTTACCAACCAAACACACCGTATGCCGACGGTGAGTACAAAATAGCCAATGAGCACTAGTCACAGGAATACCCCTAGGCACTAGTTAGTTGTGAGCCCCAGGTACCTCGTATCTCGTTGAAAGTAACCATAATAAATATCTGGTCTCGTGCACGAGCCACTAGTAGGGAACATACCCATAACCTAGTGGTCCCCAATCATCATCATCATCATAGTTTAGTTAGTGTTGTCATCGTCAAACTTGCTACGTGAAACAAGGGCCAACCCCCACAGAATCACTAGCATACTAGTACACGTCCGCCCACCTAGATACCCGGGATTCCATTTAGTGCTCAATCAAGTTACACATATTATCAAATACACATTTCACATCCACATTCCATTCCAAAACCATAAAATCACAAACAGCCCATAATCATTCTTCACATTTCTTACACTAATCAACAAACCGCTAAATATTTTGGTAAAACAATTTCATGAAGTGTATTGAGGATTTACACATAAAACTCTTTCAAAAACACTCTTTAAATTATTAACACACATAATAACCAAACAAAAACATATTTTTAATCCCAATAAACATTTAATAAAATCATTTAATGGACCATAAAACAATCCCAATTGCACAAATTGTTATATACAAGTAAAACACTCCTTTATTTCTAGGAAATGCCAAACGGGCCTTTAATTATTTTCTCAAAACTATCCTTTGACGAAGGTATGAATTTTAATTCTATTAAGGATCTATATAAACACAATTTACAGAAGAAAACCACATTCATAAATCTCTTATAATACTCCGGTTACATATTCAAAACACAACCATTTTCATAAAGATGTGAAACAGTCCATTTTTGGGCAACTCGGGCCAAAATATGTTGTAAATCAAAACCCACTTGATTGTAAAAACAAATACAAATAGGAAATCCCTACAAGTACCCAAAAATAACATTTATCATAATTCCAATTCCTTTATAAATCCAAATAAATAACTTTTAAATCACACATCACACAGAAAAGCCAACCGGGCAATTTACCGAACGCATGACATGCCCTTTTTAAACAAAACAATTTATTTTAAGTACATGAAAAGGAATAAAACACCAATTTAAAGCCATATTTTCATTCAATATACTGTAGCATGTTAAAAATACCATATACCAGATTATAAACCTCACAAAATATTTGCAAAAGATAACGGAACATTTAAACAAACACTTGTTGATCACTTTCATGGCAAAACAACACTACCTTTCACAAAACAATGATTAAACAACCACTTTGAACACCAATAAAATTATCCAAAGGATGAAAAACAATAATAAACATATATATCTGGTGTTAAATATAATAAAATGATGAAACTTAAATAATAAAGTCATGTGCAAGGGGTATCCTACCTCAAATCTTTGGCGTAATTGAAACACACACCCGAAATCACCCGCCGCGGGTTTATAAACCAAAAAACTATAAAGATAAGACCTAAACAAACAGAAACCCCATAAAAAAATCATGGTATAACAAAAACCTAGGTCGATCAAGACTAGGTTACAATATAAAACCAAGAAATAATGAAAGGAGGGGGAAGAGGAAGTAGAAAGGAGAAAGAATCTCACCTTTCATCATAGAAAACTCTTCATCTTCCATTAGATATGAAGCCCTAGAGAAAAGGGAATTGCTTGAAAATTCTTGGAGAGACTCCTAAGGTCTGGACGAACCAGGGGAAGAAGATTTGTGGCCAAAAGAATAATAATTGAATGAGTTATGGGTGAAACAAGTTACCTTCTCAATTCTGGACGTTTTGAGGAAACCAGAGAACATTCGCCCTAATAAGAGACCCATATGAGCTCAAAAGATGTAAAATAGATTATGAGGGTTAGTATAGGGTTATTGGCTTCGAGGGGGATGTGTAATCACCGAAAATAGTAAAAAATGAATAATATATAAACAAAACAAATTATTTTTTTTAAACGGGAAATGGGCCCATGGGCTGGCCCAATACCTAAATGAGTAACCCAAATTCACCAGGCCTATGAATTTATAATGGGTCCAAAATGATAAATAAGTTTTAATATATCAGTATAGGACAAGTGGAAAGTTGAATGGGTGAAAAAGGATGAAAAAAAAGAGTTATAAAAGAAACAAATTCGGTTTTTAAAACTGGGAATGGGCTCACGGTTGGCCCAAATCATGAAGTAACCACCCTTTCTTCAAAAACTACTAAACAAACAATGGGGATCCCAAATTAGGGTGGTTAGACATATATGAAACTTCAAAACTCAAGATTTAACTCATCAAATACCCCTGAAAAGGATCAATATTTCTAATGGGCCAGATCAATACAATGATAGAAAAGAAAAGAAAAACCGTGTGTGACAATTCTCCCCACCATTAAAGCTTTCTGCCCCAGGAAAGCCATAACACTTTCCGGCTGAAAAAAAAACAACACCTATGGATTCGAGAATGTACTCCCCACTATTAAGAATCAACTATAACTAGAAATTTTCTTAGGATGAAAATCTAGGAGACCCATGGTGGGTCTCTCCACCATTAGAAACCAACTAGCAATGAATAGACAAGAATTGAACATGAGATAGAGTTGGGACTCACTCACACAAGCCCAAAAAAAACACTCCTACAAAAAACTACTATACCAAGTTAATAGAGTTACAACATGAACATATAAACCACCCACTCCCGAATGGAGGGGACAATAACTTGGTCGACACATTCAGCACAATTCTGGACCCCCGTCACTTGGGGATGGGAGGGAAGGGGACCCAATAATTTGGCCACTTAAACAACAAAAGAAACAAAGAAACTACCCAAAACTCTCCCCCTATGAATAGGTAACACCAAGACTGCATCTTATTTTTACAGGCGGTCCACACAGGGACATTTATTGAAAACCCACATCCATGAAGGAATAACCATAGACACTGTGTGAGGGGTTAAGTCCACCATGCTTGTTGCGACAAAGGGAAATTCATAGAAATGAAGAACCAAAACATTGACATAGTAACTAACTTACCAAAATAGAGGAGTAAGGATCATAATCTAGAACTCCACACCTTTGTTGATTTCCTGACTGCGTGAAAAGCTTCACTCCGAGGCCTATGGCTGGAGCCCTGATTCTTGAAGCATTTGCTGCACCGCAGTCAGGTGATAAGGATCACACCACTCAAAAAACCCACACTTGATCACAAAAAAAAACTTCATCTAAATAGGAACTCATAGATACATATCAAAATTCTATCTCACTCCAAACGAGGGGTAGAATGGACAAGGAATACGACGAAACACATCAACATCACCGAACACAATTGCTCTGTCCAAAAGAATTATCACAACCTAGAAGCACTTTTAATACATCCCAAACTAATCTATATTCCAACAAACAGGTTGAGGCATCATAAAAAGAGGTAGATTTAATATTTGAAATGAATCCTTAGGTTGATCAGCAGGAAAGATTTCCAACGGAGAACTATCACTGGCCACATCACAACATCAAACACATATTTAGAAACCCAATGAAAATTTCTCCAAAACCAAGACACCAACAAGATATCATCTCAAGATAAAACAAGAGTATGAATTGTAGATCACAAGGAAGCTTACTGAATAAACAACTCTTCTACAACATAGAAAAATCAAGCCACATAACCATTGGTTTTATAAAAAAGGCCACAATTTTCAGCTCAAAACAATTTTGAAAAATCAAACTAACTTGGTGGGTTTCCACATTCACCAATGGTGTTTCATCAAGTCTCACCCACATGCACATTTCCATGCCACCCCTGGCACCCAACCACCATACCATATAGGCCATACTTCCAGATATAAATAAAACCATGAATGTGAGCACCCATGAAAAAACCAAAGGCTAAAATTAAACATCATAATTAAAAAAAAACAATTTTCCTTCAAAAGGAACACCAACCACCAAGTCAAAAAACATTTTCATGTTTCAAAAAAAAACCACAATTAATTAAGAACCATTTTCTTGAAAACCTACCCCTTTTAATTTTTAAAAACTTTTTAAATAACCAAGCCACTCCAAAAAACCCCTTCACATTATTTTTTTAAAAAAAAATCAGCAATGTATATTTTCATAATCCGAGGTCCATTGAGACCAATAACGTTTCTAGTAAAACACCAACCAATCAAAACTAATTTCCAAAACTAATTTATTCGATTCAAAAACTTTATAACATCCTAAAATACCCCATTTAAAAAAAATATCCAGAATCACTTTAAAATGATTCACAATTTCAAAAAAATTTATTTCAACAAACCACATGTTTAGATTATAGATAATCTAATCCCTTTAAATCATTTCTGCTTCCCTCCATTTTTTTTCACAAAAACACAACCTTCCAAAACCATTATTATTTTTAATTATTGAAAACCCCATTTTTTTCACTTTTAAAAATCTAATCCTTACATTAAATCCCATTTCCACAATTCTCACACAAGGATTTTAAAAACAAAAATTCAGAATTCATGAAAGGTTCAAGAGACCCAGAAAAAAGGGAACTAGTGTCGGTGGGTGACTTGACCATATGGTTGGCGGCCATATGCCAAACACAACCCCAACACAGAGAGACTTATTAAGACCATTCCCCAGCTCCACATGGCTTTCCAGACCCTGTGAGCTTACGAAGGCCATTGGTCAGACTCCCCTTGTCATATCCCAATACCAAACAATCAACTAGAACAATGGACACTAATAAAACTGGACTCCCATGGAAACCCGAGGATTAGAACAAGAAAGAGTTCACGATGCTCTTCTTGCACTTACCCCTCAAGTCCCAACAATACTACTCAATCTACCTTCACATCCCCAAAATAACAAGGGCGCTCTAAAAGAAAGGTCTGCTAAGAGCCAACCTCCTTTGATACCATTTTGTCACGAACCAGCCCGAGTCGACCCTGAACTGGTCACCCAGGCTAGCCCGCGACAAGTCCTGAGAGGCGTTCCCGATCCTCCCGGGATGGTGACAAGAACCAAGGGCATCAATAGAGTAAACAAGGGAATGATTTCACCCATATATAAAAACAGCGGAAATAAACGGACAGCCCTAAATGAATTTATATAAAAATTGAACTAAATATTATTTGTACAAGAAACTAAAATTAGAACAAAACCAACAACTCAACAGAACAATCCCGATGAAAAAATAACTCCACGTGACACTTCTGGTCACTCTCCAACACAATGATAAAAAGTCGCCCAAGGTGATCGAACTAAAGATGAAACCTGCACAAGGGCTAAAAAAAGAAGAAGACTATAGGCGTGAGTATTAAAACTCAGTAGGTTAGCCCGGTATTCTATTCCCAATGCACATTAATTTGAAATAAAAGAAACATCAATTTATAGTTTTAAATTCAAGATTTGAAAGTATGGTTTTCAAATGAGGTTCCATGCTATAATAATTATCAGAAAAAAACATGCATGTTTAATAAACAAAAATGCAAGTAACAATTATTTTCAAAGAGGTGAAACTTCAAAATGAAAATAGTTTTCAAGAGGGATGCTTTAAAGAATTTTAACATTAAAATAAATAACACATACTACTAAATTTACCAACCAAACACACCGTATGCTGATGGTGAGTACAAAATAGCCAATGAGCACTAGTCACAGGAATACCCCTAGGCACTAGTTAGTTGTGAGCCCCAGGTACCTCGTATCTTGGAGAAAGTAACCATAATAAATATCCGGTCTCGTGCACGAGACACTAGTAGGGAACATACCCATAACCTAGTGGTCCCCAATCATCATCATCATCATAGTTTAGTTAGTGTTGTCATCATCAAACTTGCTACGTGAAACAGGGGCCAACCCCCACAGAATCACTAGCATACTAGTACATGTCCGCCCACCTAGATACCTGGGATTCCCTTTAGTGCTCAATCAAGTTACATATATTATCAAATACACTTTTCACATCCACATTCCATTCCAAAACCATAAAAACACAAACAGCCCATAATCATTCTTCACATTTCTTACACTAATCAACAAACCGCTAAAAATTTTGGTAAAACAATTTCCTGAAGTGTATTGAGGATTTACACATAAAACTCTTTCAAAAACAATCTTTAAATTATTAACACACATCATAACCAAACAAAATAATATTTTTAATCCCAATAAACATTTAATAAAATCATTTAATGGACCATAAAACAATCCCAATTGCACAAATTGTTATATACAAGTAAAACACTCCTTCATTTCTAGGAAATGCCAAACGGGCCTTTAATTATTTTCTCAAAACTATCCTTTGAAGAAGGTATGAATTTTAATTCTATTAAGTATCTGTATAAACACAATTTACAGAAGAAAACCACATTCATAAATCTCTTATAATACTCCGGTTACATATTCAAAACACAACCATTTTCATAAAGATGTGAAACAGTCCATTTTTGGGAAACTCGGGCCAAAATATGTTGTAAATCAAAACCCACTTGATTGTAAAAAAAAATACAAATAGGAAATCCCTATAAGTACCAAAAAATACCATTTATCATTATTCCAATTCCTTTATAAATCCAAATAAATAACTTTTAAATCACACATCACACAGAAAAGACAACCGGGCAATTTACCGAACACATGACATTCCCTTTTTAAACAAAACAATTTATTTTAAGTACATGAAAAGGAATAAAACACCAATTGAAAGCCATATTTTCATTCAATATACTGTAACATGTTAAAAATACCATAGACTAGATTATAAACCTCACAAAATATTTTCAAAAGATAATGGAACATTTAAACAAACACTTGTTGATCACTTTCATGGCAAAACAACACTACCTTTCACAAAACAATTATTAAACAACCACTTTGAACACCAATAAAATTATCCAAAGGATGAAAAACAATAATAAACATATATATCTGGTGTTAAATATAATAAAATTATGAAACTTAAATAATAAAGTCATGTGCAAGGGGTATCCTACCTCAAATCTTTGGCGTAATTGAAACGCACACCCGAAATCACCCGCCGCGGGTTTATAAACCAAAAAACTATAAAGATAAGACCTAAACAAACAGAAACCCCATAAAAAAACATGGTATAACAAAACCCTAGGTCAATCAAGACTAGGGTACAATATAAAACCAAGAAATAATGAAAGGAGGGGGAAGAGGAAGTAGAAAGGAGAAAGAATTTCACCTTTCATCATAGAAAACTCTTCATCTTCCATTAGATATGAAGCCCTAGAGAAAAGTGAATTTCTTTAAAATTCTTAGAGAGACTCCTAAGATCTGGAAGAACTAGGGAAAGAATATTTGTGGCCAAAAGAATAAGAATTGAATGAGTTATGGGTGAAACAAGTTACCTTCTCAATTCTGGACGTTTTGAGGAAACCAGAGAACATTCGCCCTAATAAGCGACCAATATGAGCTCAAAATATGTAAAATAGATTATGAGGGTTATTATAGGGTTATTGGATTCGAGGGAGAGGTGGAATCACCGAAAAATAGTAAAACCTGTAAAAGATATAGACAAAACAAATTATTTTTTTTAAACAGGAAATGGGCCCATGGGCTGGCCCAATACCTAAATGAGTAACCCAAATTCACCAGGCCTATGAATTTATAATGGGTCCAAAAGGATATATAAGTTTTAATATATCAGTATAGGACAAGTGGGAAGTTGAATGGGTGAAAAAGGATGAAAAACAAAAGAGTTATAAAAGAAACAAATTCGGTTTTTAAAACTGGGAATGGGCTCACGGTTGGCCCAAATCATGAAGTAACCACCCTTTCTTCAAAAACTACTAAACAAACAATGGGGATCCCAAATTAGGGTGGTTAGACATATATGAAACTTCAAAACTCAAGATTTAACTCATCAAATACCCCTGAAAAGGATCAGTATTTCTAATGGGCCAGATCAATACAATGATAGAAAAGAAAAAAAACCGTGTGTGACAGAGTCTAACCAAAATAGAATTCGAAGTCTATAATAAAAAGAATATTTGGATTCTATTTTAGGAATTCGGAACCTGAATTTTGTGGGAATCCGGAGTCTAAATTTCTAAGGAAATTCGGAGTCTGGTTTCATTAGGATTCAGAATCTGAACTTATACATTTTAGATTGGAACTTGTCAAGGTTCGGAGTCGAACTCATGAAATTTCGGAGTCGAACGTGTAAAAGATCAGAGTCAAACTTCTAAAAGGTCGGAGTCTAGAATTCGGAGTTGATCTTTGTTAGAGTGTGTATCCAGAATTCGGAGTGGAACTTCATTACAGTTCTCATCCAAAATTCGAAGTGAAAATTTATTAGAGTTCACATCCAGAATTCGGAGTGGATCTTTATTAGAGTTCGAATCCAGAATTCAGATCCTAAAAACAGAATGCTTCATACCTTAGCATTATATGATTCCGAGGATTTGGGTATGAATCCGATTTTTATACTTAAGAAAAAAATATTTCTATGTATAATAAAAATCTAGGTTAGGGTAAATTTCCTTAAAGAAGGAAATTTTCCTTATAGAAGTAAAACATAGATTTACTTAGGTATAGGGTGTTTGTGATTTTCAAAACAAGAAGGAATGGAAAATTCATAAGGAAAACCTTATTGACTCAACAATCTCCCCTTTTCTAGAAATCACAAACATCCTTATGAAAAATAATATAAGGTCTTTGAAAATTTTCATTATACTTTTGAAAATAAAACTTATATCCCATTGTTCATGAAGATAGTGAATACAACTAACTCCCCCTTAGGCATTGAAACTCTAAGGATTGTATTCTGATTTTTTGCAGTGGAGTTTTCATTATCAAGGGAATGAAAAACATCATAGTGAGAAACTCCCCTTACATTAAGGATATCTTCACTTAGAAAATTTTTTCCTTCATTTTAAATTTTTCCTTCTCCTCTTTTTAGTGATTCTTTTTCCTTCTTCCCCTTAGGAGTAGTTCTCTTTCCTTCTCCCCCTTTGTGATTTTCAAAAAGTATTGAAGGGAATGAAAAAAAAATTATGTACCTAAAATATTAGTACATAAAAAGATACAACCAACCAAATTTTTATTAGAGTTGAGAAAATTTTACAAGGAAAGACAAATTCAACAAAAGATCGGAGTGAGTTCATTTGTATTCCTTTTCATTCAGGATCAGCTTCTTCAACAAGGTTTTGAGCTTCTTCAAGTCTATTTGGTCTTCCTCAAATTTCCTCTCCAAGGCTTTTACCTTTTCTTCTTAGGCTTTCAAAGCTTCTGCCTGAGCCTCCATGGCTTCTTTATGCATCTTTATTAATTCATCATGCTTTTCCAGCTTCTCCTTAAACTCAATCTGGAAGTCTCTTTCACTTTTCCAGTTCTGAGCTACTGAATTAAGCTTCCCATTTAGGTCCCTAACCTATTGATTTTGAGTGATTTTCTAAATGATCATCTCTTCCTAAAGATTATTGATCTTGTTATCCTCAATTTTAAAATCATCTTTCACCTCATTCTGAAAATTATCATAATCAGTCATGTCTTCTTCAACTTTCTTAGACCACAGAGATATTTTGCTGCAAGACTTCATATGCACATTGTAATTGATTAGAAAGCTTCTATGGTCAGCTTCAATATTCACACACTTATCCATGACAATGGATAAGGAATCCAATTTCTGATTCATACTCTATTACAGCATCTGGCATCTGGATTCTATCGGTGTAAAAATCAGAATGGTGTCCACCAACTTCTTCAGAGACGCAACCACAAAATCGTGACCATGTGTTGATGACTCCAAATCTGATAATTTACTTGGAGAATGTTCTTCAACTTGCACCAGTTTTCTTTTAGAATATCCACCAACCTGCTTCTTACTGAAAATCTATTTTGTTTCTGTATCCATCAGGACTTTCATCCCCTTTTCATCTTTCAGAATGGGTTGTTCATCTGGAGACTCTTCCTCACTTTCTGACAACTAAATAATCAGATCATCATCTGGTTTTTCCTTTTCTTCCCCTTCTTCAATAAAATTATTCTCATAAGATTCTTCCTCATCATACAGAACATTTTCCTTCTCTTCTTCTTGATCAACATTATCCTTCCCACTTTCTTTCTCAACTGCCTTTTCTGGAGTGGTTAATTTTGCAGATTCAACCCTTGCTTTATACACTTCTACTTGTTTGATCAGATCATCACGATCATCACTTCCTTCTTATTCTTCTTCTTCTTCAACAACCTCTTCTTCTATTTCTTCAACAGCTTGTTTTTCTACTTCTTTGACTACCTCTTTACCCTTGGATTTTTCCAGAGTGACATAGTTCTTACCAGGATTGTCTAGTAAAGATGGTTGGACATTGAAAGATTCCAGAATAGGAATTTTCTCAGAAGTTATTTCAGTATCTCTTAACAGATATTTCACCACTTCAGCTTCAGACAACTTCTTTTTCAACTTCATTTCCTTTGCTTACTTTTGTAATTCATCTGTAGCTCTCTCTTTTAAGGCCTTTGCCTCTACAGGGTCCAATCTGAACTGTGGAACCCCTTCTTTTCTCTATTCCTTGTCTTCCCTCCACTTGGCTGCCACTTCATCTGTATAAGTTTTCTACTTCTTCGGATTGGGGGGAGCAAACTGAGTTTCCTTATCTTTGAGAGTTACGTCTTCAGTATCCACTTCCTTAAGCTTTCTCTTCTTCCTTTCCTTTTTAGATGGTTCTGGAGTTTGTGAATCTTTCTGATCTGCCTCATCCTCTTCCATAGATAAAGGATATAATTCTCAGGATTCACTAGAAAAACCCATCTTCATCCTCTTCAAAGTATCAGCACTAACCAGCATAAGATTACAATTCCGAACTTTTGACTTGCATGCAATTCTAAAAGACTATAAGCACAGAACTATCAGTATTTATTGTAGAGCATGGTACATAATGATTTGAGCTCTCAAGTTCCCATCTTTTATATTCTTGATCATAATCAAGACATGCCTCATCAAATTTATCTTCCTTATATTTACCAGGAAATCTAGGACATATATGTCACTCTTCTTCAGATTATCCTTGTCACCTCTTCTTGGTACGAGAAAACCTTTACCCACAACAATAAAATACGATTATTCGGAGTGATTTGGCCAATATTAGCTATCTTGGTGTCTTTAAGTCCAATACATTTCAATGCCTTTACCTTGTTGAAACTTCCTTGCTCATCCGGAAGCTTATGGGAGAAAAATTCAGCTTCCCCTTCGTAAGATAAACCCAACAAGCTTGCATCCTTGGTCTAGGATAACTTGTATTTCTTACCATAAGACTTAAAGGAAAATAAATCTCTGCCATATTCCTGCTGAAAGGAAACCGGCTCATAGAACTCAACCAGTAAATCTGTATAAACCGTATCCTGTTTCTCTGACTTATAAAAGAAAACATCTTCCCAGCCATTCAATATGATATTTTTGGTTATAAGAGAATCGAACTTGTAGAAATCCGGATGCACTACCCCTTCCCTGAAGCCTAACCACTTTGAGATTGGTTTTTTAGTTGACATATCTTGAGATGTTGCTTCAACAGACATTCATATTGGAGAGCTCTGGAAGATTCTGAACAGCTTTGACAAAGATCGAAACGGTCTTTAAGAAGAGATGTAGGGGTTTCAGACGCGAGAGCTTGAAAAACCAATGTGGGACGACTCTTAGGGTCCCCTTTATATAGGCAAATCAGGTGACTGTTGGTCTTCTAGAAACCATCAAATGGTCGAAAAACCTTCTTATCTGATCTGACGGTTGAGAATATTCCCATAAGGAAAACTTGACTCTGATCTTTTGAGGTTTTAAGAAAAACATTCGAATTTAAGGAAAACTAGAATCCAAATAATTTTAAAACACGTAGGTGAATACCAGCAAGCAAAATATGACTACGAAAATTTAAATAAGGAAATCATACCTTTCAGATTGGCTAGAAAGATTGTTCGTAATAGGTAATATTCTTCTTAAAAAACTCATTAAGAATAATTCATTACGAAAATTCTCAATATGAAAATTATCATTACGGAAAGTTCATTATGAAAACTCTCATTACGGAATGTTCATTATGAAAATTCAGTATGAAAATTTTCATTACAGAAAGTTCAGTACAAAAACTCTCATTATGAAAAGTTCATTACGAAAATTCAGTACCAAAATTCTCATTACATAATGTTCAGTACGAAAATACTCATTACAGAAAGTTCAGTATGAAAATTATCATTAAAGAAAGATCATTACAAAAATTCAGTACAAAAATTCTCATTACCGAAAGTTCCGTACGAAAATTATCATTAAGGAATGTTTCATTCCGAAAATATTCATTATGAGAATTTCCATTCCGAGAATTTCCAAAAACTTGTTACAAAAAATTTTAGGTACAAAAGTTTAAAAAAAAATTTCAACAAAAATTTTGGTTAAACTAACACGCAAATGTACTCCCCCTATGAAAATGAGTTTATTACTGTAAGGATAATTGTTTAGCAAGAAGTTAAGGAAGAAGGATTGCCTCACGGTTATCATTCCTAACTTCTGTTTAATGTATTCAAATCTATCGGAGGGTAAAGATTTTGTGAAAATGTCAGCAAGTTGATATTGTGTTCCGATAAACTGAAGAATGATATCTCCTTTGAGTGTGTGATCCCTAAGAAAGCGAGGCATAATATCTTTGTTCTTTGCACGTGAGTGATGTGCGGGGTTTTTACTAAGGGAAATGAAATTTGTGTTATCACACAGAATTTGAGTCTTAGTAAAACTCAATCCATAATCTATGAGTGTGTGTTACATCCACAATACTTGAGCACAACATCTTTCAGCTGCTACATATTCAGCTTCAGTGGTAGAGAGATCTACTGAGTATTGATTCTTGCATGACCAAGAAACTAATGAATCTCTTAAGAAATAACAAGTTCTAGATGTACTCTTTCTATCCATTCTACAACCACCAAAGTCAGCATCCAAAAATATTTTTAAAACAAAATCATTTCCAAAAGTATAAAATAATCCTAGATCCATGGTTCCCTTTAGGTAGCGAAAAATTCATTTTTCTGCCTTTAAGTGAGATTATTTAGGTTTGGATTGATATCTTGCACATAAGAATACTGAAAACATTAAGTCTGTTCGACTAGATGTTAAGTAAATTAGAATTCCTATAATACCTCTAAAAACTGTTTGATCTACTAGTTTCCCAGCTTATCAAGATCTAAAGAGTTTGAGGTACCGATGGGAATACTTATACTCTTAGTATTGTCATATCCATACTTTTTAAGAAGATCTTTAATATACTTATGTTGGGATATATAGGTTCCTTCTGGTTGTTGAGAAATTTTAAATCCAAGGAAAATAGTTAACTCACTCATCATACTCATTTCAAACTCATATTTCATTAAACTTTCAAAAGAATCAGTTAATGATCGCTGAGTTGAACCAAATATGATTTCATCAACATAAATTTGAACAATCAAATCATTTTTCTTATCTTTCATTATAAAAAGGTATGGATCTTCATTTCCCTTAACATAGTTATTTTGAAGCAAAAATCTCGTTAGTCTATCATAGCAGGCTCGCTGGGCTTGTTTAAGGACATACAAAGCTTTATTAAGTCTAAAACATGATCAGGATGCTTTGTATCTTCAAAGATAGGAGGTTGTTCAACAAAAACTTCCTCTTGAACATAACCGTTAAGAAAAGCACATTTTATATCCATTTGAAAAAGTTTAAAATTGAAGAATGCTGCAAAGGCAAGTAAGATACGAATAGATTCACGTCTTGTTACTGGAGCATAGGTTTCTTCATAGTCTATTCCCTCTCGTTGATTATAGCCTTTAGCAACTAGTCTAGCTTTATTTCATACAATGACTCCATTTTTATCACACTTGTTTCTGTAGACCCACTTTACTCCAATAATAGAAGATTCCTTAGGACTTTCAACCAATGTACAGTCATTATTTCTTTCGAATTCATTTAGTTCATCTTGCATAGCTTTAATCCAATCATCATCACTTAAAGCATCATCAGTGCTTTTTGGTTCTAATTGGGAAAGGAATGATAGATGTTCTACATCATTTCTCAAGGAACTTCTTGTCCTTATAGGTTGATTTACATCACCAATGATACTATCACTGGGATGATTCTTAAGAAACGCCTGATTTGGGTTTTGTAAAACCTTTTCATAAACATAGGGTAGAAATTCTTCTGGGGTAAATGTTTCAAAAATATCTTCTTGAACATTTTACTTATCAAAAAAATCTTCTAACAAAGGTTGATAATCAGTTTTAGAAAACACATCTGAGGATGTAGGTTTGGATGGTTTAAAAACAAAAAGAACAGATTCATCAAATTTTACATGCACCGTTTCCTCAACACTACAAGTGATTTTATTAAAAACTCTATAAGCCTTAGAAGTGGAGTAGCCTAAGAAAATCCCTTCATCAGATTTTGGTTCAAATTTGTGTAGATTTTCTTTAGTATTCAAGATGAATACCTTGGATCCAAAAACCTTGAAGTAGGAAAGTCTTGGTTTTCTACCATTCTATAACTCATAAAGAGTTTTATTAAGAAAATTTCTAATCAAAACTCGATTTATAGTATAACAATCAGTACTTACATCTTCAGCCCAAAAATGTCTAGTTATAGAATATTCACTCAACGTGGTTCTAGTTATATCTTGAAGAATTATATTTATTCATTCAACTACAACATTTTGTTGAGGAGTTCTAGGTTCTGAAAAATTGTTAGTAATACCATTTCTACTACAAAAAGTTTCAAATTCAGAATTTTGAAATTCTCCTCCATGATCACTATGAATAGTTTTCAATGGAAGGTTTTTCTCATTTTTAACTTGGGCTCTAAAACTTTTGAAATAAGAAAAAATTTTAGACTTCTTTGCTAGAAAATAGACCCATGTAAATCTAGTGTAATCATCAACTAGAACAAACACATAGTATTTGCCTCCAATTCTTCCAGTTTGTGTTGGACCAAAAAGATCCATGTGCACCAACTATACTGAATCAGTTGTTGAGACTTCACTGATTGATTTAAAACTAGATTTATGTTGCTTTCCATACTGACAAGGATCACAAACTTTAGAAGAATCGAATCTAAGCTTCGGTAGATCCTTAACTAATTTCTTCTTATAGATTTTACATAAGTTCCTAAGATTACAGTTACCTAATCTTCTATGCCATAACCAAGAATGATCTTCCATTGCACTTAGGCAAGGTAAATCTTGGCTCCTAAGGTATTCTAAGTTTAGTGTGTAAACATTCTCTTACCTATTGGATGAGAGAATAAACTCTTCCTTGCAATTGTGTACTAAGCACTTATCATTCCTAAAATTCACAAGGTAACCTTCATCACATAATTGAATTATGCTAATGAGGTTCTTCTTAAGAACCTTAATAAACAAAACGTTTGAAATTATAGTTTTTTCCAGAAGAAAAATATTACCTATACCAACAATTCCTCCCTGAGCATTATCTCCAAAAGTTACTTTTCCTCCTTTCGTCTTGATAATCTTTTCAAAATAGATTTTGTTACCAGTCATGTGTTGGGAACATCCACTATGCATGTACCAAGTATTGTTGTTGGTACTTCCTTTATTTTCCTGAAAATAAGAAAATAATTAGACTTTCAGAATCCAAACTTGTTTGGATCTGAGATTTTCAGATAACAAAATTTTAGGAACCCACTTCTTCTTAGAGAAATAATCCTTATGAAAACCTAGAGATTTGGTTTTGTTTAAAGATCAATTATTTTCCCAGTGACCACCACATTGACACTTGGTACAAAATTGGTCACATTGAGGAATAAAATATTTGTTACTAAAAGTTGTTTTTGTATGGGTATAACGGAATCCAGATTTGTTTCTTAAAGGTTGTATTTGTGAATACATCTTATCAAAATATTCTTTACCATGAGTAAATTTTGACAAACACTTATTTAATGAAAAAATTTCGGACTTGAGTTTTATAACCAAGTTTTTATCTTCTAAATTGTTAGATTTAGAACTAGAGCTAGGATCAAAAACACTTTTCTTGAAAATTAATTTTTCTAGATATTTAGAAAGTTTATTCTTCTCAGAATTTACTTCCTCGAGACTTTTTTAAATAATTTCAAAATCACCATTTTTCTTATCAATATCTTTAGAATTATCTAATATTTCCTTAGTAAGAATATTATTTCTAGATTTTGCCTTATCAGGTTTTTTATTGAGTTTAGAATTCTCAATCTCAAGAAGATTAGCAAACCTAGAAACTTCTTGATAGGTAGGTAAAGTATTTTCTTCATTAGAAGAGGATTCTTCATCTAAAAATTATAATATTTACAGTCATTAGAATTTAAGGAATCATTGGTCAATGATTCAGAATTTTGTACCTTACCCATGAAGCAATGACTATTAATAGGTAATCTGGCTATAAGACCAAGATTCTTCTGTCTAGAAGATTCATATTCAGAAGATTCATCTGAATAGTCACCACCACTAGCACTCCAGGTGTCATTAGCTTTCAGAACATTCATAGCTTTGGATTTATAATACTTAATTCAGTTTCTCTCATAATGCCTCTATTTTCTTTTTTTATTTTTGAGAAACAGGTAATCCGGTCTAATATGTCCAGCTCTCTTGCATTCATAACAAGTAACTTCTCCATCATTCCTATCTTTCCTTTCCTTTTTCTTATACTTGGATTGGAAATTTCTCTGACCAGCTATCTTGTTCATCCTTCGAGCAAGATTTTCTAACTCATTCTCTGAGACTTCACTATCACTAGATTCTGATTTGATAACAACCTTCTTAGACTTGGATCTAGTTACACTCTCAATATTCTTAGCTTTCAAATGATTTTATGTTGTTGCAAAAGAAACCGTACCGTTTCCGTTTTTTTTCTTGATGTTGTCAGCATCTCTCTTCATTCTTCTTTTATGTTAGAGAAGAGTTCCAAATAGTTCATCTAAGGAAATTTGAGTTACCTTCCTATTCTCATTAATAACTGTTCTCTTTGATTCCCACAGATTGGGCACAATATCAATTATCTTATCCACGAGAGCTTCATCATCCAGACCTTTCTCTCCCATAGATTGTAAGTTTTTTACGATAGTCATAAACCTTTTTTGAACTTTACAAATGGGTTCTCCATAAGGAAAATTGAAACCATGATATTATTCTCTCAACATAGCTCTTCTTGTCTCAATCACTTTAGATGTTCCAAAATGTGTGACTTCAAGTTTCTTCCATATGCAATTAGCTGTTTCATAAGAAGATATTTGGCTATATATATTCCTATTCATTGAACATAGTAGAGTATTGTGTACCTTGTAGTTTAATTGATAATCATTATTCTCTTGGTCTGTGAAAGAACTTGCTTCCTTATCAGGAATTTTATAACCTCCAGTAAGCATAACGAAATTTTCTACTCCAGTATTGATAAAAAAAGTCTTCATTCGATCTATTAAGTATTCATAATCATTGCCATCAAAAATTGGTGGTCTTTTAGGATTTAGATTGTCTATGTATCCAACATTTAAACCTTCCATCTCTAAGAAAATCTTTGTAAACCAAACTTGTTAGTAGGAAAAGTTCATCATCACAAAGTTCGGAGTGAACAAGTTCAGAATGAACATGTTTGGAATGAAACTAACTTTCTATGTAAGGATGAAGAACAACAAAAAAGTGAGAATGAAAAACTTATATGTGAGTATAAGTATTTTAGAGACCTCCTATGATACCAATTGTAAGATTGGTATAGATTATGAGGTTTCCAACCTCAGATACCAATTATAGGATTGAAATAATGATGTAGATGCTCAATATACAAGAGGGGGTGAATTGTACACTTTTAAAGATTTCCTTAGACAAGGAAAGATCTAATTTTAACAAAGTTAAACTAAGAAAAATCACAACACCTCTAACACCGATTGTATAATTGAAACAAGGTATGAAATTACAAACTTCTAGTTCTATGTACTTGCTTGAATCTAGAAATTGATTCCAAAAACAGGTTCCAGAAATATTGATCCAGAAATTGAATCTTAACCAAAGTTTATAATATGAGATTCTTTATTAAAGTGTATAGAATCTAAATGAATCAGAGGACAAAATTAAGGAAATATATTAAGATTATACTTTCCTTACAATATGAAATATAGTGGAAAACAAGTAGTAAAACTACTAGTTACAAGATATAAGTCTTTTAACCCAAAGAAAAGGGTATCCAACAACCTTGGATAAAGGTCCTTTGATTTATACTTTCACGAAAATTTGTCTTACCCACACCAGGGTAAGCCCTCGATATGAATATCGATGTCCTTGTCTTGCTATCCCCGCAAGCCCTAAACATCAACGTAGTTGGAACCTATGTCTTCCTCAACAAGGAAGTCCTCGAACCTCAAGGTAGTCGGAACCTCTGTCTTCCTATCCCTGGAAGCCCTAAAATGTAATCACCAACATTTGGAGTCACACGAAGCAATATGAACGAGCAGTTCAGTATACACAAAGCATGAAAAGCTTATCTCTCTAGAAATCACCTTAACAGCATGTGGTCTCTAGAGTGATCAACTTATTTTAGAGATCTTTCAAATGAGCTCCTATTTATGGGCTTGGTTGGAATGGTCGGCTCCCCCTCCAACCGTCATATTTTCCTTAATGTTCGAATGGACCTGTACACATGTCACTCAACCAACGGTTAGTTAGAAACAGAATGGACGACATTGTTTTATAACACAAAATGTATAACTGAATGCATGACATCGTTTTGTAATGAAACAAGTGTAAGAATAAGAAAAACTAGAATTCAGAATGTAAGAAAATAACAGTTCGGAGTCCAACCAAAGTGGAATTCAGAGTCTTTAATAAAAAGAATATTCGGATTCTGTTTTAGGAATTAAGAACCTGAATTCTGTGGGAATCAGGAGTCTGAATTTATAAGGAAATTCATAGTCTGGTTTCATCAGGATTCATAATCTAAACTTATACAGTTCGGAGTCGAACATATACAGGTTTGGACTCGAACTCCTGAAATTTAGGAGTCAAACATGTAAAAGTTCAGAGTCGAAATTATAAAAGTTCGGAGTCGAACTTATAACAGTTCTGAGTCGAAGTTATAAAAGTTTGGAGTCCAGAATTCGGAGTTGAACTTTGTTAGAGTTCGTATCCAGAATTCAGAGTGGAACATCATTACAGCTCTCATCCAGAATTCAGAGTGAAACTTTATTAGAGTTCACATCCAGAATTCAGAGTGGAACTTTATTAGAGTTCGTATCTAGAATTCAGATCCTAAAAATAGAATTCTTTATACCTTAGCATTATATGATTCCATGGTTTTGGATATGAATCCGATTTTTATATTTAAGAAAAAATATTTCTATGTATAAGAAAAATCTAGGTTAGGGTAAATTTCCTTAAGGAAGGAAATTTTCCATATAGAAGTAAAACATATATTTACTTAGGTATTGGGTGTTTTTGATTTTCAAAACAAGAAGGAATGGAAAATTCATAAGGAAAACCTTATTGACTCAACACCGTCATGGAATGATTAGTCACACTGAGAAGTTCTTTTCCAACTATGACATTGAATCCCAACAACAAAAAAACTTAAAAAAATTTAATTATTGTCCTAGAATTCCTACTAAGGATGATCCAATTTCAAATAACTACAATCAAGGCTACAAGAACCATCCAAATCTATCCTAGAAGGATGAAGGAATGATAAATCAACCCACTACCCCTAATTATCAAAATCATCCTAGAATTTTAATTTCAAAACCAACAAAGGGAAGAATTATCTAATTCTCAAAAAAAAAATTATGATGCCCTAGTGACATCATATTATGATAAAATTTTAAACAAAATGGACTCTCTATATGAAATATTCCAAACTCAATTGATTAAATATAAAGAATAATATGAAACTAATAAAATTTAAAATGATGTTACAATGAAAAAAGGGAAACCCAACAAGGCCAACTAGCTATTGATTTGACTTCTATGGATAAAATAAGGCAGCCTAATAGAACTAAACATAACCATAGATAGAATATCATGGTTTTTTTCACAAGAAGTCAGCTTAATACTCAAACTATATAAGAAAAAGACTTTGAAAATTCTCCACTTGAAAAATTGTGTGAATATGGAAATAACAATCTACTTTGTTTAGAATCTGGAAATCAATAGAAAACTCATTAAAATGATCAAAATATGAACCTTTCAACTAGAAATAAATCTAAAAATCATTCAAAAAATAAATATAATAAGAAAATAAAAATATTCTGAAAAAATTAGGGATATTCCTATTGCCCATAGAAATTTCACCACGACTATCACTTTCCATGAAAAGTTGAAACCCCAAAGCAACACTAGGGCTGAGATTCTTCAGTTCCATGGGCTTTTAAACAAGCTACAAGTGAACATCTCATTCATCCAATCCTTAATTAAAATCCCATTTTATCTAAACTCTCATAAAAAAATATTTCAAACAAAAAAAATTGTGAATAATTTTCCACCTATAGCCTCACAAAAGAGTGCAGCGCTGTTCTCCTAAAGAAATTCCAACCCAAGAACAAAGACACAAGTTGCTATGTCTTACAATGTACCTTAAGAAATTAAACTCTTCTCAACTGTGTGTGTTACTTAGGTTTTAGTATCAACCTACACCCATAATAAATGTTTCAATAGTTGAGATTTGGTGATATTCAACTCACCATAGCCATCCTAGAGATTGTCTACCATTCTTTTACTTGTCCTGTGGGAAGGGTAGATGATATACTAGTTAGAGTGGGGAAGCTATTTCTATCTGTTGACTTTTAATCCCTTCATATGCAGTCTGACCTAGAGGTTCCCATAATTATGGGTAGGCCCTTCTTCGCCACTAGTGGAGCTGTTATTAATGTGTCTAAGGGTCAGTTTATCTTTAAAATTGTAGAATAATGAGAATATTTAAATGTCTTTAAAAATGTCAAAGGACCAACATTCCCAAAAAATTACACAAATATAGAGTTCGTAGAAACTTATAATCAATTTAAAAATCCTAAACAATATAAAGAACAATACTATAGAGAAGAAATCAATTTGGAAAATAAAATTCATTATTTTCCTATGTCGCATGCTGTTGAATCTTCTCATACAAACAATCTGGAAAAATTTCAAGAACTGGACAACTATCTATTTTCTGCATCTACTAGAAATGAGAAATATATTTATGAACTTAGGAACTTTTAGAGGGATATTGATGGTGAGTATGTTTTCACCAATAAATCTGAACATTTTGTTGTAGTAGAGGGATAAATTATTATAAAACTTCATGATTTTTCCTTGATAAATATTTTAAACTCAAATATGGAAAATCTGGAGAGTGAGATTTCAACTTTGGATTGTGGTAATGGATTTTCTGAAAATGGTCATGAAATTTAATGTATTTCATCATTTAAATATCCATATAAATGATATGTTGAATATGTTGGTCCTCATATTCCAAATATTCTTCCATCAAGTGAGAAATCACCCACTTAGTAGCCTAAACCACTTCTTGGACATCTAAAATATTCAATTTTGGGTGATAATTACACAATCACTATTATTATTTCTGTTGAGATGAAAAATATTCATGAGGAAATATTGTTAAATGTCTTGAAATTTTCTAAATTTTTCGGTTGGACTACAGATGATATCAAATGAATTAGTCCTTCATTCTGGATGCATAAAATCTCTGTGGATCCGAACCAAAATCTTAGGGTAGAATTTCAAAGAATATTTAATCCCAAGAGGAAAGAAGTCATGGGAGAAGAAATCATTAAACAATTAGACATAGTTATAATATATGATATCTTAGATAGTACTTGGATCAGTCTGGTTTATGTAATCCTTAAGAAAGGAGGTTTCACAATTGTCAAAAATGGGGAAATAGAAGAAATTCATGTTTGAAAAGCTACCAGATGAAGACTTTTTATACATTGTAAGAATCTTAACACAAACATTAAGAATGACCATTTTCTAATTCCCTTTCTTGACCAAATACTAGATAGGATTGCTGGTAGTGAATTATTTTATTTTTTGGATGGGTATTGTAGTTATAACGAAATTCTAATAGCTCCAGAGGATTAGGAGAAAACTACCTTTACATTACCCTTTTGGACATTTTCCTATCGGCGGATGCCTGTTGGGTTGTGTGGAGCCCCTACTGCCTTTCGAATGTTCATGATGGCTATATTTTATGGCATGATTTAGAGAATCACTAGGGTTTTCATGGATGACTTCTCTATTGTTGGTAGTACATTTAATACTTGTCTTAGAAATTTGGAGTTAGTGTTGGAGAGACTCTTGACGACCCACATAGTTCTTAACTGGTAAAAATGTTAGTTTATTGTCACTGAGGGGATTAAAATATGACATAAATTTTCCATAATGGGTTTGGAGTTTGACACTACTAAAACTGAAGGAATTCAAAAACTACCACCACTTGAAAAGATGTTAAAGGTTTTAGAAGTTTCATATGGCTTTCTGATTTCTACCAGAGGTTCATAAAATACTTTTCAAAAATCATAAAATCCTTATGTCCCCTTTTTCAAGGATTTCCAATTCAATATTCATGAATAAAATAGAGAATCATTTCATCTTATTAAAGAAAAACTCACTACTTAACCTATTATCACTACACCTAATTGGAAACTTCCTTTTGAATTAATGTGTGATTCTAGTGATATGGTTGTTGGAGAAGTCTTAAGATAGTGGAGGGATAAGAAGTTGTAGTTGGTTTATTATGCTATTAGGTTTCTAGATGAGGCTCAAAGTAATTAGACCCCTTCTGAATAGGAGTTGATGGATGTAGTTTTTTTAAAGATGTTTAATCATGAACACTTTGGTTCAAAATTTTTCATATTCAGTGTTCACGCTGCCTTAAAATACTTTTCGTCTAAGAAGGAGGATAAACCTAGACTTATTAAATAGATTATATTCTTAAAGGAATTTGATTTTGAGATGAGGGATAAGTATGGAGCTGAAAACCTAGTTGCTGACAAGCTATATAGGATCCCTAACACTCATTGTGAAAATCCAAGGGAGATAAACCCTCATTTTCATGATGAGAAGCTTCTTATTATATCAATAAGGTAGTCTACGTGGTATGCAGACTATGAAAATTTATTGAATCTAGTGTTTTTTACAATGATTCAATTTAGAACATAAATATTACTTTTTTTATAATACCTTGCTTTTAGTTGGTGTCATGATGGTATTCTAATGAGGTTCATTCCAATGGAATATATGGTGCCCATTTTTGATTGTTGTCACTCCACACCTTTGGGAGGATATCATGGTGGGGAAAAGACAACTCATAAAGTCCTTCAAGATGGTTTCTATTGGCCCACCCTATTCAATGATGATAAGATACTTGTTATATGATGTGATAGATACCAAAGGTTGGGAAATGTTGAGAGAATCCAGGATTTGCCACTAAAAGTTATTCTAGTGGTTGAGATTTTTTATGTCTGAGGTTTAGATTTTATGGCTCTATATCCATCATCTCATGGGAATTAATATATTCTAGTGGCGATAGATTATGTTTCTATATGGGTTTAGAAGTTTCTTTTCCCAAAAATCAGGAAAAATGTGTAATGAAGTTTGTTAAAAAGAATAGCCTTTCATGATTTGGATACCAAAATCCTTCATAACTGATAATTAAACACACTTTAAAAACCAAAAGTTTAAGCGGTTAATGGAAAATTATGGATGCGCCCATAAAAACTAGTACTTCCTATCATCCAATTTCTAGTGGATATGCTGATATTTCAAAGATGGAAATAAAATAGATCATAGAGAAAACAATATGTCATTCTAGAAATGACTAGTGTCTTAAATTATATTAAGCATTGTCAGCCTATAGAACAGCTTTTAAAACCCCAATTGGTATGTCTCCATTTAGACTATTATTTGGGAAATGTTTCCATTTTTCTATGGATTTGTAGCATAAGTCATAGTGGATAGTTAACGCCCTAAATTATAATTTTAGGAGTGATGGTGAGAGAATAAAGCTTTAATTGAGTTAAATAGATGAGATATAGAGAGAGTTTATAACAATTATAGGATATATATAAAGAGATATCTAAAATCATTCACAATTATATCATTAAAAACAAAGAGTTTAAACCTAGATAGAAATTCCTTCTCTTTAATTCAAGGCATATACTCATTCTTGGAAAACTAATGTTCAAGCGGTCTGGTCCTTTTATAGTTGTTAGAATTTCAAAGAATGGTGCTATTGAGATTGTAGGTGAAGAGAAAAAACCCCCAATTTCTAATGGCCAAAGAGTAAAAAATCATTTTCAATGATAGATGAAGGTCTTTGTAGCCTTCATAGTGTTTGAAAATTAATTTTTCTTACAATATAACTAAATAAATTAAACTTGTTGGTTCATGGAAGTCAACCCATGGTTTAGGATTGTCCTTCATTCTTTACTTTTTTCATGTTTTGTTTTTGAATAAAGTGTTTTTTTCTTTTCTTTTTGTACTCTGTTTCTTTTGTATTTGTGCTCTTGTATCTTCTTTTTAGAAAAATATGTATTCTACTATTGGTGTCAATGGGGATTAGTATTCCTGAATTTTTTTCATTTCATTTAGATTTTCACGATTGAACTTTAATGGATAAAACTTTATCAGGGAATTTCTTCACTTTTTATTTCTCCATTTATTTTTTTGATTCACTTTTACTTTAAAAATTCCCTAATATGTCATTATTCCATTATATATCGGTGAATCTATGACTCACAGAAACACTTAAGTCGCTATTACACGACTAATAATAAATCACTCAAAAGTGACTCACTCGAGGCAATGTCAGTGAGTCAATGAATTTATAGTATTGCTGAAATTTTTTTCTATGTGTCTCTTTGCTAAAAATTAGTGTGTCTTGTGCTAGTATACAAGAAAAATGGTTTATAAATTTCTCTTGCCTAAAAATTATAATGCAGGTCCTTTATTTCTGAAATTTGTTTTGAGTGAAATTGAGTTTGTAAAATTTAGTGGTACAATTTGTTTAGATTAACTTATGAAAAATTACATTGTGTGAGAATAAGTTTGGATAAAAATCCCTTGAATATTTATTCTCAAATATTTTTTTTAGTATGAAAATAAAAATTTTAAACATTAACTGGATTCAATGAAGAATATGTAATGTTTTTGGAACTATTATCGGGGAAGTCTTCGAGTGTCCATTTCTCTTTAAAAAATTAATAACAATTCATTTAAAAAAAATTAAAAAAAATTATAAATTGAAAACTAGGAAAAAATATTATTATGTCTATATTTTTGTTACTGTTTAGCCAGTTTTATCTATGTATTTCAATCTTATATACTATTTTTACCAACTGTTTGTTTCATAGTTAGTACTTATTTACTATTATGTTGAACTACTGAGTTACTATTCAATATGTTTGTGCTGAATTTCATCATTGATTTCCTTTTGTAAGAGCAAAATATCTTCATCTATTAGGTTAGATCTCTTGAACCCAAAAATAGATAAGAATTTGTCTACTCTAAAAGGAAAAAAACTGAAATAGAATGTTTATAACAAAGAGTTCACAACAATCAACAATGTTTTTACCATGAACTCTTAGAGGATAATGAGATGCCTATGATGAGGGAATTCCAACTCCATAAAGTTTCAATTAATCCTCAATCCATTATACTTTCACCAATTTCAAAAAATTATGAAAATAAAAAATCCCACATTTCTCTAATACCAAATTTTAATGGGGTATGTAATTATGGATATATAGTATTTATTAGAGATTTCAATAAAATTGTGCATCAATTGAATCTCTTATGACTCATATAAAATGAACTTTGCATAAGACGTTTTCCCTATTTCCTTAAATGTAATGTTATAAACTAGTTTTTGAGTGTTGATGAGAACATATTTTAGAATTGGGACCAGTCAATAATTCATTCATAATTAAATTTTACCCCCAATGACTTAAAAGATACTTGAGAACTAAAATCACAAGATTTTATCAAGTGGATGGAGAAGCCTTTCATGATGCTTCAAATATATTTTGGGATACGCTTAGGTAGTTTCATCGTCATCAACTCACATCCCACATTCCCATGATCATCTTATATGAAGGGATTACCTCCTCTAGGTAAAACCTTGTTGACCAAGATGCAGGGTTAATTACAATACTAATGAATATTTGAGACAAATTTATAACAACCTTTCTCAAAACTCTCAATATAAAAATTAGAGAATAGTAAGAGTGAATAGAAATGTTAACACTGGTTATGGAATGGAGATGAAAACTTAGGAAAAACTTTTAGAAATAACTAACCAACAACAATCATTAATGAACCAAAATTCCTAGAAATATATTAACCAATTTGGAAATCAAGACACTAATCAATCTCTTAGAGAACAATTTTCACAATATGGAATGTTCGGTCACACTGAGAGTTTATGTCCCAACTTTGACATGTCAAACCTACAAAAAGAAAACTCAATATTTGTTAATTATGGTCCTATAATTCCTACTAACAATGGACCCTTTTGTAATAACTACAATCAAGGATAAAAGAACCATCCAAATATATATTTGTAGGATCAATGATTGATAAAGGAACCTGCTGCCCCTAATTATCAAAATCAACCTAGACAAAATTTTAACAACCATCAATGGGACAAATTATCTAATTATCAAGGAAATTTTTATGGCCAAGTGAATTAAAAATGAGATAAAATATTAAATAGAAATGAATCTCAACAGGAATTATTACAAACTCAATTGAATAAACATAAATCCAAATAGCATACTAATAAATTTCAAAATGATGATAGAATGAAAAACATGTAAACACAAATAGAACAACTAGCTAGAGATTTGACTTCTAGGGATAAAAAAAGGATTATTAGTACAAATGAACATAACCCTAAAGAAAATATCATGTCTATTTTCAACATAACGAGACTTTATACTCAAACAATATCTGAAAAAGTATTTGAAAATGCTCAAACTGAAAAACCATGTAAATATAGAAATAAAAATATTCTTTATTTAGAATCTGAAAATCAATAGAAAAGTATTGAAAATGATAAAAATATAACCCATTCACATAGAAAAAAAAAGAATAAAATTATTTTGGAAATAAAAAAAAGAATATATAAAAAATAAAAATATGATGAATAAATTATGGATATTCCCACTATCTTTAGAAATTTTTTCACACCCATCCCCTTCCTTGAAAATTTAAAACCCCCAAGAAACACCAAGGCTGAGCTTCTTCAGGTACCTCTTCTTCTAACCAATCTACGAATGAACTTCCAATTCATCTATGATTTAATTTAAATTTCATATTTTTTTAAATCTCTTAAAAAATATTTCAAAAATTCTCTTGAATAATTGGCCACATTTAGCCTCATTGAAGAGTGAAACACTATGATATAAATAAAAATACCTCCCTATCTCAATGACCCATGTAGATTTGTTATACATTGTACCATGGGAAATTCAAGTCAAATCAACTACTTTTGTGACTTAGGTTCTAGTATCAACCATCTCCCATACTCAATATTTTAAAATTTGAGATTGGTTGATCTTCAACCCACCATATTCATCCTATAATTGGTTGACCATTTATTCAATCATCATGTGGGAAGGATTTATGACTAACTAGTTGGAGTTGGGAAGATATTTCCACCTACTTAATTTTTATTCCTTGATATGGAGTGTGACTAATATGTGACCATATTTCTAGGTTATCCCTTTTTGGCCACTGGTCGATCTATCATTGATGTATCTTTTGTTCATTTGATCTTTAATATTTGAGAACAACAAGAATATTTTACTTTATTTAAAAGTATCAAAAGACCAAATTTCCTAAAATATTGTTCAAATATTGAGTCCTTATAAGATGATAATCAATTTGAAAATCCTAAAGAATCTGAAAAACAATCCTCTGTTGAAGAAATAAATATGGAAAATGAATTTCATGATTTTCCTATGTCACATGATTTAGAGTATTCTCATATAAAAAATAAGGAAAAATTTCCAAAACTGGAGAACCACCCAATTTCTGCTTCTACTAGAAATAAGTCATCTATTTTTGAACTTAGGAACTTCTTGAGGAAAATTTATTGGGATTATTCTGTCACCAATACATCTGAACATGTTGATCTAATAGTGTGATATCTTATTAGACACTTGATGATTTTACTTGATAAATATTTTAAACTCAAATCTGTAAAATATGGACTCTAAGCTTTCCATATTAGAAAGTAGTGTTGTAAATTATGAAAATGGTAATGAAATTAAAAATATTTCATAATTTCAAACTCCCTATAAGAGATATGTTTAATAGCTTGGTTCTCTTTGGCCCAAGATTCTTCCATCAAATGAAAAACCACCCACTCTTCAGCTTAAACCGCTTCCTTTACATCTAAAAGATTCATTTTTGGGTGAGAATTACACACTTCCTGTTATTATTTCTATTGATCTAAATTATAACCAAGAAAAAATATTATTAAATTTCTTGAATAATTTTCAATCTTCTTTAGGTAGCACTATAAGTAAATTCAAAGTAATTATTCATTCATTATATATGAATAAAATCCCTGTGGAGCTAGACCACAAGCCTGGTGTAGAATGTTAATGGAGATTGAATCCCAACATGAAAGATGTTGTGGGAGTAGAATTCATTAAACATTTTCACACTTGTATAACATATCATATCTCATATAGTAATTGAGTCTTTTTGGTCAATGTAGTCCCTAGGAAAGGAATTTTCACTATTGTCAAAAATGAGAAAATGGAATAAATTTATGTACGAAAAAATCTACCAAATGGAGAGTCTATATAGACTTTGGAAAGCTTAATTCTTCCACTAGTAATGAACATTTAACCAGTCACTACATTTATTAGATTATTGAGAGGTTTGTGGGTAATGAATTCTTCTATTTTCTTAATGGTTATTCTGGTTACAATCTAAATATAGTGGCTCTATAGGATTAGAAGAAAACTACCTTTACATAAACCATTGGGACAATTTCCTACCGGAGGATTCCCTTTGGGTTTTATAGAGACCCTACTACATTTCAAGGGTGAATGATGGATATCATTTCTGACATGATTGAGATATTTAGTTAGGTTTTCATGGTCGATATCTCCATTGTGGGTAGTACATTTGAAACTTGTCCTGGAAATTTGGAGTTAGTGTTGAAGAGATTCTTCGTGACCAACCTAGTTCTTAACTATGTAAAATGTCAATTTATAGTCACTGAGGGGACTATGTTAGGACATGAAGTTCCCAAGAGGGATTTGGAGATTGAAACTTTTAAAATTGAAATTATTCATTAACTACCACCTCCTAAAAATGTTAAGGGTGTTAGAAGTTTCCTATGGAATGCTAGTTTCTTCTAGAGGTTCATAAAAGAATTTTGAAAAAAAAATCCCTTATGTTTCCATCTTTTCAAGAATTACCCCATTTAATTTTTAAGAAAACTATTTGGAATATTTTAATCTATTTAAATAAAAACTCACTACATCATGTATTATCACTGCACTTGATTTTTAAATCCCTTTTTAATTAATGTGTGATCCTAGTGATATTGTTGTTGGAGTTATCATTGGATAGAGGTGGGATAAAAATCTATATGTCATTTATCATTCTATTTTGGTTTCTAGATGAGGCTTGAAGTAATTACACCACTACTAAATAGGTTTTTGGGATGCAGTTTCTCCTTTAGGGAAGTTTAGGCAGCACCTCTTAGGTTCAAAAGTTGTCATATGCACTGATCATTCTTCGTTAAAGTACTTATTGTCTAAGAAGGAGGATAAACCCAGACATATTAGATGGATTCTATTATTACAGGAATTTTATTTTGAGATTAGGGATAAGAAGGGAGCTGAAAACCAAGTAGAAGATAACCTATCTAGGCTTCCTCACACTCATTGGGAATATCCAAGGGAGATAAACTCTTCCATTCTGGATGAAAAACTTCTTACTGTGTTAATAAAAAAATATTCATGGTTTGCAGACCATGCCAATTTCATAGATACTGCTGTTTTTTCCAAATATATGTTCAATAAATTGAGGAATAATTTTATTTCATACATTAAATATTACCTTTGGGATAATCCCTTGTTGTTTATGAGGTGTGATGATGTTATTCGAAGGAGGTTTATGCCAGAGGAAGAGATGATTCCCATTTTGTAATGTTGTCACTCTTCACCTTAAGGAGGACATTATGGTGGCGATAGGAATGCTCAAAAATTCCACCAAACTGGTTTCTTTTATGCCACCCAATTCAAGGATGGTAGGAGGTTTGGTGTCGGATGTGATAGATTCCAAAGGTTATGCAATGTTGGGAGAAATAAGAAGTTAACCTTGAAATGTATTATGGAGGTTGAAAATTTTTAGGTTTCGGGTTTAGATTTCATTGTACCATATCCATTATCCCATAGGAATGAATAAATTCTAGTGGCTACAGATTATGTGTCTACGTGGGTCATGGCAATTTCTCTTCCGAACAATCAGGCCAACAATGTAATAATGTTTGTTAAAAAGAATATCTTTTCAAGATTTGGAGGACCAAAACCCTTCATAACTGATAATGGAACACACTTTAAAAACTAAATTTTTAAGGATTTAATGGAAAATTAAGGATGTAACCTTAGAACTGGTACTTCCTATCATCCAAAATCTAGTAGAAGGGTTGAGATTTCTAACCGAGAGCTAAAAAAGTTCACAAATGAAACTATCTCTCGTTCTAGAAAGGATTGATATTTTAAATTAGTTGAATCCTTTTAGGATTATAGAACATATTTTAATACCCCAATAGGTATGTCTCCATATAGGTTGTTATTTTGGGAAATTCTTCAATTATCATGTTGAGTATTATCTTAAGTTATATTGGGCAGTTAAGGCCTTAAATATTGATTTTAAGAGTGCTAATGATAGAAGACTTCTTGAATTGAGTGAACTAGATGAGATAATAATCGAGTCTTATGATAATTATGGGATATATAAAGAGTGATCTGAAATATTTCATGATTATATCATTTAAAACAGAGAGTTTAAACCCGGAGAGAATGTCCTTCACTTTAATTAACGAATTAAACTCTTTCCTGGAAAATTGAAGTCCAAGTGGTGTGGTCCTTTTACATCTGTAATATTTTTAAAGAAAGGTGTTGTTGAGATTTTAGGTGAATAGAAAAAACCCCTAATTATTAACGGTTTGAGAGTAAAACTCTATTTTTAAGGATTTATAAAGGGAATGGTAGACTTCATTTTGTTTTAAAATTTATACTGAATAAAGAATAACTGAAGACTTTAATCTTAGTGCTTCATGGGAGCCAACTCGTTGTCCCTAATTTGCCTCAATTATTTTCTTTTTCATTGTTTTTTTTGAAGAAATTGGTGTTTGTTACTGTGGTGGTACTATATTTCTACTGGATTTCTACTCCTAGCTCTTCTTTTCAAGAAAATAAGTATGCTGCACTTGGTTTCAAGTGGAGTTGAATTACCAATGTTTTTCAATTCATATTGAGTTTCATGATTGACCATTAATGGATAAAACTTTACCCGGGAATTTCTTTAATTTTTATTTCAACTTTAACTCTTTTGGTTGACTTTTACATTAAAAATCATTTCTAATTCACTTTTACCTTTTATATCTGTGAGTCTCTCACTCGCCAATTCACTTGAGTCACCATTACACAAATATCGTGAATTCACACAACAGGGACTCACTGGTAGTATTGTCAGTGATTCAATGATTTTATAATACCGCTGAACAATTTTTCTGCATGTCTCTTTTATGAAAATTAGTTCTTATTGAGATGGTATACAAACAAAGTATGATTCATGTCTCTTGGCTGAAAAATTTTACTGCATGTGCTTTGTCTCTGAAATTTTTATTGAATTAGCAAGAGTTTTGAAAATTTTGTGTAAACATTTTATTAGATTAACTTTATAACAATTACATTGTGTGGGATTAAGTATCGGGGGGAAATTCCCTTATCTATTTGTTATAAAATTGTGTGTTTAGTGTAAATTTTTTCTATTCTATTGAAAATTTGTTTGAGTCTAATTTTTGAACATGATTACACCCTGTTCATTGTATGACTATGTTTCGCATGCTATTGTCTAAGATTAATATTATATTTCAACTTACTGGACTTAATGATAATGAATGTATACATGTGATTCTATTGTCAAATAATTATCATACCAAACACATACTTTTGAACTTAAATATGACCCTTATTCATCTCATTAATCTACTGACATTCAAATCTGCTTTGATCTTAAATAGTAAAATTGTTGTTCTCTATATTTTAATTCAAATTTGGGGACAAATATGTGTTTTAAGTGTGGGGTATAGGGTCAACATATATTGAGCTATTCTATACACCGATGGAGCCCATCAAATCCCTCTTCCTTTAAAAGTTTTTTTCAATAAAATGTATAAAACTTTTCAAAATTGTTTCACACTTTTAATCTATTTTGGCTTTACCCTGAACTTCAAATCAGTCGTTCCTAATGATAATATTGTATAGGTAGTTAAGAGTATCTCTAAATCTAAAACTTATGAGTGTGAATGATTGGTCAGTGATTGTACTTAATTATTTTTTGAATATTTTTTTAAGAACTATTCTTGAGAGTGAAATATGTTACATTCTTGTTGAGTTAGAAACATAACTTTAGAAATTGGATATTTAAACTATCTCCTAAGAGATACAAATTTTAAATTCTTTTTTTAATAATAATCATCTTAGTGATCCAATTTAAATGGTATTCAGATAGTCCTTTTCAAATTATATTAAAACTGGGATTTTTAATCACACTATGATTCTATGAGACCATAGGAACTTGATTAGTTTTATTTAACTAAAGACCTCTATAAAATTTTGAAAAAGTGAATATGCTTACTGTTAAGCACAAGATACATGGCTTGGGAAAAAATAAAATATTGTGTCTAAGGATAAAAATTAGTTCATTAATGTGAGGGTAATAATGAGTAACATATTTAGAATGAGACAATTGAATTATATGGAACCATTTATGTTGTGTCAAAAAATGATTCAAAAAAATTTAATTAAAATTTTCTTTTTGGAACCTAGGAGTTATTCAATGTACAAGGTTATTTTTTTATGTTCATGACTCCACTTACTTTTAACCATTTATCACTCTTGAACATAGATATTTATATTTAATAGAAGTAATTTAGTATGTTGTTTCATATATATGTCATTAAATCCACATAAGTATATGATTCTTGACTCTCTTAATTACACAATGAGTATCTGAAATTGGGAAAGATAAATTTGAACATTACATTTCAAAATACTTTTTCTCAGTCTTTGTCCTCTACTTTTAAATTGTTTGACATGTTACATCTTGAGTTAATTAAAAAATCACACTTTTGTTTTTCAATGTTAATAAAACTTGGAATTGATTGAGTACAATCAATGTTTATGTGTGGGGGAATTTGATGTGGTCTTAAAATTGATGAATTTTCCATATCTTTTATTTCAGTTTTAAATAATTTAATAAATTATTTTTACACATATTACTCAATATTATCACTTTTTATTTTTTATAATTTAGTTAGTTATTCAATAAATGTTTATTAATAACTTTTGTATTTTCATTCATTGAAATTAGCTTTTTCATCATTCAACGTTTTCATATTATTTATGCTATCTTTTATTTTTATCATCTGCTTTCCATTATAATTTTATTTTGATATTTAACATTCAATAAATTTATTGTTATATAATTAATCGATTATTTAATTTAAAATTTAATCTTTTTATTTGTTTCTTAAAATTAATTTACATCGTTAATTAATTTAATCTCATTACTTTATTTTAATATTTTTAATTAGATTTTTTATTTCTTTCAAATGTTTTAAATATTATGTCAACATTAGTTATAATATACTTTAATTCAAGATTTTAGTTTATAGTTATTTGTCTTAGAATTAATTAATTTATCTGTTGTTTAATTAGTTTTTACTATAAATTTTATTCTTATAAAGTAAATTTTTTTAATTCAAATCATTAATAAATTATTGGAATTCTAGTTTTATCTGAATTTTTATTTCAAGTCATTTCTTTTGGTCGTTTTTCTTAATTAATCAACTAGTAATAATATTTATTTTCATTCAATTTTTATGTTTTAATTAATTGTTTTATATGTTTTTTTAAATTATTTTGTTACATTGTAGATTTTAACTTTGTTTTCATTTAATACTAAATTTAGATTTTTTTTTTGTTCTCAAGATGAGTCACTTATGGATGATCTGTAAGTCCTCGAGCTACTGTTGTCATCCAATGGTAGCTTGATATACCGATACCCAATCCTTTTCCATTTTTTATTAAGTTACTAAAGCTGTGTTGGGAGATCATAACCTATAGACGCACCAATCCTAGCCAGTCTCTCATGCACTCACCGACACACCACTCAATGTTTCCCCTTGCTGTGACTTACTGAAAAAATCCCACTTTCCCTCATCTCACAAATATTCTTTTCAACCTCTCACTTTTCACTGGCACCTTCATCAATCCATGGGTCGCTAAGGCTATCGATTCACCCATCGTAGTTGGTGTCTCACGTCTCACAAACACACTTTACCCACTGCATCTACTAACACCGACCCACAACCATCAATTGGAAAAATTCTCCTTTTCACAGATCCATAGATCAATATCCAACAAAACATGAACAAACCAAATCATCACAAGCAAGAATCCAGTTATCAGATATCAATTTCATAACCATTGTGTTGAAACCCATGATCCTGAGCCAGATTAGTAAGCCGCGAACCATGGATCTGGTGAACTCAAGGTCATTCCCACTGCTGAGGAAGTACCACCGGATGGAGACCACTATTTTGAAGCTACCTATTTCCAGAGCCTCGGACCGTCGCCACCTGAATTCATTCCCCTAGAGTACCTCCTCCGTGTTTTGAAGTTTTCATTGCCACTTCACATCGAGATGTGGGTCATCGATTTAGAGATAATGGGTAGGAGTCGCTGCAATGGGTGTCATAAGAGTAATCGCAATTGCTATTGGAGCTGGATGAAGCCGTTAGTGATGAGGAGTCACCGCCACGAAGCCTTCGAGAGGATGTGAATTGAATAAGACAATGTGGGGGAGAAAAAATTAATTAAAAACAATAATAAAAAACAAAAATAGTTAATAATATTATATAAAATAGAATAAGTAGATAATAAATATATAAATTATATAACTAATTAATTAAATTTAATATATAAAAATAAAATTTTAAGAATATTATTTTATACATAAAGAAAATTATCAATTAAAACTAATCAAAAATATAATACATTTGAATTTACATTAATTAATTTAATAATTACAAAATATGTTTTTAAATAAAAAAATTATAATCATAACTACAAAATTAATAATTAAAATAAAGTAATTAATTTAATTAAATAAATAATAATCTAATTTTGAAATATAATTACTAATTACTAAAAATATTAATTTAATAATATAATCAACTAAATAAATATTAAATTATAATGTAAATAAATCTATCTAATTATAAATTAAAAACATAACAAATAAATTAATCATTTTATAATCATTATAAATACGAACATATAAAAACATCAAATAATGTAATTAAATAATCAATTAAAATATCTATAAATAAATAAAAACTATCATAAAATAATAAAATCACACTTTAATCTAATTAATTATATAAGTAAATATTTATTTTAAACTTTCATATTAAATTGCAAAAAAAATTAATTATTTTCTATTTTTTCTTTGTAGATTCAAGCGGGTCTAGAATCATGTCAAAATTCAGCTCAACTACCTAGAGTATAGTTAGATACATGTTTTATTATTGTACAACATTCATCTCACGGAAAAATGCACGTGATCGGATGTGCATTAAAGAAAAATTTAATATTGGTAGGAAACATGGGTGAAATGCGGTAGATGAGATTTGATTTAAAACATATCAGTATTACGAGTAAAATGGGATCACCATTCATTCACCATTTGAAATCCGGAGGGGAGAGAGATCCTTGGAGAACCACTCTTAGAGACCTAAGGAGCAACATAATCCGAGCATCACATGATTTAAAAGGGTATTTCTCTTCTTCTTCTTTCAATTCTAAAACATTGTAATCATATATTTCTTGATTTTGTAATGGACATTATTGTAGGATAAATAATTTGAGTTTAGGGGAATTTCATTTCTACTCGTTTTCTTTTATTTCCTTTTTCACTCATTATTTTCAATGATTTTGGAATTGATTGGTGAGATTAGTTCAGAAACCATTAAATATCTTTACAACACTTGAACATAATTTGAAACTCCACAATCATTTGGTGAGTTTTATCGTGGATGCACTTTTTAAAAAAAAAATCTTTTTTCAAAACAAAACATCAGAACATACGGTGAGTGTGTTCTATTGTACATTTCAAATTTCATTTTTGTTGTTGAATCATTTTTAGAGTGGATAAATCCAATATTGATAAATTTGTGTGATTTATATCCTAGAATGGGTGATAAGGAATTCTTTTTTATTGTTTTCATTTGCATTCTTTTTTTTGAAAAGGAATCCTTTTATACTAGTAGGATAATGTTTCGTCAGGATTTTCATCTTGATTGTTCATCTATCAGCATTTTCCCCCATGTTTCTCATTGTTTGCTTGTTACTTTATGTTTAATCATATCTCTTGAAACAAATTATAAAAATATATTTATTTCTTATCACTATATTTATATAAAAGTATACAATAAATATTAAAAAATTGAAAAAGTAAAAAATAAATTTTCTCCGCACTATTTTCAACAGTAGGACATTTTTGAAGAAAATTGGTCACTCCAACTCTACCTTTTCATTCCCTCATATTTGAACATACTTTCCATAGAACTTTAGTTTTTAGGAAAATGAAAATATTAAACTTTGATCAGTTTCAATGAGGAACATGTATCTCTACTCTAAAGATTACCAAGGAACATGGTGTAATTGTTCAAGGCTTTAATGAATACCAATGAACTCATATGGGTCACATTACTATTTTGATAACTCAATAGGTACCACATGTATTGACCTGTACTACCATGATATTTTAATAAAAAAAATAACATTTTTTGATACTTAACATAGGACCACCAGACATATGAATCGTAGTATTCAATGAAATATACAAAAGATTTTTACCAGATTAATTTTATCCCTTCTATAAGTTAATCTGGCTAACGAACTCCATAGTCGCCAATTATTAAATATGACGAAGGGTAAATTGACATACTAAGTTAATGTCTAAGCCCTTAAATCTGATCATTAAATTATCTTTATGCCCTTAACATGTCTCAACTTAAAAAATCACCATCCTTCTAACCCAGAATCATTTTAGAAACTAAGAGTCATAAAATATATGAACGAAACTTGAACAACATGTTACATTTAAAATTATTCATAAGCACATAGAAAATTATTTATTATCAGAGGGAAATTACTATATAGGGATATCCCATCACTAAATCATAAAGCATCATCTTTTAGACTATCGTCATTCTAAAAGGTCTCTAGACCCTACCACCTATCATTTTGGTTTAACACTACCTAAGAAGAATCCAAATAACCCTACGGGAAACACTCACATTCCATTTATAAGAAAAATATCAGGGGAAAACATAAAATTCCCTTACACATTTTTTGAAACTAAGAAGTCCACATTAAGGATTCATTTAAACAATTAAATTAATTCTTTAATATTTTAAACATTAAGAAATGGTCGTGTTATGAAATTAAAAGTACATGTTATTTAGCTAACACCATTTGAAAATATAGGTGAGTTACATCAAACTTCATTCCAAACATTATTTATTTAGCTACCATCCTATCACATTTTTGGAAATTTATCTCATAAATGATTTTTTCCATAAGGACTCTCATAATTTAATAATATTTAAAGAAAATATCAATTCTTCCACAAACCAACCAAGATTTCCCTAAAAGAAATCAACCAGCCATTCTTTTACATACCCAATGGGCATTCCTGATCCCCACATGCTGGAGACAAGAACCCTAGCATGGAACAACACAGCATTGGGAATGATTCCACCAAACATGATAAAAAACAAGGAATATATATAATAAAAAAAATTGAACAATAGAAGAAGAATGAGATGTAAATACCATAACTATATGAAAATAGTGGAAAAAACCACCACAATAGAAGATAAAACTAAAAAGGAAAAGTCCAACTACAAAGGACCCAAACGAAATAACTACTCCAAATGATGACATGGAAGAACTCCTTCCATCTCACAACCATCTCCCCAACCAGCTGACAAAAACCTAGATGCCTCACTATGGATCCTTGGGATTCCATCCACTTGAAGACAAAAAAAAGGTTTATGCACCACCAAAGATGTGTGTACGGTGTGAGAAAATAGGCTTAGTAGGATCCCAACCAGTTTCTCCATAAAAAGACACTATGTAGAAATTCTTTTATCCTCATTTTACTTAAAAACATGTCAAGATAAGTAGCAAATAATTTTTATAGAAAACAATGTAAACCTTTCTTTTTTTAATAGTTCTAAACAAAATCATGTATATCAATTTCAAAGACCATTTTCCACATCATTTTTCACAACCATAAACTATCATATCAAGGCAAACTTAGAAATCCAAGCTATAAAAAATAGAATCACATGTATCACAATGCCAAATAATATAATAGGTCCAGGTCGTAGACTACTCATACCACAATAATAAAGTTCACAAACCAATTCCTAGAACAATAGGCCTAGGATTCAGAGGAATACCCCATGAGTAAACCCCCCAACAATGTCAATATTAGACACCTAGAACAACATGCAGAGGAAATAGAAGAAATTCACTAGACAAACCTCCTTAATAATCACCAATCAATGGAAAATTCCATCAGATAAACCATTCACATAAGAACCCAAGGTAACCCATTTGATCTTTTTCATAATTCATTTCAAATCTTTGAAAACCATTTCCAAACCATTTCTAATTACATTTCAATTATTTGAAAAAACCCCTCTTCTATTCCATATCTCAATAAACAAGGAAAACCATTTTTCATTTAAACCCATTTCAACACACACAAAACAATCGTAAAAATTTTAATATACAAAAAAATATATAAATAAAATAAATTTGGTTCGTCAATGTAGGATAAAAAAATAATTACATAGCAAAAAACTCAGGTAGCACTTGTCAACAATTGAATACCTAATTAATGAAACTCAACAATGTCAGAGAGGGCCCGATAATCCATTCCAGATCATGGTTGATTCAATTTACAAAGCAATGGGTCGGATGAAGAGGGTAAACACACATACCATAAAGAAGAATTCCCACCACACCACAACCAATGGAAGAAAAGGCAACCATAATTAGATAATACAATGAATATAGGAAGAAACCAAGAGGAATCACCAAACATGGACTAAGAATTCCAAGATTCCACCAAACATAGATGTTGTGATCAAATTAAATGTATTAAATATAATTTTTACTCACCAAGAGAAATGCACCACAACCACAATAGATATCGAGTGTCAAACAGATCAATCTAAAAGGGCTTGATTCTCTCAAAAATGCACTCGAACTGCCTTAGGCTATGAGCCATGAAGAATCGGGGAAGGAATTGAAAAAAAAAACACCCTCACACTATTTCAAAAAACTATATGTGGGATGCTACATAGTGTGTAACCCAGTTACATGATGTGTAACCCCATGACACACATATGCCAAAAACTTGTCACCTTATATTTAAAATAGGTTATTTAAATAAGTCACGATGTGAAAAGAAATTTCACAACTTGTAACATTCACATCGTGAATCCCCTTTCACGGATTGTACTCAGCAACCATTATATGTCATGTAACCCAGTTCAAAAGTTTGAAATTTTCCTACATCCAACAGAAAAGACTGGTTAATGTAGAGAGTCCAAAAAATATATGACATTACAATTATAGGTATCCTCACAACCTCAAAGGATGGATAAAACACAATGTGGTTAAGGGAGTACCTGATAAAATGACAATGGGATGTTACCAAATCCCCACTATAAATAATTTCCATCCCGAAGAAGTCATGTGGAACATGTAATCCCTGGAATAAGTTGATTACGTTGCACCCTCATAAATGAGTCACATTTCCAAGTCTCAGGATAATCTGATCTATCCTTTTAAAGAACTCTATCCAATGGAATAGACATCCCACACAATACATTCAATTGAGAGTCAATGATCTCTACCGGATGTCTCCAAAATAAAAGAATCTAGTTTAAAATAAATTTATTCCCAACTCAGAACTTGAGTGGAGTTAGGGTGATATTTACTGATCTGAGATATATAGAAAACATCATGAATACCTATCAACTGAATTGAAAATAATAACTAATAAGAAACTTGTCCAAGCAACTCAGTGACCTCAAATGGTCTGACATATCTTGGAGCCAACATTCCCTGCTTTCCAAGTCGGCAGTGACCCAAAAAAGGAGAAACATTCCTGAAAACCCAGTCACTAACGGAAAACACAAAAGGTTGATTCTACCAATCCAAATATGATTTATATAGACTCTACGCTGTGACCAGATGTTGATGTACATCCTAAATCTTTGAGGATGTTTTCGGGACCAAATTCGGTCCAACTAAGGATACTTCACCCACCACATCATAATAAAGTGGTCATCTACATGGGAAACCATAAAATGCATCAAAGAGATCCATTCATACCGATGAATGATAACTATTTTTTTAAACAAACTCAATATGTCCCAGATGTTTATCCGAAGATACTCTGAAATCCAAGACATAGGTGCAGAGCATATGCTCTAGGATCTGAATTAATCGCTCTGTTTGACATTCTGTCTATGGATGGTAAGTTGTATTCAACTTGATTTGAGTTCCCATTGAATCTTGAATACGCATCTAGAACATCAAGGTGAACCTTGGATCCCTATCTGAAACAATTTCTGAAGGAATCCCATGCAACTTCACAATCTCTTGCACATACAACGTACCCATATCTTCAACTATAGTGGTGTCTTTAATCATAATGAAATGAGAAGAATTGTCAACTGATCAATGAACAACTAGATATAATTCCTTCCTTGGGGAGTCCATGGAAATCAAACAGAAAAAATTCATGGATAGCTCATCCCATTTCCAAACTGGCATAAAAAAAGTTTGAAGAAACCCAAAAGGTTTCACATGATCTACCTTAATCCATTGGCAGGGGTAATAGTATGACACCAACTCTGTAATGTCTTGATTCATACTTGACAACTATAATCATCACCTCATGTCCTAATATATCTTTATAGTGCCTAAATGAATGTCCCATAAAGAGATGTGACAATTAAATAAGACTAAACTCTGCACTGATTCTTGGAAGAAATTTATTTTCCAAAAGTGAAGCATACCATCTGAAGAAAGAGACCAATTTGAAACGGTCTCCCCAAAAAAAGGATTTCTCGAGTCTTCTAAAAATCATCATCCTATTGAGGACTCTACAAGATAGGATCCACGAGAGATGATGATAACTAAACACTATCCAGAACAATACTTGAAACATCCTCTTAATAATCTAGGTACAACTGAGCGAAAAAACCCCTTGAGGTTCCACTCCCTCATTAATTCTATGACAACCTATGATTGTACTTTCATTCTAAGAGTGTCTGCAAATACATTCCCCTTTCCTAGGGTGTAAGTGATATCTAAGTAAAACTTATAAAGGTATTATACCCATCGCCTCTATCTGAGATTCAAGTCCTTCTAGGAGAAGATTTGACTAAAACTCTTATGATCATATAAGATAGTGAACCTTTACCTAAAAATCAGTACCACCAACACAAAAGTGTTTTCATGACTGTAGTAAGATATAAACCCTGATCAGGGTAACTCTTTTCATGTGGTCTAAACTGATGAGAGTCATAAGCAACCACATGGTCATCCTGCATAATAACACATCCCAAACTAGCTTCTAAAGCATCACAAAACGCCACATTCCCTATACGAGGATTAGGTAATACCAAAATAAGAGACAATATCTGAATTCATTTTAGTTCATCAAATGAATAATGACACATCGTATACGATGTGAATTTCACTTCCATCCTGGTAAGAGACATTAAAGGCAACATTAACTTAGAGAAACCCTTGATGAACCTTTGGTAGTATCCAGAAAGACCAATAAATCTTCATATGTCAAAGAAATCCCATGGTTCCTTCCCTAACAAAACATCCTTTACCTTCTCTAGATAAACTGAAAATCCATGCTCAAAAATTCTGTTACCCCAGAACTTCACTTCTAGAATACAAAAAACTACATTTCAAAATCATTCAATACAAATGATTATTTTTTGAATTTTTCACAACCAAAATCAAATGCTGCTTGTTCTCACACTTGAATTTTGAATAAATCAAAATATCATCAATAAAACTTACCATTAAAATTTCATGATATTGATGGAATTTATGATTCACCAAAGTGATAAAAACTGCTGGAGTGTTAGTTCGAACAAAAGGAATCACATGATATTCAAAGTGGCCATACCTAAACCTGAAAGTGGTCTTCAGTATATTAGTCTCTTGAACTTTGAACAGATGATAACCCAACTGAAGATCAATCTTCGAAAAACAATTTGACCCCTTTAACTAATCAAACAGATCATCCATAAAAGGCAACAAATATTTTTATTAACCTTTACCCGGTTCAACATTAGATAGTACACACCTAAACGAAGTGAACTACAAGATTTCATGTAAAATATACTAGGATATGCCAAAGGTGAAACACTTGGGTTAATGAAACATTTTTTCAATAAGTATTCTAATTTAATCTTGAATTTTTTTTTCTCCACTAGTTCTATAAAATAAGAAGGTATCAATATCATCTACATACTTTCCAGTAAATCAATTGTAAACTCTACCAATCTCTTTAGAGGAAGATCAGAAGAATCATTTGGGAAACATCAATAATGTCATCAAAATAATGGAAATATCGTCAATAGAAGAAATTTAATCTTTCTCAAATGAAATACAAACCAACAAACTCCTGATCTCTAGGTGGGAAGGTCCTGCATGACCTGACCTCGGGTCCTACTCCATCTGAAACACATGATATCTCCCATAGATAACAATAAAATAGACACAGAAATGAAAACAATCAACCCTAGATTGATGAGTGGCAAGAAAATCATTTCCGATGATGACATCAAAGAGATCCAGATAAAGAATGAGAAAATCCCAGACTAACTATGTATCATCTATCGTTAACGCACAAGAGCGACTCCTGAACCCCTACTCTCTCCCCATGCCAAGAGGTGTTTCTAATTCTATTTTGAAGTAAATGAGTTCCATTAGAAGATTAATAACATCTACAAAATGTTCATATATAAGTGACTGGGAGGATGTAGTATCAAATAAAGAAATTTATACGGAATAGTACCTATAAGTATATCCAAACCTATATGAACATATGTTGGACACTCCTCTAGTGTGTGAAAATTATTTCTTCATGAGGAATGTGGCTGGAGCCATGAAGTATTTTATTTTTATGACTACACCACAATAGCCCTTGGAGTTGACAAAACCTAACCATAAAAAGGTATATTCATAGAATGAAAAAATCATTGTAAGTGACCAACGCGTATAAATATATTGCACACATTGGAGGAAATATGACAAGAATGCATGTGTTCCTGACCTTACCACACTGATAGCAAGTCAGAGTCACATTACCCATTATAACATATGGTGTAGAGGAGGCTTACAACTGAGAACCACCTCCACTACTCCTGTGATGATATTGACACTTCCTATTCTTCCCATGTGAACCACTAAAGATGCCAGTCAATGGAAAAGAAGAGGTGTAAAATCCAACCATTCCTTAGATATTATTTTTTACCATCATAGCTCAATCTACCATCTCCACAAAGGTATAAAGATTCAGCATAAACACCTGTGATCGGATATCTGGTCGCAAACCCTGAATGTATTAATGAGCCTTCAGCTTCTCATTATTCACAACATCTAGGAAAAATAGACAAGCTCAAAACAATTGGTGCATGTCGACACTGAATTCTCACCCTATTTTAAATATAGAAACTATAGATACTTATATAGCATCAAAGACTCTGGAAAAAACAAATTAAAGAACAAGTTTTTGAAAACTGTCCAATCCAAGCCAACATTTCTATCTGCTTGGACCATAGAATCCCAACATTGATTTCCCGAACCCTTGAGTCTAAACGATGTGCACTTTACCATGATGTTTCTAGGTGTCCCCAGAATGTCAGAGATTTGACTTATCCTACCCAGCCAGTCCTCCATCTCTTGAGCTTATGTTATTCCTTTTAAGGTCATTTGACACTCACATAATAAATCTTGTGATCAATCTATCTCTCTTATATCTCTTGGTTTTACCTCAACCACTTTTTTATGACCTCGTGGTACACCTTGTTCAATAGCATAGAATGCCCATATGATATTCTTGATGATATTCTAATATATAAGTGGGTTCCCTTGAGGATCATTAGTTGCACCCTCCCGAGGATCTCATGGAAGACATATTGGAGGCATACCACTATACACAAAAACATATGAATGACTAGACCAAAGAATCTCAGTTCAAACTATAAACATATAAGAAGAATGTAAGATTCAAAACAAAACTAAACACTAGATACACACACCCTAACATCCCATGGAAACTTGAGTTTCTTCATAACAAGAACTAGTTAAACACTTATCGCAGCCTATCTCTCAGGTCCTGAGAATCCTCTCTCTAGCCTAGCAGACATCCCAAGATAAAGACACTTTAAAAAATACCTCCTCTTATACCAAATTGTAATGAATCGAACTAAGTTTCCTTCAAACCCAACACCAGACCCATTTCATTATATGCCCGAAGGGCATTCCCATTCTCCACGGGATGATGACAAGCACTCGGGTATTGAACAACCTAACAGAGGGAACGATTTCACTAAACCTAATCAAACACATGGAATTTATGTACTAAAAAAGGAATATAGGAACAAGAAAGAGAGATATATATGCCATAACTGTAAGAAAATAGTAGAATGAGAGAACCAAAAAGTAGCAAGAATTATAAAGGACAGGTCAAACTACGAAGGACCCAAACCAGACAACTAATATAAATGATGGAATTGACAAACTCTCACCATCTCAACCCCAGTTACCCAAACTGCTGACTAAAACCACTCCGCCTCACTATAGATCCTTTACTTTCCCTACACTGGAAGAGAAAAAATGTTCTACGCACCATTGAAGAGGTGATTTAGGTGTGTATAACAAGCTCAGTAGGATCCAACCAAGGTCTTCCATAAAAAGCATCCATATAAACAAATTTGTAATTTCATTTTAAAAAAACATGGCATGATAAACAGTGAAGTAGTTTTATGGAAAACATGGTAAACATTTCCCTTTTTCCGCAATTCTAAACAAAAGTAGGTGTATCAATTTCAAATAACATTTTCCAATCTATTTTTCACAAGAAGAAACAGGAATAACAAGGCTAACTAAGAAATACAAGAAATACACAACATAAGAAAATGTATTAAAACACCAAGTAATACTACACATCTAGGCCGCAAACTACTCATACGAAAAAAATATTTTTCATAACTCAATTCCTAGAACAAAGGGATTAAGAAGTAGAGGAATACCAAATGGGTAAACCCACTAATAATGTCAATATTAGTCCCCTAGAACAATAGGCCTCTGAAATAGAGGAAATCCCCATGAAAAAACTTCTTGATAATCACAAAACAATGGACTATGGCTTCATATAAACCATCTACCTAAGTACCTGGGGTAACCCATGTACCCTTTTTCACAACCCATTTCAATGTTTTTAAAATATTTTCAAAACCTTTTCAAATTTCATTTCAATGCATCGAAAATACCCCTTTTCCATTCCATTTATCAATATCAAGGAAAACCCATTTTTCATTAAAAAACATTTTCAAAACACTCAAATCAATCATGCTAATTTTAAAATAAAAAACAAATTTAATGAAAAAATCAGGTTCATCAACGTCGGTTACACACGAAACCACCTACCTCAAAACATAGGTCGCAAATACAATAAACATAATCCAAAATCAATGAAACCCAACAATGTCAGATAAGTCCCTATAATAAAATCCATGTCAATGTCAATTCAATTTAGAAGAAAAGGGGTTAGTGGAAGATAAGAAACCCACATACCTCAATGATGAACATCCACCACACAAAGTCCAAAAGATGAAAATGACTCTAGAACCAGATCCCACAATGGATCTAGGATGAAACCGAGAAGAATCACCGACCATAGAAGAATGGATGAAAAGACGCCACCCAACAACAATAACGTGATAAATGAAAATGATGGACTAGAATGGTTACTCACCTAGAGAGATGAACCACAACTGAAATGGAGATCGATTGTCGACTGAATCAATACATATGAGATTAAGTCTCTCAAAAACGCCCTGGAACAACCTTAGGTCAAGATATGGGAAGAACCGACAAAGGAACTGAAACAATACTGTCAAAAATTGTTTTAAAAACTATACATGGGTCATTACACAACCAGTAACCCAGTTACCTGAGGTGTAAACCCCACAATCCATATACGTTAAAAAATCTACCACCTTGGATTTTAAGAACATTATTTGAGGAATTGGTGACATGAAACCCTCTTTCAAGACATTTAACTTTCACAGTGTGAACCCACTTTCACGGCTTCTGCCCATCAATAGTTACAAGGTGTGTAACCCAGTTACACAACGTTAAATCTTTTCATATCATGCAGAAAATACGGGTTAATGTTGGGAGTTCAACAAATCTATAACTTCACACTTATAAGTATCCTCCCAATCTCAAAGGAGGAAAAAACCATGATGAGGTTATGGGCGTACCTGATAAAATTGTAATGAGATTTTAAAAATTCCAAACTATTGGGGAACACACCGTTTTGGTTGTAATTAAAAATTAAATTATAAAATTCAACAAAAAATAATTTTTAAAAGAAAAATATAGGGATTCTATATATTAAATGGGGATTGGATAAGTAATATTCCACCAGATATCTACATGTAACACCATATAAGCAACTGGATAAAAATTAAATAACCAACCCAATAGCATTAGTATACCTCCCTGGGTTTTGTAATAATGCATAAAAGAAAAGGGTCCCCTAATTGAGTCCAATTATTTCATTCAAAACATTAAAACACCCTTCAGGTTTATCATAAGAATAACACACCTTCAACAACCAACTTGGGACGAGTCAAGTGTTACTCATAATCACAATTGGTCAAGACCGGCATACTCAGATCAAGTCAAGTATGTTAAGAATCCTATCATATGGGTCTTAATTCTATAATTATAGAGGTACATTATTTTATAATTTGTAATGATACACCATTTCATTTATGTTCATTTCACATTTTTATCGAAATTTAACAACTTTTAAAATTACACAACAGCCCTATTAAATTAATTACCATTACTAATATATTAAGTTAATTTATTTTATAAGTTTTAATTGAAATATATTTAAGAACAAAAAATGTTTTTTCCTTTGATTTTAGAATATAATTAGCTCATTTATAGTGGTTTGATTATATGGGTTACCCTTCCTAAGATATTAAGGCCCATGCACTTTATAATTTTTTATTGTCATCCATTTAATAACAAACATAAAATATTAAAAACATGAAACCAATCACCCAGGGATCAAACATATAATGGTTTTTTATTTAAGGTGGCACCATCATGCTATATAGGAGAACACCATTTAGGTTTAGGCAGACACATTAATAATAAATCAAATTTTATAATTATAACTTGTCAGTATATCATGTTAGCACTAGAAATTGTAAACACTAAAATAGAAAACCACATAATAATTGAATATGTAGAATAATTATACTAAATAATCACTGAATCATTTTTTATAGACAAGAATGCTATGAAAACACACAAGGAACGTACAACATTTTATAATGAAGTAAATAAACACAACCTACCTAGCATGGAATATGCATGTATTTTGAATCTCTATGTGCTCATAATGAAGAATGTATCAATATTTCTTTGACATAGTGTGATAATGGTAAAATACTATAAATATCATAAATATATAAAAAAAAGTAAATCAATCACTCAAGGAGAAAAAATCATCAATTGTAATTACAAACAACGTGAACAGTAGTCTTAGCCCAAGGCACAGGGTCTTTTCTCTATGCATGGGTTGATTACTCCTTGGAATTGTTATGTACCAAGTGTAAAAACATTCATGTTATTGTATATACCAAATCAAAAAGTAATATTGAAGGAAAAGAAACCTATTATTCCCCCTTTATAACATATCGACCCTAGGAGACAATGAAATGATGCCACAAGTTGGTTGGTCCCACGGCTTCAAGCACACCTCACTTTTTGACAGAGGATACTAACAAGAAGTGAGGGTCCAATGATGGTATTGTGGGGAGACTATACCCTCATCATCAGAGTGGACCAAAGATATAACATACTAAATTAATTTACAACCGAAGTAGTATAAATGGAAGGTGTTGTAAAATAATAATAACTAATAAAATGTCCAACACTAAATACACAACCATGTATTTCCATGTGATTATAAAATATGCAAGGAGTAGTCATACATATGATAATAAATAAATGATGCCAAATGAATGGAAAAATCTTTAAATGTTATATCTATGAGAGTCCTGATATTCGTCTAAATCATGTTCTCATAATCTCCCACGTGAAAATGTTATAGCAAGATCATTATCCATGAACACAAACCTATAACCATGAGCTCTATTTGGGTATCCCAGTGCATTGGAGGACTGAAAAGAGTGTGATATAAAAATAGATGGATTACCCCAATAGTGTCTAATGTTATCCATTATTTGAATATAAATCAAAGTAGGGTGTAGGAATATCAATTAGGTAGTAAGTAAATTAATGAATATAAAGTTTGGGTAAAGTTCCTACAAAACACCTAGCCGACCATACCTGCTTTGAACTAAGCCTAAATATTTATACAAATTCCCATAAGTATATATAATAATATATGTAAACATATATGTGTACATATATACATGCACTAGAGGTGATCGAAGTAGTATGACCAATAAATCAAAGTGATAGAAAGGGGGTGATAATAAGGTAGTCCATCCACCCATGGATATATGCCTAGAAATCCAAGAATGAGTGCCTCTTAATCCAAAAAAAAATTCATTGTAGTCACATGTTATTGAAGATAATACAATTAGCTATTTGAGGAGATATGGTACATATCCAAGGCATCCAAGTAAAATTATCATCATTGGGAAATACCATTGGTCAAATGTATTAAAAAATAAGAATGATGTAATTTATTTTTTCTATGATCCCATCCAACGCATTTCAAAATGAGGAACCCATGTATAGCACAAAGAGTAACATAATCCTATTTATTCTATGAGCTCGTCCATGGAATTACATAAAGATGAAAACAATATATTACTCAGAACTACCAATACACCTATGATTCAGTCCATGGAAATTCATAAAAAGGGAACCCAGGTATCACTCAGAGTGTGATTAAAAACATCTAACACCTAATATAGTCCAAGGAATTCCAAACAAAATTAATCCCAAGTATCACTCAAGAAATAATTCAATTCAAGTAACTGAATATACTATCCATAGTATTCTGTGGTGGATAACCTAGAATCACTTATGGTAAAAATAATCACAAATATCCTCTGAGATCATCCTAGGAATTCTATAAAAGGTACCCTGATATCACTCAAGGAATAATACACTTCAGCCGACCGTTTAAAATTATCTAATAAAGTGTACCATGTTATTGATCATGTTGTGTTGAAATTAAAATATGAATAATAAATAAGCTAATTACAAATTCATGCCATATCTCATTTCAATTATAGCACTATTTAATTTAATTTCAAGTATAATTTAAAACTCCATGGGAAGGTCCATTATTTTTTTAATTTGAACATTTCCATTTAATCAAACCATTTCATTGAAGAAGGTAGCACACCTCTTATGTGCTTTTGTTAAAAAACGGGACATGGTTGTAACACCAACTATTTTTAATCAATTTAAGCTTCTCTTACACTGGAATTAATTAAAGATACATCAAAGGTGATTAAATACTAGGTAAATAATTGTTCAATGATTATTTAAAATAATAATGATAAATGGTGATTAAATTTCCTAAGAAAGAATAGGTAATGACATATAATAAAAACACCCAAGAAGTGGTGGTTAAAGTTGAGGTGGGTGACCTCCTATGGTTTAATTTAATGCACATTGAAAAATTAATTCAACTATTTAGGTTCTATATATTAATTCCACATTTAAAGAGTATTGCAAGTACAATCTGGCATGCATCATAATGGAATATTTTATAAAATAGAGAGATGTTAGCGTAAAAGATATTGAAAACCTAAGGGGGGTGTAAGGGGTGTATGCATGGGAGGTATCCTTATAAAATGAGGGAGTAAAATAGGGAAACCCTTTTATGGGTTGGACGGTAAAATAAATCATTTTCTCCTTTTAGTAAGGCTCATGGTTAGTCTATATAGTTTGGCTAGCCATTCCCTAACCATGTAGCTCATACTACCTAAGAGCCAAACCGTACATGGTTTGGCTCTATATTTACAGATAATAGAGTGATAATAGTATTGTGTTATTGGTTACTTGCCCCTAACCATGTAGGCTTGTCACAATTTTGGAAAACCATGAAAGCTCAAACACCCACATCAGTAATTTACTACATACATAATGCACATTCACGCACCCCACCTTTAATGTTTCATCAAATTGTGCAACACCGCCCACCCCCACTACATAAGGGTCAAAATATTTCACCTAGAGGGATTCAAAGTTTAAAAAAACCTTGTTCAACTATCTATCTCTATAAGAAATTAATTATTCTTTTCTTCATTCCTGCAAAACACATCCAAACTCTCGAGACACATCTCATACCTTAAATTACATCTAAAAACACTATTAACTGTTCCGATATTTGTATTTAAATTCTGAATCTCAATTAAAGATATGGCCAATCCAAAATATGATTATTTTAAAACTACCATGGAATATCCAATCGTCCAAAACATCGGTTGTTATAGAACAATTTGTGTAAGGTTGTTAAGGAAAATTAAACATGATGCTTCATAGAGGAGGTAGTTCCCGCACATTCATGGAAAATGTTTTTTTTCAATAAGGAAAAAGGGATAATGTGTTTAATAGATATTAACATATAATTATTACATTTAGTATAAAAATCAATTTATTTTATTAAATATGAATGAGAAATATATATATATATATAGAAAATTAATATATAAAATAAATGAAATTTTGGAAAATTATTACTCACATTGATGACATGGTATTTCCATTGGAGGACTCATTGGAATGGTAGTCTTAGATAATATCTAGTGAATAGGATCATAATAAGGTTAAATATGATTCTATAAGTATGTATAAGGGAATATTTTAAATGGGAAGCTAATTTTTTGAGTGGTATTGAATAGTCAGTGAGATGTCCTTTTTATAAATGGTGACGAGGACAATTTTATAAATATTTCAACAGAATATAAATATGGGATATGTTTCTCATGTAAAGTGGATTTGAAAATGGATAATAATTTATTGCGGGAAGTTTGATGATAGATAATCTCAAAAATTACACTTAGAAACATGTTTGTAACATTTTTCAATCTTCTAACACAAAGATTTATTATCTTTACCATTTTTGATTTAAAATAGTAAATTGTTTTTACCTAAGTAAATAATAATTCAAGAAAAAACTTAAAACATACCTTATAAAATAATTTGAAACTATTTATTCTAAATTAAAAATCAATTTTATCAGATAAAATTTATATACGTAAGTAAAATAAATTTTAACATTGGATAATTTAATATGAAAAAACATTATTGAATAATAGTACTTTTCTGCTTAAAAATTATGTTTAGGGTAAAATTATCAATGTATTTTATTTTCATGATATGAATTGGTTTGTTATAAAATATTAATGGATTTAAAATAAATCTAAATCCATGTTATTACAAACTAATATTTAATTTAAATAAAATATAAAAAGAGTTTTTCTTGTAAAATAATACATATGTCATTAAAAATTTACTTATAGGTCTTAAAAATTCAAAATAATATGTTTCAAATGTAGATATTTATATATTAAATTATTACTTGAACAATTAATAAATTTTATACACATTTAGGTTTGGATTATAATGTCATTAAATTAAAATCTTTTGTAAAAAATGTATTTTTCTTTATTCACCTAAAAACAAGTTACATTAAAAGATACTAAAAAACATCTTACTCTGATATTGGAATTTAAAAAATAAAAGTTTATATATTTTGGGTAAATTAAAATTAAAATTTATCTTTAAAATAAATTCATAAATAATTTATCCTTAGAGTGAACATGATGTATTAGTTTTGGTATGTAGTGTTTACCTTAAATTGTAGTGCCTCAGGTATCGTACCAACAATCATTATAACCATGACAACATCTTCCACAATTTCTCAAAAATGTTTCAAGATATTTTAATTTGTTAGATGTCATTATATTATTCATATTCTATATATTTTAGTAGTGCCCATTAGAATTTTAACTAATTACTATTTTGATCCCTCTTAGTTTAAGAATTCTATGGTTTTCATACCTTATCATATTATGACAATAATATATAGCTATGTGTCCAAACATTCCACAGAAACAACATTATTGGATAATTATTGGAATCTTCTATTGTGTTACATCTCAATTGTTTGAGGGAACTTCAAAATTCTAAATTTTGACATAATCATCCTAGATACATCCTGGGTAACTCTTTCTAGTTTTATTCTTTTCTTCCTCTTTTACTGAATTGGTTGGTTTCTATATTTTCATTATCCATCTTTTTCTAGAGTTACACTATTAACTATTATATTTATTGGAACTAGTACATATAGATTCATTGAATTGGGCTCTTAAATTCTCTTTCATTATATCAGAATGTGGAACTTCCAATGATTTCACATTCTTTCTACCACTCAAATGAATCATTTTAGAGGTAGTAATTCCCTTGTGAATTCTATAAGTTGATATTATCTCAGCTTAATGGTAAGTTAATACATGAGTTTTTACCATGCTCAGTTTCACCACCATCTTAATGAACTTTAAATTCAAATTGTTCTTATTATCGTCAAGACACCTCGCTTAATCTCCAAATTAAACTTTATACTCTTTTATGTTTTATTCATGAAAATTAATCACCAATTATTTGATTATTTTTTTCATAATCCATTACTCTGTGAGTATACATCAGTATATGGATATTTTCTCTAACAACATCAATAAACACATTTTCATATATAATTCTTTCCCAAAAATGTTTTTTTAGTAAAATGTTCTTCATATAGTATAATCTATTTAATTAAAGAATCAATGTGTTCTTTTAAGGCATCTCTCTTATTTTTTTTGGGGGGGGGGTTTCTTTATTAATTTTAATCTTTTTCTATAGTGACTTCTTAATATATTTTATTATTCAACATTTAAATTATAACTAAGAGTTATTAGAATCAACAATAGTTACTCATGAATATGAAGAAAATAAAAAAAACATCCCAATCTATATTATTCTACTAGAGAATTCTTTTTAATTAATATTTTTCTATGGAGAATGTTTTTTTTCAATGTTGGGATGATTTTTAATTTTCTTTTACAAGCTATATGAGTATATTTTATTTTTATAACTTATTTGATAAATAATATCTTGTATCATTATATTCCAATTTCAGAAATTATTATTCCCTCAATAGACCATTCATATATTCAAGTTTATATTTAACAATATCAATGAGTGAATTCTTCGTATATCCCATGATTTTAGATTAAAAAAATAAACTATTTCTAGGGGATAATAATCTCTATAAATTTACCATAATTCTCCTTCCATAGGATTATTTTGAATGGATAAATCAAAATAGACCAAGCTACCCTTACCTACTGATGGTGGTGGATCCTCATTCCTCTGATTTCTAGATAATACCTTCTTAAATTATATTCTTACTTCTTATTCTAGTTCTTCATGGTTGTGTCTGAAACCTCTAGGTTTCTAAATCATGGGATAACTTCTATTTCCTTCAACTCAAGATTAACTTCCTTAAATTCCCCCCAAAAAATATTTATTTAACATCCATAAATATTTATACCAGATATTTATTTTAAAAACAACTAGGAATAGACTTATAGATCCAAATATATGTATAATTCTCTTTGATAAAAAGTGATATTCTAAGAAGATCTTGTAGATATGACGAGAATAGATGTGAATAAACAATGTATAAAATTTACCAACTAAGGTTAACTATATAATTGACTAATCCTATTATATCCATTATAAATAATGGATCATTGATATGTTCCCTCAACACTTACTCCCTTATAAAGTATAAAAAAGTTAAAGAGGATAACGCAAATATATTTTTACATGGTCTGACCCTTATCTGGGAAACCACAACTTACTAGGCTCAAGATATTTGACTCACAAATTCATAAAATTCTCATAAGTGTTAAAATATGTAAATCCAATATCCTTTAACCCAAGAGTACTAATTAACCAGAACTATAATGACATAGTATTATTCTTTCAAATACGCTACCACCTGAAAATTTCCTTCTACTTTTTAATTATAATATTGTGTTGTTTTTACTAGAACCATTATTATTAAAATGTTATCCTCAAACATCATTAGATATAGAACTTAGACATTCTTTTTTCTTTCACTGATCATAAAATTCATATCATTTTATCCTTATTTTCATATACTGATATATTGGATCACTCACTGCATCAAACTATGACTTCTAAGACATCTATAGATTGGAACTTAATGTTATTCTATCCATTCTCTTTTGAAACTTCTAAATCCATATGAATCACTCAACTCCTAGGAACTTTGGGTCTTATTCGTCTAAAATCATCAACCCTAAATATTTTTAAATTTAAATTGGTTGTATTATTCCTATTCATATATCTCCTAATAATATCATCATCTCTCTCAATGAATTTCTCATCAACATCACTTTTAACTCAATGATGTTCTCCCTTTATATATCCATGACTAATCAGATAAATGTGGGGAAAATGTGGTATTAAATTTGAAACTCCCTCTCACTTCAATTCTTCAGTCAAATACAATAAATAATTATGAATATATCATATTTTTGATTTCATCAAAGCCTCCATAAACTCAGGGAAAACATACTTCAACTCATATTTATCCTACAGCCTCTAGTTCCTCCTTCTGAGTATCTCAACATATTAAAATTATTAATTTCTTTCTTTACTCAACATTAATAACTTGTTTAATCTTTCATTAATATTATTAGGTTCCAAATTGTCTTTTTAAAATTGGTTTCATTTCATGTTTGGTGTTTGATCTATATATGGTTCCACAACTCTTCTACATTCTTTGATTGGAAATATGTCTTATTTTCATTAAAAGTTATTTCTATATAACCATCCAACAATAAATTTTGTATCCATGTCATCTCCAAATTAATATTGATAACTTTATATAATTGATTCTTATATCATATCTTATTTTGGTATCCTTTCAATTTTTTCATCTTGTATCCTCATGGATATTATCTTTCAATAAACTCCCAAGTATTCTTATTGTAACCTTTTTTTTCAAAGATACAATATTTTGGAATATTTAAATTATCATATAATAATTTCTTCTAGTGATCTTACTCTAAATATTCATATGGTGTATTCCTAAAACACCTTTCATTCAATGATCTTCTATAGAAATTAATTAGATCCTTATAGCCATGCCTTTAACCTCATTCAATCATCATAATCCATCAGTGCTTAAAACATCCTCAATAATTATTATCATGATTATTATGGTCTCAAACCATTAAAATTTTATCCCATATTAATTTTTACTTGAAAATTGTTCTTTTGGTCATCTCAACTCTTGATCATCATATATTCCAATCAAGTCAACATGTAACATCCAATGCTTCTCCCTTTTTCTATGTGTATATACTTTATTATCATTAAATGTCACATAAATGACTTATTTTTAAGTTAAATTCCATTTAATTTCCATTCATGATTTGTTTTGGGGGTTTTTCATGCTTTTATGGAGGAATGGGTCAGTTTTCATGAATTGGGCCAAACCGTTAGCCCAATTCCAGATTTAAAAATAAATTTTTATTCCTTTATAACTCCTTCATTTTTCAACATTTTTCATCCATTCAATTTCCTAATTGTTATTACCTGAAATATTAACACCACCATATTAATATGAACCATTTAAGAATCCATAATCATGGTGGATATGGGTTTTTATTTAAGGGATTGGGCATGCCCGAAGCCCATTTTCTACATTAAAAATAAATTTTAATTCTTTAATATCTCCTTTAATATTAACCTATTTTCTGTGATTCCAACTCTCACCCGAGACCACTTAACTAAGGCGCAACCCAATTCTCTCCTACTTCAATTTGGAGCTCAATAGAATCGCCACATTTTTTGAAACTTCTCTGGATTTCATAAATCTCCCAGATTTGGAGAGGTAAATTGATCCTTTCATAACTCCTTCTATTTTTACTCTATTTCCCTCATTAATGTTCCTACATGATGTCTTAATAGTTTTTTGAACCTCCCTTTAATGTTTGTATGTTTTCAAATTCAGATACTAGTGTATTTTGGGTTGTTTTATTAAATATTGTTATGAGTAAGTGTTTCTCTCTTGAATTTCTTCCTTATCCTAAGGGTTTCCTCCCTCTTTCATTATGTTATAAAATGTCCAGAAGTTAGGTTTAGAACCTATGGTTTGATTTGGTGTATTTTCAGTTAAATATTTTGGTCTAGGGATGGATTTATCATCCTTGTGATGCGGCGGTGGTGTGGTTGATGTTTCGCACCATGTTTTGAGGGATTCCACACTTTTGGTAGGTGGTTCCTTGTGTAAACAGTTATTGATGTGTTAGATTTCTTTATTTACTCATTTTTCATATTCCTCATATGTTTGGTGTGTTGCAAAAACTGTTTATGATTGATTTGGTAAAGTGTTTAATTTTATAGTTGCATTTTAACTTGAAATTGGGTGTTTTCATGTGTTACTCGTGGGGTATTATTTGGGTGTATTTTATAACATATGTAATTGGTTTAAAAAATATTTTTTGGCCTGAAAATTATGGTTTGGTAATGTATTAGTGTCATGTGGGCCTAAAAAGATGGTTTTTGAATAGCTTTTATGTGTAAAACATTGTTATAATTCTTGAGATCATTTTATGAAAATGTGTATTTTAATTTGAATCATTTGTAGTATTATTCAAGGTGATTTTATAAAACTTTAAATTTGTTTTATAAATATCTCCATGGATTCCAATTCTATTTTGGATAGGAATTGGTATGGTTTTTGGTCTTAAATGGGGGTTTAAAATGGGTTTTTTGTGCAATACATATTTACATCACTAGGGTTCTTTTTATGAAAATTGTAAATGTTTTAGTTGGTTAAAAAAGGTGGGAAAAGGGTGCATATGTACTGTTTGGTATGATTGTTCACCTATTAAGGGGTTCTGAAAGTTAAATTTATGTTTTAAGATGTCAAAAAAATTTATAATGTTTTGTAAATTTATGAAATGTTTTTTTAAATTGTGATGTTAGAGCGAAACTTGTTTGTGGGATGTTTCATGTATGTTTGATGATAAAATGATTTTGAAGGTAAAAAGGGTATTATGTAACAAGTTAGTGGGATCTTATGAGAGTTTTAATATATTGGAATTATTTTATAAAATTATTTAACAGATTTTTTGAAGTGTTAATGAAATGTGAAAAGTGTTGTGGGAAATTTTCGTGTGAGTCGGATTTCAAAATCAATTTGAATGAAAAGTGGACTTTTGTGACTTGTGTTGTATACATGTGGGATATTTGGTAAATTAATTATATTTAAATGATACTTTCATGTGAAAAGTATATTCATTAACTTGTTGAACTTGTTTGAGCACAAAGGGAAAACCTGGGTATCTTGGTGGGTGGACGTGTACTAGTATGCTAGTGAATCTGTGGGGTTTAGCCTCAGTTTAACTTAGCAAGATTGACGATTACAACTCTAAATAAACTATGATGATGATTATTTGGGACAAATATGTTATGGGTATGTTACCTACTAGTGGCTCATGCATGAGAATAGATATTTGTGATGGTTACTCTCACCGAGATACGAGGTACCTAGGACCCACAGCTAGCTAGTGCCATGGGGTTATTTCCCATTGCTTGTGCTCACTAGATATTTTGTGCTTACCGTCAGCATATGGTATGAGTGGATGGAAAAATTCAGTAGCTTTTTTATTTATTTTAAACGTTTTATTTCTTTAAATTAACCCACCAGAAACTATTTTTATTTAATGTTTCATCTTTTAGGAATTGTAACTAGCATTTCATGTTTTTTAAAACTTGCATGTTTTTCGTCAATAAATGTTTATCACATGCAATCTATTAGTGGTGGTATCCTATTGGGATTTTTCTCACACCGTACTTACACCCTTGGGTGTAAGTATACTTGTTTATTTTTGTTTTCGCAGGTTTGGTATAGTTTTTAGTTCCAGTGGTTCAGGTTTCTAGTAGGTCCATGGCGGTGAAGTCTTGTGGAGATAGCTTGAGGGAGGTGCCCCTTCCCATGAGGGTTCTTGGGATGTTCCCTTTTTATTTTTTACCTTTGTTATAGTATTTTTTAGTTATTTTAAAATATTTAATTCAGTTCTTATTTTTTGTAAAATATTGTTTGGATTGAAAAATCCAGATTCGTTTTATTGGATTATTTTGTTGTTTTATGTTTATAAACTCAGGTAAATCATTCCCAATTTTCATTTTATGATACCCAGACACTTGTGATAGCCTGTGGGGATTAGGAATTCTCTTCAATCATTGTCATGGGTTGGGTTTGGTGCCGGTTTTGGTGGTGACCAGATTCGGTTCGTGACAAAATGGTATCAGAGGTGGTTTATGTTTACGCTTTGGGTCATGTTATTTGGGGAAGAGTCAAGATAGTCTAGAGTTAGGATTGTTGGGACTTGTAATTCTAGTTTTGGGTAGTGTTCCTGATCAGCACACCTCATCATGGGATTCATGTTTCCAGGAGATGTCGTGATTTATCTAAGTCCTTTGGTTTTATTGGTTCGATGAGGATTATGGGAAATGAAAAGAGAGTTGGGCTAAGTGTCTTAGTGAGATCATAAGACCTGGAAAGCCATGTGGATCCAATTATATTTCCTAGAACACTCTCTATGATAGTGAATTGATTGGAATATGGCCTCCAACCATATGTCCAAGTCACCCACTAAAACTAGTTTCCTCTCGCATTGTTTTGTGCTTTAGTTTTGAAAACTTGGAACTTTGGTTTAAAGCAGCATAATGTTTTTGTTAAATGATTTTCAAATAAAGAAGGAATGGTTTGATTTATGAAATGGTGGAACTGAATTTTCAGAATTGTTTTGAAATGGAAAATGGTGTGCTTACACCTCTTTTAAATGAAGGAACTATATCGAAGTTGGTTTTGAAAAGTGTTTCCTATGGAGTTTTCTAAACAATCAAAGGGTGTTTTAATGGGATGAGATGTTTTTAAATTGATGTGAATATCTTGGAAGTGAGTTATTTTCTGAATGTTTGTGTCTTTTTGAAATGTTTTGTAAGATGTAAATTGGGATTTTGATTTTCTGGTTACCAGTTTTGAGAAAAAGGTTTTGTTGGTTGACTATTCTGGTTTTGAAAAGTGGAATGATTTTTTTTCTTTTAACCTTTAGTATTTCCATGAGTAACCACATGCATGGGGTTATATGGGATGATGGATGGTTTATGGAATGAATGGATTAGTGTTAGGATGTATATGAGGAGGGTTCCCGGTGTGGCATAGAAACATGCATGTCTAAGGCCCATGGGGTACCATTGGTGGATATGTTAACTGCTAAACATTTTGTTTTCAAGAAATAATTTTAAAGAAAAATATGATGTCTTGATGAATTGTATGGGATGGCTTATATTATGTGTTTTTTGAAAATGTTGATGTTGTGGGATGTTTTGAGTCCAAGAACCCCTCCTATTTTAACTGTATTTTGGATTTATGTTTGGTCAGTAAGCTGTGTAGAAGGACTAATTAGTAGTCTCCTCTGAGATATGTTTCGGGACACCTTTATAGTGGTTACCTTAATGTGTTTGGATCTGGTTTATGGCTTGTTTTGGCCAATGTACCATCTTGTTTGGGTCATTGGGTTCTCTCATTGGATAAGGTTTTCCCTCATTAAGGGTTAATTCATAACTGAAGTGAAACCCGGATTGTTTCACCATTGGAAAATCCTCCAGTTGAACAATATATGGAATCTTTTAACAATATTTGTTGATTGAGTCTACACTCATTCCTTTCTTTGATTTTTAGGTCCTCTAGCACTGGGAGAGTGCTCGTGGAAGGTTCAAAGAGACCTTAGTTACTTAATTTTCCTAATTTGTCGAAGCTGGAAGTATTCTAGGGTTGTTAGTGGGGATGAGTGTCGTGATGGTGTCTAAGACGGCCTCTGGGTTCTTCATAGTTTCTTTGAAGCATGAGTTCATGTTCAACAACCAGTGTGGGAAATATGGTCATGATAGGATATTTTGGCCACTTCCAAGAATTTTGTGTTGTTTGGGGATGTTGTATAAGTTCCTTCTCTATGCATTGTTTATACCAGTCACAATGGTCATGTTCGGTGATGCCTTATGATGTGATGTGCTTGATTGACCATAAAGGTGAATGTTGGGCAATCATCTGATAGTTTATGTTATGTAGGGAGAATGTCTCCCTTGGAAAAACATAAAAATATTCCATTTTAGATAAAGGTGAGTATGGGTGTTTTTTACATCTATTGTTTCTCACCCGAACAAATATGGTGTGATGTGTGTGCATCTTCTAAGACCTTGTTTCAATGAAATATAGGGTTACTGTAAAGTGAGTTTGGAATGTGTTATGTCTTGGAAAAGTTATCGGGGATTGTGGTGTAGTTGTTGGTTGCACCGAAAGAAGAATTCTCATTCAGGGGGGTTTCCAAAGCCTAACTACGAGGTCGAAGATGCTTCAATCATTTGAGCTCCAGCCATAGGTCTCGAAGAGAAGCTGACTCGTAGTCAGGGGAAATCCCAGGGTTGTTTAAACCCTTGTACAAATTCCAATCCTCAATATGAAAGATATGAAGAGTTTAAACCTATGGTGTCATCATCTTTCTTCTGTTGTTCGTGTTTGGTGGAAATAGCTGGAGGGCCTTGTACCCTTGTCATCGCCTAATGTTATTCCCTCCCCCTTTGGTTTCTATTGAGTATTTGGAGAAAGGTTTGATGATTGCATAGATAGGTTGAGCACATGGTTTGAACATGGTTAGTAGTGACCATGCCCCAGAAAACCATGTAGATAGAAGGATCCCCACTATTAGTTCATGGTTTCCCAAACCGTGTAGACTAACCATGTCTTCGTCCCAACTCTTTAAATTTTGGGTTCTTTCTGTACCAGACAGTGATGGTCACTTATGATGGTTGGTTATTATGGCGTGGAGACCCAATATGAGTCTTATATAAGTTCTTTTGTAAAGTAATGATGGATGTATACCCTTTGTACTGGGGAGTCCATTCAGGCCTCCCCCTCTTTGTGTCCTGATTCTATCTCGGAAAAAAATATAGGTTGTATCTTATGGTGGGGAGCCTATTTTTGTTCCCCCGTACCAGTAAATCAGACTTATCCATGGTCTTGGATTGGAATTAGGTAGTCTCATTCAAAGCTATCAAGGTACATACATATTCCTTGGGTAAAGTTTGGGATTGGAGAGTGCCTAATGGTTTAGTTATAACAAGGTATGTGTAACCTTGTTCTATGTTGTTGTTCGTTTGGGTGAATTGATTGAGTCTTGTTTGGAGATTGTTTAAGAATTTTTTTGGTATAAAGAATAAATGTGATTGGTCATATCAGGAAAGTGGTGTAAGATTACTTTGGGAGAGTAATAATTCATTAATTGATCACTAGAGGTGTTTTGGACTTTGGGGGTGAAACCTGGCATGGGAGTACCTCTTGATTTCCAGTCAGGTTTGGTTGTTGCTTTGGCCTTGATGTGACTTTATGGGGTGGAATGTTTTCGTGGTGGGGAGAATTGTCACATACATGACTTATTGTAAAGTTAAATTCCATTTAATTTCCATTCCTGCTTTTTTGGGGGGTTTTCCATGCTTTTATGGAGGAATGGGTGAGTTTTCAAGACTTGGGGCAAACTGTGATCCCAATTATAGATTTAAATATAAATTTTTATTACATTATAAATCATTCATTTTTCAACATTTTTCACCCATTCTAATTCCTAATTTTTATCCCCTGACATATTAACACCACCATATTAATTTGGACCATTAAGGCTCCATAATCATGGTAGATACGGTTTTTATTAAAGGGATTGGGCCTCCCCGAAGCCCATTTTCTACATTAAAAATAAATTTTAATTATTTAATATCTCCTTTAATATTTACCTTTATCAGTTATTACAACTCTCACCCGATCCCACATAACTAAGGTGAACCCCCATTCTCTCCTACCTCAATTTGGATCTCAATAGAATCGCGAAATTTCTCGAAGCTTCTCTAGATTTCATAAATCACCTAGATTTGGAGAAGTAAATTGATCCTTTCATAACTCCTTCTATTTTTACTCTTTTCCCCCCATTAAAGTTCATACATTATCTCCTAATAGTTATTAGAACCTCCCTTGAATGTTTGGATGTTTTAAAATTCAGATACTATTAGATTTTGGGTCATTTTATTCAATATTGTTTTGAGTAAGTGTTTCTCTCTTCAATTTCTTCCTTCTCCTTAGGTTTTCCTCCCACTTTCATTATGTTCTAAAATGTCCACAAGTTAGGGTTAGAACCTATGGTTTGTTTTGGTGTATTTTTTTCTAAACATTGTGGTCCAGGGCTGGATTTATCATCCCTGTGATCTGGTGGTTGTGTGGTTGATGTTTCACACCATGTTTTGAGGGATTCGACACTTTCGGTAGGTGGTTCCATGTGTAAACAATTATTTATGAGTTATATTTCTTTATTTACTAATTTTTTCATATTCCTCATATGTTGGGTGTGGTGAAAAAACTTTTTATGAATGATTTGGTTAAGTATTTAATTTTATAGTTGCATTTTAACTTGAAATTGGGTGTTTTCATGTGTTACTCGTGGGGGTATTATTTGGGTGTATTTTTTAAAATATCGAATTTGTTTAATAAATTTTTTTTGGCCTGAAAATTCTGGTTTTTTAATGTATTAGTGTCATGTGGGCCTAAAAATATGCTCTTTTAATATGTTTTATGTGTAAAACATTGTTATAATTCCTGAGATCATTTTATAAAAATGTGTGTTTTCATTTGAATCATTTGTAGTATTATTCAAGGTGATTTTATAAAACATGAAAGTGGTTTTATAAATATCTCCATGGATTCTAATTCTATTTTTTATAAGAATTGGTATGGTTTTTGGTCTTAAATGGGGGTTTGAAATGGTTTTTGTGTGGAAGACATATTTACATCACTAGAGTTCTTTTTATGAAAATTGTAAATGTCTTAGTTGGTTAAACAAAGTGGGAAAATGGTGCATATGAACTATTTGGTATGAGTGTTCACATATTAAGGGGTTTTGAAAGGTAAAGTGATTTTTTAAGATGTCAAACATTTTTATAATGTTTTGTAAATTTCTGAAATGTTTTTTTTAATGGTGATGTTGGAGCAAAACTTGTTTGTGGGTTGTTTCGTGTAAGATTAATGATAAAATTATTTTGAAGGTAAAAAGGGTATTATGTAACAAGTGAGTGGGCTGTTATGATAGTTTTAATATATTGTAATGCTTTTATAAAAAAATTTAATGGATTTCTGGAAGTGTTAAAGAAATGTGAAAAGTGTTGTGGACTATTTTGGTGTGAGTCGGATTTCAAAATCAGTTTGAATGAAAAGTGGACTTTTGTGACTTGTGTTGTATACATGTGGGCTGTTTCGTGAATTTATGTTATGGAAATGATATTTTAATGTGAAAAGTATATTCATTGACTTGTTGAACTTGTTTGAGCACAAAGGGAAAACCCGCGTATCTAGGTGGGTGGATGTGTACTAGTATGATAGTGAATCTTTGGGGTTTGGCCTCAGTTTCACTTAGCAAGATTGACGCTTACAACTCTAACCAAACTATGATGATGATGATTGGGGACCACTAGGTTATAGGTATATTTCCTACTAGTGGATCGTGCACGAGAATGGATATTTGTGATAGTTACTCTCACTGGGATACGAGATACTTGGGACCCACAGCTAGCTAGTTCCAAGGGGTTATTTCTCATTGCTTGTGCTCACTAGATATTTTGTTCTTACCGTCGGCATACAGTATGAGTGGATGGAAAAATTTAGTATCTATGGTATTTATTTTAAAAGTTTTTATTCTTTAAAAAATCCCACCTGAAACTATTTTCATTTAATGTTGCACCTTTTAGAAATTGTAACTTGCATTTCATGTTTTAGAAAACTTCCATGATTTTAGTCCTTAAATGTTTATCACATGGAATATATTAGTGGTGTTATCCTATTGGGATTTGTCTCACACCATACTTACACCCTTGGGTGTGGGTAGACTTAGTTATTTTTTTGTCGCAGGAAGGGTACAATTTTTAGTTCTAGTAGTTCGGGTTTCTAGCTGGTCCTTTGTCGTGAAGTCTTGTAGAGACAGCTTGAGGGCGGTGCCCCTTGCCATGAGGGTTCTTGGGCTGTTCCCTTTAGGTTTTGTACCTTTGTTATAGTCTTGTTGAGTTGTTTTAAAATATATAATTTAGTTACGATATTTTATAAAAGATTGTTTGGATTGAAAAATCCAGAATCGTTTTATTGGATTCTTTGGTTGTTTTACCTTTATAAACTCGGGTAAATCATTCCCAATTTTCATTTTATGATACCCAGACACTTGTTCTGGCCTGTGGGGATCTGGAATGCCCTTCGGGCCTTGTCATGGGCTAGGATTGGTTCCGGTTTTGGAGGTGAACAGATTCACTTTGTGACATTAAATATACTTCTTAATCTCCTTAATAACCCTAACTTCTGGTGGTATGAAAAACCCTTCTCTGAATTATCTACTAACTCTACTACTTATTCTTTATACATTCCCACTTATTACTTTATGCATATCCTTTGATGATGCTACATACACATGCATATCACAATTTCACATTTCACCAAATGATTTATCAAAATTCTTGTTATTTGCATTATTTATAGGGTTAATTTAACTATACATTATTTAGGTATCAATCTTGGGGACATTGAAAATTTTCTCGTGTGGTCCATCCTTTTAATTTACCTCAATTTTTTCTTTATTCAATGTGAGAAATTTTTCCATATCAACTTTTAATATTTTAAATTCATAGCAACTGGGGAACTCTTCATTATCTATAATTATATTTTTTAACTTTTAGTCAACCCGTTTCATGTGTCACTAACTCGTATCTTCAATCACTCAAAATGAGGCATCAGTCTTACCATATTTTAGCTTAACTATTCAATGGTTTCTCTTAGATCACCCATTTTATTAACAAATTTTCCATAAAGTACATTGCAACATATTCAATACATATATTTCACTTGAATAATATTTAACCAATAATCATATTTTTTTATGATTCTTATGGTATGTTAAATGAATGTCTCTTTAACTGTCGTAGAAATTTATTTCCACATATCCCATATTACTTCTAATGATATAAACCTTATACTTCCGGGTAGTATATCTCAAATATATAATGTTTATACTTATAATGGTTCCACCTTCAAGAATGTAAAACTTCAGTAGAATCACTTCAAGAAAATCCATAGGAACATCCACCATTAACATACTCATTGAATTTTAGACTAGATATTTAAATGAAATATAATTTATCAGAATAATAATATGATGGGTACTTCATATCTGATCAATGTATATACACTAACATAGTTCATAAGCCTTGTAGATGTAACATGAATGATCATAGTTCATAAATTTATGTTCATTCACTTAAGTAGATTATCTTGAAACATGATTTTAGGTACATCTTAACTGAATACAAGATTGGTATTTCATTATTTATTAGAAACATGTCATCGATATATACCACTAGGAAAATGAATTAACTCCCAAAAAACCACTTATTAAAATGTTGATTATAATAATTCTATATGAAAAAAAATTCTTTTACAGATTCATCAAATACAATGTTACACATCCTATATTATTTATTCAAGACATATATCGGTCTTTGTATCTTTTATATCTTATTAGAATCCATCGATGTAAAAATATCCTTTGGTTCTAATATATAGACACATTCAATAATGTTCCAATTAAGGAATTGTATCTTAATATACATATTCCAAGTCTCATAATCATGTATAGATACTATAAAAATAATAATATTGATGGATTTCAAAATGGAAACTAGTGAAAAGGTTTCGTCATAGTCTATTATTCAACATTTTTTAAACCACATAGCCAACAATTGTGATTTATGGGATCTTGATTTAAATTATAACAATAGATTCTTCATAAATACCTATTTTTACCCAATGGAATTTACATTAACTATTTGTTAGACCAAAACTAAACATTGCTCAGATATATAAAATCCATCTCATAATTAATAGATTTTATCCATATCACAACATCAAATATCTCTAACACCTACATGTAGGATATAGGTTCATCATTATTAACTAATAATGATTCAACATCCTTGGTGAATATAAAACCACATCTTTCTAGTTATTTAACTTCCCTTGTTCCTATATATATAACTTTTTTCCCTAGAACATCCTATTCCAAAGGGTATTTTGGAATTTTTCAATCACCAAATCTTTTTTATATTGAGAATAAACCTCATGGAATTCAATTTTTCTTCGAATTTATCTTTTGAATATGGATCCACTCTATAAAAAGTGGGATTTCAGTTAACCAAAATATTTTATCTCAATTTTTATGTGGATAATATCACATACTTTCTATAATAAATCCTATAGGGGTACTAGTTATTTTTTCAGAAATAGCCTTAAAAAGTTATACATAATCCCATGAGTGAGTATGAAACAACACATGTTTCTTATTATATAACATATTATATAGAATATATTTTTCCATTTTAGTTATCACATGGTTTTGTGTGTATAAAATAGTCAACAGTTAATATCCCCAAAATCATAATGTAATATTTTAATGACTCATAATTTCCCTCTCCATGCCTAACAAGGTGTGGTTATTTCATTAACTAACACCACCCAATGATGTTTTATAAGGATGAGTGAGTTGATAAAGAATCCCAGTGTCCCATAAATATTTGATGTACTCTTGGTTAACATATTCAATAACTCAATCCAATCAAAGCAGCTTTATCTTCATGACATTTTAATTCTATACATCATTACTGAACTATATAAATCACTCAATGGATTCTAAGTTATACTACTTAATGTATAAATACCATTATCTACACATGTTTTAATTAAAAATGATAATTTAAAAATATCCATGTCCAGATTTTATGGGCAAACCCCCACACATATTAGTGTGTTCCAATTAAATGAGTTGTGTGGCCTTTTCACCCTTTCTACCAAAAGGTTGTTAGGTTATGTTGACTTGTAAAAACTACACATTTTTTAGTGGTTTTAGATCTAAATAATACAAATTGTCATCTTGACATAAATTTTTAAAGAAACTCTCATTTGCATGAAAAAATCAGTGCTGATATAACTAGATGTGATATTTGTCTTGCAATATTTTTTTATCATCTACCAACTCATAGTTTTCATATTCCAATATATAAAGATCATTATTCAGATGTGTTATACAATAAAATTTTTTATCTTTATAAAATTAAAATATATTATTTTAACGAATGAAAATAAAAACATCCTTTTCCTTATTGAATACAAATATAATTTTTTTGGTAACACTAGGAACATAAAAATAATTCCTTAAAATCAAGATCAATCTTATTGGAAATGTAAAGTTGTAATCTTTTACAACCAAGTTATATAGTCCATTGTTTTTGGCATCTTGAATATCCATCAATCCTTTATAATCCTTCATAAATATATATATTTTACGCCTTTGGATAAAAATGTGAGAACCATAAGTTTTATATAACACCCATATGGTATATATAGAAATATTTTACTCAGTAATGAATGGACCAGGAGATTCCCATTTATTTTTCAATTGGTGGAAGTTATTTTTCTAGTGTCCATACATTCAATATAAAAAAATCATACTATATCTCATTAATTCATCTACATTTCGATTTTACTCTTTATAGAAGGATGGTTTCCCACATCACAGATAGTAGTATTATAGTTTTTTTAAATAATACAACCACCAATAAACCACACACCTCTCACCACACACACACGCACACACACACACACACACAAATATATATATATATATATATATTGATTTAAAAAACATGATAAATATTTGATTGGTTAAAAAATTATTATAATAACTCCCATAAATGTTTCTTTAGAGGCATTGGGACCATATAAAAGCTCTCTTTTAAAATTCTAGAAAATTTAATCAATATGTTTTCATAACAATTATCAATATTTCTCTAATACCATTGAAGGAACCGAGAATGAAATGGAACCATGAATGTAAGTGTGATTATAATTTTTTACACCAAATCAAAAATAATATTGTTGAATTGACTGATGATTCATATTTTAACTCAAGTATTTCATGAAATTTAATATTATTATAAATAATTAAAATAAAACCCATGTGTAACTTTTTTATCCAAATGGTATCTGAATTTTTTAAAACATTATAGAATTATGACACAAAATTATTCTCTGTCTAGATTGTTCATACACGTAGCAAATATCCCCAAACATCATGACATTATTTTTGGGTGTTAGAATGGAATATTGAAGGCCTTAATACAATAGTATGATTGAAATGGATCAGGAAATCGATTCTGAAACATGGATCAGTCCATTTTTTATTCCTCTATCTTGTATCTAGATAGAATTGAGGTGGGGTAAGCACACTCTAAAAATCATGTAAAAGGCCAAATACCTTATTCATGGCTAAAAAACCTGCTTTTATGGTTATTTTTTACTTTGAAAATTTTACCTTAAAAAATTTATATGATAAACCTCTTAAACCGACCTAAAATGAAATGAATAACAAAGTAAACAAGTAATACATGCCATTATAATTTCACCATTCACTGGGAAAAATAATAGATATCACATGATAAATCACAAGAAATTAACTTATCCTTCCTCTCATAATTAACTAAAAAACATTTTATAGTGTGACATTAATTATAAAAGAAATACTTTCTCATATAAATTTTTAATTATTTAAATAACATTGTGAACACCTTGAGAAACAAAACCAGTTGTCATTATTAAAAATTAAAATATTTTAATTTAATTAATTTAATTGTAATCATTCACTTGGATTATCGTTTGATCTTCCATGAAGCGACCACTTCATTTCAAACTCTAATTATTATGAATTGATGGATCCTACAAATACACTTTATATTTGATGCTCTAGGTTTTCATCTAGATAGCATTGAGTCGAAATCATAGACCAAGGGTAGTATCTAGAAACACATAGTGGCCCCTAAAGATACATGTATAATTCAAATCTAATAATACCTCTCATAAAATCATATCAGTTAATATATTTCACTTGTCTCAATATCTAATCAATCATGTTGAATCACATGTGTCATCAAACATTATGCTTGATTCTATTGCTATTACTTTCATAAAACTAACTTGTCAGAAAACTTCTATGGTCATTGACATGTTAAAAAATAATATTTCTATTAATGTTTAAGACATATGAATTTCCCTTAAATCACACAAGCATGAGATCTATCCTCACCATATTCATTAATGTCACATCATTTAGGACCCATATAAATCATTAAACATATCCATGAATATATGTCATCATGGTTGATGAAAATACCACAAAAAAACGACCCATGATTTTCATTAATAATAATTTTTTATATGAGGATCATTACACACATCCACAAAAAAAAAATCTAATTCCATAGAGAACATGGGGGTTCTATACTAATAGTTTAGTTAAAAATATAATCCTATCTTGGAGATTACCAAATGTTATCTTCAGTAGAATAATTCTTGATGTATTCTGAGTTTTCTAAAAATAATTACTTGTATCCAAATTGTCATGTCATATAGAATCATCCATACATAAAACATATATTCAAGAATACTGTTATAGAACTAATAGGGTATCAAAATAATGTATAACTTCTATGAAATTTTGGTGCAAAAAGTACCATTTTGACATTATCACATTCAATTTCACAAATAAAAATGATTATAGTGTGATAAAATATCAAAAACATTCAACACTATAAGTAAATAGGTAATCATAAAGTATAATGTTTTTATTTCATGGAAGTATGATGTTTACATATTGATAGAATTTTTTTAGTGAATATATAGTCTAGTGGACTGCATTAATGTTATCAAGTGGTAAAATTTTCTCACCTTGATATTTATAATTATGGGTGTATATCCTTGGATATGGGATATTAAGATAGTGGTTGTGAGTATGAGACCCAACCTCATAATAAATTTAATAGGTGTTGGATGTTACGACCACTTTAAAATGACCAGTTATGATGTGTTATTACAGTTTTATTATGTCATGATATTGCCTATATTATGGTATTCCAAGCCAATTGTATTTATATTGAAATTAAGAGCCTGAGTTTCTATTTGGTGGAGATTTTTATATACATTAGGCCATATTTTCCCATTTATCTTTACATTATTAGGTATAGGGATCAAGATTCCTACAAGATATGTTCATTATAGTCATGGTTAAACTTTACATTATTGTTATAAATATTTTTATTATTATGTGTAGGGTTTCATATTAACATTGGGATGAGATCATTAAAGGCACAGAATGTACAAAACCGATAACCTTAAGATATTACGATGGCATGTTTTTTCCTATTCCAGCACTAGTCGAATCAGATATGTCTACACCTTAAGTATCTTGATTTCAATCCAAGGGCTTGATATTTACTATTCTTGTTATTTTGTTATTATAATTATAGGTATATTGCTTTGTGATTATTCTAATATATTTTGGAGTTATTTGGTCATATCGTTGGTAATGGAATAATAAGTTATATTGACATCTTATATGATCATTTTAGTTCATTTAAAAATGTCATGGTCTGAGAAATAAGTGAGATTATGAAAAATGATATATAAGGATGTGTTGGAGTTCCACATTCGAAGCTGAGAGGTAATATCTGTAGATAAATCATGTCAAATTTTATTTTCTTCTTCTATCTATGTTTATTTTTACAAACCATGTTGCATCTAAGTGACCCATAAATGATCATGTTTATTTATTGGTGACTTTTATGACATTATCGTAGCTCATTTCTAAATAACACATGTTATACAGTTTATTTATAGTTGTATGTTAGTTGTAATGTCCATAGGTTTTTATTTTTTTGGAGATTATTTTATATTATTGATTCCATTATTATTATAGGTTTTCTATATCATAGGTTATAGTATCTATAATGTTCATCCTCGGCCACTAGAATAGAACCCAGACAGGGATGCAATGGGACCTAAGGCATGAATCCTCATATACTAGAGTCTTTTGAGTAGTATAAAGGGGTATAGATAGAAATTGGAAGACTATTCACTATAAATAATCCCATGTGGTAATGGGAAAATTTAATAGAAAATTTGTCAAGATCCTTTCATATATCTGACACCCTAAAATATATATATATATATATAACATGGATCCCTATAGACCCCTAAAATCAAGAATAAAAAAAATTAAATAGTATATAAGATACCTTGGTAATAATAGAACATCAGAAAATAAGTTTATCATAGTAGGAATCATATATTAATAAAAGGTACATTGGCTAGTACAAATTGAATCATAACTAAAAATAAACTAAAAATTCTTTGATCAGACTCACCAAAAATTCATCGAAATCCATGGAATCCAAGACCTTCTGACTAAACAATGGGTCTAACTACAAACTATACCATTTTAATGAGAAAAAATATAATGGTATACCTAGGTACATCAAACCCCATGTTGTGTACAAAAGTAAGGGTGAGGTCAATGACATAGTAAGAATGACCAATGCCTCACCAATATTGATTAAGGTTGTGATTAAGTGTATCTTCAGGAAATACATACAATAATTGAATCTTTATTTCTTGTAACATGCTAAAACAAAAAATATAACATGTAATGCACATGAAGTCACACATGTCAAGTCAAAGTGATAATAAGGCCACCAAAACACCTGACCCTACCTTCTTTGGTATTATACTAAAATCCATCCATTACATACAAAAAACCAACCCATTACATAAGATATTTGGAAGGTTACTACCGATTATTTCCTACCTTAACCCAAAAAACAGGGCATGATCATATGTATATAAGCCTTCAACCAACCCTCATCACTCGAGGGAGTTCCTTTTTCAATTTGTTATGTCACTCGACAACCCTTCGCCTAGGTCAGTCCTTAAGAAAATTTATGTAAAAAATTTTGTAACACCCACACATTGAACCATCCATATTAACTTTAGGAAGGTATCCTCAAGCACATTGACCCATCCTCATGGACCCTAGGGAGATCATAATCAAGAACAATAACTGATACCCATTGACTCTTGGGAGGTCACAATCAATCAGTCTATCCCATACCCACAAACTCTAGGGATGTCAAAATTAATAAAACCAATCAATCCTCAAGGGATACTAGAGGTTAAAATCAATCACAATGACACATCCAAACTAACTTTGTGGAGGTCATAGTCAATAAAAATTACCCATACTCACATACTATGGAGTGTTTAAAATAAATCCCATAGAGCCAAGTCATGCATGAAATTTTCCATCTTGTATATAGTGATCACACATTAGTAACAAAAAAAATTGTCACATAGCCTAACTTACAACTCACCAACTCTCTAATTGATCACTAGTACCTCGGGACTTATTCCATTATCTCTAACATATTTGAAACCCATCTTGACCCTCTAAAGGGTTCGTCATGTCCATCGGTACTAACCCTATCTTTTATTCTAAAATAAATGTTCCTATCAGGATACTCAAAAAACGTGTATTATTAAGAATCACAACATCCATAAGAAATCAAAATGAGTACACATTAAGCACATGATATTTGAAAAAAATTGTCGATATCCCTCGAGATTTCAAAAAGACCAAAACTACCACAAAAAATCCCCTCTGAATTTACCAAGTAAAATAAGTGAGAAATCCATTTTATAATCATTTATGAAAGGAACCATTTTCTATTTTACTCAAACTATTATCTTAGAAAAATATATAAAAAATTCATAGAAAAATCCTTTACAATTTTGAAATAAAATTCAAAACTTGTTTCTCAAATAAAAAAATTTCCATTATATTCCACTTTCAAGCCAAAACCTTCTATAGAATTTATAAAAAGAAACAAAGTTTCTATTTTAAACCAAACACAAACCTCCAAAAAATCCATAATGAGGAAAAATGACCCTCATTCTAAAAAGGCACCACCATTTAAACTTTTAGTAAGCTATAAAGTCCATGTTGACTATTAAGCTGATATAATACCATCCAAACCATAATAGAAAACACACATAAAATAATATATATGATGAAAAATACACTAATAATGACACGTGAATATAAAATCACCAAAATACAAAGAGTTTCAAAAAAAAGATAAGGACCCCTACTAAAAATGAATCCAAAAATTTTAATTTCCCATCTATCCATCATAACATCATCTCATCCAATAAGATTCATCTTTGGTGTCACCTATCTCATGATCAAAGATCATAGGCAATTATTTGTGTCCTTTTATAATTAATAACCAGAAAAAAAATAATGAAAAAAATTAATTCAATTTTTTAAAATCGAATAATATGTGCCTAAATAATTGGGCAGTCTAATGATACTATATTTATGAGAAACTTGGTGTGTTACACACCTAACACAACCCAATTCCTAGAAAAGAAAACTATCCCCTTTATATCACTAATTTAATGGCCAATTTTACCCAAAACAATTTCCAAACCCAAAAATAAACATGTAATGTAATATACCTTGAGTTATAAAAATAATAAAAATTTATGTTCGGTCCCTAGATACATACTCTATATGTCACATATAAATCCCCCATTATGTGTGATTATTTCTCCATGCTTCGGAGAAATCATCCCTCAAACTCCCTAGTTAAGAAACTGAAAATTAGGAAAATTTATGGAAGAATAAAAAGGATGGTATCTTGCATAAAATCCACACGAAATATAATTATTGTGGGACTTGGGTAAAATAACACCAAAGAGAGGGTATATAGAAGCCAAAGAGTTCCCTTCATCTCTGTTGAATGATGGAAGTCAATGGAACTCCAAAATGGGTTCTCCAAATAAAACCCCATCCCAATAGACCAAAAACACCTTCAAAAAGTGATTCATATATTTTATTTCTATGAAATATAGTTTAGGGTCTAAAATACCATTATGAATTGAGATAGATCCTCTACCCAACCATTTTAGGACAAGAACCATATGGTCTTGCTGTGAATTATATTCTATTGGTAATTCCAACATCCAATCTACTCCAACTCTTCCCCAACATTTTTTTGAAATCCAAATAAATCCCTTGATCCCCAATACATATTTAAAATCACTAGTTAGAGTCACTTGTGTGCTCAAAAACCCATCTTAATCCCAATATCTTAGAATAAACCCTTCACTAAATGAAAAGTACAAATTACCTAAAGAATTTCCTAAGAATAATGATGGTTTTAAGGTAAAATTTCCCACTATAACACTTCTTATCCCCATGAATCTATGGAAATACATCGACTCTAAACTTCTACCTACCATGGTCATCAATTCAAAGTGTACTCTCTTTATTTCATCTCTAAATTCCAAAAAAACATTCAATATGCCACTACAAAATTCCTCCCCATATGTGCTAGAATAGTTCCCCAAAACAATATGTTTGATTCATGAACCCAATCGACACTGTCATGAAAAATAGTCCTAGTAATGTAACCAGCTCACCATATATATTTCTACAGAAACAATAGGAGTTATATTATCCCTCAGAAACTTCTCTTAAAAGAACATGACCTCAAATATGGATACATAACCACACTACCCAAACACGATACCTTACTCCAAGAGGCATCATTATAACACCGAAACACTCATGTTGAACTCTAGTCTAGAAACTCAGTGTAATTACTCCATTATTATCTCAACCAACCACATCCACTTCCACACTGAACCTTAGGCATGAACACATTCCTAATCAGACTCAGCCATGGATCACACCAACTCCAACCTTGAGACGGATGCTAAAGAATAAACTCCAACTACTAATAATGAGTTCATCTTAATAAATAGACTCTATTTATAACTATATGTAATCTTTAATTTGGTATTCTCCCCAAAACCATATCAATCGAATCCACAAACACACTGTATTTCTTTACTCCCCCATTTTAGTCTCCTAATAGAGTAGTCTATGTAATAAAAATAGTCAAATGATAGGTTATACATTTCATTATTTACCACTCATCATTTAATCCCATAAAATATAATGAATTCACTAAAATTATACATAAAAAGAATTTATCACCTGATTAACCAATTGAATCATTCTATAAATTTTGGTTCCCCCCTGACACATGTCATGAATAATGGTTCAACCCATGAATCATATCACGAATAAAGGTTCAACTTAGTAACATGTCACTCATTATAAATTTCCCCAGGGCTCCAAACACAAAACACTAATTACTAAACCCCAAGATTTTTATCAAACACACCTTTTGATCTAAAATACATAAATGCTATCAATTGAATCATCGCCAGACATAAGATGCTCCCTACCATAGGAATCCAATACTAATGGATGATTTTGACTACTGGTCCTCCCAACCATAGAAATCACCTATAGATAACACAAACTAACTGGTCAAAAAATTGACCCATTAAAACACACATAAAGTGATACAACAAATAGAATCATAAAAATGTGCAATGATGGTGTCATAAATTTAAACCACCAACTCATGTATGGTTACTCAAGCCCAATATAAAAACCAATGAACCCACAACAAGTGGATCCTATAAAACACCAATCTATTATCCTCCTTGAGTAGATCCCTTCAAATTTCCATTTAATACTCAGTGAACATTAAATACTATACCATGCTCACCCATAATCAACCATTGAAAATCCAACAAACTGGTCCACAAAGGTACTATTTTTATCTACAAAACACTTCAAACAAAGCACTACCACATGAAAACCACACTCAGAGGTTTTGGAGCAAACACAGAACATAGTCCAAGATATTTAAAAAATATTACAAACCATCATAGTTAGTAAATTTTCCAAAACCAGGACACATTTAAAAATATATTTTGAAATGAAATTTTAAAACTTATTTTGTTTATATTTCAAAAAAAAAAATGAAAATCAAAAACCATTTATGTATCAAGGGATCTATGATTCATTTCAATTAAACGTAACTTTAACAAACCATTTTAGATACACCTCATTCCACCATATAAGTTATCTTTTTAAAACTGGGTTTTATTTTTTAAATTAATTTTTCTAAAAAACCACACATCCAACGTATCATTACCCAATTATAACAAAAAATTAAATAAAAACAAAAATGATAATCACCTCATATTTAAATTAATCTAATCAATAATTATAATACATTTGAAAAAATAAATTATAGTATATGTTTCTTCAATTAATAAGGATTCCAATGAGGCAACATATCTAAAAAATCCCATATAGAAGTGTGTATCATGCCTTAATCATTCAATTATTATAATGCATAAAAGACTAATTGGATCTCACTCAATACCTATGACTCATTCTATCACGATCCAACCCAATATAGGGATTGATCCATCACTACCCCAAGCCCGCCTCCATTGGCCAAGGGTGGTGATAAGTGCTAAAGGAATAACTAACACAGGGAGGCCATTGCTTAGAAACCTATACATATGCACACCGCCAACTCAATTCAAAAGTGCAGAGGGAAATGAAAAGATTCAACACTATTATAAAGTAAACCAAACATGTATGATCCTCTAAAAGGTACAAAATTAAAGTAGTGTAAACTAAAATGGAAAAGGGGAAACATACACTTCCAACCAAAAATGTTTCCCAACATGATAGAAAACTAAAAAAGTAAAATAGATGAGGGATCCCAGCTCCAAGATCCCAAGATACAACCACCCTATAGGGTACAATCATCTAATATACTAAAGCCCCTAGGATTTCATGATAAACCTCTATATCATTTTAAAAATACATGAAATGTGTTGGGTGAATCTCATTCCAGGACGAGTACATCCATACCCAGTAGAACAACCAAAAAGGGTGAGGGGGTCAGTGAGAGATACAACCAAAGAGGAAAGATGTAAATGGAACAAGGTATATTAAAAGAGTACAGATCAGCCTAACAATAGAGGGAATATTAATTTTTCCAAACATAATGGGATCTCAATGGTGATAAGATAAACTTCTTTTTGAGTCTTCTCTACCTATAGTAGGAGAGTAGACTCATCCAACCATGATAATCTAGAAACAGAAAGCACATGTAATACCCCTCATGTATTCACAATTCATGGAAAGAGAGTAACCAAACCCCATGGAGTGGGTACAAAAGAATGATATGTGTGTGTGTGTCTGTGTGTGTGCGTGATCAGTCAAAAATTCCAAATGAGAGAGTAAGGGGATCTCCATCTCTCAGATCTTAACAATAAGAAGAGTAGCCAAAAGTTCTATGGTAAGTCCATCTATGAAGCACAACATCTCATGTGTCTACCCAGGAAACACAAGTAAAAGGGACTTAATCAGCACACCTTAATACTATCCACTTTGGGTGTCACCAACTCACATAAATGGTTTTAGGTCAAGTTTCAATGATGTTTCTTAGTGGTAAAATCATCCCTCTTCCTTTAGAGTCCAAAACTATTTCAAACCATTTCCCTTCACTGATCTACATAGTCAAGGGGTCATGGATCATGGTTGAGGACCCATTCCTAGAAAAACTGGAGGGTGTTGCACAGGTGTCATTGAGGACCCATGCCCAGCCTAGTTGGAGGGTTCCAATCTAGTGTCATCGAGGACCCATTACCAACTCGACTAGATGGTGCCACTCAGAATAGTTTGAGGACCCATTCCATTCCAAGTAAGAGAGTTTCACTCTAAATAACATTGAGTACCTATGACCAGCCCATATAGAGGGTTCCAGTTTGAATAGGATGAGGACCCTTGCCCAACTAGGTAGACGGATGGCACTATATTGTCATCGAGGACCCATGCCCTATCGGGTGGAGGGTGCCACTCAGAATTCATCAAGGAGCTATAATTCTCATCCCTACTGGATGGTTCCTCCTTGAAATATTTTAAGAACTACATTTCTCATCCCACTAGGATGGTAAGGCTAGGATACTTAGATATTCCAGTTCCTGATCACTTTCATCGTCAGACATCGCCTGAATAAGAATCATGACTAGAACATCTCTCATAGTATCTTGAAATCCACTACAGAGGGAACTATCATGTTTTGAGCAGAAAAACACTCAAGAAAGGCTACTCACGGGCCAAAATAAGAGTCCAAATAAAGGAGATGTGAGAGGAAGAATATTCATAATGAGGTACATGAAACACATGGTGCCCACATTATATGTGACCCTTCCTCTTCACCTGTTCGTGTACCAATCCATACTCAAGTACCAAACTATGTGCATCTACCCTTAGGCGTGACAGTGTACTCCTAGAGTATATGGAATATCTGGAAAAACAGATGATGAGCGCAAGATGATCATCATTATTCTAAAGGGAAACATGTTATTTCATGGATATTCCACCTCAAACATCCCCAAATAACCAAAGGGATCACCCCATTATGATCCTTAAAGAAAAGTGCACATGACAGACAATTCATTCTCTGAAATAGAATACCCAGTGAAGAAGCATCATTTCATAGCATTGTTCAGAAATAGTGCCTCTTGGGCCCCACATCTCAATACCAAAATAAAATATATGCATCGAACCACTATAATCCTATCTAAAAAATGCCCAAGATAGTCTATTCACTTACCTCAATCAGACACCTGGTAAAAAAGCCACATTTCACTACATCACATTCGAATGGTGCTTTGTGGACCAAATCCAGCAGTTCAAATTAAATACCGAAAATTCATCATGAAATGTTCACCTTAATTTCAGAGTCACAATATCTTTGATGGTTCATCACTCCAACACGGTATGAGGGAGATATGTTTGATAAAAGATCCCATAATAATAATAATTTTATTATTATTTATCATTTCATGGACATGAGGTAGGAATCTGAAAAATGTAACCAACATCAATATTAAAAAGACAACCTCAAAGATAGGGTCATGTCACCATTGATGGCATGTAAATCTAAAAACGCATAGGGAATTTATGGTAGTTAAACTATTTTTTAATAACATCAATAACAAAAACAATAAAAAAATATTTAAATTATATTAAATTTAATACTGCCATATCTCATGCTGTGTTGCTGCCTATCACCCTGGCCAATAGCCCGCCACCTCACCCTCCTCACCAGACTGCCATCCCGACCGCCTCACCTACATCGCACAACTATGCCCCTCCGGACCTACCTACCTCGCCCCGGAGCCTCCTTCTCACCTCAACACCATGGTTCAACTCCCTCGGAACTATTTCATATGCACCAAACATAACCTACACCCCTTCTCTAGGGTTCTATACCTCCATTTTAAGCCAAAAATAATAAATTACCTCATATTTGAGATCATTGGACCTTGATCTACACTAATCCAGTCTTTGTTCGTCAAATTGTTCTAGTTTCATCGACCTATCATGAACCAGGGCATTTGATCAGGTTCAAAATATCCCGAAAACGTTGAACCGGGACAACAAGGATCCAAATTGTGAAGAATAAGAATTAATTGAGAGATAAAAGAACAAGAACAGATGTTTAACCATTGTTGGCAAAACATTATTGGGCAATGAACAAGAACTGGGATATCCGGGTCAGAAAACTATGAACCAAAGAAAATTCCAGTACATTGGCGCATGTAAAGGCCAAAAAGGTGCATAATGAAGAATTGTAGAATGAACTACTCAATAGTTTAATTATAAGGTCTAAAACCACATATAATTATTCCTACCTCGATTATTGATCAATATTTTATGAAAACACATTTTCCAACAATTCGAGAGATGTCGCTGCGTTCACTGCATCTTGGTCTGATCTGATCCGGTGGTTCATCATCTTTTATCATGATTCACCAATGGAAAGAATAAAAGGGCTCTTGGATAATTATCAAGATTATGAGGCTAAATCTGGATAGGTTTCCATGGTGATATAATTATAGATTTTCCACCTAGGTCAAAATGAATGAATGAATGAATTAAATTAAATAATTAACTCACGAAAAGTACTACCAACAACTATCTCATATGAAGACCACACATCGACCAAAATTATGTGGATCCTAGGGAAGACACCACATTTTAAACACAATAGTGATATCATATTTCTAATTTCAGTCCATGTTCATGAGTTATTTGGATTAGCATTAAAAAAATTATTTTATTATTTTATTTAGAGTTACGTCCTCAGTGACTTTTTCTATAGATGACCCACATTGACAAAAGTTAAGTTGCACCTAGGGTAAATTCAACATTTTGGACACAACCATGCCCTAGGATTTCTGATCCAATCTTCTATTTAAGATATATTCCATTATTTCTGAAAAACCATGCATGATCTTAAAAATATATATTTCATATTTTTTATAAAATTAATTTTGTGAACACTGGGCCTCTTAATTTCTCTATATCTCAGAGACTGTATCAGAAAATATTCCTTTAATATTGCAAACTCTTACATCGTAGAACTGGAGTCTCTACATTATTCTCTTCTTCAAATATTTTCATCCCCAAAGGGTAAAAACTAAAAAAAGAGGTGGGGACACTGATCCCGCACCTGGCTCTTACCTACACCAGGATGTATGGCCAAAGGAGAAGTCTGAAACTCCCTCATCACCTCCTCTCACATCATGACCAAAATCTCTATTCGTTGTTGGTGATCTGTGCTACCTAAGTCCTACTTGATTGTGTTCCTGAGCCTTTTAGAAAAAGGGTCACCTATTCTAATATCCTTTTGACTGGCGCTTGCTAGCTGCTACGGATGAATAGCTCTAGGATACCCACTCCCAGCTCAAAATTTTGGCAACCTCATGCCAAAAATATTTCTCTCAATAGTACCTAATCTATTTCCCTTTCATAGACGGGGTTGCATAAGGGCACTATACTAGCTTTCTATCTCTATGTGCTGCCTCTACTCAAACTTTTTATGTTCGGAAGTAGTTATCACATATCATATCAAAAGAGTATCATGTAAGGTCTATGATTCTCACCACATACTCAAATACCATCATTCTACAATAATAAAACTCTAGAAGCTCTTGAATCCCAATAGAGAGTAATCATGAGGGATAATACTCCTCTTGAAACATCTACTTGAATTTGTCCAATGAGAGTATCAATTAATCATGAATATGGGTAACCAAGATCTACAAAATCCATACTATTCCATGGAAAAGATTGGAACCCAAAGAAACCATATGATCATTCGAGGTCTGAACAATCCTGGAGATGAGGACCTCTAACTCTAGCCAATCCTCAACTACATGAGGATTTTTCTTGCTGTGAAACCTCAGTGGTCTCTGATGCTTGAACTCACCTAGTGCACTAATCATGTGCATGTTCTCATCCTGCTCTGCTGGGATGATTTCCTTCTCTACAGGTGGAGGATATGATACCTTCCCACATGGGGGAAGGGGTCATAGTATAGATCATGAACTAAGGACTCATCACTCATAGGGTCATCTTCATGAACCAGAGTAGGTATCCTAAAGGCCCACATGAGGAGATAACCCTAGAAGTAAATTCAAAGTCTCAATACTATGTGCTTCATGTACCAATAATCCTTAAAAACAATGTCTCAGTATATCGAGTCGAAAAGTTGGTAGTCAATGTCTTGGTGAATGGATTCTTTGTCAGCCATAAATTCACTAGACTCCCTAGCCTAAGAGTTCCACTCAAGACACGTTTTCATTGTTTCCCTAAAACCCAATCAAACCCTTTTTATGGAATGTTTGAAAAACATCCCAAGGGTCAAACCACCTCTAATACCAATTTTTCACAACCTGAACATACCCGGGGCTTGAGTCGTGACATCCCCAAGATCACTTCCACAGTCCAGGGGGTGGCGACAAGTGTCGAAGGAAAAATTAACTTTGGGAGCCATTTTCATATAAACATGTACACACGTATACAACCAACTCATTGAAGAAGTGCGGAGGGAAGAGTAAAATAAGACACCCTACTATAATGTAAACTAAACAATCATGAACCTCTAGATGGTACAAAAGTATTATAGTGTAAACTAAAGAGTAAAACGGAGAAATAGACACTCCTATGAATAAATTTATCTTAACCTGACATTAAACTAGAAAAATAAAATTTCTGAGAGAGCCCAGCTCCTGGATCCCAAAATACTACCACCGTATGTGGTCCAAGCACCCCATATCCCTAAAATCCTATAAATTCATGATCAACATGTATGTCATCTACAAAAGACACGACATGTGTTTGGAAAATCCCATGTAGGGGTGAGTCTGTACATACCCAGTAGAATTACCCGGAAAGGGGTTAACGGGGATAATTAAGAGATAAAACTGAAGAGGAAAGTGGTATATGAAATAAGGTATAGAAAATATTATAGCCCAACCAAACAAGAGAGTGAAATTAAACTCATCCAAATCAAGGAGATCAAAACAGTTAAGAAGTTGAACTTCCCATTGAGTCTCTTATACCTATATTAGGAGAGTAGACCTATCCAACCACAAGAATCTAGACATAGAAATCATGTGGAATACCACACACTTGTTCACCACTCCTAGAAGGAGATTAACCAAAACCCAACGATTGGGTACTGAAATATGATATATATATATATATATTCTGATTCAAAGAATCCCAAATGAGAGAGTAAGGGGTATTCGTCTCACAGCTCATCGAAAGAATAATAATAATTAACTTTTCAAAGGTAAGTCCATCTATAAATCCCGCCACCTCATGTGTGTGGAAAAGAAACACAAGTCAAGGGGACTCAATCACCACACCGTGATACTACCACTTTGGGATGAATTGAATCATCTGCATGGTTTTATGTCACCTCTCAATGATTCATCTTAGTGGGGAAAGTGTCCCTCTTCCCTGTGAGTCTAAAGAAATGCAAACCCATGTCTCTTCCCCGATCCACAAAGTCGAGGGGCCATGACTCTTGGTTGATAACCCATGCCTAGACCGGTAGGTGGGTGCCACTCTAGTGTCATTGAGGACCCAAGCATAGATTGTTTAGTGTGTTCCACTCTAGTTTTGTCGAGGAACCATACACAAGATGGATGGAGGGTGTCACATAGAATAGGTTGAGGACACATGTGCTACCTAATAGGATGGTGCCACTCTAAAGATCATCGGGGACCCGTGACCTGATCAGTTGGAAGGATCCACTAAGAATAGGATGAGGAAACATGCCTAGTTTAAATAGAGGGTTCCAGTATTGTGTTGTTAAGGTCACATGCCCATCTTGGCTAGAGGGTGCCACTAGAAATGCATCCAGGAGCTACACTACTCATACTTTCTGGATGGTACCTCCTAGAAATCATCGAGGAACTACATTGCTCATCCCTCTTAGATGGTAATCCTGGGATATTCTAATGTGACAGTGTTTGATCACTATCATCATCGAACATAACCTAAAAAATCGTCATGCCTGTAATATATTTCATTGTACTTCAAAATCCACTACAAAGGGCACAATTGTGTTCAACATGAAAAAAAATCAGAATAGGCTACTCGCAGACCAAAAAATGAATCCAAATAAAAGAGATACAAGTGGTAGAATATTCATAATGAGGTAGACAACACATGTGGGTCCCACACGACATGTGAACCCACCTCTATTTTAGGTCGTGTACCAAACCATACTCAGGTATAAAATTCTTTACATGTACCACTAGGCATTCTAGTGTACTACCTAAGTACATATCACATCTCTCCAAATAGATGACGAGCACATGTGCTTGTCATTATTCTAAAGGGGAAGAAAGTACTTTCACTCACATGCCTCCTCAAATGACCCCAGATAACCAAATGGATCACAATTTTGTGATCCTTGTGTAAAATCACATAAGATCTACTATTCATTCACATGAATCAGACACCCTGTGCAGAATCTACATTTCACAACATTGTGCATGAATAGTTCCTCATAGGGCCCACATCACGATTCCAAAATAAAATATACTGATTTCACCACTGTGATCCTCTTGAAAAAACTCTTAATATATTCTATTCACTTGCCTCATTCAGACACCTGGTGAAAATATTGCATTTTACCGCATTACATTCGAATGGTCCTTCATGGGACAGAACCACAAGTCCAAATTAAATACCCTAAATTGGTCTTAAAATGGTTGCCTTAATTTTATGGTTGTAGTGTCACTCATAGTTCATCATTATGTCATTTTATTATGGAGATATGTTAGATATAAGATCCCACAATAATAATAATTTTATTATTATTGGGAATTTCGTGGATCAGATGAATATATCCAAAAAATGTACCCAACATTACTCTTAAAATGACCATCTCAAAGAAAAGGTCATATAACCACTGACGATGCTTTAATCAAACTCTAAACTGGTGAGTTAAATTAGTTAAACCATTTTAATAATAATAATAATAATAATAACATTATTATTATTATATTTAGATTTTATTAAATTTAATACACCCCATTTCTTGTGCGGCGTCGCCGCCTACCACCCTAGTCGGCCACTTGCAGCCTCAGCCTTGTCATAGAACAACTGTCCCATCCGCCTTTCCTACAATCCCCCCCCCACCTCTGTCAGTCCGGTATGCCTTGCTTGGAGCTACCTTCTCGCTTCACCACCACAGGTCACTGCGGACAAGACCAGCCACCGACCAGACCACCTCACCCACACCACAAAGAGCCACTTCCCATTCCAAATATAGAGGCACCTCTATTCCATGCTCAAAACAAGAACCAATCACAGATCTATGATCATTTTACCATTATCTACATGGATCCAATCTCTATTCATTAAATTTTTTCACTTTTATCGATATGTCAGGCACTCGGGTGCTTGATTGGGTTCAGAACCGCCTGACAATGTCAAACTGGGAATGCGAGGATCCAACCAGTGAAGAACTCAATTTAATTGGGGGAGAAAAGAATAAAAATATATGTTTAAACCACGATGAAAAACCATTATTCAACAATAATCAAGAATGGGGATATCAGGGTAAGAAAATGATGAATCAAAGAAAATTCCAATACATGGTCACATGAAAATGCCAAAACTATAGTGAGGAAAGAATAATTGTAGAATGATAAACTCAATAATTTAATTATAAAGGATAAAGCTGCATATTGCGAGCCTCAGCTCGACTATGGATTGATTTTGGGTGAATAATGTAGTTTTTATAAATTCGAGAGATGTCACTATGTTTGCTGCATCTTGATCTGCTGTGATATAGAGTTCTATCATCTTTCATCATGATTCACCAATGGAATGAAGGAGAGAGCTCTTAGAAAATTATCAGTATTATGATTCTAACCCCTATTTGGTTTCCATGGTGATATAATGAGAGATTTTCCTTCTATTTTAAAATGAATTAATTAATTAATTAACTCACTAAATGTGTCTTCAATAATTTTGTCTTCCAAACATCCCGCGCCGACCAAAATTAGGCCGTGCCGTGGGAAAACACTAAATTACAAACTCAAAGGTTGTATAAAATTTCCAATCAGAGTCCCCATTCATGATTTATTTTGATTAGCAATAAAAATGAAATGATTTTATTTAATTATGTTATTTATGGTTAATTTATCAGAGACTTTTTCTTCATATGACTCATGCTAACAAAATTTATGTCGCGCCAATGGTAAATTCTATGTTATGGACTCCAGTATGCCATCAGATTTCTGATCTAAGCTACTTCAAAGGATATATTCTATTATATCTAAATAACTATGTATGAACATTAAAATATATAATTAATATCTTTATAAAATTAATTTTGGGCACACCGGGCCTCAGAATCGTATATCATCTCAGCGCCTGGCTCCAAAAATATTCCTACGAATATTCCAAATTATTACAATATAGAACTAGAGTCTATACACATCCCCAGTATCATCTACCCCACATGGTATTATAGATCTGATAAAACAACCTACACACCCTAGACTATCTGGACCCAACACTGGAAATCCCTTGACAACATGGGATTAACCATTGTCAGGCTAGCCAGAATTGGGATTTATCTACCTCTTGATTTATGGACACCTAACTTCACCTCTAACTATAATATCACATCCTAATAGATTTCTTAATTCCATTTTGTAATACCCTCGCATAGGCCACTAAAATGACCCCCAAGCTGGAACACTATGGGACCACAGTGTTTCTCCTTACATGCCAAATGATACAAAATTACCGCAAGGTCCAAATATAGTATTGGAGAGACTATAACCTCAGAATAATCCCAAAGGGTGATGCCCAAATTCAATTGAAAATTTATAATGCCCCATCTAGATATCAGACACCCAAAAATACTAGTATACATAAAATTGAATCACCATGGGCCTTTTTAATCTAGAATAGAAAATAATAAGCAATCTATATAATGCCTCAGTAAAAATAGAGGAGAAGAAAATGAGCATGTAATAATAGGAAAAATATATAAATAAAAGAAAAACTAGATAATACCCTATGAAAAATTACTAGAAAGAATCTAAAAGGCCAATTATCCTACTCACATACAATCTTACCAAATCCATGGCCTATAAGACCCATTAACTAAAAAATGTGTCTAGATACAAGTTATAAATATTTCATGAGATAAAATAGAAATGTATACCTAGGTACATCAAATCCCATGATTTGTATACAAGTATGTGGCGAGTTTAATGACTTGGTAGGAACCCCCAATTCCACAATAATACTAACTGCTTATATGATCATGGTGATGGAAAGTCAATATATATAGTAAGTTTATTCATGATTGTGCAACACAATCACCATGAATCATTACATGAAATGAACATACATTCACATAATTCAGGTAATTTTATGCTAACTTGGACAATATGACACCTGACCCTACTTACTTTGGAATCATACTAGAATATTATAGATACATTCCATAAAACAACACTTATATTAAGATTAAAGGTTGGTCATAGGATAACAATGTCTGAATCTCACCTAAATCACCATAATAGGGCATCATTCAAACCTAAAACCACTACCTGAATGAACACAACATGGTCACACATCCATAAGCATCAACCCATCCATTAAAAATTGATGGAGGTCTATCATCTATACAACATGAAACATCATGACCCAACAATCAGTCTATTCCTCGACCCAAGCCTCACATGGAAAAAATATAATTAGCACACTGACCCATCCATGAGGACTCTAGGGACATCACCTCAAGAACACCAACCCATCTCTGTAAACTCTCTAAAGGTCACAATCAAGCACATTTACCCATTACTATATAAGCATTGGAGGTTAAAATTAATCTTATCCACCTGTACCTGTGGAATCAAGGATGTTCACAATCAATCACATAGACTCTTTCACTTAGTGTAGCACTGTAACTCCAATCGTGCATAATCGGTGATTATTTTACCACATTGTAACGAAATAAAAAGACTCAAAACCTAATGAATGGAATATTTTAGTAGTAGTGGCATACTTGACATAAAATTCATTCCCACATTACATCTAAAAATATGAAATACAATATAAAATTCTAGTGATGTATTTATTATTTCTTCAAGTAAACCCCTGAAATCATTCATAAAACCACTATTTATATCTTGGGGAATGGAAAACGTAATAAAGGGTGAGATCATATGCTCGTTAAGAGAAAGAATACAACAATATATATAAGAGAATAATTAATTAATTAATAATATGACATAGATTATAAATAATAAAATATTTTATATAACTAATATTAAAAAATTACAATACATCCATGGAAGGCATAAAAACTTTAATAATCACATGGTCTAGAATAAATAGTTTCATATTGATATGTAATATAATTTTTTACTTTACAAAAATAATTCCATTAATGCATTATGACAAGACATATTACATAAATAGTTATGTTTTGCGCCAAATTCCCAAGACAGTTTTTCCTGTGAGACCTACCTTTGAATTGAGGGTATAGCCTCCACAAAACTATAAATAAAAATACATGATCATAGCCATCTAGAGTAATATAGAGAAAGGTATCATTAGATAATATCCTTAATAAATCATAAGACCCATTACATAATGTTGAAATATATGAAAACACACTAAAAAATTAATCGAATATTTTATGTAGAAAATACCCTTTTCATTTTGAAATCATTTATATTAAAATATACGAATTTATGAATATTATGGAAAAAATAATTTAAAAAAATATAGAAACATTTAAAGTAATCATTAAGAAAAATAATTATCATTTCATTGGAAAAATTGATGGATTCATTAATAAATAAATTAAATTCCCTCTATACCTTTATTAAAAATATCCTCATTCTGAAAAAGTCAAGAATATTGCATTTAAACCATTTTATAGAATAGAAAAAATGGGTAAAAATGAATTTAATAATTCACAATATTATAATAAAAATGATACACCCCAAGAATATAATATTTTACTTCCTTTAAATTAGAAAAATATGTTTAATAGATCTTTCCACAAGAAATATCGAACATAAATGAAATCGCGATAAGTTTACATAAAATATAAATATTTATGTATGACCATTAAAACAAAAACACTGAATTTATGAGAATAAATATTAGTAATAAATTCCAAAAATATATATAAAAATAAAATAAATTCTACTTTTAATATGAAATAAATGAACTTAGTTTACCTAAAATGACTAATAAGATTTTTTTATTATTTAGAAAATAATGTTTCTAAAAAATAAATTTTATGCACTATGAGTTTATATTTCAAGAGATATGAGATTAAATATGATAAAAGTTCTTAATATTAATAATCTTATAATAATAATTTAGTTTCAAAATAATTTGAAATATGAATGATAGCAACTAATAATTTAAAATGTTAGTTTTTAAAAAGTAGTTTTCATTATATTTTCATATTAAATTAGAAAATTGAATTTTTGAATTTGAGAATTTTAATTTCAAAATATGGAAAAAAAATTATGTTTTATAATAAAAAAATTATCTTAAGATGAAATGTTTTTTTTATTTTCAAAAGTGAATTATTTTTTGTTGAAAATAATGGTTTTTCGATTATTGTATTTTTTGATGGTTTTATCATTAAGTAAGAATATCCTAGAAGTTTTAAAACCATTTTAAACATCTATTATGGAATAAAATCATGAATTAATTTTATTATTAGAGTTTATAATTCTTATTTCCAACATTTTTAAAACTAAAATATAATGTTAGTCTAATAAAAAAGTTATTTTCAGACTTTTCATTAAAGCAAGCATTTTCAAGGTGAGATTTAGTTTTGGATGGACATAGAGTCTTAAAATATTTTATTTTACTTATAATAAACAAATTTATGTCATTGGAATTTATTATTTTAATAACCATGGATTGCAAAAAAACATTAATCTTAAAACACACTTTTTTTTTCTAAAAACTATTTTTGGAGTGACTTTATACCCAACATCACTTTAAAATATCATTTTTTCTATTTTAGATCCATTAACCTTGGAATAATAATATCACATTATCGAAAATGTTAAATTTCATTCCAAAACAACCCTCCCCTTTGCTTATAAAAGGTAAACCCTTCCACCATGTCTAGAATAATATATGCATACAATATCTCCATAAAAATATTACACATTACCCCCAGAACCCTATCTCATTATTGAATGATTTTAGTCACGAATAGTTATCATGAAGGTTTCATTTCAAAGGAGACTTCTAAGGTAAATTCAAGTCCCTAATGTGGGTAATACACACTACATAGATTTTATTTTATATTATATTCATTCAAACTTATTATTGAAAAACTAATATATTGATATCATATTTATTTTTATACTATAATGTTAATATATTAAGGTTATTTTAATTGTCTATTCATCTACCCCATCCCTTCGGAAAATAAAATTTTTATTCATACATATATGTGGACTACTTCCACCACGAGCATCGAAATTCATTTTTTAACACCAATAATTGATTGTCCATATAATGGTTTAATGAGTAAGTGAAAATTTTATGATATTACTAAGGTTAATTTATAACAAATTGGAGAACATAATTATCATATAATTAATAAACTACCATCATTAATTCAATCCCTAAAATAGGCATAGTGAGAAGAAAATATTTTATTCAAATAATTTAATATTGTCATATCCATTTCTTTCTCTTATAAATTTTTTTTTATTTCGGTATATCACACTAATAAAAACTAAATAATATCATCATTGTTATAGTATAATTATTTTACAACAAAACTAGCCCATAATCATTTGTTAAATCTGGTTATGTTCTTGTCTAGGTTGGGTTAACCACCCACTTGAATAGTACATTGAATTTATATCATGAATAATTGTGAGAAAATAATTACCAGTATAATATAATATAATATTTTTAATAATTATTTTTTATTCAAAATATAATATATTATTATTTAAATCATCAATTACAATAACCCTTCGAATATTAAGAAATAGTGAATCATTTTCAATGTTGATTTCATCTTCAGGGTTCATAAAAAAACTATCATGAAATGAAATTATAGATTTATAAAATATTTTTTAACATAAATTCTAGTAACTTATATGTTATAATATGAAAATTTGAAAAATAATTGATACCAACATTACTTCTACAAAACTAGTCCAAAATGATAAATATTACTTACACCTGATTTCCATAACACATGGAATCTATATAATATATATATTGACTACAAATAAAGAGTATAAATGGATATAATTATTAATAATATTTTTGGTTATGTATTTAAATAACATAATTTAATTATTTATGACATTATGTGTAGTAACAGAATTAATCTTCACTAATGTAAGGTTGTCCATCTCAAATACCTCTTATTGAAACATGTTATGTATTATAAAAATAATTTCATATATATTTTTTTATATAAAAAAATATGATGTCATATTATGTATTATCTTTTAATCATTATATGTTATGTTTAATTATAACCTATATCATTGAAGGTATTTTTATATGAATGTTTCTAAATCTATAAGGGTTTTCTAGGTCTCAATTACAATTATTTGAGGCATTATATGTTTTGAATTCCATATATTCAGTGTATACTGTATTAATTACACATGTAAATAATCATATAATTATATTTTTTTAATTGTAATTAATAGCCAATTTTTTTCATTTATTCATGTGTATATTAATCGTTATGTTTCCCCAGTAGTAATAAGTTTTCGTAACTCAAATTTCATTTATTGAGTTATGACCACTCTATAGAACTTATTTAATATTATTTGGGTACATTACATGATTTTATTATAATAATTGATGTTTTATTTATTCTCATTTCTACCATATAAAATCCCATTTTGAAATTTTTCATACTTCGAGGACTGTATTCATCATTATATATATTGATTACTCAAGTATTCTTCACTTGAGTTATATTGGTTCATCATGAACTTCTTTCTTTAATTCTTGGTTTCTCCCACCGTAATATTTTATTTTATGGAAATTTCTCAACCATTATTTTAAAATATATTTCTAATACAATGGAATGTTTTGTTATACTTTTTAAATAGTGAGTTTTGAACAAGGGTAATTTTTAATATTCTAAAAGAGGTTTTTTATTTCACATTAATATGTTTTGACTTTTTCTCCTATTTTATCCAAGATAATATTAATTTATTTTTATTGTAAAATTATTGTTGAATATTTTAAAATTAATATTTTTTGATGATTTTGCAATCCACATTTTCAAAAAGAATTTTTTAAGGGACTTGTAACATCGTCTGTTATGCCAATATTAAAAAAATTTCTAAAATATCTTTTATGTTTTAGATTCCATTTACCATTTAATTTTAAAATTTATCCACCACAATAGGGTTTATATATTAATATTTTTGTAATTATCTTTTTAGGTAATAAAATCATGGTACCAAACGATATAATTCTTAGAGTTTCATATGTATGATTAAGGGCATGTTACCGATGTATTTTTTTGACACCCACATTAGTAATCTAGATTTGTTATGATCATTTTATCCCTTTTTTTGACATGAAGAAAATTATTAGAGTACCATAAATTATTATTATAATATCGATGACTACTGGTATGTTGACAATGTATTGTTGGACCAACCACCTTATTTATAAGGATGGGTTATTATTTATTTATCCCTTTTTTGAAAAGGGAAATTCAATTGAAATTATTCATGATTCTTGACTTCTAACGTAGATTTACCATGTATTAATATTTAATATTCATCATTATATGGATATGAAAATTTTTATAGAGTCAAATATTCTTTAGAGAATAGTATGAAAGGTCATATTGAAACATACGGTGAATGTGTTAAACTTAATTAGGATATTGGTGGGGAGGAGAGTTATATACACACTAAATTAATTGATAACTCCCATGAGAAAGACAATTTTTCATATTTGGGGAATTTATTCTCAATTTAGTAAGATGTCCTAACTACAGTCTCAATAAAAAGTAAACATCTTGGAATAATTTCATGAAAATAGGTTTTTTATGTCTAAAATTATAAATTCCATGAGTATGAGATAAGTATTATTGATATCCATGTTTTCATTTTTTCATGGGTATATAATGATAAATTTCAGATGATTATAACATCATGTTGTTTACCGATTTCATCCATAATATTTATTCCTTATTTATGTCGTGATTACCATGGTCGTTTGATTTCCCTTAGTGATCATTTGAGGTCACCCATTCTATACTTCCATTTCCATGGTTTATGAAAGAAATAGTAAAAATGAAAGGTTTTTTGAGGATAACATGTGTGAAATGATTTATGGTAGATGTTGAAGACTCATTATGGATTAAGTGATTTCATATTTAATGAAAAAAATATAATGTTGACAAAAAGAAAATTGGTTTTATTAGTTATTATTTTGTATTAATTCTATAAATTCCTAAACCTAAAATGTTACTTGTGATATAAGAAATACAATAACCATTATTGAATTTGAAACTAAGATAGTTATATCAAGGATTTTATAAATGATATCAAAGAAATTATGTAAAGTATGTGTTTATGGAATTTTATATGGGAGTGTGGGTTTGTAGCATCATAATTGGAATTAGAGGAAATGATCAGATAACTATGGATGTTAGTATGTTTATTTAGGAACATATATGGGTTAATAGGTTGATATTGATCTAAATTTTAAATATATAGGTAATATGTTTTAAAAGTAAATGATTTATTCTTAAGTTTATGATATAAATTTTAATTGGGGTTATTATAAGAGAACTACAACATCCCAACCTGATCCATCATGTCCAATATAAAATACCTCATAACCTCATATGTGTCACCCTATGCACAAGAGGACGTCGACTAGAAATTATGGTCTAAGTCTTTTTTGGGGAGACTACACCCTTATTATCACATCATATGATCAACAATTAATAAATATAATATAATAAATAAATAAAGTAATTATGGGGAACAAAAATTCCACACATTTCATGAAAATAAAAGGTACTCCCAATGAGTAAATACTATCCAGAATGCATAAAATAAGTGATTAATAAAAAACTGAAGGATCCTACATTGTATGTTCTTGTCCACTCCAGCTCCATGCTCCACCTGCTCAGCCATCCACCACGTACCCTGATCCTTCATGTAGACTTTCATGAAATCTACAAGCACATCGAAATTCTTAAGTATGGTATAGTTAATAGACTCTATAGAATACCACAAATGTACGATTAACCAGATTTTCTGATCTATAAAAGTGTATTCCATAATAGTAATAAATACAAGAGTCTTATGAGAATAAAAACCAAAACTGAGTGATGGTGTTCTGACCAGCCTTCTGCAACCCTGATTGTACCTATTTTAGCACCATGATGGATGATATCAAAATGAGTTGGTAAAAAAATCAGCTCATATACACTGTCCTCATGGTTTTGTGGAAGTGATACCTAGCCTCATTTATCCATCAAGTGTTCCATGTCACCTGGATCCTCTAGAAGATAATAACTAGTACTCACATAAACTAGGATATCTCATGGTCAATGGGACTTAGAATCAAGGGGTCCTTGAGAACACCCTATATATAACTCCATATTATCCTCATACCTCCACCATGAGCTCAAGTCCCTCATCACAATGGTTTAATTAAAGCATTATCCCCCCACCAGGGAATAAATTGGTCACAATTTTACACCTATCTCAAATACCACTAACAAACAACAAGGAATGGTAATACATGTATATGGAAAGCAAACAAGTTGGCATAGTATATCAACATGATTATATAGTATCATACAAAACAACATTTTTTCATAATAAAACATAGAAAAAAGATATTCTAATATCACTCATTAAATCCCAATAGTTTTTATGGGATGAATAGACACACACAACTGTGGTCACATTCAAGAAAATTCAATCAGATTCCAATATATTTAATCATCAAGGAAAAAATTGTAAATACAATACCAAGAAGGTAAGGAATTTCCTACCTCAAAAACTGGAAAGATTACTTCATGGTTTTATTATCATCAAATCCAAAAATTCAAAGTCTCGAGTTATCATCACGTCGATTATCGAGGTATATCAAGGGTTTCCAAGAACCAAAAGAAACTATTTTATTTAACAAGGAAATAAAATAACATATATGATGATACACTCTCTCTTGGATAATTCTAGAATTATCATTAAAATTTCACATGCAATAATATTTTCTCATTACTAAATAATTCTCAAATTATCATTTAGGTGAAACAAGGTTCTTTCCATATTATCCTTAAGTAATTATCATATCTTGATAATTTGTTGTAAATTATACTCTATAGTTATCTTTTGATAATTTAATTACAAATTATCTTTTATAATTATCTTATGATAATTGTTTTGTATAATGAATTATCCACTGATAATATCTTGTAATAATATTTTATAAACTATCAGAAGATAATTTTATATCATAACTTTATAATTATTCATTTAACTAATTGAATAATTATATTCTAATAACTATTTTTTATGAATTATAATTTCACAAACTACTTATGATTTTTTTTGTAATTATCGCTTAGTAATTATTTATAATTATCATTTCAAAAAAAAGTTGATAATGTTATTTAATAAAATAAAACTTGTATGTGATTATCAATATATATATATATCCATACTTATATATATATATAGTATTTATTTATCACAATGTGATAATATATACATAGATTGTAATATAAAATTTATTGTTTAATAAAATTATAATCTTATTATATATATATATATATATATATACCTTTTTAATCTTATTAAACACCCCTTTTTTAACAATGGATATTAAAAAAAATCGAAAACATGAAGAACTTCAAGAGGAATTGCGCATAACTTGAGGGAGGAAGAAGAATAATCTTTCCTGTCATTGGAATTGGTTCAAAGTTCACTAAAAGGATGTCCTCCATATCATTGGTGTGATTCTAAGAAGGGGAATGTGGTATTTATAACCTGACAAAAAATGGTCAGGGTTTGACTGGTACTGAAAAATTAAATGCCCAATTTAATTTTTTAATCATCATTCAAGTGAATTCAGAGTGTTTAGATTCATGATATGAATTTTTTTCCACTAATTTATGGTCAAAACATTTGAAGAATGAATGATTAAAAACATACCAATTGTGTTAATGGTGTGCTTCCGTAGGTTGAAGGAGTGGAATAGTACGCTAGAATTTTTATTTAAATAATGTAATTAATTAATATAATTAATATAATTATTTGTCAAATTAATTTAATTGGGAAGCATATCCAAATGACCATTACACATAAAATAAATACCCTATCTAGGAAAAACCCCAATTATGGACCCACTATTGGTCTCGGATTTCTTTTAAGATGCATTTTATGGGTGATATTTAATTTATTTCAATTAAATAATATATTAAATATTATCTAATAACTTTATCTCACTAGATAGGAATCCAGAAGTTTGACATATTTTAATATTATACAACTCAAAGGCTAAACACCATATTTCATACCTAACAGTGGTCTTGTATTTCTCATATGACACACCAAATTGGAGTTATTTAATTACTTTTAATAAATTTCATGCTCTAAATTTAATATATTTAATATCATTAGTCTGTATTCACCAAGGAATTAGGAGCCTTGTAATATCTTAGTAAATCAGTGACATACTTTGAAAATATTCGATTGAATATTCCCAAATGTTAACTTAGATTTTACCCTTCTGAAAATCATTTAACACGTTTTGAGTTATTTTTTGTTGATAAATCATTTTTTCACTTGAAATTTACAATTTATCAAAAATAGGTATTTTATTCTCATTGTAAAAAAATCAGGATATTAAAATTCTCCCCCTCTATAAACTTCTAATCCTAAATAAGTAACTCTAATGTTCTTGGTTTAACATCTCATGACATAGAGGTTGAAAGTTAGACTCTCACTCCCACGTCTTATCCTGGATCTGTCCATGTTTCCTCTGAATCTAATCCAGTGGTACCGCCTTTCCACACAACACCTTCTCGCATCGATCTATGATCCACATCAAGTGATCCTCATAAGATGTATCTATCTCCAATTCAAAATATAAACAATAAATGGCATGCACATGGTCGGTTTTGTAACTATGAAGCTATGACTCTTGGAATATATCGTGCATGCCTTGATAGTGAAAAGTGAGATATATAGGATACGCCACTACCCCTATACACTCTGTTATCACAAAAGATATAAAAAACATGGTGCAAACTTGACCTACTTTCATATTTGTTTAAGACCTAATCGAGGAGTCCCTCTCAGGAGAACCTGGTATCCCACAGTAAACTCCAAGGGTCTCCTCCTATGGACGACATAATATATCTATCTCATCTGAGTAGTGTTCCATATCCTCAGTATTATCTATACTCCCTCAATGGTTTCTTAGACCATATTAGGGCCAACAACTACTACCTCACCCGCCATATGCCAACAGAGTGGTGAGAGAGACATCCTCCCATAAAGAGCCTTATAAGGTGCCATATGAATGAAATCCCGATAACTATTATGGTATGTGAACTCAATGAAGGATACTTGGTCATCCTATTCTCCACCAAAATCAACCACGTAAGCTTGAAGCATATCCTATAATATGTGAATTGTCTTCTTAGACTATCCTTTAGTCTATGGGTGGTACTCCATACTCAATATTCACTGAGTCCCTAGGGATTCCGTCAAGCCTATCCAAAACATGAGAAAACATGTGCATATATATATCTGAAACAATGACCAAAAGAAACGCCATGAAGGTACATGATCACCTGGACATAGATATTTCCCATATCATCCACTGATTGTGTCTCTATGATCACTAAGAAGTGAGAAGACTTCATTAACCTATTGACAACCACCCAAACTATGTCATGACTCCTCATGGTCCTTGTTAAACCCAACAAAATAACCATCATGATGTCCTCCCACTTTTGCATAGCTATCAGAAATTAATGTAACAATCCACCTGGACATTTGTGATCACATTTTACCCTTTGACAATAAAGGCATCGGAAGACAAAAATAGCAATGTCTCTTTTCATCAGTGGCCACAAGAACATTCTCCTGATGTCATGTTACATCTTGGTCACACTAGGATGTACTGCCTATCTAGAGGTATGAAAATCCCTCATCAGATCATCACTGATAGAAACTAGGACTACCACCCTCTCATGTACCAAGATCGCATCATTGTCACCCAAAGTCCATCTCGGTTTCAGGTCAACCCCATTCAGCTACTCCCTCAAGAAAACACAATCTGTGTAGGACTCCTCACCAGTCTTCACCTGATCCACAAGATAATATGTAATTATTAATGGGGAAAGGGAAATATATCTTTGATCAATTTAAGCATCAAAAATTCTATTAACCAAAAATCACATCAATCACCACTAGTCATCTAAAGGCCACTCAAAAATCTCCTTCTCAGCATGTGTATCATGGATAAGAGCATCCTAAATGACATTACACTTACTAGGTGTATAATCCATATCAAAATCGAACAACTTTAGATACTCAACCCAATGCCTCTGCCTCAAGTTCAAGTCCCAATGTGTAATGATATAGAGAAGACTATTGCGGTACATGTAAAAAATAAATATATTAATGAACATATAGTGTATAAAACACCTTAGATCATAGACTACATATGGAAACTCAAATTCATGCATATGGTAGCTCCTCTCATGAGGTTGTAGATGACCAAACTCATTGGCTAATACCTTCCCTCATTGTATCTGCACTACCCCCAAAACAAGGCCTGATGCATCAAAATATACTACCTAACTGATCCCATGATTAGCGTGTTCCAGTACAAGATCTACCATCAACCTTATTTTTAGCTCGATGAAAATGTCTTCACACTAGACTAGAAACTGGAAATTCACTCCCTTATTGGTCAGTGTTGTCATGGGTGACGAAAGATGGGAAAATTCCTAGATAAACAATCAGTAATATATTTCTAAACCTAGAAATTTCATGATCTCAAACACATTTTAAGGATATTTCTAGGACATGAATTCTGAAACATTCTCTTATCCTATAGATATACATGTCTCATACAACAGATTTCCTAGAAATTTCACCTTTTCAATCCATAACTCACAATTCGACTGCTTGGCATAAAGTCAATTTTCTCAAAGCATACTCAGGACTATATTTATGTGTCTTTCACATTGTTTTGGTGTCATCATGTAGATAAGGATATCATCGATGAATACTGCAATGAAAGAGATCAAGTATGGATGGAATATCATGTTCATGAGATCCATTAACACTGTCAGTGCATTCATCAGCCGGAACACCATTACCATGTACTCATATAGTCCACATCTTCTATGAATTGCCTGATTCTGAATTTCATACTCTCTAACACAAAACCGATGATAGACCAAAAAAAGATCAATTTTGAAGAAACATCAGGCTCCTCGTAGCTGATCAAAGAGAACATTGATCTTGGGAAATATATATCGGTTCTTCACCATCACCTGGTTCTGCCTTCGGTAATAAAAAAATTTCCAAAGGGTAGTGTTTTCCTTATTGGCTAATAAAATAGGTTCACTCCAAGGTGAAGTACAAGGTCTAATAAAACACTTCCCCTCAATGTCTTTTAAATATACCTTAATCTATTTCACCACATTTGGAGCTATAAGATATAGAGGTATCAAAATGGGTTTTTCACCTAGTATGAGATCTAACTCAAAGTCAACTCCCCTATTTGAAGGGATACCAACAAATTCATCTGGAAATGAATCCTCATAGAGATCCATGACTGGTGTAAAGGATGAGGGGGTTTCCCCTAATTCTGGTGGAAGGGAAAATCCCTCTATCTATGATGTGATTGTTCTGAGATGGCTCAAGTCTGGTATAACTCTTCGTACTCCCAGTTATCAATCTCTAGTCATCAGGAACTTTTCTCCCTTTTGTGAAGAAAAGATTCCCTTCTATGATAGTAATTAATGTGATATTGGAAGCTAGTCTACCATTCCATGCTGAGAATCACATCGAATATAATTTATCTCTAGAATCAAGAATTACCATAGATTTCCATAGTTGGTGACAACTAGTGGACACTCTGGGAATCAGTTAAGATGGTAGAGTATCGTGCCCAAAGGTTCATCAAGGGAGAATAACTTAGATTAATTCTTGACTGGTTGGTCAATTTCAGCATCTACTTATGCAGATATGAAAGAATAAGAAGCACTAAAATCAAACAATGCAGTAGATAGATTGGAAACGATAAAAATCACACCTCAAATAGTGGAAGGTACCTCACCACCATATGTTAGAATTTGATCAACTGTATAAACCCATCCTAGGTCAGTTCCACAACCCTAACCCTGAAATGATGACATCTGAGAAGTTTTCATCTTTTTTTAGGTTCCTTCTTAGACCTCTTTGCTCGTATCTATATTTTACTACTTTTTTATGATGAAATTATTTAACAAAACTACTGTATGTTTCCTTTTACCAGACATTTTCATCCCTTGATTTGGGGTGTCATGCACACCTAGCTGTAGTTTCAAAACAACCCATAGTTATAGCAATGAAGGTCACCTCTAGACGGAACTGAAGAGAATGATCTCTACTTCACATTCATGCCTCCAATCTATTAATAGACTTCCACATACATTCATATCAAGATGTATTCACTACAGTAGTAGAATATCCACGGGTATAAGTTGTGAAAGGCAAGAAAAATCTAGTTGTTCATCCATCCTTCAGAATCCTCTAAATGGTTAGGGAATTCCATTAAACCTATGGGTATGAATTTGTGTTAGAGCTATGGACCTACAGTTTATGATTAGGTAAAATACCGAATTAAATCTTCCTAGACTTCTCACTCTGACTTCCAACCAAAAGTCATGTGAAATAGAGAAGCTCAGTAAAACTTTCAGATTATTAAGATACTCTCATGGAACCATGATGGAGATCCATGAACTTCTATACTTGATCGATCGTCCGTGTATTAAGAAAAAACCTATAAAAAATAGGGCCTGGAAGACCTCATAGGTGAGACCATCACGTCTTCCAACCTGTCCCATAACTCCCCACTAATTCCTAGTGGTTCCCTGTAGCATGAAGGTTACCAACTTCACCATTCTATCTGATGTAACTTCCATGAGGTTAAATATACCCTTTATGATTTCCACCCAGTACAAAATATCATGTGGTCTACTAGTTCCCTAGAAGGATGGAGGATGCGGGAGCTAGGAATCCCTCATGTAGTCAACCATTGATCTCAGTGGCGGCTTATAAGGAAAATTGTAGGCACCATTTTAGCTAGTGTGGGGGCCTTCTAAAGAGCATATTGTTTAGAATGTTGTCCCGCTAAACATTTTTGTGGAAGTATATTCTATTACATAAATATTATAAGGAACATGGAAGTTCATAAGCATTCTATGGGATCAAAAAAGGTTTTCCTAGAATTTTACTCTTAACCAAAGTTACAACCCTCCAATCACTAGCCATTATTTATGTCCCGGTGTGTTAGTCACAATAACTGTATATATACTAACAAAAAAATATTCCCTATTAAATTATTTAATTCGAATAAATATATATCAAATAATATGGAAACACATATATATCACACAATATAAACTATCTTAAAAAGACAGCACAAATCAAGGTATTTAACTAATGAACTACTGAGAAGCCCAACATGAGGTATATATATATGGAATATGAAACTAAATGCCTATTCACGATGAATTAACATATGAGAAATATCCTAAATCACATTTCAACATCATGTGCATCACCCAGTGTGAGTTTAATCTGTAGTAACAACAAAACATACTTTCCAATTTTTATGGAGAATTGGAGGTCCACTATACAGTGGAGGGAAGACACTAGAAGAGTTCCCCTGAATAAATACCAACCATCCTAGATCCTACCTACCATGTCCCATCCCAAGGAAAAGAGAATAAAATTTTAGTGATTCCTAAGCCACTGATACAATTTTTTGACATCCCAATCCGAACCATTGGGATAGAGGTGAAATTTTTCATAACCTCATGCACACCTCCCTATACACAAGATGTTGCCCAATAGCTGTGAGGATCAATGTATTTTTTTGGGGAGAATATTAAATCAGTATCACATCATATGATCAAAAATAAATAAAAAAATTCATAAATAAGCAATGTAATTTTTCTGAAATTTAATGAAAAATATATCATGTAAATAAAAAAACTCTCAATTTGGAAAGCCTACCTAGAATGCATAAAATAAATGATAAGTAAAATTATTGAATGGTCCCCTGGTGTCTATCCTTTTCCGCCCCAACTCCCTATCCCACCTACTCATCCATCCACCATAGGACCCTTTCCCTTAACTATGTATTTCATTTTATCTACAAGCACATATAAATGTCCTAGTAGGGTGTGAGTAGAAGACTGAATAGGACACCACCAATGTATCCTTAACCTAATGGGCTCCTGTATACAACTGTATTCCATAATAATAATAAATAAAACAAGAAAAATAATCATTCAAACCAACCTTGTGTGCTAGTGCGCTAACCAATTTATCACAACCCTTGGTTATACCTACTTTAGCTCCATGTGGGAAGATTTTTGAATGAGTTAGTAAAACGAACCAATACTTGTACATCATTCTCACGGTGTAATGGAGGTGATACCTGAGGTCACATATCCCTCAGATTGACCATGTCAACTAGATACTCTATATGAGAATAACTATTAATCACATTGACCAAGCTATATCTTGGGGAATGGAACTCTGCATTAAGGTGTCTTGAGCACACCCTTGATACGACGCCATGAATTCGTCGTACCTCCACCCTATGCTCAGGTCCCTCGTCACTATGGTTGAATTCAAGAATTATCCCCCATTAGGGAATAAATAATTCATTACTGTCTACCCATCTCAAATACTACTAACAACCAAAAAGGCATGATAATACATATATTGGGAAAGAAAAAAAGTAGGCATGGTATATCAACATTAATATATATCAGTATACACAACGACATGTGATCATAATCAAACATGGAAAAAAGAAACACTAATATCACAAATGGAAACACAATAGTTTTTGTGGGATACATAGACACACACACATGCAGTAACAATCAATCATGGCCAATCAGATGCCAAAAAATATAATTATAAAGGTCACAAGTGTAAACATGAGACCTAGAGGGTAAGGAACTTCCAACCATAAAAGTTATAAAGACCCCTTCGTATTTTTATTATATTCAGTGATGACACGTCAAATTCATGATTTATTGGTATGTCGATGATCGAGGTATACCAAGCGTTTCCTAGAACCAAAACATCTATTTTTTCACAAGGAAATAAAATATAACATGTGATGATACACTCTCACTTGCACAATTTTAAAATTATCAATAAAATCTAACATAAGATAATATTTTCTGTTTCCTAAATTATTATAAAATTTTCATTTAAGTTAAATAATGTCCTTGTAATATTATCATTCAAGAATAATAATATCATGATAATTTATTATAAATTATCCTTTATAGTTATCTTTTGATAAATTTATTAAAAATTATCATTTATAATTAATCTTTGCTAATTATTTCTAATAATTAATTATCTATTTATAATAACTTATAAATTATCAGAAGATAATTTTACTTTTGGGACCACTTTGTGTATCAAGATTGTATTTTTTGTCAACTAATGTCAATACTGGTCAAAATGAAGAAAGATTTGAAGAAATACTAAAATGTAAATTGATATTGGTTGAAGTGAGTTTTCCTGGAGAATTGATATGGAATCATAGCATTGGATGTCATTATTGATTAAATTTTTAATAAGATCAATTTAGACGATTTTTGAAATGATCCTAAGTTCAAATAATTTGTGTCAAAGGAGACACATTGTTTACAACAATGGAAAATGGTGAAGTATCATTCATTAAGAACCATGAAAGATCTTACATGAAGAAAACAATCTTATGATTTGCATGAAGTAGAGAATTATGGTTGAATATGAAGAGAGAGTGTGGAAGGGATTGGAATTTTAATATGGTCATGCATTACACATTGCCTTGAAATCAAGAGATTGATTATCTGCCCTTAAAGATCCAAATACATGTATCAAATGTGATACTTTGTCTCCAATATTGAAGGTATTTGAAGAAGCCTCAATCCTCCACTTTTGGATGAATAGAGATGATTGGAGTTATTTTGAATTAACACTCCAAAAGAAATTTAGGATTTTAAGTGAGGATGAAGAAGGACTTTGGAATTCATATTCCAAAGAGTATAATAAGAAATAAGGATGGTTGTTGAAGATGAAGGGAAGAAAGGAAGTAGTGCCTGGGCTTAGCACTATGAGAATGGCCAAAACTATGACGATGCTTTTATGATTATTATTTCACAAATATCATATGTTTAGAGAACTTGTGATGCAATCATTATGAATTATTGGGGGAGTAATAAAGTGTTTTTGAAAAATAAAATAAAGTGGCGTGCAAGTTAAAGATTGGAACACAAGAATAAAAGTGCCGCATAAGTATATGTGGATCACAAGTGTGGTGTGAAAGTATATGTGGTGCACAAGTGTATGATGCATGCAAGTTATATTTCAATATCATCACACCAAAATATGAAAAAGGAAGTAATTTGGCATGAAAGATACAGAATGGAGCGCAAGTCAAAAAGTGGCTAACAAGTATAAGTGGCGTGCATGTGTGTCATGCAAGAATAATTGGAATGCAATTGTATATTGCGTGCAAGTAATATTTCAATATCATCACATAAAAATTTGACAAAGGAAAGAAATTACTGTTCACGTTTAATAATCACACGCAAGTCAAAAAGGGCGTGCAAGTGTATGTTGTGTGAAAGTCATATTTCAACATTAGATTATCAAAATATAAAAAAGAAAATAATGTTGTGCACTAGTGATAGAGTGGTGTGCAAGTGAGAGAGTATCACACAAGTGATGGAGCGGAGCAGAAGTAGGAATGGAACGCAATTTTATGTGTTTCAAAAGTCACAAAAATGCTAATAAATAGATGGCTACCCTCCTCATTTTTCATATCTCAACAATTAAGAGAAAAACTGAGCTCTGATCTCAAAAGTAGTAGAAAGGGGCGCAAAAACAGAATTGGCATGCAAGATGGGGGTTATTTACAAGGCGCACAAGTAGGGAGGTGCGCAAGCAGAGTGGCGTGCAAGCAGAGTGGCGGGAAAGAAGAAGTGGAACGCGCAAGTTGTAAGAGATGAACAAGAAGGGAGTTTTGTGCAACAAGTGTGTCATGTCTAACCCTGAAGTAGCATGCAAGTTGTTATTTGTGCACAATTATGGCATGCAAGTAGTTGGTGGTGTGCAAGCAGGGAGGCATGAAATTAGGGTGGTGCACAAGTAGTGATTGGCAGACAAGCTGTGAGTTGTGCGAGAAGTTCTCACCAGCTTCTGGTCAACTATGATGATACTATGTTAAGCTGAAATTCATTGATTTAGTAATCACAAAGAGAACTAGTGATTATCGAAAGAAGCTAAATAAAAGTTTAGTGAATTTGGTTTTGTATTGATGAAGTAGTAGAAGAAGAGTGTACTGCTTACAGGTTTACTACCAAGAAAGAAGAGGCTGGTTACTTGCACGCTTCTAAGTAAGTAGCAAGGAGGAGAAGAAGGTTTTGGAAGAAAAAATTAGCACTGTAGCATCTAAGAGGTCTCAACATGTGGAAGATTATTTTGGGGTTGCAAACTCATTGAACAGAGAGAATATTTTCTTCAGAGGCAGTATAAAGAACCAGCTAGTATAAGGCCCCGGCCTTAAACATTACTTAATATTGAATTAAATGAATAATTCACATTGAGGATCTTTTCAGGTATAGATTTTTATAGAACTAGATCATAACTATTACATCTTAAAATATTACACATTAGAAACTTCTACAAATTTTCCCTTTTTTTACAAAACATGAACTCTTAAAAAAAGAGTCATGTCTAGTTCCATGTTTAAGACTGCATGACTTTTCCTTGATCCCATTCTTGACCCTATTCCACATTATGTCCTGTGAAAAATATTTCAAGAAAAACTTGGGGTGAGCATAAAAATCTCAGTAAGGGATACACAAAGAAATAAAACTGTTAGTTTTTCAAAACATCAAGTAAACCATGAATACTTCATCAACGTAACACTTTTCACCATTAAGAAGTAGTAAATACTCTTCACTAAATAAAAGTTCATTACTTACCCTTTTGTAACCAAAATATTACCATAAAACCCATATAAAGAACACATAACTTATAAAGGTAACTTGGGACATAAACATTTTTAAATGGAATAACCATACGGTCGACTTCAATACATATCACTAAATGGAATATCCATAGGGATGACTTCCATACCCAATTAATTAGAGGTTATAACATAACCACCCGTCCTGGTATTCACGGCACCGCCCGTCATATGGTTTATCACATAACCACCCATCAAATGTCCAAGTACCATTATAAAATCATAAGACATAAAACAAAAATAATGGAAAGAAAAAATTTCCACATTTCAATCACAATATATCACTTAAATATATTGATATAACAAATCCATTATAAAAACCCTTTTCAATACCAAAATACATAAAAGAGTATATGGTATTTATTTCATTTTAAAAAAAATTACGGCTTTTTGAGGAATCCAAAGACCATATAATACTCGCGGCGGCGGAAAAGGTCATTGTCACCACGTACGTTAAAAAACATTCCTTTTTGTCGTTTAGTAAAACGCTTCGTAGAAAAATATTCCCTTTGAATGAAATGAAAAGCCAAAGGTGTTTTATACCTTGTATAAAATAAAGTTGTGTATAAAACAAAATTTGCCTCAACGAAAGGAGATTGAGATGAAGTCCCTTACCTCATGTCCGACTTGACTCGATCTCTCTTTAATCTCCTGAATAATAAACTAGTGTAATTTCTACTTGCTTTAGAACCTTTTTCAAGCTTTCTATTCCTTTTATATCACTTATTTCCATGTTATAAACATTATGTAATCATTTAAGTTAATAATGTTCGTTTTGTTGATATCTGGTTCTTAAGTCAAAAATCGACTTCTCACAATTACATGTTGTTCATGTGGTCAAAGGTTCATTATATACAAAATGATATTCATGATTTAGATATCATTATATCATATATATCCAGCATATACCTTTATTTATAATAGTATATAACATTTAGAGGTAAGAAATGAAATGCACTGTTCATGGAGACGGTAAGTCGTACGTACGCGTAAACGCTACTTTCATTTCTATTTCATATTTAATGGAGTGAAATCATAATGATATAAAGTTATATTATAATTCCAGTATAATATTATATATAATACCATTAACTCCATCCTTTATATGTCCCACATATGGCATTAACGAATCAAAACACTTTGAGGGGGCGATAGTCCGCACTTCCTAAAATGATGATATCGCATTTACCCATAATGGAAACCATAAAGGTAAGCCATAAATTAAAAATAAATAAGCATAAGGAAAACATAAACATAATATATACCATATATAAATATAGTGACATCTTAATGGACACCATGAAAGGTGTTAAAAGAAGATTTAACAATCATCGTTTCGTGAGACAGAAATTCGCCAACCACAGAAACAATATGTTCTTTAACCATTAGAGGAAGGTGTGTGTAAGAGTAGCTCTAATACCTTTCATAACAACATAATAGGTTATTGGATATACTGGTTTTGTTACAAAATCAAGTAATAAAAAGATTTTAGGGGGTTGGATAAGAAAAATAAAACAAAAGAGCACAAGTGAAGACATTACCTTTAAATCGGTTAACTCCTCTTGGTTTTAACCAAAAGGGTTTCTTAAAAAGATTTATGCCTAAGGTAAGGCTTCTAGGATGAAAATAGGGATGTCGGGAGACAAAATGAGCAGATCTTTTCTGAAACAAAGGCTTGAGAGGTGTGTGTAAGGAGGTATAGGTGGGGGCCTTTTGTAAGAGGAGAGGAGGGGCACTCTTGAAAAGTTATAAAATGTTACATTATTATATAATGAGTTTCTGATTTTAAAGGTCCCACAATTAAATATTTCGAGGATAAGGTGATAATAGTTCTAAATCCACACATCCAATAGGTTTTTGACATGTTTAGGTTTTATATTTTACATTATCTTTTCATTTTATTTAAATCGTTAAATAATGAGGCAATCAAAGCATCATCATGGTGTCATACATAATTTAATTTATTTAATTTCTAAAAATTATAAAAAAACAATCATTATGTAGGAAAGATTTTTATCTTTCTAATTAATGTTTATAGTCAAAACTCTAACTTGAATAACCCCATGTAAAAATTGTTTTAGTAAAACAATACATGTTTGTGACATTTTTATTTTAACTTTAAATAAAAAGTTATTAATGTCATTTTCTTACCCAAGTGGATCCATGGGGTCCCCATGATGACCCATGGATTTTCATGGTCTCCCATGACACATAAAATAAGGGTAGGACATGTGTCAAGGTCATTTGATATTATTAAAACATTATTTTATCTTAAATTACACTAATTACCTTTAATCGTGATTAATAAAACTTAAAAGTTACTATTCACCAAAAAAATTGTTTTAATACCATTGACACATATTTTACATCTTAATGACAAGCATCTTTGTCAGATTTTTGAAATTAAATTCCCAAAAGTGGTAAAGTTTCATTTAAACGAAAAATCAGTTTTTTAACAACCACTTAGTGGTTTCACTATTCATAAAAATTGAAGCTTTTTAGAAAAATACCAAATATTTACCATAACCTATATTTTATATTCTGAATTCAAAAATGATGTCTATTTTAAAAAATTCATAACATATAAGTTGCATTAATTAATTTAATAATTAATTTCCACTGTCGAAACAAATAGCGTGTTTCTATAAAACAATATATATCAATAGATTGACACTAGTTTAAGTCCAATTGCAAAGTAAAATTAATTCCAATGACCACTATTGGATTAAATGGTAAAAATATATTTTAGTTTCAATTTAAAACCAATTAAAATGATAAAATAATCATATAAATAAATTAGAATAAATAGAGGTTTTTAATTAAAATACAACATTTTTCACTATTCATTAAAAATGAACTTTATCGGAAAAATACCAAAAATTTACACAAAGTAAATTTTGATGTCCCGATTCTAAAGAATAATTTTATTTGGTCAAATAGAATGTATAAGAGTGACCAAAACTATATTTGAAGAGGGTTCTCCCTCAAAAGGCGACAAGTCACCCTTTTAGTGAATATTAGAGTATCTATGCCTAAAATTGAATTCTTTTCTTATTTTAAGCCTTTATATTTTATAGGATAAATGTAAAAACATTTAAAAAACATATATAATCATATTTTAGTTATTTATATTCATTCCCGCCAATACAACGGCTACGTGTTAACAACCATTTAAAATAATATTATTATATTACTTGTGTGCAACGTAAGATTTCAAAGAAACTCGCAGTTGCGTATCGGGTATGCTATCGAACATAGAATCCCCTTTAAAGTAAAAATAATATTTAATTCACAAATATTAATAAATATGAACATGTATTATTCATTATTTACGGGGGATTTTATATCCTTCCCCCCTTTTAGGAATTGTGTCCTCACAATTTTATTCACTTATCAAAATAAGTGGGGGGTATTTATCCCTCATAGAATTTTCAGATTCCCACGTTGCCTCTTCTACCATATGGTTTTTCCATAAAACCTTTACCTGGTGAATTACCTTATTTTGCCACACTTTCTCTCTATGGTCAAGAATCTAGACCGGTTGTTCTTCATACAAGAGATTCTATTCCAACTGAACTACCTCTGAGCTCAAAACATGAGATGGATCTGGAATATACATTCTCAACATCGAAACATGAAAAAAATTGTGTACCTAGGACAAACATGGAGGTAAAGACACTCGGTAAGCAACTGATATAACTCTCTCCAGAATTTTATATGGTCCAATGAACCTTGGACTCATCTTTCCTTTCTTACCAAATCACATCACACTTTTCCATGGTGAAACTTTTAGAAAAACATGATCACCTACCACGAAAGATAGACCCTTCATCTGGTTATCCGCATAACTTTTCTGCCTGCTCAGAGCTGTTCTCATGTGTTTCTGAATCAACTAAACTTTTTTTGCCATCTCTTCTACCAATTCTGGTCCCATAAGCTTCCTTTTACCCAATTCATCCCAAAAAGCGGGAGTTCGACAACGCTTCCCATATAATGCCTCAAACGGAGCCATCTGTATACTGGAATGAAAACTGTTATTATATGAAAATTCAACCAAATAATGATGTTGGTCCCAAATTCCCTAAAAATACATCAAGCAAGCACATAGAATATCCTCCAAATTCTAAATTGTTCGTTCTGACAGCCCATCTGATTGAGGATGAAAAGCTGTACTAAAATTTAATTCAGTACCCAACGACTTCTGAAGGCCTTTCCAAAAGTTAGAAGTGAGCCTGAGATCACGATCAAATACAACGGAAAGGGGAACTTTAGGCAACCTGACTATATCTTTAACATACAACCGAGCAAGTTGATCTATAGACAAAGTATCATGAATAGTAAGGAAACAAGTAGATTTAGTCAATCGATCAACTATAACCCATATTGCATTATTACCTCGAGATGTCTTTGGTAATCCCACAACGAAGTCCATGGATATATTTTCCCATTTACACTCCATCACTGGTAATGACTGCAACATCCTTTTCGGCAACTGTCACTCTACTTTAACCTGCTAACATGTCAAACACTTCACAGTAAAATCAAAAATATCTCTTTTCATTCCATCCCACCAGTAATACTCCTACAGATCTCTGTACATCTTAGTACTGCCAGGATGAACTGAAAACGAGAAATTATGAGCCTCACATAACAACTCATTCTTCAACTGTGAATCATAAGGCACACATAATCTCTTCCCAAACCTCAAAACACAATCATTATCAATGTTAAATTCAGGAAACTTGCCCTTCTGAACCAGCTCTACCTTTTTCTGCAACCCACTGTCTTTCTTCTGTGCTTGCATAATTCTGTATGATAGAGATGATCTCACTGACACCTGAAACAAAACAATATACCTTCCTGCACCGACAACTTCTATGCCAAAGTTCATCAAATCAAAAACCAAAGGATCTCATTCCAAATGTATCATGGTTTATGAAGCATTACTTTTTCGACTCAAAGAATCAGCCACTTTATTTTCTTTTCCCGGATGGTAATGAATTGTACAATCATAATCCTTGATTAATTCCAGTCATCTCCTCTGTCTCATGTTCAATTATTTCTGAGTGAATATATACTTTAAACTTTTGTGATCAGTATATATTACACAATTTACTCCATACAAATGATGCCTTCAAATTTTTAGAGCAAAAACAACCGCAGCTAATTCCAAATCATGTGTTGGGTAATTTACCTCATGAGTTTACAACTAAAGTGAAGCATAAGCAATTACTTAATCATTCTGCATAAGGACACAACCAAGTCCCTTCATCGAAGAATCACTTTAAATAACAAACTCACCATTCCTAGAAGGAAGTGCCAAAATAGAGCAGTCACCAATCTTCTTTTCAACTCCTGAAAACAATCATCACATTCTTTTGTCCAGATAAACTTAACACCCTTTCGAGTTAGCTTAGTCATTGGACTAGATAACTGTGAAAAATTTTCAAAAAACCTCTGGTAATAACCTGCCAAACCAAGAAAACTACGGATCTCGATTACATTTGTGGGTCTTGTGCATTCTTCAACAAATTTTGTTTTAGCAGGATCAAAAGTTATCCCATTTTTTGAAACAATGTGACCAAGGAAAGAAATTTGTTGTAACCAAAACCCACACTTGCTGAATTTTCCATATAGTTTATTTTCTTTTAAGGTATAAAAGATAACCCTTAAATGACTTTCATTCTCCTCCTTACATTTATAAAACACCAAAATATCATCAATGAAAACAACCACAAACTTATCTAAGAACTCATGGAAAATTATATTCATAAGGTCCATGAATACAGCTGGTGCATTGGTTAACCAAAAAGGCATAACTACAAATTCATAATGGCCATATCTAATACGCAACACGGTCTTCAGGACATCTACTTCTTTTACTTTCAACTGATGGTACCCCGACCTCAAGTCAATCATCAAAAAATACTGAGCTATCTAGAGCTTATCAAACAAATCATCGATATGAGTAAAAGGATACTTATTCTTAATAGGGATGTTATTCAAGGCACTGAAATCAATGAAAAGTCTCATTGAACTATCTTTCTTTTTAACAAACAGGACATGAGAACCCCATGGTGATGTGATAGTTCGAATGAAACCTTTATCTAATAACTCCTACAATTGCTTCATTAACTCTAAAATTTCAACTTGAGCTATTCGATAAGGGGGTTTTGAAATTGGATTAGAATCAGGAACTAAGTCAACAGTAAATTAAACTTCCTGATCATGAATAATACCAGGCAATTCATCAGGAAAACATCAAGATACTCATTTACCACTGGAAAATCATTAATATGAATAGTTCCTTTATTTTCAACAATATGTGTAAGGTAACATTCATTTCCATCTTTTACTAGTTTCTCAACTTCCGGAGATGTTATCAAAAGAAAGGGTTCATTCTTGTACACAAACTGAAGATCTTTCTTAAAAGAAACCTCTTTAGCTCTATAGTCAATCTTAGCATGATAAACATAAAGCCAATCAATGCCCAAAATAACATCAAACTCTTTTAGATGCAAAACAATAAGGTTTTCAGGTAGATTCTTTCTGCACACAAGGATAGGAAAGTTCTTATAATTTCTTTTTGTCTCAATGTTCCCTCCGGGTGTTTTTACCATATGTTCAGGATTCATATCTTCAGATGGAATTCCCAATTTACTAGAAAACTTTTCAGAAATGAAAGAATGTGTAGACCCTAAATCAAACTATACATTTGCATAATCTGAACAAACAAAAATTGTACCTGATACTACTTCATTTGATATCCCAACATCAGCTGAAGTAGTTTCAAAGGATTTCACCACCCATTTCTGCTTGTAGTCTAGCTACTTTCCCCTCGTTGAGTTCTTCGTTAGACACTCATTTTCATAATGACCCATTTCATTACACTTAAAACATCTTATCGTTGTCTTTTCATTGCATTCTTGATCATATTCCTTATAGTTATGAGCAATATGACCAGACTTACCACACTGAAAGCACTTTTGAGACTTGGATAAACATTCTCCATGATGCATTTTACCACACTTATCACAGGATGGATATTTGGTTTTCTTACCTCCTTGATTCTTTGATTAATTCTTCCCCTTTTCCTACCAATTGGACCTCTTATTCTGTTGTTTGTCAAAGAACATCTGATCATCGGAAAACTCCACTTCCACCTTCTCCACACATAGAACATGTTTTTAAAAAAATTTGAACTCATGAGAATCTAAAGCCCTTCGATAATTTGGCTTTAACCATCAATAAAAACAGTTGATTTTACTATCAAGATCTCGTATGAAATTTGGATCATACCTTGTCATTCGAGTGAACTTTGCTTCATAAGCAGCCACTAAGTCATCCTTCTACCTCTATTATAGGAATTTTTTTTCATCCTAAGATGAACCACCTCAAGAAACATACCTTTTAGTTTGTCCTAGTGAAGATCATCAATCTCATCACTATCCCTGATATTTTTCATCATCGACCACCACTGATCAGCTTCACCTTCAAAACGGTAAACAACAAGACTAGCCTTTTAATGTTCTGAACACCCCATGACATCAAAAATCATCTCTAGTTCTTTAATCCGCCCTTCTTCTAGCACAGGGTCAGATGATCCTCTGAATGATGGGGGATGTTTCCTCATGAAATGTTTCACCACTGACAAGTTCCTCTATGGTTGATCTGGCTGATCACATGCAAGGATACCACCACCATTTATAGCCTGAGTCAACAGTGTCATCACTACAACAAACTGCTCAGTTCCAATTCTGACCATCTTAGGTTGCTGATTTAAAAGGTTGTCTTCCTCCTCATGTCTTCCCAACATAGCTTCCTCATTTCCTCTGCGGAAAACCATTCTAAACAAACATGTCTTAGATGAAGCAACATAGTAATATTCAAATGCTATATCATTTTTATTTGACCATTAAAAAAAAAATTTGGTTAATCATTTAATAGAATTATAACTCCTAAAGTTGTATAAACTGACCTATGATACCAACTATAAGGCCTCGGCCTTAAATATTACTTAATATTGAATAAAATGAATAATTAAAATTGAGGATCTTTTCAGGTTTAGAGTTTTATAGAATTAGATCATAACTACTACATCTCAAAAGATTACACATTAGACCCTTCTACAAAGTTTCCCTTTTTTTACAAAACATGAACTCTTAAAAAAAAGTGTCAGGTCTAGTTCCATGTTTGAGATAGCATGACTTTTCCTTGATCCCATCCTTGACCCTATTCCACATTATGTCCTGTGAAAAAAATTTCAAAAAAACTTGGGGTCAGCATAAAAAGCTCAGTATGGGATACACAAAGAAAGAAAACTGTTAGTTTTTCAAAACATCAAGTAAACCATGAATACTTTATCAAAGTAACACTTTTCACCTTTAATAAGTAGTAAATACTCTTCACTGAATAAAAGATCATAACTTACCATTTTGTAACCAAAATATTACCATAAAACCCATATAAATAACACATAACTTATAAAGGTAACTTGGGACATAAACATACATAAACGGAATAACCATATGGTCGACTTCCACACATATCACTAAATGGAATAACCATACGGCTAACTTACATACCCAATGCATTGGAGGTTATAATGTAACCACCCTTCTTGGTATTCACGGCACCACCCGTCAAATGGTTTATCACGTAACCACCCGTCAAATGTCCAAGTACCATTATAAAATCATAATACATAAAACAAAAATAATGGGAAGAAAACATTTCCACATTTCTATCACAATATATCACTTAAATATATTGACATAAAAAATCCATTATAAAAACCATTTTCAATAGAAAAATACATAAAAGAGTATACGGTATTTATTTCATTTTAAAAAACATTACGGCTTGTTGAGGAAGCCAAAGACCAAATAATACTCACGGCGGCGGAAACGGTCATTGTCACCGTGTACGTTAAAACAAACATTCGTTTTTGTCATTTAGTAAAATTCATCATAGAAAAATATTACCTTTGAATGAAATGAAAATCCAAAGGTGTTTTATACAGCGTATAAAATAATGTTTTGTATAGAACAAAATATGCCTCAACGAAAGGAGATTGAGACGAAGTCCCTTACCTCATGTCCGACTTGACTCGATCGCTCTTTAATCTCCTGAATAATAAACGAGTGTTAATTTCTACTTTCTTAAGAATCATTTTAAAGATTACTATTCCTTTTATATCACTTATTTCCATGTTATATACATTATGTAATCATTTAAGTTAATAATGTTCGTTTTGTCGATATCTGGTTCTTAAGGAAAAAATGGACTTCTCACAATTACAAGTTGTTCATGTAGTCAAAGTTTCATTATATCCAGAATGATTTTCATGATTTGGATATCATATATATCATATATATCCAGAATATAAATGTATTTATAATAGTATATAAAATGTAGAGGTAAGAAATGAAATGCACCGTTCATGGAGACAGTAAGCCGTACGTACGCATGAACGCTACTTTCATTTCTATTTCATATTTAATAGAGTGAAATCATAATGATATAAATTTATATTATAATTCAATTATAATATCATATATAATATCATTACCTCCATCCTTTATACATCCCAGATATGACATTAACAAATCAAATCACAATGAGGGTCGGTAGTCCGCACTTCCTAAAATGAAGATATCGCATTTACCCATAATGGAAACCATAAAGGTATTCAATAAATTAAAAATACAGAAGCAGAAGGAAAACATAAACATAATATATATCATATATAAATATAGTGACATCTTAATGTCCACCATGAAAAGTCTTAAAAGAATATTTAACAATCATCGTTTCGTGAGGAAGAAATTCGCCAACCACAGAAATAGTATGTTCTTTAACCATTAGATGAAGGTGTGTGTAAGTATAGCTAGAATACTTCTCATAAAAACATCCTAGTATATTGAATATACTGGTTTTTTTACAAAATAAAGGAATAAAAAGTGTTTATGGGGTTGGATAAGCAAAATAAAACAAAATAACACAAGTGAAGACATTACCTTTAAATTGGGTAACTCCTCTTAGTTTGAACCAAAAGGGTTTTTTGAAGAGCATTAAGCCTAAGGTAAGTCTTCTAGGATGAAGAGAGGGATGTGGAGAGATACAATGAGCAGATATTGGCTGAACCAAAGGCTTGAGAGGTGTGGGTAAGGAGGTAGATATGGGGGCCTTTTATAAGAGGAGAGGAGGGGCACTCTTGGAAAGTTATAAAATGTTACTTTATTATATAATGAGTTTCATATTTTAAACGCCCCAAAATTATATATTTAGATTATAAGGAGATGATAGTTAGAAATCCACACATCTAATAGGTTTTTGATAAGTGTAGGTCTTATATGTTACATTATCTTTTCATTTTATTTAAATCGTTATATAATGAGGTAATTGATGCATCATCATGGTGTCATAAATAATTTAATTTATTTAATGTATAAAAATTATAAAAAATATCATGATGTAGGAAATATTTTTATCTTTCTAATTAATATTTATAGTCAAAAATATGACTTGTATAACAACATGTAAAAATTGTTTTATTAAAATAATACTTGTTTGTGATATTTTTATTTTAACTTTAAATAAAAAGTTATGAATGTCATTTTCTTACCCAAGTGGATCCATGGGGTCCCCAAGTTTACCCATGGATTGACATGGTCGTCTATGACACATCCAATAAGGGTAGGAATGTGTCAAGGTCATTTCAAATTATTAAAACATTATTTTTACCTTAAATTACACTAATTACCTCTAATCGCGATTAATAAAACTTAAAAGTTACTATTCAGAAACAAAAATTAATCCCATTGAAACATATTTTACATAATAATGACAACCATTTATGTTGTATTTTTGATATTCAATTCAAAAAAGTGGTAAAGTTTCATTTAAACGAAAAATCTGTTTTTTAACTACCACTTAGTGGTTTCACTATTCATCAAAATTTTATGCTTTTCAGAAAAATACCAAAAATTCACCCTAAGCTATATTTGATATTCCAAATTCAAAAATGATGTCTATTTTACAAAATTAAAAACATATAAGTTGCAATTATTAATTTAATAATTAATTCTCATTGTCAAAAAAAATAGCGTGTTTTTATGAAACAATATATATCAAAAGATTGACACTAGTTTAAGTCCAATTTCAAAGTGAAATTAATTCCAATGACCACTATTGGATTAAATGGTAAAAAGATATTCTAATTTATCGTTAAACCCAATTAAAAATATAAACTAATCATATAAATAATTTATATTAAAAAGAGGTTTTGAATTAAAAACCAACATTTTTCACTATTCATTAAAAATGAACTTTATCGGAAAAATACCACAAATTTACACAAAGTAAATTTTGATGTCCCGATTATAAAGAAGAATTTTATTTGTTCCAATAGAATTTATAAGAGTGACCAAAATTATATTTAAAGAGGGTTCGCCCTCAAAAGGTGATAAGTCGACCTTTTAGTGAATATTAGAGTATCTATGCCTAAAATTGAATTCTTTTCTTATTTTAAGCCTTTATATTTCATTGGATAAATGTAAAAAATTTAACAAATATATATAATCATATTTTAGTTATTTATATTCATTCCCTCCAATACAACGGCTACGTGTTAACTACCATTTAAAATAATATTATTATATTACTAGTGTGCAACGTAAGATTTCAAAGAAACTCGTTGTTGCGTATCAGGTACGCTATTGAACATAGAAACCCCTTTAATGTTAAATTAATATTTAATTTTAAAATATTAATAAATATTAAAATGTATTATTCTTTATTTACCTGGGATGTTACATCTAGAGGATGCAAGAAACTGTCTAAACAGATAGTATAAAGAACTAGCGAGTGTAAGTGTATAAACTACTTGCTGCAAGTTCGAAGAGGATTTATTCCCTTCCCCCTCTAAGTGTAGGGAGAAACACTATGATGTGATTATTTCATTCCATTTTCCATGTGTAGAGAGCCACACTATCTAGTAGATTGATTTCCTAGTCAACCACTCTCACAGTTACTACATAATAGTGGAGATTTTGTGCACTGGTTATTACCATACATTACAAGGACGCAACTGCTCTTATTGAGTGGTGAACCATGTACAATTATCATGTGAATATTTTTATTGCTTTCATATTATTACACGCGACATGGAAAATAGAATAAGAGAATCAATATCCTAATAGTTCAAGAGGTATCGGGATAAAAAGAAGAAATTGGTTCAAAAAGGTCCCCAACACTGATTCTCCCCCCTCTCAGTGTTAGGCATATCCAAAAATGGTCCTCTAATTTACATAATGACTTTATAATTATTCATTTCATAAATTGAATAATTATATCTTATTAACTATTTATTAAAAAATATTATTTAACATACTCCTTATGATAATTTGTTACAATTTTCTCTCGATAATTATTTACAATTATCATTTCAAAAACACGTTGATAACTTTATTTAATAAAAATATCCTTTTATGTGATTTTAAATATATATATATATATATATATTTATATATCTTTTGATAATCAATATAAATTTATCACGATGTGATTAAATATATATATAATAATATAAAAAAAATTCATTAGGTAAATTTATATTATTGTTATAAATTTTTCTTTTTTATCATATTGACCCCCCCGAACAATGAAAGTAAATAATAAATAAAATAATTAAATAAAATTAAGACTAGAAGAACTGTAAGGGGCGTGACAAATACCTTGAGGGAGGAAGAATAAGAATGGGTCCTGACACAAGAGTTGGTTAAAAGTTCACTGAAAGTACATCCTCCGTCTGAATGGTCTGATTTGAAGGAGGGTAGCTAGTATTTGTAATCCAAATGAAGAAAATTAGGGTTTTACTGATAGAAAATTTTTAAACACCCAATTTAATTCATTAATAATCAATCAAAGAAATTCAGAGTGTTTAGATTCATGCTGGGAGTTTATTTCCACCATTTTATGGTCAAAACATGTGAAGAATAAATGATTAAAAACATACCAAGCGCAATAATGGTGGAATTCCGTACGTTTAAGGAGATGAATATGGTGATGGAATTTTTATTTAATTATTTAAAATAATTAATTAATTAAGATAATTATCAATTACTTTAATTTAATTGGGTGTCTCATTCAAATTCTAGTTGTGAATAAAATAAATGTCATGGCTAGGGTAAACCCTCATTCGGGACACAACAGTGGAATTAGATTTATTATACGACACACCATTTGGTATATATTTAAATATTTACAATAAACTAACATATTAAATAAAATTTAATAACTTTATATCATGAGAGAGGAATCCAAACATCTAACGCCTTTTAAGTTTGCACCCCTCCTAGGGTAAACACCGCGTTTTAGACCAAATAGTGGTCTCATATTTCTCATACAACATTTCATACTATATTTATTAAATTATTTTGATTAAATTGTTTATGATTAATATAATATTTTTATTATTTTTATTCTCTCTTAATAAATGCTTAATGAGCCTTATAATCTCTCGCTAACTTTGTGTATTACTCTAAAAATATTAGATTGAGTATTCCAAAGTGTTGACTGTGATTTTACCCATTTGAAAATCCTTTAACACATTTTAAGTTATTTTTGATTAATATATCATTTTTTAACATATGACATTTAAAAGTAATAAAAAATATGGATTTTATTCTCATTGTAAAAAATTAAGATATTACTAGAACATTAGTGAAAAAATTGGGGATAATTCTAAGCAAGAATTATATGTGTAGGATAGCATATTTTCATATTTTTAAATAATATGATGCAAACTAATTTGGTTAGATAACATAATAGGAAAATTACCATGGATAACCAAGGATTGAACAATGAGAGTCTAAGGTTAAATTTAAATTATTATGTATTAAATACCATGATGTGATAATGTAAAGAAAATATTAATGGTATAGAAACATATAATAAATTGTATTAAAAACCTTGAAAAGAGATATTATGCCAAAATTAAATTTTTGGGGGATAAAAATTTGAGAACACATGATTGAAGTATAGACAAATATTAAGTTTAAAATAAACATGATGTTTAAATAATAAAGGGTCGTCTGATTTTGAAAAAGTAAGTTATGTAGTATTTGAATCCTTGGGAATGTTGATTGATTCATTATTTTTTTAAAATTTTGAGATTATGATATATATACTAGAGTGTGACTTTATAAACTGGTGGTTGAAGATAAGTGCTATTTTTTGAATTAATATTTGATATCATTATGGTTTAATGTTAGGGAGATTCAAATGGTTTTGGGTTGGTATGTTATTGAGAATATATGGTTGGGGAATTTACATATTTTGATATATAATTATATGGATGGATAAAGTGATTTGAATAAATATTAGTAACTTTATATAGGCTAAGAGGGTACTGTAGATGTCATAATAAATTTTTTACCCCAAATGATGAAAGTGTCACAAATACCCTCACTTATATTATTTAATGAGTAATGATTAAAATTGGGGGAATTAAATTAATTTATAGGGGGCGAATGTAACGACGCAATATTTTAAAAAATTATTTCCAATATATGGCCTAATTGTCTTCCATAGCTTTCTCTACACATAGCACCGAATATAAAAGAAACTATAATATATTTAAAAAATATATAAATATTTTAGTGTAATAGTTACAACCTTGAAATGTGATTATGGGTAATGATTAGAAGGAACTTTTTTATGAAATATTTGTTTTATTAAAATAAATTATACTAATAAAATGAAATAAATTCAGTTGGTTTACCAAAAATGAAAAATAATATAGATTTATTATATTAAAAATATCTTTCTAGAAAAATACATTTTTATGCAAAATGAATTTATATTTTAAGAAACATATGATTAATGATGATAAATTTTGTTTCATATTAATAATTATTTAACACCACTTTATTTTCTAAAAGATATTAAATTAGAATATTAACCATTAATATATGAAAATTCCAATTTAAAATAAATATAATTTTTCATTATATTTTATTATTTTATTCCAAAATTGATTTTATAAATTTTTTAAAATGAATTTTATAAGATATAAATAATTTTTGGATTTATAATATAAATATTATATGAATATTAAATTTTGGTTATTTTCTGAAAAATGTTTCTTTTTAGTCGAAAAATACATTTTTTGAAAAAAAAAATATTTTTCTATGAATTTATCATTATTTCTGTATTCCGTAGAAGTTTAAAAAACATTTTAAGTAAAATAATATGTATTTAAGGAATAATATTATACATTTTATTATATATTTTGAGCATAAAAACACTAAGTCCAACATTTTTATCACTAGATTAAAATATTAGTTTAATAAAAAAAAAATTTGACTTTTCATTATATTATGTTTTTGCAAGCTGACATTCAATTTTGAATTTATATAAAATAATCATTCCTTTTATTTTATTTAAAATTAAAATTATACTTCAAGGGAATTAATAATTTAAATAAATTTTCTTAAACAAAAAATTTAACATTAAAAACTATTTTTTCATGTTATGTGTGCTAATATTAAAATTAACTATTCAAAAAATTATAAATTTTATTTGGTGAAATTATTTAAAATTTATAAAATAATAATGTTGAAATTAGGTAATGGTTTAAATTTTAATTTTATAATTAATATTAATTACTAATGTTAAAAATTAATTTCAAACGAAAAATTAAATTGGGTCAAATGTTAAAAATATTAAAAAAATACCTTAAATGACAAAAAGTTGTATCCAAAATGAGTGGTTTGTAAGAACTTGAATATTTTTTTCCAGTATGGATCCTATTTTTTCAGTGTTTTGATAAAAGATGAGTTTCTGAAAATTTAATGAGTACAGGCCGTGTACTTTGAAGTAAAAGTCGTGTACCCAGTTTCCACATGTGACCATGTGCTGGCCGTGTGGGGTGACCCACAGACCACCTAAAGCAGGGCCTAGTAAAGGCATATATAGGCCATGTACTTTTAAAAGACACATCGTGTACTTTTTCTTTTATTTCATTAAACAGACCGGGGTCGCATCTCATTCCCAGATTCGTCTTCTTCTTACCAAGTATCATCCTGTTGTGACCGGGAACGATAATTATTTTTCGAGCCACCGACCTGTCGTTCGTGCTCCGAATCAACTGATGTCATTTTCATTGGAATCAGCATAGTTTTCTCTTCAATCTTCTAGATCCTTGTTTCTTAATTTCTCTTCCTTTGTGATATATTCTTCGTTGAAGGTTTTATTTGTTTTTCTAGATCAACGGAGTTCTATATCGAACCAAATGTTGGCATTCAACTATATCCATCGTACATCGTCGATGTAGGTGGGTTGTGACTTTCTATAGTTAGTCTTTGAATATTATGTGAAAAAGAACCCAAAACCCTAGAATAGGGTATGGCGTGATTAGGTATTTTAGCCCTGTTAATTAATGTTATGCCTTGTGTGCCTCAGTAGAGGCTGTTTGATTGTGAATAGGGTTATTTTCTATGTTATGGATGTGTTTCGCATGATTGTTTTGATATTGACCGTTTGGTCTATCTTTTCTGGTTAGGCTGGTTGTTTTCCACGCCTACTGTTGTTAGGATGGAGTGATTTTATCATAAATTATAATATTCTTTTAGTTGTTTAGCCATGTAGTTCTTGAAATCTATTATCCAAGTAGTTCTTAAGGTTTTCTTTGGCTGTTGAACATTGTTGTGAACGATTGACTTACACAGGGCTGTGGGAACCAGGTGTTGTAGACCATAGGGGGAATGGATGTTTTGGGCTTCCCCAATGTGTCTGTTTACTTTTACGTTGCGATACAATAGGGGGATAGACTTTGTGCTCTCTCCGAGTGTTTATAGTTCCACGTTGCAATACCACAGGATGAATTGGATGTTGATTACTTCTTTATAGTGTCTATAGTTACTGATGCAAGACCATAGGGGGAATTAACAGTGAGTGCTTCCTCAGAGAGACTTTGCTTAAGATAAACTAGAGTGGTTAGAATTTCAGTACATCCCAGAGGGTTGCTTGTGTTTGATTGGTTCAACTATAGGGGTTAGGCTATCAGTACTTCCTATAGGGTTAATTTTTTTAACTGTAGGCTTACTTGATAGATGAAAAAGTCTGAAATTGAAACTATATGATTGTTTACTTTTGAGTAATTCTTTTTTTACTACTTCATTTTTCTTATATCCTTCCATATATATATATATATTCACTGACTGTTATGAATAGATCTTTGGGTGGTTTCCTACTGGTATTCATCTCACACCCTGTTTGGGTCATACTTTTGGGCCCAAATAGATTATATTACTGTAGGTATAGATAAGTGCAAGCACCCTTCTACTTCAGGTACTTGATTGTTGTGGAGCTTGAGAGAATGAGACCAATATGAGGCTTGCGATGCTGCTGGATTTTATTTGTTCTACTTTTACTTTGGTTTAATACTTTATTCCAGCATTGTGACTTATTTGGCTACTTTTCAAGACATATTTATCATGCACCATTTATATATATGTGCTCTAGTTTTTTTATTATTTACAGTCTTCTATTGATTACTTATGGTATGTTATTACTAATTATATTATTGTTATCTATTTATTTCTACTTCATTACTCTCCTAATGAGGACATAGATTCTCCACAATCACACCCAAGGCCCTCACTGCTAGTCAACATCCTCTGGCGTTTGGGGAAATGTGCTTGAGTCCACGTGACCAACCAAGTATGGGGGATTATGGCTATCCCGCATCAAAGGAGGATGATCATGAAGCGCCCATTTATAAGGTGGTGTTGATACCTCTCCCATCATGAGCGTTTTCCAAGGATATTCTTGATGTCCAGATCCTAAGGTAAACAAAACCATGTGGTCTAGGCCAAAAGTGGATAATATCATGAATGTGGGCTGGACTGGGCCGTTAGAAATGGTATTAGAGTCAGCGTCCATTTGTTGTGCCAGCGAGGACATTGAGTCCTTCTCAAAGGGGGTGGATTACGGTTATCCCGCATCAAAGGAGGAGGACCAAAAAGCACCACTTTATAAGGTGGTGTGGATACCTATCTCATCGTGAGGTTTTCCTGGGAGATGCCTGATGGCCAGAGCCCAGGGAAAACAAAATTGTAACAGCCCAAGATTTTATAAAAAATATTCTTTTTAATTTTATTAATGTCTTGTGTTGTACGCTACACCAAAAGGAGCTTGCACAACACGCATCCTTGACTTGCCTTGCATTACACGCAATCGCGACCTTCCTCGATAGCGTGTGTAATACGCAATACCGAGTTTCACTAAACAACGATATGCTATTAAAATATTATTAAAACTAGCCGTTATGAATAGTAATAACCACTTTTTAAAATTATGTAAATCTTATTTTTCAAAATGAACTTCATTTTTGGATTCGGAGTATCGAATTTAGCCTAAGGTGAAATTTTGGTACATTTCGGATAACTTTCATATTCTGATGAATAGTGAAAATTACTAAATTATAATTAAAAACAACTTTTTTAATCGAAATAATTAATAGTGATAAATCATTAATTTGAGTGTTTTTAAAGTATATTTAGAATATATTTTTACAATTTAATACAATGTTGGTCATTGGATGTAATTTCACATTTAAACCAGACATAATCAAGTGTCAATCTTTTGATAGATATTGTTTCTTAAAAACACGCTATTTGTTTTAACAGCGGGATTTAATTATAAAATTAATTAATTCAACTTTTATGTTATGAATTTGGTAAAATAGACTTCATTTTTGAATTCGGAATATGAAGTATAGCTTAGGATGAAATTTTGGCATTGTTCTGAAAAACATCAATTTTTGATGAATAGTGAAACTACTAAGTGGTAGTTAAAAAAACTGAATTTTTCATAAAACTTAATTTTGCCGCTTCTGTGAATGAAATTTCGAAAATCCGAGAGACACGGTTAATATCAAGGACTAAAATGTGGTTCAATGAGATGAAAATAATTTTTTGGTGAATAGTAACTTTTTACTTTTTTTACCGCGGTTAATAGTAAATAGGGTAACTAAGGATAAATATGATATTACTATTACCCTAACACATGTCCTAATTCTATTGGACAAGTGTAATTCGACCAAAAACAAACTTAGGAATAAAATATGACCATTTAGGCCCACTTGGATTAGATTAGGACATTTATTATTATTTAATTCAAAGAAGAGTTAAAAGAGTTAAAATCAAAGTTTATTTACTAAAACATTTTTAATATGGGGTTATACATAAGATAAATTCGACTATAAATATTCATTAGAAAGCTAAAAAGATTTTCTACATAATGATATTTTATTTGTAATATTTAGACTTTAAATAAATTAATTTTTGACACAACGTTGATGCAGTAATTACCCTTTTAAGGAAATATTAACATAATTGATGTTATAAAAGCTCAAATGAATGTAATTTAAGACTTTTTATGAATTCCACTAATTTTCTAGGTTACTATGCTATATTAATGTTGATTTAATTAACTTTGTTCTAACATTTAATTCTGTTATGACTCTCACAAAAATCATATATCAAATAGTGTCAAAATTGACACAAAATAGTTTTTAAATCAAATATTATATTATTAATTGTTATTTTATTCCTAAAAATCTATGGTTCGGCCAAATGACTTAGATAAGGATATATATATTAATAATAAACAATTTGGGGTTCGTTTGGCATGTTATAGTAAGTGTATTAACCATATAGTGAAAGAAAACAAAAAGACATGGTAAAAGTTAAATTATTTAACTTAGAGTTAAATCTAATTGATAAGGTTAAAATAATATCCTAAACTTGTCTAAATTCTATTGGTTGATAGGATTTCGACCCTTCCCCACTTTAGCTTCGAAATAAGGCCCTTTGGAACCATTATAAACAGATTTTGACTTTAATATAAAATAATATTTTGAGATATTCCTAAGGTGCCCCTCTCCTCCCTTATAAAAGGACACCTCCTCCCCCTCCTCCTCACACCAATTTGAGCACTCAAGCTCGGCCAACCCCTGCCAAAATCCCTTCTCCACTTCCCTAGAAACATCCTAGAGGTTCTGGTCTTCCTCAAAGACCAATTCTAGTGCCCTAAGAGGAGGTCTCAAAGAGGCACTTCAAAGAAGAGGTAATTACCGTTACCAATTCTTTCATCTTTATTTCTTCTTCCACTTCTTCTTCTTAGGTTGTTTCATTATGAAGTAATAACATCAGTATCACTCATATACTGATATGTTATTATAAGTATGAAACAACCCTATTTCACCATCTATCCATCCTACGGAAAAAGAAATCACCGCGCGTGCGTACGTACGGAATACCGTCTCCACGCCGTGGTGTAATCTATTTTCCACCACCACCTTACATGGATGGGTATAATGGTGTAAAGAATAACTATACATAGTTATTACAAAATCATATTGATTCTGATATATTGTATAATCCACACCAATTCAAGTCAAAATTTATAGAAATGATATCATCGCTCGTGCGTACGTACGGACTACCGTCTCCACGACGCGATGAGATTCATTCTCCATGTTAACCATTTAAGAATGATTATAATGTATATATAAGAAATAATAATGAAATATATGACATTATAAAGCTACTGGATTTATGTATATATATATATATGTATGTCATCTACTTACTTCCATTTCAAGACAATAAGGAAAGTAAAACAGCGTTCATGCGTACGTACGGACTACCGTCTCCATGAACGGTGTTTTTCATCTATCTATTATATATATATATATACTGAATATATATGATATATAAATCATATTTTATATTCTGGAAGTAAGTAAATCATGATATAAGTAATAGTGATGTCAAGAACAACAAGTCAAAACACCTAAGATAAATGAAACGATTTTACCCAAAACGCTTCTTTAACATGGAATTTACAAAACAACGGGTAATATAATGTCATAAGTGAACCATATATGATATCATAACAATGAATATGATTCTGTAATAAGTCAATAACATGATTTAAATAATTATACAGGAGGTTCGGACACTTACAAATCAAGTCGGACCTAAGGTAAGGGAAATATCACAATCTCATTTTTATCCGAGATTGTTTATTCGTAAGTATTTTCTGGGGTGTATTTTATCATCCACATCCATGTTCCCTCAATATGTAATATTGTTTCCATCCACTTGAAATAGTTTAAATCCAATTTTACCCTTAGGTGAGTTTTTAGTAAAGAATATGAAAGGAATCTTTTGTCGTTTTTCCGTACGAGGTACTTTTTGACTTTTCCGACAAAAGTACGAAGAATGTTTTTTTTAACTTATACGGCACGAACGGATTTTTACGATTTTATAAAGCCTTATTTTCATGAACCTTCCTCCAAAATATTTCATGACTATTTTCAATAAAATCTTTTTCTTTTAAAGTTGCATGATGTTTTGTGAAAAGAAATTGATTTTGAAGAAAAAAGGATATTTTCCTCAAGAATTCAATTCAAGTGTTTTATCAAAATTATTTTTCATCTAAGATAATAAAGGGTTCTGTTTCTATCCATATTTTTACAATGATTTGACTATGTTGTGATGGAATTATGTTTATGAATTCCTTTATCTTATATGAATGGTTTTATGATGTCATGTTGTTTAAGAATCCCATTTTTATTACATGGGTTATGCAATGATGTATGATTTATGATTTGGTGGCACACATAAGAAAGGATTCATTAAGAGATGGGTGGGACCTATATCTCCCTCCAATGCATTGGGTAAAGATTTCATATCTCATGAGATAGACATGGCTGGAATGGTAGGTTATACCGGTTCAGTGAAACAGGACTGAAACGAGGATTACTCGATTCAGAAAGGGACTTTGTCCACTAAGATAGTCTTGGCAATGAGTCTTGACTAACAAGAAATGATTCTCTATGATTATGTGTGTATGCCACAATGAGTAATGTTTTAAGTTATGGTTTCATTTTCACTACTATGATTTATTCCATGTTATGAAATTATGCTCTCTTTTGCAGGTTAAGATTTCCAAAAATGTTATGTTCTTATGAAAATTATGTGATTGATATTTCTTTTGTTTACCCTTACTGAGCATTTGAGCTCACCCTTTTATGTTTTCTTTTCCCCAGGATATAAGGAAAGGTTTTAGGTAAAAAAAAGGAAGATCTTTGTGGGAGATTTTGAAGATCTTTCACCAGGATTAGAAGATTACGTTCCGAGTTTCCAAAGACACTAAACTATTACGATCCTTGTGTGTGTATTTTTGTTATGTATTAAGTATTCCGCAAAAGTAATGTAATGTCCATGTACGATAAGATACGGGTCTCTACAGTTGGTATCAGAGGAAAGGTTTAGTCAACCTTTGGAAACTAGGATGCGAAAACGTTAGTGAGATCCCTAGAGATATTTCTAAGGTATGTCTAGGGATGTCCCTAGGGATAAGAATACGTATAGGTTATAGTAATAGAATTACGCTAACGATCATAGAATTAAACCTAAGATGTTGGATATTGAAGGTACTCCCCCTTTATTATGTTGTTTTCCCTAGCATGATTTTTGCCTCTCACACTATTCTTTTTGGGTTTTAGACGATGGCTGGAACCCGAAGGAACCGTGTTGATCAATGCAATGGACAATGCAATGATTGCCCTCCTGAACAAACAAATGTTATGGGAGATGGAGTGCAAAATCTTATTTCTATACTTACACAAGCTATGAATCATTATGGACTTTCAAATGAGCAGAGAAGGGAACAATATTCTATTGAGTCCTTCATGAGGCAACGTCCACCTTCTTTCAGTGGGTCTAATGATCCATTAGTTGCTGAACAATGGATTAGTACTACTGAAAAGATATTTTCAGTTCTTCAATGTTCTGAACATGATAAAGTCATCTTAGCAGTATATCGTTTGGAAGGTGAAGCTGATCAATGGTGGAATCTTATCAAGAATACGAGGCCAAGAGATGAAATTGAGTCCATGGAATGGGACGAGTTCAAGAACTTGTTTTTCAGTAAGTACTTCCCTCGTATTCTTCGAACAAAGATGGAGAAAGAGTTTCTTGAACTGAAGCAAAGGGATGATGAATCTGTTGGTACCTATGAAGCAAATTTTACAAGACTTGCAAGGTATGCTTCTGGAATTATCATCCAACCTGAAAGTAAAGTTGATCGATTTTTCAGTGGCTTAAAACCAAGTCTTCGAAGGGCATTAGCTATAAGAGACTTCAGTAGCTACGAAGAAATTGTGCGTTGTGCTATCAAGGTAGAAATGGAAGTTGGTGTTACATATCCATCTCATGGTTTTGACAAGAAACGAAAGATGGAGTTCAAGGAGAAATCTCAAAATAATGGTGAAAAGAATATGAATGTTTCCTTATGTACAAAGTGTGGAAAGAAGCATGGTGGAGATTGTCTTAAAGGGACTAGAAAATGTTTTAAGTGTGGAAAAGAAGGTCATCGAGCAGCTGAGTGTCGAAGTAATGGAAAAAGGGTTTCCAATGATGTGAATAAAGCAAACACTGCAGAGAACGCACCGCCAACACTTCAATGCTTCAAGTGCAAGGAAATGGGGCATTATGCTAATAATTGCCCTAATCCAAGGGTTAGTGATGATCAACATGAGCAACCAGTGAAGGCAAAGGACAAAGGGAAATCACATGCGATCACTATTGGCAATGTTGAATATGACAACGATGTGGTGGAATGATTAAGTGTTTATGTAATGGGATTCCAAAATAATGTTGTATCATTGAGTGTTGCAATATTTATTGATGTGGTATTCAAAGTGATTGAGATATTTTTTGGAAATAAGATGATATGCGCATAATGAAGACGAGAAAATGAAATGTTTAATAGTATTCATGAGCTCATGATTGATATAAGGACTAAGTGATATCATGGTTTGAGTATATAGAATTTTGAGGATTTTGGTATATGGAAAGTGTTAACTTTTAACTGCACTCATGTTTTCACTAAGGTATTCAAGAGAATACACGATTAAGGACTTTGAATGTTTGGAATGTGACCAACAAGACATATCTTAGGATATGTGGGGATCAACGACAGTATTAAATCTCTGGTAATCGTTGTCACTATATTATGAGAGTGGACTGCAGTATTATGTATAAGCCTAAAGATTAGACTAGATTATGTTGGACATAAGTTAGTATTGTTTAAGGATAGAAGATTTTCGATATTATTGATGGGATGTTATATTAACGTAGTTTTAGAAAAAGGACAACCTGCAGGACGGGCGACAACCCATCGCTTCAGACAAGGCTGTAGGAATCGAACCCACAACCGAAGTGCGACTGGCCTTTATCGCCTACCACTGACCTACAGGAAGTCCCTGTTTAGTAGAAACTAGTTTTATTATATTAAGCAGTATGATATATGAAGTATAAGTCCATTTTAGGAACCATATATGATTAATCTCACTATAGATCGACTTATGTATATAAGTTTTGCTAACCTTTTGTTTGAGACAGATGAAATGACCTGTCATTCTATCACATGATCTGCTAACACTTCACGAATAACAAATTCAACTTCATTTATTTAAGAGATGAAGTGGAAATTGTTCAAAGCACGAACAACAGTGAGATTGTACCAAAATAAATTAAGTATTTATTCTAATTCAAATTTTCAACTTTAGGGGAAATGATCTTGAAAACCAAAAATGTTGTCCTAGTGATCTTATACCCGATGAATCAGATGGTACCTTATATCATCACAAATCTATGGATTTGTGATTACTGGCTTTTCCATAGCCATGTTCTCTACCACTCTCCATCAGAACATGATGGTTATATTTCTCTTCCATATCCATATTTTCACCTATGTGGAAATCCAATGATTAGTTTATTTGGGTAACCGTTACGTTTCATACTTTTGTTTTCAAAGATTGGTTTTGATATTCCTTTTTACGATGTGGGTTTCTATTAAAGAAACTTTCGAATAGTAAACCATTTATAACCCCGACGAATTTCGAGGGCGAAATTCATTTTAAGGGGGGTAGAATGTAACAGCCCAAGATTTTATAAAAAATATTCTTTTTAATTTTATTAATGTCTTGTGTTGTACGCTACACCAAAAGGAGCTTGCACAACACGCATCCTTGACTTGCCTTGCATTACACGCAATCGCGACCTTCCTCGATAGCGTGTGTAATACGCAATACCGAGTTTCACTAAACAACGATATGCTATTAAAATATTATTAAAACTAGCCGTTATGAATAGTAATAACCACTTTTTAAAATTATGTAAATCTTATTTTTCAAAATGAACTTCATTTTTGGATTCGGAGTATCGAATTTAGCCTAAGGTGAAATTTTGGTACATTTCGGATAACTTTCATATTCTGATGAATAGTGAAAATTACTAAATTATAATTAAAAACAACTTTTTTAATCGAAATAATTAATAGTGATAAATCATTAATTTGAGTGGTTTTAAAGTATATTTAGAATATATTTTTACAATTTAATACAATGTTGGTCATTGGATGTAATTTCACATTTAAACCAGACATAATCAAGTGTCAATCTTTTGATAGATATTGTTTCTTAAAAACGCGCTATTTGTTTTAACAGCGGGATTTAATTATAAAATTAATTAATGCAACTTTTATGTTATGAATTTGGTAAAATAGACTTCATTTTTGAATTCGGAATATGAAGTATAGCTTAGGATGAAATTTTGGCATTGTTCTGAAAAACATCAATTTTTGATGAATAGTGAAACTACTAAGTGGTAGTTAAAAAAACTGAATTTTTCATAAAACTTAATTTTGCCGCTTCTGTGAATGAAATTTCGAAAATCCGAGAGACACGGTTAATATCAAGGACTAAAATGTGGTTCAATGAGATGAAAATAATTTTTTGGTGAATAGTAACTTTTTACTTTTTTTACCGCGGTTAATAGTAAATAGGGTAACTAAGGGTAAATATGATATTACTATTACCCTAACACATGTCCTAATTCTATTGGACAAGTGTAATTCGACCAAAAACAAACTTAGGAATAAAATATGACCATTTAGGCCCACTTGGATTAGATTAGGACATTTATTATTATTTAATTCAAAGAAGAGTTAAAAGAGTTAAAATCAAAGTTTATTTACTAAAACATTTTTAATATGGGGTTATACATAAGATAAATTTGACTATAAATATTCATTAGAAATCTAAAGAGATTTTCTACATAATGATATTTTATTTGTAATATTTAGACTTTAAATAAATTAATTTTTGACACAACGTTGATGCAGTAATTACCCTTTTAAGGAAATATTAACATAATTGATGTTATAAAAGCTCAAATGAATGTAATTTAAGACTTTTTATGAATTCCACTAATTTTCTAGGTTACTATGATATATTAATGTTGATTTAATTAACTTTGTTCTAAAATTTAATTCTGTTATGACTCTCACAAAAATCATATATCAAATAGTGTCAAAATTGACACAAAATAGTTTTTAAATCAAATATTATATTATTAATTGTTATTTTATTCCTAAAAATCTAAGGTTCGGCCAAATGACTTAGATAAGGATATATATATTAATAATAAACAATTTGGGGTTCGTTTGGCATGTTATAGTAAGTGTATTAACCATATAGTGAAAGAAAACAAAAAGACATGGTAAAAGTTAAATTATTTAACTTAGAGTTAAATCTAATTGATAAGGTTAAAATAATATCCTAAACTTGTCTAAATTCTATTTGTTGATAGGATTTCGACCCTTCCCCACTTTAGCTTCGAAATAAGGCCCTTTGGAACCATTATAAACAGATTTTGACTTTAATATAAAATAATATTTTGAGATATTCCTAAGGTGCCCCTCTCCTCCCTTATAAAAGGACACCTCCTCCCCCTCCTCCTCACACCAATTTGAGCACTCAAGCTCGGCCAACCCCTGCCAAAATCCCTTCTCCACTTCCCTAGAAACATCCTAGAGGTTTTGGTCTTCCTCAAAGACCAATTCTAGTGCCCTAAGAGGAGGTCTCAAAGAGGCACTTCAAAGAAGAGGTAATTACCGTTACCAATTCTTTCATCTTTATTTCTTCTTCCACTTCTTCTTCTTAGGTTGTTTCATTATGAAGTAATAACATCAGTATCACTCATATACTGATATGTTATTATAAGTATGAAACAACCCTATTTCACCATCTATCCATCCTACGGAAAAAGAAATCACCGCGCGTGCGTACGTACGGAATACCGTCTCCACGCCGTGGTGTAATCTATTTTCCACCACCACCTTACATGGATGGGTATAATGGTGTAAAGAATAACTATACATAGTTATTACAAAATCATATTGATTCTGATATATTGTATAATCCACTCCAATTCAATTCAAAATTTATAGAAATGATATCATCGCTCGTGCGTACGTACGGACTACCGTCTCCACGACGCGATGAGATTCATTCTCCATGTTAACCATTTAAGAATGATTATAATGTATATATAAGAAATAATAATGAAATATATGACATTATAAAGCTACTGGATTTATGTATATATATATATATGTATGTCATCTACTTACTTCCATTTCAAGACAATAAGGAAAGTAAAACAGCGTTCATTCGTACGTACGGACTACCGTCTCCATGAACGGTGTTTTTCATCTATCTATTATATATATATATATATATACTGAATATATATGATATATATATCATATTTTATATTCTGGAAGTAAGTAAATCATGATATAAGTAATAGTGATGTCAAGAACAACAAGTCAAAACACCTAAGATAAATGAAACGATTTTACCCAAAACGCTTCTTTAACATGGAATTTACAAAACAACGGGTAATATAATGTCATAAGTGAACCATATATGATATCATAACAATGAATATGATTCTGTAATAAGTCAATAACATGATTTAAATCATTATACAGGAGGTTTGGACACTTACAAATCAAGTCGGACCTAAGGTAAGGGAAATATCACAATCTCATTTTTATCCGAGATTGTTTATTCGTAAGTATTTTCTGGGGTGTATTTTATCATCCACATCCATGTTCCCTCAATATGTAATATTGTTTCCATCCACTTGAAATAGTTTAAATCCAATTTTACCCTTAGGTGAGTTTTTAGTAAAGAATATGAAAGGAATCTTTTGTCGTTTTTCCGTACGAGGTACTTTTTGACTTTTCCGACAAAAGTACGAAGAATGTTTTTTTTAACTTATACGGCACGGACGGATTTTTACAATTTTATAAAGCCTTATTTTCATGAACCTTCCTCCAAAATATTTCATGACTATTTTCAATAAAATCTTTTTCTTTTAAAGTTGCATGATGTTTTGTGAAAAGAAATTGATTTTGAAGAAAAAAGGATATTTTCCTCAAGAATTCAATTCAAGTGTTTTATCAAAATTATTTTTCATCTAAGATAATAAAGGGTTCTGTTTCTATCCATATTTTTACAATGATTTGACTATGTTGTGATGGAATTATGTTTATGAATTCCTTTATCTTATATGAATGGTTTTATGATGTCATGTTGTTTAAGAATCCCATTTTTATTACATGGGTTATGCAATGATGTATGATTTATGATTTGGTGGCACACATAAGAAAGGATTAATTAAGAGATGGGTGGGACCTATATCTCCCTCCAATGCATTGGGTAAAGATTTCATATCTCATGAGATAGACATGGCTGGAATGGTAGGTTATACCGGTTCAGTGAAACAGGACTGAAACGAGGATTACTCGATTCAGAAAGGGACTTTGTCCACTAAGATAGTCTTGGCAATGAGTCTTGACTAACAAGAAATGATTCTCTATGATTATGTGTGTATGCCACAATGAGTAATGTTTTAAGTTATGGTTTCATTTTCACTACTATGATTTATTCCATGTTATGAAATTATGCTCTCTTTTGCAGGTTAAGATTTCCAAAAATGTTATGTTCTTATGAAAATTATGTGATTGATATTTCTTTTGTTTACCCTTACTGAGCATTTGAGCTCACCCTTTTATGTTTTCTTTTCCCCAGGATATAAAGAAAGGTTTTAGGTAAAAAAAAAGGAAGATCTTTGTGGGAGATTTTGAAGATCTTTCACCAGGATTAGAAGATTACGTTCCGAGTTTCCAAAGACACTAAACTATTACGATCCTTGTGTGTGTATTTTTGTTATGTATTAAGTATTCCGAAAAAGTAATGTAATGTCCATGTACGATACGATACGGGTCTCTACAGTTGGTATCAGAGGAAAGGTTTAGTCAACCTTTGGAAACTAGGATGCGAAAACGTTAGTGAGATCCCTAGAGATATTTCTAAGGTATGTCTAGGGATGTCCCTAGGGATAAGAATACGTATAGGTTATAGTAATAGAATTACGCTAACGATCATAGAATTAAACCTAAGATGTTGGATATTGAAGGTACTCCCCCTTTATTATGTTGTTTTCCCTAGCATGATTTTTGCCTCTCACACTATTCTTTTTGGGGTTTAGACGATGGCTGGAACCCGAAGGAACCGTGTTGATCAATGCAATGGACAATGCAATGATTGCCCTCCTGAACAAACAAATGTTATGGGAGATGGAGTGCAAAATCTTATTTCTATACTTACACAAGCTATGAATCATTATGGACTTCCAAATGAGCAGAGAAGGGAACAATATTCTATTGAGTCCTTCATGAGGCAACGTCCACCTTCTTTCAGTGGGTCTACTGATCCATTAGTTGCTGAACAATGGATTAGTACTACTGAAAAGATATTTTCAGTTCTTCAATGTTCTGAACATGATAAAGTCATCTTAGCAGTATATCGTTTGGAAGGTGAAGCTGATCAATGGTGGAATCTTATCAAGAATACGAGGCCAAGAGATGAAATTGAGTCCATGGAATGGGACGAGTTCAAGAACTTGTTTTTCAGTAAGTACTTCCCTCGTATTATTCGAACAAAGATGGAGAAAGAGTTTCTTGAACTGAAGCAAAGGGATGATGAATCTGTTGGTACCTATGAAGAAAATTTTACAAGACTTGCAAGGTATGCTTCTGGAATTATCATCCAACCTGAAAGTAAAGTTGATCGATTTTTCAGTGGCTTAAAACCAAGTCTTCGAAGGGCATTAGCTATAAGAGACTTCAGTAGCTACGAAGAAATTGTGCGTTGTGCTATCAAGGTAGAAATGGAAGTTGGTGTTACATATCCATCTCATGGTTTTGACAAGAAACGAAAGATGGAGTTCAAGGAGAAATCTCAAAATAATGGTGAAAAGAATATGAATGTTTCCTTATGTACAAAGTGTGGAAAGAAGCATGGTGGAGATTGTCTTAAAGGGACTAGAAAATGTTTTAAGTGTGGAAAAGAAGGTCATCGAGCAGCTGAGTGTCGAAGTAATGGAAAAAGGGTTTCCAATGATGTGAATAAAGCAAACACTGCAGAGAACGCACCGCCAACACTTCAATGCTTCAAGTGCAAGGAAATGGGGCATTATGCTAATAATTGCCCTAATCCAAGGGTTAGTGATGATCAACATGAGCAACCAGTGAAGGCAAAGGACAAAGGGAAATCACATGCGATCACTATTGGCAATGTTGAATATGACAACGATGTGGTGGAATGATTAAGTGTTTATGTAATGGGATTCCAAAATAATGTTGTATCATTGAGTGTTGCAATATTTATTGATGTGGTATTCAAAGTGATTGAGATATTTTTTGGAAATAAGATGATATACGCATAATGAAGACGAGAAAATGAAATGTTTAATAGTATTCATGAGCTCATGATTGATATAAGGACTAAGTGATATCATGGTTTGAGTATATAGAATTTTGAGGATTTTGGTATATGGAAAGTGTTAACTTTTAACTGCACTCATGTTTTCACTAAGGTATTCAAGAGAATACACGATTAAGGACTTTGAATGTTTGGAATGTGACCAACAAGACATATCTTAGGATATGTGGGGATCAACGACAGTATTAAATCTCTGGTAATCGTTGTCACTATATTATGAGAGTGGACTGCAGTATTATGTATAAGCCTAAAGATTAGACTGGATTATGTTGGACATAAGTAAGTATTGTTTAAGGATAGAAGATTTTCGATATTATTGATGGGATGTTATATTAACGTAGTTTTAGAAAAAGGACAACCTGCAGGACGGGCGACAGCCCATCGCTTCAGACATGGCTGTAGGAATCGAACCCACAACCAAAGTGCGACTGGACTTTATCGCCTACCACTGACCTACAGGAAGTCCCTATTTAGTAGAAACTAGTTTTATTATATTAAGAAGTATGATATATGAAGTATAAGTCCATTTTAGGAACCATATATGATTAATCTCACTATAGATCGACTTATGTATATAAGTTTTGCTAACCTTTTGTTTGAGACAGATGAAATGACCTGTCATTCTATCACATGATCTGCTAACACTTCACGAATAACAAATTCAACTTCATTTATTTAAGAGATGAAGTGGAAATTGTTCAAAGCACGAACAACAGTGAGATTGTACCAAAATAAATTAAGTATTTATTCTAATTCAAATTTTCAACTTTAGGGGAAATGATCTTGAAAACCAAAAATGTTGTCCTAGTGATCTTATACCCGATGAATCAGATGGTACCTTATATCATCACAAATCTATGGATTTGTGATTACTGGCTTTTCCATAGCCATGTTCTCTACCACTCTCCATCAGAACATGATGGTTATATTTCTCTTCCATATCCATATTTTCACCTATGTGGAAATCCAATGATTAGTTTATTTGGGTAACCGTTACGTTTCATACTTTTGTTTTCAAAGATTGGTTTTGATATTCCTTTTTACGATGTGGGTTTCTATTAAAGAAACTTTCGAATAGTAAACCATTTATAACCCCGACGAATTTCGAGGGCGAAATTCATTTTAAGGGGGGTAGAATGTAACAGCCCAAGATTTTATAAAAAATATTCTTTTTAATTTTATTAATGTCTTGTGTTGTACGCTACACCAAAAGGAGCTTGCACAACACGCATCCTTGACTTGCCTTGCATTACACGCAATCGCGACCTTCCTCGATAGCGTGTGTAATACGCAATACCGAGTTTCACTAAACAACGATATGCTATTAAAATATTATTAAAACTAGCCGTTATGAATAGTAATAACCATTTTTTAAAATTATGTAAATCTTATTTTTCAAAATGAACTTCATTTTTGGATTCGGAGTATCGAATTTAGCCTAAGGTGAAATTTTGGTACATTTCGGATAACTTTCATATTCTGATGAATAGTGAAAATTACTAAATTATAATTAAAAACAACTTTTTTAATCGAAATAATTAATAGTGATAAATCATTAATTTGAGTGGTTTTAAAGTATATTTAGAATATATTTTTACAATTTAATACAATGTTGGTCATTGGATGTAATTTCACATTTAAACCAGACATAATCAAGTGTCAATCTTTTGATAGATATTGTTTCTTAAAAACACGCTATTTGTTTTAACAGCGGGATTTAATTATAAAATTAATTAATGCAACTTTTATGTTATGAATTTGGTAAAATAGACTTCATTTTTGAATTCGGAATATGAAGTATAGCTTAGGATGAAATTTTGGCATTGTTCTGAAAAACATCAATTTTTGATGAATAGTGAAACTACTAAGTGGTAGTTAAAAAAACTGAATTTTTCATAAAACTTAATTTTGCCGCTTCTGTGAATGAAATTTCGAAAATCCGAGAGACACGGTTAATATCAAGGACTAAAATGTGGTTCAATGAGATGAAAATAATTTTTTGGTGAATAGTAACTTTTTACTTTTTTTACCGCGGTTAATAGTAAATAGGGTAACTAAGGATAAATATGATATTACTATTACCCTAACACATGTCCTAATTCTATTGGACAAGTGTAATTCGACCAAAAACAAACTTAGGAATAAAATATGACCATTTAGGCCCACTTGGATTAGATTAGGACATTTATTATTATTTAATTCAAAGAAGAGTTAAAAGAGTTAAAATCAAAGTTTATTTACTAAAACATTTTTAATATGGGGTTATACATAAGATAAATTCGACTATAAATATTCATTAGAAAGCTAAAAAGATTTTCTACATAATGATATTTTATTTGTAATATTTAGACTTTAAATAAATTAATTTTTGACACAACGTTGATGCAGTAATTACCCTTTTAAGGAAATATTAACATAATTGATGTTATAAAAGCTCAAATGAATGTAATTTAAGACTTTTTATGAATTCCACTAATTTTCTAGGTTACTATGATATATTAATGTTGATTTAATTAACTTTGTTCTAACATTTAATTCTGTTATGACTCTCACAAAAATCATATATCAAATAGTGTCAAAATTGACACAAAATAGTTTTTAAATCAAATATTATATTATTAATTGTTATTTTATTCCTAAAAATCTAAGGTTCGGCCAAATGACTTAGATAAGGATATATATATTAATAATAAACAATTTGGGGTTCGTTTGGCATGTTATAGTAAGTGTATTAACCATATAGTGAAAGAAAACAAAAAGACATGGTAAAAGTTAAATTATTTAACTTAGAGTTAAATCTAATTGATAAGGTTAAAATAATATCCTAAACTTGTCTAAATTCTATTGGTTGATAGGATTTCGACCCTTCCCCACTTTAGCTTCGAAATAAGGCCCTTTGGAACCATTATAAACAGATTTTGACTTTAATATAAAATAATATTTTGAGATATTCCTAAGGTGCCCCTCTCCTCCCTTATAAAAGGACACCTCCTCCCCCTCCTCCTCACACCAATTTGAGCACTCAAGCTCGGCCAACCCCTGCCAAAATCCCTTCTCCACTTCCCTAGAAACATCCTAGAGGTTCTGGTCTTCCTCAAAGACCAATTCTAGTGCCCTAAGAGGAGGTCTCAAAGAGGCACTTCAAAGAAGAGGTAATTACCGTTACCAATTCTTTCATCTTTATTTCTTCTTCCACTTCTTCTTCTTAGGTTGTTTCATTATGAAGTAATAACATCAGTATCACTCATATACTGATATGTTATTATAAGTATGAAACAACCCTATTTCACCATCTATCCATCCTACGGAAAAAGAAATCACCGCGCGTGCGTACGTACGGAATACCGTCTCCACGCCGTGGTGTAATCTATTTTCCACCACCACCTTACATGGATGGGTATAATGGTGTAAAGAATAACTATACATAGTTATTACAAAATCATATTGATTCTGATATATTGTATAATCCACTCCAATTCAATTCAAAATTTATAGAAATGATATCATCGCTCGTGCGTACGTACGGACTACCGTCTCCACGACGCGATGAGATTCATTCTCCATGTTAACCATTTAAGAATGATTATAATGTATATATAAGAAATAATAATGAAATATATGACATTATAAAGCTACTGGATTTATGTATATATATATATATGTATGTCATCTACTTACTTCCATTTCAAGACAATAAGGAAAGTAAAACAGCGTTCATGCGTACGTACGGACTACCGTCTCCATGAACGGTGTTTTTCATCTATCTATTATATATATATATATACTGAATATATATGATATATAAATCATATTTTATATTCTGGAAGTAAGTAAATCATGATATAAGTAATAGTGATGTCAAGAACAACAAGTCAAAACACCTAAGATAAATGAAACGATTTTACCCAAAACGCTTCTTTAACATGGAATTTACAAAACAACGGGTAATATAATGTCATAAGTGAACCATATATGATATCATAACAATGAATATGATTCTGTAATAAGTCAATAACATGATTTAAATCATTATACAGGAGGTTCGGACACTTACAAAGCAAGTCGGACCTAAGGTAAGGGAAATATCACAATCTCATTTTTATCCGAGATTGTTTATTCGTAAGTATTTTCTGGGGTGTATTTTATCATCCACATCCATGTTCCCTCAATATGTAATATTGTTTCCATCCACTTGAAATAGTTTAAATCCAATTTTACCCTTAGGTGAGTTTTTAGTAAAGAATATGAAAGGAATCTTTTGTCGTTTTTCCGTACGAGGTACTTTTTGACTTTTCCGACAAAAGTACGAAGAATGTTTTTTTTAACTTATACGGCACGAACGGATTTTTACGATTTTATAAAGCCTTATTTTCATGAACCTTCCTCCAAAATATTTCATGACTATTTTCAATAAAATCTTTTTCTTTTAAAGTTGCATGATGTTTTGTGAAAATAAATTGATTTTGAAGAAAAAAGGATATTTTCCTCAAGAATTCAATTCAAGTGTTTTATCAAAATTATTTTTCATCTAAGATAATAAAGGGTTCTGTTTCTATCCATATTTTTACAATGATTTGACTATGTTGTGATGGAATTATGTTTATGAATTCCTTTATCTTATATGAATGGTTTTATGATGTCATGTTGTTTAAGAATCCCATTTTTATTACATGGGTTATGCAATGATGTATGATTTATGATTTGGTGGCACACATAAGAAAGGATTCATTAAGAGATGGGTGGGACCTATATCTCCCTCCAATGCATTGGGTAAAGATTTCATATCTCATGAGATAGACATGGCTGGAATGGTAGGTTATACCGGTTCAGTGAAACAGGACTGAAACGAGGATTACTCGATTCAGAAAGGGACTTTGTCCACTAAGATAGTCTTGGCAATGAGTCTTGACTAACAAGAAATGATTCTCTATGATTATGTGTGTATGCCACAATGAGTAATGTTTTAAGTTATGGTTTCATTTTCACTACTATGATTTATTCCATGTTATGAAATTATGCTCTCTTTTGCAGGTTAAGATTTCCAAAAATGTTATGTTCTTATGAAAATTATGTGATTGATATTTCTTTTGTTTACCCTTACTGAGCATTTGAGCTCACCCTTTTATGTTTTCTTTTCCCCAGGATATAAAGAAAGGTTTTAGGTAAAAAAAAAGGAAGATCTTTGTGGGAGATTTTGAAGATCTTTGACCAGGATTAGAAGATTACGTTCCGAGTTTCCAAAGACACTAAACTATTACGATCCTTGTGTGTGTATTTTTGTTATGTATTAAGTATTCCGCAAAAGTAATGTAATGTCCATGTACGATAAGATACGGGTCTCTACAAAAATCATGCAGGCTAGGCCTAAAGTAGACAATATCATGATCGTAGGTTGGACTGGTCTGTTACAAGTTGATGTGAATTTATACCCAATATCACTTCCACATAAACTTTTTTACATTTTGGATCCATTAAACATTTAATTTTAAAATCATATTATTGCAAATGTTTTGGGAGCTCCCAAAACTTCAATTTCCTTCAATTATAAAAGGATAACCCTTCCACCACTTCAAGACTCACTTTACCTTAAAATTTATCCCTTAAAATTATCCACATTGATCCTCCTATAACCATATACCATTATGAAAGTATTATTATCCCAATTATTTAGTGTACACCCTTAATTTCCAAGGATAATTCATAGAAATTTCAATTCCTTAATGTGAGTATTATTAACTCATTAACATTTTTTTAATTATATTCATCCAAATTTTTTCTATAACCATTAATAAAATTATATTACTATCATTTATAAAATTTAATTTTTATATATTTATACTATTATCATTTTAAATTTGTATATCCCATCTATTAGGAAAAATTAAATTGATGTTCCTACTTAAGTGCGGACTATCTTCACCACTAGAAACGAAATTGATTTTTCATCACCACCCAAAATTTATTCTTCCTAGAATGTTTTAATGATTTAATATGATTTTTATGATATAATTAGGGTTATTTCTTGATAAATTAAAGATCCTCTAAATTATACGATTAATAAATCATCATCATTAAATCAATTGTTTAAAATAAGCATGCTAAGAGTAAAATATTTTAATCAAATTAGGTAATATTTTAATACCCATTACTTATTATTACAATTAATTTATAATTTTAATATATCAAACTAATAAACAATAATTAATATCATTATGATTCTAGTATAATTATATTATAATAAAACCACCTTATAGTCATTCATTAAACTACGTTATGTTCATGTTTGGTTCGGTTTGACCATCGACTATAATATTAAAATAAATTAATATCATGAATGAATATAGGAAAATAATTAATAGAATAATATAACAAAATTGTGTGGATAATTATTTTTTATTTTGGATATTTTTTATAAAAAAATTCATAATTAATTAAGAATAAACCCTTCAAATTTTAAGAATCACATAAACATGATCATCTCTGATTTCATTTTCATGGTTTGTAATAACAATAAACATGAAATAAAATTATAGCTTTATAAAATATCTTTTAATGTATATTTTAGTACCTAATATGAACTAATAGGGGTAGAAATTGGAAAAATAATGTATACCAACATGACCTTAAAGAAACTGGTTCAAAATGATAAACATTACTTACACTCGGTGTTGAAAATAGGTAAAAACTTGCTAATACTGGTTTATATATATGATTATTATAAAATATGAATAAAAATGGTTATATATATGAATTAATTTATTGGTTTTTTATTTAATGAATATAATTTAATTATTTAGGACATTTGGTGTAAGTTCATAATGAATCAAGACAGAGGTAAAGGAGTTCTATTAAAATTCTTCTCTTTGAGACATTTTTGGTATTATGAAACTAATTTTATTTATCTTGTGTATATGCTTATTATTTTGAGATATCATACCATCAATCACCTTTCAATACTCTAATTTTATGAACAATTACAAGACACTGCTTCCATGTGTTTTGATTTGAAAGTATCTATAGTTGTAAGGTTTTTTTATCTCAAGTATGATTCATTGAGACATAATAAATTTTGTACATCATGTTTTCATTATTAATATACTTATTACCTATATATATATTCTGATAAATATACTTTTATTTAATTGGAATTACTATCCACTTTATTTACTTTATTAGAGAAGCTATTGATTTATTTTTCCCCTTAGTAGTAATGATTTTGGGAAACTCCACATTGATTCGTTGAGTAATGGATGTTCTATTAAACATGTTTAATATTATTTAGGCGAATTTTAATATTTTAATACATCCTATTTTATTTTATTTCATTAAAGTTTTTCCACATAATACTTATTTTAAAAATATTTCTTAGTTCAAAGTGTTTGTTTCCCGTAAGGGACATTGACAACTCAAGTCTCATTTCCTTGAGTTATATTGTTTCATTATAAACATCCTTATTCCATACATGGAGTATCCTACACTAATATTTAATATTATGTTAGTTTCACAACATTTGAAGAAAAATATTTTTTTCAACCAAAAACAATTACTATTTTCACTTTCTGAGTGTGTTTTGAAGTTTATTTTTCAAGATATTAAATAGAATTTTTAATTTCACTTTAATATAATTTATATTTATCTTAAAAATTTTAGATGATAAAATTTATGTCTTTTCCATGCTCCAATATTATATATTATTTTTAAAATTAAAATTTCTCAATAGTTTTCTACTTCACTATTTGAAAAAGAATTTTAGAAGGGAGCCATAATATTAGTCTTGTTCGTTAATATTAAAAAGGGTTTCTAAAATTTCTTTTATGCTTTCACTTAAATTTTATTTTTAGTTTTAAAAATGGTTTACCCATATAAGTTTTATGTTTCACTAATTATGTTTTTATAATTTGTGGTAATTAACTCATAGTTCCAAATAATCCAATTCCTAACCCTTCTTGGGTAGTATCATTCAAGAATTCTTTTTCAAGAATGTTTTTCATCAATTTCAATATCCTTAAAGGTTTTTTTCTATATCCAGGATATGATATTTTAAAACCATAAAACTTCTTTATTTGGATTTATTATGGTCATGTTATTCAAATATTGACTTAGTCGTATAAAAATTTCTCTATAAAGTGTTAACATCACATTTTACATAATCCAAATTTTATGATGTTCACATAGTAGAAATTTTATTCTATTAAAATGGGGGAAATTTTTGGAATTATATATGTTTTTATTCCAATACGGATGATTATTAGAATACTGACTATGCAATTTTTGATCATAGAACCTCTTTCCCTAGATGGGTTATAATTATTATATCCCTTTTATTGATATGGGTAAAAGTATTAGTGTACTATATATTATTATTCATAAACATATGATTATGGGAAATATATAAACCAATTCTTTTCAAATATAAATATTAAATATTATTATAATAATATTCAACAGATAACATAATGATCCATTCAATAATTTTATTGGATGGTGTCTTTAGAAACATTAATATCTAAGAAATTCATACATAACTGATATATGTAATCTCCCACTATGCACTTAATAAGTAGCACCCTTCATATACATATCTTATATAAAACAATTCTTCCTATCCAAGAGAAAGGAAACATAATAATGAGTGAGTACATATAATTAGTAAGGGTAAACAATGGAGATATAATTGATCATTTAATCATAAAGTGAGAATAAGGGATTGAGGACATTATTTTAACATTTGAAAACCATACCCAACAAAACATGGATCAAATTAACTAGTAATGGAATAAATATTGAAAGTTTATAAGAAATTTTTCATAGAGAAATAATATAATGGGATCCATGAGAGACTAAAATTAGTATAATACATAATTTTTTGGCATTCACAAAAGCATATAAAATCATAACCATAGTCAAGTCCCACTGTCAATACTTTAATTGTGGATTGGGTTCACTTCTTATTCCATAATATATTTAGTCAAGGTTAACTCCCAAGATGACCATATTCTTTTGGGTTAACTATTAATTTCATCATAAAATTAGTCACAGTTCACTCTTAAGCATATCATCCTAAATAAATCTCTTACTGAATTGGGTTCACTCTAAATTTAATTCATTAATATCTCATGAGATATCCATATTTATCCAATTCATTTTATGGTTATAAAATCCAACGCCAAACCATCACACAAAATAAATTGTACAAAAGTTTTCCTCATTATCATAATACATTAATCAGTTATAACCTATGGAAAGGAAAAAGGTTTAATAAACATTTGATTATTTCATCACTGCATAAATTGTAAAAAATAAATGGGTTTCATAAATGTTTCATCATATATAAATTAACCTATGGTAATGTTATTGGTTTCATAGAATCCTTCTTAAATCGAAATAATCATAAGAAATTCAAAGAATGAAAGTGGACTATATCACTTTATCATAACACTAATAAATCATAAGTAACATCAATGTAATTCACTATAGATGAAAAAATCATTTAAAATATCACATGAACATTTGTTGAGGAGAATACAATTTTGAAGTTTAAATAACTTATTTGAAATCTAATAAGTTCAAAAATATTGAGAGAAATATTTTATTTAAAAGGGGCCTTGGAATGTTGTAAATTAATATTAAAATATTTGAGTGGTCATGATGGAAGGAAATTATTTTCAGGACATTTATATTAAAACAAAAATTACTATCCCAATTTTGGTAAAAGTCAAAATCACATCATTTTGAAAGTAAAAAAGATTATCCCTTTTAATTTTTTTTTAAAAATCCAATAATTGGTAAAAATGACTTTAAAAAATCATTCTAATTTTTTTAAACTTCATCAAAACATTTTTAGAAAGCTTTTGAAAAAAATAAAATATATTTTTTACCGAAGAGATAAATAAAGTCAAATTTTCTAAAAATATTATTTTGGTATCTTAAGAATTGAAAGACATGGAAATAAAAGGGAAAAGTTTAATCTCTTAATATAAACATAAGAGAATAAAATTCATTTCATTATTGAGAGTTATATCATGTAATTTCATCATCAAAAATTAAATCATAAACAATCCCAATAAACAATGAGATTATAACATAAAACCTCAACTTCATGTTCTAATTGATTCAAAAGCACTCTAACCTAATGTATAATAATATTAAATTTATTTCAATTATATAATAAAATAATTTAAATTCATATAATTTCATATATGATCCATTTATAACATTTTTACAACTATTTACTAATAATGTTTTGTTAAAATCATAGTTTCAGGGTGTTAACTTTTTTTTTCAAAGACGATTTGGTTCTGCAGTTCAATCCCTTATACTTTGATCCCGATACCATCATATACATATTATTAAACATGATATAATTTTTTTATATTACCAAAATATATATATTTAGTTATCAATAAAATTTATAGTTATTAAAATGAATTACACTATTCATGGGACACTAGGTTCTAAATAAGCATGAACTTTGTTTACATTTTTCGATAGATTGAAAAAAAAGAAATTTAAATAGTAATTCACTTTTATATAATAATTATTATATTATATATATAATATATATTCATTAAATTTATCCTTATTACCTTTAATGTAAAGGATTAATGAAAAACAAATCATAACGTTTTATAGAGGTTGTAGTCCATCTGTACACATGAGTAATGTGATAATTTTCCAAAAAAATGGAGGGAGATAGATTATTGTTATCCCATAATCACAATAATAATTCAATGTATTTAATATAATTATTTTATTATTTTATAAAGGATATCATATATTTATAGGAGTTATAATAAGAAATAAAATTAAAAACTCTTAGTTAATATTTATACCACTTTGTTGACAAATGACTTTTGGCTTTCACTTTAAGCCTTGAAAGCATGGAATTTTGGAAATAAGATAAGTTGTAAAATGTGTGGTGAATATAAGAACATAAAATTTTAGGCCTTGAACAAGATATAAGTCTAAAACATTGGGAATAATGATGGAGAGGAGGTTCACTTTTATATGTGAGGGGAGGGAAATCTTGAAAATACATAGGGCATTAAATTAATATAATTTAATTTTCAAGGAAAAATACATAAAAATTGATTTAGTGATAATATAATATGAATTTGAGTCTAAATCCTCTAATACATTTAAAATTTGACAATTTTTTGTCATTTCCTCTCCCATATATCTTATTTTTTCCCATGTTAAATATTTTTGACAATTCCCTTGAAAACAAATATTTAAACTCTTTAAGGTTCAATAATGTTACCATAAAAGGAAAGGTGACACATTAAAGGACAATGGTTGATTGGTTCAACCATATACCATTAATATTTTCAAATATATGATTTTTATTGATCTTAAATAGATTAATTAAATATTATTTATTATAAAATATCATTAATGTTATTTTAGGAACTATTAATTTACTTTGACTTGGAAAACAACATGATAGAAAAATAATTTCAATATAAAACATTAACAATTTCTAAATGTGTTTTATTTATTTATAAATTCATGGAACACCATAATTCCTCATATTTTTATTACTTTTAATTATTTTAATATCATTTATTTTATTTTTCTATTAATTTAATAAATACCTTATCAGTATTGTGTAAGCTCTTAAGGTAACTATTCAATAACTAAAAAATAAAAATAAAATACTATGAAAAAAATTATTTTCCTATAAAATAAAAAATTAGAAATTAAAATGACCTAGTTTATCTTTATTTAATAATTTTATAGAAATAATGGTCAAGAAAGTGAAATTTTTGTATTTATTTTCTTCCTAAAATAATATAATATTCATAATCAAAGAAAAATGGCACCAAGTTTCAATATTTTTTAGAATTAGATGAAAATGGTCAAACTAAACACATCTGATAGGACAAATACAAGTGTTAGAAAAAATTTATATCCTTTTCCAAATTTTTATCCTTTTTTACCTGTTTTACACTTATCATGTTGAAAAATATTTACTAAGGAAACTATGCACAGTGAAAAAAAATAAAAGTTACATTTTTACCCAATTTTAACCACCTGATTCCAGAAATAAGAACCATTTTTCAACATTAAAATCATCTAAGTTTAAAAAATCCATTTTAAAATAATCACATAAACTGCAATGAAAACCATTTTTTATATAAATGTGTTTTTAAGAATAAACCTAGATTTAATATTATCTCATGCATAGAAAAACCATTATATGAAAATTAAGGCATTTGATTCAATATAATATATTTTAATTTCATCAAAATAATTCATCAATATAGATTATTCTAATTCATTTAAATAAAAACAGATTATGCACATAGAAACATTTTTTAAAAAAACACCTCTAGTTACCTTCAAATGCTTTTATATTCATTATAAACCATTTGACAACCGACGAATTTGTTTTATAAATATATAAAAATTATTTTTTTCATAAATTAGTTACCCATATCCATACCATCAAATCCAATATCTTGGTGACTACTATCACATTAAATAATAATATATCAACAGTAAATCATGGTTCATTTAAACTCAGTGTCACGTATTGATAACAAATCAAATAAATCAACTTCATTAAATAGAAATATCATAAAATATTAGGGTGTTATTGGAAAATTGACATTGTATTTTCTGACTTTTGACCATCTTTCACAAGATGGGTTACAATAATGTTATCTCTTTTATTTACATGGGGAAAATTATACATATTCTTGATGATTACTGACATCTAACCCAGGTTGATCATGTATTTATATTCCATATTATTCATTATAAAGATATCAATTTTTTATTTAGATAATGTTTTAGTTGGTAATATTATAAAATGACTTCTTTACACTTATGGTGAATGCATTCTACCTAATCTAGTGACATGTGGGGTCTAAAATTATATTTCTCGTCAATGCATTCAAAGGTATAACAAGAAAAACTTGTCGGGGTATTAGGTGTAACATCCCAGGTAAATAAAGAATATAAACTTTTCATATTTATTAATATTTCTGAATTAAATATTAAATTTACTTTTAAGGGGATGTTATGTGTAGTAGCGTACTCAACACACAAAAACTAGTTTCTTTGTAATCTTACGTTGCACAAAACATTTAGTTAACTAAAAACTAATATATTATTATTATTATTTTAAATAGTAGTTAATGCTTAGCCATTGTATTAGCGAGAATGAAAAAAATTAACTAAGATATGATTAAACATGTTTGTTAAATGTTTTTACTTTTATTTAATTATGTAAAGACCCTGAAATTTCAAGGAAAATTTTTTCTTAAATACTTTTGAATTTCAGGAGTCTATGGTTTTTGATGACACTTGATTCTGAGCCCGGTGTGCCCGGAATCAATTTTTGAAGTTTTGTTCAGGTACGTTTAGTAAACGTATGTGCAGGTTTTTTTATCTTTATAACCGGTGCTCAGAATTGAAATCTGAGGACACTGATGAACTCACAGTGCCGGTATTCACTTAAAGGGACCTTTAACGCAGTTTCATTTTATGCGGGTTGAAAGTTAATTTTTGAGGTTTAATAAAAGAGTTAAATAAAATTGTTATGAACAATTTTATTTATCTTGGGTAGTTATGTCCAACATGGGGAAATTATTTGTGGGCCCCACACCCACATAACCACTCATGAGAGGATATTTGTGAGGTGGGGCCCACAGGAGCCCTAACCTTTCATCTTCCCATAACTCCCCTAAACTCCCTTAAACCCCCTTTAATTAATTTTTTTTACTCCCCCTTATTTAATAAGATCAGAATCTCCACTTCCCTCCCATTAAGATTTCCAACAAATTTTAATTAATTAATTAGAGTGTTTGATTTTTGTTTTTGGTGTGGGAATAAAATAATAGCATTAGCTATTATTTTGGGAGGCATTTGTTGTGTTGGGGAAAATGTGGGAATGCTCTGGAGAATTAGAAAAGAAAAGTGTTCTTCTCCTGATGAAGAACACCTTCGTCGAAAAACGCCATACTCCCTCAGCAAATAATGCTCCATGTCTTCTCCTACCTTCTTCTTCCTCCACGTCAAGGGATAAGACACCGCTTGCGAGAGGCGTCACCTATGACAATGACTCCTCCAACGTTGGCGGGATGACACCATTCTTCCATGACACCCGACTATAGCAAAGCTCGTCTTATGCGGCTCGACGACGTGCACCATCAATTTCATGGTAGGGGGATATTGTATAATTACATATATGTGACTTATACCCTTGAACATGGGCGTTTATTTGTTGGGTGAATATTTTAACCACTAACGCGGTGGGTACAGGCTAAGGAACATGTCCAGACCCACCGCCAACATGTTCGTGATGCACAAAATGTTTCTCAATGATTTAATGGTATGGAAACGTTGATTTGAGGTCATCTCATTGTAAATAAGGAACTGAGGAGGTCGTAGGCACAGACTGGAGCTAAAACGAACCACTGGAATGACTCCAGTGGCCCGCGGAATATCGAGGCGGTGCGGGCCGCAGGCCTGGTGGCGCATGTGACTGGAGGCGGCAGTCGGCACTGGCCGGTCGCCTGGAGATAATGTCTCTCTAGCGTACTTCTAATGGAAGACTGTCACGACACCAGTCGCGGCGGCAGAGGAATGGAAACCGCACTGCGCGGGTTCCGGGGAGGTCGGGCGGTGCCAGCCTGGCGCCGCCATTACGCGGAACTGGGGGACCACGTCCCCCCCTCGTCCTCTCGGGCGGCCTGGCCGGGACACGGCCCACTGCGCCTTCCTGGGATGGACCTGGACCCCAGTCGGGTCGACCAGTGGTGAGTTGGGTCGGGTCGAACCGGGCCCAGACCCCACTCTTCGGACCATTTCGGTTAATCGACCATAACATGAGCTACAGACCTCTGATCGACGCACCTTCAGTTGCATAGGATTTCTTGGATTTAGGCGGTAGTTTTGGTACATTACACTCAAGGTTTTGGTGAGGTTTGGGTATATCCTGGTTGGTTCGAACCCGAAACCAACCGGGCCCTTGCAGTAGAAATGCTTATAAATTAAGGACCGGACGTCCGATTGACGTGTCGTCAATTAAGTTCATTTCCTTTTGTTCTGACGGTTCTTTTTTCATACTCCACGTGGGATTCGGATGATATTGGAGTGTGGTCGGGTTGGTTTTAGCTTAAAAACCAACCGGGCCCCTAGAACGGAAAAGTCAATAACTCACATACCGGGCGTCCGATTGACGTGTTGTCTGTTGCGTTGAGACCCCTATGATGAGTCGGTCCATTGTGATACTTATACGTGAGACTTCATGACACTTGGAGTATCGGATTAAGGATCGAGGAGCGGACCCTCCCGGTGACGAGCGAGCAGATTGCAGAGACCTAGTAGTTGGCTGAGATTTGATGATTGTTGATCGATCAACTCGGAGTGATTCAGATGGCCCATTGGGTAGCACTTGGTTGTAGCAGCAGACCCACATCGGAGGAGCGCTTGGTTGTAGCGGCAGACCCGCAGTACTCGACAGAAGGAGTACCTCTGTAGGCTATGAGGGGGAGCGCTTGGTTGTAGCGGCAGACCCAAGGTGGGAAGTGCTTGGTTGTCGTAGCATGGCCATAGTACTCGACAGGTGGAGTACTTCAGCAGCCCAAGGTTAGTTGGAATCCCTTAGTTGTAGCGGTAGTCCCACTATACTCGACAGAGGAGGAGTTCTCTAGCAGTCTTGGTTTCGACATCGTGAATAAAAATCCTGGTTGAGCTGAGTCAGTGACCTTTGTGTTTTCCTCATGATTGAGATGGGTTACTTGATAACATAGGTATATGTATGGGAATATACCTAAGTAATGGTAATCTGTTGAAATCATACTATGTGGTTTATCCTTGTTGTATTTTTTGAGATCTTGAGGGTCTCTGAGATGCTACTAAGTATCGTTATACTCACCCCTGCACGAGCTATGCCCGCACTACGTTGTGTTGGATGCAGACGACGGACATCATTGATCAAGATGGAGACTTGTGGATCTGGATGATACCCAGAGGTGGACCACTTGGGGAGACGTACACAGAGCATATGGTCGGACCTGAGGTGCTGTGGTGGCCATCTGTACCCAACCTTCAGGTGGGATTCCTAGAGGACGACTCAATGGTTGCTGTTTACTTTACTGTTGTTGTACTAGTTTTTCTGATTAACTGTACTTACTGTTGGGATTTTATTTCCGGCCCCTTTTCATTCATCACTTACTTTTGTATTCATTATTACTCAGTTTTTTCTTCGGTTGCGTACTCTGTTGTGTTTGTTTACTTTTATAAAGTCAATACCTTCCTTTTTTATCGGGATTTATGCCTTTGGTGCTAGTCGCCAGTCGCTGGCCTATGGAAGGTGGGCTTGGGGTAGTCACAACATGGGCCTCGAGGACAGGTCGTGACAAATTGGTATCAGAAGAGTCGGTTCTACTACAGAACTCTGGACTCTAATCTTTCTTTCTAGGAAGAAATAGTGTTAAGATTACCGAGTGTGGTTTTCAGTTCAGAGAGTCCAGTGTTGGTGCGGCGGGAGACGTATCCGTACATCAGGACCCTGACTACAGATTTCTGACTTAGTGCATGAAAACACTGATTTTGTGTGTATATCAAACGTTTTCTTTTAATTCAACTCCAACCAGGTCAGCTCACCTGGTATAATCTTTTGATTTTGGAACATCTATTTCTTTCAAGATTCCTCCCCACGGATGACCATCTTGGGCACCTAGAGTTGTACATACTGACAGGACGCTGAGCGACTAGGCCTCAGTACATGGCCCTCTTCCAGTTGAGGCACCAGCGGAGGCACAAGATGTAACACTTCCCATTGGGCCACTGATTCCACCTGCCCCAGTAGCAGGCGTTGCTTGCCGCTTGAGCGCGCTGCACGAGTTCCAGCGCCAGAGGCCACCCAGGTTTCGGGGAGTGACGGGCCCACAGGCGGCTGAGGATTGGCTGGAGGCTGTGGTGAGAGTCTTTGGACTGGTAGCTACACCTTCATACTTTATGGTGATCCTTGCATCCAGCCTCCTTCAAATAGTAGTAAGCAGATGGTGGAGCCTGATGCTCCAGATGCACGACGAGGTGACATTTCTATTGGAAGACTTCGAGAGCCTGTTCTGGGTGGAGTTTTACCAGCCACCATTCGAGCGATGCGTATACAGGAGCTACTGCATCTGCAGCCGGGTAGCATGATAGTAGAACAATACTCAGCGAGGTTCACAGACCTCTTGGGATACTCTACAGATACGGTACGGGACACATTCTTCAGGGCCCGGACATTCGAACAGGGGATCAAGCGAGAGATAAGAGATTCAGTTGTTTCTCAAAACATCCCAGCGTAGATAGTGGTGTTGGAGCGATCCCTCCTAGTGGAGAGTTTCCTTATAGAGCAATCTACAACAGTGGAACCCACCACTAGTCGACATGCAGTGGAGTCTTCCATAGATGGCAGTAGAAAGATGACGCAGGCTTACAAGAGGGCTAGACCCACGGGTGGTCGACCGCCTGACTCAGGATCATGTGTGTGAGGCACCCGGGGTAGAGAACGACTTACCAGGAGCGGATAGTGTTACTCCTACTACGGGCTTGGTCACATGGCACGTGACTGTCTGACCTGCCACATAGATGATCAGAAGATAGATGAAGGACCTCCTAGGCAGAGGTAGAGGTTTGATTGAGGCGAACCTCAAGGATCAGGAGACCGAGGTAGAGGATTTCGCAGTGCAGCTGGCAGTGGATGATGCTTCGAGGTGTTTCCACCACCACCACCAAGAGGTCCACCCCGACCATAGGGAATAGGTGGACATAGGATAATATAGCTTCAGGCAGCTGAGTCATACGACTATGGAGTTCCGGAAGTAGTTGGACCAGATCGGGACTAGTTCCAGGAATGGAGGCCTTTGTTCTTGGTGTGTTTAGCTTCCTTGTTGTTGCTGTTTGTGGTTGTTATGTGTCCTTGTACTTTGAGATGCAGTAATAAAAGTCACTTTTCTTTATGACGTTTTCTTTCCTGCCTTTTCTGTGCTTAATACTAAGAGGATCCAGTTAAAACTGTTGACTTGACCCTCACATTCGATATTTCTATTGGAGGAAACCCAGTGACCACACAGTAATGTCGATAGTGTGACTCAACCCTTGGAGGTGAGAGTAACGGTTGGATCTCTTGGTAGTAGCATCGATGCCTTACGACGTCATTCACGGCATGAATTTTTACCGTTCATGTCAGGATTGACTGTATTAGGCAAAGGAAGTGGTTCATCCAGGAGATGAGACCAGATTTCTCATTTCTACTGAGGAGAAATCATAGAAACTCTTGTAAATTGTGGACAAAGAAGGGTGTAGGTGAGATCTTTTAAATTGGCTAGTCTCACCAATAGTTTGTCGAGTGAACGGTTTACGGTTTACTCTAATCTCAATAGTTTCAGGTGTATCTTCTCTCAGAAAGACATAATCCTAAGACAACGTTGATGGCTTGAGTTCCTCCAGCACTATGACTTCGAGATAGTCAATACTCCTGGGAAGGGGAATGTAGTAGAGGATTATTTCAGCAGGATTTCAGGCATTCAACTGCAAGGAGAGGCGACAGAGCAGCATGCCGCTTTGCTGTTATCCTTTGTAGATAACGATGGTGCGTCCGATCTGTAGTCACTCCTCCAATTCTTTGGCAGAGTAGGTGAGGTGGCTTACCCTTGGACCTTCCACCTTAGTTGCACCGGGTGCATGATGTCTACCATGTTTCTCAGCTAAGGAGATACGTGCACGACTCGTTCCACATCATCGACCATGGGGAGCTGGACATCGATGACGGGGCGACATTCACGGATGTCCCAGTGGAGATTGAGGATTGACAGGAGTGGGTCCTACGTTGGTGGTCGATTCCTCTGGTGCACATTTACTAGAAGCACAGGAACCTCCAGGAGAGCACTTGGGAGCGGAAGGCTCAGTTGCATGTTCAGTACCCCCATTTTATTCCCTAGTGTGTGTTGTAGTTTTACAGGGATGTAAATCCCTATGGTGGTATTAATGTAATGACCTGGAAATTTCAAGGAAATTTTTTTCATAAATACTTTGGAATTTTACGAGTCTATGGTTTCTGATGGCACTTGATTCTGATGCCTGATGTGCCCGTAATCAATTTCTGAAGTTTTGTTTGGGTACGTTCAGTGAACATACGTGCGGGTTTTTCTATCTTCTGAATCGGTGCTCGAAATTTAAATCTGAGGACACCGATGAACTTGCAGCGATGATATTTTCTTAAAGGGACCTTTACCGCAGTTGCGTTTTATGCGGGTTAAAGTTAATTTTTGGGGTTTAATAAAAAAGTTAAATAAAATTTTTGTGAACAATTTTATTTATCTTGGGTAGTTAAATCCTACATGGGGAAGTTATTGGTTGGGCCCACACCCACATAACCTCTCCTGAGAGGATATTTGTGGGGTGGGGCCCACACGAGCCCTAACCTTTCATCTCCCCATAACTCCCCTCAACTCCCTTAAACCCCCTTTAACAAATTTGTTAAATCCCCCTCATTTAATAAGAGGAGCCTCTCCACTTACCTCCCATTAAGATTGGAAACACATTTTAATTAATTAAATGGGATTCTCTAATTAATTAATTAGAGTGTTTGATTTTTGTTTTTGGTGTGTTAATAAAATAATAGCATTAGCTATTATTTTGGGAGGCATTTGTTGTGTTGGGGAAAACTTGGGAAAGCTCTGGAGAATTATAAAAGAAAAGTTTTCTTCTCCCGATGAAGAACACCTCTGTCGAAGAACGTCATACTTTCTCGGCGAAGAATGCTCCACGACTTCTCCTACCTTCTTCTTCCTCCGCGTCAAGGGAGAAGACACGGCTCGCGAGAGGCTTCACCTACGACAATGACTCCTCCTCCAACATTGGCGGGATGAAACTGTTCTTCCGCGATGCCTGACTACCGTGACGCTCGTCTTCCGTGGCTCAACAACGTGCGACGTCAATTTCGTGGTAGGGGATATTGTATAATTACATATATGTGATTTATACCCTTGAACATGGGAGATTATTTGTTGGGTGATTATTTGAACCACTAACGCGGTGGGTACGGGCTAACGAACAAGTCTGTACCCACCACCAACATGTTTGTGATGCACGAAATGTTTGGTGACTGATGAACAAAAGGGAAACATTGATTTGAGGTCATCGTAGTGTAGAGCGGGACCCAAGGAGGCCGTAGGTGCAGACGATATCTGAAAAGGACCATCGGAATGACTCCGGTGCCCCGTGGAATATCGCGGCGGCGTGGGTCGCCGACACGGTGGGGGTGCCCTAGCGCACCACTGGTGGAAGACCGCCGTGGCGGTGGAGGATTGGAACTCGTGCCACGCTGGTTCCAGGGAGGTTGAGTAGCGCCATCCTAGTGTCATCGTAACGCGGAATCGGGGGGCCGCATCCCCCCCCCTGCTCGGCTTACCGCGGGCCGGGCCGCACCCTACCGGGCCAGACCCGAACCCGGGTCAGGTCGACCTTGTTCGGGCCGACCCAGGGTGAGTTGGGCCGGGTCGGTCCGGGCCCCGACCCCCCTCTTCGGACCATTTTCGGTTAATCGACCATAACTTGAGCTACGAACTTCCGATCGACGCACTATTAATTGAGTAAGATTCCTTGGATTGAGATTGTCATTTCGGTGTACTACACTCAAGGTTTTGGGGAAGTATGGGTACGTCCGGGTTGGTTCGAACACGAAACCAATCGGGCCCGCGGAGCGGAAATGCTTATAACTTAAGGACCAGACATCTGATTGACGTGCTGTCAGTTACATTGGTTTCCTTTTTTGAGACGGTTCTTTTGGCATAATTCATGTGGTATTCAGATGAGATTGGAGTATTGTTAGGTTGGTTTTAGCTTAAAAACCAACCGGGCCCCTGGAACGGAAAAGACAATAACTCACAGACCGGGCGTCCGATTGACACGTCATTTGTTGCGTTGATACCCTTATGATGATGCGGTCCTTTGTGATACTTCTACGTGAGACTTTGTGACACTTGGAGTATTGTCTTGAGGATTGTGGAGCGGACCCTCCTGGTGACGAGCGAGTAGATTGCCGAGACCTAGTAGCTGGCTGAGACTTGATGACTAGTGATCGATCGACTCGGAGTGATTCGGATGGTAAGTGGGGAGCACTTTGTTGTTGCAACAGACCCACGGCGGAGGAGTGGTTGGTTGTAGCAGCAGACCCACAGTACTCGATAGAAGTAGTACCTCTGTAGTCTATGAGGGAGAGCGCTTGGTTGTAGCGGCAGACCCATGGTGGGAAGCGCTTGGTTGTAGCAGCATGCCCACGGTACTCGATAGGTGGAGTACTTCAACAGACCAAGGTTAGTGGGAAGCGCTTGGTTATAGGCTATGAGGGGGAGTGTTTGGTTGTAGCGGCAGACCCATGGTGGGAAGCGCTTAGTTGTAGCAGCATGCCCACAGTACTAGACAGGTAGAGTACTTCAACAGTCCAAGGTTAGTGGAAACCACTTGGTTCTAGCGGCAAGCCCACTGTACTCGACAGAGGAGGAGTTCTCCAACTGTCGTGGTTTCGACATCATGAATAAAAATCCTGGTTGAGCTGAGTCAGTGACCTTTGTGTTTTCCTCATGACTGAGATGAGTTACTTGATAACTTAGGTATATGTATGGGCATATAACTATGTAATGGTAATCTGTTGAAATCATACTATGTGGTTTATCCTTGTTGGATTTTGTGAGACACTGAGGGTCTCAGTGTCCCTACTGAGAATCATTATACTCACCCATGCATGGGCTACGCCTGCACTACATTGTGTTGGCTGCAGATGACGAACATCACTTATCAAGATGGAGACTTGTGGAGCTGGACGGTACCCAGAGGTGGAACACTTGGTGAGACGTACACGGAGCAGACGGTCGGACCTGAGGTGTTGTGGTTTCCATTTGTACCCACCCTTCAGGTTGGATTCCCGGAGGACGACTCGGTGGTTGCTGTTTACTTTACTGCTGTTGTACTAGTTTTTCATTTATACTGTAATTACTATTGGGCTTGTATTTTAGGCCCCTTTCCTTTCAGCACTTACTTTTGTATTCAGTATTACTTAGTGTTTTCTTCTGTTGCGTACTCTGTTGTGTTTGTTTACTTTTATCATGGTGATGCCTTCCTTTTTTGTTGGGATTTATGCCTTCGGTTCTAGTCGTCAGCCCCTGTGCTATGGAAGGCGGTCTTGGGGTAGTCACGACACAGGCCCCAAGGACGGGTCGTGACAAATTAATTTTAGAGGCTTAAAATAAGAATGAACCCTATTTTAAGCATGAAATACTCTAATGTTCTTTAAATGGTCGATTTACCACCTTTTGATGGAGAACCATTTTTAAATCTTGTTTTTTTCACTTTTATGTGTTCCACTTGACAAAATAAACTTATTCTTTAGAATCAGGACATCATGATTTTCTTTAGGTAAAATTTTTGTTTTTTTCTAATAAAGTTCAACTTTTAATGAATAGTGAAAAATACTGCTTTTTAATTCAAAAATTCCATTTATTATAATGTATTTATATGGTTATATTATCTTTTTAATTGGTTTTAAAGTGTAATAAGGTCATTTTTGTACCATTTAATCCAATTTTTGTCATTGGAAGTAATTTAAATTTGAAATTGGATATAAACAAATGTCAATCTTTTGATAGATCCTATTTCTTAAATACACATTTTTATTATTGACAACGGGAATTAATTTTAAATTAATTTTGAAACTTCTGGGTTTTGAATTTGGAAAAATATATTCCATATTTAGAATTATGTGGTATAAATTTTGTAAATAGGTGTCTTTTATTTTTATACATTATGAATAATAACATTAAAAAATATTTTATTTACCATAGTTAAACGTTAAATCTGATAAATAAGGATAAAAATAATTTTTTAATAATACTAAATTACCATAACACATGTCCTAATCATATTAGCTAAAACTTGTCTGACCATGGGCATCTTTGGGTTGATTTTGGGACCCCAATGAGCCACTTTCAAGTGAAAATGACACTTTATAAAAATTAATTTAATGTTGAGGAAAATGTAACATAAACATATATCTCTTATCAAAATAATTTTTATAATTGGTTATGTAAGTGATATCTTAGAAAATAAATAGTCATTAGAAATCTAAAAATATTTCATATATCAGGGTGTTTTCTTTATAATTTTTAGACATCATATAAAAAAATTTATTTAGGACACAATGGTGATGTAGTGTTTACCTTATTAATGAATGATTCAAATAGATAAGATTATAAATATTAAAATAAATTTGTTTTACACTTTTTATGACATACACTAATTTTATAGATTATAATGACTTGTAATATTTTAATTAGTGTTGTTTTTTTTGAAAAAATAAAGTTTTTATGGTTTTTTCAAAACCCTTGATATGAATAGTTTATAAACTGACATAAATGAGTTTTTACAACAGTTAGTCTTTTATTAAATGATAAAATAATTATATAAATATAAGATTATGAAAAAATACATATATTATATTAAAAATATCATTACTGATCTATTTTGGGTCTCTTGGAATTTTATAGTAAATATATTAACCATATAGTATGAATATACAAGAGGACATGGTAAAAGTTAAATTAGTTAACTAAGGGTTAAAGATAATATATAAGGCTAATTTTATGCCCTACACTTTTCTAAAACCCATTTTCTGAGAGCAAGTCTAACAATAATCACCTTATCATCAAATTACATTAGTCAAGGACCTTTTGAAATCAAAATTCAGTATATAATAAAATAATATTCTCAATCTTTCCTAAAGAGCCCATCTCCCCTTATAAAAAACTATCACCTCTAACCCTTACTCACAGCACTAAAGCCCCCATTGGATCATATAACTTCTACCCATATAAGGTCCCAACATCCCTCTATTCCACCTAGAATCCTTATATTATTCATAAGTCACTTCAAGAACTTCTTCTAGTTCAAACCAATGGGAGTTACCCAATTTAAAGGCGATGTCTTCTCTCAAGTTCTTTTCTTTTATTTTCCATCTCCAACGCCCAAAACTCTCTTTTGTACATTATTTTATAACAAAACTTGGATAATAAATATAATATGATGTTTTTATGAGAATTATTATAACTATACTTCCACACACCACCATCTAATAGATACGAACATACTGTTTCTGTAAACAGAGAACTACTGCCTCACGAAACGATGATTATTCAATTATCTCTTGCTGCCTCTTATGGTGGTCATTATGATGGAACTGTAATTATATATTATATTTATGATATTTATTTTATCTCTATTATTCTAATATTATCATTTATAACATAAATTTATGCTTTTCATGTTGTATAAATATGATAATTTAATTTCAGAAGTGCAAACTACCAACCCATCAAACTGATATGACTCGTTCATACAATACATGGAACATATAAAAGATAGTTTTAATAATCTTATTTAAAGTATATAAAATTTTATATTATACTATAATATTAATATACCTATGTATCATTTGGTTTTCATTCCATTGAAAATGAAAAAATGAAATGAAAGTAGCCTTCAAGCGTATTTACGGCTTACCATCTCCGTGAACGGTGCATTTCATTTTCATATATCCAAATGATATGGAATATTATAAATACATATATACTGGATATATATTATATATATGATATTTATATCATGAATACAAATCTAAAGATAATGTACTTTTTTCCACATGGACAATTTTTAATTATAACGAGTTCATTTTTTACTCAAGTTTCGAATATCGACAAAATGTATGAAATTAACTTAAATAATTAACAAATTGTTGTATCAAGGTAATAAGTGATATAAAAGGAATAATAAACTTTTAAAATATTCTGCATCAAGTATAAATTAACTTTTTTATATTATTCATGAAGAACAAGTAATATACGTGACAAGTCAAACTCAAGGTAAGGGAACTCATTAACTCAAATTTCATTCTTTGGGTTAAAATTGCACTTCTCAATTATGTCGTGTTATGAATATGTGATAAATTTTTTTTTCTATAACATATTTTATTTATAATTTCTTTATGTGTACTTATAGTTAATACACATAATCTGTCTATTTTATTTACAAAATAATCTTTGTAAGGAACCTTTCATCCTTCCCTTTTAGTCAAAGACTTCTTCATTGTTATATCATTCAATTTACAGTTTCATATGTTGGGATATGTTCTTATATATCCTTATTTATGTACATTTTAATTCCATGTGATCATATACCCTTTTCTCTTTCATCAAATCATTTTCTAAATTTTAATGTGACGTTGTTAGGCTACCAAATTTTTGTGAAGGAATATGTCTCAATCTCACTTCATTAAGGCATATCTTGATATTGTCCACCTTTATTATCCTAAAATATGTATATAATTCGATTTGACATATTATATTATGAATCTTCTTATTATAATTATATAATGAGTTTTTTTAATTTTATTTTTTAATTATTTTTATTCATGTATTTTCTCAAGTGGTAATGGACTCTTTAACTAAAATAGTGTTTTAAATATTTTAAAGATATAATTATATAAATATTTCTCATTAATGTCCCTGTTTTAAATTTTTTTTAAGGATTTATTTATATGGACATTAATGTTTTAAAATATTAATTCCTATAAAAGTTTCAACGTGGTATTGGACACTTTGATTAAAAAATATATTTATTAAATGTTTCAAATTCTTTTCAAAAGGTATATTTTTTCTGAGAAGCATTTTACTAAAAAGTGAATGTTTGTTAATGTACGTAGTGAAAACGAACTTTCCACTACCATGAGTGTTATTTGATATTTGGATTCCTTTAAAATCCATAATGTTTTTAAAAGTAATATAAATATCATATACGCTTTTACATATTTTGGTATTGAAATTGGTTTTGATAATTGATTGGTTATGTCAATATATTTAAATGATAAATTATGATTGAAATGTGGAAATGTTATCTTTACATTATGATTTTTTTATGTGTCGGGAATATGTTATGGTTCTGGGGCATTGTTTATGTATACAGGTGGTTTTGTGATAAACCTAGCGAGTGTAGGCCCGAGATATCTCTCCAATGCATTGGGTAATGTGACTGAGGTAAACATTAATGTTTCTCCTAAGATATTTAGGGAGTATACTACAATGTTTATTCCAAATGTAACTCCCTATGTAGCTGTGAAATGTATAATGTAAGTATGATATGGATTCCACTTGTTACCTTTATGATTTATGATTTCTATGTGTTATTCATAAACATTATGATTGCATGGGGTGTGTTAAAGAGCTTATGTTTTGTATGTATTGATGGACTAATGATTTCTTTATTTATTTTGTGACCCTTACTTAGATTTTTATTTACATACCATGTTTTTGAAATTTTTTTCACAGGATATAAGAATGGGTAAGAGAATAGAAGAATTAAAGAAGATTTATATCAAGAAAAGAATTCTTGTATGCTTTTACGAGTTTTTATTTTATGAAAAAATGGATACTAAGTAGAAGTGTTTAATTTGTAATATTTGATATGTAATATAATAGATATGTCCTAATTATCTAAAATTCTATACCTGAAATGATCCTCAATGTGAATTATTAATATAATTCAAAATTATGTAATGTTTAAGTGTGGGGAATTATAGTTGGAATAAAAGGTTGTTTTAGGAAACTTTAGGGATTAAGAGTTTTTGTTGGACACATGGTTAGTCTCTATGTATACTCATTAAAAGAAACCTTATTTGGTAACTTTTTTATATAAAGGAAGGTATGTTAGAAAGGGAATGAGGAGGATATAAAATGACATTCCTGTCTCTTCATAAAGACTTTGTTGCAAAAATTATTGCAAATTCATATCCAGACGACTCTGAAAAAAAATTAACATTCAACTCACTTGCAGTAAATTGTTTGAGATATAAAATACATCCGCTATACCTCGATACCATCATGGATAATGGGTTTTATTTAATCAAATATTATTTCCTTAATACTCTCATTTTTTAAGGAAAGGTATATATTATCAATTCATTTTTAAATATTTTACCTTAACACAATATTTTGAATCATATTATGATTTTGAAAAAGGTGCTGAAGAAGGAGACCATTTCACAACCTATTTATATTTGATTTTAATTTATAGTATTTCACCACATACATATGTTATTTTAAAAAGAACATTGATTGAATGTTTCAACTCAAACTCGGTATAACTATTTTATAAAAAGCAAGTTTTATCAAATGTTTTGAAATTATATGGCATACATGATTATTTTCCTAAACTATTTTTCTACAAACACCCTTATGACCCATGTGGTACGGGGTGTATTTGGATAAAGGAAGCAGATGATTTTTAAGGATATCTAAATCATTGTTTCAATGCATGGGAAATCTATCTACATTAACAAGATGACAATATAACCAGGTGGACACCATGATCAAGGTACGATGTTATTTCTTTGGGAGTAGTGTTATTTTATAGAGTTCAAAAAAAATTCAACAAGACATCATGAATTAAGATATCGAGTTCCTTGTGAGTTGGGATGAAAATGAAAGGTATAAGAACACCATTTAGGTCCAATCATGTTAGTGTTATTTTTGAGTTTTATAAAAAGGGACAACATGAAAGATGGTTGACAACCCTTCACGTCATGCAAGTTCATAGAAATCGAACCCACAACTAAAGGGAAACAAGGGAACATCCCCAACCACTAGCCTACATGAACCCACTGGTTAGTATGACTTATTCTTTGTTGGTTAAATGATTTTATTGGTCAATAATAGGTTGATTTGGGATCTTATTTTTTATCATATGGATATATAGAGTATAATAAAATGATTTGGTGATTATGTGATAAATGTTATTTTTTAAGACATTCTCTCTTTGCGGAACACTATATGCTTAAGGAAAATAGAATACTTTGGGATCTCATTTGAGGAGTAATGGTGGAATATTTTTTTGGAAGAATATATGTTTTTAAGGTTGGAATATAAATATTTGGTATATTTATGGAAATTATTAACCTGTCATAGAGAATATGTGATTAGGAATTTACTTTAAGTATGAGACTTTAAGAGTAACCGATGTTATTTGGAGATAAATGTTATGATTTTTGTGGAAGACTGTGATAAAATACTTCTAAATTATAGGTTTAAATCTTAGTTAGGGTTATTATGATTAATTTTAAGGACAATATTGTATTGAATGGTATATTTTGAACATTGGGTATTGTTTGTTTAATTTTGTATATTAAGAGTAGTATTTATTTTTATAAAATATTTTCCTTTTTAGCGATTATCTGATATGGTACTAACCATTTTGGTTTTGGTTAATGTTTAAAGATAGGGTAAATATATAGTTTATCTTTTATGCTTTATGTGAATCTCTAGATGTTGATTCTAGCAGTTTAGGAGTGACCAACTCATCTTGAATACTCATCATTTGAAGAAAATATGAGTTTTTGGTTGAAACTTATTAAAGGATGAAACTATACTTGAAATGTAAGTATATTTCCTTATGTTCTTAGTTAATATCAAAAATAAATTTTCCATCTTTAGGAAAGGAAACATAAAAAAAAATAATTTTTGTTTGTTTTATTTTCCTACTGAGGAATCAAAGACCGTTTAACCTACCACAAGGTTGTGTTTTTCTTGTTGTTAACTTTCTCCTGATCATGCTTTCTATCACTCTCCATTAGAACTTGAGACTTAGTTTCTCCTCCATATCAATGTTTTCATGCATTTAATCCTAGTATGAGTTATCTTGGGCGGACTTTGTACTTCTCTTAATTTCATTTATAGTGATAGTTTTATTGAAAATTTTCTGATGTGGGACTTCTAATGAAGTTTTTGAGCCCAATTTTAAAATTGTGAGGATGCAATTCGTAAAAGGGGGGAAGGATGTAACATCTTAGGAAAATAATGTTTTTGAAAATTTAATATTTATTAATATTTTGGAATTAAATATTAATTTTAATTTTAAGGGGATGCTATGTCTGATATAGTACTCAACACGCAACAACGGGTTTCATTGAAATCTTGCGTTCTACACAACTTTGAGTTATACCGAAAAATGATATAATAATAGTATTATTTTAAATGGTATTTAATGCCTAGACATTGTATTGGAAGGAATGAACAGAATTAACTTTAAAAATATTAAACATGTTTTATATATGTTTTTTCTTTTATCCAATAAATTTTAGTGGCTTAAAATAAGAATGAATCTGATTTTAAGCATGAAATACTCTAATATCCATTAAAAGGTCAATTTATCGCCTTTTGATGGCGAACCCTTTTTAAATCTAGTTTTTTGTGGCATTTATATGTTTCATTTGAAAAAATACACCTTTTATTTAGAATCGGTACATCAAAGTTTACTTTGGGTTACATTTTGGTTTTTTTCTGATAAAGTTCAATTTTAAATGAATATTGAAAAATAATGCATTTTTATTCAAAACATTATTTTAACATAATTTATTTTTATTGTTATATTGTCTTTTTAATTGGTTTTAAAGTGTAATAAGGTCATATTTTTACCATTTAATCCAATTTTATTCATTGGAAGTAATTTCACATTGAAATTGGATATAAACGCATGTCAATATTTTGATAGTTATTATTTCTTAAAAACACGCTTTTTATTTTTGACAATGGGAATTAATTTTAAATCAATTTCTGCTACATCTGTGTTTTGAATTTGGAAAAATGGATTCCATATTTGTAATCATGTGTTTCAAATTGTGTAAATAGGTATCTTTTATTTTTTGACATTATGAATAGTAACTTCAATAAATATTTTATTTACCATGGTTAAAGAGTAAATCTGGTAAATAAGGGTACAAAATAACATTAAATTTCCCTAACATATTTCATAACTATATTGGATAATACATATCTGACCATGGGAATCTTGTGGTTGATTTGGGGACCCCATGGAGTAACTTCTAAGTGAAAATGACACAATAAAAATTAATTTAATGTTAAGGAAAATGTAACATAAACATATATCTCTTAGTAAAACAATTTTTCTAGTGGGTCAAATAAGTGATACTTTCGACTATAAATAGTCATTATAAAGATAAAACTATTTATTATATCATGGTATTTTATTTAAAATTTTTAGACATCATATAAATAAATTAAATTTTGGAAAAATGGTGATGTAGTATTTACCTTATTAATGAATTTTTTAAATAAATGAGATTATAAATATTAAAATAAATTTATTTTGAAAAGTTTTATAACCTACACGAATTTTATCAATTAGGATGACTTGTCATCTTTTAATTAATGAAGTTTTTTCTAAAGAATCTTCTTTTTATGGACATTTCAAAAATCTTGATATGAATAGTTTATAAATTGAAATAAATGAGTTTTTAAAACAATTAATATTTATTAAATGATAAAATAATCGTAAAAATATAAGATTCGTCCAACTACCATATATGATGTTAAAAATGTCATTAATGATCTATTTTGGGTCTTTCAGACTTTTATAGTAAATATATTAACCATATAGTATGAATATACAAGAGGACATGGTAAGTGTTAAATAAGTTAACTAATAGTTAAAGCAAAAAAGGTAAGGTTTATGTTTATGCCCTAAACTTTTCTAAAACCCATTTTTAAATATTTCTCATTAATGTCCATGTTTTAAAAAAATTAAGGACTTATTTATATGTTTATTAATGTTTTAAAATATTAATTCCTATAAAAATTTCAACGTGTTATGGGACACGTTGATTCAAAAATATCTTTATTAAATGTGTTAAATGGTTTTCAAAAGGAATATTTTATCTACGAAGAGACTTACTAAAATGGAACGTTTCTTTTTTTAATGTATAGGGTTACAATGACCTTTCCACTGATGTGATCATTATTTGATTTTTGGATTCCGTGATAATCTGTAATGTTTTTAAATGGGAAATAAATACCATATACTCTTTTACATATTTTGGTATTGAAATAAGTTTTGATAATAGATTGGTAATGTCTATATATTTAAATTATATACTATGATTGAAATATGGAAATGTTATCTTTCCTTTATGTTTGTTTTATTTCTTATTAATATGTTATGGTTGTTGGGAATTTTTTCATATATTGGTGGTTTCCAGATAAATCTAGGGCGGGTGAGCCAGAGATAGCTCTTCAATGCATTGGGTAACATGATGAAGGTAAATGTTAATGTTTCTCTTAAGAGATTTAGGAAATATAATGTGGTGGGGATTCCAAATGTATCTCTCTATGTAGCTGTGAAATATATAATGTATGTATGAAATGGATGCCATAAGTTACCTTTATGACTTATGATTTCTATGTGTTATTCATAAATCTTATGATTTCATGAGGTGTGTTAAAGAGCTTCTATTTGGTATGTATTGATAGACTAATGATTAATTTCTTTATTTTATAACCGTTACTGAGCTTGTTATAATCATTACATGTTTTTGAAAATTTCTTCACAGGATAAAAGGCAGGGTTAGAGAAAGGGAGAATTCAAAAAGATTTATATCTAGTAAATAATTCTTATTTTCTTTTAAGAGTTTTTATTTTATGATAAAAATTAAAACTCAGTAGAAGTGTCTACAATGTAATATCTGAGAGGTAATGTAATATTTATAGCCTAATTATCTAAAACTCTAAACCGGAAAAGATCCTCAATGTGAATAATTTACTTAATTCCAAATTATGTATTGTTTAAGGTTGGGGCCTTATAGTTGGAATCAAAGGTTGGTTTAGACAAACTTATGTATTAAGAGTTTTTTTAGACACATGGTAAGTCTCTTAGTATACTACTTAAGTTAAATACTTACTTTTTAACTTTTTTAGATCAAGTAATGTCGGTTACAAATGGAATGAGAAGGATCTAAAATGACATTCCTATCTCTTCTTGATGAATTTCTTGTAATAATTATTGAAAAGTCATGTCCTGACGACTCTCAAACATTTTCTAACATACAACTCACTTGCAATAAATTGTTTAAGATATCAAACACCTCTTCTATACCTCGATACCATCGTGGATCATTGGTTATATTTAATCAAATCATATTTTCTCAATATTATCATATTTTCAAGAAAGGTATATTTTATCAAGTCATCTTCAAATATTTTACCTTATCCCAAGATTTTGAAGCATATTATGATTTTGAAAAGGGTGCTGAAGAAAAAGACCCCTACACAACCTAATTATATTTTCTTTTAAATTATAGTCTTTTAGTACATACTTATTGTATTTTAAAAGGACGATTTATTGAATATTTCAACTCAAACTCGGTCCGACTATTATATACAAAATAAATTTTTATCATATATTTTAAAATTATATGTCATACAGTATTATTTTTCGAAATTATTTTTTTTGCGAACACCCAAATTACCCAAGTTATACAATGTGTATTTGGATAAAGGAAGCAGATTATTTTGAAAGATCTATAAATCATTTTTTCAATGCATGGACCATCTATCCATGTGAACAAGATGACAATGAAACCAATTGGACACCATGATCAAGGTACGATGTTCTTTCTTTGGGAATAGTGTTGTTTTATGGAGGTAAAAAATGTCAATAAGACTTTATGAATTAAGATATTGAGGTCATTATGAGTTGGGATGAAAATGAGAGATATAAGCCAACCATTTAGGGTAAATCATGCTAGGTATAGTTTTGAGCTTTATAAAAAGGGAAAACATGCAAGATGGTTGACAATCTGCCGCGTTCGGCAAGGCCACTGAAATCGAACCCACAACCGATGGGCAACAAGGGCACATCACCTACCACTGACCTACGTGAATCCACTGGTTAGTATAACTTATTCTTTTTAGTTAAATGATTTTATTGGTCAAGAATAAGTTTATTTGGGATATTATATTTTCTCAAATAGATTTCCTTAGTCTAAGAAAATGATTAATTGATTAAGTGATAAAGGTTATTTTGGAATATATTCTCTCTTTTGTGAACACTATATGATTAAGCAAAATAGAATACTTTGGAATATCATTTTAGGAGTAATGGTGTAATTTTATTTTGGAAGAATCTATGTTTTTATTGTAGACATATAATGATTTGAGTTATTTATAGAAATGATTAACATATCATAGAGAATATCTGATTATGGTAAATACTTTTCAGTATGAGACTTTAAGAGTAATCGATGTTATTTATAGATAAATGTTAAGATTTTTTTGGAAGACTATGTGATCAAATACTTCTGAATTTTCGGTCTCAAACTCAGTTTGGATTATTCTGAAAATTTTTAAGGACAATTTTGTATTGAATGATCTTTGTTGAACTTTGGGTATTGCTTGTTCGTTTTTTGGAGATTAAGAGTAGTATTTCTTTTTATAAAAGGTTATACTTTTTGGGGATTATCTGACCTTGTACTAACCATTTTGTTTTTTTGTTCATGTATAAAGACTTGGGAAATATATAGTTCATATTCTGTAGATTACATGATTCTATAGAAGTTGATAATAGCACTTTAGGTGTGACTAACTCATCTTGAATACTCATCATTCAGAGAAAATATGAGCTTTTGGTAGACACTTATTAAAGGAAGAAACTATACTTGAAAATTAAGTATACTTTCTTTTGTTCTTAGTCAATATCATAAATAAATTTTCCAACTTTATGAAAGGAAACTTAAAAAAATTGTCGGTTTATTTTTCTTACTGAGGTATCAAAGATAGTTTAACCTATCACAAGGTTGGGGATTTCTTGTTGTAAACTTTCTCATGATAAAATTTTATATCACTGTCAATCAAAACAAGACACTCAGTTTCTACTCTATATCCATGTTTTCAAACATGTAATCATAGTATGTGTTATCTCGGGTGACCTATTCACTTAACTTTATTTCTTTTAAATTAATCTTTTTATTTACTCTTTTTCTGATGTGGTACATTTAATGAAGTTATCTTTCTTAATTTTTAAATTTCTAGGATGAAATTCCCAAAAGGTGAAAGGATGTAACATCCCAAGTAAAAAAAGAATATGAAATTTTCATATTTATTAATATTTTTGAATTAAATATTAATTTTATTTTTAAGGGGATTCTATGTATAATATCGTACTCAATACACAACAACGGGTTTCTTTTAAATCTTACGTTTCACAAAAATTTGAGTTATACTGAAAAATAATATATTATTATTATTATTTCAAATGTTAGTTAATTCCTAGACATTTTATTAGTGGGAAAGAACAGAATTAACTAAAAAAAATTTAAACATGTTCGTTAAATATTTTACATTTATCTAAAAAAAATTAGTGGCATAAAATAAGAATGAAACTTATTTTAAGTAAGAAATACTCTAATATAATTTAAAAGGATGATTTACCACCTTTTAATGGAAACCCCTTTTTAAATCTTGTTTTTATCACTTTTATTTGTTCCATTTGAAAAAATAAACTTCTTCTTTAGAATCAGGACATTAAAATTTACATTGAGTAAAAATTTGGTATTTTTCTGATAATGTTAAATTTTTAATAATTAGTAAAAAATACTGCATTTTAATTCAAAACTACCTTTTAATCTAATTTATTTATATGGTTATATTGTCTATTTAATTTGTTTTAAAGTGTAATAAGGTCATATTTTCACCATTTAATTCAATGTTATTTATTTGAAGTAATCTCACTTTAAAATTAGACATAAATACATGTCAATATTTTGATATTTATGATTTCTTAAAAACATGCTCTTTGGTTTTGATAATGAGAATTAATTTTTAATTAATCTATGCAACTTCTGCATTTTTAATTTGAAAAAATAGATTCCATATTTGGAATCAAGAGGTCCAAATTGTGCAAATAGGTATCTTTATTTTTAGAGATTATGAATAATAACTTCAGTAAATATTTTATTTACCATGGTTAAAAGGTAACTCTGGTAAATAAGGGTAAAAAATAATATTATAATATTATTAAATTACCCTAACATGTGTCCTAACCCTATTTGATGATACATTTATTACCATGGGCATCCTTGGGTCAATTTGGGGACCCCATGGAGCCACTTCTACGGAAAATTGACACTTCATAAAAATTAATTTGAAGTTAAGGAAAATGTAACATAAACTTATATCTCTTAGGAAAACAATTTTTATAATGGGTCATATAATGATATTTTTTACTATAAATAGAAATTAAAAATATAAAAATATTTCCTATATCATGGTTTTTTATTTATAATTTTTAGACATCATATAAATAAATATATTTATGACACAATGGTGATGTAGTGTTTACCTTATTAATGAATGTTTTCAATAAATGAGATTATAAATATTAAACTAAATTTATTTTGAAACTTTTAATTACTTACAAAAATTTTATAGACTATTAAGACTTTTTATATTTGAATTAATGATGTTTGTTTCAAAACAATTAATGAATATACAAGAAGACATTGTAAAATAATTTATATATTATTAAATGATATAATAATCCTAAAAATCTGAGATTTGTCCAAATGAAAAATATGACACTTAAAATTCCATTAATGGTCTATTTATGGTCTATTATATTTTTATTGTAAATATATTAACAATATATTATGAATATACAGGAAGAAATTGTAAAACTTAAATTAGTTAACTAAGGGTTAAAGTAAAAACGTAGAGTTTAATTTTATAATCTGAAATTTTAAAAAAACCCATTTTATGAGAGTATTTTGAAACATAATACCCTTATCTTTGAATTAAATGAGTTGGGGTCCATTTGAAATCACAATTCATTTTATAATAAAATAATATTTTCAAACATTCATAAAGAGCCCCTCTTCCCCCATATAAAAATACACCACCTTTAATCCTTACTATCACCTCTCAAGCCCCCTTGGATCATCCAAACTCTACACATATAAGCTCAACACATCTATCTCTTCCACATATAAGCATTAACTTCGGCATAAGGCACTTAAAAAATTTCTTTTTGGTTCAAACCAAAGGGTGTTACCAATTTAAAGTAACGTCTTCTCTCAAGTTCTTTTCTTTTATTTTCCTTCTATAACCCCATAAACTCTCCTAATTCCATTATTTTATAACAAAACCAGTAAACTCAATATACTATAATGTTTTTATGAGAATTTATTTGAACTAAACTTCCACACACTTCCATTTAATTGAATCGGACAAACTGTTTCTGTGGATGGCGAACTATTGCCTTATGAAACAATGATTGTTCAATTATCCCCTACCTACTCTTGGGGTGCTCATTATGATGGAATAGTAATTTTATATGAAATTAATTATATTTATTTAATCTATAACCTTCTTTATGTCTCATTTATAACATGCCTTTATGATTTTCATGTTGTATAAATATGATAGTTTCATTTGAGAAAGTGCGGACTACCGCCCCCTCAATGTGATATGACTCATTCATACCATATATAGAACGTATAAAGGTTAGTGTTAGATAACATAACTAACATATATAAAATATGATATTATACAAGAGTAATAATATAACTATTTGTCATTTGGTTTTCGTTCCTTTAAAACTGAAAAAAAATGAAATGAAAGTAGCCTTCATGAGTACGTACGGCTTACCGTCTCCATGAACGGTGCATTTCATTTTCATATATCCAAATGATATGACCTATTATAAATAAATAAATATGGTATATATATTATATATATGATATTTAAATCATGAAAAAAAAATCTGGAGATAATGTAATTTTTACTATATGCACAATTTGTAATTATAACAAGTTCATTTTGACTCAACTTCTGAACATCGACAAATTGTCCAATATGAACTCAAATAATTACATAATTGTTGTAGAAAGGTAATAAGTGATATAAAAGTAATAATAAAATATAAAAAGGATCTTAATAAAGTAGAAATTATATTAAGTTTATTATTCAGTAAGAATAAGAAACAGACGTGATGAGTCAAACTCAAGGTAAGGGAACTCCTTAACCCAAATTCCATTATTTGGGTTAAAATTAAACTTCTTGATTATGTCGTGTTATGAGAATTTGAGAAATAAAATTTTCTATAATAAAATTTATTTATACTTAATTTCTGTTTAATTATAGTTAATACACATAATCTATCTATTTTATTTACAAAATGATATTTGAAAGAGAACCTTTCACCCTTCTCTTTTAGTCAAAGACTTCTCCTTTGTTATGTATTTCAATTTACATTTTCTTATGTTGAGATATGTTCTTATATATCCTTATTTATCTACATTTTATTTCCAAGTGATGAGAGTCCCTTTTCTCTCCCATCAACTCGTTTTATAAATTTTAATGTGACGTCATTAGGCCGCCAAATTTTCGTAAAAAAATATGTCTCAATCTCCTTTTATTGAGGCATATCTTGATACTGTGCGTGTTTATTATCCTATAAGGTGTATATACTGCCCTTTAACATATTATATCATGAATATATTTATTATCATGATATTATAAGTTTTTTTTCATTTTATTTTTTAATTATTTTTATTCAACTATTTTCTCAAGTGGTAACAGACTCTTTAACTAAAACATTGTTTTAAATGGTTTAAAGATATAATTTTCTAAATATGTCTATTTAATGACCATGTTTTAAAAATGTTTTTTTAGATTTATTTATATGAACATTAATGTTGTAAAATGTTAATTCCTATAAAATTTTTAAAGTGGTATGGGACACTTTGATTCAAAAATATCTTTATTAAATGTTTTATATGGTTTTTAAAATGAATATTTTCTCTGCGAAGCATTTTACTAAAAAGGGAACGTTTTTTTAACATATGAAGTGACAAAGACATTTTCACCACAATGAGTGTTATTTGATATTGGGCTTACTTAACAAGACATAATGTTATTAAAAGGGAAATAAATACCATATACTATTTTACATATTTTGGCATTGAAAATGGTTTTGATAATAGATTGGTTATGTCAATATATTTAAATGATATATTGTGATTAGAATGTGGAAATGTTATATTTACTTTATTTTTGTTTTATGTTTTATGAATATGTTATGGTTCTTGAACATTTTTTATGTATATGGGTGGTTCCATGATAAACCTAGGGTGGGTGAGCTCGAGATAGCTCTCCAATGCATTGGGTAATGTGACAGAGGTAAACAATAATTTTTCTCCTAATATATTTATGGAATATAATGTGATTGGTATTTCAAATGTAACTCTCTATGTAGCTGTGAAAGCGAAAATTTATGTATGATATGTATTCCACAAGTTACCTTTATGATTTATGATTTCTATGTGTTATTAATGAATCTTATGATTTCATGAGGTGTGATAAAGAGATTATGTTTTGTTTGTATTGATGGACTAATGATTTATATATTTATTTTATAACCCTTACTTATATTTTTATGCTCATCCAAAGTTTTTGAATTTTTTTATAGGATATAAGGTAGGGAAAGAGAAAGGAATAATTCAAGAATATTTATATCAAGAAATTTATTCTTGTTTTCTTTTAAGAGTTTTTATTTTATGAAAAAAATGGATACTGAGTAGAAGTGTCTACTTTGTAATATTTGAGATGTAATGTAATAGTTATGTCCTAATTATTTAATACTCTAATCCTGAAAATATCATCAATGTGAATTATTAACGTATTTCAATATTATGTAATGTTTAATGAGGGTTCATAACATAGGTGTATTCCTACTCAATTCAACAAGATGTATTGACAACTATATCAATGAAAATTAAATATATTCACATAAGGAATTTAAATCATTATTTTTATATCCAAATTTATGCATTCCATTAATATTAGATCAGTATTATTTACATCCATGTTTTAATTTGTTTTTAGGATATAAAATACTCAATTTTAGTTGATTATGGATTCATATTGTTTACAAATTTCAACATTAATATATATTCCATTTTTATTCCAGGATTACATCAATGAATTTTTTCCCTTACTATGCGTTTGATATTACCTCTTCTATTATTTCCTTTCCTAAGGTTATAAAGTAAATTATACATCTTTAGAAGGATATAATGTGTGAAAGAATTTTTGGGAGATGTTTACAGCCCATTATGGATTAATTGTTTTTTTTAATGAAAAAATGATTTCATTATACAATGTACATGAAATTTATTGGTTATTGTTTTTTCAAAATTATATATAGCTATAAATCTAGAATGGTCATTGGAATTTAAAAGATGCAATTATTGTTATCAATTTATTAATTAAGGATGAAAATATCTATAATTTTATAGTTCGTATCAAAGTGAGTATATAAAGTATGTTATTATGGAACTATATTCGGGAGTGTGGGTTCAAGGATTCAACAAAAATCTTGACATATTTTTAAAGAAAATATGGACATAAAATAGAAATATTCCCCACCAAATAGGAAAACAAAGTAAGGTTTCATTAAAAGAATTATTGCAATATTTTTTTTAAATTAAAGAGAGAAAAATTATAGGTAAACATGTAATTTCTAAAAAACAAGTAGATAATAAAATGATTGGGTTTTAAGATAAAAATATTTTATAAATCCACCAAAAACATATAAACAAATATAATACATAATATGGATGAGATTTTGAAATAAACCATTACCTCCGAGCCGAATTACTTTGTAAGTGATTTTAACCACCTAAATTAAAAAAAAATTGTTTATTATAATTATATAAAAACAAAAATTCATACATTGAAATTAATATATGATATAGTTATAACATTTCAACACCTAATTATTTAAAACAATAGTATCCAAATCATTGTTGATGACTGTTAGTTTTTTTATTCTCACATACATTTTAGTTCAAAAGTGTTATATATTGAATATTTCTCATGGTTACATCATATAAAGAGTGTTAATAAAGAAATATATATAATATATATCAATTAAATACATATTTAGAATCATTAATGAATGTAGAATAAGAAAAACTAATCAAATCTCTTTGTGGAGGTAGTCGTCTTCTTGTATATACAAACGATGTTATCATTTTTTAACAGTTGAAAGGTTAAGAAGGTAAAATCTATATTATACTTACATAATCATATTTATGTCATAAAAATAATATATATTCATTAGTTACATCTTTATAACTATTCAAATGTAGTGGTTATGAAAAATTAATTACACCATCGTGAGGAGACGGAAGGTCGTATGTACACATGAGTGATGTTTTAATTTTCCATTAGAATGATAACTAGATGAAAAAAGGATATTATATAAACATAAAAATATTTTAGTATAGTTTATATAATTATATTATTATATAACATTGATTAGGAGAGGATTTATGGAGGCAATAGATGAAATAAAATTAAAATCCTCGGTTAAGAACTATACCTCTTTTTTAGAAGTCCTCCTTTATTTTATACCAAAATACTACACAGTATAGTATTATGGTAAAACAATGATCTCTAAGACACGATGATCGATGTTATGAAAGTATTTGGGTAGGTATTACTCGTTATAGGAGTCTATTTATGTTTTTCTAATAGAGAAGAAGTTGTGTCCTTTTATAACTGAGGAAGACTACACACTGGAAATTTTCCAAAAGATTAAAATATATTATTATCTTAATAAAGGAAATGGGGTCATAAAAACTAATATTAAAATATTAGACGACTTAGGGTCAAAATATGATAATAAAATAATATCTAGACATGTTTTTAGGTCAAATTATCTCTTATCATTTTCATTCTAACCATTTTTACCTGTTTTAACCCCTAAAGATGTAACTTACTTTTTTACCAATGTCATTATTCATAATAATCAAAAATTAGAGTTGTATCATTAAAAATTTATATTTTTTTTTAAAAATATGGATTCAATGTTATCAAAATTTATTTATTTAATTATTATTAATTAATTTAAAAATATACCCTCAAAATAATAATAATAAATGGTTTTCTAGAAAAATTTCATTTAATTTGGAAAATTATTCTATAGTACAAAAAAGTGTAATGTTGATTCCAATGAAATTAACTTGATTTTTTTAAATAAAAAAGGTTATTTTTCTTTAAAAAACCCTAGTGTAACCTTAAAAATACCTTATTAAAAATGAATAAATAAAAATAGATTTTATTTGAACAAAAACATTACATAGATTTCAAAAATTATAAGAATATATTTATACGTTTAAAATTATATTTTTGTATGAATTATATGAATAATTAAAAATATATTTGTTATAGGATTTTTTTATATTTTATTTTATTATTATAACATTATAATTACTTAAAAGTTACAATTTTTGTAATGTCGTTATTTTTCCATATTCCCCAAAAAACTAAAAAATTCTATAAAAAACTAAAATTCACCCAAAGATAATATTAACATGATGAACTGAAAAATTCAATTAAATTATAAAAAATAAATTTATAAAAAAATTATAAATATTTTTAATCATGTTATTGATTAAAATATGTGTATTTTATTATTATATCTCTAGAATGAAAATGTTTTTATAATTTAATCTCAAGTATTTTATTCTTCCCTCCTTAAAAAATTTCATCCTTCAATTATTTAAAATTTACCTCATGAACAAATTTGTGTAGTTTTTCAACATTACTTCTTTAGGTTACCACTTTCCTATTCTATTTTAGGATTTTTCCAAAGTACCATTACTAGCTCAGTTATCCTCTTTCAAGATGCTTGTTATCTAGTGCCAAAAATCAGGATAGTATTTTCTAAGTAAGATAAATATGGTTCCAATTATATTTCCATACAGGTGAGAACAAGCATTGGTTCTGGAATATGCTACCTTATTAAAGGGATATGTATATATTATGAACATTAGAGAGGCTAGGCAGAATTTCCAAATGGTAATACATAACTCCAATTATATCCATAATTTCATAAGGCCCAATAACCTAGGACTTAGTTCCCCTATATTATAAACCCTTGTTACACCTTCCCACATAGTTACCTATCATAAAACAAAATTTCCCGCTTTAAATTCTGAATCCTTTATTTGAATATTAATATAAATTTTTTGTCTACTTTGAGATACCTTAATGCGACTCTCAATATTCATAAGTTTAATTTATTTATTCTCTGTGATATATGGGCCTAAAAAATTCATTTCATTAACTTCATCCCTAAAATTTATAGTATAAAATATATTGCCATACAATTCATCATATGGTTCCATTTTAATTTTTGAAATGGCGATATTATTTAATAAAATAATATCTAAGGTAAATATGGATCTCATATGCCTAGAAATTTAAGTTATAATAACCTCAACATGTCTTCTAATGTATAAATAATCCTTCTATACTACCAACCAGTTTGAGGATAATAGTTTTTCCTCAAATATATCTCAGTGTTTAGAGCCTTCTGAGGAATATTTTAGAATTTTATTATAAATAACAAGTCATAATCATATATAATATAAATTGGTGCACCATGATATCTCACAACTTCATTAATATAGAGACCTGTGAGGTGATCAAGAGTATAATTTTCCCTTATAGAGAATAATTTTGTTGAATAGTTAAGGCAGTAAAGAATAATCCATATTAAAATATTCATTCTCAAAGGCTTCAAAAATAAAGTGAAAAAATCCATTGTAATATCATCCCTATTCATATAGGAATAGGTAGAGGATTCATGATTACTTTAGGATGTTGTCTCTAATAATATACCTATTAAAAAACAAAGAATCTTGAAAATTAGTCTTTAACTTCACATTTCAGGTAATCCCACCAGAAATGTTCTTTTAAATCCTGATACATTTTGGTTCTACAAGGGTGTATAGATAAATTTTTGAAATGAACTTCATCTAATAATTCTCTCTAAAACTCTGGTATGCATGAAGCACATAACAACTTTCAAAAATTTAGTATACCACCTTTATAGATGATGTCTACCAACTTCAAATAATTCAAATCTTCAATTTTCTTTTCAATATTATCATTATAAACCTGAGATCTCTTTTATTTTCTCAAATAAGTATGGTTTGGAAATAACTTGGAATGGATGTGATGGTTTCATTTCCTTAATAATTCTCATATCTAACTTTACAAAATCCTTGAATATAAGATACTTTTTAATCCTCATTTTAGTAAAAAATCTATGATATTACTAATTCAATGAATCAACTACCATATTTTCCTTCCCATTATGGTATTATATTGAGAAATCATACTTCAATATTAGTTCTAACAATGACCATTTCCTCTTTTTGAGTCCTTTATATGAGAAAATAAATTTCAAAAAATATTAATCCATATATAATTCAAATACATCTCCAAATGGTTAATATCTCTATATCTTTAATGAAATATTACGACTTACAACTATATATAATGGGTTACATAATTCTATTCATGAATCTATAACTACCTTGATGCATAGTTAATGGTTCTATCATTAGTTTTAAGGACAAAAGAAATTATTTTCATTGATATATCACAAATCCATCCATTCCATGTAGTAAAGTCAATATCAAAGAATTTACCAATTTAATCATTAATTCTTCATAACATTATTTTAATCCTTGAACTTAACCCCTTTATGTGTTAGCATGGTTAATGGGTTAGCTAATCATAAATAAATTATAAAAATATTATCCAAATAACAAATCTTTCCTATGAATTTAAAGAATTTTTTTCAATTAAATGATATAATTATTATATCTTTAATATTATATAAAAATATCATTAATAAATACCATAATTAAATTATTAAGATATTCCTTTAATACTCTATTTGTTGTGTCCATAATAATAAGAGTGCATTAGTCGATCTAAAGGTTAATGTAAATTTATATTATTCATACCTCAAATTAAATGTCATCTTTAGAATACTATCCTTCTTTACTTAAAGTTGATGATACCTATAATTAATATAGATTTTAGAAATAGATCAAGCACTTAATAGTTGATCAAATAAGTCATCAATGTAGGGTATGAGATACTTTTTCATTTTTTAGTAGAATTTACTTCGATGTAGTTATGGCACAACCACATATACCCATATTTATACAAAAAATAATAGGGTTACCCATGTGGAAACACATGGGAATATAAATCCCTCATTACATAACTCAAATATTTGTTTCTTATGGTTTACTAATTCTACTATAGAAATCAAAAAGAGAGTGTTATAAATAGGTTTATTATCATGGGTAATATCAATAGATCACTCAACATCATGCTCATGTGGATGTTAATGTAGTTCTTAAGGAAACACTTTAATGTTTTCTTTTATAATCAGTACCTCATGTATTATAAGAATACCTTACCCATTTATAAGTCATGTCTGTACATATTCTATAGAAATTTAATTAAGAAGATCCATTGGATGTGGATTCAAACATTATTTAGATAATGTATTCATATCTATGAAGACAATATATTCCATATATTTGAAACACATTTTAATCTTCTTCTATTAGTAATAAAAGTTGCACTGTAATTTTAAAGGCAATCCACACCAATAGTTATATCAAATTAAATGACATGAATTATAAAAAAGTTTCAAAATAAGGTAATTATATTTGTTATAATAGGAACTAATAGATATATCCTTGCTTTGGTAAGATCTTCACATGGATTCTTGATTAAAAATTATATATTTATAGGTATAGGGAAATATCTAATTTTCTTAGACAACATAGAAGTTATAAAAGATTAAGAACATCAGAGATAAAATAAAGAATCAGCTTAATTTTTGGATATGATCAATGTAACTGTAAATACATAATTGGAAACATTAACCATCGTTTAAATGATCACATAATCATGGAATTACTTCCATTTACTTTTTTATGAAAATTCAATTGATGCTTGGGGAATTTATTCAAATCGTTCCACATCTTTTGATAGTCTATCCATAGGACTTGGGATGATTCTTTATTTCCCTTTCAATAACGGTCTTGATGAACTTTATCACTAAGCATAAAGCTAACTCTCATTTTCATATATATTTTTCCATGATATTTCATTCCATAATTATTACATAATTGAAATTCCACCCTTCCCATCTCCTATTCTTTTGAATTTCCTTTTATAAAGTTCTCAATCTCTCGCTTATTTTCTAGTTTTCCATGGAACACATTAGAATTCATGAATTATTTATAAATCTTGATGGCACCGAGTAATGTATCATCATACATTAAAATTTTCTAAGAGAATAATACCCATCAAAGGCTAGGTTCTATTCCATTGAATACATGATCAATATTACTCCTTAGATTAGGTACATAATTTATAGCATGATTTTATATCCTTGTAATGTTTTCTTTATAATCAAGAACATTTTCTCTTTCATTTTATCCTAGATTAAGAATTTTTTTCTCCATATTATCACATTGCACCTAAGGAAATTTTTTCTCAAAGAATATAAACATAAAATTAATCCAGACAATGATATTTATTTCCTCTGACTCCTTAGTGTTCTAGATCAATGGCCATCATTGATCAACATATCCTTTAAGAGGACAAACTGATATGATAAAATTATCTCTTACGATATTTCTAAAAAAATGAAATATATTATATACTTACCTAATAAATTTCTCAACTAAAAATATATTAACAGACCCATTGAAATATAGAGGTTGTTGATGTATTGAATGTTTCAACATTATTCCCCTAATTTCTTTATTAGAAGGATACTCTAAATGGGAAAGGTTATTAGTCATACCTTGAGTTATCTTCCCCAGTATAAATATAATTTTTCTTATCTATCCCAATCTCCAAATTAATTTCATTTCCTGGTAAGGAAATCCTTATATATATTAAGTACATAGATTCAGTTTCTATTCTTGACTATACATTCCTTTTTAAAAAAAATTAATACTCTAAATTAGCTCCTAACATTATAGATTTTATGTTATTTCATATAATTCTAAATTAAGTGAAACTATTAACAATAATTCCAAAATTATCTGTAACACCCCGAGAGTTTGTGAAATATATTTTTTTAAAATTAGTTTAGTCTTATTGTTATTTTTCATTTCACACATCACTAAAATTATTTTATTTTATAATAAAGTACTAATTTTGGATTTCATTGTATGCAACAAGTTAATCATGCACTACATGTAACATAATGTTTATATTCCCCTATATATAACACTAAGTCTATCTTGTGTTACATGAAACAATGACTTTCCTTGATGTATTGCGTAACACGTAAGACCGAGTTTTATCGAACAATAATATATTATTAAAATATTATTATTCCATATAATGAGTTATAAGATAAACATTAAATTAGTGGTTATTAAAAAGGGTTGACTGAGTTAATAATATATATGGTTTAAAAAAATATAAAATGAATTCATTGGTTACAATTAATTATAAATGTATATTAAAATCAATTTAATACAAAGGAAAATTTTATTATTTTTATTCCCCCAAATATGTTTTACCCTAATAAATTAAATTAATTAATATTAGTGGGTGATAATAATGTGATATATATATTAAATATTAAATAAAATATGTTTGATATTCAACCAATATTTTTTTATAGGATTCATATTAGAACAAACCCAATTTACTACAAAAAACCTATACTTTTTACAAGGTTAGTTTTATTGCCTTTTAATGGAAAAACTATAGAGAAAATAATTTTGGGAATAATTATGGATTTTTTATGTCTAAATAAACTTCATATTTGAAATATAAACATAAAAATTATATTATGGTAAATTTTTGTTATTTTTCTGTTATGTTTCATTTTTTAATGAATAGTTAAAATTGAAATTTTAATTCAAACCTTTTTTCATATAATTTATTTATACCGGAATATTATATTTTAAATTGTTGTCATAGAATAATTATACAATAATTTTTTAAAATTAATCCAATCATGGTCATTGGAATAAATTTCACTTTAAATTTGGGTATAAAAACTTATCCAATGTATGGACATTTTTACTTTAAAACCCTACAGTGTCCTCCCGTCCGCAAGATTAATTTTAAATTAAGTTCTACCATTTTTTGAAAAGAATTTAATAAAATTGATTCCATATTTTCAATCATCATAATATATAATTTTTAATAAGTTAAATTTATATTTTTACCAAAAATATTAGTGAAATTGATTAAAATTAATTATAATTGTTAAGAAAAAATATATGATAATGAAGTACTAAATCCCTAATTTAAGATCTAAAAAGACATAGACACATATACAACACCCATTTTGTGGATTTTATTCAGCAATTAACCATAAATATTTATTTTTGATGGTTTTTTATGAATTCTTATGCTTAAAACGTGGGTAAACCTTACTTGTGTTCAAAAATTCCAAGTGTGTCCTTTAACTTCCCATTACAGGCCACCACCTCTCCCTCTTCTTTTCACTTCTCAACCCACATAGTTTTGTCCAATATATACCCAATAAACTTTCCAAAATACCTCCCTACCTCTTTGAATCTTCATTTTTTTCATAAATCAATCAAAGGAAGCCTTTGGGCACAAACCAAAAGGAGTTACCTGATTAAGAGGTAGTGCATTCTCTCAAGATTATTTCATTTATTTAGTTTCCCCACCCCATCCAATATAAATTTTCCATGCTTGTTTAATAGAAACAGTATATTAAATATTATTTCAGTTTTTATTCTGTTTTTATAACTTACAATTACACACATCAATCTAATGGGTAAAAAACATATTGATTATGTGTACGGTGAACTACTGCCTCACTAAACAATGGGTTTTCATTTTTTTCCATTACCTCCTTGAATGGTGAAAATTATTACTGAAATTATTTTTATATATTTAATATATTATATTTATTATTTATTACATATTTTGTATTACTTTTACAACATATACCATATTACTTTTCAACTTTTGTAAATAAGATAATTTTATTTGATGAACTATGGACTACCTCCCCCTCAAAGTAATTTGATTCGTTCACACAGTACATTGAATTTATTAAGGATGGGTTTGGTGAACTTATATGATATATATGATATAATAATGAAACTTTAATAATTATATATATACATATATACATACGGATATGTCATTTTATTTCTTTCTTTTAATATGCCTGTAAAAACGGATACAACATACATTCGTACATATGTCTTACTGTCTCTATGAATGATGTATTCCATTTTGTAGTTATATATTAAATACATTATAATAATATATAAACAATTTATGTAAATGATATTAATATCATGTTTATCATTATGTTAATTTTGAAATAAGTATAATGACCAAAGATATAACAAATTAAGACACAAAATACGAATAATGTGAATATTAACCTAAGTGAAACCTTAACAAATGATTATTTATAAGCAGGTAATATAAGGCTATAATAAAATAATATGGTATTACATTTAAGAATATGATTCTGTAAAATATTTTAAATAAACATTCATTTATTATTCAATAATCGTGTATGTGTACAAAGAGAGTTAAGACACAAGGTAAGGTGATTTCATCCTACTTTTTATTTCTACAAGATACATGATTTATTCACAACCCATTCCATTTTTGTGGTGTGTAAACTACCCATGTGTGTATTATATTAATATCATAATTAAATTTAGGTGTATTTACATATCCATTGTATTCTCTTTATTTCATTGGATTTTTTCTTCAAAACATACTAAATCAATTAAATAGTTTTGTATCAATTTTCCTTCCTTGAGACTCTTGTTTTGTTATCCACCAAAATTCTTTTTCATGATGTATATACTTAAATTTAATGTATTATATCATTAATATAATTGTTTTCATGATATTTTAATCTTCATGAAATTTTCTTTTCTTAAAAGAAGAGTATCATCACATATTTCCATGTGAAAATATTTTATTGAAACAATCTCATCGCCTTTCGGCATTGTCATTGATTATGCTTCTTGGATGAAATATTAAAATCCATATCTCAAGGAAAGTCATGAGTTTTTTCCTCCTCGGTTTATTAAATATATATCCACGTATTAGTTAAAAAAAATCACTCTTTGGTACTTAAGATAATTAATAAAATAATTTAGGAAAAGTTGAATGTATTTCTCTATTCTGTTAGAAATCTGTTATATTTAAAGCATCATTTAAAATATTTATATTATATTGGCAAAGAAAAATGTTTTCAATAATTTTTTATGTTTAAGAAATGTTTTAAATGTTTTCATTAATTCTTTATAAGTTTTAAAATAAATAGTTTCCAAAATGATTTAAAAGATTTATTTATAAGTTTTCAATTTGAGTTTCAAGGAAATAGTTTTCAAAATATTTTATTTGAAAAAATTGTTTTTTCAAGAAGAAATGATATTTTTCCCCAATAAATGTATTTAAATGATATTTAAAAATTATTTCCCATATAATATGAAATTTCTTGATTTAATGCATTCTTTCATATGAAAATATTTAAGGATCCATTCATATTATTTATATGAATGGTTTAGGCTTTGATGTTATGATGTCTATGAAAATATTTTCTCTTCCATCAGTTATATGATTTTGAAACCCACATGGTTTCATGTGTTGTTCTTTGATGAAGTTATTAGGAATATTATCTCATTTAATAGTTAATGATTAGATAAAATGTTAATGATACCAATTTAATTTCATGGGATATGATTTGATGTTTATTAATACCATTTCTTTTTATGGATCATGATATGATTAAAGTTTTATTTTGAAGAACATGTATGAATGATGTTATTATGAGATGGGTGGGACCTATATCTTCTTCCAATGCATTGCGTAACAATAGAGGAATCATGAGTATATATATTATGGGGTAACCATAATTCATGTTCATAATGTTATGCTTGAACCTAATTACATGTTCACAATGTTATGCATGGGCCTGGTTGCATGTCCATAAGTTATTGTGTGCACATGATTAAATGTTCACAATGTTAAGAGTGAGACTTATTAAATTTTGAAAATATTATCCATGGACCAAGATTCATGTCCAAAATTTTATATGTGTATGAGATTAAATGTTCACAATTTTATGTGTGAATATGTTTACATGTTCACAATGTAATGCATGGACCTGTTTTCATGACCATAAGGTAATGCGTGAACTTTATTACATGTACACAATGTTATACATAGACCTAGTTTCATGTCCATAAGTTGATTTGGGATCCTTATTTCATGTCATTAACTAAATGAGTGAGCCTTTTTCCACTAATACATATTCACAACGTTATAAAATAATGTGCATGCCAGAAATTTCATGTCTTATTACTAAGTTATGATTTCATGAAATATACTTTTAATTATCTAATGATCCATGTCTTATGAACTGAAAATATTTATTATGATCTCTAATATGAAGGGTGTGATCTTTTAATATTATTCTAAAGTTCCTTACCCATTTTTTCAGGTTATGAATATGTATTTTCTTTATTTACCCCCACTAATCATCTGAGCTCACCCCTTTATTATGTTTCCCTTACCAAGGTTATGAAGAAATATTTTATGTAAAAATACTATATGTGGAGATATCAATGGGAGTTTTTAAATATCTTTCACTAGGATAGACGAATTTTTTTCCAAGTTTCCAAAGACACTACACTATTACGGTCCTCAAGCATGTATTTTGGTATTTTTCTAAATATTCATTTAAAATAATATAATACCCTTGTATACTAATCATGGGTCACTATTATTGGTATAAAAGGAAAGGATTAGTCATCCACTGGAAACATGGATTGTAAAACTTTAGTGAGAAACCTATGCATATTTGAAAGGATATGTCAATAGATGTCTCTAAGGATAAGTATAAAGACGAGTTAACATTTAGGAAAATGTCTTGTAATTTTGGTAAAGGTTATAAAGAGTGGTTTCCAAGAAATATATCCATATCTGGATACTAAAAATGGATGTGGACCTATAATAGATGTACCTAGGGGTAACAACTCTCAAATGATGTTCTGGGCCTTACATAGGGTAATTTGGTACATCCAAACAGGCCTTGCCGCAGACCTAGTTTGAAAAACCCGGAGGATATGCAATGGAAATTCATGATCTCTTTATGAACAATTATTAAGTATTGGAATAGAATATTTCAATGAACAACCTAGGATAAAAATATGGTTTCATTTATAAAAAGGTATGTGTAATGATTTATAAATCCTATAAGTAATTTTTCATGATTATTTGGCTTTCTTATATGATATGTGTTTATCACCTCATGTTTTCTAGTTTTATTCAACTTAGAGAACTAGAAGGAATGTGGTTAAAAATTAATTTTTTAGATTTGGAAATTATAGGGATTATGAAAATTGATATTCTAAGTGGAAATCTCATAAAGAGAATCAAGAAGGTGGTATGAGTATTGGTTATTCTTCTAAAGATAAATATATTGCAAACGACATGTGAACGATATATAATGATCTTACGGTATTGTTTACATTTATGGTAAGAAGCATGATTAGATTGAGTTTGAGGAACCAGAGTACATTATTAATATTTCATATTCTAATAAATTGGAATTAAGTAATAAGTTGATAAATCCTAAGTAATGGTTTTAGAATAATGTAGGATAAATGAAGTACATATGTTTTGTAATTTAAAGATTATGTTATAAAAATCATGAAATATATAATTATTTTGAGTGTAATATCTCATTAAGGATTTAAAATGAAATGTTTAATGGTGATGAAAACATAGATAAGTGATATTTTTATTAAGGGAAGGTAATCATTAATCTGACAAACATGTATAGAATATTGTTTTTTTCTTGGATAAAGAGATGGTTTCTTTGGATAAAGTAAACTGTATAGTAATGATTTTCCTAGATCTAATTATTGATTGTTGGAAAAATCATTCTATGTCATCATGGATGAAGTTTACATATTATTTTATATAATTAATATATCCAATAACCTTTTAAATAATAAAGAATGCATGTTTTTCTATAGTATTTATGGTCATTCGGGTTATTACTATGTTTCAGGAGAATATATGATGAAGGTAGTCACATGTTTGGAATGTGACAACCAAGAGATTATTTGTTATATATGGGGGACCATTAAGCTTATTTTTTTAATTCTATTTAATGTTTTAGATTTTCATCTTTCGGAAGAGTTAGAGTTTAAAAATTTATAGAAATATTAAGTTAATGTTAGGGTAAATTTTCTGAGAATAAAGTAATATATTACTACATGGTGATTTAATCATAATGGATAAACTATAATAAAAATGTGGTATTGATGATAAATGATGACATATATGGTAGCATATCACGGATCTCATGATCTATTAGTGTTTGAGAATGGAATATGCACCATTCTTTTTAGAGAAATGGGTGAAGTGGATCAAGGAACAACAAAGGGAGAAGTTCTCCCAAAATAATGCAAGTATATATTTTCATGAAAATTATTTTACTTTTGGAAAAGAGATCTTGAAACAAAAAATTTTATCCTAGTACCTATGTTTCCAATGAATCATATGGTCCCTTAGTTCATCATAGATTTATTTATTCTGTATTTTTAATATTATCCTAACCTTAATATCTATCACTCTCTATTAGAATATTATGGTTAGATATTTTTTCCATGTCGATGTCTTCACCTTCCACCTATGTTCTCCCATATGGAATCCCATTTATATGCTACTTTGGGTAACCATTATGTTTTTAATTTTGCCTTTTAAGGGAAATTGTAGTATTCATATTTCAGTTGGGGGTTTCTATGAATGAGTTTTTTTAAGTATTAATACTTTGATAACCAAGATAAATTTGGAGGGAAAGTTTCATTTTAGGGAGGGTAGAATGTAACAACCAAATATTTTTGAAATAATTTTTTTCTAATTAATTTATTCTTTTTTATATTTTTCATTTCACAGAAAACTAATAATATATGATTTTATATTAAATCAATATTATTGGCTTGAATTTTATGAAACACCAAGTTAATTATAAACTACATGTAACATAATATTTATATTTCCCTATACTGAACACTAAGGTTATCTTTTGTCACACACAACAATTACTTTCCTCACTGACTTTCATAACATCCAAGACTGAGTTTAATCGAAAAATAATATATTATAGAAATATTATTATTCAATATAATGAGATACAACATATCCATTAAAATAGTGATTATGAAAAACGGTTAGCTAACTTACAAAAATATAAGGTTTACACAAATATAAAATTAATTCATTGGTTTTAAATAATTATAAATGAATATCAAAACTGATTGAATACAAAGGAAAATATTATAATTATTAAGCACAAAAAGTTGTTTTACTGTAATAAATTTAATTAATTACAATTATTGAGTTATATTATTGTTATATATTTATTATATATGAAATAAAATTAGTTTTATTTTATTTCAATAATTTTAATATACTTAAGATAAGAACAAACCTAAATTTACCCATAAAACGCAATATTTATTCCAATGGTAGTTTTACCAGCTTTTAATGGAGAACCTATTATAAATGATTTTTTTGGGACTTTTATGAATTATATATTTAAAAATAGACTCATAGTTTAAATATAGACACAATATTAGGATAGGGTAAATTTTTGTTATTTTCTATAAAGTATCATTTTTTTAGTAAAGAGTAAAAAATACTAGATTTTCATTTAAAATGGATTTTTCATATAAATTATTAATAAGGTTAAATTATATATTAAATTGTTTTGAATTTTTAATTAGATAATATTTTTATAAATTAATCTAATTTAGGTCAACATAATCTATTTCACTTTGAAATTAGTTAAAAATTCAGCAAATGTTTGGACGTTTTTTCCTTAAAACCCCATAGTGTTGTCCCATCAATGAGACTAAGTTTAAATTAATTTATTCCAATTATGTAATTATAATTTTTAAAATGGATTAAATATTTGGAATAAACATAATTAATAATTTCTAATATGTTCAACATAGTTTTTTTACCAAAAATATTAGTGATTGTGATTAAAATTAATTACAATGGTTAAGAGAAAAAATAGGTTAATCAAGTACTAAACCTTAATTTTAAGACACAAAATGACCTAGAAACCAATCAAAACCATATTTTATGGCCATTAATAGGCCATGAAACTTAAAATATTTAGTTTTTTTGTTTTATATTACTTTTTTAGGTAAAAACGTGGGTACACCTAACTTGGTTTCAAATATTCCTAGTGCATCCTTTCCCTTCCCTATAAAATGCCACCACCTCCCCATGCTCTCTAAGCCTCTAAAACCCCTAGTTTATTTAAATATCTCACCAATAAACTTCCAAAAATACCTACATTCCACCTTTAAGTCTTTATTTTTGAATAAACCAATCCCTGAAATCCTTTTGAAAGAAACCAAAAGGAGTTACCTGATTAAGAGGCAACACCTTCTCTCGAGCTCCTTTCTTTTATTTCCTTTCTCCACCCCCTATAATATATTTAATCAACTATTTTATAACAAAATAAGTATATTAAAGATACTAGTATGTTCTAGTTCTAATTATGTTAACCTACATTTAATCATGAATCCATCAAATGGATAATGAACATATTGTATATGTGTACGGCGAACTACTGCCTCACGAGACGATGATTGTTTATTATCCTTTGATTCCTCTCATGGTAGACATTATGATATACTATATTTATTATGTATCTAATTTTATTTATTCCTTTTCAAATTCATTCCTTTTTACATTCTATTTTGTGTAAATATGATAATTTAGTTTGAGGAATTGTGGATTACCTCCCCCTCAAAGTGACGTGATTCGTTCACACACTACATGGAATTTATTAAGGATGGGATTAGTGAACTTATATGATATATATAATATAATAATTATACTTTAATAATGATATATATATACATATATATATATACTTATATGAAATTTTCTTTCTTTCTTTCAATATGACAATAAAAACGGAAACAACATCCTTGCATATGTATGGCTTACCATCTCTACGAACGGTGTATTCTATTTCGTTCTTATATATTCTAAAGATTATTATAATACATAGATAATTTATATAAATGATATTTATATCATGGTTTACATTATAGAAATTACTATATTAGTATAAGGACCAAATATATAACAAATTAAGACACATGTAATGAACAAAGAGAATATCACTCAAAGTGAAACATTGACATAGGATTTTTAAGAAGTGGGTAATATAATATCATAATAAAACTATATATAACATTATATATAACATTAATATTCTTTAAAATATTTATAATAAAATTATATTTATTATACATGAATTTTGTACGAGTACAAATAGATTAAATACACAAGGAAAGGGGATTTCATCTCACTTTTTATTTTCAATAGATACATGCTTCATTCACAACTCATTCCTTTTGTGTGGCATGTATAATACCCCTGGATGTATTATTTATTCATTAAATTAAATTTTTTTTATTTATATATCCATTCTATTCACTTTATTTCATGGGTTTTTTTTTCAAAAGATACAAAATTAGTAAATTATTTTAGTCTCAATTGGCCTTATTTGAGACTCGTGTTTGGTTATACACCTAAATTATTTTTTGAGGTGTATATACCTAAATTATACATATTATATTATTTAAGTCTATATTTTCATGATATTTAACACTTCACATAATTTCATTTTATTACATGGAGTATATAATCCCATGTCACCATGTGATATGAATTTATTGAAATAATCTAATCGCTTTTGGAGTTTTTTAATTATTATTATTCTTCGATGAAATATTATTATTAATATCTCAAGAAAACTACTGAGTTTATTTCTACTATGTTAATTCAAGATATATCAACGTATTATTACCATTTTAAACTCTTTGTTACTTTAGATAATTAATAAAAAAATTAATCAAATTTTATTGTATTTCCCTCTTCGGTCAGAAATCTATTTTATTTCAAAAACCATGTTTTTGAAACAAATCGAATGATCTGTGAAGAAAATTTTCATGGAAAAGTTTTTATTAATTTTTTTTATTATTTTAAAATATACCTTTCAAATATTTCAAATAAATTTTCAATAAATATGGTTTTCAAGAAAGTTTTATGTCTAAGAAATATTTTAAAAGTTTTCCATAATTCATTATAAGTTTTCAAAGAAAAAGGTTTCCAAAATTATTTCAAATATTTATTTATATGTTTTCATGTTTGTGTTCAAGTAAATAATTTTCCAACCCCCTTTTTAAAATAATCAATTTTCAAGAAGAAAGGATATTTTACCCATGAATTTGGTTAGTAAGATCTTCAAAAAATATTATCCATCTAAGATGGAATCTGTTTGATGATACTCATGCATTCCTAGGAAATGATCTAAAGGATCCATTCATATTATTTATATGAATGTTTTATGCTTTGAATTCACTATTTTTATGAAACCCAGTTCTCTTACATGAGTTATATGATTTTAAAACCCAATTATTATCATTTCTTATGATTTTGGGAAGTGATTAAAAAACCTATCTATTTTCATAGTTTATGATTTAATAGAATTTCCATGATACCCATTTCAATTAATGGGTTATAATTTTATTTTAATAAAACCTATGTATTTTTATGGGTTATTCTATGATTAAAGTTTTATTTTTTATCACATATATGAATGATGTTATTAACATATTTTTGGGACTTATATCCCCCTATAATACTTTGGGTATTGATATAGGAATCTTCAGTATATATGTTTTGTGTGAACCTAATTTCATGTTCATAATGTTATGCGTGAACCTGATTAAATGTTCACAATGTTATTCAAGGACCTAGTTTCATGTCCATAAGTTAATGAGTGAACCTGATTACATGTTCACAATGTTATTAGTGAGCCTTACTGCATGTTCATAATATTATATATGGAGCTAGTTTCATTCCCATAAGTTTATGCATGAACCTAATTACATGTTCACAATGTTATGTGTGAACCTTATTACATGTTAACAATGTTATGTATGGACCTTGTTTCATTACCATAAGGTTATGCGTGAACCTAATTACACATTCACAATGTCATGAATGGACTTGGTTTCATCTCCATAAGTTGAGACGGGGGGGCTAATTTCATGTCCTTATAATATTGAGTGAATCTATTTCTACTTATACATGTTCAAAACATTATAAAAAATGAGCATGCCACAAATTACATGTATTATTACTATATATTCTTTCATGACTTATGCTATTAAATATATTATAATCCATGTCTTGTGAACTGCCAATGTTTATTATTTTCTATAATATGTAGGGTATGATCTTTAAATGTTATGATAAAGTTCCTTACCCTTGTGTTAAAATTATGATCAGGAATTTTCTTTATTTACACTTATTGAGCATATTAGCACACTTGTTTGTTATGTTTCCTTTCCCCGGGTTTTGAAGAAAATTTTTAGGTAGAAATACTAATATTGGAGATATTTGTGGGGGTTGTTTAAAATCTTTCACCGGTATAGAAGATTTTTTTTCCAAGTATCCCAAGACACCAAACCATAACAGTCCCCAGAAATTTATTTTTTAATATATATAATATTCATAAAAAAAATTTAATATCCCTGTATTCGAAGCCTATGTAGCTATATTATGCATATTTAATGTCAAAATAACAATATTACTACCATTGGTAATTTCCTAAAATCATTAAAATATTTTCAAATTTTTTATAATGGTTGAAAGAAGTGCATGTGAATCAACCAACACCTATCCCCAATAGTGTCTAGAATGATGTGTAGTCTTAGGTTCTTTTATCTTTCATTGATGATAATCAAGTTAATACCCTATATGTCCCTTTCAAAAAAATTACCACTTGGTTAATTTGTTCTAAATGTACATCCACTTACTAGTATCCAAATAAGGATATATTGTTTTTTAGTACCACAAATTATTTACTGGAATTATCCTTAGATTCTATCATATGGTAATGTTATCCCATCTATGTTTTCCTAAATCTAGTTTTAAGGGTTTATAATAAACTTCCTATGATACTAACCTTAAAACCCCAACTCCAGTAACTTAGATCCAATGATAATTTTACTAAATTTGAAAACAAAATATAAGGGATCACAACCCAAAGGATAGAATAGTTTATTAGTCTTGAGATACTAGATACATACATGATTCTAACATTATATCTGAAAAAATAAAATAAAACTTAAAAATTATAGTGGGGACATTTTTTTTTATTCTAGTAAACACCTAAAATAATTCATAGATACCTTCATGGTATACTATGTAAGGAAATACATAATAAATTTTGATCTTAGATTCATAGTAATGGAAATCATACAATATAAGATATCATAGAATAAATAAAGAATAAATAATAATTCAAATATAAACAATAATAAAATACTCATTACAACTAATATCATAAGAGGTTAATATACACATGGATGGAATAAAAACATAAATAATAAAATGTATAATAATAAATAGTTTCCTAATAATAAAATTCATAATGTCAGACATCATAATCTTATAATCAATTCCTTGTAACAATATATCATATATAAACATGTAAGGAGTACCCTAAATACCCAAACTAGTTTGTCTAATGGGACCCACTAATTTGTTGGGAGGCTATAATGGGTCATTACCATCACATAATATGTCCAATGTATTAACCATATAACGGAAATGAATAATAATTCAATATATAATCAATAGAAACATTTATATTGAAAAACTATCATCTAAAAGGTTAATATTTTCCCTTGTAAAAAAATAGTGCAAAAAATTCATAAGCCATTCAGAATAATATGTTTGATGCTATCGTTAGAGTGTATCCTTATTAAAGTATAATATTAATCAAATTATACTAAAATATATAAAAATACTTTAAAAATATTAATGGAATATTTCTTTAGTAAAATGCCTTTTTAAATTTGAAATTTCTTATATTAAAATTTCAAAAAAAATCAAGAATAATAGGAAAATAATTTATTTCAAAATAACCATGAAAAAATTTCAAGTATGCTTCAAGGAAATTAATAATCATGATTGTGGGAATTTTTTTCATCCAGTGTGAATTAAAACAAAATTATGTTCACATATTTGTTAAAACATGACTCGTTAAAAAATGATAATTAGAGTCCATTTAATCCTTTTTATAAAAATTAATATATGGGTAAATATGGAATTAATAAATTATAGAATAATAGTAGGAATGTGTTTGAAAACTTTTTAAAAAACATATTGACAGCATAGAAAAATATTCCCAGCAAAATAAAAAAAATCTATTTTTCCATAAAAAATACTATTGGACTTTTGAGTACATAGAGACAAGAAAATTAAAGGAAAATTTTTAATTTTAAAAAATAACTATGTTAGAAGATTATATATGGGGTTTAATACAAAAATATCATATATTTTCACCAATATAAACTTAAACACCAAAAAATAATGAATATAGATGAGATTTTGAAATAAAACCTTTCCTTAGGTCTGAATTTCTTCATAAGTACTTTTAACCTCTTATATAATAAATTTAAATTAGTTTTATTTCTACAAAAAACCATATGCATACTTATAATATCACATATGATCCACTTATGGCATTGAAACACTTTTTTATTAATAATTATTTATTGAAATCATTATTTCTAAGTGATAACTATTTCTTAAAAAATGTATATTTTGGTTCGGTATTTTGTTTGTTGCTTCCCTATGAATATTTGATATTATAAATAATGATAATAATGACATAAATATAATAAATTTTAATTATATACGTAATTTTTGTTGATAGTTATACATGAAAAACTATACACATCGCTTCACTAAGGTGGTAGTCCACACATATGAACAAGAAATGTTATCATTTTTTAAGAGGTGAAAGGGTAAGAAGATGAATGATAAATTATATTAAAAGAAAAATTATTTTTCCAAAAATATAATATATATTTATTTTTTACATATTTATAACCATTCAAGTTTAGTGGGGATGAAAATTAATTACACTGCTATGTGAAGATAGTAGGTCGTACATATGTACGAGCGATGTTTTAATTCTCCATTAGATGGATAATTAGATAAAATTGTTTATAAAATATACCTAATAAAATTTATATATAAGGGATATAATAATTTTCTTACATTAAAGTTTTATATATAGTATCGAAGGAGTAAATGATGAAATAAAAACACAAAACTCTGTAGAAAACTATACTTCCTCTTCACACAACCTCCTTATCTTTACACCTAAATATTAATAGAATGGAATTATATTTAATAGATAAATTCTGAGAAATATTTATTTATATTTGGAAAGTATTTTTGTAGGTATTTTCCAAGAAAATATGATCTTGATGTGTGGATAAAAGAGGATAAGTGGTCTCCTTTTATAATTTATGGAGAGGACAAAGTTGGAATCTCTCAAAAGATTACAATATATTAAAGTATTATCTAAATAATGATTCCATATTATAAAATTTAATTTCTATGTTAATTATTATATTTTTTTATGAATTATATTACTTATTAAATGTATATTTTACTGTAAAAATGTTTTATAATATTTTATGTTATTATTATATCATTATAATTTCTTAAAAGAGATAGTTTTGATAAAATTTTTATTATTCATAATTCACCTAAAAATCTACAATTTATGAAAAATATTTAAAAAATTTGATAATATCTTTTTGAAATGATGAATTAGAAAATTGAATTAATATCTTAAAATAGATAACTTTTACATTAATCACATTCTTGAATAAATCTATGTTTATTGTGCTACTGTTTTTCTATAAAGAAAAGCTCACTATAATTGAATATTTGGTGTTACACGTAGACTATTGGGATGAAACAACAAATTACATTGAACCATCCAAATAAAATATTGTGAGGTCATAATAAATCACATTTATCAATCCTCATAGAGTATCGAGAGGTCACAATTGATCACATTGGCTCATCCTCATTGACTTTTTGGAGATCACAATCAATCACAACAACCTATGCCCCAAATGAAAATGACTGACATAAAAATAAAATACCTAGAATAGAAGTTGAAAATAAGGAATGTGTTCCATCTCAAAACTCATTAACACTCCACCAAGGAACTTTTCCTCTAGGACCAAGTCTCACATCTTGAAAAAATTTGAAACCCCTCTCAACCCACCAATAGGTCCATTACGTCCATCAGGACCCACTAACACTTTGATTTCAAAGGTAAAGTTATCAAAGGGTTTCATATACTACAAAAATAATCAATAATCACACCATCTATAACAAATGAAAATTTAGAGAAAATAATTAAGAATAATATCTTTTAAAAAATGTTTTATCTCCCTCATAAGGACAAACAAGGAAAATCCATCACAAAATAGTCAACTGGGATTTCCTTTGGAAACCAAGTCAAAATTATTTTTTATAGTCATTTATAAAAAAAATCATGTACTATTTATCTCATGGTAAGAACATTTCTAAATCATGAAAAAAAAATCTTATAATCCACCTTTCCCATTTTGAAATATAATTTTAAAACTTATTTCTCAAATAATGAGTTTTACCTTAAAATCCATATTAAAAAACCCCTTTTAAATAGATTTTAATAAGTAAACCAATTTTATGTTTTAAATCCAACACAAATCACCAAAAAATCTATAAGGAGATCCACTAACTCACTTTTGACCAAGGAGCCACTATAAAACCATCTAGAAAGATATACAACCCCTAGTGACTATTAGGCATATGAAAGCCCACCCCAAACTTATGGTAAAACTCACACAAGATAAAAAAATATGTAGATTGTTATACATATGAATCCACATGATTATAAAATAACCAAAAGACTAATATTATTTAATAAATCCAAGTCCCTGTACCTAAAAAAAATCTATACCCTTTAATTTCTTGGTCTGACCGTCAATAGCAAGGCTTGTCCAATCTTCACCCGAACTCCCAAGGCACTTAACTCAAGCTCCAACGTCATATTTAATTAATTATAACCATTTATATTACATGCCCAAATAAAAATATTAATTAAATAATTTTACCTAAATTTGTAAAATGTAATAATAGGTTCCAAACTCATCGAGAAATCCAAAAATTACATAATCATAGAAAACAAGGTTTTATCCACACACAATCCACACCCAGTACTAGTGTAACGACCCAAAGTTTTATGAATAAAATTTCATTTTTTATTTAATTAAATGGTTTATGGTTATCAAAATAAGTAAAATTATTTTATTATGTCTAAATATGATTTTAAATGACCGTTACGTATATTCACCACTGATAATATTGTCGTACAATAGTGATCACATGACTATATAAATATTACATTTTAATAAATCCTTTTGGTGTAGAAAAAGGAAGTGATGACCTAAACCAGTAGGATCATACCCTATGAAGAACACTTATTGGAGCTACTGATGGAGATATAATTTTGGGGCTTTTCCTTAATCCAATCCCAAGCTGATATCCAACAACTTAATCATGACTAAAACTGTTTACAGAAGATGTTCAAGCTCATCAAGATAATGGCCGAAACCATGTTAACTGAATGGAACCATGAAATCCTAACCATTTCACACCTTACTCTCATGTAATATGATGTTTTAATAAAGGGATATGCATCAAGACCCAGGAAATAAGATTATGTAGATTATTTTTTATAGAATAATGAATATATTTTCTTCCAATTATTGATACTCTGTGAATGATTTTTAAAGAACAAACAATATTTTTGGTAAATATTAAAATTCAATTATGAAATATGTTTTGATGAATTAATGGATTGTTGAAATAAATAATATTTTATTAAAATAATATTTTTAAATTATAAATTATTATTTAATTTTTATGAATTCAAATATTATTTTTATTATGGATCAAGAACTATTATTTTCAAAAACCCCTGAATTTTCAATAAATATTTGTTTTTTATTTTAAAAGTAAAAATCCACATATTTTAAAAATTATTTAGAAAAAATGAGTTTTATTTTTGGAATCTAGATGTTGAAATTATCCAATTATGAATTTTTCATAACTTTCTAATATAGTAGAATGTTTTGGTAAAAATTAAATACCTTATAAATATACAGTGTGTTTTATAATATCATAATGAACCAATAATGATTAATTAAATAAAATAAAAGGTATATTAAAAAATTTATAAGTTTTATCTTTAAAATAATTTGGTTTTGAGTTTATTTTATTCATTTTGTAAATACATTATGAATCCTCCAAGACATATAATATATTTTTTGATTTTAAATTCATTTCTCTAAAAGTGTGACGCAACTCCACATAATCAAGGGATATATTTTATTATCTTCAGCCCTTGGAATTAAAAAATAATTTATACCAATCCTATTTTCTAGAAACCATGGGAAAAACCATGGGATGATTTGTGTTTTCTAATATTTTATTATGAAGTGTCCAAAACCAAAAAGTAATAAAGAAATCCCCCTCCTTCGCTATATAAAACCTCCAATTCTCACATTTCTCTTCACTAAAACTACTTTAATCTCATAAAAACACTTATATATACTCTTTATAGTCCTCCCAAGGCACCCAAATCTCCAATAATCCTCTCCTAATCCTTTGGAGTCATATATCAATTTAAGGGTGTCCTCTTCCCCCCTTTAAATTCAAGAACCTTATTCGAGATTAGTTATTTTAATTTAAATTTATTATATTTCCATTAATTTATAATAACTAACCTAATATTCAATTGATGTTATTTTTAAGAGGGGTCATTTATTCCCCCTCATTTGGACACTTACCTAAGCAGTTACTACGCCGAAATTCTGTAAGGGACTTCTCTCTTCTCATTTCCATTCAAGCACTTGTTTTATATTATTTTTCTTAGATTCCACATTCATATGTTGGGATATAATGTTCTGGGATTCCCTTAGTGTAAATTTGATATATAAATGATTATATCTTTATTTCACTCATATTAAGCCCCCCTATGATTCTTTATGTACACCTATTACCATGTTGACATTTCATAAGCGTTCTTTTTCTTTCTATTCTTACTTCAAGACTCTTTATTATTTTATGACATATATTTACAATTACATATGTTTTGAAATGTCTTTCCGTGTACCTATTAAGTTAAATTTCATGTCTAAATTATGATATTTCCCTTTCTCTCTCATCAACCCATTTTATGAATTTCTATATGACATAGTTTACCTGGTGAAATTGCACAGTGATTTTCAATGCCAAAATCATTATGTAGTGCTTACAATACTCATTTCTCTATCAATGATATTAACCTTTATGTAGATACACTAATTTTTTGTCGTTTTATATTCATTTATTCTACAATTTGTTTGATCATGGAATCAACTATGGCTATTAATGAATCCATATTTTATGATCAATGTGTCACACATAAGTATGAGAATGAAATTTTTATGAAGGGTGCTCCATGATAGTACTCTAATACATTAGGTAATCACTAGTATTATTATTCATAATGTGAAATGATCTTTGACACATAATCCTTTATGTTCAATGGTCTTTGACTTATTCTCCTTCATGTACAATAAGACACGACGCATGGTCCTCCACGTGCAATGAGCCTTGACTCATGCTAATATCAAGATGTATGTGGTTGAAACATTTCAATGTTATGATTATCATGCTAAATAATGCCCTTATATCCATGTTCCTTATGTTATACACTAATTTTGACTCGTTCTCTTTCATGTGTAATTATTTTTGACTCATGCTCAATCATGTTAAATGAGCATTGACTCATGCTCCTCCTTGTGCAATGATCCTTGAATCATGCTCCTCCATGTGAAATGAGCCTTGAATCATGCTAATATCATCTTTTATGTTGTCAAAACATTTCCATGTTATGATCATCATGTTATATCATACATTCATATTCATGTTCGTTTTGTGATCCATTTATATGACTATTGTCTTACATGTTTTTTCTTCTTCATGTTATTCCATGTTCATTCCCTTATGGGGCTTTATATCTCACCCCTTTTTTATGTATGTCCTCAGGTTATCAAATGCAGTGTTAAGTAAATAGTAATTATTTGTTCTTGTTAAATATTTTTTCACTAAATATGTGTTATTTTATGTTTTATATAGTTATGTGATGTACATAATTTCAAAATACACATGATCTTTCAATATTTTGAGTTACTCTAACTGCAATTTTATGGAATAAAACATGTTCAAAATGATATAAAGTGTAGGGTTGTTATGGTTGGTATTAGAGGATAGGTTTAGTTATTTTTTAGATTATGATTGGAAAACCCTAGTAAAAAACCTTAGTTTTAACACTAATTGTTAGAATAAATCCCTAAAATCTGGTAAGTATAGAGTAAGTTGTTTATAAAAATAATATCCATGTATGGAAAAAATAAATGGATGTGGTTATAAACTAGATGTACCTAGGATTAAAAACTCTGATAAGGTGTTCTGGGCTGGACTAGGGGTAACCTTGTAAACGAAAATAGGCCTTACAACACAAACATTATGACACTCCCATGTGATATGCTTTGGTAAATTCAAAATCTCATTAAAACCCATTATTAAGGTAAAAAATTCCCATAATAATATATGTTAGTAAGTTGATCATGGAAAATATAGATTGATTCCTATAAACTCATAAGTAACGAAAATACATGTAATTTATAATATATGCTTTTAATTCCATTGGATTCCCACTTATGTGTTTAATAGTCACCATCCCTATGTCTATTTTGGATAAATTTAATGTGTAGAACTTGAATCAAAAAGTGAAAGGTAAGGTTATAGTATAAATTAATACTAATTAATTTATATCACAAATGTTTAGTAGAATTATTAAAACACCACTGCAAAACATGGAAGTAGAGATGTCTGTGAAAATAGGAAATGAGGAAATTATTTAATCCCATGTATATAACTCCTCCCCTATCACAAATTGGGAATTGAACTTTTAAATGAACCTTGTTATACTTACCTTGGTATAATTTGATGTAATTATGGACATAGATTAGATTTATCTATATAGAGCCAACCTAAATTTTAATGAGATTTAAATCACTCACCAAATGGTGAATCGACCAATGATTCTATACAAGTGCGAGGAGGAGGATAAATCTTATTTAGTACCATTATCTGAATCATGTATATTGCTACCTTATGAACAAGCATACTAAGACCAAATTATTAAGTCTAAGGAAAGGATCATCCTTGAAGAGATGCCTATTATGAGGGAATAAACTGATATATTTTTCAAGTAATCGTCGGGTATTCCTCCTAGCCGATAGATCAAATTTTCCATCAAACGTTTACCAAGGGCATTGTGAATATCCAAGACTCCATATAGAATGGTTTTTGTGGAACTTGAGGAGCTAAAGAAACAACTATAGGAGACTCTAGATAAAGGGTTTATATGCCCAAGTTCTTTCATCAATGGGTGCACCAATCCTCTTTGTCATGAATGAGGATGGGTAAATGTCCTTTTTCATTGATTATCTTGAGCTCAACAAAATCATGATAAAGAAAAGTATCCATTACCATGAATAGAAGAATTGTTCGATCAGCTATGTGGATCACAATACTTATCTAAGGTGGATCTGTGGTCGAGGTATTACAAAGTAAGGGTGAAGAAGGAGGATGTCCCCAAGACTTCTTTTTGTACATGTTACTGGCATTATCAGTTCATAGTGATGTCATTCGGGCTCACTAATGCTCCAAAACTCTTCATGGACTTTATTAGTCGAGTCTTTAGTGATTACTTCGACAAATTAGTTGTAGCCTTTATAGATGATATTCTAATATAATAAAAAACCTAGAAGGAGCATGAGAAGCATCTAAGAACTACGCATAAGACCTTGTGAAAGGATAATCTCTATGAAGGGAAAAAGAAGTGTAAGTTCTGGTTAAAGGAAGTCTCATTCTTAGGGTATATCGTCAGAACTAATGGGATATCTATAGATACATTCAAGAAAAAATCATGTGAGGGATGGCTGAGGCCAACATCTATGAAAGATATCCATAACTTCATTGGGTTAGTTGGATATTATCTTTGATTTTTGAGAAATTTATTATGATTTTAAAACCCTATTACCAAGGTAACTCGAAAGTGAGTCAAATTTTGTTGGAATTATGAATACGAATAAAGATTCATGGAGTTGAATAGGAGGTTCTTCACTTCATCTATGCTCACACTACCATCAAGTGGGTAACTTATTCGTGATTTCTAGTGATGATTCAAAGAAGAGATTGGGATGTGTATTGATGAAAAATGAGAAAGTCACCGTCTACGCCTCCAAAAAGTTGAAAATTCTAGATAAAAACTATCACATGCATGATCTAGAGTTAGCAGTGATGATATTTGCATTAAAAATCACTATAAATTATATCTTTTAAGATAAGTTTGAAGTATATGAGAATAAAAAAATTCTCAAATATATATTCAGATTTAAAGAGATGAATATGCACTAACAAAGATAGTTAGATATCATCAAGGATTATGACTGCTCAATACACTACCATCATTGGAAATCAAACAAAGTGGTATATTCTCTAAGTAGAAAGGATCCAACAATTATATCATTAAATATAATTGAGAAGGATCCACTCTTCATATATTTGAAGAGGATAGACATGTGAATCATAAATAGAGGAACATCATGATTCATTTCTCAAATGATTCTCAATTATCTCCTTTGAATGGTTAAAGGATGACCAAAAGTAGATGTAAGAATTCAGAAAAGAGTGGAAACTTAAGGAAAGGGAAATACTCTAAGTAAAATTTTAATAAAGAAGGAATAGTGTGGTTTGGGTCAATACTGTTTGTTCCAAAAAAATCCTAAGATAAAGGAAGAACTTTTAGATGATTCGCATTTTTGACTTTCTTTATTCACCTAGTAAACAGAAAGATGTATCAACATCAATGAGATCATTATTGGTTGGATAAAATGAAGAAGGAGAATGCATAATATATATCAAAGTGACCAGTATGTCAGTATGTGAAGGATAAAAGGTATAATTCTAATGGGATGATGCAACTATTACCCAAACTAAAATGGAAATGAAAAAACATCACCATGGAAGTTTTCATATAACTTACAAAGACATCCCAGGTAAACAATTCTATCTTTGTTGTTCTAGATAATCTAACAAAGACTGCACACTTCATCATGATTCTAGAAGATTTTTGACTAGATCAAATAGCTTGGATATACCAGTATTGATTGTTTATATTCAAGATCTAATATTCACCAATAAGATTTGGAAAATTATCTAGCATGCTCTAAACACTAGGATGAATTTCATTTTGGATTATCACCCTCAAACTATTGGAAAATTTGATCCAACAATCCATACACTTGAGGTCATTTTGAGATCTTTCTCAATCGACTATAAAGGAGGGTGGGACTAACATCTTATTTTGGCTGAGTTATCTTACAACAAAACTTGACATTCATGCATTCAAATGGCCCCTTATAAAGACCATTATGGGAATTAGTGAAGAACACTGGCATGTTGGGATGAATTTGGGGAATTAAAGCTTCTACATTCAGAAATGGTTGAAGAATTTGTGGAGAAGTTTAAGACTATCCAGTAGCAAAACAAAGCTGCTCATAGTCGACAAATGAGTTATGCTGACAAACGTAAAGAAAAAGATATATGAAATAAAATAGCTCCCCTCATCAAGGTGTTGTGGAGAAATTATAATTATGAAAAAGAAATGTGGGAACTAGAGGAGGTGATGATGTATAGTTACCCTCATCTGTTTTATAATGGGAAAAGGAAATTTCTTGGGTGAAATTTCTTAAGGGGGATGGTTGTAATAACCAAGACTTTTATGCATAAAATTCATTTTTTTATTTTACTAAAATTAATGTGTTTATAGAAAACACATGAACTTATTTTATTATATCCAATTAGATCTTAAATGGGTGGTTAGTATATTTACCACAGATAATATACACATTGAACAGTGATCACATTACTAGTATAAATAAAGGGTTTTAACAAATTCTTTTGGCATTGACAAAGAAAGTGATGACCTCAACTATTTGTTATGTTCGCTATGAATCCTATTTATCTAAGCCTTCATGGGAGATAGAATTTGTGGGATTTCCCCTAGATAAAGCCAATGGTGAGATCCAACTACTTAGAAATAACTGTAACTATTTATAGGAGATGTTCAAGCTCATTGAGATCGCGGCCCAAACAATGTTAACCGAACGACCCCATGAATGTCCCATCATCATACACCTTACTCTTAGGTAATATGACAGTGTAATAATGTGATATGTATCAAGACCCTAGAAATAATATTATCTACATTTCTTTTTATGTAATAACGAATATATTTTCATCATATTATTGTTACTTTGTAAAGGATTGTTATTCAATAAATAGTATTTTTGGTTAATATTTTAATTCAATTAAAAAATATATTTTTATGAATTAATATATTATTTAAATAAATAATATTTTAACAAAATTTTATTATTAAATTACTTTTTTTAAAATATTAATGATCATATAATTCTTATGAAGTTAAATTTAATTTTTACTATGGCTCAAAAATGTCTAATGTCAAAAACTAGTTAATTTTCAATAAATATCTGCTTTTATTTTTAAAGTGAAAATTAACATATTTAAAAAATTATTTAGATAAAATGGTCATTATTTTTGGAATTAGGATTTATAAATTATCCAACAGTTAATTTTTCATAATTTTTTGAGATAGTGGAATGTTTCGGTAAAAAATAAGTACTGTATAAATATACAATGTGTTTATAATATCATAATGGAACAATAATGATATAATAAATAAATAAAAAGGTATCTTCTCCCAAATATATGTTTTCCATTTAAATTAATGTGGTTTTAAGTTTTTTTTATTTTTAAAATCTATTATGAGTCCTCCATGACATATAATATATTTTAGGATTTTAAATTCATTTAATTGAAAGTGTGACTCACCTCCAAAAAATCAATGAAAGTATTTTATTATCTTCCACCCTTGGCCTTATATAAAAATTTATACCACTATCCTTTTCTAGAAATCATGGAAAAATTTAATGGGATTTTTTTTTGAATATTTTATTATGAAGTTTCCAAAAAAATAATGAATAAATCTCACACAATTCTTACAAAAGCCCACCCAATCTCTAATTTATCTTCACTCATTGTGACACCTCAACCCTAGAAGCTTAGATCCCATGTATTGTTACATTACATTGTATTGGTTATAAGGAATCATGTCCAGAAGTACCATTAAATTTAGTAATATTGTAATTTCATATTACATACATGATACCCATAATACATTTGAAGATATAAATTAAAAACATGATATATAATAAAATTAAATAAATTGAATCCTTTAAAACATATTAAAATATTTCTTCTTTATAACCTAGATAAATAAAACATAATAAATGTGAGATAAAATTCTCGGTTAGGGTAAGAAAAGAATAATTAATAAATAATCAATAATAATAAATTAAATGGGAAAGGTAAACAAATGATAACACATGCCATTAAAATAACTAGATAAGGAAAAATCAATATGTAAAGGTAAGAAATTGAAAAAAAAGCCATTAAATTAATAAAAAAATGAATTATATCCATTGATCTATTAATGTATAATATCATGGATGAATAATAACTGAAACTAAATAAAGAAAAATCAAAATTATTGGACGCTATGTTTCTATGGTACATGGAACTAGTATTATCAATACCCTTCACAAGACGATTTAGCTATCGGGTAAAAACCCATTTATATTAGACAACTATTTCATCTCATGAGATTGTTGATGCATCAAGGGGACTTTATTAACTGGTCCCAAAACCGTATCTTACCAGTCTATTATACTTGGAAACAAATGAAAAGAGTTTTTCCCCAATTGATTCATCCCTTAATACTATGGATGCATCGAGGGGCTTTCATTCATCTGTCCCCAACCCATCAGTCTTTCCTTAAATTGTCTCCATCCCATGTCTACCAGTCCAAAACATTACACATATTGAATAATAAAATAAATAATATTCATTATAAATATCCATATTTACAAATTAATATAAATTATTCAATAATACCTTGGAGCAGGATATGTAACAATAAGGTTTGTTGACATTAAACAAATCTTGAAGAAAAGTAATCGTTAAACATTCCAAAGTGTCTCATACCACTTTGAAACATTTAAATACCAATGTCACAAGAATTAAATGAAAAATATAATATTATTAACATAAATATATTCTTGATATATCTGGTCAAATGAATTATATCGTTTATATAAAAGAGACTAGGTGCCTAACTATATTAGGTCTCAATAAAATTTAAATTGCGACCGAATCCCTTGCCTTACACTTCATTTTTGTTGTGTGGTATTTATAATTCTATATAGTGGTTTAAAATATGTTGATAACTAATACCAGAACCATAATTTTTTTAATAATATCATATTGTAACTTATTACAATATTTTATTACCTGTTTTTTAACACACTTTCATTAAATTAACTATTTTAGGTGTTAATTTCCATGTTTTCTCAAGTATGTTTTGAATTATTATATGTTGTTCTTATTAAATATATCATGTCTTTATAATCTCAATAATTTAATCCAAAACTAAACTATATTATATATTAATTTCATCTGTATTTAAAATAGTTTATAACATTTGTATAATAGAAATGAAGTGCGTCGTTTATGGAGATTGTAGGTTGTACGTACTCATGAACGCTAATTTCATTTATTTTTCATATTAAAAGAAATAAAACTAAATTATGCATATGTATATTGTAATTTCCATTATGAAATATATTTTATATATGTTACATAGGTCTATTATAACTATCCTTTATATGTTCCATGTTTGGCATGAATGAGTCATATCGCTTTGAGGGTGCAGTAGTCCACACTTCCTCAAACGCGATTATTGTATTTAATTTGATGGAATGAATAAAGGAATGATTTAAATAAAAATAATGGAATAATAAATGAATTATAAATATAATATATATCATATATAAATATTGTGTCTCTCATAAATTCCACCATGTGAGCTGGTAAGGAAAAATAGAACAATCCTTGTTTCCTGAGGCAGTAGTTCTTCGTACATAGTAACACCATGTCTATTTCTGATTATATGAAGGTGGGTGAAAGTTTAGGATGAAAAATTATCATAATAACATCCTAGTATATTTATTATACTGTTTTTGTTATTTAATATTAGAATAATAATACTATATGGAGTGGATAATGGGAATTAAACTAGAAAGAATAAGAGAAGTTGACACCACTTAGTTGGGTAATTTTTTTGTTTTGAAACAAAAGAAGAATTGGTTTGTTTTCTACCAAATTGGATTTCTTGGAGTAATGGAGGTAAGTGGGGAGCTTATTTTAGAAAATATTTTGTGATCCAATGAGCCCGATAGGTATGATGAAGTGATAGAGTGCTTTCCATTTTATAGTGGAGAGGGAGTGGAACTCTTTCAAATACCAAAAGGTATTCACTATCAGGTGGTCTAACTTACCTAAATTGAATAAAAATGGAAAAATAATGTACTAAAGAAGAATAATGTTTGAAAAAATCCACATCCATAGAAAAATATGTTCTATGTAATAATTTTGTTCCTTAACATCTATGATTCCCCAATTTTATCATTTTGGATTTTATTAAAGCATCCAGTTTTCTAATCTAATTATTGTATCCATTAAGACTAAATTAAAGTAATATTTACTATAATATATATATCCACTAAATTATTGATATAATATCTAATTTAAAAAAATATAATTACCTGGTGTTTTGGAAATAAATTTTAAAACAAGCGCATGTGACACACTAAAACACTAATTGAACACGGACCATGTTCTTAATGTTTTCTGAGTATATGTGTCAATATGTTAATTATAAGATATTATATGTTCCACTAATAGAAAATATTTAATATTTATTAACACTTACAAATCAATTGGCAAAATATATTATTTTTATTAATTTTAAGTCATTTAATAAAATACATTTATTATAAATTAATAATAATGTCAATTTTAACATTATTTATTTATTTTTAATTTTAAAATCTCAATAATATATTGTAATTAAAATAAATTAGGTTTATAAGTTTTTAACATGATAAATTAATCTAAAAAACAAATAAAAACAATAATTAAATCCATCATATTCACTTTTAATATTTATAGTATCAATTATTTTTGTTAATTATTAACTAAATAACCACTATATTGACATTTCTTAATAATTTTAAGTAAATAAACCATATATAAAGAATATTGAAAAATTATTATGATGATAATAATATATATATCTTAAAAATATACATGTATAACTAAAAATATGATTTTTTTTACATATCTAAAAATTTTATAAATGTTAAAGTTAAGGAAGGTTCCCTTTTTGTCTTTTTTCTTACTTAACCTTTTATATAGGGAACTTCCATTTACTAATATCCCAACAACCCATATAGTTCACACAAATTGGGGAAATGGTAAAATTATTGGGAAAAAATGGCTTTCAGACAAGTGTCCAAGTCATTTTGATTTTTCTTATTAAGGTTGTGTCCCTTATTCATCTTAATCAATCCTTAATCGCCTTGATTATTTTAATCATATTCACGAATAATCTTGTTCAAAAAATTAATTTGATATTATTAGACCAAAAATATCATACTAATTACATCTATGTATATTATATTTTCAAAATTAAAATCATAGAAGTGGGAAAATTAAGATTAATGTTAATCCTGCAAACAGCTTGAAATAATGGGTGTTTAAAATAGAAAAATGTTCAAAAGTTTGTTATGTATATATATTAAATGTCACCAAAAAATTGATTCTAATTAAAATTATTTTATATATAGATGTATAATTGATCTAATTTTACTCTAAAAAATCTAAAATATAATTTACCATTAATATTTTTTTAAATGAAAATGTTGTTTTTAGGTGGATTGCAATAATTTTTACTATTCATTAGAAAATTATGTTTCTCAAAAAAATATAAAAATATCACCCTAATATAATTAAAAAATTATGAATTAAAAAATTATATTTATTTTTTAAAACAAAATTCATAGAGGTGTTAACATTTAGTTTGAAATTAGGTTCGTTATTAAAAGGCATTAAATTCGGTCGTGCGTGCAATGAAAGTTAATTCACTACTGTCTATAGCATAAGGTTTACATTGCCTATAAAGAATGATAACAAAAAAATTATATTTATTCTGAAAGGAAAATATTGTAAAGTCATGGGGTCTCACATTCTCCCCACCTTAATTAAATTGTGTCCTCACAATTTTAACTTGATTTTAGAAATATTGGCATTGAAAATAAACTATTCTTAAAAGAACCACATTGTAAAAGGGTTAATACCACATATTATTAATAAAGGAGAAAGGAAAGTACAAAGGTCATGTATCTAGGTCCACTAGTAAAAGAACATAGATGGGAAATGGAAACATGGATAGAAATGAAAAATCTAACCACCATGTTATAATAAAGTGTGTTAGAGAACCTAGTTGGGAGAAAGTTAACAATAAAAATGCCATAAATAATTTATGATCTAAGAGGCCATTCTATTCATTAGAAATGAAAATACTATAAAAAAGATTGGTTTCAAGATAATCTTTCTAGATTTTTGGAATTCTTTCAATATATATAAATATAAGAAAATTTATGTTTCCACAAACATAATCTTTTTCATTGATTATTCCTTGAACTATTTCTACATCATCACATAGCACATGATGAAAAATACTATGAATTAAGACAATACCCTCTAAAATCTCATCCAGTGATCAACATAAACACTTTTATAAAAAGTTATCTTTTCTGAAATATTATGATTCAGTCACTTATGAATTATAGCCACTAAATTTCAAAAATGAACTTATCATTATCCTTTAATTAAGAAGAATCAGAACTAAATTTTCCCTTTCCAAACATGTGAAAAACATAATTATGTGTACTCTTGTAATATAATAATAACTCAAATTATCATAAAACCATATTGGAAACATTAATTCTTCCTTATTCTTTAAGCAAGACATGTGTTATTGGTTATATTTTTTAAATCCAAATGTGTTGTAAACTCCATCAATGATATCATATACCACTTGTTGAAAATTCATTAATAAGTTCAATGGTAATCAATACTTATCCAAATAAATCATTTCTTCATCATTATCTCAACATAATAAACAAATTAAGGGTTTTCATTCCCTCAATAATGTGTTTTCCAAAAAAATAACTTTCTTCTTAATATCTTTTCTTGGTACCATTCAATATATGGTCTCAAATCCTTGATGAAAAAGTACTTCAGTACAAACCTCATATGTCCCATAATTCTTATAACAAGTATATTGCTGATAAAATATTTAAATGACATAATTCATGAATAGTAATATTAATCATTTATCATCATCTCTGGCGATAGCATAACTTGGACATTATCCAATAATATAATTTGGGGTATATTCTTTTGATGCATGGGACATTGATTCACATGATCCCACAACTCCTTACATTGGAAGCCTTTTTCTTACCCTGGTAATCATGAACTTGGTGTACTTTTTCAACACACTTATAACAAACTCCCATACCCATCAAAAATTTTCCAGGGTGATTATTTCTATAGTTATCACATGTGGGAAAACCCTTCATTCCCTTCTTAATTTTTTCTATATTTTTCTATGTTATCCACCCCTTCCATTCAAATCCATCATAATTAGAAAATTATTTACTTATCTTGTTAAAAAATGATTCTATTTACTCATATGATGAGAATACATGGGATACTATTTCCCTTCAAAATGTTGGATTAAGACCATTAATGATATGATCCTTCTCACTCTTTGAGACACGCAATGGTGGAGTTCTCGTTTCTTCTTATAAGTGAAATTTCTAAAATATTTGATAAACTATATAAGCTCATAAATTTTTTAACTTCCGATAAATTCAGACATGGTACACCAAATAACATAAATTTATGCATTGTAAATCCAAGTACCCAAAAGTTTTTCTACTTTTGGGGAATCCTTACTTCTAAATCATTCATAATCAGAAGTAAATAAATTGTGATCCATCCTAAGAGCATACCCTAAGCGGGTCAAAAAAGGTGCACAGTGAGGCTCATTTTCATGTACGAGGTTACATCGGGTCCGGCCTGGAACACCTTGTCGAAGTTGTTACTCCTAGTTACATCTACACCAGAACCATGACAACTTATAGTATCAAGACAGAAATTTATTTGATAGGAATTCCCAGATAACATCTACATTACACAAAATATTATGATTTTATTATATACTCATCCTCAAAATCTATCTCAAGGTTGCACTTTCTAATCTTTTTATTACAAATCTATTTTTTAATTAGTTGATAAACATCCTTTGATACCAACATTAACACCCCGACCATAGAATCATGTAGCCGGTGCATTATTACATTACATTGGCATGGTTACAAGGAATCAAATACCAAAGGAAAATTTAGTTTGGCGGCCTTAGAAATCCAGATTACATACATGATACCCATTACATATTGGGAGATATAAATTAAAAACTATATACATAATAAAATTAAATAAAATACATCTCTGACTTCTTATGAAAATATTTCTTCTTCATAACCTGGATAAATGAAACATAATAAGGGTGAGCACAAATTATCAGTAAGTGTAAGTAAAGTGGAATAAATAACAAATAAATAAGAATAAATTAACATGTTAATGTAAAAAAATTATAACACTTTCCATTCAAATAACTATATAATAAGAAATAAATATGGAAAGGTATGAAACTGAAGCACATGCCTGTAAATCAACGAATTGAAAATGATATGTATCCACAGATATGTTAAAGAAAATATCATGGATGAATAATAATTGAAACTAAATGAGGGAAATTATTAATTATTGGATACTAGGGTTCCAAGGTACATGGAACCAGAACCTTCAAGACCCTTCACAATATATTTTAGTTATTGGGTAAAAACCCATCTATGTTGGCTAACAAATTCATCTCATGAGACTACTGATTCATCGAGGGTATTTAATTTATCATTCCCCAACCCATATTTTACCAATCTAATCAACTTATAAACAAATTTCAAGGGTTTTTTTCCAATTAATTCAACCCAACATATAACTGATGCATCGAGGGGATTTCATTCCCTAGTCCCCAACCTGTAGGGCTTTCCTTAAAAGGTCCTTAACTCGTGTCTACCTTTCCAAAAACATTCTTTCTATTGAATAATCAAATGTATTATATTCCTTATAAAATATCCATATTGAAGAATGAATATGTGTTCATCAATAATACCTTAGAGGAGGATAAGTAACAATAAGGGGTGATGACATTAAAACAATTTTGAGGAAAACTAATCATTAAACATTCCAAAATGTCATGTACCACATTGAAACAATTAAATAAACATTACCCAATAATTAAATGAAACATATAATATTATGAAATTATTTAGATTCATGATATATCACTTCAAAGGAAGTAAATAGAGCATATAACAGTTACAAGGTGCATGAAAATAAATAGTTCTCAATAGAATTTAAATTGATAGGAAATCTCTTATCTTATCCTTCCTTTTTCATTGTGTGGTATTTATCCCCATGTATAGAGGTTTAAAATGTGTTACTAACTAATACCACAACCATAATAATTTTTATAATATCATTTATTAACTTATTACAATATTTTTATTACCCATTTATTAGAACTCTTTCCTTGTTTTAACTATTTTGGGTGATAATTGCCTAGTTTTCTCAAGTACATTTTTCTTGTTCATGTGTACGTACGACCTACCGTATCCATGAACGGTGACCTTCATTTCTATTCTTGAAATAATACCTTATTTAAACATGATTTAAAGCATAAAGGTATATTCTAAATAAAAATGATAAAATCATAAAGGAATAATAAATATAATATATATCATATATAAATATATTTTCTAACATAATTTCCACCTTGAGAAGTGGTAGGGAAAATAAAAGAGTCATCATTTTGTGAGGCAGTAGTTTTCCAAACACCGAAACATTATTTTCATTAAACATTAGATAGAGGTTTGTATAATTTTACATCAAACCCTTAGAATAACAACATCCTATCATATTTAGGATACTATTTTAGTAATGTAATCATAGAATAATAAGACTATAGTGAGTAGATAATGAAAATGAAACTGAAATCATGAGATAAGGTACTACCTCTTAATCGGGTAACCTATTTTGGTTTATAACAAAAGCTTCCTTAGAATGTTTTCATCACAAGTGGAGGCTTCAAGGAGGAATGGAGTGAAGTGGGGAGATTATTTGAGCATAGTTTGGGTGATCCAAGAGGCTGGATAAGTGTGATTGAGTGATAGAGTGCATTCCTTTTTATAGGGGAGAGGGAGTGGCACTCTTGTAAATACCACAAGGTATTAACTATTGGATGATATAACATACCTAAAGTGCCTCAAAAATGAAAAAATAATGGAGTTAAGGAGATTAATGGTGCAAAAAAATCTCATAAAAAAATATGTGAATTTTAATGATTTGGTTTCTTAACTTCTTTGATTCCCCAATTTTATCATTTTGGTTTTTACTAAAGAATATAGTTTTCTAAACTTATTAATATATCCATTAAGACTAAATTAAAATGATATTTATTTGAAAATATATGGCCATTTAATTATTAATATTATATATAACATAAAAAATAAAATTAACTTTTTTTGGAAATTATTTATTAAAGAAGCGCATGAGACGCGCTATAACGTTGCTTGAACCTGCACCGTGTTAACAATGTTTCTAAAGTATATTGGTAAATAAGATAATTATAAGAGATTAATTGTTCCATAAATAGACCATATGAAATTTTTATTAAAACATAAAAAATCACTTTCTATAATATATAATTTTTATTACTTTTAATTCATTTAATAAAATTCAATTTTTTTAAAATATCAATAATGTTGATTTTGACATTATTTGTTTAATATTAATTTTAAAATGTCAATAATATATTGAAATTCGAATATATTAGGTTTATAGGTGTGTAAAATGATAAATTATGGAACAAAAATTAATAAAGACAATAATTCTATCAATTAACTTCACGTTTAATATTTACAGTATCATTTATTTTAGTTAAATATTACCTAAATAGTCACTATATTTACATTTCTTCAGAATTTTATATAGCTAAACCATCCCTAAAAATTATTAACAAATTATTTTGATAAAAATAACTCATATATCTTACAAAAGGATATATATAACCTAAATATGATTCTTTTTTACATATGTTAAAATTTTATAATTGTTAAAGGTAAGGAAAGTTCCTTTTTTGTCTTTTTCCTTACGTAATCTTTTATATAGGGAACTTTAATTTAATAATATCCCAATAACCAATATATTTAGAAAAATGTGGGAAAATTGTTATATTATTTTCATCCATTGTATTTTCGACATGTTTAAAAATTATTTTGGTCCTTATTATTAAGGTTTAGCCTTTTTTAAGCTTAATCATACCTTAATCACCTTAATTATTTTAATTATAGTCACTTATCATTTTGGTCAAAAAAATAAGTTGATCTTATTAGACCATATATATCATACTAATTAAATATTTTTATGTTTCATTTTCAAAATTCAATTCATAGAATTGGTAAAACTAAAAAGAATTCTAATCTTGTAAACAGTGCGAAATAACGGGTTTTTAAAAGATAAAAACATTCAAAATTTAGTTAAGTTTTTATATTAAACATTAAATTAAAATTGATTATAATGAACATATTTGTATAAATAGATGTATAATTAATATAATGTCACAATAAAACTAATCTAAAATATATATATCATTAATAATTACTTTAATGAAAAGGTTATTTTTAGCTGAATTCCAGTAATTTCACTATTCATCAGAAAATGATGTTTCTCATAAAAGTACCAAAAAATATTCCTGAGATAATTTTGACATTAGGATTTCCAAAATTATGTTTATTTTTTAAAATATAATTCATTAAAGTGTTAAAATTCAGTTTTAATATATGTTCTCTATCAAAAGGATGTAGAGTTGGTCTAGCTTGTGAGGCAAATTAATATAGTGTTGTGTGTAGTGTAATCTTAATATTGTCTATAATGAATGATAATATCAAAATTATATTTATTATAAAATTAAAATATTATAAATTCTTGGTGTATCACATTGTCCTCAACTTAATTAAATTGCATTGTCACAATTTAAATTTGATCTCATAAATATAGGGATGGAAAATAAACTATTGTTGAAAGACCCACGTTGTAAAAAGGGTTATTACCACATATTATTAATAAGATATAATGGAATGTATAATGTTCAGGTATATAATTCTACTAGTTTGATAACATAGGTGGGAAATGGAAACATAAATTTAGAAGAAAAAACTAACCATCAAGTTCTGATGGAGAGTGCTAGAGAACATGGTTAGGAGAAAGATAACAATCATAAGACCCTAAATTTTTGATGATATAATAGGTCATTCGATTCATTATAAATAAAAGCACAAGGAAAAAATTGTTAGTTTCAAGATCATTTTTTATAGAGTTAAGGAATTATTTTATTATATATCAATATAAGTAAATATTGTGTTTATAAACATGATCTTTTCCTTTGATTATGCCTTAAACTATTTCTACTTCATCACTTAGCACATGATGAAACATATTGTGAATTTATACATTAGCCTCTTAAATCTCATCCAATGGTAAATTTAATCCATTTTCTAAATTGTTATCTTTTCCAAAATATTATGATCCAGTCACTTCTAAATTAATGTCACTGAATTTCCAAAATGAACTTATCATTAGCCTTTGATCAACATGAATCAGCTCTAAATTATATCTTTACAATAATTTGAATGACTTCATTATGTAAACTCATATATTATTTTAATAACTCAAATTACATTAAAACATTATTGGGAACATTAATTCTTCTTTTATTCCTTAAGTAAGACATGTGTTATGGGGTATATTCTTTAAATCCAAAAGTTTTTTAAACTCCATTAATGATATCATATACCAATTTTTGAGAAGTAATTAACCAATTCCATGGTAATCAGAACATATGAAAATAAATAATTTTTTCATCATTATCTTAATATTGAGAACAATTCCAAAAAAAAATTATTGTTCTACTGAATATATTTTCTTCATACCATTCAACATAAGGTCTCAAATCCTTGATTAAAAAGTATTGAAGTACAATCCTCATTGGTTCCATAACTCTTATAACAAGTACATTACAGAAAAATTATTCAAATGACATAAGTATTTAATAGGCATATTAATTATCTATCTTAATCTATAACTATAGCATGACTTGGTCATTATCCAATTGTGTCATGTGGGGTATATTCCTTTGGTGGGGTTCTCATTTCATTTGCTAGGAACCAATTATAAATATTTCCAAATTGTATATTAGCTAATAAAATTTTGAAATTCCTGTAACTCTAAACATGGTATAGCACATAACATAATTTTATGTATTGTAAATCCTAGTACCATAAACTTTGTTTACTTTTGGTAAATCATTACATCTAAATCCTTATTAATAGTAGGTAAATAAATTGTGAACCATGCTAAGCATATCTGCAAGACTGTAAAATGATGTGTGAAGTAAGGCTTACTGTCATATACTAGGTTACCCCAAGTCAAGCCTGGAACACCTTTTCAGAGGTGTTACTCCAAGGTACATTTGTTCCAGAACAACTTCCTCTTGTAGTATCCAGACTAGAATGTATTGCTAGTAATTTCCACACAAGAGCTACCTTTCCCAAAGTTTTATGATTTTATTATATACTAATCCACAAAATATATATCAGGGTTGTGATCCTTAATATATGTATTATAAATATAGTTTCCAAGGTTGTTGCTAAAATTCCATTGATACCAACTGTAACACCCCAACCTTAGAAGCCCGGAGCTGGTGCATTATTACATTACATTGGCATGGATACAAGGAGTGAAATCCCAATTTACCATTAAATTTAGCAATATTAAAAATCAAAATTACATAAATGATACCCATTATATATTTGGAGATATAAATTACAAACATGATACATAATAAAATGAAATAAACTGCATCCATGAGAACTATTTAAAATATTTCTTCATCATATACTGGAGAAACTAAACATAATAAGAGTGATCATAAATGATCTGTAATGGAAATTAAATTAGAATCAATAACTAATCAATAATAATAGATTAACATGGCATGGTAAAAAAATGATAACACATTACATTCAAAATCACTAGATATGGAATAAATCAACATAGTAAAGTAAGAAATAGAACCACATGCCATTTAATCAATAAACTAAAAATGAAACGTATCTATAGATATGTTTATGCAAAATATCATGGATAAATAATAACTAAAACTAAATTAGGTAAATTCATAATTATTTTATTACATGTTTCCATGTTTCATGGTACCAGTACCATCAAGATCTTTCAAAAACGGTTTAGCTATCGGGAAAAAAACCCATCTTTGTATACCAACTATTTCATCTCATGAGACTACTGATGCATCAAGGGGATTTAATTAACCAGTACCAAACCTGTATACTATCAGTCTATTCTACATGGAAAAAAATATGAATGTTTTTTTTCAACTGATATATCTAATGACACAACTGATCCATCGAGTGGCTTTCACTGACTGGTCCCCAACCTGTAGGGCTTTCTTTAAACGATCTTCAACTTGTGCCTACCAGTCCAAAGAATTCATCAAATTGAATAATAAAATAAATAATATGAATTATAAAATATTCATATTGAATAAATAATATTTATTCATCATTAATACTAAATAGAAGGATTAGTAACAATAAGGGTTTTTGACATTAAAACAATCTTGAGGAAAAGCAATCATTAAACATTCCAAACTGCCTCATACAACATTGAAACATTTAAATAACAATTACCCAAGAATTCAATGAAACATAGAATATTATTATAGTTATTATATTCATGATATAGCATGTAAAAGGTAGTATATACACCGTATAAAATTGAATTGGTGCATAATAATAAATAGGTCTTAATGGAATTAAAATTGAAACGAAATCCCTTACCTTATCCTTCATTTTTGTTGTGTGGTATTTATCCCCATTTATATTGGTTTAAAATAAGTTAATAACCAATAATAAAACAATAAAAATTCTAATAATATCATTCAATAACTTTTTAAAATATTTTATTACTTTTTTGTTAACACTCTTTCATTATTTTAACTATTTTAGGTGTTAACTTCTTAGTTTTCTCATGTAAGTATTGACTTGATATTTGTTGTTCTTATTAAATATATAAGGTTTTCATCATCTACATAATGTAACACATGACTAAATTATCTTATATATTCAGTAAAAATGTATTTATAACAGTCCATAATTTTTGGAAAATAGAAATGTAGTGCACTATTCATGGAGACGGTAGGTCGTACGTACACATAAACTCTAATTTCATTTCTTTTTCATATAAAAATAATTAGAACTAAATGATTCATATGTATATTATAATTTATAGTATCATATATATGTTAATGTTACATAGGTTTATTATAATCATCCTTTATATGTTACACGTACGGAATGAGTGAGTCATATCACTTTGAGTGGTGGTACTCTGCACTTCCTCAAACAACACTACTGTATTTACACATGATGGAAATCATAAAGGTATGTTCTAAATAAAAAATAAAGAATCATAAAGTAATTATATAAAAAATATATATCATATATAAATATATATTCCATCATAATTTCCACCATGATAGGTTCTAGGTAAAAATTGAACAATCATCATTTCGTGAGGCAGTAGTTCTCTGTACACAGAAACAGTATGTTTGTTACCCATTAGATGGAGGTTTTACTAATTTTAGTTCAAACCCTTAGCCTAAAAAATCCTGGTATATTTAGGATACTTTTATTGTTATTTAATAATATAATAGTAAGACTATAGGTAGTGTAGAATATAAATGAAACAAGAAAGCAAGAGAGAAGGCGTTACCTCTTAATTGGGTAACTTATTTTGATTTGTACCAAAAGCTTACTTGGATTGTTTTATTTTTATGTATAGGATTATCAGAGTAAGTGAGGGAAGTGGGGAGCTTATTTTAGCATATTTTAGTCTAGCCAGGGATCTTGAGAGGCATGATGAAGTGATAGAGTGCTTTCTTTTCTATAGTGGAGAGGGAGTGGCACTCTTGTAAATACTAAAATGTATTCACTATTGGGTGGTCTAGCTTACCTAATGTGCCTCATAAATGATAAAATGTTGGATTAAATGATAATAATGATCTATAAAAATCTCATCCACTAAAAAATAAGTTCATTTTAATAATTTTTTCCTTAACTTCTAAGATTCCCCAATTTTATCATTTTGGTTTTTATTATAAAATAGAGTTTTCTAATCTAATTAATTTAACCATTAATGTTAAATTAAAGTGTAATTTATTAAAAAATTATATATCAAATGAATTATTAATATTATATCTAATTTATAAAATAAATTTCCCTTGTTTTATGGAAATTAATTTTAAAACAAGTGCATGTGGCGTGCAAAAACGTGGTTAGAAATTGGACCCTCTTAACAATATTTTTATAATATACGGTTCAATATGCTAAATATTATAGGTAAATTGGTCCATTAATAGAAAATGTTTAATATTTATTAACATTTTCAAATAACTTGTCAAAATATAGGATTTTTATTAATTTTAATTCAATTATTAAATTTCATTTAATAAAATTCGTTTATTGTAAAATAAAAATAATGTCAATTTTGACATTATTTATTTAATATTAACTTTAAAAAGTAAATAATATATTTTAATTCATATATATTAGGTTTATATTTGGGTAAAATGATACATTCATATACAAAAATAAATAAATACAATAATTTAATCAATTAAGTTCACTTTTAATATTTTTAGTATCATTTATTTTAGTTAATTATTAACTAAATAATCACTATATTGATGTTTATTAAGAATTTAAAGTAACTAAACCTTCTATAAAAATTATTAAAAAATTATTAATATAAAAATAATCCACATATCTTAAAAAATTATTTTTATAACTGAAAAAATGATATTTATATCTCAAAATTTGATAAATGTTAAAGGTAAGGAAATTTCCCTTTTTGTCTTTTCCCTTAAATAACCATTTACATAGGGAAATTCCATTTAATAATATCCCAATAACCCATATATTTCTAAACAAGTGAGTATATGGTTAAATTATTGTCCATGGATTGCTTTTGGACATGTTTCCAATCCATTTTGGTCCTTGGTATTGAGGTTTAGTCCTTTATTAATTCCAATTTTCCCTTAATCGCCTTAATTATTTTAATCACAGTCCCTAATCATTTTGGTGAGAAATATAAGTTGATATTATTAGACCATAAATATCATATGTATTGCATCCGCGTATATAATATTTTCAAAATTAAAATCACCAAAGTTGGAAAATTAAGATTAACGCTAATCATACAAACGAAGCGAAATAATATGTTTTTAAAATAGAAAAATGTCCAAAATTTGTGAAGTTTTATATTCAGTTTCAAAGTAAAATTGATTATGATGATATTAATTGTTAAAATAGATGTATAATAGATATAATGTAACTATAAAAAATCAAAAATATATTTATGAATTAATAATTGTTTAAATGTAAACTTTTTTGTAGCTAAATTGCAGTAATTTTCACTATTCATCAGAAAATGATGTTTCTTAGAAAAATCCCAAAAATTCACCATAAGATAATTTAGAAATTATGAATTCAAAAATGATACTTATTTTTAAAAATAAATTTCATAAAATTGTTAAAATTAATTTTCAAAATAGTTTTTCCATTAAAATGTGGTAAAATCTCTCTTGCACGTAACACAAGTTAATTTATTGTTGTGTGTAGCATAAGCTTACCTTTTTTTATAAAGTATTTTGACAAAAAAAATATTATTCTACAATTAAAGTGTATTAAATTATTGGGGTGTCATAATCAAACTATTTTAAGCTCATCCTCACTCTTCTATTTAATCCCTAGAGTCCTCAAAAGGCACCCCATTCTCCCAATAAGCCTATCCTAAGCCTTTGGAGTCACAAATACAGGTAATGGATTTCTCTCATCTCCTTTGAATTTAAACACCTAATTTGAGATTAGTTATTTTAATTTCATTTTATTAAATTTCAATTAATTTATCATCATTACCTTATTATCCAATTGATTTTATTTGTATGTGGGATTATTTGTTTCCCCTTATTTAGACCCTTACCAAAGTTGTTACTATGCTGAAATTCCACAAGGGATTGCTCTCTTCTCATTTCCATTCAAGAACTTATTTTATATTAAGCTTCATAAATTCCATTTTTATTTGTTGGTTTATGATATTCCATGATTCTTTTTTTCTATTTGATGTATAAATTACGAGATATGCCTTTGACTCTCATTAAGCACTCCTGAGATCCTTTATGTACACCTGTAACCATACCAGAATTTCAAAAGGGTTCTTTTTCCTTATCGTCTTACATGAAGACACTTTTTTATATTACGTCATCTATTTCCAATTACTTATGTTGGGGAATATCCTTTAATGCCCATATTATTATCCATTTAATTTCTAAATAATTGGATACCCCTTTTGTTGTCATCAACCCATTTTATGAATTTCTATATGACGTCGTTATGCTACCGAAATTACATTGCGATTTTCCATGGAAAATCATTCTGTACTAAATACCATACCCATTCCTCTCCCAAAGTTATTCACCTTTATAAAAATATACTAATTTTTGGTGGATTTGTATGTATGTATTCCACATTTCCTTGATCTTGGAATAAACTATGATGATTAATTAATCCATGTTGTATGATCTATGTGGAACACTTAAGCATGAGAATGAACTTGTTATGAAGTGTGTGCCCTGACAATGCTCCAATGCAATGGGAAATGTTTTGTATCATGATATTTCATGTGAAATGACCTATTAGTCATGCTCCTTTATGTGTAATAATCATTGACTCGTGCTCCTTCAGGTGCAATGAGCTTTGAATCATGCACCTCCATGAGTATTAAACAATGGATCATTCTCCCGCTTGTGTAATGAGTTGTGTCTCATGATAAAATAATGTTGTATTTTTTTTTCCACATTTCCATGTTATGATTATCATTCTATATCATGCCTTTTCCTTATTTTTTTCTTTTGTGATCCATTAATATGATTATTGTATAGAATTTATTATCTCGTTCATGTTATTCCTTGTTTATTCCCTTAATTGGCTTTATATCTCAACCATTTCTTATGCATGTCATCAGCCTATCCCATGAAGTGTTATGTAAGTAGTAAGTATTTTGCCTTGTCAAAGAAGTTTTCAATAAATATGTTGTATTTTATGTTTTAAGATGTTATGTGATGTACCTAATTCCCAATAAAACTAGACCTCTCGATCTTCTAAATTTTATTAAGTTAAATTTTATGTAATAAATCATGAATAAATATGTTATAAAGTGCAGGGTTGTTATACCTAAGAAACAAATCCCAAATTTATATTACAGACTGACTGAAAACTTTTATTTAATTTCAGTGAAAAACCCAAATAAATTAGAAACACAACATAACTTGTTTCTACTTTGAAGGAAGAAATGTTTGTTTTCTATTAGGATATCCACTACTAGATACATATGAAAGAAATTTTAGATGCAATGATGTCACCTTGATCTGGAGAAGTGATCCCTCCAAAGCCTAATTCAATGAACCAAAAATTAGGGAAAGAGAGGGATGATGAATAAGGGAGCAATATTATCTTATATTTTTTCAACATATCATCATTGATACACCCAAATCATAGCACACCAAAGGTAGGGAGAGTGACGGCATAAAGGGATCTTCCTCCCTTATGGATGATAAAAAATAAGGCAACCCCAGGGGGTTACCAAAATTGAAACCTCACCTAAAAGAAAAAAATCCCCAAAAATAGAGTTACTCAAACTTTCAAGTTGCGACTCATAAGTTTTGGTGTGAACCACGTCCAAGAATGGGGACAACTGTACTACCAAATTATTTCACAGAATGACCCATATGGTTAAGTCATAAAGGGCCCACTATTGGAAATTCTAGTACCCTTTCAAACTTTTATACAACTCGACACCCACCCAAACCCTTAAAACATACCTAAATCCCCATGAAATTTATAAAAACACTTTTTATAGATATGTTAGCTCTTGTAAACCCAAACTGATCCCCATTTATCAAAATGATCACTTTTCCAAAAAAAATAGTTCAAATTCTATTAGGAATTTGCAACCCATAATGGCATGCTTCATTAAAAACATTCCAACATAATGCATCCCATACCTGATATGTTGAGGTAGTTATATAAAAAATACCAATCTAACCTCATTTTCAATTTATAATGAAATCTCTATGTTTCATTTCTAAATGCCTGACACACTTTCACTATGCCACTATAAACACCAAGAATGGACACATGGTCTTTGTCCCTTAAAATTTCTAGTTCAATCATTGATCCTCATCATCCATGTACTAAATAATTATACTCATAGGGTTTCCTCCTTACCATATACATTTTTATACAACATCACCAGTTGGTTCATCCTCAACCATCTCCTTCCAAAAAGTACCTGACCTCAACTATCAACGCATCTCAGCACTACTAGATCAATATTCCATATTCCAAGTGGTGTCTCCACAATTCCCAGACACAAAAAGATACTGATATGAGACTCTGTATAATTCCTTTATCAGTTTCTCAACCAACCACATCCACAAGCACATTATACCCTACACACAAATTCACCCTTGACATGACTCTCCCTCGAATCACGTCAACTACAACCATGATATTTATTCCAGTGAAACTAATATAACATCTAAGACTGAGTAAATTTCTACAAATAGGCCCCATCCAAAAACAACATAAAAATATCCATTCTCCACAAAACCAGGTCAATAAAATCCACCTACATACCAGCATTTCCAACTCCCACTCCCTTAGTGGCCTCTTTGAAGATGTCCCTGAAATCATAATATCTAGACAAGTGGTAATACCATTACTCACATCCTTTTTATTATTTTTATCCAAAAAACACACTAAACACTCCATAATGATACTTCAACTAGTTCTATCACTTGATTCACCCCTGATTCATTCCATGAACTGGGGTTCAACCCCTGAAATAAAAAATTATTCATGGTTCACCCCATTGATAAATCACAAAATATGGTTCACCTCATGAAACACGTCACTAGTCACGATAGCTCACGCTATCTTTCTAAACCAAAAATAGTGATTATTAAACACTAACAAAGTTCTCGACCATCCCATTAATTTGAAACACCAAATAGTTAAAAATTAACTTATCTTGAGACCTATGGTGCTTTCTATCATATGAAACCACTTACAGTGTTGTATTCCAAAAAATGGTGCTCCCCATTATAGGAATCACCAACATGAACCACAAATAAATTTGTCCAAACCATATATATACTAAAACAAACACCAAGTGGTCCAACCAAAAAAATCATCAAAACACACAACAAAGGGTTCCAATCCTTGAATCTACCAACTCACATCTGTATGATCTTATCCAATGTTAAAAACCAGGGTCCCACTTTAAGTGGCTCACATAGAGACCCCATTTTAATCCTTTTACAAGCTCCTCCCAATAAATATCTATGGAGTACCCACCAAACACACAAGATAACATGCAGGTTACTCCTAATCAACAATAGAAAATCCATTAAATTGAATTAATATGCATCAATTTCTATAAATAAACCACATCGAACCAAGAACATCCACCCACTAAACTCAGTCGGCTTTTTCAAGAAAAATAAAAAACATAATTGAAGTAAAAAAAGTAACCATCTCATTCATTCCTGGATAAAAATAAAAATATAAATACAATAGTTTACCAAATAATTATTCACGTATTTAAAAAAAAATTGTTAAAAAAAATTTATATATTCCAAACTCACTATAGTTTTATAAAAAAACCCTTGGCATTAAAGGGTTTTCCCAAAAAACTGAAACCATCAAATTCCCTAGATTAGATGGTCACTTTCCAAAAAACCTATCCCATTTCTAAAACCATTTTGAAATAAAATTTAAAAAAAATTATTTAAAAATATTTAAAAACCCAAAAAAACGTACCCACTTCAAAATCTTTGATTCCATAAAACATTTAAATTAAAACCAACATCCAAAATTATTTCAAGAATACCACATTCCACAATAGGATATTTGTTTTCAAAACATAGTATTCATCTGAAAATATTTTTTTTCTAAAAAAATCATATAGTGTCCAAGTAAACACATAAAAATCAAACAAACAGGCCCCTCATATCCATATTATTATATTTGATCCTTATAATATAAGATATAAAATATTATTTATAATATAACTTTCTACAATTAATATGATTTATAACAAGGTAATATATTAAAAAAATATCTTAGGAACATGTGTCATTCTCTAAGATTTCCACTATCATGATTCATGAACCACTCAATGGATCCCAGTCAATACTTATTACTTATCCCATGTCACATCCATCCCACATGTGGATTTAAATTCTGATATAACACCACACACATCCCATAGTGTCTATTCTAAACATTGGACATACTTTGGAAACTCTTGTTTCAATCGATTACAGGTTGGCTGGGAATATTCATAATGTACCTCCAGAGTTATAGAAAACCAAATACGCCTCTAACTGTACCATCCCATCCCGAAATACATTATGATAAAATTCCATAATTCCCAATATTATTTTTCCCAAAAAATGACCTATTAGGGATGCTACATGATCTCATGCATTCCTCCCCTTATGCCATAGGTTTTCACTTAGTAGAAAGGGTTTAATATTTTCATAGAGAGACTTCTCCATATAATGATACCCAAGGGTTCATACCCAAATTCTATCAAATATTTACCATGAACGATGGATTTATCGGTTGTCCCAAAATACCTATGGACATAAAATAGGGATACTCATATGCCACTATAGTCCAAAATGTAAATAATTAAATACTATTTGTGATGCATCAGTAAAAACTGTAATGTAGAAAATAAGAATCGTATAATAGGTATCGAATTTAAATAAAAGGAGCATTATATAGTACATGTTGAACTATAATAGAGAAAAATTCAAAGCCTTTAGACCAACTCATTTGGAATCCTTCCACTTCCAAAAAACTCCATGAGATACAGATTTAACCATATTTATAGATCCAAGAAATAACTATGTCTTGAAAAAAAATAGAAATGCTTACCCATATACACCAAAACCAATATCACATACATGGGTTGGAGAATTATTACAAATAAGGACTTTAACAGCACTAGAAATAGCCTTTATCAGTGATAGAAAAATGTTGACTAAGTGAGAGTCGTTAAAAGCCCCTAACTTTTATCAGCGATTTTAAAAGTGGTGATAAATTCCCCATTTATTATCACTTTTATTTAGCACAATTGAAGGAATCCTTTATCAGAGATTTTAAATGCAATGATAAAGGACTTTTTATCATGGTTTCATAAGTGCTAATAAAGTATACCTTTTTACCACATTTAGATGTTCTGATAAATGTGTCCTTTATCAGTGCTGTTATATGTGTTCTTTATCAGCACTTTTAAAAGAATTGATAAATGGTCATACTGCAATGTGCTGTAACAGCACACCAAAGCACCAAAAACACATGAGAAATACACCAAAAACACACCAGATTCACACCAGATATCAACAAGAACAAGTCCCAATACATATTTAAAATGAAACAAAATTAACAACAAAAATACCATAAAAAACACCTTATTATAAAAATTTCAACCATTGGTTTGTATAATTACTTAAATACAAATTATTCCATACATTGAAAAACAATCTTAACCATCAATATTACCATGATTTCCATTAAAATTATTTTTCAAACTGCCAACACTGCATAAGTAGCATCTAATCTAACCCATCTAATTGAAAAAAAGAAACCACCTATATTTGAAAATAATTATTATGAGTAAAATAAAGAGAAATGAATTAAACATAAATATGAAATAAAGAATTAATTCTATGGACAATGATTTTACTGTGAAAATATCACTATTAACATTGTAATTGAGAAGATGAAGTGGAATCTCTAATTGTAAAATGGAAATGGAAAGAACTTGAAAAAAGTGATAAATGCAACACAATAGGGTTGAGAAGGTTTTGAGGGAGAAGAAGCGTGAAATATGGACAGATCCCCCAAATTCGTATAAAAGAATCCACTTGTATAAGAAAACAATTGTTACATGAGTAATACTAAAAAGAAATAAATTAAACATAAATATGAAAAAATGTACTAAGTCTATGGAAATTTATTTTACTATATAAACATCAATATTACCACACTGATTGAGCAGAGATAGAGTCGTTTCTCTTCCTATAAAGGCATGACACATGGAAAAAATTCATTTAAAATAAATGATCTCTACAAGGAATAATGAAAATTAAATCAACATTTAATTATATAATTTTTTAGTAAAATAGAGAATGTATATTGTAATATTACCCTTACATCTTTCTAAACAGTTTATTTGGTCCAAATACAAGGTAATAACAAAAATAAGGATTCCTTTTAAACTTTACTATTATTGGTTAATTACCACATAGCATAGAATATGACCTAAACTTCCTACCCAACATCCCTCTTATTCTATCATCCCACGCTTGTTCGATACCATCTCTATCATATCACCATTAATCATTCACGTTTCCTTCTCTTCTTGCACCCATTTACAACTTATGATGATTAATGATGCATGCAGCTACTCACATAGAGTAAATGGGTGATGGAAGAGAAAAAATTGTGAACACTGAATGGTGATATGATATAGATGGTGGTGAGTATGTTTGATATGAGATAATCATGGCAACGTCAGGCAGGAAGTTTAGATCAGATGCTATGCTATGTAGTAGTTAATGAACAATAGTTAAGTGCATAGAGAATCATTAGTTTTGTTATTTTATTTGTGAGTGATGACCAACCAATCCATTTTTTTGATTCATGGTTAAATGGATCCAAATAGACATAAATATTCATCCAACACACTACATCAGAATAAATAGTAGTAGAAATAACCAAAATTGAGAATATAAATGAACTCGCACACAAGGCACAAAGAGAAATTTACACAAAAATAGGCTTCTCCAAACAAGAATGATTGAAATTGGGGAACTAATTCATGAAAGGATAACCATTTAAAGGTTCGTATTCAAAAAAACAAAACGATATGAAATATGAAAGGATAATTTCATCGGAATTTTGTAATGAAATATGAACTTACAAAAGGAACAAAATAAATATGATGAAACTCTAAAAATATTCACCCCAACATAGGAGACAATAATTGATCCATTGTGTATATGAATCTTTTAGAACAACTCTTCTAAAAACACTCCCTCCACCAACTTCTAAAAATGGATATCCTTGGAGAAAATGACTCGCTTCTTGATATATGGATGAAGACCCCTAATGAAAATATAAGATTTCAATAGATCATGCAACACCACCTCTAGAAAAAATGAAACTCTCTCTTTGAAGTGTTCAATATACACCTTCATCCTTCTCTGACCATACTGGACACTCATGAGCTCTCTTTTTTCCTTTGTCTTCACCTCCTTTGGTAGAAACCATCAAAAAATGAGTTACTAAAAATATTCCAACATCTTCCAAACATTCATCATTGATGGGTCAAAAAACTAAAATTCTTCTAAAGCCAGACCTCAATGTTAACCAATAACCGAATAATCTCTATTATCTTTGGGTGGTCAAAACACTCTGAAGATTTTCTCAACTTCCTCAATCCACATCATTTCCTCGAACAAACTTCGATTTCCACAGAAGATGGGTAGAAGTTGAGGAGAACTAGAAATAAGGAGAGGCCCACTAGAAGCATCTGGGACTTTCTGGGTGGCATATTTTGAATAAGAAAAATATCATAAAATTGGGTTTAGAATAAATCTGAAAAACAAATAAAGGAACATTGGAGGCCAAAACAACTTGCTCACAAGCCACATTTCATACCAAAATAAGAATTTTCTCCTCGAAAACTACAATTTTATTTTTAATTTCCAACCATCTTTTTCTAGGACTGCTTTTAACAACATAATAACCCACATTTTTAAAGAAAATCCAAATCCGATAATTATTTTTCCCCTTTCCAAAAAACATTTTAGAAATCCAAGCCAAGATGATCCACAAAACAGTGCGTGAACACCAGAAAAAATGGATGAGGAACAAGTAAAAACTCACATTAATGCAATATTTCTCATGAAATCCACAGCATAGTTTCATAAATAATATCTCATCATGATTCAATGATGTTATACTACACAAATTCATCCTAGAATAAAGACGTTAAGCTGGAAAGTGTCTCCCGTCCAGTTTTCATGATGTTAAACAACACAAATTCATCCAGGTAGTAAAATTTTAAACTTTAAATTTTATCTCAACCTAGTTATAGGATGAAAAACTACGCAAATTAATTCTAGAAGAAATATGTTAAAACTCACAACATCTCTCGTATTGGTTTCATGACATTAAACTACACAAAATCATCTTGGCATCAGGAAGTTAAATTGCACAGTGTCTCTCATCATAGTAGCATGAAGTTAAACTCTATATATTCATCCACTCAAGAAGACATTAAAATTAATATAGTAGTCTCACCCACAAGGTTGATGATATGAATTTTAGGGTTCTTCAAGGTTAAGAACAACGCAAAAAAACAAAATGTGAAACCAAAAAGATCAAACAATGATATAGGAAAAGTAGAAAATAACATGCATTGGATTCTATCCTTGATTCGCCTGATAGAACGTAATGGAGTCATGTTGGAAGTAGAGGAGTTATGCTAGATCTTCAAAATCTTGATGAGTTAGTACCAGTTAGGGTTATTTTAAATAGATTGGGAACACATTTAACAACACTTTCAGAAAAGTGGTGATAAATATCACTTTTATCAGTGTTAAATAGATAAGTGGTGATAAAGGGATCTATATCAGTGGTCATGTAACGTCCCAACCCCAGTTACCCAGAGTCTATGCCTTATTACAAAACATTGGCATGATCACCAAAGATCAAGTCTTGAAAGAACGATTAATTTAGTAGCCTTGGAAACACTAGATAAATTCAAAAAGTTTACATTACATCATAAAGTGAAAAACTACAACAAAATCTTGTCTCCACACTCATATCCCCATATAATAGACTTGTAGGTCATTCATAAATTACTTCTTCACATCCTGGGAAAAATTAAACATAGAAAGGGGTGAGCTCAAATGCCCAGTAAGGATAACAATATAGCAGAAACTTTCATAAATAAGCATAAACATTTAAGGCAATGTATAACTAAAAAAATCCTTTTAAACTTGAACTTCAGCATAATATGGAAAAGATAAAATGAAACAATTACATTTACTTATTCACATGAATATTCTACTAGTCGAATAATCACATGAAATATCAATAACCACTTTCATAATGATGGAATGCATAATGCCAGACTATCATAACCACATAGTCAAGGCCTTATGCCAAGACTAAAAATATGATTTTGTCAAGGCCTTGTTCTAAGACACTAGTTTGTCTCATTAGACCTACCGATGCATCGAGGAGGTATATAGGGCTCCACTCGTCACATATTAAGTCCAATGAATTCCCCATATGAACAGGTTTAAATATAACATAAACATTCGTATTAAAACTAGCATACGAAATATCAATACATTATCCATAAACCATGAATGGTATATAAATAACACATCCACAGTCAAACATATCACAAAACCTTTAATACAATATGGAAGCTTTGTATCATAATAAATCACTTTCAAATAAGCTTAAAATCCATCAAAGGATGTTCACATAGATGAAATAAAAACTATTTGAGAGAAATAACTCTTTTTTTGAAATCATTTAAAAGTCACATAATTATAAAATAAAACATTTACTTTGAAAATATTCTTATAAGCTTGTAAGGGAAGCTTCGATGATTTTAAAATGGTGGAAAATAGTCACACTCGTCATATAAGTACTAAAAATATATATTCTTACCTTAATTTTTCGAAAAGGTTAAAAAGGACCTTGTTTGGAAAATGATAGAAAGATTCCTTTATAAACTTTTTACAAAAAGTAAAACAAGGGTATAAATGACTATAACCCATATTCTTTAAAATAGTAATAATATTTTTAAATACATTTTTAATAAACATGGATGTGGATGATAAAGAAGTCCCAGTAGATAATTACATATAAACAACCTCGGATAATGAAGAGATTGTGAAATAAACCCTTGCCTTGTACTTTTCCTTGGTTGAGGGTAGGTTAACCTCCTGCATAATGGTAAAATAATTGTTATTAAATTATAAAATAATAATATACATTAATATGATATCATATACAATCTTTCAATATTGCTTCGTTAATAATATCTTGGTATTATCGTCATTTCAGGTGTTAACTTACTCATTTTCTTTTATATGTTTTGTTACATAAGCCATATTTTTTATGGATAGGTTGTATCTTATTCATATCCAGAATATATAAAGTCCTTAAACATTATTTTTAATCATTAAATGAGAATTAGTCTTGAATGGATACGATGGGGAATTAATATCATCGCGTTCGTGGAGATGGTAGTCCGTACGTACACACAAGCGACAATATCATTCTTTTGATATTAAAATAATATATAATTGGATGGTATATAATATATAAAGAATCATTATCATGTTATTTTTATTATTTAAATGAAATACACATCATTATTATACCCATACAAATAATAATATATTGAATAACAATTACACCACGACGTGGAGATGGTAAGTCATACATACGCACGTATGGTGACATGTCATTAAAAGGATGGACAGAATACTGAATATGGATGTACCATATTTATAATAACATAAAAATATATAGAATATACTAGAGTTTTTATTTTATAATGGAAATAAAAAAGAAATAAGAAGTTTAAGAAGAAAGGAGCTTGAAAGAGGGTGGTGAAAACATTACCTCTTATTCGAGTTCTTCCTTTTCATTTGATCAAAAGGGCTCCTTAGGTTGGATTTAAGATCAAAATAAGGGCTCTAGGTAGAATTGAGTGAATTTGAGAGAATATTTTGGCAGGGGTTGGCCAAGCCAAAAGAATTTTAAGGTGTAAATTAGAGAGAAGGGGGAGTTCCCTTTTATAAGAGGGGTGAGGGGCACCTTTGGAAAAGATATAAATATTATTTTATAATAAATTCATATTCGGTTACTAATGGATCAAATGTTAATTATTTAAAGTTTAAGGTGGTTATGGGTCAAAATCCTTTCAATAAATACATTTTAGAGAGGTTTGTGTCACTATATTAACCTTATCATTTATATTTAACTCTTAGTTAAATAGTTTGAAATTTACCATGTTTGTTTGTATTTATATATTATATAGTTAATAAACATACTATATACGTCCAAGAGACCTCCAAGTGGTACATTAATAATACACATTTTATTATATAAGTCCTTTGGCCAAACCTTATATTTTTAGGAATAAAATATCAATTGATAATATAATATTTGTTTTAAAAACTCTTTTATGTCAATTTTGACACTATTGGGTATTTTGTTTTTGATAATTTTATAACAGCATTATTACTTCAAAAAAAATTTATATAAAAAATCCAAATATGTCATATTAACCTAGAAAATTAGTGGAATACATAAAAAGTCTCAAATTACATTTATTTTGATGTTTATAATATCAATTATTTTAATATTTCATTAATTATCTAATTACTGCATCACCATTGTGTCATAAATAAATTAAATTATTTTATGTCTAAAAATTATAAATAAAATACCATTATGTAGAAAAGAGTTTTATCTTTCTAATGAAAATTTATAATCTAATTTATAGAATGTATTACACTATATTAAAAATGTTTTAGTAATTAAAATTTGATTTTAACTCTTTTTTACTCATCTTTGAATTAAATAATAATAAATGTCCTAAGCTAATCCAAGTGGACCTAAATGATAATATTTTATTCCCAAGGTTGTTTTTGGTCGAGATAGAATTGTCCAATATAATTATGACATGTGTTAGGGTAATATTAATATCATTTTTACCCTTAATTACTTTATTTACTTTTAACCATTGTAAACAAAAGTAAAAAGTTACTATTCACCAAAAATTATTTTTATCTTATTGAGCCAAATTTTAATCCTTGATATTAACCGTGTCTCTAGGATTTTTTAAATTACACTCATAGAAGTGGTAAAATTATGTTTTATGTGAATTTTCAAATTCTCCTAGGAGGTGGGTAAAAGACGGTGACAAGTTCCATAAAATTTTTATATATCTAAAATTATTTAAACTAAATCCAATGAATTACATTGAACTTATATAGGTATTATGTATCCATTTTTACCTTAATTAAATTTAAATAAAATAAATAATTATTTAATTAAAAATTCGGTTTTAAACTATAACTTAGTGTTTTTTCACTATTCATAAAAAATTGAATGTTTTCATAAAAATACCAAAAATTCACCATAAGCTAATTTCGATATTCCAAATCCAAAAATGAAGTCCTTTTTGAAAGAGAAAATTTATAAAAATTCAAAAATTGTGTATTACTATTCATAACGGCTAGTTTGATTGGTTGTGGTGTGTGTCAGAAGTCCAAGTTGTGTTCAACACAAGCTACTGTATTATTCATAAAGAAGCATAAAGTTGAAGCTTGGGGTGTTAAATTCTCCCCTCCTTCAAATAATTTCTTCCTCTAAATTTCTAGAATACTACCGTATGAAAAGACTTTGGTGGTTTTTCATCATAAGTTCCTCGGGTTCCCACGTTGCCTCTTCCATCTTATGGTTTCTCCGTAGAACTTTTACCAGACCAGTTGTCCGGTTTCTTAGCACTTGTTATCTTGTATCAAAAATACTGACGGGCTCTCCAAAATAAGACAGATCAGGTTCCAGTTCTAATTCTTTATTGGAGAGTACATGCGTTGGGTCAGGCATGTATTTTCTCAACAGTGATACGTGGAACACATATTGATCCCACATACACTGAACGTCAAGTGAGCATGATCTCAACATGTCTTTTAAGGTTTGAATAGTCCATTTTGATTGTCCATCTGTTTGAGGGTGGTTGGCAGTGCTCAAGCGAAGTTCAGTATCCAAGGCCTTCTGAAGACTCTTCCAGAATCTTGAAGTAAAACATGGATCACAATCAGAAACAATCGATAGGGGTACTCCATAAAGTCTCACAAACGTCATTAATATATACAGTGGTGTAACTTCTCTAATAGTAAGAAAATGTTCTGACTTGGTAAGACGATCAAAAAATAACCCATATTGCATCGTTCCTTCTTGGAGTCTTTGGTAGCCCCATGACAAAGTCCATCATGATATTATCCCATTTCCGCTCAGGTATGGGAAAAGGTTGCATGACTCCTTCTGGTGGTTTCCTTCTAGCTTTCACTTGTTGATAAACCATACATATTGACACAAAATCAGCAATCTCCCTTTTCATGTTGTCCATTCAAAAATGTTCCTTCAAATCTCTATACATATTGGTGCTCCCAAGGTGTATAGAGAAATTGGAACTATGAGCATCGTCCAACAATTCCCTTTTTAGATCAGGTATATTGGGAATACAAAGTCTCTTCCCGAATTTCAAAATTCCATCTTCATACACAAAGTCACTCAATCTCCCATCATTCATAGATTTAATCTTCTTTTGAAATTCTTCATCATCAGTCTGATAACTCTTAACCCTTTCTAGTAAAGATGGTTCGGAAACCATTTGAAAAAGCATTAATATTTCACCTTCCATGGTGATTCCCATATCTATCTTTACTAAATCCATGAAAATAGGATCCCTTTCAACTCTCATCATGTTCAAAACTCCATGATCCTTTCTTCTCAAATCATCTTCCACCTTATTTTCCTTCCCTGGGTGGTAGTGTATCGTGCAATCATAATCCTTGAGTAGTTCAAGCCATCACCTTTGCCTCATGTTGAGTTCTTTTTGTGAGAAAATGTAATTCAAACTATTGTGGTCGGTATATATCTCACATTTTTTACCATAGAGATAATGTCTTCATATCATCAAAGAAAAGATTACAGTAGGTAACACAAGATCTTGAGTAGGATAGTTTTTCCCATGAATTTTCAGTTGTCGTGATACATAAGCAATAACTCTATCATTCTGCATAAGGACACAACCATGTCCTTTCTTCGATGCATAACTATAAATAATGAACCCATCATTCCCCGATGGTAGAGTCAATATAAGAGAATTGACTAATCTTCTATTTAGTTATTCAAAACATTCTTCACAGTCTTTTGTCTAAACAAATTTAACCCATTTACATGTGAGCTTCGTTAATGGGTTAGCCAATCGGGAAAAGTTCTGGACGAAACGTTGATAATAACCTTCTAAACCAATAAAACTGTGTACCTCAGTTATACTCGTCGGTGCAGGAAATTCTTGGATTGCCTTGGTCTTAGAAGGATCAACAGAGATTCCATCTTTAGAGACAATATGGCCAAAAAAAGAAATCTCTTGAAGACAAAATTCACACGTCCTAAACTTCCTATATAATTCATGTCTTCTCAGAGCCTTCAGGATAATGAGCAAGTGATTTTCATGATATTATTAGATTTTTAAATATACCATGATATCATCAATAAATACCACCACAAAATCATCACTATATTCCTTCAAAACTATATTCATTAGATCCATGAATACAGAGGGTGCATTAGTCAATCCAAAAGGCATTACTGTAAACTCGTAATGCCTGTACCTGGTTCAAAATGCTATCTTCGGAATGTCTTCCTTCTTCACACACAACTGATTGTATCCAGATCTAAGGTCAATCTTTGAAAAGTATTTAGCTCCATGCGGTTTTTCAAATAAATAATCAATTCGAGGTAAAGGAAACTTTTTCTTTATTGTTATAGAATTGATTTCCCTGTAGTCGATACATAACCTCATAGATCCATCTTTCTTCTTAACAAAAATGACAGGGTCTCCCCCTGGAGAAACACTAGTGAGAATAAATCCCTTATTACTCAATTCCCCTATTTGTTTCTTTAGTTAAACTAATTCCAAAGTGGCCATTCTATAAGGGGTCTTCGATATAGGCCTTGAACCAGGAATTAAATCAATGGAAAACTAAATTTATCGTTCTTGAGGATGTCTAGGTAAATCTTCTAGAAACACACCAACATATTCTCTCACAATTGTTAGATCCTCTATTTGAACATTCTTTTCCCCACCCACAGTCATTTCATTCTCTTCCTCCCCAATAATTGAATTAAGTTGAGCTACTGGGGGTGTATCTATGTAAGAATTAGGTGGTGACAATTCTGATCTAAATATAAGGTGTTCCTTATCAACATCATCAAAAATCATAACCTCCTTCCTCTTACAATAAATCTTTTCATCATGGTCCGAAAGCCAATCCATACCAAGGATAATATCAAACTCAATCATAAGTATGATAATGAGATCAGCAGATAAAGACCTTTTATATTCTCTAATGGGGAATGATTCACCAAAATTTATTGCAATGATACTTACCATAGGAGTTTTAACTGACAACTCCCTTGTTAAATCAAATTGGAAATATCTAATTTTCTTAGAAAACTGGGAAGATATAAAACATTTCAATGATCCAGAATCAAATAAAGTATTGGCTAAACTTGAGGAAACCATTAAATTACTTGCCACCACGTCTTTTGAAGCTTCAACCTCAGCAGTAGTGATAGCATAATCTTGGCCTTGATCCCTTGGCCTTTTATAAGGTAAGTTTCCCTGAAGCTTAGGAAATTCATTTGCATAATATCCCATCACCCTGAAATTATAACATTGAACATCAGTAGCTTCTTTCTTCCCCTTGCAATCACAAGATTGGTGGCCTTTTTCACCACACTTGTAATAGAATCCCATTCCTTTTAAGCAAGTACCGGGGTGTTTCTTCCCACATTTACTACAGGATGGATATTCAACTTTTCCCTTCTTCCCCTTATTTCCATTTCTAGAGTGACCAGAAGATTTATTCTTCTCTTTCATTACTTTAAAGTCATAAGACTTAGAGAATTACTTTTCTGTCTTGATAGCATATAAGACAATATCTTCGTATGACGAGAAGGATTGTGAGACTAATTCTTGACGAAGAAATGGTTTTGACCCATCAAAGAAATGATCAATCTTACTCCTTGGTTTACGTATATAATATTCTACATACCTCACTAACCTTATAAAGTTAGCCTCATACTTTACGACATTCTCATCCTCCTTTTGTCTCAGACTTAGAAATTGCCTTTCCATATTTGCTCGGTGGTCACGAGGAAAGTTTTTTTCTAAGAAAATATCTTTCAACTCCCCTCATTTCACATTAGATACTTCATCATCTTTCTTAGTGTTTTGAATCAATGACCACCATTGATCAACATATCCTGTGAGGCGGTAAACTGCAATGATAACTTTTTCCCTTTCACTACTCCCGAAGGCATGAAATATTTTCTTTAAGGAATTTATCCATTGCTCAGCTACTAAGGGATTTGTACTCCCATTGAACATTAGTGGTTGTTTCCTCATGAAGCGATCTAACAATGATCCTCCACACTGTGGATCTGGGTGCTCCATACGAGTAATATTATTATTCATAACCTAAGTGAGTTGTCCCAGTATGGTGATTAGCTGATAAGCACCAGTTGCATCACCAACTCCACTATAATTATCTTGAGTAGGATGGAAATCCCTACATGTATTTCATGCATTGAAACGGTTTCCATTCCTTCCACTAGGTACCATTTCTAAACAATGGAATAAACTAGATCATTTTATGAATCAAAATACATAATTCCATACTTGTAAAACACTTAACAAAAATTGAACAATTTATGGATATAATCCATAATCATAAAAATGTTTTCTTTGAGGAAGTATATAATCATAAACCCTTCATAATGGTTTGTAAATAAAACGAGTATTATCCTAATCATATCCCCAAGGAGTGTCGTAACCAAGAGTGAATCAAGGCTCGTTGTCGTGCACCAGTTTCCATTGGAGTCTAGCTCAAAGTGGTGTTTTCGGGTTTTACCGCTAGGTACATCTGTGCCAGAGCCGGCTCTACCTGCTCGTATCCAGACAGGGATGTATTTCTCATAATACTCACAAAATCTCTACAATACCAAAATTCTAGGATGTTATTCTATACTAATCCTCAAAGTCCATCTTAGGTCCATGTGCTCTATTCAGAGTTTATCTAAATCTAGCTTCCAAGGTTTGTACTAAACTTCCTCTGACACCAACTGCAACTCCCCCACACTAGTTACCTAGAGTCAATGCATTATTACATAACATTGGCATGATCACAAAAGATCAATTCTCAAAATACCGATTAGTTTAGTATCCTTGGGAACACAAGATACATTCATAAATTTTACATTATATCATAAAGTGAAAACTACACAAACATCTTGTCTCCACACTCATATCCCCTTATACTATCCCTGAAGGTCATTCATAAAATACTTCTTCACATCCTTGGAAAAATAAAACATAGAAAGAGATGAGCTCAAATAACCAGTAAGGATAACAATATAGTCGAAACTTTCATAAATAAGAATATACATTTAAGGCAATGTATAGCTAAAATAAAAGCCTTTTGAACTTGAACTATAGCATAATATGGCTAAGATAAAATGAAATAATTCAATTTACTTATTCACATGGATATTCTACTAGTCAAATAATCACATGAAATATCAATAACCACTTTCATAACGATGGAATGCATAATTCCAGACTATCATAACCACATAGTCAAGGCCTTGTGCCAGGACTACAAATAAGATTTTTTCAAGGCCTTGCGCCAAGACACTAGTTTGTCTCATGAGACCTACCAATGCATCGAGGATCTATATCGGGCTCCACCCATCACTTATTAAGTCCAATGCATTCCTCATATTAACATGTTAAAACAAAACATAAACATTCATATTAAAACTAGCATACAAATGTCAATACTTTGTCCATAAACCATGAATGGTATAAAAATAACACATCCACAGTCAAACATATCACAAAACCTTAAATACAGTATGGAAGTTTTGTATCATAATAAATCACATTCAAATAATCTTAAAATTCATCAAAGGATGGTGACATAGATGAGATCAAAACTATTTGAGAGAAATATATCTTTTTTTTAAATCATTTAAAAGTCACATAATTATAAAATAAAACATTTTCTTTGAAAATATTCTTATAAGCTTATAAGGGAAGCTTTTAAGATTTTACAATGGTGGAAAATAGCGGCACCAGCCATATAAGTAGTAAAAAAATACATTCTTACCTTAATTTGTCGAAAAGGTTAAAAAGGACCTTGTTTCGAAAACGACAGAAGGATTCCTTTATAAACATATTATAAAAATTAAAACAAGTTTATAAATGAATTTAACCCATATTCTATAAAATAGTAATAATGTTTTGAAATACATTTTTAAGAAATATGGATGTCAATGATAAAGAGGCCCTAGTAGATAATTACATATAAACAACCTCGGATAATGAAGAGATTGTGAAATAAACCCTTACCTTGTACATTTCCTTGGTTGAGGGTAGGTTAACTTCCTGTATAATGGTGAAATAATTGTTATTAAATTATAAAATAATCATATACATTAATATGATATCGTATATGATCTTTTAACATTTCTTTGTTAATAATATCTTAGTATTATTGTTATTTCGGGTGTTAACTTACTCATTCTCCTTTATATGTTTTGTTACATAAGACTTGTTTGTTATGGATAAGTTGTATAATATTAATATCCCGAATGATATAAAGTCCATAAACATTATTTTTAATCATTAAATGAGAATTATTCTCAAATGGATATGATGGGGAATGAATCTCATCACATTCGTGGAGACGGTAGTCCCTACGTACGCACGAGCGACAATATCATTCTTTTGATATTAAAATAATATATAATTGGATGGTATATAATATATAAATAATCATTATCATGTTATATTTATTATTTAAATTAATTAAACATCATTATTATACCCTTCCAAATAATAATATATTGAATAACAATTACACCACGACGTGGAGACGGTAAGTCGTACGTACGCACGTATGGTAACATGTCATTCAAAGGATGGATAGAATACTGAATATGGTTGTACAATATTTATAATAACATCATAGTATATTGAAGATACTGGATTTATTATTTTATAATGGAAATAACAAAGTATGAAGAAGTTAAAAAAGAAAGGAACTTGAAAGAGGGTGGTGAAAACATTACCTCTTCTTCGAGTTCTTCCTATTGATTTGATAAAAAGGGCTTCTTAGGATGGATCTATGATAAAACTAAGGCCTCTAGATCAAATTGAGGGAAGTTTCAAGAATATTTGGGGAGGGTTTGGCCGAGCCAAAAGTCTTTCAAGGTGTAAATTAGAGAGAAGGGTGAGTTCCCTTTTATAAGAGGGGTGAGGGGAACCTTTGGAAAAGCTAGAAATTTTATTTTATAATAAATTAATATTCAGTTTATAGTGTCTCCAAAGGGGATTATTTAAAGGTTAAGGTGGTTATGGGTCAAAATCATTTCAATCAACACATTTTAGAGAGGTTTGTGTCCCTATATTAACCTTATCATTTATATTTAACTCTTAGTTAAATAGTTTGAAATTTACCATGTTTGTTTGTATTTTTATATTATATAGTTAATAAACATACTATATACGTCCAAGATACCTCCAAGTGGTACATTAATAATACACATTTTATTATATAAGTCCTTTGGCCGAACCTTATATTTTTAGGAATAAAATATCAATTGATAATATAATATTTATTTTAAAAACTCTTTTATGTCAATTTTGACACTATTGGGTATTTTGTTTTTGATAATTTCATAACAGCATTATTACTTTGAAAAAACATTATATAACCAATCCTAATATGTCATAGTTACCTAGAAAATTAGTGGAAGCCATAAAGAGTCTCAAATTACATTTTTTTATATTTATAATATCAATTATTTTGATATTTCCTTAATTAGGTAATTACTGCATCACCATTGTATCATAAATAAATTAAATTATTTAATGTCTAAAAATTATAAATAAAATACTATTATGTAGGAAATCTTTTTATATTTCTAATGAATATTTATAATCGAATATATCTTATGTATAACCTTGTATTAAAAAGGTTTTAGTAATTAAAATTTGATTTTAACTCTTTTAACTCTTCTTTGAATTAAATAATAATAAATGTCCTAATTTAATCCAAGTGGACCTAAATGATAATATTCTATTCCTAAGGTTGTTTTTGGTCGAGATACACATGTCCAATATAATTAGGACATGTTTTATGTTAATATTAATATCATTTTTACCCTTAATTACCCTATTTACTTTTAACCGAGGTAAATTAAAGTAAAAAGTTACTATTCACAAAAAATTATTTTTATCTTATTGAACCACATTTTACTCCTTGATATTAACTTTGTCTCTCAAATTTTTGAAATTACACTCACATAAATGGTAAAATTAAGTTTTATGTGAATTTCCAAATTCTCCTAGGAGGTGGGTAAAAGACGGTGAAAAGTTCCATAAAATTTTTTATATATGTAAAATTATTCTAAACTAACTCCAATGAATTACATTGAACTTAAATAGGTATTATGTATCCATTTTTACCTTAATTAAATTTAAATAGAATAAATAATTATTTGAATAAAAATTTGGTTTTAAACTATAACTTAGTTGTTTTCACTATTCATCAACAAATTGAACGTTTTTAGAAAAATACCAAAAATTCACCCTAGGCTAATTTCGATATTCCGAATCCAAAAATGAAGTCCATTTTGAAAGATAAAATTTATAAAATTTCAAAAAGTAAGTATTACTATTCATAATGGCTAGTTTGATTGGTTGTGGTGTGTGTTAGAACTCGAAGTCGCGTACAACACACGCTACTATATTATTCAAAGAGAAGTGTATCATGGAAGCTTGGGATGTTATAGGTAAAATATTGCTGATAAAAATATTTTTATCCGTACAAATATTTTAGCGAAGATAAAAATTCTTTTTATCATTGATTTTTTTGCACTGATAAATATAGATCTTAATCAGTGCTAAAATTTTATCACTAATAAAAGATATATTAAAATAAATTTTTTATAATTTTATAAATACTAAATATATATAATTATAAATTTTTATTTATATAAATACTTTTTTAAAAAACTAATAATTATATGTTTATAATTACTAAAAATATATAAATATATAAATATTGTAAAAATAAATTCATAAATATATCTATTTATATATTAATTGACAAATATATTTTTAACATTATTAGTGGATATATCATCTTAAATTCATGCATTTTAAATATTAGTGAAATTGATTAATTCTATAGGACTGTACATTAAAAATATGTAAAAACTTGTTAAGTTTTATTAAATAAATATAAATTATTAAACAAATATGGATATATATGTTTGAATGTATATTTATGTAAAGAAGAATACATATTTAAAATACTAAAACATAATAAATATATATAAACAAATAACATAAAATCATATAATTCAAAAAAAAAGTAAAAAAATATTAAAAATGAATGCCCAAACTCTAATAGTATTAAAAATAAATAAATAAAATTGAATGATTAAAAACATAATATATTAAATGTTTCATGTAAACCATGAAGTTTTAAAATATATTGAAATTTGAATAAATTACATAAATATTAGGTGTATGTGTTTCTAAATATTGTGTAAATATATTTGTCTATGCGTTTGTATATAAAATGCATTATATATATATATATACTTGAAATAAATGTAACACATGATGTTTTATATATATTAAATTAAAAAATCAAACAACGTTAAAAATGACTAAGACATTAATATGTTGTTAATTAACATTTTGTTCATTTTATATATATTTATATTCAATATATATTATTTATTATAATTTATAATTAATATATATATTATACTTCTTAATTTTGATTAATAATTATTTCATTTATATATATTTTAATAATGTTCTAATTTATTGAATTTTAATTTTTTTCATTATATATTTATTTATATATCTACTTTTAATATATAATATTTATAAATATTTATTATCCATATAAACATATATTATTTTTATTAATTTTTATCAATAATTATTTAATTAAAAAAATTAATATTTTTATTAATTTAATCATTTTAAATTTTTATTTATTTAAATTATTTCATCTCATTCATTCTACATATCTATATATTTAATATATAATATTTAATAAATTTGAAAAATTATATATATGTTTAATCATTTTTTATAATAATTATTTAATTAATGAATTTGCTAAATTTTTTAAATTTTATTTTCTGAACTTTTATCAGTGCTAATAAAGTGCTTATAAAGGTTACCATTTATCATAAATTTATTGCTAGTGCTCATAAAGGGTAAATTTTATCAGTGCTAAAAATAAAGTGCTCATTAAGTTGGCCTTTTATCAGCTCTAAACAAAATGCGCTGATAAATGGTACCCTTTACCAGCGCTTATTTTATCCCGAATAAAGATGGACTTTCTCAGTGCATTATTCTAGTGCTGATAAATGTTGAAACTCTTAAATGCTAGTTTTGCAGTAGTGGGGTGATCTAACGACCCATTTCAAAAACCCCAATACCTTAAAAATAATGCTTTTTGTTGTGATCGAGTTGTTGTTCATGAAATATATACAATAATAGCATTCATGCAAATGAAAAATACTCAATTGAAAACATAAGACACAATGAAGATATAGTCACACAAATCAGGTTTTCATGTGCTAACCAGTCCACCCCAACACATGACCTTACCTACCTTGACACTTTAGTAGAATCATGATTTTGAGTAGAACAATCAAACCCATTCTCAAATAAAAATTACTATAAATATTATATGAAGAATCATTAAAAATTTAGCATCATTAAATATGTATTTCATAACTTGCATCATATATAAATGAAAGTCCCACTGGATGGTATATGACTAAACATAAATAAAATAAACAACATGACCTCCTACCCAACTCGCATAACATCTTACCACATCCACAACATATATCACCTACTAACTAAAACATGCGTCCATGTCCAAGAAATTCCTATGTCCAAAGGTTAAACCGAAAGGTCTACTCACAAACATCGAAACATGTTCCATGTACAAGGTTATAAGGTTTTCTAATGACCCAATAGAAACCCCCTATGACTCAATAAAACAATGTTCTACTTTTATCAAGTAGATATACATGGAAAACATATAATAAGTGTATTCATGTATATGTGACACACTCACAAATAAATATCACATGAAATGAATATATGATGACATAGGTCAGGTCATTGTGAACTCACCAAGACACATCAGCACCTGACCCAAACTACTTTAGCACCATGTAGGAATCTCATTATTACTTACCCAAACACAAACTATACCAAAATATGTTGGTTATGGTGTCAACTGATTACATCCAACCCACACCAGAAGACCAAGGAATGGGACACTAAACCTCATCCCCCTACCCGAAGTAACATTCCACGTTCATATGTCAATAATCCTCTACCCATCCATTATCACATGAGACAGGTCCATCATACATGCATCATGTAGCACCATGACATTTCCCCTAGAACATCCCTTGACATAATCATCACAAAAGAGGTCAAAAAAGTCACATCACCCCATCCTCACATACTCAAGGAAGGTCACCATAAGCACACCCACCCAACCTCAAAAACTTTGATTGGGTGACAATAAAGTACACCAAACCATCCCCATGGAATCAAGGGAGGTTAAGATCAATAACATTGACCCATACACGTGTACATTGGGGATGTAATAATCAATGACATGAACCCATCCACCTAAAATCTGGGAAGACCATAAAATATCCTTCAAAAAATGGAGATAAAGGTCGTTGGAATGTAGTAAAAGGATGATTATCCTATTTGGACATGTGGGGAAAACATAAAAATTAATGCACAATATCACTATGTCGTTTTCGTCAACACTAAAAGTAAGTTAGACCTCTAATTTAATGTATTAAATCTGAGTCTATGAAAATATTTAGAGATTAAATACTTTGATTACTATGAATATATTGTTCATTGTTCCCTTAAGATTGATTTAGACATTGGAGACTTTCTATAGTCTCATGAGGATAGAGATAAAAAGAATAAAATGGAGTGTAATTAAAAATGATCAATGGATAAATCCCATGTAGGATAGAAAAACCAACTACCCATGTGTAAAAAATAGGAGAAGAAGTATCCTAGAAAATTTCTTGAGGAAACCAAGAGACTCTTAAACTATGAAACATAAGGATACTAAGGAAATAAATGTCAATGTGAGATGAATAACTCCACTAAGATAATGTAATAAAAGAAGGTTCAAATCAATACTCATCTTATAGACTAGGGTTTCTACTGTAAGGAACACTGGAATAGTGAAATTGAATTCCCAAAGGCAAGGGTTGTTGGATAAAATAAAAAATAACAACCTCCAAGTCCTATAGAGTAGAGAAGTAATATTATATCACTAAAATTGAGGTAGATCCTGAAAATAATATGGTGAAAGGTATGCTAGTTATTTACTCAATAATAGAAAAAAATACTATTTTATTCTATTTATATTCATTCATTCATTTCATGAAAGTTTATGATAAAAATTCCAACACCACCTAAAAACATGGAGGTTGAGTTGTATATGAAAACGAAAAATGGTGCAATAATTATATCCCAATTATATAACTCATCCCCAACCAATGTTTATCGACTGAATCTTATAAGAAATATTATCATACCTCCTTTAGCGCAATTTGATTCTACATTTTGTTTGGATTAGTTATCCTTAAATAAATTTGACATCAAATTCTGGAGATTGATATCACTCTTTATATCACAGGCCATCCTATGATTCGATAAAAGTGTAAGGTGGATAATGAATCTCCCATTGAATCTTCTCCTCAATAATTGATATTATCACCCTATGAGAAAGACGATCTAGCTCAAATGATTGATACAATGTAAAGGATCATACTTGAATACATTCTCACTATGAGGGTATAATTATATATTTTCTAGAGAGTTGTATGACCTTACTCCTCAATAATGTATTGATTTATCAATTAAAATTATACCTATATCTCTAGGCATATCCAAAACTACTTACAAAAAGTCCACTATTGAGTTCACTTAATTGAACAATTAATTAAAAGAAAATCTAGAAAAGGGATTTATATGCCATAGTTCTTTATCCAAGAGTGCACTAGTTCTCTTCATCAAGATAAAGGATAAGTCAATGTAACTCTATATTTATTATCATGAACTCAAAAAAATAAATAATAATAAAGAACATTTATTCCCTAAAATAATTCGATAACTTTTTTGATCGACTACATGGGCCCCTGTAATTTCAAAGGAGGAATTTCAGTCAGGATATCACCAATTAATGGTGAATAAGGAATAAAATTCCAATAATAACCTTCAAACAATGTGGTCTCACCCAAATTTACCCTAAAGGTATGCGGTCGTTGTACTACAGGTAGGGGTTGAATCCATAGGGACCGAAGAAGAAACCTAGAGACACTCTGATTTTGGAGAGATTTTTCCATGGAGTGGCCAACTATTTGGATTTATTTGATTTGAAACTAGTGATTTAATTTAAATAAGAAACATACAATTACTTAGTCTAAAACAATTAATGGAGATAAGTTGATCCTAAGTTGTTACTAAGGTTAGATTGGATGTATTTATTTTCTTATAAAGTTTCAGTTCACTAATATAAGACGTATCCACAAAATGATATAATTACCCAACATCATTCACCAATTTAATCATTATGAAATTACAAGGCTAATCTCTAATTCACATAGAGGATCAATTTAATGATCACTCCAAGGAATTGTATTGTACTAGCACTCGAAATGTGTCATTGTTAAAGTTGGCGAAGATGAAAAAGAAAATAATCATCAAATGGAAATACTAAATTAATGAAATGATTACAGAATTTTAGATCATAAAATAACATCCAATCTACACCATGAAACTCCCTAGGACAAACCCATAAGTTTTTATCCCTCCATTGATTCTATGATCTCAAAGGCAGCGGAAATTAGACTCATAGGGGTGGAATTGATGAAGAAAAATAAAACAATGAAATGATCACTCCACCGTTGTGTGAATAAATTCACAAGTGTTGGTGTGAATAAGATCACACCATGGGGAAAATTTATCAATGAAAAAATAATAATAAAACAAAAATAGGAAACAAATAACTTTTATAAAGAACTTATGTAATTCAAACAACTTACATGAGAATGAAGAACGATTACAACATCAAATTGACAGCATAACATTACAATGAAACAAAGCACCAAAGATCCCTAAATCTTCCACCACTACTGCCTTAAATAGGAAAAAATGAAGCCTTGGGTTGATCCACCACTCCCCAAGTCTCTTTAATTAATTGTGGGAGGCCAAAGTGGGTGTACATTTAATGTAGAGGAGACTTTTCAACACTTGCCTTGAAGTGGGATCCAGCTTGCATCCACCGAACAGAGGCGCCGAATTCACCTTCTAGAAAGCCGAATAGGAGTGGTCTATAGAATACTCAAATTAATCCCTGCATGTCCCCTAATATCCTGTAAAAGTTTATCCCAAAATACGTTTTTGTTTTCGAGATATGATCTAAATGGTGGGTGGTTTTTCTGGGCTGCGGAATCTGGGCCAGAATTACATCTTCAACTTGGGCCACATGAAGCTCCATTAAAACATGAGAATTAACTTTTTACACTGTTGAATTAAATGTTCCCCATGATTGCATCTGTCTATAGTTAATTTTTGAGACTATTTAGTCTTTAATCATGGCCGGTACAGTACTTTTATTGGGTTGTTGCCAGCTCACTTCGCCCAGAATGTGGTTGGTTCAAAGCCTACTTTGGTAGTCTTCCAAATTGAATCTCCAAGTGCTCCAAAATAATGAATTGTTCCTTATATCATGGAAGACAAGAAAATAAAATATGAAAACGAAATAAAGACCATTTGGTGTTTTATGAGATGTTCAAGAATGTACCATGAAATACTACATTTTAGGAAAGAATTGAAATCATGATGTGAAATGATGTTCAAAGTGTAAAATTCACTAAAATGGTATTTATGAATAACAAATCACATGAAAAATATATAAATTAACAATTAATATTATCCTATTCTAGTGGCTAATCACAACCCCCCAACTTAAGTTTTTCTAGTCCCGAGCAAAATATATCTCACAAATATGAAATTCGAATTACCTTTTCCAAAAACATTTTAATAAATATTTCTCACCCAAAGACCTCATACCAAAAAATTATGAAACCCATAAAAATCATTTAAAACAAGAAAAGTCTAGAGTCATAACCCAAGCCCAAGCTCATTCCTTTGTTCAAATTCATTTCCATATTTCATCCAATTTCAATTTAGCTTGACGAAGTGTTGTGCATCACAATAGACATGTGGGTTCATCTTCATTCAAAGGGGGAAAATATGGAAGTGCTAAGAAGAATGAAATTTTCATATTAAGATGAGTATTCGTTTTTTTCTTTTTTTATTTTTGTTTTTTTTTGTTTTTTTTTTGTTTTTTGGTTTTTTTTTTGCAATTTTTCCATGGTAATTGAAATTGAATTCAATTGAGTCAACCAATGTATCAAGACTTTTCCGATAACTCCCATGCTCAAAGTCCAAAGGGTACCAAGTGAAGCTAACATACTCGGGAATCGTCTCGAGTTTACTCAATCAAAAATAAACTCAAATTACCACAAATAGAGATAAAATTCCCAACTCCGAGTCAAAAAACTATAAAGTCACGATCCACAACTTCTGAAAGCTACGCATTAGATCATTTCATTTCCCCATGCGCAAATTGATTTTTTTTGAATACTCGTGTTAAAATTAAAATGATCACCAAACCTATTCCATAATTATGGAACCCCAAGAACTCAAATTAAAACCCCCCAATCTAGAGGACATGTATTGTGTTTTTTATTAAATAGAATAAAATATAATGGTGAAAAATAACATCGGACAAACGAACTTTCCAAAATCTCTGCACATAAACCTAAATATGCATTAAAATCAGAATCATGGTATGAAAAATTATTTGATATCCAATTTCAGAGTTTGCAATGTGTGTTATCATGTTTAAGTTTAATGAAATTTTTCCTTCCACACATTGTTTTTCACACAAGATCAAAAAATTTATTTCATCTCTTCCCAACATAGAATAACATTATCCCAAGTGTTTAATGAAAATAAAAATTAGAAGGGGGTAGTATAGGAGTTCAAAGAGGAAATTGAAAATGATAAACATTTAACAAATTCACCTGGGTTTGGAATTTGAAGCTCCTGATGCTCCAGAGTACTCCTTTGATCTCTTGGGGGACGTAGGAACCTCTTTGATTGAACATGTATAACCCAAAATGCTCCTTGAACCATACAAAGAAGAAAAAACTAGACAAAACAAACAACACAATGATTTATTTAATTCCTTCTATCATCATTTTTATGATTTTCCCTATTTGTTTGTTTTTTTAAATCAAACTAATAATACATTGTCTTCTTTTAAATTTTTGAGAAAGGTATTACTCAGGGATCACACCGTGTGACACGAATGAATACGGTTCTCCCCTTTCATAACAATCAAAACTCATAAATGAAGAACAGGTCAACAGTCTAAATTTTTTTTAACCTACAAAAACATAAATAAAATAAAATAAACTGATGATAAATTTTCTTCTTTTAAATTTCTGGGTAAGGTATTACTCAGGGATCACATCATGTGACACGGATGAATACAGTGCTCCCCTTTCATACCCATACATACTCATAAAAGAAGAACATTTCAAAAGTATAAGGTAGAATAAAATTATATCAAAATGATCCCCTAGTACTATTTGAAATATAATGTTTATTAAAACCACAAAATTATTTGAAACTTGAAAACCACAGGTTGCCTCCCGTGAAGCGCTTAATTTAACATTTTAGCTCAACTTGAACTTCCCAACTTATCCAATTCCAACTTTAAAAATTTTAATTACATCATATTTCTCTACTTCAACATGATTGAGAATGTGTATCCCTTGTGGTTGGTAAAAAGATTTTGAATTTGATTCATGAACAATGCTATTTTCTAAAATAAATGGGAAAATCCAAGGAATATCAGAAATGGTTGATATTTTTTCTTTTGTAGTATTTCCTAATAAATAAAATATCAACAACCCTTTTTGGGTTTCATGAGATGAATAAATGAAAACCTCAAGATCTTTCTCAACACAAATGATGGGATACTCGAGTGGGGAAGGGAGGAAAATGATTTTGAGTTTGTGTTGATTGAATTTTCTTAAAGCAGATTGGAAATTTGAATCAAAATCAGTTTCATCTAAAAAAATTAGAATTAATAGGTTCCTTATAAAAATATGATTCATCCCAAAAGGTGTCCATTTGAATTCTAGGAGTGGGTATGAGCTCAATGTTTTGGATTTATTCTAATGGTTCAATGATCGGTGGTCCTAAAAATTCACTAATGGAGCCATGTTCAGGAAACTCAATCCACGATCTCAATTTATTATCTATTGAATTCAAAAAATCAATTTCATCCTAATTTAAACACTCTTTAGCTTGACTTTTAACATTATCTGACCAATTCAATTCATTATCTAAATCTGAATTCCCAAATTCTAAATTGAGTTCTTCCCATGTTTTAATGTTTTGTAGTTCTAACCTCAAAGATGAAACCTCAGAATTCATTATCTCTATTTGATTACATGATTGTTAAAGAAATGATTGAGGAATGGATAGAATGGGACGTTGAACATTATATACTTCACTAAGATTGGACTCTTCAATCATCCTTGAGATGGCAGGAAATTGAACATTTATACATTCATTATCCCATTGATTATATGTCTCATTGGGTGCAGGGAAATCATTCAAGGGTTGATCAAAGTAATTACCTAAGTTTTTTTATTCCCAAAATTTATTTTCAATTTGAATCCAACTTTATTCTATGTTGGGGTATTGCTGAAGATAATACATTAGATTAGAGAGAGATTTGGATTTCAGATTTTTAAGACACAAAAAAAAAAACAGAAAGGGGAAGAGAGAGGACAAATGGAGGTCAAAAAAGAGAATTTTGGGTGAGAAATGAAATTAAGAATCTAAGGTGACTTACTTGGGTCCCCAGAAACAGCGCTAAAATTTGGTCTCGCCCAAATTTACCCAACAGGTATGCGGTCGTTGTAGTACAGGTAGGGGTCGAATCCACAGAGACCGAAGACGAAACCTAGAGACACTCTGATTTGAGAAAGATTTGGCTATAGAGTGGCCGACTATTTGGATTGATTTGATTTGAAACTAGTGATTTAATTTAAAGAAAAAAACATATAATTACTTTGTCTAAAACAATTAGTGGAGATGAATTGATCCTAAGTTGTTACTAGGGTTAAAATGGATGTATTTATTTTCTTATAACGTTTCAGTTCACTAATTCAAGAAGTATCTATAAAATGATATAATTCCTCAACATCATTCACCAATTTAATCCTTACGCAATTCCAAGGATAATTTCTAATGTACTTAGAGGATCAATTTAATGATCACTCCAAGGAATTGGATCATACTAGCACTCGAAATGTTTCATTGTTAAAGATGGAGAATATGAAGAAGAAAATAATCATCAAATGGAAATCTTAAATTAATGAAATTATTATAGAATTTTAGATCATAAAATAAAATCCAATCTTCCTCACACAACTACCTAGGACCAACCCATAAGGGTTTATCCCTCCATTGATTCTATGATCTCAATGGAAGCGGAAAGTAGACTCAAAGGGGTGGAATTGAAGAAGAAAAATAAAACAATGAAATGATCACTCCACCGTTGTGTGAATAAATTCACAAGTGTTGGTGTGAATAAGGACACACCATGGGGAAATGGTATAAATTTGAAATTTAGAATAAAAGAAAATGAGAAAATGAAGAACTTTTAAAAAGAACTAATGTAATTCAAATAACTTACATGAGAATGAAGAACGATTACAACATCAAATTCACAGCATAACATTACAAGGACACAAAGCACCAAAGATCCCTAAATCCTCCACCACTACTGCATTAAATAGGAAAAATGTAAGCCTTGGGTCGAGCCACCACTCCCCAAGTCTCTTTAATTAAATGTGGGAGTCCAAAGAGGGTGGACATTTAATGTAGAGGAGACTTTTCAACTCTTTCCTTGAAGTGGGATCTAGCTTGCATCCATCGAACAGAAGCGCCGAAATAACCTTATAGAAGTTCGAATTGGAGAGTTCCATAAAACACTTAAATAAATCCATGGATGTACCCTAATATACTGTAAAATTTCATCCCAAAATACTATTGTTTTGCGATATATGATTTAAATGGTGGGATGTTTTTCTGGGCCGGGGAATCTGGCCCAGAATTGCATCTTCAACTTGGGCCACCTGGAACTCCATTAAAAAATTCTAATTAGCTGGGGACACTGTTGAATTAAATTTTCCCCATGATGTCTTCTATCTCCAGTTAAAGTTTGAGACTCTTTAGGATTGAATCATGGCCTCTATAGTACTTTTATTGGGCTGTTTTCCAGCTCACTTCGCCCAAAATGTGGTTGGTTTAAATCCCACTTTGGTGGACTTAAAAATTGAATCTCCAAGTGCTAAAAAATAATGAATTTTTCTTTATATAATGGGAGACATGAAAATAAAATATTAAAATGAAATCAATACCATTTGGTGTTTTATGAGATGTTCAAGAATATACCATGTAATGGTGCATTTTAGGAAAGAATTGCAATCATGATGTGAAATGGTGTTCAAAGTGTAAAATTCACTAAAATGGTATTTATGAATAAAAAATCACATGAAAACTATATAAATTAAAAATTAATATTATCCTCTTCTAGTGTCTAATCACAAGGTATAGATGCTTTGAATTCATAGTTATTCCCATCAGACTCATTAATTCGCAAGCAATATTCATGTACTAAAATGAATAGAGTATTTAGAGATTACCTTGAATAATTTATGGTTTTATTTATAAATTATATTTTTAAATACATCAAAAGTTTTAAGGATCATTTAGAATATTTTAATAGTATGATAAATACATTAATAAATGAGAATTTATATGAAAAGTACAGTAAATGTGAGTCCTAGAAGGTGGAAGTATCAATTTTGTGTATGTTATCACCAGAAAATAGATATTTGTAGACCCATTTAAGATAAATGTGATTGAGGAATGGTATATAACAGTATTTATAAAAATAATTGTAGATTACTCATTTTAATTGAGTATTGTTGGTGATTTTTGAGAAAATTATCATGATTTTTATACCCTATAGAAATTATGACATAGATGGGATTGGATTTTTTCTACACCAATGAGTGTAGATAGTGCTTCGAGGAATTAAAAAAAGAGGCATATCACTACAACAGTACAAATTCTACCTTCATGTTTGGAACTTTTATTGGAATAAAATGATTCTTATGAAGGGTCTTGGGTTTTGTAATAATGAAAAATGATAAATTGGTAACATAATTCTAAAAGTAGTTGAATGTTCATGGGAATAGATACCAAATGAATGATCTGTAGTTTTCAGTAATGATCTTCACATTAAAAAATTTGTAGCATTATCTATATAGAGAGAAGTGTGAAATATATAAGGATTATACGATTCCAAAATAAATTTTCACATAAATTGATATTTATATATTCTTGATAATACAGTTAGAGATGATCAATGATTATGACGAATCAATTCACTACCATTCGATGAAGGAGAATAATGTAGAATATGATTTATATAAAAAGGATCATGTAACCTTATATTTTTTGAGTATTGATAATGATAAGATCATATTAGACATTTAAATTATAGACAATGAAGTCATAAAGGAAATAATATCTTTATTTATTTATCAAATGATTTCTCAACCATCCCTTTTAGAGAAGATAAAGGATGCTCAAAAAGATGATGTGAAGATATAAAACTATTTAGAATCTATAAGAAAATGATAATCCTCACAGTTGAAAATTGATACATAAGTTGTTTTAAAATTTGGGTCATGAATATGTGTACCATAAAATCCTAAGATAAAGAAGGAGTTACTAAATGATTCTAATAGCTCGGCAATATTTATTGACCAAGGAAGAAAAAATATTGTTGGAACCTCCTTGTTTTAATAGTCACAAAACATTGTTCTTATGTTTTTAATAAATGTAATGTTTTATGACTGTTTGTTAATTTATAAAACATAATTTTGAATAATTTTTTTTATTTTAAATATTTGGGGTTGAAGCCTCATTTATTATTTTAAATCGAAGACCTCTTTCAAACTGGGTAGAGGGGGACCCATTACATATCCCGAAGGCCCAAGACCAAGTGGTCTAAATACAAGGCCTGAAAGCACATTTTTTTGCCCAAAGAGCCCTTCGGTGAATAATACTGCTGCAGTACTCATGCTGCTACAGTACCGCCATCACTACAGTCCTTCTATAGTGCCTCCTCCACTACAGTGTTATCGCTACTATAGTACTGGGGCTGCTACAATACTACTACAATGACCTACTACAGTACCCCTAGAAATTAGTCCCTGTCCGGATTTGATCTCGGGTCTTTTGGATGCCAAGTAGAAGCCTTTACCACTTGGTTACAGGCTCATTGGCATAATTTTGAATAAAATTGGATATGTTCTGACAAGTTCAATATCTAGTACAATTCTACTTCCTTAATGAATTTTCCATCTCCATAGACAAGTTGTCATCAGGTGTGACACTACCAGTTATGTGCTACCATTAGAATGTGCCACTATAAGGCATGCCACCACCAGGCTTGTGCTATCACCAGGACATGCTAACAGGAGAGCCCTGATACTAGTAGCCTATTATTTCATTTACATTATAAGTACCATTACCCTCCTGATACTGCCAAGTTTTTCTACCGTCGAGTTTTTCTGCAACCAGAAATCACCTACTACCAGCTCTATGTTGACGCCAATCACGTTAATTACAGGCATGCTACTGCTGAGTCAATCCAATGCAGACCATTCCACCCTCATCCTTCTACCATTTATTTTCTTCTATATTTTAATTTAATTCTTCCAAATTAAATTTCATGGAATTTAATATAGAGGGTTTATTTAATGATTTTTCCAACCCATTACATTGATGCATTAGAGATAGGTGAGAGGTTTAATATGAGGATCCTGAAAATCATTCTGATTATAATTCAATGGGGATTATAACCTTAAGTTTTATATATTTTTTAATTACTACCTCATGCATCTACGCGAAAGGATTGAATGCATGACTTATAGACTGAAATCATAGAATTTCATTCGGATGTGCAAGAGTGGAGTGTAAATAAGATCTAGATACATTCCTATAGAGAGAAAATGGAACTTCACGACACTCTATTTCTTGAAACATTCAGAGAAAATATTAGAGTTTCTCACTGGGAAAACTCTAAGGACCCTCAAGAATCAAGAGCATTATAAACCGGGAAGCACTTCATTTTTTAATCTCTATTTATTTTCTCTCATTTTTTATACATTTGATCATTGTATTTTTTTTACTCAATATATTTACATACACTAACTATCATACATGAAATGGAGAATACCTATTTTTATCTCTATAGAATTTTATTTTTTTACCCATGGTAATTATAGGAGAGGTCCCTTTGAGTCTTTTATAGTTTTTATGACCACGTATAATAGTGGAAGAGGATTTGAGCCTATACAAATTGACTTTTTGAAAGTATAACTGATCTAGATTATAGATCAGATTATTGGTTATAAGAATTTTTAGGGCAGTATGTGATTACTAATTGGAAAATATTATGTATCAACTTATGACTGAACCCCTTGTTTATTCGATTTTGTGTTTGTGTTTTTTTCATTATTTTAAATCTTTAACAATATTTGTTTTTTAAACAATAAAAAATATACTTTAGTAGTTTTTTTAATATATGTTCGTATATGTATTTGATTAAGTAATTTGATATCAAGAATTAAATTAATTTATCATATTATTTTAACTAGGCCCTAATTAAGCATTAAGAAATCCTTTAAAAGGTAAAATTTATATTAAACAGTTGTTTTGATTATTTAGGTGATTCAAATTATATTAGGTGGTTAAATTAAAATTAGTTTTCATAGAAATTTTATTGGGTACTCAATTCACTACCCTCTTGAGTTACCCACTCTGAACAAAATTTTGATTTAAGGGATTTAAAAAAATATTTCAACTGTGATTTTATTTTCATTTAAAGCTATCAAATTTGTATTATTTATAAATTTAGTACTTTAGAGATAATATAAAGAGGGATCTATATCCAAAATAACGCTTCATTTTAAGGGAAATAACTATGATCAGTAGAAAATTAAAATTAAAATGAATCTAGAGAGTATAGATGTTGATATATGGACTGTGATTGAAGATAAATATGATTTATCTAAAAATTTTAGATTTTCTTGTAGTAATGATACTAAATATTCTTATAATAATAATAGTAAATACCTGAATTCCATGTAATGTTCATGTGGTTATGATGAATTTAATTGAATATCTTCTTGTAAAACTTTTATTGAAATTCGGGACACTTTAGATGTTTCTCATTTGAGATCATCAAATGTCAATGAAAAGTGATTAAATTCCTATATAATTAAATATTATACTTTTAATATGGATCTTGATGAGCCTATTTATAAAATGAATCTTAGGATTAATGATATCAGGAATACAATGTACTTACTAGAGAAACCTATTTCTAATAAAGACCAAGCGATGTTCATATTGACATGCCAACTAGATTGTTGGGGAGGAACCTAAATATCAATCAATGTATCATGTGATGTATTTAAGACATATGTTAAGGAGATAATTGTAAATATGATGATGTTCTAGGAAAAACTCAAAGTCAACTGGGAAGGGGAGGATAAACCAACATGATAATTTTTAGCCTTCAAATTTAATGCTTCAAAGTGGTGAAAATTCAAGATGGCAGTTCAAGTAATGAAAAATCCCCTACTGACAGTGATGAACAAGTTTCTACTGTAGAAAAAACATTTAAAAAGTTTTATAATAAGAATAATTTATTTAGGAAACCAAGATATAAAGCCAAATATGATAATGCAGTAAATTGTATAAATTATTAATGAAAGATGGTGCTTAAAAAGAATTGATCTTCTATGAGTATACAAGTAAAGGGAGTGTCAAAGATGATTTTCCTAAGAAGAAATAAAAAGGTAAATATGATGATAAGGATACGATATATATGAAATAAATTAAATAAACTTTTAGTGCTTCTAAATAAATCTCTATTGATTCAGACACAACCCAAGAGGATAAGAATGAAGAGCTACCATGTGTTTTAAGACAAACACATCTGAGGTATCATATGTTTTCCTTCTTCTCTTATACATATTTATAATTATTTTGGGGATGAAAAAAATTATTAAAACATTTAAAATGAATATATTTTCAAATAATTTAATATTTTTTAAGATATATTTAATGAACATAAGCAAAGACATATAAAATTATAAAGAAATATCATAATTTAACAACTAGTTTTCAAACAGATCTTGGTGTTAGAAAAGAAAAAAACTATAAAATATTAAAAGAGAATATAAAATTAAAATTTTGAAATTAGAAACTAAATAAATATCTTTAAATATTCACCGATGGGATAAATACTCTTACAAATTTTTTTTTAAGGAAAACATATCCCAGATATACAATTTATTTAGGGTATCGACCTAAAAAGAGGTGTAATATTAATAATAAATTCATTTTTAGTTCTAGTTCTCCATATAGTTTTTATTTTTCTAGACATAAAAAATTATTTATTTCTAAAACATTAAAATCTACGTATATGAAACCTATTTAGAAAAAATGGGTTCCATAATCTTTAATAGCTAACATTACTATACCCAATAATATTTGGGTACCAAAATGATTTTTGGTGTTAAAGTTTTCTTATAGGGAACATTATTGAAGAGATATTTTAAGAATTTGTGTTTCATGTACAGTGGTAGTGCTAGAAATATGACTATAGATTATTCATGTTTCAAGAGTCTAACTAAGGTGGATGGTGGACATGTATTTTTTGTGATAATTTCAAAGGGAGAATTATCATCGTTTGTCAAATAGGTAATTCTAATACGGTTTTAATTTAAAAAGTATGATTCATAAGTGGTTCTGCATATACTCGTCATAGAATATAACATCTATATGATGATGGTATTCATGTGAAATATGAAAATAATGCTTGAAATTTTTTTGACTCTAGAATGTCCTATGTTTTTACTACCATAATAAATGAAAATGCTTATGCTTCTTATTTGGATTCATCAGTTTCTCCAAATAATTCTTGTCTAAGTGAATTTCAACATGAATCTTGGCTTTGGAATAGGAGACAAGAACATTGAAATATTCACACTCTTAGAAAGATCACTAGGAAAGGGTTTGTTAATGATCTATCTAAACAATATTTTTAAAATGATAAAGTATATAACCCATGTAAAAAAGGGAAACTGTACAAGATCTATTTCAAATAAAAGAATTAAGGTTCAACTTTCCAACCCCTATAGTTGGATCACGTGGACTTTCTTGGACCTTATATATTTTATATCCTAAATAAGAATCACTATCATTATGTCCTTTTTTATTACTTTTATAGGTATACTTTGGCATTATCTCTAGATCACAAAAGAGAATCCTCCTATTATTATACCAAATATTCTAAATATTTAGAAAATTTTAGTTGATTTAGAATTAAAACCTTAAGAAGTGATCATGGACATTAGTTTGAAAATCAAGAAATTAATTTTTTTTTCTCACAAAGTGGATATAATTACAACTTATTTCTCTTAGTACCCCACAAGATAATGATGTTTTATAATGAATAAATAAGACCCTTTATGAAATTTACTGGAATATGCTTTATGAGTATGACCTTCCTATTTATTTTTGGGAAGAGGATATGAATAAATCATATTATATAATCAATAGAGTTTTAATTAGACCTCTATTAAAGAAAACTCTTTATGAATTATGTAATGGTAAAAATACAAAGGTGAATTACATTAGATTTTTTTGTTACAGAGTATTTATTATTAATACTAAGTAAAATATTGAAAATTTGCTTCCAAAATCATTGACTGATTTTTCCTTGGTGATTCGACATCTAGAAAATAATACAGGGCATTTAATAAATGAATCATGATTTTTGAAGAATCATTTCATGAAAAAATTTATGAAAAAGATTAGTATGAGCCTAATAACCCTTTAGAAAACAATGAGGAATATTTTTAAACTTTGAACATAAATTCTATACTTTCTGATAGTTTTGTGAAATAAGCACAAAAATCATCCATTTATGGAGAAAAACATGAAGCTAAACATGTATATGATCTTGATATAACCATCCATTGTTTATCAAGATTTGTTAGGACACAATTATATTATCCTCTTGATTTTGTAGTCTGAGGCCTAGATATATCTACACAAACAAGATATTCCCTTTGAAATGAAGTTGAAAATCAAGAATTATTTTTGCATCTTGATCCTAAGAACATTAATGATGAAATTAATGATGAATTATGGGTAATCTAAATGCAAGAAGATCTCAATCAGTTTAAAAGAAATAATTTTTGGGAACTTATAGATATACTGATGTACACTCTGACTATTTGGACTAAGTGTGTGTTTAGAAACAAAAGTTGATAAATCAGGCATTATACTAATAAATAAATCCAGATTAGTTTCACAAGGATAAAGTTAAGAATAAGATATTGAATATGAGGAAACATTTTAACTGGGGGATATACTTGAATCCAATGGAATATTTCTTTCCTATGAAGAGAATCTTAATTTCAAACTATATCAAATATAAGCCAAAAGTGTATTTTTAAATTTTTATATTGTTGAGGCTGTTTTTATGGAACAACCCTCTAGGTTTCAAAATACTCATACTATAAATCATGTTTTTAAACTAAAAAGATTAATATGGTTTAAAATAGGATCCCAGATCTTCATATGATAGGATTGAAGCTTTCTTAATTTTTACAGTTTTTCAAAAGGTGTAGCTGGTCCAAATCTTTTATAAAAAGAAATTAGAAATTTTTTTAGAAATTAAAATATATTTCCATGATATTATCATTACAGTTTCTGTAAATTATTTATATATTGATTTTTTTAAAATGATGAAAAATGAATTTGAAATGAGTTTTATGGGTGAATATAAAATATTTACTGGTTTTTAAAATTACCACAAAAAAAGATGGAATTATTTTAAACCAAATAAAGTACACTAAATATTTTCAAAAACATTTTGGTTTGGATAGAACTAAAAGCAGTGATACTCCCAAGAGTACTCCCTATAAGCCAGATCTTGATGAATATTGAAAACTAGTGGATCTAACCAGTTACAGAGCTATGATTGGGATGTTTTTATACTTAATTTATAATTGAACTGATATTATGTTTAAGTTGTTTATGTGTCCCTATTTTAAATAAAACCCTCAATATCCTCATTTACATTTTCATAAAATTATTTTTCAATACCTATAATATAAATCCAATTTAGGACAATTCTACCCTAGAGTAAAAGCATTTGACTTAGGAAGTTATTTTGATGCAGATTTTGGTGGCCTTAAGTTAGAGAGAGAAATAACCTCTAGAACATGACATATATTGGAAAATTATATAGTGTCTTGGTTTGGTAAAATAAAAAATTAGGATGCATTATCTGCTACTAAATCTAAAAACATAGTTGAAAGGAGTTTTTGTGCACAAATGTTTTTGGATGAAACAAACTTTTCTAGACTATGGATATCAATTTAGACATCTCCGTAAAAAATTTCACAACACAAGTGCAATAAATTTTTAAAAAATATTTTTTCTCATTCTAATAAAAATCTTGTTGATGTAAGACATCACCATTTGATAGTCAATTATTAAAGGGGTGATATTTCTCTAGAATTGTTAGGAACTGAACACCATCTTGCTGATATTTTTGTAAAGGCCTTGAATTTTGGGAGATTAAACTAAATAAAATATTAATTACTTACGATAAATTTTTATCAGTCTTTAATCTTGGAGGATCCACCATAGGACAATCCACTTTTGGACAAGACACTTTCGAACAAGCCACCATTGTACAAGACACAATTGGAAAACCACCATTGGATAATCCACTAATCGAAAAGCCACCATTGGATAATACACTATTGGACAATCAACTATTGTACAAGCCACAATTGGAATGATCCAACATTGGAATGAACTATTGTTTGAATGATCCACAATTTTAATGATCCATCGTTGGGTGATCTATCTGTCTATGTTTCTTTGTTTCGATTGAATACCTATTTTTATACCATTACTAATTTTATGTGTTAAAATTTTTATTCAATTTAATGATTTATATTTTATTACATTTTTTAAATTCAAATCCATAAATGATAAATATGGCTTAAAATATAATTTTGAGTCACTCACTCTCGCCTCCTCCATTCGAACCATTTAAACTTTCCTTTCTCTCCAAACCTTCAACATTTTCACAACCTTACTTGAACCTTCATTTCACTTCCATGGTTAGAGTTAAGTATTCTACAGTGTTATCTCCCCAATAATCAAGGCCTAAAATTAAGTATATAGGAGAACTTAGTTGAGATATTTTTGAGCTTAGGAACTCAAAGCTTGTGACTAACGTCGTTATTTTTAAAAAGTAATTGGTTGTTAAATGGTTGTTATCTAGTAATTATTTAGTGATCAAGGTGATATAGGAATATGGGGGGGATATAATGGTTCTCTATAGTTGAAATAACATCATATCCTAGTCTAGTTCCTTTGTTCTATCAATATGTAGAGATAAGTTTTGTAGAAAAAAAAGGATTCTAATAGAAGTGTGATTGATGGAAAAGTGGTGAGATTTTCTTCGAAATAATGGGAAATGTAAGTTAATGTTCCCCATAAATAAGTTTTTTAGGAATATAATATATATATATATATATATATATATATTATCATTTATAGTGAGTCATTTTTTATGAGAATAATTTTCTGTAGAAAACGGGAGATAGTACTTTGAGAAGGTCTGTTTAAACTGAGATGGATGGTGAATGGAGATTTTTGTTCAAGTTCATTTAACATATCTTATGTCCCAAGAAAGGGGGATTTAGTAGAATAAGATTTTATAATGTGTATCTTATACTCCTTATTAAATTATGGGATATTATTCATATCTATAGATACCTCGTGTTCATCAGGATCAAATGTGAAAGTCATATTCCATGTCTAGTTATCTCATTTACCCTAAGTTTATTTAATCCAGTCTAGAAACCAAAGGATTGGTTGATGGGTAAGAGGAAGATGAAGTGAAGTGATGTGGTTTCTTATTGACTAAATCTACTTATAAAATGATGGAATTTAATTTCAATACTTGGATGGAAAAGTGGGTTGAAGATAATGACAAACTCTCTGAGGATTTGAATTATGTAGAGAATCCTACTAGACCCAAAAACTATATTGATCCTAGATTTGACCCGGATGAGATAGAGGATTATTTATTTTAGGAATAAAATGTTCAAGAGGATGTTTTTGTGGATAATGAAAAGGAAATGGCTGGTGACCCTAATATCCTTAAGATCCTTATAATGCCATATGGATCTGTAAGTACTCCCATTTCCCTCTCTGTAAAAGAGATTTAATTAAGTAAAAGAGATGATAATTAAGAAAAGACTGAGTTCACTGGAGATGAATATATTAGTAGTTCCTCTAATTATTCAAATTAATTTTGAGGTTTCTCATGATGAAAATTGAGAGGATGGAGATAATGGAAATGATGGTGAGGAGATTAGTGGTGATGAGGATGATGTTGCTCGAGAATAATCATAACATCTAGACGTAATTAGTTTAATTTTAGTTAGGTATATAGAAGTACCTTGTTCAGATATATTTATGTCTACAAAGAGATCAGTTTAAGATTATATAATAGATGATGCTTCCTTTTTTAGAGGTGAAACCAGAGTAATTTTTGAACAGGAGGAATACCATAGTTCATTTATCCATTTTACTAATCACGTATATCATGTAGATATGACTTCTGCTTGAGTGGAAGTGGTAGCTCATGATGAGTGGAAAAATATCCAATTGTATATATATCTTGGACTAGACTACTCAACATCTAAGGAAGTCAGAGATTGTGTTGATGATATCAAATATGTTCAGGGTGGTTCTTCTTTATTAGAGGATGAGGTATCATCTAAGGGGGATACATCCCCTAGCTCCAAATTTATTGGACTATCATATCTAGATTTTAATGATGATGGTAGTGGTGATGACCACAGTTTTCCACCAAAGCACAGTGGACCTGCAATCTCAGTTAGATTTGGGATAGATCATAAGAGATCATTAGTAGAGTAGATTGATGATGCAGGTTTAATTCATGATTTTCCGTTATATTTACCAACAAGATCTGATCCTATAGAGGCTTTTATACCTATTACTGATAGATCTACTATATCTATGTGTGATGATACTTTTTTGCCTTCATATGTTGTTTCTTGAGATAACATATATGTTTTTATAGAGAGTTTGTTTTCATATTTGAAAAGAGTTTTTATATAGAAACCCTATATTAACATACCTAGAAATTATATAATTTTTTGCAATATTTATTAAATTAAAAAAATACAAAACCAAATAATATATTTGATTAGTTCTTTTAGATACATGAAAAAAACACTGGTCCATATGTGAGACACATAATCTCCCTGGATGTTCTTCATAACAAGAACTTTTCTCATATACATCATACAAAATATAAATCTTCATTACATGGGGAAGGTAAACATAAGAAATGGTGAGCTCATATGTTTAGTAAGGGTAATAAAGAGAGATATGTAATCATAACTTGAACATATAAGGGTATGATAACATGAGCATAACATTTGAAAACCATATCTTTTATATCAAAGATCATAATCATGAGTCATGGAATAAATATTAAAAGCTCATAAGACATTAATAAAAATGGAATAAAAGAAAATTATCTATAAGAAATGAATTTTTGGAATACACAAGAGAATATAAAATCATTTCCATATTAAATAAGTCTTACTACCTTGACCACCATAGCGGACAAAGTCCTTTACTATTCTGAGTTCACACTTTATTTAATCCCTTTATTATTGTGCTGAGTTCACTCCACATTTCAGCAAAGTATTACTATTTAGGTTCACTTTATATTCTATCCATGTCTATCTCATGAGAAATATAAATATTTACCCAATTTATTTGAGGGAGTAACAGTTTTGACACATCACATAATGAAAACCATATTTATGTTTTCCAAAGGATCATAAAATTTTTTAATATCATAACCCATGAAATGAAATGGGTATTATAAAAATTTAATCATATCATAACCTGTGGAAGATAAATGGTTTCATAATAATTTCATGATAGCATAACCCATGAAAATAAGAATTTTTCATAAGCATATATAGTGTAGAAGATAAATGAGTTGCTTAAGCATATAACAAGTGGAAGAGAAATGGGATTCATAAGCATATAACCCATAAAAGAGAAATGGGTTTCAAAAATATCATTACATAAAAACATAAAACATTCCAAGAAATAATGTGAATGGTACCCTTGGATCATATCCCCATTAAGGCATGAGTAAAACCAACGAATGTCATCTTAGATGAAAAATAATTTTGAAATATCATTTGAAACATTTCTCAAGGAAAATAGCCTTTCGGATTTGAAAATGATTTTTAAAACAAAAACTTTTTTAAAAAATTTTTCTTTGAAAATATATTTTAAAACATATAAAATATTATTCAAAGAAATTAATCAACATTACATTAGAATATTTTCTTTATTTCCTACACATAAAAACAATAATTCCTTTTATATTTTTCTTAAAAACCAAATTGGAATTGTTTTGGAAAACAACACAATAATTCCTTTCAATTTTTTTTGTAAAAAGTAAAACATGGGTAAAATTTTATTATAAAATTTATAATGTATTAATAAAAAAATTGGAAAAAAATTTGGTAACATAGTTTAAAAAAAACATATTTTCATCTGAATAGGGAGATAATGTCAGATTTCCAAAAAAAAATTATTAATAATTGTAAGTACCAAATAGTGTTATAATTTTACTATTACATGAATATATATTGATTAAATTGGGGATAATAAAATGCATGGTAATGTTTTATAGTTAGTTCATGAGTTTTTAACATTGGAGTCTTAATCATAATAAAATCTCGATAAATGATGAGATTGTAACGCTAATATTTTACTGCATTGGTAATAATAAATAATAAAAGACACTAATAAATTGCATGATATGTCATGAGGATGAAACAATTCATGATATTACACATCAAAGAGGATGTATATACACCTATTTAAAGAATATAGGTGCATAACATAACGTTTGTCTCAAAGAAGTAAAATTAAGACAAAAACCTCTTACCCTTTCAGTAACAATTTAACTATAAAACCAATGGAAGATATATCCTAAATGGATATGTAAATCCCAATAATTATCATATTAAGAATAAAAGAACATCCATGAGAATTATAAACACCATATATAATAAATAATCGGGTGGAAATAGATTGTGTCTCATAGAAAATAAAAGTGAGACGGAAATCTCATACCTTAGGTCTTAACTTCATTTATAATCATTCAATACCCTTGTATAATAAATATAGTTTTATAAAAAATATATTATTGAACAATATTCATTTATATCATACCATATGTTATTTTTTTATCACCTTTTCTTACTAATTTATTAATAATTCCATGTTTATGTTATGTTTCGAGTAACAACAGCTTCGTTTTTCGTATATGTTTTTACCTGTTATATTTTTTGTTCTCTTATTTTAATAATGATATCATCATATCCATAATGATAAAAATTATATAAATATCACATATTTTAAGTATATATGTAGTTATAATAATATATAAATCATATAAAAAGGAAATTAAATACACTAATCAAGGAGATAGTATGTCGTATGTACGCATGAACGTTATGTCCATTTTCTTTTTGGATTGAAAGAAAGAAAGGTATATTATAAATTATAGTAAAAAATTATTTTTATTTCATTTATATCACATATGTTTGTTTAATCCGTCATTAATACATTCCAGGTAAATTGTGAACGAATCACATCACTTCACAAGGTCGTAGTCTACCGTACACATAAACAATGTTATCGTATTTCCATAAAATGGAAATTAGGAAGTTACGTTTTATATAATAGTTAAATAATAATAATAACATCATAAATATAATCTATAAATAGTATATCTATCATTATTTCCATGCTTGATAAGTGTTAATGGAAAAACAAACGACATCGATTTGCAAGGATGTAGTCTACTGTACATACGAACGATGATTTCGTAACTCAATTGATAGAAGTGTTTGTGGTTATAGGTAATACCATTATGATAAAAACATAAAAGTATATTTAAAATAATGAGGCTATTATATATTAATGACATAATAATAATTAAATGGTTCTAAAGAAGAAATAAAACAAAAACATTCATTGATAAAGGTTACCTCTTCTTCAGGTATCTCATTTTGGTTTGCACCAAAGGCCTTCATTGGTTGGATTTCTAACCAAAGTAAGAAAAATAGGATGATATTAGTGAATTTAATAATTTATTTGGGTAGTTATTGGATGAATTAATCAGTTTTTAACGTTTGAATTGAGATTAAGAGTGAGTGCAATTTAATAAGATAGGTGATTGGCAAACTTGTAAATTTTTCAAAGAGAGAATTACACCCTTGTTTTCCCCTTATATATTGGATAAAATAATTGAACAATCTCGATACTATAATTTATAAGGTAGAAATATTAAAATAAAGGGGTTTTAAGATTTTATTGTCCATTTTACACTTAATTTTAATGTTTCATCCCTTAGTAAACTCAGTATTCTCTAAATCGACATGATTAATTTTAACTTCTTTCAGTCATCATTATGGTAAAAAAATTAATTTTAGATTTATTATAACTTAAAAATTATGATCATTCCAAATATGGAATCTATTTTCCCAAATTACACTCACATAAGTGGAAAATTTTTATTTAAAAAATCCAACAGATAGGATGAGATAATGGGTATTTAAAGTGAAAATGTTCAAAATTTTCAAATGTATTTTTTACCAATTTCATTGTGGAATTGATTAAAATAAAATAACTTGTATTAAATTATGTATATTTTTAATAATTATAATTTTAAATTAATTTTAAATATAATTTATATTTTTAAATAAATTAAATGAAAAAGCAGTTTTCAATTAAAATTCCAAATAGTCCACTATTCATCGAAAAATGAAATTTTTCAGAAAAATACCATAAAATAACCCTAATATAATAATAAAATTACGAATTAGAATGAAAATTTTATTTTATAGAGTTTAATTTCTAATAGATTCAAAAATTAATTTCATTATTGTTCATATAATGATATAAAAAGTAGTTTGTTTGATAAAATAGTATTTCCAAAACATATAAAGACTATAAAAGAAATTTTATTCACCATTTTTAATAAGATGTATTCATATAAAACCATAATAAATCATATTTAAATTTTTTTATTACTGTTCAAATTACTATGTTTAACAGCTCTATAATACCTATTTTGTTTAAATAATTATAAAAATGGAGTTTCGTAGAAACTCAGTGTTGTGTGTATTACAAGTTAAACTAGGTTCCATGTGCAATGAAATATTAACTTTTTGCTGTTTATAATAATGTAAAATAATGAAATTTAATTTATTAAATAATCATAAAAAATTGGGTTGTTACATTTGAGGTCTCAAGAACATCCTATTACGCAGCTTATTGAATCTGATATCAGACATCTATTTGAGTTGGTTGTTTTCCATATTCATCCAAAAATGAGTTTTCATATTCAGGAATTTGAAATTTAAAATAGGATATTTTCCATTAATATGAAGTCCAAGTGATCTATTATATAGGATATTAAGACATCCTTTGCTCCTAGTAGGGATTCTTTTTTGGGGAGATTGGAGAGTTTACATGTTGTTTCATCTAAATATAGTGCTCCACATTTTTCTAACTTAGTTGATTCTGATATGATCAGATCCATAGTAAAAGAGGATCTCCATTCTATTATGGGTCATATTCATTTATCTCATTAGGAATACCTAAGTAAAATTTAACAACATGGAGAGGACATATAAAAACATAAAAGGGATTGTTTGAATGGAGCTCAAAGTGAGAGGGTAACCATCACCAAGGCTATAAAATACTCACATTCTAGGGTATAAACCAAACATGAAATGGATTATAATTTCGATATTCTGGTTGAGAACATAAGTATTCTACCTTTTAAAATGGATTTCAAGGAACATTTAGACCAACTGAAGGTAATGACTCTTCTACACATGTTATTTATGGGAGAGAGGAATGATTTATTTAGTGCTATGGAGAGAGGAGGAAACATTAGTATGGACTATATGAATTTCATGAAGCCTTTCCTATATAAAGATGGTACTAAATTGGTTTCACCAGAGGTGATTCCCATGAAAGCCTTCACTTATTCAACTTCCTCATATCCTTTTGCTCTTCAATTTCAACCACTGGGTATTTCTCTTATTGAAGCGGGTAGACATTTCAAACCGATTGTGATCTGAGAGCTGCATCAAACTACCTATTCCCCCAAAATCATCAATATATATTCCTCCTACCGATGGTAAGGTAAAAGTATTTTTTGATCCTACCTTCTGAGATGAGAGTTATTCGAATTAGATATAGTGTTTGATAGGGACTCCTTGGTATTTTCCCAATCATTCTATTTTTCTATAATCTAATGGCTTGTGTACATAATATAATTTCTCTCTTATTATCCATACCTTTATTTTATTATTTAATTTAAATGGCCTTTTCTTTTATATAATCCTAAAAGGGGAATAAAATTTATGGAACTTACCTTGACACTATTTCTTTGATACCAATTTTAATTGGATGGAATTTATCATTCATGTTTTAAAAATTAGAAATTTTTGGGTATATTTCTATTTTATGTATGAAATTATCTAAATCTATATGAAAATTTAATTACCAAATATATATTTATCTTTTTTAATTTTTAAGAATATATCATTAATTAAAATTCATTTATTTATGAGTAAGTTTATTTTATACCTAGTTTACAAAATGTCATGATTTGTGGTCATTCAAAAGGGGGAGATTGTTGGCACCTCCTTTTTCACAAATAATGTTTCCTATATTTTTAATGAACTTAATGTTTTATGATATTATATTTTTGTATAAATCATAATTTTGAAGAAAGTTTCATAAGTTCTTATAAGTTCTAGTGTTAATATAATTCTCCCATCACCAGAACCATGCTATTTCCAGGTGTGTCCTTGCAAGCCATGTGTTGCCATCAGAATCTACTACCACTAGGTCTATCTACCATCAAATCCCAGTTATCACCAACCTCATGCAACCAATGTATTCCATATACTATTATCCTCCTCATACCACAAGGTTTTTATACCACCATGAATCATCTTATGATAATTTTCTATTGTCTCCATTCATTCAATCGCTAGATGTGATACTGTTGAGTCGATCTACAACTAACTATGCCACCGTAAGCCTCCTACCATGTTTATTCTACTGCATTTTAATTTAATTCTTCTAAGATATATCTCATGGATGATTATATATAGGTTCTATTAAATTATTTTTCCAAACCCATTGTATAGACTCAATGAAGACAAGTCAAAGGTTCTATTTAAAAATCCAAAAAATATATTTTATTATTTTCCATGGGTATTTGAACCTATAGTGTTATATATTTCAGAACCACTCTCGCATGGATGCATGTGATGGGTTTGGACAGACATCTAATAAAATAAACTCATATAAGATCGTTTGACTGTGAAATAGTGGAGTATATAGAAGATATATATCATTTCCTATACATATAAAAGAGAATATTATGACGCTCAATTTTATAACAACATTTAAAGAAACTATTCGATTTTCTCACCAATAAAAATCCAACGATTCTCAATCATCTAGAGAATTAAAAAATAAGTAGTAATTCATTTAGTCTTCTCTTCTTATTTTCTCTGTATCTATTTTTTTATTTTTACACACAGTAATAGTGCCAGAGATCCTTGGGCGGCCAATTTTTTTTCCTACAAACATATAATTGTGGAAGATTCTTTGAGCCTATACAACTTTTTTTTATAACTAATCCAGGTTGTGGATCATATTATTGTTTATAATAATCTTGTTGGAAGTAAGTGATTTCCAAATGGAATGGATTAGGTCTCAGTTTGTTACTAAACCCATTGTTTATTATGTCATGTGTTTGTGTTTGGTTTTAATTATCTTAAATATTTAAATGAATTTATTTAAATATAAAAAAAAAATATTTTGATATTTTATCTTAATCTGTTTTTATATAAGTATTTGATTATGTAAGTTTATTTCAATAGTAAAATTAATTTCTAGTATTCTTTTAACTAAGCTGTAATAAATCTTTGAAAAATACTATAAAAGATCAAAAATTATATTAAACTATTTTTTTGATTAACTGGGTGATTTTCATTAAGTTGGAGGTTTTATTTGAATTTGATTTTGAAAAAAAATTATTGGGTAATCAATTCACCCCTATATTGAGTTACTCACTCCGGACAACAAAGATTTATCAAGATCTTTAAGAGAACAATTAGTGAGAAAAATTTGAAGACGGAAATCATGGAATATGCGTCAAAGTTCTTAGAATTTCAGTATGTGAAGGATGAAAAGAAAAATGTTCAAGGGGGTGATGTCACTATTTCCCATACCCACATTGAAAGGGGAGAACATCACTTTGGATTTTTTCACATGTATTTCAAATACATTAATTGTATATCAGTTATGGTGGATAATCTTACAAAGACTACATACTTAATTGCAATTAAAGAGGAAACTTCACATGATGAACTCACAATAATATATATCAGAGAAGTGATGATGCTACCTAGAACACTATTATAAATTCTATATGGTCAAGATCTGAGATTTATCTCGAAGTTCTGAAAGAGTCTCCAACATCCTCTAAACATTGATTTGAACTTTAGTATGGATTATTACCCCCAAATTGATGGCCAATCTAAACGGACCATCCAAACACTTGACATTTAGAGATCATGATCGATGATCTTAAAAGGAGGATGGGGTTATTAAATTTCTTAGGTCAAGTTCTCATAAAATAATAGCTTTCAATCAAGCATACAACTGACTTCATATGAAGTCCTATATGGGGATAGATATATAACCATTGTGTGTTGGGATGAAGTTGGAAAACACAACCTACTGGGACCAAAAATGATTAATAAAGTGGTATAAAATCTCAAGACCATTATTCAACACATGTAAGTAGCTCAGAGTCAACAAGGGAGCTATGTTGATAAATTTCAGAAAGACTTGAAGTTTGAGGTTATAGATAAGGTGTTATCATCCATATCTCCATTAAATAGTGTCATGAAATTTGGGAAGAAGTGAGAACTATGTCCCAAGTATATAAGCCCCATTGAGATTCTTGATTACATTGAACTTATGGAATATCGACTAACACTGCCCCCAACCATGTCCCAAGTATATAACACGTTTCACATATACCTATTGAGGATGTACATAATAGATCCCTCATATGTAATAAATTTAGAGGTGGTATAACTCAATAATTATCTTTCTTATGAGGAGAATCTGGTAAAGATCATGTAATGTGAATAAAAGTTCTATACAAAAAAACACATAATATGGTGGAACCATAAGTAAGAGGAGAAAACATGGGGACCAAATAAATAAACAAAGTATAAATATCTTCACCATTTTTACCTTATTATATAAAATGAAATTTATTAAGGGGGAAGAATGTGACGACCCATAATTTTACCAATGGAATTTCCATTCTTGTGAAATTTTGTTATATTTAGTAATGTAGTATTAGATAAAGAACATGCATTAAATGATAATACTATTAAAATTTTATTGTATGAATTTGAACATTACATTTATAGAATAAATATATCCTTAATAATTTCAAATATTACAATGGGGTAAAAATAGAAAATATTATAACCAAAATATAAAAATTTACGTCTACTCGATCACCCATAGATTAAGAACACACAAAAAACCAAGTAGATTTAAAGTATAATATTATTAATAAAATATTCTTCATGAAAAAAACTTTGATAGAAATTTTAATTTAATGAATAATGAATAAAATATGTTGTATGTATTGAAATTCGGGAAACCGTATGACCATTAGAAAAGTCTTATAACCAGTAGAATAGTAATCTAAGAGTCTAAAATAGTAATATGACTATTAGAATAGTATCATAACCTATGTAAGTGTCAAATAATTTTTAGGTATCTTATAAAATTAAAATATGAAAAATTTATATCATGATACAAATCATTAAATGTGTTAAAATGATAAAATAAGTGTTTATATTTTTGTAAAATAGCAACATTTAATTTTAATTTTAAAAAAATATATAATGATCTAAAATAATTCTCATTTACATTAAGTGGGTTTATAAATTAATATTAATATTATTCATAATAATAATATAATTTTATGAGACCATAAGTAATTTTTCAATGGGTTATAAAATTGATCATAATATTAAAAACATTATTTTTCAAATAAATAAAGAATTTTATTAAAAAATAAAATTTTCATATTTATAAAATTAATTTCATAAAATGGATAAAAATTTTAGAATCTACACCTAAAAAATTGTAAGAATTAATTTTTTTTATTTTTCTAAAATAGTATAGTTTTTGTAAATAGTGAAATATGGAAAAATATGTTATTTAACATTATAATCTAAATATTTTAATATATGATTCATGGATGATGTAGGAACCCATTATTTCATACTCTCATGCACCATTTACTATATATGGTCATAATATTCATCCCTATTATTGTCTTGAGCCAAAATAATGAACTAATGACAATAATATTCAACACCACTCCCTCTTCCACTTATAAATATCAACCATCACCACCCCTTATCAACACGAGTTATAATAATTGGATCTTTTCAAAAAAATATAATTATCTTCAAAACCCTATCCCACACATCCATATAATTATGACCTCCCTAAATGGTAAAACCAAAGTACCATAAGGTGTATTTAAAGTGACAATGTTTCAGAGGTAATATTTACAATATATCACTTCTAAATATGTTTTTCCATCTACTTTCACCTCACATCTCCCATATAACATTACATGATGAATCTAGTATTATAATCAATACTCTTATATTCTCTCTTCATTATAATAATGAAAATATTGTTCATATTATGGTGGATTCACCACCTCAATGAAAAACACACGTCGTTTTTCTCAACTAATTTCAAATATTATTATAGAATTATTATTATTATAGTTAAATATAATGATAAAAATTATACTATAACTCATTTAATTATTTTGGTATTTATTAAAAACCATTTAATTAAAAAATATATAGTTCTTGATAGTCGTTAAAACTGCCAAAATGAACAAACAGTACAATTATAGTGTTTATACTAAATTAATCATCACGATGTTGGAACACATATGGATATTTGGGACCATTTGAATTTATATAAGGTTGTTAAAATCATTTCATGTCACATATATAGTTATAGTCATGTTGGAAAATAACTCTAATAATTATCGATAAGTAATCCAACCCTGGAACCATAAAATGAACACCATCATAATAAAGAAATTAAACTTTATATCTCATTGAAATGGATAAAAATTAGCATTATATACATATTGAAAATATAACGAACCATAATTTACATACATTGTTAGTACTTCAAAATTGAAGTATACGTATTACAACATATAAAAAAACCATGAAAGGACCGTATAGGTATAGTGTCTTTAGAAACTGGGAAACATAAACAACTAGTTCATAAAGCGTCTACACTACCTCCCATTTATTTCATCATATCTATAGTCCCTTTTGGAATATCTTACTTAATAACCTTCTTCCTGACCTGTGGAAAGAAAAAATACAAAATGATGAGCTCAAATTCTCATTAAGGGTAAACAAAAGAAATATCAATCACATCATATTCATAAGAACATAACATTTTGGAAATCTTACCCTGCAAATGAGATCAAAATTTCATAACATGGGATAAATCATGGTAGTGAAATGTAGTCACAATAATCATAACTTAAAACATGAAGCTTTGTGGCATATACACATAATCATAGAGAATCATTTATTATTAGTCAAAACTCATTGCCAAGACTATCTTAGTGGACAAAGTCCATTTCTGAACTGAGTTCATTCCTGGTTTCAGTCCTGTTTCACTGAATCGGTTTAACCTGCCGTTCCAGCCATGTCTATCTCATGAGATATAAAATAATTACCCAATGCATTGGAGGGAGATATAGGTCCCACCCATCTCATAATGATACCATTCTTATGTGTTCCACAAAATCATAAACCATACATCATAGCATAACCCATGTAATAAAAATGGGATTCTTAAACATCGTGACATCATAAAACAATTCATATAAGATAAAGGAATTCATAAAAATAATTACATCACAACACAATAAAATCAATGTAATTATAGGGATAGAAACAAAACCTTTTATTATCTTAGATAGAAAATTATTTTGATAAAACACTAGAACTCCATTCTTGAGGAAAATATCCTTTCTACTTCAGAAAAACTTTTCCTTTATTAACATGTCATACAATTATAAACTAAAAGAAGTTGATTAAAAATAAACATGAAAACATGTAAAGGAAGATTCTTAGAAATAATTTTTTAAAAAATCCCTTCATGCCGTATAAGTTAAAATAACATTCTTCTCGTACTTTTGTCGGAAAAGTCAAAAAGTACCTCGTACGAAAAATGAAAAAAGATTCCATTCATATCTTTTACTAAAAACACACCGAATGGTAAAATTGGATTTAAACAATTGTATGTGGATGGAAATAATATTACATATATAGGAAACATGGATTTGGATGATAAAATACACCCCAGTAAATTCCATAGTATAAACAATCTCGGATAAAAATGAGATTTGTGATATTTCCCTTACCTTAGGTCTGATTTGCTTCGTAAGTGTCTAAACCTCCTGTATAATGATTTAAATAATGTCATTGAAATATTACAGAATCATACTCATTTCTATTATATAATATATGGTCATATTCTTAGCTTATTATTAGTAATATTTCATTGCTACTTGTTATTCGGGTGTTTATTACTTTTTGTTCTTTTGCGTGTTTTGTCGAATAAATTATTATTATTCTTTTTAGGTTATAGATACCTCATTTACAGAATGGAATTAGTGTAATATATATCATATTTATTCACTCAATTCATTTATGTAATCATTATTCAATGAAAATCATGTAGAACGAGTCGCATCACATCGTGGAGACGGTATTCCGTACGTACGCACGAGCGATGATATCATTCCCATGATCGTGGAATTGTATTGGAGTGTATGTATACTATTTCAGAATCAATATAACTTTACAATAATAATATATATTCATTATTTACACCATTATACCCATCCAATTAAGGTGGTGGTGGAAAATAGATTACACCACGGCGTGGAGACGGTATTCCGTACGTAGGCACGCGCGGTGATTTCATTTTCCGTAGGATGGATAGATGGTGAAACAGGGTTGTTTCTTACTTATAATAACATATCAGTATATTAGTGATACTTATGTTATTAATTCATAATGAAACAACTAAATAAGAAGAAGTGGAAGAAGAAATAAAGTTGAAAGAATCGGTAACAGACATTACCTCTTCCTTGAAGTGCTTCTTTGAGACATCCTTTTAGGGCACTAAAATTGGTCTTCGAAGAATACCAGGACCTCTATGATGTTTCTAGGGAAGTGGAGAGTATAAATTGGAAGGGTTTGGCCGAGCTTGAAGGCTCAAATTGGTGTGAGGAAGAGAGGGAGGAGGTGCCCTTTTATAAGGGAGGAGAGGGGCACATTTGGAAAAACGAAAACTATTATTTTATTATAAAGCCATATTCGGTTTTAAATAGCTCCAAATTGATTTATTTCAAATTTAAGATTGGGATGGGTCGAAATACTCTCATCCAATAGAATTTGGAAAAGTTTATTATACTATTTTAACCTTATCATTTAGATTTAACTTTAAGTTAGATAATTTAACTTTTACCGTGTCTTTTTGTGTTCTTACACTATAAGGTTAATAAACTTACTATAACAAGACAAACGAACCCCAAGTTGTTTATTATTAATATATATAACCTTATCTAAGTCATTTGGCCGAACATTATATTTTTTAGGAATAAAATAAAAATTAATAATATAATATTTGTCTTAAAAACTATTTTATGTCAATTTTGACACTATTTAGTAATTGATTTTTGTGAAAATTATAACAGAATGATTAGTTCGAAAAAAGTTAATTAAATCAATAATAACATGTCATATTAACCTATAAAATTAGTTTAATTCATAAAAACTCTAAAATTACATTTATTTTCATATTTATAACATCAATTATGTCAATATTTCATTAATAAGATAATTACTGCATCATCTTTGTGTCATAAATAAATTAAATTATTTAATGTCTAAAAATTAAAAATAAAATACCATTATGTAGGAAATATTTTTATATTTTTAAATGAATATTTATAGTCAAGTTTATCTTATATATAGCCCTATATTAAAAATTATTTACTTATTAAACTTTGATTTTAACTATTTTAACCCTTCTTTAAATAAATTAATAGTAAATGTCATAATCTAATCCAAGTGGGCCTAAATGGTCATATTTTATTCCTAAGGTTGTTTTTGGTCGAATTACACTTATCCAATAGAATTAGTACATGTGTTAGGGTAATAATAATATCATTTTTACCCTTAATTACCCTATTTACTTTTAACTGTGGTAAATAAAAGTAAAAATTTACTATTCACCAAAAATTATTTTCATCTCATTGAACCACATTTTACTTACTGACATCAACCGTGTCTCTCAGAGTTTTAAAATTCCACTCCTAGAAGCGGTAAAATTAAGTTTTATATAAATTTGAAAATTCTCCTAGAAGTGGGGTAAAAGACGGTGAAAAGTTCAATAAAATTTTTATATATCTAAAATTATTATAAAATTACTCCAATGAATTACATTGAACTTATATAGGAATTATGTATCAATTTTGACCTCAAATAAATTTAAATAAAATAAATAATTATTTAAATAAAAAGTCGGTTTTTAAATAGTAACCTAGTGTTTTCACTATTCATCAAAAATTGAAAGTTTCCAGAAAAATACCAAAATTTCACCCTAGGCTAATTTTGATATTCCGAATCCAAAAACGAAGTCCATTTTGAAAAAATAAAATTTTAAAATTTTCAAAAAGTGGTTATTACTATTCATAACAGCTAGTTTTAATAATATTTTAATAGCATATTGTTGTTTAGTGAAACTAGGTATTGCGTACGACACAAGCTATCAAGGAAGGTCGTAATTGCGTGTAAAGCAAGCCAAGATAGTGTTGTGTGTAGTGAAAGATTCCTTTGATGATTTATATAAATTAAAAACAAAATATTTCTTATAAAAGTCTCGGGTGTTACAGATAAATATATATATATGAATGGATATGAATTAATAAATTAATTAATGTAATTTTTTTATTGATGATGTTAGCTGTAAAAGAATAACGATTCTAAACATAAGGTAAGTGATATCTACGAACCACTCTATCTCCATTGCATTATAAACTTTCTCTCTCTAAATCATTTTATATATAATTTTGGTGTAATGGAATTCATCTAAATTGTGTGTGTATTTATCTTATATATATGTGTTATTCCTTCATTTTTTGGGGTTATACAAACATTTAGTTAATTTCTCAAATTCCTTCTTCAAAATCAAACCTGATTGAGAGATTTTCTATTTCTTAATACTTTTATGTAATACAATTTTAAATTATTTAATCATATTCATGATTTCAATAAGTAAATGAATATATTATGTATGACAATTCCGGTTTACCTCTTGTTTTCAAATAAAATTTTCTTGTTCATTCTTTCTTTAATTTTCTTAAATTGATTCCTTAAAAAACCATTTTGAAAGTTCATTTTTATGTCCAATTCACTACTGTTTGTTATGATTTTATTAAATTAAAACCAAATTTGAGACCAATAATTAATTTTTTGGATAAAAACATCCAAATTATTTAATTCTTACTTATCTTTGTAATATTTATTATATATCCATTGATTATGATATAAGGCAGTATTATGATACTCATTTCCTTCCATGGACAATTATTATGTTTATGACTTACATTTTATTTCCACTTATTGAACATATAAAAATATACATGTTATGATGGGTGTGACTAGATAGTTCTCCAATTAATTAGGTAATGTTTTTGTATCATGAGATGATATGTATGGGATTGGGGAGTACACCTAATGCATAATGGGTCTCCTTCCACCATTTTACGGTATCCGATAGTAAACAATGAGTTATGCTTATGTCTTGTTTCATGTTTTTTCCACATCTTTATGTTTCCAATATATTGTTATTCCATGTTATTTATGTTATGCTCCCATATTATTATTCAGGGTCCTTGTCTATTAGAGTATCACGTTATTAATTTTGACACACACAGTATGCTTTACTCTCAGGTTTATCCCCTTACAATGATTTTTTCCTCACCCTTTTATTTATTTATTCTCTAGGTTATCCTATGTCAATTTCGGAGCTCAAACTGATTTATTATCTCATTATTTAAATAAAAACAAATACATTTCTTTAGTTTCAATTTTACGTATTATGAACCAAGTCTTCCAAACACACTAGGCCTCTCGGTCATTGGGTTGTATTTAGTGGATATTTATGTTAAAAATAATGTTATATTATGAGTAAGGGACTTGTTTTAGTGTAGGTTAAAAGTGAAAATAGGTTTTTCTAGGAGTTTCTCATATTTTATTTTTTTCATTTTATGCCATAGTTTTTCACTATCATGGTGTATTTTTATCATCTACTATTCATGGAGAAGTAGCAATTATTAGATGGGATAGTGTGTTCTTCTAGGAATAATTATAGTTAATTATTCATATCTTATGAGTTTTTTATCCAAAACAGCCATTAAAGATTATCTATTGGGAAACCAAATATAAATAAGAGATATTTTAGTGTTTATGGAAAATAAGAACATCACCACGCATACTCCTTGGATTAGATTGTGAGGGGGAATAGAGTTAAATTACGTGTGTTCTAATTTTTAGTTTATTATAAGCTTAAAATGTTCAATGATAGAGATATGATTTTTCCTTTAGGATAGAGAACAAAGCCATAATTGAGGAAAAAATTCCAATCCTTCTATACACTAATTCACACCCCTACTTCTCTGGGTACATTTCTTGATAGAGAACAACAAGGATAATAATGGTATGTGATTTTTAATACATATAATTTTGTATGCTCCCATGATGATATACACTAATAAAAAAGACAAATACCTAGAAGGGATAAAGTAATAAAATGATACTCCCATAAAGGTGGTGCAGTGGTTTTACTATATAAAACATCTATTAATTTAGTAAACCATGTGGACTCCACATATATGCCCCACTAGTGTCATTTTATGGGGTATTTTCATGAATAAAATAATTTAGGGCCATTTGAAATGACCTTACATAATCATTATATTTATTCCCATGGATTTACCTCTAGGGTAATAGTAATTACTTGAAGGGATAATTGATTTTCATAGGTGTTGTGCGGCTTAAATTTCCTCTAAAAATTTAATTTACTTTTAAAGAGAACTGGATCAGGTGATTTATAGGAAAATCACTTTGTGTAAGACTAAGATATGAGTCACATGATCAAATATGATATATGTTATCATGTATAAATTTCTTAAGTCAAGATATTCATGACGTTTTCCCTTCACTAAAATTTTCTCAATTAGTCAAAGTTTCCATGAACTTCTCTTCAACATCTATATTGATGGACCAATAATATTTTGAGAATATATATAGTATTTGATGATGTTTCCTCCTAACATATATGTATAAATAATTATATTTTAATATGTATTAATGTGTTAATTTTTTTTATTTGTATGAAAAAATTATTTAAACGTTTATAATTATACAAGATTACAGGAGACATTGATGCGGTTTAGAGCATGATTGGTTTCTTATTCCCTATATAGATGTTCATATAATACTTGATCCATTTTTAAATTTCCACTAAACGCATGTAACAATGGTACATGATTGTTTTTCCTCATTCCTACCACCAATTATTTAAATCTAGTAATTAAGTAAGTATTGTTACTTTCCAAGGTGGCTCGATTTGAAGGTAAAAATTGGAAACAATTGTAAACTATTTTTTTATATTTCTAGTACTTCAATGATCACAAGATTATAATTATGTTCTTTATACTTAAATATTTTTTCCTACTATATACACTTAGTCTTAGGGAAGATAGATATATATTGTGTGGTGATCATCCACTGCGTGTGTAATAATCATACCCGACACATGTCCCAGGGGATACATTTATATCACATTATCCATGATTTAAATAAGGTAAATTCCCCAAAATAATAGTTTCAAAAAATCCAATTTATAGTATTTATTATTTTTTAGAATATGAGATAATAACCGCATAAAAATATATAATTTGGTTTTCTATGAATTTAATTTTAGATAATAAATATATGGTTTCACTTTAATTATGTCTTTTTTTAAGTCACCTCATACATATTTTTTATGTTAGAATTTGGAAAACAATTTATCCCATGAAATTTTTATATTTCATCGTTACACATTTTTTATTGTTATATTGCATCATTTTGAAAATATTGGTTATCTGTTGTGGGGAAAATACTTCCAACCTTCTTATAAATTACCCCCACAATGTTTACGCTATCCTTTTGTAATCATGAATAAAACATATGTTCTTGTAGAAATTCACATTTGATCATATGATTCCAAATGGGTTTTAAAAAAATTCTATCATATTTATCATAAGTAGTTGATTCAAGGATAGCTAGATGATAGGATTGGAATGAGTCAAGAAACCATAAATATTATTTTCCAATATTATTATAGTGAAGGTTTGTCTCAGAAAAGTTATTATTGGTATAATTTTAATTTATTTTCATATTTTTACATATTTATTTGGATTCACATTGATCATTAGTTTGAACATATAGGTTTTCACTTGTATGGAATGGTGATATTGTTTAACTCAATGTGTATTCCATGTTTTTCATTGGTATCATTTATAGATTTATTTTATTTGAGGAAAAAAAATTAAAAATTAATGTTATTATATTTATTTTTTAGACATTATTATATTAATATAATTAATCAAGTGATTCATTTTAGTAAGAAATCCATCTTTTTATCATGGTAAACTAGATATTTTATACTTATTCATGAAAATAATGATTTTTTAACCTATATGTTTTTTATTAAACATCATGTAATAACATTGTAAATGGGAATAAATGATAGAGGGGTATGGGTTTTATCCTAACCATTATTATGTTATGGATAATTTGATAAATTTTTCTATCTCGAGAAAACTGATCCAATCTAATTATATATATATATATAAATATATTGTCATCATAGTGAAAAATTATATCCCTACAGAAAGGATATGATGAGTATTCCCCACCCACTAGTCTATTTATCGGTAGATGGGTTTTAGAGGGGTCAGTTCAATTATTATAGGTTTCAGTACAAGGATTACCTTAATAGGGAGTCATTCATACTGATATTATATTGGAATTAAATTTTTAAATTAACTCATCCATTTGGGTTGATTCCTCTCCCCCTAAAATTAAATAATTGATTGAATATATCTTTCACATATTTGAAATCATTGAATTCCCTAAGTGGCATAGGATGAAATTAACAATGATTAATGTAGAAGAGGTAGCTTTTTATTTGTAGTTTGTCATGGTCAATGTGAGTAATGGTAAAATTTTTCTTGGAATGGATTTGAACATATTTTATACGAGTAAGACTACCCTGTTACTCCCCATTAGAATAATTATTATAAATTCAAGTAACTCAAGAACGAAGAGGTGACACTTATGGAGTACATAGTTCATATTATTGATTTTATTCATTTTTTTCCTTTTATGAGTGGGGATGAGTAATTTTAATCATGTAAAATTAAAATAGGATTAAAATAAACCTCTAATAATAAATTGATTCTATTCAATCATTCTGTATTCTATAGAGTTGTGAAGAAAGTTGTTCTATTAGAGATACGTTTTGTGGGAAGTCTAGGTACATGTCGCTTTCATTTTAGAAAACGTACATGTGGTAGATAGTATAGAGGAAATAATATATAATGAAAAAATATGATTTAGAGTAAGTACTTTGTGTGTATGTTCTCCAAATCCTCCTAGTATTGGATGACTACTAGTTTGATGTTGTTTTTGTGTATTTCCAAGATATGCAAGGCTCAGTTGTTCCTTTAATGTAAGGCATCACCATTTATATATCCAATTTGGGTATATCCATAGTTTTTGTATCAAAAACATTTCAAATATCAATGTTCATTAACCTATATAGATTATGGATTCTAATATCCAACCATGTTTCTGGTCAACCAGAAGGCGTCATCCACCTATAGGTATATCTTGTTGGGTGTGAAACGAAGTAGATATATTTAGATGTTAGCGGATCCTCCTTTTGTGCATGGATTATAGTTTCTTGGTTATCATGAGGGAATAGGTATGTTCTTACCATATAATTATTCTATATATGATTTTATCCAAGTTTTATTCACTAGGAGAGGTAATGTTTTATAAAAAACTACTCTTTCATGTGAATTATTTGGTATATGATTTTCTCATTCCTTTATATCCAATCAACTATCATATTTTCTCATATTGAATGTAGAATTATATATGAAATTCATGAGTATAAACACTCCATTAGTAATGAAAATAGAATAGACTACGAAATTTCCATCCTATGTTATTATTGTAGAGACTTATAGGAACTTCTTGAATTTATTCAAGTTGATAGGGTGATTTTTTATGTTAATTTGGGTTTGTACTGGTTGACATGGTTTCAATACCATGTTGATGGTTATAAAATGTGGGTTTCTTTATCTTATAATAATATAATTTTGTATAATATTATTAAAGAATATAAATTTCATGCATATGAAATAGACGAAGATCAGGGCCTGGTTTGATTTATCATTAGAAAAATACTGATTTTGATGCTAGGATTAGTTGAAACTGAACCAGATAGTGTATTTCCTTCTATATTAGAAATATTTTCTAATATATCTATCAAATAGTTCTTAATAGTTACTATTACATGAGTTTTGGAGTTTACAATTGATTTTTCTCCTAGAATAGAACCAATTACATAGTTGAAATGTGTAACAGTGAAATCCGCACACCTTCGAACAAGTGCATAACGTTAGTGCAACCCGAATATCGGTGAGTAGAAATTCATAAACATAGGGATAGGTTTTGTAAAAAGTATTATTGTTTGGGTGTTAAAATAAAAATAGTATAATTATGGTGAAAAATTCAATTTGTGAGATTGGTGGACAATAAAAACAATTACCCAGCCTCGAGTTGATTACTATATCGTTCACCTTCAATAGAGTGGAAGACACGTCCAAAGGAAAATGGAATATAATTAAACTACCTAAACCAACAGACTATTAATTTTAATAATATGATTAACCACTAATTTCTACTAATAAATTCTCTCTTAATCCATCCCCAATACTTCATAGTGAATAAGTGGATCCCCATAAGGATTCATAGAAATCCTAAGTAGAAGAAATGAGTTTTTAGTTGATGGTCTTGTGTGTTTACCTTATTTTACTAATTTTATGATTATTATATTTTGTATTGTCTAGTATAAACAAATGTATTTTTCAATTACACAAGTGAAGGGTGTTACTCATTTACCTTGACATCACTATAGGAATAATGTTCTATCTTATGTACTCGGTGTATGTTCAACTCCCATTTTCATCCCATACTAATATTTCACTACCATTTATATGTGTATAAATTCTTGATATGTTTTCATAATATTTCACCTTTTAATTCATGTTAAAACAATTATTATCCACTTATTATCAACAAGATAGGAATATAATTAAGATATATAGTCATATACTTCATGAAAAATAGAAGTTTAGTAAAAATAAACTTAAAAAAATAAAATACCATAGTATACATGAAGATTATATTAAGGCAAAAAATAATAAAATTTTAAAGTAAATAAGGATAAGGAATAATTCTCAATGAACCCGTGAAAGTTCTAGAGAGATCCCCATGATAACAATGTGATTCTACATCCTTTCCATACTTCTTAGAAATCCATTTTAACTAAATTCTCTCATTCTCAAGAATGTAACCCTTTACTCATATATTCTCAATATAGCTGAATTAAGAACTCATTCCTCAATTTCTTTTTCTCCTTTAAGTTGGAAACTTCATTGGTCATTCTTTATAATTTACATGGATTATCTATATATATTGTAATATAATGATGATCATTATTTTTTGATAGTGAAACATGGGGATCTATTTCATCTTTTTTAATTATTAATTTTTGTTTTAACCTTCAAATATCCCCTATTTTAAATCTGGATACAAATTGAATTTCTATTGAACCTTTTTCCAGATTTGGTTAGGTAGTTTTATATTAATATAAATTTGGTCCCTATGGGTAGTACATGTAATCCAAATGTGACTAAGATAATAATTATCAATTAGTTTCTTCCAACATGATCCTTTCTTATTCATCATTAATTTCCATTTATTTTTTATGGGTTGGAAAAATTAGTTTTATTATATGGGAACATCTTAGTGATAAAAAACATAAATGGGATTTCACTATTTGTATTGGCATCATAGAAAGTTAAAAATTTCGTTCACAGTATTTGTAGTCTTTTTTGATTTCATTGATGAGAAATAATATGTTAATTTTGGATAAACACTCTATCAGTGGTTATCACTACATGCATGGTAAACTCAACTTCCATTGAACTGTTTCAAATAATATTGTCGTGATATTTTATTTTCTTTGAAACAAGGATATGTGATTACCCCTTAAATATTCTAGATTCACTATGTGTGTTAATATTGAAACCTACAATTAATGTGTTCATTTTCCTTAATGATATCATATAAATAGTTAGTAAATTATCTCACTCTTGTAAATGAACACAATTAGTGTTGGATTTTTACACATGTTGGAAAAACATATAGAGAAAAAGTAGTACTACATCCTTAAGCTCATACATCAATTGTGATCTCTCAATTTTCTCTCTAGTAAGTATTTACATAGACATAATTATTCATGTTAAAACTATATACATTTTCCATGTTTATTTTTTATAAAATAATTACAAAAATAATTTTATTCATCATTATTTGAAGGAAAAAAGAAAATAAATTAATGAAATTGAAAATTGGAAAAATTATATAATGAAAAAATAAATAATTAAATATATTAATGTATGAAAACTAAGGAATAAAACTTATTCTTTAAATATATACCAAATATGAATCTAAATGAGAATTAATATACATGTATACAAAAATAAATATCTAAAACCATAAAGTGATTTCAAATTGATATAGTAAAAGGTTTTTTTAATAAATTCCACATGAAATAAATCAAACAAATATTGGGAAATTGTGATAAATTTTGGATAATCAAATATCTCAATTACACTTTATCATGTAGAATGAAAAGAGATGAAGAAAATAAAAAATTATCTCAGGAAAATTAAAGCTAAGGGGATTTTTAAACCAATAACATTTCCATGCGGTGACCTAGTTTTATTATCTAAGAAGGAAAATTAGGGTTCATAATTGAGAAAGGACTACCATGGGGTGCTGTAATATTCTCAGGAAGTTCATCGATGTGTCAATCAAAAGGAATAGGATTCATGTTGAATGGAATTACAGAAGTTTCAGTGAAAAAATCTATCAATGTATGAATGATATATTTCAAAGTAGGATATGGAGAAATGGATAAATGGTATTTAATTTTTTTTAGATTTATTCACATAGTGATGAATCATTAGATTCCCATTACATTTATCTTTTTAATAGGTGTATCTCTAAATCAGTGAATGATTTATCTTATAAAACATTATAAATTATTGGTTACTTAGTATACATTTAGATGTCATTTTTCTGTAGATTTTTTATCCTATAGGATAAATATATGGTAGATGTATGCTTTTATATTTATTTAATAGGAAGGCTCAAGTGTTTAATAATTTCGAGTTTGGTTCATACTCCTATGAAACAATTCCCTAGATCTGTTATTAGATAATGAATTAAAGTATAAAGTTTTGAGGAGGCTTTGAATCCTAGTATTTATCATCAGGTCACATAATTCAATATACCAAGTTATGCAGAGGTTATCAAGATTCTTGAAGTGATTATGTTGGATTTGGAAAGGTTATACTCACCTAATGAGTTTATTTATAATGAATTGTTAAGTAATAGAGCTATAAATAAAGAAACATAGTTCATAGAGAAGTTGGGGTTTTGATCTATAAGTGTCATACCTCATCCCTCCCTTTCTCAATTCTAAAGGGTTGGTAAATCCCAAAATGTATCCTAAATCTTGATCATTATTTTTTATTTATACGACAGACATGGAGAATTGATAATTCATTTAATCATAATTTATTTTTTGATAGAATAGAGTAAAACTTATAAAAATGGATAGATCCCAACAGTTTCATATACATCCCTAGAAATAGTTAACTCTTTATCCATATCAATAAAAACAAGAACATCACATATTTGTAATGTATATAAGTTAAATATTTGGTATAAAATTTTTAGGGTAACCTCCCCACACTAAGGACCTCATGTTATGTGTGGGTGAATAGTTGGATAATATATAGGGTGACGAGGCAGAGAAGAAAGACACAGACAACTGTATATGATAAAGTTTAGAGAACAAGCTAAATTAAACATAATTTGAGGTACCATATAATTTTATTTTTATTTTTCTTAAAAATTTATCAACATTGGAGATCTGTACCCCTTTATTTTTCTTACCATATAGTGTTAGGACTTAAGGTTGATTGTCTTCCTTGACCCTTCATGTTATATACACTGGTTAGTATATATTCATGATTGATAGAGACATTTAGATGGTGTAGGCCAATTGATAGATAACATCAGTTGATTATATATTTATTTATATTTTAGACATAACGTTTTTGTTTCAAATTTTTTAGGTATTGGTTGTTTTGTGTCTGTTAATTTATCAACTATTATAACAGATGAAAGATTATTTTTTTGTGGATGGTGTACATGTGATGTTTGTTTATGAGTGAGATCATTTAATAAATTACAAACATCTATATCCTATCTCATTTTAGTTAGTTGGTTTGGTATATAGTTATGTTAATATATTGGTTATGTATTTTAAATTATTGTGGGAGAGTTTATGGATGTTTTATCTCAATAGGTTGTGACACTACCTAATAAAAATAAATACAGTTCAATATATATTTTCAGCCTAATGTTTCTCTAATTTTTGTGTCTTCTTAGAGAATAGTTCCTTTTAAGTTATGGTACTAATGTATTTAGATTAATTAAATTTTATAGAATGGATTTATTTGACATAATGTGTCTCTTTGGGTATCACAAGTGTTTTTTAAAATAAATTTGATGGTTTTTGTATCTTAGTAAGGATTAATAATGTTTGACCCATGTGATAGTGAAGAACCATTGATACACACAATTATTGAGAAAATGTTACAACAATTGAAGGGATAAATATGGTTATTAATAATGATAAATTATTATCGTATCATCATATGTGTGGTAAGGGAGAAGATATTATGAGGGATACTTTAAGGTATTGTAATGGGTATTTTTTGTTGGTAGTGATGCACTTGTATGTTTTGAAAAAACTAATTTTCTTTATGGATTAGTAAATATAGTGTTTTTTGATATTTTGGATCATTTTTAGTGGTTCTAATTGATAACATCCTAAAATATTCATGGTTATATGGGGATTACATGAATAATTTGAGATATGTATTGAAAATACTTTAGAAACACTGGCTATATGGTATGTTTTCAAAGTAAATGTTTTGGATGTATGAGATTTATTTTCTTAGATATGTTGTACCACAATGAAGTGTAATATTTTATCAATAAAAGATCAATTTGGTCACTATATGGGTATTACTCGATAATTCTGTGGTGTTGTTTATTTTTATTGGTATAGAATATTACTATAGGAGGATTCTTCCTTATTTCCCCCGAGTCACCATGCATTTGACTAGTTTGACAAGTAATTAATTGGCCTTTTAGTACACAGATTAGTGTCAAATGATTGTTAGTAATTTTAATGGGTAGATGATCAGTTCTCATATCCTTATCATTCCTAAAGAAATAGTCAAGTTTTAGGTCTATTTTTATGCTTCTCAAATTTTTATGGGATGTGTTCTGATGCACAAGAAAGTGGTGATCTATTTTGGGTCCATTAATATTCTTACCCTTGAATATAATTATATTTTCTATGATTTTGATCTTATAAGAGTAGTGCTTTCCTATAATATAAAATACCATTACCTATTTAAAATTTTATTTATGGTCTTGAAATACCATAACATCACATGGTATATCCACTTTTAGCATGATTCTGAATTTATATTAATAGATATGGATGGATTTTTTTTCTTATTATTACTTAATATCTCTTACACACTTGGTAATGTTAAAATATTTACTAGTTCACTAAATGGGAAAATGTATGGTGGTGTTTTTTATAAGTAAAAAAATGAGTGGAAAATTACTGAAGATATTTATATTTTCATCTAAACATAGAGAAAGTTTTCTACGGAGTTTTATTATACCAAAAATCAATGAAATCTCTTTTTTTCAAATTTTAGGGGAATACTATCTAGGAGATATTGAGATGATGATTTGGGATATTTCATGGTTCTTAAAGATTCACTTAATGGATAGATAGAGGATAGAGTGTATAAGGTTTTGTATCCAGTGAATACATTCAATCCATAAGAGATATGAGAGTCCATTTTGTGAAAGTTTCATAACTGAACTATAGTAGTACATCCAGTTATTTCTAAGATGTTTGATGACTTAAATGGGTAGCATTGGTATATGGATATAAATAATTTGAATGTGAATTCTGTGTCTCAATGTATTATTTTTCAATGGATTAAAGTTGGTAATCATTACATAACTGGTCTATTACATCCTTTTATATTCCTCGACAGAAGTGTATGGATATATCAATGTATTTCTTGATAGGTTTTCCTTTAAAAATATTGTTATGAGACTCTATTTTAGGAAATATATACTTATTAGTGATGTCGGGTAATTGTTTAGTGATTAAGAAGATGACTGTAGAATATTTATTTGTGAGGAATTATGTGTAGGATGTTGTGAGGCTTCTCAAAGTTCTAATGATGATAATTTCCAATTGAGATCTTTACATTACATTATGATTGTATATGGGTTTAAAGTATTCTTTGAATTTTATTTAGTCCTTATTAAGATAATTTATCCCTATAATTATCATTCTATATAGTGGAAGACTAAGACATTAAAGGACATGATCTATGAATTTTGCCTTGATTTTGACGCCTTATGTGTAAACCACATTCCTTTGGTTCAGTTATATTATAATAATAGTATCACATATGAATTACCATAAAACTATTTGAATTGTTGTATGAAAATTCACATAGATCACCTTTTTTAGGATTGAGGTTTGATTTTTGAAGATCATTTAAGTATATTTAGTATAAATTAATGAAAAGAAGGTACAACTGACTAGAGAGTGAGTAAAGGCTACTCATGATCATCATAAGTACAATGAAGATAATAAAATGATTCATTTGGATTTCTAGGTGTGTGGTAATGTGTTTTCTAAAGTTTCACCTCATTATATGAAGAAAAGGGTCAAAATAGGAAGAAATATTCATCAATGGTTTATTGGGACTTTCGAGGTGTTGAAGTAGATTGGAAATGTGGAATATGGTTAATATATTCGACACTTGATATATTGGATTCATGATTTATTCCATATATTACTGAATTAGAAATATCTTTATTATGACCCTTATTTGATTGATTGGGGTAGTTGGATATTGAGGGGGATGTGACATTTATAGAGTGACTTATGGAATTCAGTGTCGTCAAGAGAAGCTTGTGCATAGAAATTCAATTAGATTGAAACATTTTTTATATAGATTCATGGTAACTTGTAGGAATATATATGGAGTGAGATTCACAAATGTGAGTGAAGTAAAAAAAGTATTTTTTGAGCCTTTATTTCAGATAATAAAATTGAAATGTAATTCTAATTTAAATTTATTAGTATTATCTTATCTTTTATATACTATTACGAGATATTTAATGGTTAAAAGTATTTTTTTCAAAGGTTTTTTGAAGGGTATTTAAGGATGATTGTTTATTTTTTGTTCATATCTAATATTTTATTTTATGATTCTCAAGGTGGAGAATCATTTATGTTGTATCTAATCTAAAGGTATGAATTTTCAATGCACGATATTTTTGTGTGTATTTCAAGTGGTTTGAGATATGTGGAAATTATAAAGTGGTGATTGATGAAAAAATTTACCAAAATAAAAAAATGTTTCATAATAGGTTGTATTTATTCATGATTTATTTCAATTTTATAATACTTTGTTGAAGTATTGAAGTTGGAGATGGTTTGTCAATATTAGACATTACATCATATTCATTACAATATGGTTTTAATCATTACAGTGTAGTGGGTTGAAGTATATATTAATGAGTAATATGGATGGATAGTTCCATCACGGATGGTCATCATGGGAGAATCATTAAATCACAGTTTTATGACGTGATTTCAATAGGACTTGTTTACTATACCATGATATCTTTCATTATGTGAGTTTATTTTTTGGTGAATATAAATTCACAGGGAATGTGGATATTGATTTTTTAGATGAAATATATTTCTATAAGAATCATATATTATGATTGATTATAAAAAAATTTTAAATTTAATTCTATAATTACATTTTATTTCATTAAATTTTAAAGGTTAGTTGATGAAATACTTTAGCAGGAGATATATTTTTTGGGTTTTCAATTGACTGTGCTCATTTTTCAATAATGTATTTAATTACACCGTCATTATTGAATTATCTATTTTTTATTAAATTTTTTTGTTTCCCTACTTTCACTTAGATTTTCCTTCCTCTCATAACGCTTGATGACTCTGGGAGTTTCTTGCGTATCACATAGCACTACTTTGACCCCATTTTATTTCCTACTTCCAAGAGGTTATATTTATTTAGATCAAGGTAATACACCCTCAATTCTCTATTCTTCTATCTATCCTTTAATCTCTTGGGATTATAATTTAGTAGTTAATGAGGATAAATAATAGGTGATTGTATATAAGTTTTTTAGGTTATTTTTCATCTAATCGGGGATATTTAAATAGGGGATTTACCCTTTTTATTAGGTGACATTTCAAGAATCTACTTGAAGTATGTAATTAAGGGACTCTCTTTCCTTTATTTTTTTAATGTTTAATTTTCAATGTTCAGGTAATTGAAGTAGATTATTGAGTTTGATTAATTAAATAATGTATATTGAACGTTTAAGAGTGTTAAAATTATGGTAGTATATAAATAACTATATTTTATTATTATTATTTAATAATTATAACTCTTGAATAAAGTTTTTATGTGGTGGTGGAGCTATAATATTGATCTTGAAGTGGTGTTGAATTTAAGGGGATATTGTTTAGTGAGGATGATGTAATTAGATCATATATGATAATTATATTATGGATATGGATATGGAATGATAAAATAAACTAATAAGGTGGAATTGGATAGATTTGGTTATGTTTAAATTTTCATATGTTTGGAATTATATTTGAATGAGGTTAGTGAAGTGGAATATTAGGCATGATTAAATTGATAAGATACTAAAACAAAAAGTGGTACCAAATGATTTCATAATTTTAGAAAATAATATGAATGTGAAGGATAATTTTGTGAATGGGGAATTGAATTGGGTGTCTTTTATCATGTATGGTTTTATGGTTAGAGGAGATAGGGGTAATTTTATGGTAGTTGTGATGTGAATGATTATATATTAGAAGAGGTTTCTTAACAAAAGGTGAACCAATAATCAGTTTGTGAGTTATTATATTTTATTCTTTGTTTTTTTATTTCTTACAGAATTAGACACCAATCATATATCAAGTCTAGTTCCCAAATATTGTTTTGTGTATCAATTAAACCCTTAACATCTCATATATGGTGCAAACATTTGGCATTCCACTTCCCTGCTCCCACTCAATCTTCTAATTTTTGTAGTGATAGTGGTTTTGGTATGCTATAGAATTAGTGGTGGTAAGTAGTGATGGTTTATTGTTGTGGAATTTGATTGTTGTATTAGAATTGGTATAAGGTTATAGTATATGTAAATGGTAAGGGATAGGAGAACAAAAATGTACACGGTTGGGAAGTGGGGGTGAATAAATTAGTGAATAATTTGGTGTGAGGTACCATATTTTCTATATTTGTTGATTTAATATATTTATATTGTATATATTTAGAGAGAGCGATTGATTTTGTGAGAATATGGGTTTTCTGATGATTTTGGACTATACATGAGTCAATTATACTCTTTATTCACTGATGCTTTAGTGTATTTCTTTCACATTGGGAAGAGTGTTCCCAAGGGGGACTCAACATACTATACTTTTATGCCAACCCATAATTCTATATTCTATGTTTGTAAATTTTAAGATTGTGTTGCATATTTAGATAAGCTATAAAATATCTTTACATGGTGGTTAGTGCATGTTACAGGAGTTACTTCTCTTCAAAACTTATTTTACATTTGTATTGTATGCAGAGATATTTTAGTTATATAAAATGATAATATAAAATTATATTACTAACATATTTATATCATTATTATAATTTTGGGCACATTCTATCATTATTTTTTCGTGTTGGTTGGTGGATCTCTTTAATCTCATGGAATTTTAGAGGGTAATGTCTCCCATTTTTCTTATTATATAGCCATGGCACTAGTCAACAACCCATGACTTATTGGAGATGAGCTTGGGAGTCATCCTTGGATACCTTTCCGACCTAGGATAGAATTTAATTATTTCAAGTCGTGAGAAACAATTCAATATAAAAGATAAAACAATAATGATATTTAAAATTACATATATTTTTAAAACATATATATTTATTGAATAAGAATTTTAAAATTAAAAGAAAAAACTTTCCACTTTTTTATCCATGTTTTCATCAAGAATTGAAAATTCATAAAAAGAGTTTAATAACCTTTTTTAGAAACATGTATAAATAAAATCTAATAAATCCATATTAAAATCATGGGATAATTACTATAGGGTTCTAAGGGAACAATTTAGGATCCTCACAAACATCTAACATTTTTATATAGGACAATTTCTAGAGTATAATCCCAAACTACAAGAGTAAGGAGATTGGAGCTAGATAATGAGTAATTCTAGAATTATCTATACTAACCAGAGAAAAATACATATCTATATTAATTATGGATAATCAAAGTGAAATAATGAACAAGAAATGACTAAGACATTAATATGTTGTAAATATATTTTTCTATGCGTTTGTATATAAAATGCATTATATATATATATATATACTTGAAATAAATGTAACACATGATGTTTTATATATATTAAATTAAAAAATCAAACAACATTAAAAATGACTAAGACATTAATATGATGTTAATTAACATTTTGTTCATTTTATATATATTTATATTCAATATATATTATTTATTATAATTTATAATTAATATATATATTATACTTCTTAATTTTGATTAATAATTATTTCATTTATATATATTTTAATAATGTTCTAATTTATTCAATTTTAATTTTTTTTCATTATATATTTATTTATATATCTACTTTTAATATATAATATTTATAAATATTTATTATCCATATAAATATATATTATTTTTATTAATTTTTATCAATAATTATTTAATTAAAAAAATTAATATTTTTATTAATTTAATCATTTTAAATTTTTATTTATTTAAATTATTTCATTTCATTCATTCTACATATCTATATATTTAATATATAATATTTAATAAATTTGAAAAATTATATATATGTTTAATCATTTTTGATAATAATTATTTAATTAATGAATTTGCTAAATTTTTTAAATTTTATTTTCTGAACTTTTATCAGCACTAATAAAATGCTTATAAAGGTTACCATTTATCATAACTTTATTGCTAGTGCTCATAAAGGGTAAATTTTATCAGTGCTAAAAATAAAGTGCTCATTAAGTTGGCCTTTTATCATCTCTAAACAAAATGCGCTGATAAATGGTACCCTTTACCAGCGCTTATTTTATCCCGAATAAAGATGGACTTTCTTGGTGCATTATTCTAGTGCTGATAAATGTTGACACTCTTAAATGCTAGTTTTGTAGTAGTGGGGTGATCTAACGACCCATTTCAAAAACCCCAATACCTTAAAAATAATGCTTTTTGTTGTGATCGAGTTGTTGTTCATGAAATATATACAATAAGATCATTCATGCAAATGAAAAATAATCAATTGAAAACATAAGACACAATGAAGATATAGTCACACAAATCAGGTTGTCATGTGCTAACCAGTCCACCCCAACACATGACCTTACCTACCTTGACACTTTAGTAGAATCATGATTTTGAGTAGAACAATCAAACCCATTCTCAAATAAAAATTACTATAAATATTATATGACGAATCATTAAAAATTTAGCATCATTAAATATGTATTTCATAACTTGCATCATATATAAATGAAAGTCCCACTGGATGGTATATGACTAAACATAAAAAAAATAAACAACATGACCTCCTACCCAACTCGCATAACATCTTACCACATCCACAACATATATCACCTACTAATTAAAACATGCGTCCATGTCCAAGAAATTCCTATGTCCAAAGGTTAAACAGAAAGGTCTACTCACAAACATCGAAACATGTTCCATGTACAAGGGTATGGGGTTTTCTAATGACCCAATAGAAACCCCCTATGACTCAATAATACAATGTTCTACTTTTATCAAGTAGATATACATGGAAAACATATAATAAGTGTATTCATGTATATGTGACACACTCACAAATAAATATCACATGAAATGAATATATGATCACATAGGTCAGGTCATTGTGAACTCACCAAGACACATCAGCACCTGACCCAAACTACTTTAGCACCATGTAGGAATCTCATTATTACTTACCCAAACACAAACTATACCAAAATATGTTGGTTATGGTGTCAACTGATTACATCCAACCCACACCAAAAGACCAAGGAATGGGACACTAAACCTCATCCCCATACCCGAAGTAACATTCCACGTTCATATGTCAATATTCCTCTACCCATCCATTATCACTTGAGAGAGGTCCATCATACATGCATCATGTAGCACCATGACATTTCCCCTAGAACATCCCTTGACATAATCATCACAAAAGAGGTCAAAAAAGGCACATCACCCCATCCTCACATACTCAAGGAAGGTCACCATAAGCACACCCACCCAACCTCAAAAACATTGATTGGGTGACAATAAAGTACACCAAACCATCCCCATGGAATCAAGGGAGGTTAAGATCAATAACATTGACCCATACACGTGTACATTGGGGATGTAATAATCAATGACATGAACCCATCCGCCTAAAATCTGGGGAGACCATAAAATATCCTTCAAAAAATGGAGATAGAGGTCGTTGGAATGTAGTAAAAGGATGATTATCCTATTGGGACATGTGGGGAAAACATAAAAATTAATGCACAATATCACTATGTCGTTTTCGTCAACACTAAAAGTAAGTTAGACCTCTAATTTAATGTATTAAATCTGAGTCTATGAAAATATTTAGAGATTAAATACTTTGATTACTATGAATATATTGTTCATTGTTCCCTTAAGATTGATTTATACATTGGAGACTTTCTATAGTCTCATGAGGATAGAGATAAAAAGAATAAAATGGAGTGTAATTAAAAATGATCAATGGATAAATCCTATGTAGGATAGAAAAACCAACTACCCATGTGTAAAAAAAAGGAAAAGAAGTATCCTAGAAAATTTCTTGAGGAAACCAAGAGACTCTTAAACTATGAAACATAAGGATACTAAGGAAATAAATGTCAATGTAAGATGAATAACTCCACTAAGATAATGTAATAAAAGAAGGTTCAAATCAATACTCATCTTATAGACTAGGGTTTCTACTGTAAGGAACACTGGAATAGTGAAATTGAATTCCCAAAGGCAAGGGTTGTTGGATAAAATGAAAAATAACAACCTCCAAGTCCTATAGAGTAGAGAAGTAATATTATATCACTAAAATTGAGGTAGATCCTGAAAATAATATGGTGAAAGGTATGCTAGTTATTTACTCAATAATAGAAAAAAATACTATTTTATTCTATTTATATTCATTCATTCATTTCATGAAAGTTTATGATAAAAATTCCAACACCACCTGAAAACATGGAGGTTGAGTTGTATATGAAAACAAAAAACGGTGCAATAATTATATCCCAATTATATAACTCATCCCCAGCCAATGTTTATCGACTGAATCTTATAAGAATATTATCATACCTCCTTTAGCGCAATTTGATTCTACATTTTGTTTGGATTAGTTATCCTTAAATAAATTTGACATCAAATTCTGGAGATTGATATCACTCTTTATATCACAGGCCATCCTATGATTCGATAAAAGTGTAAGGTGGATAATGAATCTACCATTGAATCTTCTCCTCAATAATTGATATTATCACCCTATGAGAAAGACGATCTATCTCAAATGATTGATACAATGTAAAGGATCATACTTGAATACATTCTCACTATGAGGTTATAATGATATATTTTCTAAAGAGTTGTATGACCTTACTCCTCAATAATGTATTGATTTATCAATTAAAATTATACCTATATCTCTAGGCATATCCTAAACTACTTACAAAAAGTCCACTATTGAGTTCACTTAATTGAACAAGTAATTAAAAGAAAATCTAGAAAAGGGATTTATATGCCATAGTTCTTCATCCAAGGGTGCACTAGTTCTCTTCATCAAGATAAAGGATAAGTCAATGTAACTCTATATTTATTATCATGAACTCAAAAAAAAAAAAATAATAAAGAACATTTATTCCCTAAAATAATTCGATAACTTTTTTGATCGACTACATGGGGCCCTGTAATTTCAAAGGAGGAATTTCAGTCCGGATATCACCATCTAATGGTGAATAAGGAATAAAATTCCAATAATAACCTTCAAACAATGTGGTCTCACCCAAATTTACCCTAAAGGTATGCGGTCGTTGTACTACAGGTAGGGGTCGAATCCACAGAGACCGAAGAAGAAACCTAGAGACACTCTGATTTTGGAGAGATTTTTCCATGGAGTGGCCAACTATTTGGATTTATTTGATTTGAAACTAGTGATTTAATTTAAATAAGAAACATACAATTACTTAGTCTAAAACAATTAATGGAGATGAGTTGATCCTAAGTTGTTACTAGGGTTAGATTGGATGTATTTATTTTCTTATAAAGTTTCAGTTCACTAATTTAAGACGTATCCACAAAATGATATAATTACCCAACATCATTCACCAATTTAATCATTATGAAATTACAAGGCTAATCTCTAATTCACATAGAGGATCAATTTAATGATCACTCCAAGGAATTGTATTGTACTAGCACTCGAAATGTGTCATTGTTAAAGTTGGCGAAGATGAAAAAGAAAATAATCATCAAATGGAAATACTAAATTAATGAAATGATTACAGAATTTTAGATCATAAAATAACATCCAATCTCCACCATGAAACTCCCTAGGACAAACCCATAAGTTTTTATCCCTCCATTGATTCTATGATCTCAAAAGAAGCGGAAATTAGACTCATAGGGGTGGAATTGATGAAGAAAAATAAAACAATGAAATGATCACTCCACCGTTGTGTGAATAAATTCACAAGTGTTGGTGTGAATAAGATCACACCATGGGGAAAATTTATCAATGCAAAAATAATAATAAAACAAAAATAGGAAACAAATAACTTTTATAAAGAACTTATGTAATTCAAACAACTTACATGAGAATGAAGAACGATTACAACATCAAATTGACAGCATAACATTACAATGAAACAAAGCACCAAAGATCCCTAAATCTTCCCCCACTACTGCCTTAAATAGGAAAAAATGAAGCCTTGGGTCGATCCACCACTCCCCAAGTCTCTTTAATTAATTGTGGGAGGCCAAAGTAGGTGTACATTTAATGTAGAGGAGACTTTTCAACACTTGCCTTGAAGTGGGATCCAACTTGCATCCACCGAACAGAGGTGCCGAATTCACCTTCTAGAAAGCCGAATAGGAGTGGTCCATAGAATACTCAAATTAATCCCTGTATGTCCCCTAATATCCTGTAAAAGTTTATCCCAAAATATGTTTTTGTTTTCAAGATATGATCTAAATGGTGGGCGGTTTTTCTGGGCTGCAGAATCTCGGCCAGAATTACATCTTCAACTTGGGCCACATGAAGCTCCATTAAAACATGAGAATTAACTTTTTACAATGTTGAATTAAATGTTCCCCATGATTACATCTGTCTATAGTTAATTTTTGAGACTATTTAGTCTTTAATCATGGCCGGTACAGTACTTTTATTGGGTTGTTGCCAGCTCACTTCGCCCAGAATGTGGTTGGTTCAAAGCCCACTTTGGTAGTCTTCCAAATTGAATCTCCAAGTGCTCCAAAATAATGAATTGTTCCTTATAGCATGGAAGACAAGAAAATAAAATATGAAAACGAAATAAAGACCATTTGGTGTTTTATGAGATGTTCAAGAATGTACCATGAAATACTACATTTTAGGAAAGAATTGAAATCATGATGTGAAATGATGTTCAAAGTGTAAAATTCACTAAAATGGTATTTATGAATAACAAATCACATGAAAAATATATAAATTAACAATTAATATTATCCTATTATAGTGGATAATCACAACCCCCAACTTAATTTTTTCTAGTCCCGAGCAAAATATATCTCACAAATATGAAATTCGAATTACCTTTTCCAAAAACATTTTAATATATATTTCTCACCCAAAGACCTCATACCAAAAAATTATGAAACCCATCAAAATCATTTAAAACAAGCAAAGTCTATAGTCATAACCCAAGCCCAAGCTCATTCCTTTGTTAAAATTCATTTCCATATTTCATCCAATTTCAATTTAGCTTGACGAAGTGTTGTGCATCACAATAGACATGTGGGTTCATCTTCATTCAAAGGGAGAAAATATGGAAGTGCTAAGAAGAATGAAATTTTCATATTAAGATGAGTATTCGTTTTTTTCTTTTTTTCTTTTTGTTTTTTTTTGTTTTTTTTTGTTTTTTGGTTTTTTTTGCAATTTTGCCATGGTAATTGAAATTGAATTCAATTGAGTCAACCAATGTATCAAGACTTTTCCGATAACTCCCATGCTCAAAGACCAAAGGGTACCAAGTGAAGCTAACATACTCGGGAATCGTCTCGAGTTTACTCAATAAAAAATAAACTCAAATTACCACAAATAGAGATAAAATTACCAACTCCGAGTCAAAAAACTATAAAGTCGCGATCCACAACTTCTGAAAGCTACGCATTAGATCATTTCATTTCCCCACGCGCAAATTGATTTTTTTGAATACTCGTGTTAAAATTAAAATGATCACCAAACCTATTCCATAATTATGGAACCCCAAGAACTCAAATTAAAACCCCCCAATCTAGAGGACATGTATTGTGTTTTTTATTAAATAGAAGAAAATATAATGGTGAAAAATAACATCGGACAAACGAACTTTCCAAAATCTCTGCACATAAACCTAAACATGCATTAAAATCAGAATCAAGGTATGAAAAATTATTTGATATCCAATTTCAGAGTTTGCAATGTGTGTTATCATGTTCAAGTTTAATGAAATTTTTCCTTCCACACATTGTTTTTCACACAAGATCAAAAAATTTATTTCATCTCTTCCCAACATAGAATAACATTATCCCAAGTGTTTAATGAAAATAAAAATTAGAAGGGGGTAGTATAGGAGTTAAAAGAGGAAATTGAAAATGATAAACATTTAACAAATTCACCTGGGTTTGGAATTTGAAGCTCCTGATGCTCCAGAGTACTCCTTTGATCTCTTGGGGGACGTAGGAACCTCTTTGATTGAACATGTATAACCCAAAATGCTCCTTGAACCATACAAAGAAGAAAAAACTAGATAAAACAAACAACACAATGATTTATTTAATTCCTTCTATCATCATTTTTATGATTTTCCCTATTTGTTTGTTTTTTTAAATCAAACTAATAATACATTGTCTTTTTTTAAATTTTTGAGAAAGGTATTACTCAGGGATCACACCGTGTGACACGAATGAATACGGTGCTCCCCTTTCATAACAATTAAAACTCATAAATGAAGAACAGGTCAACAGTCTAAATTTTTTTTAACCTACAAAAACATAAATAAAATAAAATAAACTGATGATAAATTTTCTTCTTTTAAATTTCTGGGTAAGGTATTACTCAGGGATCACATCATGTAAAACGGATGAATACAGTGCTCCCCTTTCATACCCATACATACACATAAAAGAAGAACATGTCAAAAGTATAAGGTAGAATAAAATTATATCAAAATGATCCACTAATACTATTTGAAATATAAAGTTTATTAAAACCACAAAATTATTTGAAACTTGAAAACCACAGGTTGCCTCCCGTGAAGCGCTTAATTTAACATTTTAGCTCGACTTGAACCTCCCAACTTATCCAATTCCAACTTTAAAAATTTTAATTACATCATATTTCTCTACTTCAACATGATTGAGAATGTGTATCCCTTGTGGTTGGTAAAAATATTTTGAATTTGATTCATGAACAATGCTATTTTCTAAAATAAATGGAAAAATCCAAGGAATATCAGAAATGGTTGATATTTTTTCTTTTGTAGTCTTTCCTAATAAATAAAATATCAACAACCCTTTTTGGGTTTCATGAGATGAATAAATGAAAACCCCAAGATCTTTCTTAACACAAATGATGGGATACTCGAGTGGGGAAGGGAGGAAAATGATTTTGAGTTTGTGTTGATTGAATTTTCTTAAAGAAGATTGGAAATTTGAATCAAAATCAGTTTCATCTAAAAAAATTAGAATTAATAGGTTCCTTATAAAAATATGATTCATCCAAAAAGGTGTCCATTTGAATTCTAGGAGTGGGTATGAGCTCAATGTTTTGGATTTATTCTAATGGTTCAGTGATCGGTGGTCCTAAAAATTCACTAATGGAGCCATGTTCAGGAAACTCAATCCACGATCTCAAGTTATTATCTATTGAATTCAAAAAATCAATTTCATCCTAATTTAAACACTCTTTAGCTTGACTTTCAACATTATCTGACCAATTCAATTCATTATCTAAATCTGAATTCCCAAATTCTAAATTGAGTTCTTCCCATGTTTTAATGTTTTGTAGTTCTAACCTCAAAGATGAAACCTCAGAATTCATTATCTCTATTTGATTACACAATTGTTAAAGAAATGATTGAGGAATGGATAGAATGGGACGTTGAACATTATGGACTTCACTAAGATTGGACTCTTCAATCATCCTTGAGATGGCAGGAAATTGAACATTTATACATTCATTATCCCATTGATTATATGTCTCATTGGGTGCAGGGAAATCATTCAAGGGTTGATCAAAGTAATTACCTAAGTTTTTTTATTCCCAAAATTTATTTTCAATTTGAATCCAACTTTATTATATGTTGGGGTATTTCTGAAGATAATACATTAGATTAGAGAGAGATTTGGATTTCAGATTTTTAAGACACAAAAAAAACAGAAAGGGGAAGAGAGAAGACAAATGGAGGTCAAAAAAGAGAATTTTGGGTGAGAAATGAAATTAAGAATCTAAGGTGACTTACTTGGGTCCCCAGAAACAGCGCCAAAATTTGGTCTCGCCCAAATTTACCCAACAGGTATGCGGTCGTTGTAGTACAGGTAGGGGTCGAATCCACAGAGACCGAAGACGAAACCTAGAGACACTCTGATTTGAGAAAGATTTGGCTATAGAGTGGCCGACTATTTGGATTGATTTGATTTGAAACTAGTGATTTAATTTAAATAAAAAAACATATAATTACTTTGTCTAAAACAATTAATGGAGATGAATTGATCCTAAGTTGTTACTAGGGTTAAAATGGATGAATTTATTTTCTTATAACGTTTCAGTTCACTAATTCAAGAAGTATCTATAAAATGATATAATTCCTCAACATCATTCACCAATTTAATCCTTACGAAATTCCAAGGATAATTTCTAATGCACATAGAGGATCCATTTAATGATCAATCCAAGGAATTGGATCATACTAGCACTCGAAATGTTTCATTGTTAAAGTTGGAGAATATGAAGAAGAAAATAATCATCAAATGGAAATCTTAAATTAATGAAATGATTATATAATTTTAGATCATAAAATAAAATCCAATCTTCCTCACACAACTCCCTAGGACCAACCCATAAGGGTTTATCCCTCCATTGATTCTATGATCTCAATGGAAGCGGAAAGTAGACTCAAAGGGGTGGAATTGAAGAAGAAAAATAAAACAATGAAATGATCACTCCACCGTTGTATGAATAAATTCACAAGTGTTGGTGTGAATAAGAACACACCATGGGGAAATGGTATAAATTTGAAATGTAGAATAAAAGAAAATGATAAAATGAAGAACTTTTAAAAAGAACTAATGTAATTGAAATAACTTACATGAGAATGAAGAACGATTACAACATCAAATTCACAGCATAACATTACAAGGACACAAAGCACCAAAGATCCCTAAATCCTCCACCACTACTGCATTAAATAGAAAAAATTTAAGCCTTGGGTCGAGCCACCACTCCCCAAGTCTCTTTAATTAAATGTGGGAGTCCAAAGAGGGTGGACATTTAATGTAGAGGAGACTTTTCAACTCTTTCCTTGAAGTGGGATCTAGCTTGCATCCATCGAACAGAAGCGCCGAAATAACCTTCTAGAAGTTCGAATTGGAGAGGTCCATAAAACACTTAAATAAATCCATGGATGTACCCTAATATACTGTAAAATTTCATCCCAAAATACTATTGTTTTGCGATATATGATTTAAATGGTGGGATGTTTTTCTGGGCCGCGGAATCTGGCCCAGAATTGCATCTTCAACTTGGGCCACCTGGAACTCCATTAAAACATTCCAATTAGCTTGGGACACTGTTGAATTAAATTTTCCCCATGATTTCTTCTATCTCCAGTTAAAGTTTGAGACTATTTGGGATTGAATCATGGCCGCTACAGTACTTTTATTGGGCTGTTTTCCAGCTCACTTCGCCCAAAATGTGGTTGGTTTAAATCCCACTTTGGTGGACTTCAAAATTGAATCTCCAAGTGCTCAAAAATAATGAATTGTTCTTTATATAATGGGAGACATGAAAATAAAATATTAAAATGAAATCAAGACCATTTGGTGTTTTATGAGATGTTCAAGAATATACCATGTAATGGTGCATTTTAGGAAAGAATTGCAATCATGATGTGAAATGATGTTCAAAGTGTAAAATTCACTAAAATGGTATTTATGAATAAAAAATCACATGAAAACTATATAAATTAAAAATGAATATTAGCCTCTTCTAGTGTCTAATCACAAGGTATATATGCTTTGAATTCATAGTTATTCCCATCAGACTCATTAATTCGCAAGCAATATTCATGTACTAAAATGAATAGAGTATTTAGAGATTACCTTGAATAATTTATGGTTGTATTTATAAATTATATTTTTAAATACATCAAAAGTTTTAAAGATCATTTAGAATATTTTAATAGTATGATAAATACATTAATAAATGAGAATTTATATGAAAAGTATAGTAAATGTGATTCCTAGAAGGTGGAAGTATCAATTTTGTGTATGTTATCACCAGAAAATAGATATTTGTAGACCCATTTAAGATAAATGTGATTGAGGAATGGTATATACCAGTATTTATAAAAATAATTGTAGATTACTCATTTTAATTGAGTATTGTTGGTGATTTTTGAGAAAATTATCATGATTTTTATACCCTATAGAAATTATGACTTAGATGGGATTGGATTTTTTCTACACCAATGAGTGTAGATAGTGCTTCGAGGAATTAAAAAAAGAGGCATATCACTACAACAGTACAAATTCTACCTTCATGTTTGGAAATTTTATTGGAATAAAATGATTCTTATGAAAGGTCTTGGGTTTTGTAATAATGAAAAATGATAAATTGGTAACATAATTCTAAAAGTAGTTGAATGTTCATGGGAATAGATACCAAGTGAATGATCTGCAGTTTTCAATAATGATCTTCACATTAAAAAATTTGTAGCATTATCTATACAGAGAGAAGTGTGAAATATATAAGGATTATATGATTCCAAAATAAATTTTCACATAAATTGATATTTATATATTCTTGATAATACAGTTAGAGATGATCAATGATTATGACGAATCAATTCACTACCATTCGGTGAAGGAGAATAATGTAGAATATGATTTATATAAAAATGATCATGTAACCTTATATTTTTTGAGTATTGATAATGATAAGATCATATTAGACATGTAAATTATAGACAATGAAGTCATAAAGGAAATAATATCTTTATTTATTTATCAAATGATTTCTCAACCATCCCTTTTAGAGAAGATAAAGGATGCTCAAAAAGATAATGTGAAGATATAAAACTATTTAGAATCTATAAGAAAATGATAATCCTCACAGTTGAAAATTGATACATAAGTTGTTTTAAAATTTGGGTCATGAATATGTGTACCATAAAATCCTAAGATAAAGAAGGAGTTACTAAATGATTCTAATATCTCGGCAATATTTATTGACCAAGGAAGAAAAAATATTGTTGGAACCTCCTTGTTTTAATAGTCACAAAACATTGTTCTTATGTTTTTAATAAATGTAATGTTTTATGACTGTATGTTAATTTATAAAACATAATTTTGAATAATTTTTTTTTATTTTAAATATTTGGGGTTGAAGCCTCATTTATTATTTTAAATCAAAGACCTCTTTAAAACTGGGTAGAGGGGGACCCATTACATATCCCGAAGGCCCAAGACCAAGTGGTCTAAATACAAGGCCTGAAAGCACATTTGTTTGCCCAAAGAGCCCTTTGGTGAATAATACTGCTGCAGTACTCATGCTGCTACAGTACCGCCATCACTACAGTCCTTCTATAGTGCCTCCTCCACTACAGTGTTATCGCTACTATAGTACTGGGGCTGCTACAGTACTACTACAGTGACCTACAACATTACCCCTAGAAATTAGTCCCTGTCCGGATTTGATCTCGGGTCATTTGAATGCCAAGTAGAAGCCTTTACCACTTGGTTACAGGCTCATTGGCATAATTTTGAATAAAATTGGATATGTTCTGACAAGTTCAATATCTAGTACAACTCTACTTCCTTAATGAATTTTCCATCTCCATAGACAAGTTGTCATCAGGTGTGACACTACCAGTTATGTGCTACCATTAGAATGTGCCACTATAAGGCATGCCACCACCAGGCTTGTGCTATCACCAGGACATGCTAACAGCAGATCCCTGATACTAGTAGCCTATTATTTCATTTACATTATAAGTACCATTACCCTCCTGATACTGCCAAGTTTTTCTACCGTCGAGTTTTTCTGCAACCAGAAATCACCTACTACCAGCTCTATGTTGACGCCAATCACGTTAATTACAGGCATGCTACTGCTGAGTCAATCCAATGCAGACCATTCCACCCTCATCCTTCTACCATTTATTTTCTTCTATATTTGAATTTAATTCTTCCAAATTAAATTTCATGGAATTTAATATAGAGTGTTTATTTAATGATTTTTCCAACCCATTACATTGATGCATTAGAGATAGGTGAGAGGTTTAATATGAGGATCCTGAAAATCATTCTGATTATAATTCAATGGGGATTAGAACCTTAAGTTTTATATATTTTTTAATTACTACCTCATGCATCTACGCGAAAGGATTGGATGCATGACTTATAGACTGAAATCATAGAATTTCATTCGGATGTGCAAGAGTGGAGTGTAAATAAGATCTAGATACATTCCTATAGAGAGAAAATGGAACTTCGCGACACTCTATTTCTTGAAACATTCAGAGAAAATATTAGAGTTTCTCACTGGGAAAACTCTAAGGACCCTCAAGAATCAAGAGCATTATAAACCGGGAAGCACTTCATTTTTTAATCTCTATTTATTTTCTCTCATTTTTTTATACATTTGATCATTGTATTTTTTTACTCAATATATTTACATGCACTAACTATCATACATGAAATGGAGAATACCTATTTTTATCTCTATATCATTTTATTTTTTTACCCATGGTAATTATAGGAGAGGTCCCTTTGAGTCTTTTATAGTTTTTATGACCACGTATAATAGTGGAAGAGGATTTGAGCCTATACAAATTGACTTTTTGAAAGTATAACTGATCTAGATTATAGATCAGATTATTGGTTATAAGAATTTTTAGGGCAGTATGTGATTACTAATTGGAAAATATTATGTATCAACTTATGACTGAACCCCTTGTTTATTCGATTTTGTGTTTGTGTTTTTTTCATTATTTTAAATCTTTAACAATATTTGTTTTTTAAACAATAAAAAATATACTTTAGTAGTTGTTTTTAATATATGTTCGTATATGTATTTGATTAAGTAATTTGATTTCAAGAATTAAATTAATTTATCATATTATTTTAACTGGGCCCTAATTAAGCATTAAGAAATCCTTTAAAAGGTAAAATTTATATTAAACAGTTGTTTTGATTATTTAGGTGATTCAAATTATATTAGGTGGTTAAATTAAAATTAGTTTTCATAGAAATTTTATTGGGTACTCAATTCACTACCCTCTTGAGTTACCCACTCTGAACAAAATTTTGATTTAAGGGATTTAAAAAAATATTTCAACTGTGATTTTATTTTCATTTAAAGCTATCAAATTTGTATTATTTCTAAATTTAGTACTTTAGAGATAATATAAAGAGGGATATATATCCAAAATAACACTTCATTTTAAGGGAAATAACTATGATCAGTAGAAAATTAAAATTAAAATGAATCTAGAGATTATAGATGTTGATATATGGACTGTGATTGAAGATAAATATGATTTATCTAAAAAATTTAGATTTTCTTGTAGTAATGATACTAAATATTCTTATAATAATAATAGTAAATACCTGAATTCCATGTAATGTTCATGTGGTTATGATGAATTTAATTGAATATCTTCTTGTAAAACTTTTATTGAAATTTGGGACACTTTAGATGTTTCTCATTTGAGATCATCAAATGTCAATAAAAAGTGATTAAATTCCTATGTAATTAAATATTATACTTTTAATATGGATCTTGATGAGCCTATTTATAAAATGAATCTTTGGATTAATGATATCAGGAATACAATGTACTTACTAGAGAAACCTATTTCTAATAAAGACCAAGTGATGTTCATATTGACATGCCAACTAGATTGTTGGGGAGGAACCTAAATATCAATCAAAGTATCATGTGATGTATTTAAGACATATGTTAAGGAGATAATTATAAATATGATTATGTTCTAGGAAAAACTCAAAGTCAACTGGGAAGGGGAGGATAAACCAACATGATAATTTGTAGCCTTCAAATTTAATGCTTCAAAGTGGTGAAAATTCAAGATGGCAGTTCAAGTAATGAAAAATCCCCTACTGACAGTGATGAACAAGTTTCTACTGTAGAAAAAACATTTAAAAAGTTTTATAATAAGAATAATTTATTTAGGAAACCAAGATATAAAGCCAAATATGATAATGCAGTAAATTGTATAAATTATTAATGAAAGATGGTGCTTAAAAAGAATTGATCTTCTATGAGTATACAAGTAAAGGGAGTGTCAAAGATGATTTTCCTAAGAAGAAATAAAAAGGTAAATATGATGATAAGGATAAGATATATAAGAAATAAATTAAATAAACTTTTAGTTCTTCTAAATAAATCTCTATTGATTCAGACACAACCCAAGAGGATAAGAATGACGAGCTACCATGTGTTTTAAGACAAACACATCTGAGGTATCATATGTTTTCCTTCTTCTCTTATACATATTTATAATTATTTTGGGGATGAAAAAAATTATTAAAACATTTAAAATGAATATATTTTCAAATAATTTAATATTTTTTAAGATATATTTAATGAACATAAGCAAAGACATATAAAATTATAAAGAAATATCATAATTTAACAGCTAGTTTTCAAACAGATCTTGGTGTTAGAAAAGAAAAAAACTATAAAATATTAAAAGAGAATAGAAAATTAAAATTTTGAAATTAGAAACTAAATAAATATCTTAAAATATTCAACGATGGGATAAATACTCTTACAAAAAAATTTTGAAGGAAAACATATCCCAGATATACAATTTATTTAGGGTATCGACCTAAAAAGAGGTGTAATATTAATAATAAATTCATTTTTCGTTCTAGTTCTCCATATAGTTTTTATTTTTCTAGACATAAAAAATTATTTATTTCTAAAACATTAAAATCTACGTATATGAAACCTATTTAGAAAAAATGGGTTCCAGAATCTTTAATAGCTAACATTACTATACCCAATAATATTTGGGTACCAAAATGATTTTTTGTGTTAAAGTTTTCTTATAGGGAACATTATTGAAGAGATATTTTAAGAATTTGTGTTTCATGTACAGTGGTAGTGCTAGAAATATGACTATAGATTATTCATGTTTCAAGAGTCTAACCAAGGTGGATGGTGGACATGTATTTTTTGTGATAATTTCAAAGGGAGAATTATCATCGTTTGTCAAATAGGTAATTCTAATACGGTTTTAATTTAAAAAGTATGATTCATAAGTGGTTCTACATATACTCGTCATAGAATATAACATCTATATGATGATGGTATTCATGTGAAATATGAAAATAATGCTTGCAATGTTTTTGACTCTAGAATGTCCTATGTTTTTACTACCTTAATAAATGAAAATGCTTATGCTTCTTATTTGGATTCATCAGTTTCTCCAAATAATTCTTGTCTAAGTGAATTTCAACATGAATCTTGGATTTCGAATAGGAGACAAGAACATTGAAATATTCACACTCTTAGAAAGATCACTAGGAAAGGGTTTGTTAATGATCTATCTAAACAAGATTTTTAAAATGATAAAGTATATAACCCGTGTAAAAAAGGGAAACGGTACAAGATCTATTTCAAATAAAAGAATTAAGGTTCAACTTTCCAACCCCTATAGTTGGATCACATGGACTTTCTTGGAACTTATATATTTTATATCCTAAATAAGAATCACTATCATTATGTCCTTTTGTATTACTTTTATAGGTATACTTTGGCATTATCTCTAGATCACAAAAGAGAATCCTCCTATTATTATACCAAATATTCTAAATATTTAGAAAATTTTAGTTGATTTATAATTAAGACCTTAATAAGTGATCATGGACATTAGTTTGAAAATCAAGAAATTAATTTTTTTTCTCACAAAGTGGATATAATTACAACTTATTTCTCTTAGTACCCCACAACATAATGATGTTTTATAATGAATAAATAAGACCCTTCATGAAATTTACTGGAATATGCTTTATGAGTATGACCTTCCTATTTATTTTTGGGAAGAGGATATGAATAAATCATATTATTTAATCAATAGAGTTTTAATTAGACCTCTATTAAAGAAAACTCTTTATGAATTATGTAATGTTAAAAATACAAAGGTGAATTACATTAGATTATTTTGTTACATAGTATTTATTATTAATACTAAGTAAAATATAAAAAATTTGCTTCCAAAATCATTGACTGATTTTTCCTTGGTGATTCGACATCTAGAAAATAATATCGGTCATTTAATAAATGGATCATGATTTTTGAAGAATCATTTCATGAAAAAATTTATGAAAAAGATTAGTATGAGCCTAAGAACCCTTTAGAAAACCATGAGGAATATTTTTAAACTTTGAACATAAATTCAATACTTTCTGATAGTTTTGTGAAATAAGCAGAAAAATCATCCAGTTATGTAGAAAAACATGAAGCTAAACATGTATATGATCTTGATATAACCATCCATTGTTTATCAAGATTTGTTAGGACACAATGATATTATCCTCTTGATTTTGTAGTCTGAGTCCTAGATATATCTACACAAACAAGATATTCCCTTTGAAATCAAGTTGAAAATCAAGAATTATTTTCGCATCTTGATCCTAAGAATATTAATGATGAAATTAATGATGAATTATGGGTAATATAAATGCAAGAAGATCTCAATCAGTTTAAAAGAAATAATTTTTGGGAACTTATAGATTTACTGATGTACACTCTGACTATTTGGACTAAGTGTGTGTTTAGAAACAAAAGTTGATAAATCAGGCATTATACTAATAAATAAATCCAGATTAGTTTCACAAGGATAAAGTTAAGAATAAGATATTGAATATGAGGAAACATTTTAACTGGGGGCTATACTTGAATCCAATGGAATATTTCTTTCCTATGAAGAGAATCTTAATTTCAAACTATATCAAATATAAGCCAAAAAGTGTATTTTTAAATTTTTATATTGTTGAGGCTGTTTTTATGGAACAACCCTCTAGGTTTCAAAATACTCATACTATAAATCATGTTTTTAAACTAAAAAGATTAATATGGTTTAAAATAGGATCCCAGATCTTCATATGATAGGATCAAAGCTTTCTTAATTTTTATAGTTTTTCAAAAGGTGTAGATGGTCCAACTCATTTATAAAAAGAAATTAGAAATTTTTTTTAGAAATTAAAATATATTTCCATGATATTATCATTACAGTTTCTGTAAATTATTTATATATTGATTTTTTTAAAATGATGAAAAATGAATTTGAAATGAGTTTTATGGGTGAATATAAAATATTTACTGGTTTTTAAAATTACCACAAAAAAAGATGGAATTATTTTAAACAAAATAAAGTACACTAAATATTTTCAAAAACGTTTTGGTTTGGATATAACTAAAAGTAGTGATACTCCCAAGAGTACTCCCTATAAGCCAGATCTTGATGAATATTGAAAACTAGTGGATCTAACCAGTTACAGAGCTATGATTGGGATGTTTTTATACTTAATTTATAATTGAACTGATATTATGTTTAAGTTGTTTATGTGTCCCTATTTTAAATAAAACCCTCAATATCCTCATTTACATTTTCATAAAATTATTTTTCAATACCTATAATATAAATCCAATTTAGGACAATTCTACCATAGAGTAAAAGCATTTGACTTAGGAAGTTATTTTCATGTAGATTTTGGTGGCCTTAAGTTAGAGAGAAAAATAACCTCTAGAACATGCCATATATTGGAAAATTATATAGTGTCTTGGTTTGGTAAAATAAAAAATTAGGATGCATTATATGCTACTAAATCTAAAAACATAGTTGAAAGGAGTTTTTGTGCACAAATGTTTTTGGATGAAACAAACTTTTCTAGACTATGGATATCAATTTAGACATCTCCGAAAAAAAATTCACAACACAAGTGCAATAAATTTTTAAAAAATCTTGTTTCTCATTCTAATAAAAATCTTGTTGATGTAAGACATCACCATTTGAGAGTCAATTATTAAAGGGGTGATATTTCTCTAGAATTGTTAGGAACTGAACATCATCTTGCTGATATTTTTGTAAAGGCCTTGAATTTTGGGAGATTAAACTAAATAAAATATTAATTACTTACGATAAATTTTTATTAGTCTTTAATCTTAGAGGATCCACCATAGGACAATCCACTTTTGGACAAGACACTTTCGAACAAGCCACCATTGTACAAGACACAATTGGAAAACCACCATTGGATAATCCACTAATCGAAAAGCCACCATTGGATAATACACTATTTGACAATCAACTATTGTACAGGCCACAATTGGAATTATCCAACATTGGAATGAACTATTATTTGAATGATCCACAATTTTAATGATCCATCATTGGGTGATCTATCTGTCTATGTTTCTTTGTTTCGATTAAATACCTATTTTTCTACCATTACTAATTTTATGTGTTAAAATTTTTATTCAATTTAATGATTTATATTTTATTACATTTTTTAAATTCAAATCCATAAATTATAAATATGGCTTAAAATATAATTTTGAGTCACTCACTCTCGCCTCCTCCATTCGAACCATTTAAACTTTCCTTTCTCTCCCAACCTTCAACATTTTCACAACCTTACTTGAACCTTCATTTCACTTCCATGGTTAGAGTTAAGTATTCTACAGTGTTATCTCCCCAATAATCAAGGCCTAAAATTAAGTATATAGGAGAACTGAGTTGAGATATTTTTGAGCTTAGGAACTCAAAGCTTGTGACTAACGTCGTTATTTTTTAAAAGGAATTGGTTGTTAAATAGTTGTTATCTAGTAATTATTTAGTGATCAAGGTGATATAGGAATATGGGGGGATATAATGGTTCTATATAGTTTAAATAACATCATATCCTAGTCTAGTTCCTTAGTTCTATCAATATGTAGAGATAAGTTTTGTAGAAAAAAAGGATTCTAATAGAAGTGTGATTGATGGAAAAGTGGTGAGATTTTCTTCGAAATAATGGGAAATGTAAGTTAATGTTCCCCATAAATAAGTTTTTTAGGAATATAATATATATATATATATATATTCTCATTTATAGTGAGTCATTTTTTATGAGAATAATTTTCTGTAGAAGACGGGAGATAGTACTTTGAGAAGGTCTGTTTAAACTGAGATGGATGGTGAATGGAGATTTTTGTTCAAGTTCATTTAACATATCTTATGTCCCAAGAAAGGGGGATTTAGTAGAATAAGATTTTATAATGTGTATCTTATACTCCTTATTAAATTATGGGATATTATTCATATCTATAGATACCTCGTGTTCATCAGGATCAAATGTGAAAGTCATATTCCATGTCTAGTTATCTCATTTACCCTAAGTTTATTTAATCCAGTCTAGAAACCAAAGTATTGGTTGATGGGTAAGAGGAAGATGAAGTGAAGTGATGTGGTTTCTTATTGACTAAATCTACTTATAAAATGACGGAATTTAATTTCAATACTTGGATGGAAAAGTGGGTTGAAGATAATGACAAACTCTCTGAGGATTTGAATCATGTAGAGAATCCTACTAGACCCAAAAACTATATTGATCCTAGATTTGACCTAGATGAGATAGAGGATTATTTATTTTAGGAATAAAATGTTCAAGAGGATTTTTTTGTGGATAATTAAAAGGAAATGGCTGGTGACCCTAATATCCTTAAGATCCTTATAATGCCATATGGATCTGTAAGTACTCCCATTTCCCTCTCTGTAAAAGAGATTTACTTAAGTAAAAGAGATGATAATTAAGAAAAGACTGAGTTCACTGGAGATGAATATATTATTAGTTCCTCTAATTATTCAAATTAATTTTGAGGTTTCTCATGATGAAAATTGAGAGGATGGAGATAATGGAAATTATGGTGAGGAGATTAGTGGTGATGAGGATGATGTTGCTCGAGAATAATCATAACATCTAGACGTAATTGGTTTAAATTTAGTTAGGTATATAGAAGTACCTTGTTCAGATAGATTTATGTCTACAAAGAGATCAGTTTAAGATTATATAATAGATGATGCTTCCTTTTTTAGAGGTGAAACCAGAGTAATTTTTGAACAGGAGGAATACCATAGTTCATTTATCCATTTTACTAATCACGTATATCATGTAGATATGACTTCTGCTTGAGTGGAAGTGGTAGCTCATGATGAGTGGAAAAATATCCAATTGTATATATAGCTTGGACTAGACTACTCAACATCTAAGGAAGTCAGAGATTGTGTTGAAGATATCAAATATGTTCAGGGTGGTTCTTCTTTATTAGAGGATGAGGTATCATCTAAGGGGGATACATCCCCTAGCTCCAAATTTATTGGATTATCATATCTAGATTTTAATGATGATGGTAGTGGTGATGACCACAGTTTTCCACAAAAGCATAGTGGACCTGCAATCTCAGTTAGATTTGGGATAGATCATAAGAGATCATTAGTAGAGTAGATTGATGATGCAGGTTTAATTCATGATTTTCCTTTATATTTACCAACAAGATCTGATCCTATAGAGGATTTTATACCTATTACTGATAGATCTACCACATCTATGTGTGATGATAATTTTTTGCCTTCATATGTTGTTTCTTGAGATAACATATATGTTTTTATAGAGAGTTTGTTTTCATATTTGAATAGAGTTTTTATATAGAAACCCTATATTAACATACCTAGAAATTATATCATTTTTTGCAATATTTATTAAATTAAAAAAATACAAAACCAAATAATATATTTGATTAGTTCTTTTAGATACATGAAAAAAACACTGGTCCATATGTGAGACACATAATCTCCCTGGATGTTCTTCATAACAAGAACTTTTCTCATATACATCATACAAAATACAAATCTTCATTACATGGGGAAGGTAAACATAAGAAATGGTGAGCTCATATGTTTAGTAAGGGTAATAAAGAGAGATATGTAATCATAACGTGAACATATAAGGGTATGATAACATGAGAATAACATTTGAAAACCATATCTTTTATATCAAAGATCATAATCCTGAGTCATGGAATAAATATTAAAAGCTCATAAGACATTAATAAAAATAGAATAAAAGAAAATTATCTGTAAGAAAATAATATTGGTATAAGAAATGAATTTTTGGCATACACAAGAGAATATAAAATCATTTCCATATTAAAAAAGGCTTACTACCTTGACCACCATAGCGGACAAAGTCCTTTACTATTCTGAGTTCACACTTTATTTAATCCCTTTATTATTGTGATGAGTTCACTCCACATTTCAGCAAAGTATTACTATTTAGGTTCACTTTATATTCTATCCATGTCTATCTCATGAGAAATATAAATATTTACCCAATTTATTTGAGGGAGTAACAGTTTTGACACATCACATAATGAAAACCATATTTATGTGTTCCAAAGGATCATAAATTTTTTTAATATCATAACCCATGAAATGAAATGGGTATTATAAAAATTTAATCATATCATAACCTGTGGAAGATAAATGGTTTCATAATAATTTCATGATAGCATAACCCATGAAAATAAGAATTTTTCATAAGCATATATAGTGTAGAAGATAAATGAGTTGCTTAAGCATATAACAAGTGGAAGAGAAATGGGATTCATAAGCATATAACCCATAAAAGAGAAATGGGTTTCAAAAATATCATTACATAAAAACATAAAACATTCCAAGAAATAATGTGAATGGTACCCTTGGATCATATCCCCATTAAGGCATGAGTAAAACCAACGAATGTCATCTTAGATGAAAAATAATTTTGAAATATCATTTGAAACATTTCTCAAGGAAAATAGCCTTTCGGATTTGAAAATGATTTAAAAAAAAAACTTTTTAAAAAAAATTTTTCTTTGAAAATATATTTTAAAACATATAAAATATTATTCAAAGAAATTAATCAACATTACATTGGAATATTTTCTTTATTTCGTACACATAAAAACAATAATTCCTTTAATATTTTTCTTAAAAACCAAATTGGAATTGTTTTGGAAAACAACACAATAATTCCTTTCAATTTTTTTTGTAAAAAGTAAAACATGGGTAAAATTTTATTATAAAATTTATAATGTATTAATAAAAAAATTGGAAAAAAATTTGGTAACATAGTTTTAAAAAAACATATTTTCATCTGAATAGGGAGAAAATGTCAGATTTCCAAAAAAAATTATTAATAATTGTAAGTACCAAATAGTGTTATAATTTTACTATTACATGAATATATATTGATTAAATTGGGGATAATAAAATTCATGGTAATTTTTTATAGTTAGTTCATGAGTTTTTAACATTGGAGTCTTAATCATAAAAAAATCTCGATAAATGATGAGATTGTAATGCAAATATTTTACTGCATTGGTAATAATAAATAATAAAAGACACTAATAAATTGCATGATATGTCCTGAGGATGAAACAATTCATGATATTACACATCAAAGAGGATGTATATACACCTATTTAAAGAATATAAGTTCATAACATAACGTTTGTCTAAAGAAGTAAAATTAAGACAAAAACCTCTTACCCTTTCGGTAACAATTTAACTATAAAACCAATGGAAGATATATCCTAAATGGATATGTAAATCCCAATAATTATCATATTAAGAATAAAATAACATCCATGAGAATTATAAACACCATATATAATAAATAATGGGGTGGAAATGGATTGTGTCTCATAGAAAATAAAAGTGAGATGGAAATCTCATACCTTAGGTCTTAACTTCATTTATAATCATTCAATCCCCTTGTATAATAAATAGAGTTTTATAAAAAATATATTATTGAACAATATTCATTTATATCATACCATATGTTATTTTTTTATCACCTTTTCTTACTAATTTATTAATAATTCCATGTTTATGTTTTGTTTCGAGTAACAACAGCTTCGTTTTTCGTATATGTTTTTACTTGTTATATTTTTTGTTCTCTTATTTTAATAATGATATCATCATATCCATAATGATAAAAATTATATAAATATCACATATTTTAAGTATATATGTAGTTATAATAATATATAAATCATATAAAAAGGAAATTAAATACACTAATCAAGGAGATAGTATGTCGTATGTACGCATGAACGTTATGTCCGTTTTATTTTTGGATTGAAAGAAAGAAAGGTATATTATAAATTATAGTAAAAAATTATTTTTATTTCATTTAAATCACATATGTTTGTTTAATCCGTCATTAATACATTCCAGGTAAATTGTGAACGAATCACATCACTTCACAAGGTCGTAGTCTACCGTACACATAAACAATGTTATCGTATTTCCATAAAATGGAAATTAGGAAGTTACGTTTTATATAATAGTTAAATAATAATAATAACATCATAAATATAATCTATAAATAGTATATCTATCATTATTTCCATGCTTGATAAGTGTTAATGGAAAAACAAACGACATCGATTTGCAAGGATGTAGTCTACTGTACATACGAACGATGATTTCGTAACTCAATTGATAGAAGTGTTTGTGGTTATAGGTAATACCATTATGATAAAAACATAAAAGTATATTTAAGATAATGAGGCTATTATATATTAATGACATAATAATAATTAAATGGTTCTAAAGAAGGAATAAAACAAAAACATTCATTGATAAAGGTTACCTCTTCTTCAGGTATCTCATTTTGGTTTGCACCAAAGGCCTTCATTGGTTGGATTTCTAACCAAAGTAAGAAAAATAGGATGATATTAGTGAATTTAATAATTTATTTGGGTATTTATTGGATGAATTAATCAGTTTTTAACGTTTGAATTGAGATTAAGAGTGAGTGTAATTTAATAAGATAGGTGATTGGCAAACTTGTAAATTTTTCAAAGAGAGAATTACACCCTTGTTTTCCCCTTATATATTGGATAAAATAATTGAACAATCTCGATACTATAATTTATAAGGTAGAAATATTAAAATAAAGGGTTTTTAAGATTTTATTGTCCATTTTACACTTAGTTTTAATGTTTCATCCCTTAGTAAACTCAGTATTCTCTAAATCGACATGATTAATTTTAACTTCTTTCAGTCATCATTATGGTAAAAAAATTAATTTTAGATTTATTACACCTTAAAAATTATGATCATTCCAAATATGGAATCTATTTTCCCAAATTACACTCACATAAGTGGAAAATTTTTATTTAAAAAATCCAACAGATAGGATGAGATAATGGGTATTTAAAGTGAAAATGTTCAAAATTTTCAAATGTATTTTTTACCAATTTCATTGTGGAATTGATTAAAATAAAATAACTTGTAATAAATTATGTATATTTTTAATAATTATAATTTTAAATTAATTTTAAATATAATTTATATTTTTAAATAAATTAAATGAAAAAGCAGTTTTCAATTAAAATTCCAAATAGTCCACTATTCATCGAAAAATGAAATTTTTCAGAAAAATACCATAAAATAACCCTAATATAATAATAAAATTATGAATTAGAATGCAAATTTTATTTTATAGAGTTTAATTTCTAATAGTTTCAAAAATTAATTTCATTATTGTTCATATAATGATATAAAAAGTAGTTTGTTTGATAAAATAGTATTTCCAAAACATATAAAGACTATAAAAGAAATTTTATTCACCATTTTTAATAATATGTATTCATATAAAACCATAATAAATCATATTTAATTTTTTTTATTACTGTTCAAATTAATATGTTTAACAGCTCTATAATACCAATTTTGTTTAAATAATTATAAAAAATGGAGTTTCGTAGAAACTCAGTGTTGTGTGTATTACAAGTTAAACTAGGTTCCATGTGCAATGAAATATTAACTTTTTGTTGTTTATAATAATGTAAAATAATGAAATTTAATTTATTAAATAATCATACAAAATTGGGTTGTTACATTTGAGGTCTCAAGAACATCCTATTACGCAGCTTATTGAATTTGATGTCAGACATCTATTTGAGTTGGTTGTTTTCCATATTCATCCAAAAATGAGTTTTCATATTCAGGAATTTGAAATTTAAAATAGGATATTTTCCATTAATATGAAGTCCAAGTGATCTATTATATAGGATATTAAGACATCCTTTGCTCCTAGTAGGGATTCTTTTTTGGGGAGATTGGAGAGTTTACATGTTGTTTCATCTAAATATAGTGCTCCACATTTTTCTAACTTAGTTGATTCTGATATGATCAGATCCATAGTAAAAGAGGATCTCCATTCTATTATGGGTCATATTCGTTTATCTCATTTGGAATACCTAAGTAAAATTTAACAACATGGAGAGAACATATAAAAACATAAAAGGGATTGTTTGAATGGAGCTCAAAGTGAGAGGGTAACCATCACCAAGGCTATAAAATACTAACATTATAGGGTATAAACCAAAAATGAAATGGATTATAATTTCGATATTCTTGTTGAGAACATAAGTATTCTACCTTTTAAAATGGATTTCAAGGAACATTTATACCAATTGAAGGTAATGACTCTTCTACACATGTTATTTATGGGAGAGAGGAATGATTTATTTAGTGCTATGGAGAGAAGAGGAAACATTAGTATGGACTATATGAATTTCATGAAGCCTTTCCTATATAAATATGGTACTAAATTGGTTTCACCAGAGGTGATTCCCATGAAATCCTTCACTTATTCAACTTCCTCATATCATTTTCCTCTTCAATTTCAACCATTGGGTATTTCTCTTATTGAAGCGGGTAGACATTTCAAACCGATTGTGATCTGAGAGCTGCATCAAACTACCTATTCCCCCAAAATCATCAATATATATTCCTCCTACCGATGGTAAGGTAAAAGTATTTTTTGATCCTACCTTCTGAGATGAGAGTTATTCGAATTAGATATAGTGTTTGATAGGGACTCCTTGGTATTTTCCCAATCATTCTATTTTTCTATAATCTAATGGCTTGTGTACATAATATAATTTCTCTCTTATTATCCATACCTTTATTTTATTATTTAATTTAAATGGAATTTTCTTTTATATAATCCTAAAAGGGTAATAACAGTTATGGAACTTACCTTGACACTATTTCTTTGATACCAATTTTAATTGGATGGAATTTATCATTCATGTTTTAAAAATTAGAAATGTTTGGGTATATTTCTATTTTATGTATGAAATTCTCTAAATCTATATGAAAATTTAATTTCCAAATATATATTTATCTTTTTTAATTTTTAAGAATATATAATTAATTAAAATTCATTTATTTATGAGTAATTTTATTTTATACCTAGTTTACAAAATGTCATGATTTGTGGTCATTCAAAAGGGGGAGATTGTTGGCACCTCCTTGTTCACAAATAATGTTTCCTATATTTTTAATGAACTTAATGTTTTATGATATTATATTTTTGTATAAATCATAATTTTGAAGAAAGTTTCATAAGTTCTTATAAGTTCTAGTGTTAATATAATTCTCCCATCACCAGAACCATGCTATTTTCAGGTGTGTCCTTGCAAGCCATGTGTTGCCATCAGAATCTTCTACCACTAGGTCTATCTACCATCAAATCCCAGTTATCACCAACCTCATGCAACCAATGTATTCCATATACTATTATCCTCCTCATACCACAAGGTTTTTATACCACCATGAATCATCTTATGATAATTTTTTATTGTCTCCATTCATTCAATCGCTAGATGTGATACTGTTGAGTCGATCTACAACTAACTATGCCACCGTATGCCTCCTACCATGTTTATTCTACTACATTTTAATTTAATTCTTCTAAGATATATCTCATGGATGATTATATATAGGTTCTATTAAATTATTTTTCCAAACCCATTGTATAGACTCAATGAAGACAAGTCAAAGGTTCTATTTAAAAATCCAAAAAATATATTTTATTATTTTCCATGGGTATTTGAACCTGTAGTGTTATATATTTCAGAACCACTCCCGCATGGATGCATGTGTTTGTGTTTGGTTTTAATTATCTTAAATATTTAAATGAATTTATTTAAATATATATAAAAAATATATTTTGATATTTTATCTTAATCTGTTTTTATATAAGTATTTGATTATGTAAGTTTATTTCAATAGTCAAATTAATTTCTAGTATTCTTTTAACTAAGCTGTAATAAATCTTTGAAAAATACTATAAAAGATCAAAAATTATATTAAACTATTTTTTTGATTAACTGGGTGATTTTCATTAAGTTGGAGGTTTTATTTGAATTTGATTTTGAAAAAAAATATTGGGTAATCAATTCACCCCTATATTGAGTTACTCACTCTGGACAACAAAGATTTATCAAGATCTTTAAGAGAACAATTAGTGAGGAAAATTTGAAGAAGGAAATCATGGAATATGCGTCAAAGTTCTTAGAATTTCAGTATGTGAAGGATGAAAAGAAAAATGTTCAAGGGGGTGATGTCACTATTTCCCATACCCACATTGAAAGGGGAGAACATCACTTTGGATTTTGTCATATGTATTTCAAATACATTAATTATATATCAGTTATGGTGGATAATCTTACAAAGACTACATACTTAATTGAAATTAAAGAGGAAACTTCACATGATGAACTCACAATAATATATATCAGAGAAGTGATGATGCTACCTAGAACACTATTATAAATTCTATATGGTCAAGATCTGAGATTTATCTCGAAGTTCTGAAAGAGTCTCCAACATCCTCTAAACATTGATTTGAACTTTATTATGGATTATTACCCCCAAATTGATGGCCAATCTAAACGGACCATCCAAACACTTGACATTTAGAGATCATGATCGATGATCTTAAAAGGAGGATGGGGTTATTAAATTTCTTAGGTCAAGTTCTCATACAATAATAGCTTTCAATAAAGCATACAACTGACTTCATATGAAGTCCTATATGGGGATAGATATATAACCATTGTGTGTTGGGATGAAGTTGGAAAACACAACCTACTGGGACCAAAAATGATTAATAAAGTGGTATAAAATCTCAAGACCATTCTTCAACACATGTAAGTAGGTCAGAGTCAACAAGGGAGCTATGTTGATAAATTTCAGAAAGACTTGAAGTTTGAGGTTATAGATAAGGTGTTATTATCCATATCTCCATTAAATAGTGACATGAAATTTGGGAAGAAGTGAGAACTATGTCCCAAGTATATAAGCCCCATTGAGATTCTTGATTACATTGAACTTATGGAATATTGACTAACACTGCCCCCAACCATGTCCCAAGTATATGAAATTTTTCACATATACCTATTGAGGATGTACATAATAGATCCCTCATATGTAATAAATTTAGAGGTGGTATAACTCAATAATTATCTTTCTTATGAGGAGAATCTGGTAAAGATCATGTAATGTGAATAAAAGTTCTATACAAAAAAACACATAATATGGTGGAACCATAAGTAAGAGGAGAAAACATGGGGACCAAATAAATAAACAAAGTATAAATATCTTCACCATTTTTACCTTATTATATAAAATGAAATTTATTAAGGGGGAAGAATGTGACGACCCATAATTTTACCAATGGAATTTCCATTCTTGTGAAATTTTGTTATATTTAGTAATGTAGTATTAGGTAAAGAACATGAATTAAATGATAAAACTATTAAAATTTTATTGTATGAATTTGAACATTACATTTATATAATAAATATATCCTTAATAATTTCAAATATTACAATGGGGTAAAAATAGAAAATATTATAACCAAAATATAAAAATTTACGTCTACTCGATCACCCATAGGATAAGAACACACAAAAAACCAAGTAGATTTAAAGTATAATATTATTAATAAAATATTCTTCATGAAAAAAAACTTTGATAGAAATTTTAATTTAATGAATAATGAATAAAATATGTTGTATGTATTGAAATTCGGGAAACCGTATGACCATTAGAAAAGTCTTATAACCAGTAGAATAGTAATCTAAGAGTCTGAAATAGTAATATGACTATTAGAATAGTATCATCACCTATGTAAGTGTCAAATAATTTTTAGGTATCTTATAAAATTAAAATATGAAAAATTTATATCATGATACAAATCATTAAATGTGTTAAAATGATAAAATAAGTGTTTATATTTTTGTAAAATAGCAACATTTAATTTTAATTTTAAAAAAATATATAATGATCTAAAATAATTCTCATTTACATTAAGTGGGTTTATAAATTAATATTAATATTATTCATAATAATAATATAATTTTATGAGACCATATGTAATTTTTCAATGGGTTATAAAATTGATCATAATATTAAAAACATTATTTTTCAAATAAATAAAGAATTTTATTAAAAAATAAAATTTTCATATTTATAAAATTAATTTCATAAAATGGATAAAAATTTTAGAATCTACACCTAAAAAATTGTAAGAATTAATTTTTTGTATTTTTCTAAAATAGTATAGTTTTTGTAAATAGTGAAATATGGAAAAATATGTTATTTAACATTATAATCTAAATATTTTAATATATGATTCATGGATGATGTAGGAACCCATTATTTCATACTCTCGTGCACCATTTACTATATATGGTCATAATATTCATCCCTATTTTTGTCTTGAGCCAAAATAATGAACTAATGACAATAATATTCAACACCACTCCCTCTTCCCCTTATAAATATCAACCATCACCACCCCTTATCAACACAAGTTATAATCATTGGATCTTTTCAAAAAAATATAATTATCTTCAAAACCCTATCCCACACATCCATATAATTATGACCTCCCTAAATGGTAAAACCAAAGTACCATAAGGTGTATTTAAAGTGACAATGTTTCAGAGGTAATATTTACAATCTATCACTTCTAAATATGTTTTTCCATCTACTTTCACCTCACATATCCCATATAACATTACATGATGAATCTAGTATTATAATCAATACTCTTATATTCTCTCTTCATTATAATAATGAAATATTGTTCATATTATGGTGGATTCACCACCTCAATGAAAAACACACAACGTTTTTATCAACTAATTTCAAATATTATTATAGAATTATTATTATTATAGTTAAATATAATGATAAAAATTATACTATAACTCATTTAATTATTTTGGTATTTATTAAAAACCATTTAATTAAAAAATATATAGTTCTTGATAGTCGTTAAAACTTCCAAAATGAACAAACAGTACAATTATAGTGTTTATACTAAATTAATCATCACGATGTTGGAACACATATGGATATTTGGGACCATTTGAATTTATATAAGGTTGTTAAAATCATTTCATGTCACATATATAGTTATAGTCCTGTTGGAAAATAACTCTAATAATTATCGATAAGTAATCCAACCCTGGAACCATAAAATGAACACCATCATAATAAAGAAATTAAACTTTATATCTCGTTGAAATGGATAAAAATTAGCATTATATACATATTGAAAATATAACGAACCATAATTTACATACATTGTTAGTACTTCAAAATTGAAGTATACTTATTACAACATATAAAAAAACCATGAAAGGACCGTATAGGTATAGTGTCTTTAGAAACTGGGAAACATAAACAACTAGTTCATAAAGCGTCTACACTACCTCCCATTTATTTCATCATATCTATAGTCCCTTTTGGAATATCTTACTTAATAACCTTCTTCCTGACCTGTGGAAAGAAAAAATACAAAATGATGAGCTCAAATTCTCAGTAAGGGTAAACAAAAGAAATATCAATCACATCATATTCATAAGAACATAACATTTTGGAAATCTTACCCTGCAAAAGAGATCAAAATTTCATAACATGGGATAAATCATGGTAGTGAAATGTAGTCACAATAATCATAACTTAAAACATGAATCTTTGTGGCATATACACATAATCATAGAGAATCATTTCTTATTAGTCAAAACTCATTGCCAAGACTATCTTAGTGGACAAAGTCCATTTCTGAACTGAGTTCATTCCTGGTTTCAGTCCGGTTTCACTGAATCGGTTTAACCTGCCGTTCCAGCCATGTCTATCTCATGAGATATAAAATAATTACCCAATGCATTGGAGGGAGATATAGGTCCCACCCATCTCATAATGATACCATTCTTATGTGTGCCACAAAATCATAAACCATACATCATAGCATAACCCATGTAATAAAAATGGGATTCTTAAACATCATGACATCATAAAAAAATTCATATAAGATAAAGGAATTCATAAAAATAATTACATCACAACACAATAAAATCAATGTAATGATAGGGATAGAAACAGAACCTTTTATTATCTTAGATAGAAAATTATTTTGATAAAACACTAGAACTCCATTCTTGAGGAAAATATCCTTTCTACTTCAAAAACACTTTTCCTTTCTTAACATGTCATACAATTATAAACTAAAAGAAGTTGATTAAAAATAAACATGAAAACATGTAAAGGAAGCTTCTTAGAAATAATTTTTTAAAAAATCCTTTCATGCCGTATAAGTTAAAAAAACATTCTTCTCATACTTTTTTCGGAAAATTCAAAAAGTACCTCGTACGAAAAATGACAAAAGATTCCATTCATATCTTTTACTAAAAACTCACCGAATGGTAAAATTGGATTTAAAAAATTGTATGTGGATGGAAATAATGTTACATATTTAGGAAACATGGATTTGGATGATAAAATACACCCTAGTAAATTCCATAGTATAAACAATCTCGGATAAAAATGAGATTTGTGATATTTCCCTTACCTTAGGTCTGATTTTCTTCGTAAGTGTCTGAACCTCCTGTATAATGATTTAAATAATGTCATTGACATATTCCAGAATCATACTCATTGTTATTATATAATATATGGTCATATTCTTTGCTTATTATTAGTAATATTTCATTGCTACTTGTTATTCGGGTGTTTATTACTTTTTGTTCTTTTGCGTGTTTTGTCGAATAAATTATTATTATTCTTTTTAGGTTATAGATACCTCATTTACAGAATGGAATTAGTGTAATATATATCATATTTATTCACTCAATTCATTTATGTAATCATTATTCAATTAAAATCATGTAGAACGAGTCGCATCACATCGTGGAGACGGTATTCCGTACGTACGCATGAGCGATGATATCATTCCCATGATCGTGGAATTGTATTGGAGTGTATGTATACTATTTTAGAATCAATATAACTTTACAATAATCATATATATTCATTATTTACACCATTATACCCATCCAAGTAAGGTGGTGGTGGAAAATAGATTACACCACGGCGTGGAGACGGTATTCTGTACGTACGCACGCGCGGTGATTTCATTTTCCGTAGGATGGATAGATGGTGAAACATGGTTATTTCTTACTTATAATAACATATCAGTATATTAGTGATACTTATGTTATTAATTCATAATGAAACAACTAAATAAGAAGAAGTGGAAGAAGAAATAAAGTTGAAAGAATCGGTAACGGACATTACCTCTTCCTTGAAGTGCTTCTTTGAGACCTCCTTTTAGGGCACTAAAATTGGTCTTCGAAGAAGACCAGGACCTCTAAGATGTTTCTAGTGAAGTGGAGAGGATAAATTTTCAGGGTTTGGCCGAGCTTGAAGGCTCAAATTGGTGTGAGGAAGAGAGGGAGGAGGTGCCCTTTTATAAGGGAGGAGAGGGGCACATTTGGAAAAACGAAAACTATTATTTTATTATAAAGCCATATTCGGTTTTAAATAGCTCCAAATTGATTTATTTAAAAGTTAAGATGGGGATGGGTCGAAATACTCTCATCCAATAGAATTTGGACAAGTTTAGTATACTATTTTATCCTTATCATTTAGATTTAACTTTAAGTTAGATAATTTTACTTTTACCGTGTCTTTTTGTGTTCTTACACTATAAGGTTAATAAACTTACTATAACAAGCCAAAAGAACCCCAAGTTGTTTATTATTAATATATATAACCTTATCTAAGTCATTTGGACGAACATTATATTTTTTAGGAATAAAATAAAAATTAATAATATAATATTTGTCTTAAAAACTATTTTATGTCAATTTTGACACTATTTAGTAATTGATTTTTGTGAAAATTATAACAGAATGATTAGTTCGAAAAAAGTTAATTAAATCAATAATAACATGTCATATTAACCTATAAAATTAGTGTAATTCATAAAAACTCTAAAATTACATTTATTTTCATATTTATAACATCAATTATGTCAATATTTCATTAATAAGATAATTACTGCATCATCTTTGTGTCATAAATAAATTAAATTATTTAATGTCTAAAAATTAAAAATAAAATACCATTATGTAGAAAATATTTTTATCTTTTTAAATGAATATTTATAGTCAAGTTTATCTTATATATAGCCCTATATTAAAAATTATTTACTTATGAAACTTTGATTTTAACTATTTTAACCCTTCTTTAAATAAATTAATAGTAAATGTCATTATCTAATCCAAGTGGGCCTAAATGGTCATATTTTATTCCTAAGGTTGTTTTTGGTCGAATTACACTTATCCAATATAATTAGTACATGTGTTAGGGTAATAATAATATCATTTTTACCCTTAATTACCCTATTTACTTTTAACTGTGGTAAATAAAAGTAAAAATTTACTATTCACCAAAAACTATTTTCATCTCATTGAACCACATTTTACTTACTGAAATCAACCGTGTCTCTCAGAGTTTTAAAATTCCACTCCTAGAAGCGGTAAAATTAATTTTTATATAAATTTGCAAATTCTCCTAGAAGTGGGGTAAAAGACGGTGAAAAGTTCAATAAAATTTGTATATATCTAAAATTATTATAAAATTACTCCAATGAATTACATTGAACTTATATAGGTATTATGTATCAATTTTGAACTCAAATAAATTTAAATAAAATAAATAATTAGTTAAATAAAAAGTCGGTTTTAAAATAGTAACCTAGTGTTTTCACTATTCATCAAAAATTGAAAGTTTCCAGAAAAATACCAAAATTTCACCCTAGGCTAATTTTCATATTCCGAATCCAAAAACGAAGTCCATTTTGAAAAAATAAAATTTAAAAATTTTCAAAAAGTGGTTATTACTATTCATAACATCTAGTTTTAATAATATTTTAATAGCATATCGTTGTTTAGTGAAACTCGGTATTGCGTACGACAAAAGCTATCAAGGAAGGTCGTAATTGCGTGTAAAGCAAGCCAAGATAGTGTTGTGTGTAGTGAAATATTCCTTTGATGATTTATATAAATTAAAAACAAAATATTTCTTATAAAAGTCTCGGGTGTTACAAATAAATATATATATATGAATGGATATGAATTAATAAATTAATTAATGTAATTTTTTTATTGATGATGTTAGCTGTAAATGAATAACGATTCTAAACATAAGGTAAGTGATATCTACGAACCACTCTATCTCCATTGCATTATAAACTTTCTCTCTCTAAATCATTTTATATATAATTTTGGTGTAATGGAATTCATCTAAATTGTGTGTGTATTTACCTTATATATATATGTGTTATTCCTTCATTTTTTGGGGTTATAAAAACATTTAGTTAATTTCTCAAATTCCTTCTTCAAAATCAAACCTGATTGAGATATTTTTTATTGCTTAATACTTTTATGTAATACAATTTTTAATTATTTAATCATATTCATGATTTCAATAAGTAAATGAATATATTATGTATGACAATTCCAGTTTACCTCTTGTTTTCAAATAAAATTTTCTTGTTCATTCTTTCTTTAATTTTCTTAAATTGATTCCTTAAAACACCATTTTGAAAGTTCATTTTTATGTCCAATTCACTACTGTTTGTTATGATTTTATTAAATTAAAACCAAATTTGAGACCTATAATTAATTTTTTAGATAAAAACATCCAAATTATTTAATTCTTACTTATCTTTGTAATATTTATTATATATCCATTGATTATGATATAAGGTAGTATTATGATACTCATTTCCTTCCATGGACAATTATTATGTTCATGACTTACATTTTATTTCCATTTATTGAACATATAAAAATATACATGTTATGATGGGTGTGACTAGATAGTTCTCCAATTAATTAGGTAATGTTTTTGTATCATGAGATGATATGTATGGGATTGGGGAGTACACCTAATGCATAATGGGTCTCCTTCCACCATTTTACGGTATCCGATAGTAAACAATGAGTTATGCTTATGTCTTGTTTCATGTTTTTTCCACATCTTTATGTTTCCAATATATTTTTATTCCATGTTATTTATGTTATGCTCCGATATTATTATTCATGGTCCATGTCTATTAGAGTATCATGTTATTAATTTTGACACACACAGTATGCTTTACTCTCAGGTTTATCCCCTTACAATGATTTTTTCCTCACCCTTTTATTTATTTATTCTCTAGGTTATCCTATGTCAATTTCGGAGCTCAAACTGATTTATTATCTCATTATTTAAATAAAAACAAATACATTTCTTTAGTTTCAATTTTACGTATTATGAACCAAGTCTTCCAAACACACTAGGACTCTCGGTCATTGGGTTGTATTTAGTGGATATTTATGTTAAAAATAATGTTATATTATGAGTAAGGGACTTGTTTTAGTGTAGGTTAAAAGTAAAAATAGGTTTTTCTTGGAGTTTCTCATATTTTATTTTTTTCATTTTATGCCATAGTTTTTCACTATCATGGTGTATTTTTATCATCTACTATTCATGGAGAAGTAGCAATTATTAGATGGGACAGTGTGTTCTTCTAGGAATAATTATAGTTAATTATTCATATCTTATGAGTTTTTTTATCCAAAACAGCCATTAAAGATTATCTATTGGGAAACCAAATATAAATAAGAGATATTTTAGTGTTTATGGAAAATAAGAACATCACCACGCATACTCCTTGGATTAGATTGTGAGGGGGACTAGAGTTAAATTACGTGTGTTCTAATTTTTAGTTTATTATAAGATTAAAATGTTCAATGATAGAGATATTATTTTTCCTTTAAGATAGAGAACAAAGCCATAATTGAGGAAAACAATTCAATCCTTCTATACACTAATTCACACCCCTACTTCTTTGGGTACATTTCTTGATAGAGAACAACAAGGATAATAATGGTATGTGATTTTTAATACATATAATTTTGTATGCTCCCATGATGATATACACTAATAAAAAAGACAAATACCTAGAAGGGATAAAGTAATAAAATGATACTCCCATAAAGGTGGTGCAGTGGTTTTACTATATAAAACATCTATTAATTTAGCAAACCATGTGGACTCCACATATATGCCCCACTAGTGTCATTTTATGGGGTATTTTCATGAATAAAATAATTTAGGGCCATTTGAAATGACCTTACATAATCATTATATTTATTCCCATGGATTTACCTCTAGGGTAATAGTAATTACTTGAAGGGATAATTGATTTTCATAGGTGTTGTGCGGCTTAAATTTCCTCTAAAAATTTAATTTACTTTTAAAGAGAACTGGATCAGGTGATTTATAGGAAAATCACTTTGTGTAAGACTAAGATATGAGTCACATGAACAAATATGATATATGTTATCATGTATAAATTTCTTAAGTCAAGATATTCATGACGTTTTCCCTTCACTAAAATTTTCTCAATTAGTCAAAGTTTCCATGAACTTCTCTTCAACATCTATATTGATGGACCAATAATATTTTGAGAATCTATATAGTATTTGATTATGTTTCCTCCTAACATATATGTATAAATAATTATATTTTAATATGTATTAATGTGTTAATTTTTTTTATTTGTATGAAAACATTATTTAAACGTTTATAATTATACAAGATTACAGGAGACATTGATGCGGTTTAGAGCATGATTTGTTTCTTATTCCCTATATAGATGTTCATATAATACTTGATCCATTTTTAAATTTACACTAAACGCAAGTAACAACGGTACATGATTGTTTTTCCTCATTCCTACCACCAAGTATTTAAATATAGTAATTAAGTAAGTATTGTTACTTTCCAAGGTGGCTTGATTTGAAGGTAAAAATTGGAAACAATTATAAACTATTTTTTTATATTTCTAGTACTTCAATGATCACATGATTATAATTATGTTCTTTATACTTAAATATTTTTTCCTACTATATACACTTAGTCTTAGGGAAGATAGATATATATTGGGTGGTGATCATCCACTGCGTGTGTAATAATCATACCTGACACATGTCCCATGGGATACATTTATATCACATTATCCATGATTTAAATAAGGTAAATTCCCCAAAATAATAGTTTCAAAAAATCCAATTTATAGTATTTATTCTTTTTTAGAATATGAGATAATAACCGCATAAAAATATATAATTTGGTTTTCTATGAATTTAATTTTAGATAATAAATATATGGTTTCACTTTAATTATGTCTTTTTTTAAGTCACCTCATACATATTTTTTATGTTAGAATTTGGAAAAAAATTTATCCCATGAAATTTTTATATTTCATCATTACACATTTTTTATTGTTATATTGCATCATTTTGAAAATATTGGTTATCTGTTGTGGGGAAAATACTTCCAACCTTCTTATAAATTACCCCCACAATGTTTACGCTATCCCTTTGTAATAATGAATAAAACATAAGTTCTTGTAGAAATTCACATTTGATCATATGATTCCAAATGGGTTTTAAAAAAATTCTATCATATTTATCATAAGTAGTTGATTCAAGGATAGCTAGATGATAGGATTGGAATGAGTCAAGAAACCATAAATATTATTTTCCAATATTATTATAGTGAAGGTTTGTCTAAGAAAAGTTATTATTGGTATAATTTTAATTTATTTTCATATTTTTACATATTTATTTGGATTCACATTGATCATTAGTTTGAACATATAGGTTTTCACTTGTATGGAATGGTGATATTGTTTAACTCAATGTGTATTCCATGTTTTTCATCGGTATCATTTATAGATTTATTTTATTTGAGGAAAAAAATGAAAAATTAATGTTATTATATTTATTTTTTAGACATTATTATATTAATATAATTAATCAAGTGATTCATTTTAGTAAGAAATCCCTCTTTTTATCATGGTAAACTAGATATTTTATACTTATTCCTGAAAATAATGATTTTTTAACCTATATGTTTTTTATTAAACATCATGTAATAACATTTTAAATGGGAATAAATGATAGAGGGGTATGGGTTTTATCCTAACCATTATTATGTTATGGATAATTTGATAAATTTTTCTATCTTGAGAAAACTGATCCAATCTAATTATATATATATATAAATATATAGTCATCATAGTGAAAAATTATAGCCCTATAGAAAGGATATGATGAGTATTCCCCACCCACTAGTCTATTTATCGATAGATGGGTTTTAGAGGGGTCAGTTCAATTATTATAGGTTTCAGTACAAGGATTACCTTAATAGGGAGTCATTCATACTTATATTATATTGGAATTATATTTTTAAATTAACTCATCCATTTGGGTTGATTCCTCTCCCCCTAAAATTAAATAATTGATTGAATATATCTTTCACATATTTGAAATCATTGAATTCCCTAAGTGGCATAGGATGAAATTAACAATGATTAATGTAGAAGAGGTAGCTTTTTATTGGTAGTTTTTCATGGTCAATGTGAGTAATGGTAAAATTTTTCTTGGAATGGATTTGAACATATTTTATACGAGTAAGACTACCCTGTTACTCCCCATTAGAATAATTATTATAAATCCAAGTAACTCAAGAACGAAGAGGTGACACTTATGGAGTACATAGTTCATATTAATGATTTTATTCATTTTTTACCTTTTATGAGTGGGGATGAGTAATTTTAATCATGTAAAATTAAAATAGGATTAAAATAAACCTCTAATAATAAATTGATTCTATTCAATCATTCTATATTCTATAGAGTTGTGAAGAAAGTTGTTCTATTAGAGATACGATTTGTGGGAAGTCTAGGTACATGTCGCTTTCATTTTAGAAAACGTACATGTGGTAGATAGTATAGAGGAAATAATATATAATGAAAAAAAATGATTTAGAGTAAGTATTTTGTGTGTATGTTCTCCAAATCCTCCTAGTATTAGATGACTACTAGTTTGATGTTGTTTTTGTGTATTTCCAAGATATGCAAGGCTCAGTTGTTCCTTTAATGTAAGGCATCACCATTTATATATCCAATTTGGGTATCTCCATAGTTTTTGTATCAAAAACATTTCAAATATCAATGTTCATTAACCTATATAGATTATGGATTCTAATAGCCAACCATGTTTCTGGTCAACCAGAGGGCGTCATCCACCTATAGGTATATCTTGTTGGGTGTGCAACGAAGTAGATATATTTAGATGTTAGCAGATCCTCCTTTTGTGCATGGATTATAGTTTCTTGGTTATCATGAGGGAATAGGTATGTTCTTACCATATAATTATTCTATATATGATTTTATCCAAGTTTTATTCACTAGGAGAGGTAATGTTTTATAAAAAACTACTCTTTCATGTGAATTATTTGGTATATGATTTTCTCATTCCTTTATATCCAATCAACTAACATATTTTCTCATATTGAATGTAGAATTATATATGAAATTCATGAGTATAAACACTCCATTAGCAATGAAAATAGAATAGACTAAGAAATTTCCATCCTATGTTATTATTGTAGAGACTTATAGGAACTTCTTGAATTTATTCAAGTTGATAGGGTGATTTTTTATGTTAATTTGGGTTTGTACTGGTTGACATGGTTTCAATACCATGTTGATGGTTATAAAATATGGGTTTCTTTATCTTCTAATAATATAATTTTGTATAATATTTTTGAAGAATATAAATTTCATACATATGAAATAGACGAAGATCAGGGCCCTGTTTGATTTATCATTAGAAAAATACTAATTTTGATGCTAGGATTAGTTGAAACTGAACCAGATAGTGTATTTCCTTCTATATTAGAAATATTTTCTAATATATCTATCAAATAGTTCTTAATAGTTACTATTACATGAGTTTTGGAGTTTACAATTGATTTTTCTCCTAGAATAGAACCAATTACTTAGTTGAAATGTGTAACAGTGAAATCCGCACACCTTCGAACAAGTGCATAATGTTAGTGCAACCCGAATATCAGTGAGTAGCAATTCATAAACATAGGGATAGGTTTTTTAAAAAGTATTATTGTTTGGGTGTTAAAATAAAAATAGTATAATTATGGTGAAATATTCAATTTGTGAGATTGGTGGAAAATAAAAACAATTACCCAGCCTTGAGTTGATTACTATATCATTCACCTTCAATAGAGTGGAAGACACGTCCAAAGGAAAATGGAATATAATTAAACTACCTAAACCAACAGACTATTAATTTTAATAATATGATTAACCACTAATTTCTACTAATAAATTCTCTCTCAATCCATCCCCAATACTTCATAGTGAATAAGTGGATCCCCATAAGGATTCATAGAAATCCTAAGTAGAAGAAATGAGTTTTTAGTTGATGGTCTTGTGTGTTTCCCTTATTTTACTAATTTTATGATTATTATATTTTGTATTGTCTAGTATAAACAAATGTATTTTTCAATTACACAAGTGAAGGGTGTTACTCATTTACCTTGACATCACTATAGGAATAATGTTCTATCTTATGTACTCGGTGTATGTTCAACTCCCATTTTCATCCCATACTAATATTTCACTACCATTTATATGTGTATAAATTCTTGATATGTTTTCATAATATTTCACCTTTTAATTCATGTTAAAACAATTATTATCCACTTATTATCAACAAGATAGGAATATAATTAAGATATATAGTCATATACTTCATAAAAAATAGAAGTTTAGTAAAAATAAACTTAAAAAAATAAAATACCATAGTATACATGAAGATTATATTAAGGAAAAAAATAATAAAATTTAAAAGTAAATAAGGATAAGGAATAATTCTCAATGAACCCGTGAAAGTTCTAGAGAGATCCCCATGATAACAATGTGATCCTACATCCTTTACATACTTCTTAGAAATCCATTTTAACTAAATTCTCTCATTCTCAAGAATGTAACCCTTTACTCATATATTCTCAATATAGCTGAATTAAGAACTCATTCCTTAATTTCTTTTTCTCCTTTAAGTTGGAAACTTCATTGGTCATTCTTTATAATTTACATGGATTATCTATATATATTGTAATATAATGATGATCATTATTTTTTGATAGTGAAACATGGGGATCTATTTCATCTTTTTTAATTATTAATTTTTGTTTTAACCTTCAAATATCCTCTATTTTAAATCTGGATACAAATTGAATTTCTATTGAACCTTTTTCCAGATTTGGTTAGGTAGTTTTATATTAATATAAATTTGTTCCCTATGGGTAGTACATGTAATCCAAATGTGACTAAGATAATAATTATCAATTAGTTTCTTCCAACATGATCCTTACTTATTCATCATTAATTTCCATTTATTTTTTATGGGTTGAAAAAATTAGTTTTATTATATGGGAACATCTTAGTGATAAAAAAACATAAATGGGATTTCACTATTTGTATTGGCATCATAGAAAGTTAAAAATTTTGTTCACAGTATTTGTAGTCTTTTTTGATTTCATTGATGAGAAATACTATGTTAATTTTGGATAAACACTCTATCAGTGGTTATCACTACATGCATGGTAAACTCAACTTCCATTGAACTGTTTCAAATAATATTGTCATGATATTTCATTTTCTTTGAAACAAGGATATGTGATTACCCCTTAAATATTCTAGCTTCACTATGTGTGTTAATATTGAAACCTACAATTAATGTGTTCATTTTCCTTAATGATATCATATAAATAGTTAGTAAATTATCTCACTCTTGTAAATGAACACAATTAGTGTTGGATTTTTACACATGTTGGAAAAACATATATAGAAAAAGTAGTACTACATCCTTAAGCTCATACATCAATTGTGATCTCTCAATTTTCTCTCTAGTAAGTATTTACATAGACATAATTATTCATGTTAAAACTATATACATTTTCCATGTTTATTTTTTATAAAATAATTACAAAAATAATTTTATTCATCATTATTTGAAGGAAAAAAGAAAATAAATTAATGAAATTGAAAATTGGAAAAATTATATAATGAAAAAATAAATAATTAAATATATTAATGTATGAAAACTAAGGAATAAAACTTATTCTTTAAATATATACCAAATATGATTCTAAATGAGAATTAATATACATGTATACAAAAATAAATATCTAAAAACATAAAGTGATTTCAAATTGATATAGTAAAAGGTTTTTTTAAAAAATTCCACATGAAATAAATCAAAACAATATTGGGAAATTGTGATACATTTTGGATAATCAAATATCTCAATTACACTTTATCATGTAGAATGAAAAGAGATGAAGAAATTAAAAAATTATCTCAAGAAAATTAAAGCTAAGTTGATTTTTAAACCAATAACATTTCCATGCGGTGACGTAGTTTTATTATCTAAGAAGGAAAATTAGGGTTCATAATTGAGAAAGGACTACCATGGGGTGCTGTAATATTCTCAGGAAGTTCATCGATGTGTCAATCAAAAGGAATAGGATTCATGTTGAATGGAATTACAGAAGTTTCAGTGAAAAAATCTATCAATGTATGAATGATATATTTCAAAGTAGGATATGGAGAAATGGATAAATGGTATTTAAATTTTTTTTAGATTTATTCACATAGTGATGAATCATTAGATTCCCATTACATTTATCTTTTTAATAGGTGTATCTCTAAATCAGTGAATGATTTATCTTATAAAACATTATAAATTATTGGTTACTTAGTATACATTTAGATGTCATTTTTCTGTAGATTTTTTATCCTATAGGATAAATATATGGTAGATGTATGCTTTTATATTTATTTAATAGGAAGGCTCAAGTGTTTAATAATTTCGAGTTTGGTTCATACTCCTATGAAACAATTCCCTAGATCTGTTATTAGATAATGAATTAAAGTATAAAGTTTTGAGGAGGCTTTGAATCCTAGTATTTATCATCAGGTCACATAATTCAATATACCAAGTTATGCAGAGGTTATCAAGATTCTTGAAGTGATTATGTTGGATTTGGAAAGGTTATACTCACCTAATGAGTTTATTTATAATGAATTGTTAAGTAATAGAGCTATAAATAAAGAAACATAGTTCATAGAGAAGTTGGGGTCTTGATCTATAAGTGTCATACCTCATCCCTCCCTTTCTCAATTCTAAAGGGTTGGTAAATCCCAAAATGTATCCTAAATCTTGATCATTATTTTTTATTTATACGATAGACATGGAGAATTGATAATTCATTTAATCATAATTTATTTTTTGATAGAATAGAGTAAAACTTATAAAAATGGATAGATCCCAACAGTTTCATATACATCCCTAGAAATAGTTAACTCTTTAGCCATATCAATAAAAACAAGAACATCACATATTTGTAATGTATATAAGTTAAATATTTGGTATAAAATTTTTAGGGTAACCTCCCCACACTAAGGACCTCATGTTATGTGTGGGTGAATAGTTGGATAATATATAGGGTGACGAGGCAGAGAAGAAAGACACAGACAACTGTATATGATAAAGTTTAGAGAACAAGCTAAATTAAACATAATTTGAGGTACCATATAATTTTATTTTTATTTTTCTTAAAAATTTATCAACATTGGAGATCTGTACCCCTTTATTTTTCTTACCATATAGTGTTAGGACTTAAGGTTGATTGTCTTCCTTGACCCTTCATGTTATATACACTGGTTAGTATATATTCATGATTGATAGAGACATTTAGATGGTGTAGGACAATTGATAGATAACATCAGTTGATTATATATTTATTTATATTTTAGACATAACGTTTTTGTTTCAAATTTTTTAGGTATTGGTTGTTTTGTGTCTGTTAATTTATCAACTATTATAACAGATGAAAGATTATTTTTTTGTGGATGGTGTACATGTGATGTTTGTTTATGAGTGAGATCATTTAATAAATTACAGACATCTATATCCTATCTCATTTTAGTTAGTTGGTTTGGTATATAGTTATGTTAATATATTGGTTTTGTATTTTAAATTATTGTGGGAGAGTTTATGGATGTTTTATCTCAATAGGTTGTGACACTACCTAATAAAAATAAATACAGTTCAATATATATTTTCAGCCTAATGTTTCTCTAATTTTTGTGTCTTCTTAGAGAATAGTTCCTTTTAAGTTATGGTACTAATGTATTTAGATTAATTAAATTTTATAGAATGGATTTATTTGACATAATGTGTCTCTTTGGGTATCACAAGTGTTTTTTAAAATAAATTTGATGGTTTTTGTATCTTAGTAAGGATTAATAATGTTTGACCCATGTGATAGTGAAGAACCATTGATACACACAATTATTGAGAAAATGTTACAACAATTGAAGGGATAAATATGGTTATTAATAATGATAAATTATTATCGTATCATCATATGTGTGGTAAGGGAGAAGATATTATGAGGGATACTTTAAGGTATTGTAATGGGTATTTTTTGTTGGTAGTGATGCACTTGTATGTTTTGAAAAAACTAATTTTCTTTATGGATTAGTAAATATAGTGTTTTTTGATATTTTGGATCATTTTTAGTGGTTCTAATTGATAACATCCTAAAATATTCATGGTTATATGGGGATTACATGAATAATTTGAGATATGTATTGAAAATAATTTAGAAACACTGGCTATATGGTATGTTTTCAAAGTAAATGTTTTGGATGTATGAGATTTATTTTCTTAGATATGTTGTACCACAATGAAGTGTAATATTTTATCAATAAAAGATCAATTTGGTCACTATATGGGTATTACTCGATAATTTTGTGGTGTTGTTTATTTTTATTGGTATAGAATATTACTATAGGAGGATTCTTTCTTATTTCCCCCGAGTCAGCATGCATTTGACTAGTTTGACAAGTAATTAATTGGCCTTTTAGTACACAGATTAGTGTCAAATGATTGTTAGTAATTTTAATGGGGAGATGATCAGTTCTCATATCCTTATCATTCCAAAAGAAATAGTCAAGTTTTAGGTCTATTTTTATGCTTCTCAAATTTTTATGGGATGTGTTCTGATGCACAAGAAAGTGGTGATCTATTTTGGGTCCATTAATATTCTTACCCTTGAATATAATTATATTTTCTATGATTTTGATCTTATAAGAGTAGTGTTTTCCTAGAATATAAAATACCATTACTTATTTAAAATTTTATTTATGGTCTTTAAATACCATAACATCACATGGTATATCCACTTTTAGCATGATTCTGAATTTATATTAATAGATATGGATGGATTTTTTTTCTTATTATTACTTAATATCTCTTACATACTAGGTAATGTAAAAATATTTACTAGTTCACTAAATGGGAAAATGTATGGTGGTGTTTTTTATAAGTAAAAAAATGAGTGGAAAATTAGTGAAGATATTTATATTTTCATCTAAACATAGAGAAAGTTTTCTGCGGAGTTTTATTATACCAAAAATCAATGAAATCTCTTTTTTTCAAATTTTAGAGGAATACTATCTAGGAGATATTGAGATGATGATTTGGGATATTTCATGGTTCTTAAAGATTCACTTAATGGATAGATAGAGGATAGAGTGTATAAGGTTTTGTATCCAGTGAATACATTCAATCCATAGGAGATATGAGAGTCCATTTTGTGAAAGTTTCATAACTGAACTATAGTAGTACATCCAGTTATTTCTAATATGTTTGATGAATTAAATGGGTAGCATTGGTATATGGATATAAATAATTTGAATGTGAATTTTGTGTCTCAATTTATTATTTTTCAATGGATTAAAGTTGGTAATCAATATATAACTGGTCTATTACATCCTTTTATATTCCTCGACAGAAGTGTGTGGATATATCAATGTAATTCTTGATAGGTTTTCCTTTAAAAATATTGTTATGAGACTCTATTTTAGGAAATATATACTTATTAGTGATGTCGGGTAATTTTTTAGTGATTAAGAAGATGACTGTAGAATATTTATTTGTGAGGAATTATGTGTAGGACGTTGTGAGGCTTCTCAAAGTTCTAATGATGATAATTTCCAATGGAGATCTTTACATTACATTATGATTGTATATGGGTTTAAATTATTCTTTGAATTTTATTTAGTCCTTATTAAGATAATTTATCCCTATAATTATCATTCTATATAGTAGAAGACTAAGACATTAAAGGACATGATCTATGAATTTTGCCTTGATTTTGACGCCTTATGTGTAAACCACATTCCTTTGGTTCAGTTATATTATAATAATAGTATCACATATAAATTACCATAAAACTATTTGAATTTTTGTATGAAAAATCACATAGATCACCTTTTTTAGGATTGAGGTTTGATTTTCGAAGATCATTTAAGTATATTTAGTATAAATTAATGAAAAGAAGGTACAAGTGAATAGAGAGTGAGTAAAGGCTACTCATGATCATCATAAGTACAATAAAGATAATAAAAAGATTCATTTGGATTTCTAGGTGTGTGGTAATGTGTTTTCTTAAGTTTCACCTCATTATATGAAGAAAAGGGTCAAAATAGGAAGAAATATTCATCAATGGTTTATTGGGACTTTCGAGGTGTTGAAGTAGATTGGAAATGTGGAATATGGTTTATATATTCGACACTTGATATATTGGATTCATGATTTATTCCATATATTACTGAATTATAAATATCTTTATTATGACCCTTATTTGATTGATTGGGGTAGTTGGATATTGAGGAGGATGTGACATTTATAGAGTGACTTATGGAATTCAGTGTCGTCAAGAGAAGCTCGTGCATAGAAATTCAATTAGATTGAAACATTTTTTATATAGATTCATGGTAACTTGTAGGAATATATACGGAGTGAGATTCACAAATGTGAGTGAAGTAAAAAAAGTATTTTTTGAGCCTTTATTTCAGATAATAAAATTGAAATGTAATTCTAATTTAAATTTATTAGTATTATCTTATCTTTTATATACTATTACGAGATATTTAATGGTTAAAAGTATTTTTTTCAAAGGTTTTTTGAAGGGTATTTAAGGATGATTGTTTATTTTTTGTTCATATCTAATATTTTATTTTATGATTCTCAAGGTGGAGAATCATTTATGTTGTATCTAATCTAAAGGTATGAATTTTCAATGCATGATATTTTTGTGTGTATTTCAAGTGGTATGAGATATGTGGAAATTATAAAGTGGTGATTGATGAAAAAATTTAACAAAATAAAAAAATGTTTCATAATAGGTTGTATTTATTCATGATTTATTTCAATTTTAGAATACTTTGTTGAAGTATTGAAGTTGGAGATGGTTTGTCAATATTAGACATTACATCTTATTCATTACAATATGGTTTTAATCATTACAGTGTAGTGGGTTGAAGTATATATTAATGAGTAATATGGATGGATAGTGCCATCACGGCTGGTCATCATGGGAGAATCATTAAATCACAGTTTTATGACGTGATTTCAATAGGACTTGTTTACTATACCATGATATCTTTCATTATGTGAGTTTATTTTTTGGTGAATATAAATTCACAGGGAATGTGGATATTGATTTTTTAGATGAAATATATTTCTATAAGAATCATATATTATGATTGATTATAAAAAAATAGTAAATTTAATCCTATAATTACATTTTATTTCATTAAATTTTAAAGGTTAGTTGATGAAATACTTTAGCAGGAGATATATTTTTTGGGTTTTCAATTGACTGTGCTCATTTTTCAATAATGTATTTAATTACACCGTCATTATTGAATTATCCATTTTTTATTAAATTTTTTTGTTTCCCTACTTTCACTTAGATTTTCCTTCCTCTCATAACGCTTGATGAATCTGGGAGTTTCTTGGGTATCACATAGCACTACTTTGACCCCATTTTATTTCCTACTTCCAAGAGGTTATATTTATTTAGATCAAGGTAATACCCCCTCAATTATCTATTCTTATATCTATCCTTTAATCTCTTTGGATTATAATTTAGTAGTTAATGAGGATAAATAATAGGTGATTGTATATAAGTTTTTTAGGTTATTTTTCATCTAATCGGGGATATTTAAATAGGGGATTTACCCTTTTTATTAGGTTACATTTCAAGAATCTACTTGAAGTATGTAATTAAGGGACTCTCTTTCCTTTATTTTTTTTAATGTTTAATTTTCAATGTTCAGGTAATTGAAGTAGATTATTGAGTTTGATTAATTAAATAATGTATATTGAACGTTTAAGAGTGTTAAAATTATGGTAGTATATAAATAACTATATTTTATTATTATTATTTAATAATTATAACTCTTGAATAAAGTTTTTATGTGGTGGTGGAGCTATAATATTGATCTTGAAGTGGTGTTGAATTTAAGGGGGGATTGTTTAGTGAGGATGATTTAATTAGATAATATAGGATAGTTATATTATGGATATGGATATGGAATGATAAAATAAACTAATAAGGTGGAATTGGATAGATTTGGTTATGTTTAAATTTTCATATGTTTGGAATTATATTTGAATGAGGTTAGTGAAGTGGAATATTAGGCATGATTAAATTGATAAGATACTAAAACAAAAAGTGGTATCAAATGATTTCATAATTTTAGAAAATAATATGAATGTGAAGGACAATGTTGTGAATGGGGAATTGAATTGGGTGTCCTTTATCATGTATGGTTTTTTGGTTAGAGGAGATAGGGGTAATTTTATGGTAGTTGTGATATGAATGATTATATATTAGAAGAGGTTTCTTAACAAAAGGTGAACCAATAATCAGTTTGTGAGTTATTATATTTTATTCTTTGTTTTTTTATTTCTTAGACAATTAGACACCAATCATATATCAAGTCTAGTTCCCAAATATTGTTTTGTGTATCAATTAAACCCTTAACATCTCATATATGGTGCAAACATTTGGCAATCCACTCCCCTGCTCCCACTCAATCTTCTAATTTTTGTAGTGATAGTGGTTTTGGTATGCTATAGAATTAGTGGTGGTAAGTAGTGATGGTTTATGGTTATGGAATTTGATTGTTGTATTAGAATTGGTATAAGGTTATATTATATGTAAATGGTAAGGGATATGAGAACAAAAATGTACATGGTTGGAAAGTGGGGGTGAATAAATTAGTGAATAATTTGGTGTGAGGTACCATATTTTCTATATTTGTTGATTTAGTATATTTATATTGTATATATTTAGAGAGAGCGATTGATTTTGTGATAATATGGGTTTTCTGATGATTTTGGACTATACATGAGTCAATTACACTCTTTATTCACTGATGCTTTAGTGTATTTCTTTCACATTGGGAAGAGTGTTCCCAAGGGGGACTCAACATACTATACTTTTATGCCAACCCATAATTCTATATTCTATGTTTGTAAATTTTAAGATTGTGTTGCATATTTAGATAAGCTATAAAATATCTTTACATGGTGGTTAGTGCATGTTACAGGAGTTACTTCTCTTCAAAACTTATTTTACATTTGTATTGTATGCAGAGATATTTTAGTTATATAAAATGATAATATAAAATTATATTACTTACATATTTATATCATTATTATAATTTTGGGCACATTCTATCATTATTTTTTCGTGTTGGTTGGTGGATCTCTTTAATCTCATGGCATTTTAGAGGGTAATGTATCCCATTTTTCTTATTATATAGCCATGGAACTAGTCAACAACCCATGACTTATTGGAGATGAGCTTGGGAGTCATCCTTGGATACCTTTCCGACCTAGGATAGAATTTAATTATTTCAAGTCGTGAGAAACAATTCAATATAAAAGATAAAACAATAATGATATTTAAAATTACATATATTTTTAAAACATATATATTTATTGAATAAGAATTTTAAAATTAAAAGAAAAAACTTTCCACTTTTTTATCCATGTTTTCATCAAGAATTGAAAATTCATAAAAAGAGTTTAATAACCTTTTCTAGAAACATGTATAAATAAAATCTAATAAATCCATATTAAAATCATGGGATAATTACTATAGGGTTCTAAGGGAACAATTTAGGATCCTCACAAACATCTAACATTTTTATATAGGACAATTGCTAGAGTATAATCCCAAACTACAAGAGTAAGGAGATTGGAGCTAGATAATGAGTAATTCTAGAATTATCTATACTAACCAGAGAAAAATACATATCTATATTAATTATGGATAATCAAAGTGAAATAATGAACAAGAAATTTAATTTTCACTATATACCCACATAGTTACACAATGTCTAATAACAATTATTAATCAAAAAACATTTATTGTATCAAAAAACTTACATAACATATTTTAAGATCCTACTCAATAAATAAAATATAAATTGATGATGAGAATACATTTTATATCTGACATAATCATAAAAATAATTTACATTTTAAAAAAATATAATAAGTGATCAAAAATTTTAAATGAATAAAAATAAACACATTTTATGTGCTAAATTTGACCTTGCCTCATCAAAGTAATATTGAATATACCCAAAAATTAATTTAAAATAAATAACAGAGTACCGTGTAAAATTAATTAAGAGATACACTGATCACTCGAAGGTGGTGAAGCAATGGTAATTTTTTCATCCCAAAGTTCTCTCTATTTTTCAATACCATACCCATATTTTTCGTTAATTTAAGGTTCTAGTGATGATAAAAGATATAGTGATGGTGATCATGGGAGGTAGAGAGAAATAAATAAACACACAAACAAAAGGGATTTCAAGGTTTACTAACTCTTATTATCAAATTGATACATCCTTGTAATTTAGTTGTTATTATTATACATCACATTTTCTTATTAAATATAAAAAAATAAAAAATTCCTGGAATAATAAGGTAGCCCTAAACTAATTAAAGTATAAAGTATGAAATATAAGGGAATAAAATGAACAATAAAATTTTACATAGGAAAGTTTCATCCTTTTCACCTTTGTCAGGTGACTTTAATCATAGGGATGTTATGAACAATTTTTTTCTATAATGAATTATAATTTTTTTAGTGGATATTTACTTTCATACATCGCTCGGTCATACTTTACATAGAATCAATATCATCTATTTATAAAGATATTTTATATCTCCATGCTTCATCAATGATCATGATTGATCCTTGAATCTATAATGGCCCCATCACAGTCCATGCGGAAAATCCATATAATCCCTGATCAAAGTCATCTATAGAGACTCTAAAATATCCTCCCAAAACACTTCTATCCATACCAAACATATTGGATATTTAAACTTGATTATTTCTGCATCTTGAATGAACCATGGAAAATAGTACTCTACCATGGTACGGTTTTCGTGGTCAATACTATATCAAAAAATTATAGCTATATCCTAATCAATTCTGTTATAGGAAGTTACTTTCTTTATTTTTGACTTTATTATTGAATGAAACCATGATGTGTTTTATATTAGACCATATCATAGTTTTCGTTCTAATACTTCATCTTTTTTCATTTAACCATGATCATATGAACCATAGGAATTTTTGGTTTTAACAAAACCATAGTCACCAAAATAATTATATGGTTTTACTAAGTGTGAAAGCCAGTGATTCATGTATTATCTAGTTCACTAATTTAATTCACATATACTTCATTATGATAATTTTTATTTCAAAACAAAATTTTTCTATGTGAACCCATTACTACTTTTACCACATCCATTTTTCCCTATTTTATGTTATAATTTTTTCTATAAATTGTGTCAAAAGAGACCTAATTATTTTATCTTAAATTTGATGTATATTATTAAAGGAATTTTTTTATCCAAAAAATAAAGTGAAAGTATCAACACCTTCTTACCTCTTTTTTGAAACACATAATACATTCCAATATCTATCATGATGACATTGGAATAGCTTGTACCCATTTTCGATTTGGCTAAAGTATTTTTATCAGTCCATTTGGATTTTTTTTATTATAATTATAATGGGTTTCACTACTTCTTGGAAGTGGATAAAACATGATAAACTGTAAAACAAAAATCAATATCTCCACAAGTTATTAACATCTTCATATTCTTTTAATCCATTAATATCATGGTGATATCATATTAATGAACCCCAATAAACTTTAAAAGTTATATATAATTACTTACTTCTTATAAAAATTTTAGTTTATATTAATCTTCAAAAACCCTAATAATAATGGAATAAAATTATTAGTGGTGTGTTCTTATTTTTTATACTAACCATTAATCATCTCATGTGTACCATGAATAATTGGAAAAAACTATAATTCTTTGGGCTGTAATAATTGTCTATTCTTTTTTATTTATCCCCACTTGAATTTAATACTATTAGTTACTAATTTTTGTCCAAATAAACAAAAAAATGAAAGAAAAAGTTAAATATTTTATTCCTACTAGTTGAAAGTAATATAATAAGTTTTCAATAGTTTTTTTCATTTATATTTTATAGCTATAAAAAAGATTTTATCATATTAATTAAGGATATTTTTATCCTATTCTAATCATGGGTTAGTATCCCACTATACTCTTACCCATTATACTTTGATAGGTTATTATTCCCATGGTTCTTTATCTTTCATTATCCATTAAAAAATCTGTGATTCTTCTCGTGAATGATTTTACTTTGTCTAAATGGTCCTTTATAACCCATTATTAAATAACATTTCTCCTTCTCAAGAGTCACTAAACTTTTTCAATATCCATAATAATTTAGAGATATAACATTTTAGGGTTTCATTCCTTCTCAAATCACTTTTCTCCTTATTAAGATATTTTCCACCATTATTAGACCTCATCAAGTAATTTTAATAAATTCCTTTTTGGACTATTTTTTTCAACCTTATTTTAGTTATCTTTGATATTTTATTTTTATGAACCAATTCAAAATTGTATTTTCTTAATTTTAACTTATCAACAATCATTTATTTTACTATTATGATAAAAATTATAATTTTTAAATTTATAAAATTATAATTCTTAACATAACTCTACATATATTTAGGGGGATATTATTTATAACTTCTTATCAAGCATTGTGAAAATTTAAAAAAAACCTACTAAATTTCATCTTAAATTTATTTAATGTTATTTTTATAATACATTACAAAATCATAACTTTATTTAATTTTTAATCGATTGAGTAAATCGTTTCCTTTTCTCTATAATCCGTTTTATGTTTCCATCATAGAATTGAAATTTCACTTTTCATTATTTTATTTTATTTATCAATATCTATAAGATCATTTGAATTATCAAAATAAATTTAAATGTAAATAATAATTTCCAACTTATTATTTCCATATCTATTACTTTAGTTTCATAAATACATGTTTCATTTTGCATCTAATTTTTCATCCGAAATATTTTTTTTTTAAACATACAAGGAATCATTGAAATCTCACATGATATTGAAATGAATCAAGAAGTAATTAGTTAGTAATAGTGAAATATATCATCAAATCATAAGAGATATCTTGTAAAGAAGATGGTAAAGTAAATAAAACTTTAGAGAAATGATTCATCATTCTTCAATACCACTTTATGAAATTAATCAATAAGATTACATTATTTATTAACTTCTAAAATGATAACATACACCAATGAAAGAATATGAAAATCTATAAATATATCTAATATCAATAGTTTATAAAACTATTATTTAAAAATTAATGATCCATGAGGATATAACTAAATCCTTTAGTATAAATAATTCTCTAATACCAATTTTTCATCCTAGTTGTTATATATACCAATTGTTGTGAACGGTTCAATAATGGTAATTTGTATTGCACAAAATTTTATCCCTTTCATAAACATTGTGCACACGTTTCTAGTTAATGATTAGATAAAGTGACAATAAAAAATTTAGTTATGATAATGATAAGTGATAGAGATAAGTTAAAATATATTGGAACAAGGGACTATACGTTTTACCAACTTCTATTATATAGGGGATACATCGTTGGTATTTAGTATTTATTATCCCATATCACACATTCATATTTAATTATCATAAAAAAATAATGGTTGGAGCAAGAAGAAAATTCATATAATATATAATTATTAAATATGAAATTCATGAGAATAAAATCAATAATAAAATTATGAGGTTGTTTGATATTATTTAACCTTCCCAAGGTAGCTTCAGTACAATGGATGTTGGTGCATTGTTCTTATCTCAAGAAAATATCTATTTTAATGCCTATATACACTTAGGAATCACTAAATATTTATTTTCTTAGTATAAGGATCAAAAAATTAATGAGATATATTATATATATATATCTCTTCATCAAAGGATATGATTAATCCTTGAATCTTGGATTGAATCATATTAGTCTATATGGAAATTATATATAATCCCTAATTAAATTTGATAATTTTCATGTAAAAATATCCTCTTAAAACACTTCAATTCATCCCATGTACATATAACATTTTAAATTTGGATATTTCTGGAACTGTAAAGAACTATGACATAATTCACTCTACTGTGAAGTGTACTGAGTAGTCAAAACTAGATCTGAAAAACGTTTTCTTATCATGATCTCATTGATTCTATAAAACTACTTTTCCTTTTTTTAATAATTTGGGGTTGATAAAAACATGACATGATTTTTACTATACCACATCATTGTTTTTTTCTCCATCACTTCATCTTCTTTTTTAGAACCATTATCATATAAACCGCATACATTTTTTCTTCTATCCATTCCATAGCCACATAAATTATCATATGGTTTTTATGATCGTGTTTATCAATGAGTAGTGTAAAAAAACAAACTCTAATTTTAGGAATGTTTAAATAATTATATGTTTTTTTATTTCTGAACTATAGCATACTGTGTGGATCTATGAATTTTTTTGGATTATACAATTTTCTCCATTAATTACCACAATTTATTCTTTAGGTTCTGAAAATATAATGATAATAATTTTATCTAAACCATAACATGGTTTAATAAGATAATGAATTGTTTAAACATATAATAAAGTGAAAGAATTAACTCCTTTTTTCATATATCTTACCATCCATAAGATAAAACAATGTCCTTTAATATTTCATTGGATTAACTCATTCTCATTCTTCAATTTGAGAATAAATCAGTATGCCTGATTTTTTATCCAATTAAAACATGAAAATGATGAAGTAATCATTGTTATAAAGAATTTGTATTTCATAAAGGAACCCCTATGATATAACCACTCTATGTATGTAAATAATATAAGTTAGTTTCACGTGAACTCTTCATCAAACGTATAATCCAAAGAAATCCTTCAATTCATGGAGTCATGAAGATATTTTCTTCTCAACTCTAAATAATCCCATTAAACTTCTATCTTCAATATAATAAATCTTGAATTATTAATTTAGCATTAATATATTGAACAAAAAATGAAAAATCTGATCAATAAATTCAATACATAAGGCATGGGTATATTAATTTTTTCATAATTACATCAATATCCCATAAGCATATGGTACATCACACACAAATAATTATGGCACAAAAAATTGGAATTTTCATTAAAAAATGACATCATTTACACTTTTATATTGATTTTAAAACATTACAAACATGCACTTATTTATATTCAATAATTTTATGTTACATTGAAAATTCTATTTATACTCATTACAAGAAACATATGGATTCAAAGTGAGAGTAAAAGGCATATTTAAATTGAAAACATGATTATTTATATCCAAAGAAATATTAATATATATAATACAAATTTTTATTCAAGAAAATAAAATCATAAAAGGTTATATCAAAGAATAAAATAGGTAAAAACCCACAAATTTCTCAATACTAAAATTTACATGTAATCACCAAGAACCAAAGGAATATAATTTACAATCACACCTAATAAACTATAAAGGATCAAAATTTTAATGCATTCATAAAAAGAAAAAACTTCTTCCAGGGATCGGTTGTTGACATACTCAATGTGTAACACCCCAAGCTTCTACGGTACGTTTCCCTTCGAATAATGCGATAGCGTGTGTTGTACGCAACCTCGAGTTCTAACACACACCACAACTAATTAAACTAGCCGTTGTGAATAGTAATACCTAATTTTTGAAATTATATATATTTTATATTTGAAAATGGACTTCATTTTTGGACTCGGAATATCGAATTTAGCCTAAGGTGAAATTTTGGTACTTTTCGGATAACTTTCATATTTTGATGAATAGTGAAAATTACTAAATTTTAATTAAAAACAACTTTTTTAATCAAAATAATTAATAGTGACAAATTATGAATTTGAGTGGTTTTAAAGTATATTTATAATATATTTTTACCATTTAATATAATGTTGGTCATTGGACATAATTTTACAATTAAACCGAACATAAACAAGTGTCAATCTTTTGATAGTTATTATCTCTTAAAAAACACGCTTTTTGTTTTGACAGCGGGAATTAATTTTAAATTAATTTCTGCCACTTATGTGTTTTGAATTTAGGAAAATGGATTCCATATTTGGAATCAGGATGTTAAAATTGTGTAAATAGGTAACTTTTATTTTTAGACATTTTGAATAGTTACTGTGGTAAATATTTTATTTACCATGGTTAAAGGGTAAATCCGGTAAATAAGGGTTAAAAAAATAATATTATAATAATACTAAATTACCCTAAAACGTGTCTTAACCCTATTGGTTGATACATGGTCGACCATGGGCATCTTTGGGTCTATTTTGGGACCCCATGGATCCACTTGTAAGTGATAATGACACATTATATTAATAAAGCTAAAATAAAAATAAAAATGGCATAAGCTTACATCTTTTAGAAGAACAATTGTTACATAGGGTTATACATGTTGGATTTTCGATTATAAATATTCATTAGAAAGCTAAAACTATTTCCTACATGATGATATTTTATTTATAATTTTTAGACATCAAATAAGTTAAATTATTAATGACACAATAATGATGCAATGTTTACCTCATTAATAAATCATTTAAATAAATAAGATTATAATGATTAAAATATTATCTAAAACCTGTCCAATTCTTATTTATTGATGTTATTTAGAATATGAGTCATCTTATATTTGACCTCAATGATTTTTGGACCATTATAAACCGAACACAAATATATTATAAAGTAATACTTTCACACTTTCCTAAAGAGCCCCTCCTCTCCCTTATAAAAGGAGACCACTTCTACTCATTCCTCACACCTCTCAAGCTACTTGGCTCGTCCAAACTCTGCCCAAATACTCTCCCAACATCCCTCACTACAACCTAGAGGCCTTAGTTTGATCAGAAAGCCAACCTAAGGAGCCCTTTTGATCAAATCAAAAGGAAGAACCCGAAGAAGAGGTAATGATTTCACCACCCTTTTCTAAGTTCATTTCTTCTTCCACTTCTTCTTCCTTTGTTCTTACCATTCTAAAATAATAACTCCAGTATCTCACATATACTGTGATGTTATTATAAGTATGGTACAACCATATTCAGTATTCTATCCACCCTTTGAATAACATGTCACCATACGTGCGTACGTACGGCTTACCGTCTCCACGTCGTGGTGTAATTGTTATTCAATATAATAATATTTGGATGGGTATAATAATGATGTGTAACTCATGTAAATAATAAATATAACATGTTAATGATTCTGTATATATGATATACCATTCATTTATATATTATTTTAATATCAAAAGAATAATATTGTCGCTCGTGCGTACGTACGGACTACCGTCTCCACGAACGCGATGAGATTCATTCTCCATCGTATCCATTCAAGTATAATTATCATTTTATGATTTAAAAATGATGTTTAAGGACTTGATATCATTCTGGATATGAATAAGATACAACAAACATGGCTTATGTAACAAAACATATAAAAGAAAATGAGTAAGTTAACACCCGAAACGATGATAATTCTAAGATATTATTAATAAATCAATGTTAAAAGATCATATATGATATCATATTAATATATATGATTCTTGTATAATTTAATAACAATTATTTCACCATTATACAGGAGGTTAACCTACCCCAACCAAGGAAAAGTACAAGGTAAGGGTTATTTCACAATCTCTTCATTATCCGAGGTTGTTTATATGTAATAATCTACTGGGATCTCTTTATCATCCACATCCATGTTTCTTAAAAATGTATTTCAAAACATTTTTACTATTTACAAGAATATGGGTTAAAGTCATTTATACCTTTTTTTGACTTTTTATAAGAGTTTTATAAAGGAATCTTTCCGTCGTTTTCAAAACAAGGTCCTTTTTAACCTTTTCGACAGAATTGAGGTAAGAATGTTTTTTTTAACTTATACGGCGGGTGCGGTTATTTTACGCCGTTATAAAATCTTCAAAACTTTCCTTACAAGCTTATAAGAATATTTTCAAAGAAAATGTTTTATTTTATATGGATCTTAAATGATTTCAAAATAAAAGGAGATATTTCTTTAAAAAGAATTTTGATTTCATCTATGTCAACATCCTTTGATGGATTTTAAGATTATTTGAAGTTGATTTATTATGATACAAAACTTCTATATTGTATTGAAGGTTTTGTGATATGTTTGACTGTGGATGTGCTATTTTTATACCATTCATAGTTTATTGTGAAAGTATTGACATTTCGTATGCTAGTTTTAATACGAATGTTTATGTTATGTTTAAACCTTTTCATATGGGAATGCATTGGACTTAATAAGTGACGGGTGGAGCCCGCTATAGCTCCTCGATGCATCGGTAGGTCTCATGAGGCAAACTAGTGTCTTGGCACAAGGCCTTGACAAAATCTTATTTGTAGTCTTGGCACGAGGCCTTGGCTATGTGGTTATGATAGTCTGGCATTATGCATTCCAACATTATGAAAGTGGTTATTGATTTTTGCATGTGATTATTCATTTAGTAGAATATCCATGTGAATAAGTAAATGGCATTATTTCATTTTATTTATGCCATACCATGTTGAAAGTTCGTATTTAAAAGGCTTTTGTTTTAGTTATACATTGCCTTAAATGTTTATTCTTATTTATGAAAGTTTCCGCTATATTGTTATCCTTACTGGGCATTTGAGCTCACCCCTTTTCTATGTTTTATTTTTCCCCGGAAGTGAAGAAGTAAATTATGAATGACTTGCAGGGATATTATGAGGGGTTAATAGTGTGGATATGAAGACTTTGTTATTGTAGTAGTTTTTCACTTTGAAATGTAATGTAAAAATTTATGATTATATCTAGTGTTTCCAAGGCTACTAAACCAATCGGTCTTTCGAGATTTGATCTTTCTTGTGATCATGCCAATGTTACGAAGTAATGCACCGACTCTGGGTAGCTGGGGTCGGGGCGTTACAGTTGGTATCAGAGGAAGTTTAGTACAAACCTTGGAAGCTAGATTTAGATAAACTATGATTAGAGCACGTAGACCTAAGATGAACTTTGAGGATTAGTATAGAAGAACTTCCTAGAATTTTGGTATTGTAGAGATTTTGTGAGTTTTCCGAGAAATACATCCCTGTCTAGATACGAGCAGGTAGAGGCGGCTCTGGCACAGATGTACCTAGGGGTAAAACCCGAAAACACCGCTTTGAGCTAGACTCGAACGGGAACTGGTGCACGACAACGGGCCTTGCTGCACTCTTGGTTACGACACTCCCGGGGGATATGCTTAGGATAACTCTCATTTTCTTTACAAATCATTTTGAAGGGATTATGAGTATATACTTCCTCAAAGAAAACATTTTTATGATTATGGATTATATCCATAAATAGTTCAATTTATGTTAAGTGTTTTATAAGTATGGGATTATGTATTTTGATTCATAAACTGATCTAGTTTATGCCATTGTTTAGAAATGGCGCCTAGTGGAAGAAATGGAAACCGTATCAATGCACGCACTCCATGTAGGGATTGCCCTCCTGCTCAAGATAATTATAGTGGGGCTGGTGATGCAACTGGTGCTGATCAGCTAATCACCGTACTGGGACAACTTACTCAGGTTATGAATAATAACCTTACCCGTATGGAGCACCCTGATCCGCAGCGTGGAGGATCAATGTTAGATCGATTCATGAGACAACAACCACCAACGTTCAATGGGAGTACAAATCCCTTAGTAGCTGAGCAATGGATATTTTCCCTAGAGAAAATATTTCAGGCTTTGGGGAGTAGTGAAAGGGAAAAAGTTACCATGGCAGTTTACCGCCTCACTGGAGATGCTGATCAATGGTGGTCATTGATTCAAAACATGAAGGAAGATGATGAAGTATCAAACATGGAATGGAGGGAGTTCAAAGATCTGTTTTTAGAAAAATACTTTCCTCGCGACCATCGAGCAGATATGGAAAGGCAATTTCTGAGTCTAAGACAAAAGGAGGATGAGAATGTCACAAAGTATGAGGCTAACTTTACAAGGTTAGCGAGGTATGCTGGAGATTATATTCGCAACCCAAGAAGTAAGATTGATCGTTTCTTTGATGGGTTAAAACCATTTCTCCGTAGAGCATTAGTCTCACAATCCTTTTCGTCGTACGAAGACATTGTCTCATGTGCTATCAAGACCGAAAAAGAATTCTCTAAGTCTTATGACTTTAAAGCAAAGCAAGAGAAGAAGAGACCTGCTGATCAATCTGGGAATGGAAATAAGGGGAAGAAGGGAAAGGTTGAATATCCATCTTGTGGTAAATGCGGGAAGAAACATCCTGGTGCTTGCCTGAAGGGAATGGGAGTCTGTTACAAGTGTGGTGAAAAAGGCCACCAAGCTCATGATTGCAAGGGGAAGAAGGAAGCTACCAACGTTCAGTGCTACAATTGCAGGGAGATGGGGCATTATGCAAATACATGTCCTAAGCGTCAGGAGAACTTACCTCAGAAAAGGCCAAGGGATCAAGGCCAGGCTTATGCTATCACTACTGCTGAGGTAGAAGCTCCGAAAGACGTGGTGGCAGGTAATTTAATGGTTTCCTCAAGTTTAGCAAATGCATTATTTGATTCTGGATCATCGCATTGTTTCATATCTTCCCAGTTTGCTAAGAAAATTAGATATTTCCAATTTGATTTAATAAGGGAGTTGTCAGTTAAAACTCCTAAGGGAAGTATCGTTGCAACAAAGTTTTGTGAATCAGTCCCCATTAGAGCACATAAATTTTCTTTATCTGCTGATTTCATCGTCATACCTATGATTGAGTTTGATATAATCCTCGGTATGGACTGGCTTTCGGACTATGATGCGAAGATTTATTGTAAGAAGAAAGAGGTTACGATTCTTGATGATAATGATAAGGAGCACCTTATTTTTAGAGCAGAATCGTCACCACCTAATTCTTATTTAGATCCACCCCCTGTAGCTCAACTTAATTCAATTATCGGGGAGGAAGAGAATGAAATAACTTTCGGTGAGGAAAGGAATGTTCAAAGAGAGGATGTACCTGTTGTGAAAGAGTTTGTAGATGTATTTCCGGAAGATTTACCTGGACATCCTCCAGAACGAGAAGTAGAGTTTTCCATTGATTTGATTCCTGGATCAAGGCCTATATCGAAGACCCCTTATAGAATGGCTACTGTAGAGTTAGTCGAACTAAAGAAACAACTAGAGGAATTGAGTAATAAGGGATTTATTCGCCCTAGTGTTTCTCCATGGGGAGCCCCTGTTCTTTTTGTTAAAAATAAAGATGGATCTATGAGGTTATGTATCGACTACAGGGAGATCAATGCTATAACGATAAAGAACAAGTATCCCCTACCTCGTATTGATGATTTATTTGACCAACTGCATGGAGCTCAATACTTTTCAAAGATTGACCTTCGATCTGGATACCATCAGTTGTGTGTGAAGAAGGAAGACATTCCGAAAACAGCATTTCGAACCAGGTACGGGCATTACGAGTTTACTGTAATGCCGTTTGGATTGACTAATGCACCCTCTGTATTCATGGATCTAATGAATAGAGTTTTCAAGGAGTATCTCGATGAATTTGTGGTGGTATTTATTGATGATATCTTGGTATACTCCAAAACCTACGAAGATCATGAAAATCACTTGCGCATTATCTTGAAGACTCTGAGGAGGCATGAATTATATGGAAAGTTTAGCAAGTGTGAATTCTGGCTTCAGGAGATTTCTTTTCTTGGCCATATTGTCTCTAAAGATGGAATCTCTATTGATCCTTCTAAGACCAAGGCAATCCAAGAATGGCCAGCACCTACGAGTATAACTGAGGTACGTAGTTTTATTGGTTTGGCAGGTTATTATCGACGTTTCGTCCAGAATTTTGCCCGATTGGCTAACCCATTAACGAAGCTCACACGTAAAGGGGTTAAATTTGTTTGGACAAAAGAGTGTGAAGAATGTTTCGAAGAACTGAAGAGAAGATTAGTCAATGCTCCTATATTGACTCTACCATCGGGGAATGATGGGTTCGTTATTTATAGTGATGCATCAAAGAAAGGACTTGGCTGTGTCCTTATGCAGAATGATAGAGTTATTGCCTATGCATCACGACAGTTGAAAATTCATGAACAAAACTATCCTACTCATGATCTCGAGTTAGCAGCAGTGATCTTTGCTTTGAAAATATGGAGGCACTACCTCTATGGTGAAAAATGTGAGATTTATACTGATCACAAGAGTTTGAAGTATATTTTCTCACAAAAAGAACTCAACATGAGGCGAAGGAGATGGCTTGAATTACTCAAGGATTATGATTGTATGATACACTACCACCCAGGGAAGGCAAACAAGGTGGCAGATGCTTTGAGTAGAAAAGACCACGGAGTTTTGAACAATATGAGAATTGAAAGGGATCCAATTTTCATGGAGCTAGTGAAGATGGACATGGGAATAACCAGGGAAGGTGAAACATCAATGCTTTTTCAAATGGTTGCCAAACCATCTTTACTAGAAAGGATTAAGAGTTCTCAGACCGATGATGAAGAATTTCAGAAGAAGATTAAAGCTGTGAATGATGGGAGATTGAGAGACTTTGTGTATGAAGATGGAATTTTGAAATTCGGGAAGAGACTTTGTGTTCCCAATATACATGATCTAAAAAGGGAATTGCTGGATGATGCTCATAGTTCCAATTTCTCTATACACCCTGGGAGCACCAAAATGTATAGAAATTTGAAGGAACATTTTTGGTGGGACAACATGAAGAGAGAGATTGCTGATTTTGTGTCAAGATGTATGGTTTGTCAACAAGTCAAAGCTGGAAGGCAACAGCCTGGAGGAGTCATGCAACCTCTTCCCATACCGGAGTGGAAATGGGACAATATTACAATGGAATTTGTCATGGGGCTACCAAAGACTCCTAGAAGGAACGATGCAATATGGGTTATTGTTGATCGTCTTACCAAGTCAGCACATTTTCTTGCTATAAGAGAAGATCTACCCCTGGAACGTCTAGCAAGACTATACATTAATGAAGTTGTGAGACTTCATGGAGTACCCCTATCGATTGTTTCTGATCGTGATCCCCGTTTTACTTCAAGATTTTGGAAAAGTCTTCAGAAATACCTGGATACTGAACTTCATTTGAGCACTGCTTACCACCCTCAGACAGACGGACAATCAGAACGGACTATTCAGACCTTAGAAGACATGTTGAGATCTTGCTCACTTGATTTTCAGGGTATGTGGGATCAATATTTACCACTAGTAGAATTTTCCTATAACAATAGCTTCCATTCGAGTATTCAGATGGCACCATATGAAGCGTTATACGGAAATAGATGTCGTACACCAACCTGTTGGGACGACGTTGGTGAAAGAAAACTTGTAGGCCCAGAACTGGTGGAGGAAACGGTGGAAAAGGTGAAGGTAATCCAAAATCACATTAAAGTAGCTCAAAGTAGGCAGAAGAGCTATGCCGATAATCGAAGGAAGGATTTGGAATTTCAAGTCGGTGATCATGTTTTCCTGAAGGTATCTCCGTGGAAGGGAGTCATACGTTTTGGTAAGAAAGGTAAATTGAGTCCCAGGTACATCGGACCTTTCGAAATTCTAGAACGAATTGGGGCTGTAGCTTACCGATTGGCAATGCCGCCAAGTCTCTCCAAAGTTCACGATGTGTTCCATGTATCTCTGTTGAGGAAATACATGCCTGACCCAACGCATGTACTCACCTATGAAGATTTAGAACTGGAACCCGATCTGTCTTATTGCGAAGAGCCCATCAAGATTCTTGATACGAGAGAACAAGTGCTGAGAAACCGGACGACGCGTCTGGTAAAAGTTTTGTGGAGGAATCATAAGATGGAAGAGGCAACGTGGGAACCCGAGGAACTTATGATGAAGAACCACCCGAGTCTTTTTATGCAGTAATACCCTAGAAATTGCGAGGATGCAATTATTTGAAGGAGGGGAGAATGTAACACCCCAATCTTCTACGGTACGTTTCCCTTCGAATAATGCGATAGCGTGTGTTGTACGCAACCTCGAGTTCTAACACACACCACAACTAATTAAACTAGCCGTTGTGAATAGTAATACCTAATTTTTGAAATTATATATATTTTATATTTGAAAATGGACTTCATTTTTCGACTCGGAATATCGAATTTAGCCTAAGGTGAAATTTTGGTACTTTTCGGATAACTTTCATATTTTGATGAATAGTGAAAATTACTAAATTTTAATTAAAAACAACTTTTTTAATCAAAATAATTAATAGTGATAAATTATGAATTTGAGTGGTTTTAAAGTATATTTATAATATATTTTTACCATTTAATATAATGTTGGTCATTGGACATAATTTTACAATTAAACCGAACATAAACAAGTGTCAATCTTTTGATAGTTATTATCTCTTAAAAAACACGCTTTTTGTTTTGACAGCGGGAATTAATTTTAAATTAATTTCTGCCACTTCTGTGTTTTGAATTTAGGAAAATGGATTCCATATTTGGAATCAGGATGTTAAAATTGTGTAAATAGGTAACTTTTATTTTTAGACATTTTGAATAGTTACTGTGGTAAATATTTTATTTACCATGGTTAAAGGGTAAATCCGGTAAATAAGGGTTAAAAAAATAATATTATAATAATACTAAATTACCCTAAAACGTGTCTTAACCCTATTGGTTGATACATGGTCGACCATGGGCATCTTTGGGTCTATTTTGGGACCCCATGGATCCACTTGTAAGTGATAATGACACATTATATTAATAAAGCTAAAATAAAAATAAAAATGGCATAAGCTTACATCTTTTAGAAGAACAATTGTTACATAGGGTTATACATGTTGGATTTTCGATTATAAATATTCATTAGAAAGATAAAACGATTTCCTACATGATGATATTTTATTTATAATTTTTAGACATCAAATAAGTTAAATTATTAATGACACAATAATGATGCAATGTTTACCTCATTAATAAATCATTTAAATAAATAAGATTATAATGATTAAAATATTATCTAAAACCTGTCCAATTCTTATTGATTGATGTTATTTAGAATATGAGTCATCTTATCTTCGACCTCAATGATTTTTGGACCATTATAAACCGAACACAAATATATTATAAAGTAATACTTTCACACTTTCCTAAAGAGCCCCTCCTCTCCCTTATAAAAGGAGACCACTTATACTCATTCCTCACACCTCTCAAGCCACTTGGCTCATCCAAACTCTGCCCAAATACTCTCCCAACATCCCTCACTACAACCTAGAGGCCTTAGTTTGATCAGAAAGCCAACCTAAGGAGCCCTTTTGATCAAATCAAAAGGAAGAACCCGAAGAAGAGGTAATGATTTCACCACCCTTTTCTAAGTTCATTTCTTCTTCCACTTCTTCTTCCTTTGTTCTTACCATTATAAAATAATAACTCCAGTATCTCACATATACTGTGATGTTATTATAAGTATGGTACAACCATATTCAGTATTCTATCCACCCTTTGAATAACATGTCACCATACGTGCGTACGTACGGCTTACCGTCTCCACGTCGTGGTGTAATTGTTATTCAATATAATAATATTTGGATGGGTATAATAATGATGTGTAACTCATGTAAATAATAAATATAACATGTTAATGATTCTGTATATATGATATACCATTCATTTATATATTATTTTAATATCAAAAGAATAATATTGTCGCTCGTGCGTACGTACGGACTACCGTCTCCACGAACGCGATGAGATTCATTCTCCATTGTATCCATTCAAGTATAATTATCATTTTATGATTTAAAAATGATGTTTAAGGACTTGATATCATTCTGGATATGAATAAGATACAACAAACATGGCTTATGTAACAAAACATATAAAAGAAAATGAGTAAGTTAACACCCGAAACGATGATAATTCTAAGATATTATTAATAAATCAATGTTAAAAGATCATATATGATATCATATTAATATATATGATTCTTGTATAATTTAATAACAATTATTTCACCATTATACAGGAGGTTAACCTACCCCAACCAAGGAAAAGTACAAGGTAAGGGTTATTTCACAATCTCTTCATTATCCGAGGTTGTTTATATGTAATAATCTACTGGGATCTCTTTATCATCCACATCCATGTTTCTTAAAAATGTATTTCAAAACATTTTTACTATTTACAAGAATATGGGTTAAAGTCATTTATACCTTTTTTTGACTTTTTATAAGAGGTTTATAAAGGAATCTTTCCGTCGTTTTCAAAACAAGGTCCTTTTTAACCTTTTCGACAGAATTGAGGTAAGAATGTTTTTTTTAACTTATACGGCGGGTGCGGTTATTTTACGCCGTTATAAAATCTTCAAAACTTTCCTTACAAGCTTATAAGAATATTTTCAAAGAAAATGTTTTATTTTATATGGATCTTAAATGATTTCAAAATAAAAGGAGATATTTCTTTAAAAAGAATTTTGATTTCATCTATGTCAACATCCTTTGATGGATTTTAAGATTATTTGAAGTTGATTTATTATGATACAAAACTTCTATATTGTATTGAAGGTTTTGTGATATGTTTGACTGTGGATGTGCTATTTTTATACCATTCATAGTTTATTGTGAAAGTATTGACATTTCGTATGCTAGTTTTAATACGAATGTTTATGTTATGTTTAAACCTTTTCATATGGGAATGCATTGGACTTAATAAGTGACGGGTGGAGCCCGCTATAGCTCCTCGATGCATCGGTAGGTCTCATGAGGCAAACTAGTGTCTTGGCACAAGGCCTTGACAAAATCTTATTTGTAGTCTTGGCACGAGGCCTTGGCTATGTGGTTATGATAGTCTGGCATTATGCATTCCAACATTATGAAAGTGGTTATTGATTTTTTCATGTGATTATTCATTTAGTAGAATATCCATGTGAATAAGTAAATGGCATTATTTCATTTTATTTATGCCATACCATGTTGAAAGTTCGTATTTAAAAGGCTTTTGTTTTAGTTATACATTGCCTTAAATGTTTATTCTTATTTATGAAAGTTTCCGCTATATTGTTATCCTTACTGGGCATTTGAGCTCACCCCTTTTCTATGTTTTATTTTTCCCAGGAAGTGAAGAAGTAAATTATGAATGACTTGCAGGGATATTATGAGGGGTTAATAGTGTGGATATGAAGACTTTGTTATTGTAGTAGTTTTTCACTTTGAAATGTAATGTAAAAATTTATGATTATATCTAGTGTTTCCAAGGCTACTAAACCAATCGGTCTTTCGAGATTTGATCTTTCTTGTGATCATGACAATGTTACGAAGTAATGCACCGACTCTAGGTAGCTGGGGTTGGGGCGTTACAGTTGGTATCAGAGGAAGTTTAGTACAAACCTTGGAAGCTAGATTTAGATAAACTCTGATTAGAGCACGTAGACCTAAGATGAACTTTGAGGATTAGTATAGAAGAACTTCCTAGAATTTTGGTATTGTAGAGATTTTGTGAGTTTTCCGAGCAATACATCCCTGTCTGGATACGAGCAGGTAGAGGCGGCTCTGGCACAGATGTACCTAGGGGTAAAACCCGAAAACACCGCTTTGAGCTAGACTCGAACGGGAACTGGTGCACGACAACGGGCCTTGCTGCACTCTTGGTTACGACACTCCCGGGGGATATGCTTAGGATAACTCTCATTTTCTTTACAAATCATTTTGAAGGGATTATGAGTATATACTTCCTCAAAGAAAACATTTTTATGATTATGGATTATATCCATAAATAGTTCAATTTATGTTAAGTGTTTTATAAGTATGGGATTATGTATTTTGATTCATAAACTGATCTAGTTTATGCCATTGTTTAGAAATGGCGCCTAGTGGAAGAAATGGAAACCGTATCAATGCACGCACTCCATGTAGGGATTGCCCTCCTGCTCAAGATAATTATAGTGGGGCTGGTGATGCAACTGGTGCTGATCAGCTAATCACCGTACTGGGACAACTTACTCAGGTTATGAATAATAACCTTACCCGTATGGAGCACCCTGATCCGCAGCGTGGAGGATCAATGTTAGATCGATTCATGAGACAACAACCACCAACGTTCAATGGGAGTACAAATCCCTTAGTAGCTGAGCAATGGATATTTTCCCTAGAGAAAATATTTCAGGCTTTGGGGAGTAGTGAAAGGGAAAAAGTTACCATGGCAGTTTACCGCCTCACTGGAGATGCTGATCAATGGTGGTCATTGATTCAAAACATGAAGGAAGATGATGAAGTATCAAACATGGAATGGAGGGAGTTCAAAGATCTGTTTTTAGAAAAATACTTTCCTCGCGACCATCGAGCAGATATGGAAAGGCAATTTCTGAGTCTGAGACAAAAGGAGGATGAGAATGTCACAAAGTATGAGGCTAACTTTACAAGGTTAGCGAGGTATGCTGGAGATTATATTCGCAACCCAAGAAGTAAGATTGATCGTTTCTTTGATGGGTTAAAACCATTTCTCCGTAGAGCATTAGTCTCACAATCCTTTTCGTCGTACGAAGACATTGTCTCATGTGCTATCAAGACCGAAAAAGAATTCTCTAAGTCTTATGACTTTAAAGCAAAGCAAGAGAAGAAGAGACCTGCTGATCAATCTGGGAATGGAAATAAGGGGAAGAAGGGAAATGTTGAATATCCATCTTGTGGTAAATGCGGGAAGAAACATCCTGGTGCTTGCCTGAAGGGAATGGGAGTCTGTTACAAGTGTGGTGAAAAAGGCCACCAAGCTCATGATTGCAAGGGGAAGAAGGAAGCTACCAACGTTCAGTGCTACAATTGCAGGGAGATGGGGCATTATGCAAATACATGTCCTAAGCGTCAGGAGAACTTACCTCAGAAAAGGCCAAGGGATCAAGGCCAGGCTTATGCTATCACTACTGCTGAGGTAGAAGCTCCGAAAGACGTGGTGGCAGGTAATTTAATGGTTTCCTCAAGTTTAGCAAATGCATTATTTGATTCTGGATCATCGCATTGTTTCATATCTTCCCAGTTTGCTAAGAAAATTAGATATTTCCAATTTGATTTAATAAGGGAGTTGTCAGTTAAAACTCCTAAGGGAAGTATCGTTGCAACAAAGTTTTGTGAATCAGTCCCCATTAGAGCACATAAATTTTCTTTATCTGCTGATTTCATCGTCATACCTATGATTGAGTTTGATATAATCCTCGGTATGGACTGGCTTTCGGACTATGATGCGAAGATTTATTGTAAGAAGAAAGAGGTTACGATTCTTGATGATAATGATAAGGAGCACCTTATTTTTAGAGCAGAATCGTCACCACCTAATTCTTATTTAGATCCACCCCCTGTAGCTCAACTTAATTCAATTATCGGGGAGGAAGAGAATGAAATAACTTTCGGTGAGGAAAGTAATGTTCAAAGAGAGGATGTACCTGTTGTGAAAGAGTTTGTAGATGTATTTCCGGAAGATTTACCTGGACATCCTCCAGAACGAGAAGTAGAGTTTTCCATTGATTTGATTCCTGGATCAAGGCCTATATCGAAGACCCCTTATAGAATGGCTACTGTAGAGTTAGTCGAACTAAAGAAACAACTAGAGGAATTGAGTAATAAGGGATTTATTCGCCCTAGTGTTTCTCCATGGGGAGCCCCTGTTCTTTTTGTTAAAAATAAAGATGCATCTATGAGGTTATGTATCGACTACAGGGAGATCAATGCTATAACGATAAAGAACAAGTATCCCCTACCTCGTATTGATGATTTATTTGACCAACTGCATGGAGCTCAATACTTTTCAAAGATTGAACTTTGATCTGGATACCATCAGTTGTGTGTGAAGAAGGAAGACATTCCGAAAACAGCATTTCGAACCAGGTATGGGCATTACGAGTTTACTGCAATGCCGTTTGGATTGACTAATGCACCCTCTGTATTCATGGATCTAATGAATAGAGTTTTCAAGGAGTATCTCGATGAATTTGTGGTGGTATTTATTGATGATATCTTGGTATACTCCAAAACCTACGAAGATCATGAAAATCACTTGCGCATTATCTTGAAGACTCTGAGGAGGCATGAATTATATGGAATGTTTAGCAAGTGTGAATTCTGGCTTCACGAGATTTCTTTTCTTGGCCATATTGTCTCTAAAGATGGAATCTCTGTTGATCCTTCTAAGACCAAGGCAATCCAAGAATGGCCAGCACCTACGAGTATAACTGAGGTACGTAGTTTTATTGGTTTGGCAGGTTATTATCGACGTTTCGCCCAGAATTTTGCCCGATTGGCTAACCCATTAACGAAGCTCACACGTAAAGGGGTTAAATTTGTTTGGACAAAAGAGTGTGAAGAATGTTTCGAAGAACTGAAGAGAAGATTAGTCAATGCTCCTATATTGACTCTACCATCGGGGAATGATGGGTTCGTTATTTATAGTGATGCATCAAAGAAAGGACTTGGCTGTGTCCTTATGCAGAATGATAGAGTTATTGCCTATGCATCACGACAGTTGAAAATTCATGAACAAAACTATCCTACTCATGATCTCGAGTTAGCAGCAGTGATCTTTGCTTTGAAAATATGGAGGCACTACCTCTATGGTGAAAAATGTGAGATTTATACTGATCACAAGAGTTTGAAGTATATTTTCTCACAAAAAGAACTCAACATGAGGCAAAGGAGATGGCTTGAATTACTCAAGGATTATGATTGTACGATACACTACCACCCAGGGAAGGCAAACAAGGTGGCAGATGCTTTGAGTAGAAAAGACCATGGAGTTTTGAACAATATGAGAATTGAAAGGGATCCAATTTTCATGGAGCTAGTGAAGATGGACATGGGAATAACCAGGGAAGGTGAAACATCAATGCTTTTTCAAATGGTTGCCAAACCATCTTTACTAGAAAGGATTAAGAGTTCTCAGACCGATGATGAAGAATTTCAGAAGAAGATTAAAGCTGTGAATGATGGGAGATTGAGAGACTTTGTGTATGAAGATGGAATTTTGAAATTCGGGAAGAGACTTTGTGTTCCCAATATACATGATCTAAAAAGGGAATTGCTGGATGATGCTCATAGTTCCAATTTCTCTATACACCCTGGGAGCACCAAAATGTATAGAAATTTGAAGGAACATTTTTGGTGGGACAACATGAAGAGGGAGATTGCTGATTTTGTGTCAAGATGTATGGTTTGTCAACAAGTCAAAGCTGGAAGGCAACAGCCTGGAGGAGTCATGCAACCTCTTCCCATACTGGAGTGGAAATGGGACAATATTACAATGGAATTTGTCATGGGGCTACCAAAGACTCCTAGAAGGAACGATGCAATATGGGTTATTGTTGATCGTCTTACCAAGTCAGCACATTTTCTTGCTATAAGAGAAGATCTACCCCTGGAACGTCTAGCAAGACTATACATTAATGAAGTTGTGAGACTTCATGGAGTACCCCTATCGATTGTTTCTGATCGTGATCCCCGTTTTACTTCAAGATTTTGGAAAAGTCTTCAGAAATCCCTGGATACTGAACTTCATTTGAGCACTGCTTACCACCCTCAGACAGACGGACAATCAGAACGGACTATTCAGACCTTAGAAGACATGTTGAGATCTTGCTCACTTGATTTTCAGGGTATGTGGGATCAATATTTACCACTAGTAGAATTTTCCTATAACAATAGCTTCCATTCGAGTATTCAGATGGCACCATATGAAGCGTTATACGGAAATAGATGTCGTACACCAACCTGTTGGGATGACGTTGGTGAAAGAAAACTTGTAGGCCCAGAACTGGTGGAGGAAACGGTGGAAAAGGTGAAGGTAATCCAAAATCACATTAAAGCAGCTCAAAGTAGGCAGAAGAGCTATGCCGATAATCGAAGGAAGGATTTGGAATTTCAAGTCGGTGATCATGTTTTCCTGAAGGTATCTCCGTGGAAGGGAGTCATACGTTTTGGTAAGAAAGGTAAATTGAGTCCCAGGTACATCGGACCTTTCGAAATTCTAGAACGAATTGGGGCTGTAGCTTACCGATTGGCAATGCCGCCAAGTCTCTCCAAAGTTCACGATGTGTTCCATGTATCTCTGTTGAGGAAATACATGCCTGACCCAACGCATGTACTCACCTATGAAGATTTAGAACTGGAACCCGATCTGTCTTATTGCGAAGAGCCCATCAAGATTCTTGATACGAGAGAACAAGTGCTGAGAAACCGGACGACGCGTCTGGTAAAAGTTTTGTGGAGGAATCATAAGATGGAAGAGGCAACGTGGGAACCCGAGGAACTTATGATGAAGAACCACCCGAGTCTTTTTATGCAGTAATACCCTAGAAATTGCGAGGACGCAATTATTTGAAGGAGGGGAGAATGTAACACCCCAATCTTCTACGGTACGTTTCCCTTCGAATAATGTGATAGCGTGTGTTGTACGCAACCTCGAGTTCTAACACACACCACAACTAATTAAACTAGCCGTTGTGAATAGTAATACCTAATTTTTGAAATTATATATATTTTATATTTGAAAATGGACTTCATTTTTGGACTCGGAATATCGAATTTAGCCTAAGGTGAAATTTTGGTACTTTTCGGATAACTTTCATATTTTGATGAATAATGAAAATTACTAAATTTTAATTAAAAACAACTTTTTTAATCAAAATAATTAATAGTGATAAATTATGAATTTGAGTGGTTTTAAAGTATATTTATAATATATTTTTACCATTTAATATAATGTTGGTCATTGGACATAATTTTACAATTAAACCGAACATAAACAAGTGTCAATCTTTTGATAGTTATTATCTCTTAAAAAACACGCTTTTTGTTTTGACAGCGGGAATTAATTTTAAATTAATTTCTGCCACTTCTGTGTTTTGAATTTAGGAAAATGGATTCCATATTTGGAATCAGGATGTTAAAATTGTGTAAATAGGTAACTTTTATTTTTAGACATTTTGAATAGTTACTGTGGTAAATATTTTATTTACCATGGTTAAAGGGTAAATCCGGTAAATAAGGGTTAAAAAAATAATATTATAATAATACTAAATTACCCTAAAACGTGTCTTAACCCTATTGGTTGATACATGGTCGACCATGGGCATCTTTGGGTCTATTTTGGGACCCCATGGATCCACTTGTAAGTGATAATGACACATTATATTAATAAAGCTAAAATAAAAATAAAAATGGCATAAGCTTACATCTTTTAGAAGAACAATTGTTACATAGGGTTATACATGTTGGATTTTCGATTATAAATATTCATTAGAAAGCTAAAACTATTTCCTACATGATGATATTTTATTTATAATTTTTAGACATCAAATAAGTTAAATTATTAATGACACAATAATGATGCAATGTTTACCTCATTAATAAATCATTTAAATAAATAAGATTATAATGATTAAAATATTATCTAAAACCTGTCCAATTCTTATTGATTGATGTTATTTAGAATATGAGTCATCTTATCTTCGACCTCAATGATTTTTGGACCATTATACACCGAACACAAATATATTATAAAGTAATACTTTCACACTTTCCTAAAGAGCCCCTCCTCTCCCTTATAAAAGGAGACCACTTCTACTCATTCCTCACACCTCTCAAGCCACTTGGCTCATCCAAACTCTGCCCAAATACTCTCCCAACATCCCTCACTACAACCGAGAGGCCTTAGTTTGATCAGAAAGCCAACCTAAGGATCCCTTTTGATCAAATCAAAAGGAAGAACCCGAAGAAGAGGTAATGATTTCACCACCCTTTTCTAAGTTCATTTCTTCTTCCACTTCTTCTTCCTTTGTTCTTACCATTCTAAAATAATAACTCCAGTATCTCACATATACTGTGATGTTATTATAAGTATGGTACAACCATATTCAGTATTCTATCCACCCTTTGAATAACATGTCACCATACGTGCGTACGTACGGCTTACCGTCTCCACGTCGTGGTGTAATTGTTATTCAATATAATAATATTTGGATGGGTATAATAATGATGTGTAACTCATGTAAATAATAAATATAACATGTTAATGATTCTGTATATATGATATACCATTCATTTATATATTATTTTAATATCAAAAGAATAATATTGTCGCTCGTGCGTACGTACGGACTACCGTCTCCACGAACGCGATGAGATTCATTCTCCATCGTATCCATTCAAGTATAATTATCATTTTATGATTTAAAAATGATGTTTAAGGACTTGATATCATTCTGGATATGAATAAGATACAACAAACATGGCTTATGTAACAAAACATATAAAAGAAAATGAGTAAGTTAACACCCGAAACGATGATAATTCTAAGATATTATTAATAAATCAATGTTAAAAGATCATATATGATATCATATTAATATATATGATTCTTGTATAATTTAATAACAATTATTTCACCATTATACAGGAGGTTAACCTACCCCAACCAAGGAAAAGTACAAGGTAAGGGTTATTTCACAATCTCTTCATTATCCGAGGTTGTTTATATGTAATAATCTACTGGGATCTCTTTATCATCCACATCCATGTTTCTTAAAAATGTATTTCAAAAATTTTTTACTATTTACAAGAATATGGGTTAAAGTCATTTATACCTTTTTTTGACTTTTTATAAGAGGTTTATAAAGGAATCTTTCCGTCGTTTTCAAAACAAGGTCCTTTTTAACCTTTTCGACAGAATTGAGGTAAGAATGTTTTTTTTAACTTATACGGCGGGTGCGGTTATTTTACGCCGTTATAAAATCTTCAAAACTTTCCTTACAAGCTTATAAGAATATTTTCAAAGAAAATGTTTTATTTTATATGGATCTTAAATGATTTCAAAATAAAAGGAGATATTTCTTTAAAAAGAATTTTGATTTCATCTATGTCAACATCCTTTGATGGATTTTAAGATTATTTGAAGTTGATTTATTATGATACAAAACTTCTATATTGTATTGAAGGTTTTGTGATATGTTTGACTGTGGATGTGCTATTTTTATACCATTCATAGTTTATTGTGAAAGTATTGACATTTCGTATGCTAGTTTTAATACGAATGTTTATGTTATGTTTAAACCTTTTCATATGGGAATGCATTGGACTTAATAAGTGACGGGTGGAGCCCGCTATAGCTCCTCGATGCATCGGTAGGTCTCATGAGGCAAACTAGTGTCTTGGCGCAAGGCCTTGACAAAATCTTATTTGTAGTCTTGGCACGAGGCCTTGGCTATGTGGTTATGATAGTCTGGCATTATGCATTCCAACATTATGAAAGTGGTTATTGATTTTTGCATGTGATTATTCATTTAGTAGAATATCCATGTGAATAAGTAAATGGAATTATTTCATTTTATTTATGCCATACCATGTTGAAAGTTCGTATTTAAAAGGCTTTTGTTTTAGTTATACATTGCCTTAAATGTTTATTCTTATTTATGAAAGTTTCCGCTATATTGTTATCCTTACTGGGCATTTGAGCTCACCCCTTTTCTATGTTTTATTTTTCCCAGGAAGTGAAGAAGTAAATTATGAATGACTTGCAGGGATATTATGAGGGGTTAATAGTGTGGATATGAAGACTTTGTTATTGTAGTAGTTTTTCACTTTGAAATGTAATGTAAAAATTTATGATTATATCTAGTGTTTCCAAGGCTACTAAACCAATCGGTCTTTCGAGATTTGATCTTTCTTGTGATCATTCCAATGTTACGAAGTAATGCACCGACTCTGGGTAGCTGGGGTCGGGGCGTTACACAATGGGTAGTAAATTGGAGACACTATAACCTTAAACAAAATGTGGGGTTTACCTCTACACCTCTACACCTCTATCAGTCTTGGAAAAACTTCATCTCTGAAATTTAGGATTTTTATACTCGGTCATGAAACCAACAATTTAAAAGCCCTTAAATATTCAAAAAAATTATGATGGGGAGAAATATAGAAATAGGTATAAGATATAGGATAAAGAGAGAATAGAAAATGGGAAGGGAATAATAACCCATTTTAAAAATCCCTTTCCATGGATATCAACATATAAAGAGGAAGAAAAGGGAGAAAATAGTTTTCCCACCCTCCATATGTCACATAAAATACAACCCATAAAAGGGGGATGAATCTCTATTTCATTATATTTAATCGCCCTCTACCTAAAATATATCTATATAATAATAAATTTCATCATCATTGTAAAACCATGGAACTTATTAAGGTATAAACACGTTTAAATTTTTGTGAACCTGATTAATTTTCCTTTCTATAAATTTTTAAATTTTTGACTTACAGGCCTGAGTTTTACTACAGTTTAGATGGGTTTTTACAGTTTAAAAACCAAAATGGGATTCCAAAAACTATTGTGGAGTGGCCAAAATTTCATGATAGTTATATGCAACATCATGACGAGTTCCTAGGGAAATTATTTTTTCTAACACTAAGATAGGCCATGTAATGACTAGTGGGTGTTATGGGGTTTTGTATTTGTGTGAGGGGTTGGAAAAAAAACATTTGTACAAGGTGGGTTACATCAGGATAGAGAGTTTACCACTATGGTGGTATTTATTACATACTAAAACATTATTTTTTCAAAAACATAACTTATCATTTTAAAAATATTATTTTTCCCATTGAAAATGTTTTGAGTATAAGGTTGTTTAGGATATGACCCAAGGTTTTATATCATGATGAGGGTCATTGTGTGTTGTATTTTGTTGTAGGTTTGAGTTCTACATCATGAAGGCCAACCCAAGTGATTCATGATCCAATATGAATGCAAGTCATCACGTCATGAATAGAAATGTCACACCTTGATGTCCAAGATCATAGGTTTTAGATATTCTAACATATATAGGGTTATCGTTCTGTAAAATGTATGGTTACACCATGATGAATGGACTAACAATTATATAAATGAAATTAATTAAATAAATCTATTGAAAATAATTAAAGTTAAATAAGAACTCTTTATTTCCCATAGACATGCAAGACTTCCTCTGCTCTACCTCTTGAGTGTTTCTCTTCCAAAGTGATATATCATTTATTACTTGATGGTTTCACAAGTCATTAAATTTGAGAGATAACTATAGGTAATTATATAACTCTAATTAAATCCTTTATTACATTCTCATTATATTTAGTGGTATTACACTGGTTAGGGTTTTTTGTCACCCTATTTTAGTGTTTTATTATAATTCATTGATTTATACTATTTAATATCAGATTAACAAAACATATTTGATTAATAACACTCTTCTAGTATATGTTAAGTAGTCCCAAATTTATTCCTAAAGTCCCATCATTATTTCTATATGTGTATGATTTATGATTTCATTGACCTAATGGTTGGTTGAACTAATACTTAATAAAATGATTTAATTCATTTTATATTGTAAATTCTTATTTCATGGATCATGATAGGTCCATTGAAAAAATGTAAAACATAATCATGTTGGACAAGAGAGGTGTTTCTTACTATTTATTAAAGGTTGGGCATATTTCCCCCTTGAAGACCATATAGATGATAATTCTAGTGTGGGGTGGTATTCCTCTAGTAGACACAACTACTACTGATTCTAGGGTGTTGTTTCATCCCCTGAAAAAACTATGACACTAATTCTAGTGTGGGGTAACACCCCACCCCCCATAAGACACTATTATGATTTATTCCTATGTAGGGTGTCATCACCCTTGAGGAAATGGTTATGAAAGATTCTAGGGTGGGGATATATACACCTTGATGACATTATTTCAACTGATTTCGGGGTCATGAAACATCCCCCTTAATGATATCATTATGATTGATTCCTAAGTGGGGTACCATTCCCCCTGATGAAATGGTGAAAACTGATTTTGGGGAGGGGTTTCGTCCCCATGTTCACATTAATCTTACTGATTCTAGGATACAGAATCATCCCCTATGATGACATTGCCTTATGTTCAAAGACAATTGACATTTAATGAAGAAAGTATATTCTATCTTAGCATACACTATATTATCATCAGTGGAATATTTAATTATGATTTTATTTATTATAAAATATCATCACCAACTATATTATGACTGGATGTTTGTAGGTATATCATTAGTAAAGGCCAATAGATTCGTACACACACCATGATCATGGATCCATGGGTACCCAACAATATTTCATAGTTCCAGAATAGGATAAGTTAAATGGTTCAATTCATGATGGTTGATATATTTAATAGGGATAGAGTACTAGATATTTAATTAGGCTATGACTTGAGACTAGTTTTAGGAATTTATCCTATGAGTTTATTTTGGTTAGTTTAAAATTTTTTTGCGTTTAATCTCCACGCAATGGATCCTGGTTATGTCTTCATGAATTTTTTGACATGTAAAACATTCATATTAATATATCATGAGTTATATATGTTTATTAGTTATTTTCATGATATATACTACCAATTATTTATTTGGGTGTATGTTATTATCACTACTTCCATTATCATTTATGTTTATCTGGTCGAGGCGGTATAGTATTCACATAGTTATTAACTAAACATTGTTTTTAGTTATAAGAATATTTTGTGTGGTGAGGTGTGGATAAGGTCATATAACACTCTAGTCTAGTTACAATAGAGTGAGTTGTCTAAATTTGTCACAAAGTATTAACAAAACTTTATTATTTTTCTTTTTTCTTACTATTTGGGTAAGGAGCATAGTAGATTGGATGTTTTCAAATCTTGGTATGGATCTTGTACCTAGGAGTAGGTAACCCACTATTGAGGGAAGTATAAGTTACTAGGGATGGGATTATTATTCTTCTATTTCTTCCACTTCACCTAATGTTATTCATTTTAATTTTTTATTTTAGATTTATGAGATATATCTATTAGATAGGATGTAATGTGGTTGAGTGTTCATCCATTATTTTTATCCCATAGGATTAACATGTCATTTTTGTACTTACATATAATTATCTAAATTGAAAATAATGTAGGGTTTTGTTATTTAAAGTGTTGAAAATAAGTTATACAGAATGTTACCATATAAATTAAAGGTGGAATATTATCTAATTGATTGTTCTAATGGTTTTATAATTTTTATTAATTACTGAATACCTTGTTTATGAATAATATATATTAAATAAAATTCAATGGAAACTTATAAAAATATTCTTTATAAATTGTGAATGATAATTAATATTTCCATTATATAAATATTATATACTCATTTAATGTAAAATAAAAATAAAATGATGTGAATTATATATATAATGATGACCCTATGTATGGAAAGACCATTCTAGAGAGACTAATAAGGAGGTGAAATGTTTATAATATTGGGTGTAACACCCCAAACCATCCCAATGCCTTTTGACGGACTAGAGTGACACTAACATTAGGGGAAATTCCTTGAACACTAAATATAAGACCCTGTATTTTTCTAGTGTGTATTTTATTTAATTTTGGAAGGTCCTTTTTAATGCAGTCATTTTGGTTTAAACCTATTTTTCAAGCGCTGCGTGAGGCAGGTTTTTTAATGTAGAATTAATATAGGAGGAGGTGGTGAGGTATGGACAGAGAGAAAATTTATGGGGTAAATCATATATTTTTGAAGTAATTTTTTGTTCAAGTCAAACCCATAAAATCGAATCAAGTCATAAGTTCATCAATGGAAACTGTAAATCTTAGGTTTATGTCATTATTCTTATTTAAAAACTAAAATAATTCCAATATGGGGTTTTAGACAAGGTGATGGATTGTTTTTGTATGTGATTTGAAGTATTTATAGAGTAAAATATTTATTTACGCTTTAAATTATTTGAAACTTGTGTTTTAAACCCATACCCTAGCATTTGAATAATGTGTATCCCCCTCTATTGTTATATACTTTCTGTCATCGATCACAAGAGAATTCCTCTCTGACAAAAAAAACCTTTTTGAGGTGTTTAAGATCAATACTTAAAGTATCAAGGTGTCATTTATGGGACGTAATGAGGATCCTAGCATTACCTCGAATGTTGAAAATTGTCATTATCTTCTATGTTTTGGTGTGAGTAGTCTAGAACTTATCCCTATTTGTTTATTCAATTATCCAAGTATGTGAGATCATATCAATATGTCTTGAAAATGAAGTAAGTAATTAAATAATTATAAATTTTATGAGTTACCCATGAATAGACCACCCATTGAATCTAGTAGGGTCCATTAGCATCGATACCTAGACTCACAACCACCGGATAGGTGTGCCAACCCTTGTCCTTGTTAATACTGGGTTAGTTTGAACATATATCCCTAAGATATTTTGGTAACTAATTAGTTTTTGGATTACTTTTTATAATTTATAATAACATGTGAATTATAGGTATTTCTTAAGATAGAAACACATTGACTAAAATTGGATAAATGGAATGATAATGACCTTGGGTTTAAAATTATGAGTGCAACAGGATTGATATACATATCATGAAAATTTGGAACCCAACCTTATGAAATGAATAAATGGTCAGATAAATGGTAATTAGATGAATTTACCATTATGGATGATGTTGGTATATTTTTATACTTGGTGATTCATCATATAAACTTATTTTTACCGTTCTATTTGAGATTTTTTCTATTATGAATTATTCTTGAGGGATAGATGTTATAAGACCATTAAGTTCCTATTTTTATAAGACGTGTGCTTGTGTTGGGTGTGGGAAGGAACCATATGGGCCTCTTGAGGGTGAGGTGCACAGATAAATTATGCCTAAGGATAAATTTCATAGTCACTGGATTCATGAGGGTGATATTTCCATAATCCAAAGATTTAATTTTCCTGGATACACAAGAGTGAGATTCTTTTTATCCTGGGGGAAGGGACCACTTGTTCCAGATACTATATTTTTTATTCATCCTTGGTAGGAAATCTACCATTGAATTATGTAATCCATTTAGACAAAGGAGGATCCACCCATAGATATTGATATCTATCATGACACTAAAACAGGTATAGCTGACCCAAAGTGTCAAACTTGAGATTGAGGTTTAGTGGGATTACTACATGAGTGGTATTTATTTATTAATTATCACCCATATTTATCACTTTATTTCAGGCACTATAATTTCCTACTAGATCTATTTAGACATGGTCATCTCAACCTACTCATTCATACTCACGTAGTGGGCTAGCCTTCATTATATACCTAAAAATAAATTCAGGGTTATAGGTTTGGATAAGGTAAAGTGACCCTATTGATGATGATTATTTGATGGATGGGTTTTAGCTTGGAGATGAGACCAAAATTGGGTTCATAACCATGGAATTTGCAGTCCTTGTTTGATTCTATTTAGTCATTTATCTATATCACATTTAAAATAACATTTAGTTTCACCTCATCATGACAATTCTTGATTATTTTATTACTTAGATTGTTTGATTTTTTGCATCTATCCTATTATGGATACATGACTATTTATTTATTTTATTTCTATTATTTAAGCTACCTTATTATCATTTCCATTATTATTGTAACATTATACCAAAGGTAAATGTCTCCCTAACATATCTCTTACACCCTCATTATTATTTGGTATCTTCTAGTGTATGTGATGGTGGGCTTGAAGGTAAATATCCAACACCTATCAGTCTCTTAAGGGGGTTCCAGGCCGAGGGTGTTTCAAATTGGTATGAAGGTATGTTTATTTTCTATTTCATTACTATTTTGGATAGGTATAAAGAAGACTAGGATATTTTATGGTTGGTATTGAGATCATTAATAGGAGAATCTAACCCATGTGAATGAGAAAACCCATGTTCCTAGGGATGGTAGTGTTGTCCATATGTTTCACTGGTAATAATTTTGATAGTATTTCACCCACGGTGATTGAAATATAGTGTGATATTACTATTTTATGATATTTTACCCATTGTATGGTATATATGAGTTGTGTATGCATGCATCCTGATAGACACATAGAGATATATGTGGACACGAATTTTTCTTTCTATGGACTTATTAGATTCATGTGATATATTTTTCCATATGAACTATTAAAGGAAATTACTTATTATGACTATTAAATTAAATAAAAGAAACTATTGTGTTATGTAAAATCACTTGTCAATTCCAGTGGAGAGGAACCTTGGGCTAGTGGTTATCTGTTTCTTCCACCTATTGAGGTTAGACTTATTGTGTTCTAGTGTTCTATAGAGGGTGTCGGTCGTTATAGTGATAATTCCACCTCATCTTCTTCAAATCGAGAATTGGGAGAGTGGTAATCAGCATTATACTAAAACAAATGACCCAAAATTCAAATAGCTCTATAAAATTTAATGGACATTCAACTTTATGACAGATTCCTAAGATTCTTGTGATCCATGAAGAGGGTGACTATTCACATTGTACCTTTTATGCCTGAGTTCATGAGAGATTTATAGCTAAAATTATTCCTATTTTGACTGGGTAATGAGGCCTCGAGAAGCTTAGTTATTTATTGAGTTGGTCTATATAGTCTATAATAACCTTGAGAAACCCATAGATAGGAAGGTGAAGCTTGATTCTTACGTGATTCAGGAACTAACAAAGCATTTTTGGGATATTTTGGAGAAAGTGAGGTGGTAATAATATTAATCTTGAAAGAATTTTAAGGTGATGTTCTAGAGACACATTTATCTAGAGATGGTGAGTAATGAGAGGGACCCTGATTCCATTCACCCTATGCAAGGAGATATTTAATTGATGTAATATTTTATAAGTTTCACTAAAATATAGTGCTTTTCTTCACCTTTAGAAGATTTTGAGAAATCCAAGGAAATATTTTTCCAAGATGTGCTTCACTGTGAGAGAAAGTCCTATGTGAATGCTTTTTTCTTGAAAATATGTATAGAAGTGATGAGTCACACTCTCATCATGGAAGGTAATTTGGGAGATACCAAAAGAAGCATCCAGATAGTTTCAGTGGGGCAATCTAAGAGATCTTCTTTTAGTAGTAAAAATGTCCATTATGATAATTTTAATAATGGAAATAGTTGTAAGATTATCTAGGGAAGGGGATTTCCACCTCAAGAAGATAGCTTGATGCAGTCCTTTTAGTGTGGTAGGGTGGGCACAAGGTCCCTTAGAAAACATTAACTACATTAAAGTATCATACATGTATAAATTTGGGCCATTTATGAATTTTTGGTATGAAATTTACATAGTAGAGTAGTAGTAGGGAATCAGATAGGCACCTAAGTGTAGTAATCACTCAACTACCGCTCAATAGTCAAGTAACTAATGTTCCACCGGACTTTTAAGATGGGGTAAGGGATATGGTACCCCAATGTAGAAGAAGTATTACCAACTGAAGGCAATAGTTTAGGGGATTCATACTTTGGCCTAGGGCAGACAAGTGAGTCATTTTCTCTCCATTTAGTTTATTTTTGATAGTTTTGGATGCAGGACCTTCTATTGTCAGAGGTAAGATACTTGTATCATCAACCCTTGCATGAGTTTTGTTTATTAAATTAAAATCACATTCATTTATTCATTATTATTTTATAAATGGTTTTTATTGGTTTTGATAGCTTGGATATTGTTATGACCCTTGACACACCTTTGGGTTTGTAATTAGAGGACACTAAATGTTGTAAGGTGTGTTGTATAGAAATTAGACGATACCATTTTCTTTCGGATATTTTTTTGTTGTAAATGAATATACTTTATTTTATCCTCGTTATGGATTGGTTAGTTTTATACTAGGATCACATCGACTATTATTAGAGTGGGTTTACCTTTCTATCTCCAAAAATGGGCTGTTATTTTCAGCACTGTGAGTGGAATCATCGGGATGGTCGTGCAGAACCAATTCAGTTCATATTGGATTGTCTCATAGATCATATAGTTTTCCTCTCTGTAAATGATGGTATAATATAGTAGGAAACTCTTACTCTAGTGTTGGAACATTTTTAGACTGTATTTCCTGAAGATTTATCTTGCTTAGCACCTGATAAGGAGAAGAAGTTAATGATTTATTTTGTGTGACGAGCTCAGCCAGTTTCAATCTTGAATTATATAATTTCACTAAAAATTATTCATGAATTTAATTTTCAATAGGAATATATAGAAAAAAGTTCATTTTACCTATTTCATCAAAGTGTGGTTATCCCATAATTGTTTCCTAAAATTCTAATGTGACATTGCCCTTATGTGTGGACTATCGGTGATTGTCCTAAATAACGTTAAGGAACCTATATCCCATTATTCGCATTGATCATATCTTTGATCATATAAGAGGTCCAAGGATCTTCTATGATATTGAATTGAGGTTAGGGTGCCATCAGTTAAGGAAGATACCATTGGACATACCCAAGACTACTTTTAAGAGCATGTATGGCTTGTATGAGTTTGTAATGATGTCATTAGATTTGATGAATGCACTTAAGGTATTCATGGCCTTCATGAATCAGATATTTCATATATTCCAAGATTAGTTTGGTGTAGTTATTTTGGATGAAATCTTGGTTCACTCCCATTATATTAATTATTATTTCCAGCATCTTGAGATCATTATGAGTACATTAATAGATTAATGGATTTATGATAAGCTATCTAGATGAAGATTATGAATTGATAGAGTGAAATTTTTGGGATATATAATCTTAGAGGCTATATTTTCATAGAACAATATAATTTTTTTATCATGGTATCTTATTAATGACCTAGGAATGACTTCACGATTCATAGTTTTCATGGTCTTGTTGGTTATTATGGGGGTTTAATCCAGGAAATCTCCTATCCAATAGAATCAATGTAAGGTCTAACCAAGAAAGAAATTATTTATGTTTGGTTAGATACATTAGATATGGATTTTTAGTAGGTAAATATAAGGTTGACCACAACACCAATTCTCGCCTTACCTATGTTGGGTAAGGCATATACCATGTATTTTTATGCATCTATAGTAGGAATTGAATTAGTTCTGATACAGGAGGACCATGTGGTTTCTAATGGCTCCATAAAAATGAGACTATATGACTAGAATTACCCTACTCATGATCTAATGCAATCTATGGTGGTACATTCCCTGTGATACTGAAGACACTAGTTTTTGTGTGAGAGGTTTGTTTTGTACACAAACCATATTAGCCTTAGGTACATCTTTTCTCAGTGAGACCAAAACCTTCAGTAGAGGAGGTGAGTCAAGTATCTATAGTCTTTCAACTTTGAGTTAGATTACACATGAGAAAAGGGTAATGATATTCTTGATGCTTCAATATGAAATATGAAAACTGAGTTTGTGTGGGAGTCTTATGGTGAGTGGCGGATTATGACACTCTTTTTACACATGCATCCAAATGTTCATGAGTCCCAGGGACGAATAGATCAAGCTTCTAAATCTATTATACTCATAATTCTAAACTCGATCAATTTAGATCGACTGATGAAGGTATCCCACTTCTTACTTTTAGGGAGGACTTCACCATTATGACATGGTTGGTCTCTATGTGTGGGAAACAGTTTGATGGCATGGTGTTCCAAGGAGAATAATTTTTGATTGAGATAAAAGTTTTACTTATCAATTTTGTAAGGTTATTTGGAAATATTTTGGTAAACACATTCTTCTAAGTATAGCCTACCATCCTCACACCTGAAGGATAGTCTAAATAGATGATTTAGGTCCTAGAAGATATGTGATGATCTAGTGTCTTAAATTTTGGTCATTATTGGGATATGAATCTTACACTCACGGGAGTTTATAATAATAATAGCTTCCAATAATATATCCAAATGGATCCTTTTAATTATTTTTTATGGAATGTTATATTTTTCTCCTCTTTGATGGAAGAGGCAACTGATTCAGTGATTATTGGGCGTAGTCTCATATATGAGACATCTAAGTAGGGCCAGATGATTATAAATAAATTGGTGACCATGAAAAACTATTACAAATCATATTATGACTATCCGAGAAAACCTATGGAGTTTTAGGTCGGTCAATGTGTTTTTCTTCAAATTTCTCCTAGGCTATGGAAACACCATATTAGGAAAGAGGGGATTTTAGGACCTTAGTTTTTCAGTCCATTTGATAAATTGGAAAGGTTTGATCTAATGGAACACTATTTATCCCTTACATAGTGTAACAACACTATGCATGATGTGTTTCGCATGTCACAACTTCCAATATATCATCCTAGCCCTTCTCACATAAAATACACTGATGAAATTGAAATGGATCTTGATTCATCCCTATAGAAGCATCTTATTCATATCATGGACTATAGTGAGAATAATATCTTGGGGATGATTTTTCCTCTCTAATGAGTATATTGGTAGCATGGGAGTGTGGAAGAAGATACCTGGGAGAGTGAAACTGATATACGAACATAGTGGCCAAAATTATATTTTGACACCCTATAATGATGCTTGGAGTAGCACGAAGATGAGCTATTATATGATGGGGAGGTTATAAGACCCCATATTTTTTTATTACGTCTCTTATTTAGGTTTGGTATACCCAATTTGAGTGTATAAATTTGGTTTTAAACCTTTTTTTAGCCCTAAGTGAGTAAGATTTTTTATTATAGAGTTACTATACGATGAGTCTCTATGGTCGGGATGGAGATCAAATTCACAGCATAAATTATATATGTTCAACATAAATTTCTCTTTCAATAAAAACCCATAAAATTGAACTAATATGTAAGTTCTTTAGGGGAAAACCATAAATCATAAGTATATGGGATTCATAGTATTTACACACATAAATTCCCTTTCAAGAACCTAAATTAGACACACCTAGTTTTTTAAACCTAGAATCCACCATTATGAAAATCCAGAGGCCCCCATCTTATTTCATACCTTCTGTAGGTTATATTTGTGGAATTATATCTAATCCAAAAGATTTTTGAGGAATTATAGATAGAGTGTTAATGTTTTTTGGGTGTCATTGAGGGGAAGGAAGGACGATATTGTCTTTACCTCAAATGTTAATAATTGTATACAATTTCACTGTTATGATGTGGTGGTGTAGAACATATCCATAATTATCTATTCAATAATCCAAGTGTGTCTATATATGTGTGATAATGATGTAAGGTCATGGTATTCACCAAAGTAATTGAATAAATATATGTCTTAGGTTTTACTCAGGTATAAACCTCCCATTAGATTGCATCGGTCCATTGGTAATGACACCAAGACTTGAAGCCACCCAATAGGTTTTATAACCCATTACCTTGTTTACATGTGGTTAGTTTGAATGTAGATATATTAAATATTTTGTTAACTTATTGGTTTTTAGCTTAGTTTTTATGATTTAGCAGAACACGTGAATTATTGTGATTTCTTGTGATTTCCAGGGATAGAACCTCTTTGGATAAAATTGGTTAAATGTAATTCTAATGACCATGGGGTTAAAATGACGACTTTAATGGGATTTATACTCCTATGATGATAAATTTTGTCTTGAACATATCAAATGAAAATGGATAGATAAATGGTAATTAAGTGAATTGACGATTATGACCTATGTTGACATGTTATTGTATATGCAATTTTGTCATGTGAACTGCTTTCATGCTTACTGTTTGAGATGTTTTATATTATGATTTATGCATGAGGGGTGGATATTAAAATATCAAAGAGTTGATATTTTTAAAATACATGTACTTGTGTTTCATGCGGGAATACATCATATTAATGCATGACGGTGAGGTGCATAGATATGATCCACCTGTGGGAAAATTGCATAGTCATTGGATACCTATGGGTGAGATTTCACGGATACCTAAGGGAATGGTTCTTGTTATCCGAAGGGAAAGGACCACTTCTTCCCAATACAATATGTGTGATTCATCCTTGATAAGATAATATTCCACTGACTTGGGTGATTTTTCCTAATGTATTAGGGTCCATCCAAATAAAATGAGATCTGGCATGGCATTGAAGCTGCTTTGGATAACCTAAGGTGTCAACATAGATCTTTAGTTTCAGTGGGTCAAATACATGATTAGTATTAATCTATTAATAAATATAATTTTTATCACTTTAGTTCTTTCACTATAATCTCATACTATATTTGTTTAGACATGGCGGTGTTGACCTATTAAGTTATTTTCACACCCTCGATGGGTCCTTATTTGGTACCTGGATTGATTTTATAGATAAAGGTTTGCACAATTTCCAGGGACCATGTTGTTTGTTGTTACCTACTCGATTATCTTGGATATGGGACCTACATGGTATTTAGGGTTGAGGACTTTTTAGACCTTATTTGAGTATCTTTAATCTTTTATACGTATGAATTTTAGTACGAAATTTAGTTTTACTTCAACCTAACATTACATGATTCTATTATTATTTGGATTGTTCAGTTATGGACATTATCCTTTTTTATTTCCACGATGGTTTATTTATATTGTTTCCACTATTTTCACTACTATGTTATTATTTTCAAATTTATTGCAACACTTTACTAGAGGATATAGTCTTATCCATATATCTCTTATACCCTCAATTCCATTCAGAAACCACTAATATGTGTAGAGTTTCACATGAGGTTATATAGCCAACATGGCTTCGTCATGTGAGGGGGTACGGGTCAAGGATTTTTTGCCAAAGGATAAAAAAAAATTCTATGTATGTGACAATATTGTCGGGGTGATTTTCCCTTATATACAATAAAACCTATAAAACATTCATAGGGATAGAATGAATATTATGCATGATACAAAAATTAATAGAAATCCAAATACATAGGATACCAAAACCATAATTAAAGGGATATTAGTAAAAAAAGACATCCAAATGTCTTCATTAATGAAAGACCTAAAAAACAAAGATAACCCACAAAAAGATATCTCTAAGATCCAACTCCAAAATAACAAGACTAAATCATTTTTTTGCTCTACTAGGAAAGTATGATACAATTCCCTTACATGTATCATGGTAAAAAATGACTTCATATGTACAAGAATGAATATACATGGGGTGATTATATCAAATCATAAGTAAATCCGAAATACTTCCCACCCACACCACTGGGACAAGAACCACTTCGCTAACATTTAATATAAAACAAGAGTTAGAATAGAAAACAATCATGAAAGATATATATATATATATATAACTAGTGATAAAACTCGCACCATGAAGATATGTCATGTCATAAACACATACCCATGAAACTTACACCGCCAATACACATCATGTTAAATCAGCCCTACTGAACAACCCATGCTCTTGAGAAGCACCTATTACTCCGGACTCAAGTCGTCACTTGAAAGTAAATTCCATTGAGTCCAAACTGACCCCCTAGCCAAGTCTAACACGAGGAACCACATTCTAGGTGAATCATGAACACATGAACCTATTTCCATTCAATGTTCTCAAATTAAAAATATTTTTTAAAAAAGAAATTTCTCATTTTAGCAATTTATCAAATGAGTTTTGGGAGAAACCCATAACCTCATGTTTAAAAATCCAATAAATTGACATAACTATAATATATTTTCATAAAAACCACAGATGAATTATCTTTTAAAACCAATCCTTCATGTTTTGGGAAAAGTGGAGAGGGAGAGAAGCCACACTCCTCAAACAGATCCATGTCAAAGAAACATTTCACAGTCTCATCGATGTTTTCCCCACTTATGATTTCATCTAAGAATACCAAGGAAATACCATCAAAATATATCTCAAAAAAAAATTGTGTATGAAATATCTGATCTATGGATCCTCTCAAGATAGAATGATATTATCATAGTGAATATTAAGAAACAATGTTCTTACATTCAATTTCATAGGTTCCACTTTCAACGATCAATTGAAATCATCTTCCATATGGAAATAGATCACCAAAATCAACTAGATAGGGCTAGAGTTTTGATGAAAATAGAGGAAAGACTAATCATACCTAAAATAAAATGTAATAAAATGGAAAGTCTGTAACTGGATAAGTTCATGGAATAAAAGGAGAGTTCACACCATGAATCTTTGAGAAATACATATACATTGAAATTCTAGTCTCCATAACATGAAATATTCTAAACCCATTTACACTATCAAATAAACCTATATATATTGAATATAAATTCATGGTTTGAATCACCACAAACATCCAAATTTCAATTCCAATTTCACTTCTTCCTCTATAAAACTCCCACAATCTAACTCAGATAATCCAAAACATAACATAAAAAAAATGGTAACATGCCTCAAATATGGGGTGTCACATTCTCGTTTCCATTGGGTCTTCTATACTCAAAACTATAAAGGTTATAGGTGATTTAAAATAGCTTCATACAATGATCTATCAGGTGATTCTCCTATTCCCAAGTGTCTTTCTACATCTGTGCATGTTTCGATAATACATTCATCTGTGATATCTGTATACCATTTTAGACCTTTCATGCAAATACAAAATGTGAATTGGTGTGTGCATAAATGTTTCATCATGATCAAGAGTCACATGATCTAAACTAATTACATGGTTAAGGCTTGTTTGGTGGTTATTCAACATCAATTCATTGAAAAAATTACGAATTAAAATTTATCTTAGTGTTAGAGCTATCTGATAAAAAAAATTCTCCAATCCTTTTAATTTTTTCAAAAGGTCCAACCTAGTGAGGATTCAAATTCCATTTCTTTACCAAATGAGGATTCCCTAACCTGTGAGAAACTCAAAATAATACATGATCTTCCAGATTAAATTAAAAATATTGGAAATGATAATTTTCATAGGATTTCTAATGGATCTAGTCTATCTCCATCATTCTCCAAATCATATATTTTTTTTTCGTAGTCTCATGGACCACAATTTGTCTAATTAGTGATGTTTCCTTAATTTCAACACAAAAAGTAGAAAACATCAATGAAGGTCATAAAATTCCTTATACATGGCCATAATTATTGTGTACTAAAAACTATTGTTTATGAAAACTTCACCAAATATATATATCCCTCTAATAAACCCCTGATTTTTATCAATCAAACTATGAGAATATCCACTAAAGAAGGAGTCATGCACTCGGATTGAATATTTGTTTGAGGATGACCCATCATTTTAGTTTTAAATTGGTTCCAAGGGCCAATTCTAAGGACCTCTAAAATCGGGAGGTTAATCTAGGGTATCATTCATAGACGATAAAAACTGGGAAAACCAAAAATGTAACCACTTCCTAGATAGATATATTTCTCAATTAATACTTAATTTCTCTATACATTTTATGGTTACTTATGTGGATAACCCACCCTGAATGATAATAATAATTAAGTCATTTTACTTTCAAATTTTAAGGAATAAAAATCTAATCCTAAATTCATTACACCACATTTTCATCTTTTATCCAACCGTAAATGGTATCCTAACCATTGAAGTTTTCCCTCACTTTAATATAATTTTGTTTTCCTAATGAGCCTCCATGAATAACCAAACTAGTTCAATAATGAGGATAAATGGAAACAGAACTATAACCTCGTACTTTTTATCACATTTCAAGTGCATAACAACAATCACCAGCATTAATTTTCATTGGTCATAGGCCTCTCAAAATAATTGTCTATATGACTTTTGACTTGATGCATTAAACACATAATTGATTTTCCCAGGATTATAAACTAATTTAAATTCAAAAATCTTTATATATTCCATTAAATACCATTTTTTCATGTCCAATTCCCTTTGTGAAAAGATATATTTCTAGATTTCTAGATTTGGGAAAATGGTGAACTTTTCACTAATGATCTAGTGGCACCTTGTTTTTAAGGTATGGACCACTATGGCTAGTTCCAAATCATGGGATGGATATTAATTCTCAATATCCTTAGTTGTTTTGTTCCATAAATAATGATGTGATCTCCCTATAAAATAATCCAACTGAATCCAAATCCAAAAGAATCAAAAAATACAACATATGCCTCACCTAATTCTAGAAATATTAGGATAGATGTTGAAGGAATCTAAAGATTGTGTCCTTGAAGTAGTTCTTACAATAACCACCCCAAAATAATGGAACTCCCTTACTTTTCAATTTCATTATGGGAGAGGTTATATGTGAGAATTCACGAACAAAGAGACAATAATAACTTCTTAATCCCAAGATACTACATATATTGAATACATTCTTATGTGGTTTCTATTATATAATGGCCTCACTATCTTTAGGAATGACAGATATTCTTTTTTTATATGACATTACCAATGATTTTAATTTCATATATCTATAAGACACACTTTGAGAATTTAGCATAATTAAATTTTCCACTCAATATACTTTGTATGATCTCTAAGTGTCTTTTGTGATCATATTTAAAGAAACAATACACTAAAATGTAATTAAAAAATACTATAATTATAAAATATAGGTATCTATGAAATATATGATTCATTATTTCCATGAATACTTCTAGTACATTAGTAAGACCAAATGGAATGGGAATGTATTCATACTAGTCATAACATACTCTTAATGTTTTTTAAGAATATCCAGTATTCCAACTCGGATTATGTGGTACCCCAATTAGTGATCAAACTTGTAGAACCACTTGTCCTCCATAAATTTATAAAACAAATTTTTAACTCAAGGAATATGGGATCGATTCATTATCATAACAAGATTCAAATTATTATAATCAACATAAAGTCAAAGAGTGTCATTTTACTTCTTAACAAAAAGAACTAGAGTGACCCAAGGTGATATAATTTGTCTAATAAAACCCCTATATTAAAAATCATTCAATTGTAATTTCATAACTCACAACTATATTTCCTCAATTTGATATGATTTAATCGAAATAGGATTTATTCCAAAGACTATGTCAATAGAAAAATACAATTCCATCTTAGGTGTTAACCTAGATAAGTCATGAGAAAGATATTTGGATATTGATCTATTATGGCAAGAAAATATATACTTTCCTCAAAATAAATAGAACCCCTGGTGATCGCTACTAATTGATACTAAATAGTCACAACTGCTATTACTAAGGGTCATCTTTCATCATTTTCTTCCCTTTCACGTTTGAATAACTGAACAACTTCCTCAGTAGATTTAAAATTCAATTTTCAAGCACAGTATTCAATATAAGCCTAGAATTATATGAGAAAATCAATTTCCAAGATTATATCAAATATATCTATATCTAAGAACATCATTTCTGGAAAAAAAAATTAGAGTGATTTAATAGTGATGGAATATGCAGAACATTTAAACCCTTAACACTCTCATAGTCTGAGAGGTGTCTAGATTATCATAATGTGAAACATAATTTAGATAGGTAACCCTAGTTATTTCACTACCCGATAAGTAATAAAATAATGGTAGGCACCTATGACAAAAAACAATAATAAAAGTGGAATCAACTAGAATACAAAATCATATCATTGACAGACTTTCATCCTTGGATGTAATGATCATCTCATTTCTAAATAATATTTCGTTATTCAACATGATTAAATCGTAATTTATTGTTGAGGTGGTGCATTTTGAGGTGTTGGAGAATTCATGGAATCCCCCTAAGTACATCAATTTTATAGGGAATAAGAAGTTTAAAAATACCTTCTTGGAAGAGAATTATAATCCTATGACAAAGAATAACTAATACCGCCAACTGACTTTTGGAGAATAGTGTTGTAACACTTGAGATTTATCTTCCGATCAAAATTTTGATAGTTTTGACTAGATTCCATAAATTATTTTATCATATGATCAAATGAACCACATTGAAACATCTAGTTTTGTTACGTATACATAGAGTTAAAGAAACCAAAATAATGGACTGGTTCTAGGCTACTTTTGTACCTTGGGAGTAGTTTTCCCTTCTATTCTTGTTCACTACATTAGAGTTACCAATAGTGTATATGAGTATAAAGGGATTCCCTCCACTACAATTAGTATAAAGGTCTTTATCTTCCTCCAAAACGTTTTTCACCTTGTCTGTGTAGTCCTCAATGCAGATCATAACCACTTAATAATAAATCTTTGATCACAGTCCCACTTCAAACATTCATTCCTTATGTAAATTATTAACTGCTGCTTCTAGTGAAAAATGACCAAGTTATGTAAACTAGATTTAAAATTATATTATAAAAAGGTTTATTTTATTTAGTCAGAATATGTTTTTAGTTCATGAAACTCATAGGGACTAAGGGTAGAATCATTTTTTAAACAATTCCTCAAATTAGTCCCAAGGGAAGCCATGGCCGAATTTTACTATTACATCTATGACTAATCGTTGTTGTGTAATATTATCAACCATATAAAAAATAATATTAATTTTGATTTCATATGGCCCCCCAATAAATCAAATATTCTATTTATCTACTCAATTAATGCTTCTCCTTTCTCAGGCATCAAGTCACTCTATAATATTGGAGTGTTTGGCCTTTGTAATTGAAGTAATTGATCCATAGTACATGGTTCCTAAAATTTATTTCCTTTATTAATGTAATAGAATTATTCCACAATTCTTATGAACAATATTCAGTTCACTTGTGGTTCCTCAGGAAGAACCATCTTCTCACTGCCATCCACTTGGTGGTTTATAAGCCTCCTTACTAGCGGTGTTTTTCTACAAGCATAGAAAAATCAACAGTCAATCCGGATTGGATTCTATAATCCCATAACAATTACTATATACCAAATCATAAAAATTTGAATCATAAAATATCATAAGAAAAAATTATTCTTAGAATGAAGTCCCTTATTAATGCATGATTTTGGACTCTCATTCTCTACACCCATGATGATGAGGTGACGACATGCCTTGAAGTATCCAACAACACTTACGTACTCTAACTACTAGGGTAACATGAATTTTAGTATAAAAAGGTTAAATATGTATTTTTATATTTATATTTCAAATAAAAACGCATTCTATACACACACCTACCAATCTAGACTAATATACTGACTAAACTAATACCAATTATAATGCCTCAAACATACCCATTGTCTTAGGAAGGAATAGAGTGCCATTAAATGTAGGTGAAATCCCCTAAACACCAAAGGTTATAAATAAATTCCAAGGGGATAAAATAATTAAGAGGAATGATTTTCCAGTCATACAATATAATAAAAAATATAAAACTCAATAGAATATAAGGAATATGATGCATGATTCAAAAATTAATAAAAATCTGAATACATAAGATACCAAAACCATAATATGAGTTGTGGTAGAATAATAGACACTAAAAATTATAAATTATTGAAAGACCTAAAAACCCCAAGGGAAACCAATCATGGATGTGTAATAATGACACACTCTATTTCAAGACATCTCAAATATCAAACTCTAAAATGAAAAGACTACAGTGCCATGGTTCTCCACTTGTAAAGTAAGAGACCATTCAATTACTTGTATCATGCTAAAAAATATATACATATTAATTGAGATTAATATGAATGGGGTGAGTATATTTAATAAATGGGAAATTAACATTACTTCTCATTCATTCCACTAGGACAACAAAATGTTATCTTAAATTTAATATAAAAAAGAGTGGTCAATATAAAATATTCATGCAAGATATATATATGAACAAGTAGTGACATAAATTATACCATGAATGTCTCCCATTTCAATAACACAAACCCATGAAACTAAGACACCAAATGAATGTATTGTCAAAGTAGTCTAACATAATATCATATACTCACTAATGATACTCCTACCCATAGACCCAAACCGTCGATGGGTAGTAAATTCCATTAAGTCCAAATTGACCCCTTGACCAAGTCTAACCCTGTGAGATCCTTTCCAGGTGAATCATAGACTCATGTACCCATGTCTATACCCATTTCTCACACTAAAAATAGTTATTTTTAAATAAACTTAAAATTTATACAATTTATCAAACAAGTTTTGGGTGAATCCCAAGACCCATAGTTTCAATATAAGGTAAACAATAGAACTGTCGTGGTGTTTTATCAAAAAAATATGTTATCTTTGAAACCAAAACACTAGGTTCAAGGTAATTTGGTGAGGGATTGAATCCACCTACCTCATACACAATAATCTTGAATAATTGTATCATGATCTCATATATTTGGTCCTTCTTTCCCATTCTTTCAATAAATCCCTAGGAAGTCCTATCAAAACCAGCCCCAAAAAATAGTTCCAGAAATGAAATCCCAAATATAGGGTTCTTGTTAATAAATAATGTTAATATCACAATTTATAAAAAGAAATGTGATTCTTAGCATCAATTTATTATGTTCCATGATTGATGATCCATTGAAATTAGCCAACGAGAGGAATTGGATCACCAAAATAACCTTGATAGAGCTAGGGGTTGATGAGAAACCAATGTAAGACTAATAATAATCGAAGATAACTAGAATAAAAAGAAATAGCTAAAACTTTATGAGTTCACGGTGTGAATATAGAGTTTGCACTATGAATATTTTAGTAGGCCATATGTGCTAAAATTATATTCATCTCAACTTATAATCCCTAAAACCAATTCAAACTATGAAATAATAATTTACATTATAAATAGATATTCACATCCTAATTCACCTCCTTCAACAATATTTCTTTTCTAGTTTCACTTTATTCAGTGAACAACTTCCACAATATGACTCAATCATTCCAAAACATAAAACAAATAATAACAAAATGGTAACATGCCACAAATAGAGGTCATTATAGGGGTTGTATAGGATACGTTGATGTTATTCTTGTCACTATTTTCCTTAAAAAAATAAGAAATTGATAATTTCAATGAAAATGTTTTCAAATTTGTGTGTTCATATTTGTATACACATGTCACCATGGTGAAATATAGTTGATTTCAAGGAGGGTAGGGATAAGGATACCCAATTAGATGTTGGCTCAAAACCCCCTATTGTCTTGGTACCCAAAATGAATGATCATCTCTGTGCGATCTTTATAAGGTTTATGAAATCTATGGAGAGAGACCATGAGGGTTTCAACTTCCATGTCAAAGGTAACCTCATAGTTTCAAATGTGACACCCACATTTGTTTATGGGTGACGATGTCTTCTGGGTATTTTTCCTTTGGATATAGTCAGTATAGCTTATTCTTTACAACCTTAAGACACCCCTTGAGATGAGGTTGAAGCTTGATGTTTTTATATTGAGAGGAATATCTAAGAAATTTTCAAATATTATAGTATGAGTAGATCATCATGTAGATATGACTTGATGTGATTTTTAAATGTGATTATCCAATAAAAAATTATAGATAATCTGAAGGAGGATATGGTAAAAAAATTTATGCAACTTTCTTAGGGAGGTATAAGTATTATGGATTATGATGGTCGTTTCGCTGATTTTCAATATATTTTCTCAATTTTGATTAGGGATTATGAAGCTAGAGTGATAAATTTTGAGGATGGTCTAAATTAAAAAATAAAATTAAAGGTAAATATTTTTCAACTTCCCACTTTTTAAGAGGTCGTGAATCAATCCTTCAATAGTGAGAGGAACTAGAATAAAGGAAGTGGTTCCTGAAAGATGGATTCTACTAATTGGACATGTAGTGAACCCTTGGGCGGTAGGAATTTCAAATTTGATGGTTCGAACCCGGAAGATGGAGGACCAGACATATAAAGTATCAATCCATCACTCTATCCTTAGAGAGATAGTTTAGTGGAGTGTTACTAGTGAAATGAGTGGGGGAATTATAGTTCTCAATAAACTCAAATTCCTATTGTGTGAAAATCAGAAGGTGGTATGGGTCACATAAGTTGGTATTACATGGGATCTTCATAGTCACATAGTGGAATATGATCAAAAAAGGTGTATGGTCTCAAGGTGGCCTATGATATGCCTCAGTAAACCAATATTTGGAGTTCCACTGGTTGTTAAGTTTGTGATGGAAAACACAGTGCCCTGGGGTCAGGGTGGTAGTGACAATAAGGGAGTACAGTTCAGTGGATTCAAGAAGGGACTAATAGTTAAGGTTCTACCCATTTGTATGTTGTATATGTTACTTTGGATAGTCATTATTCCAAACCATATATGTCTATAAGTATAATTCAAGTATATTCCACGTTAGCATATATTTTTTTAGATACTGGATCATTGCATTTTTGTAATTTCTCAATTCTTTGATGTCTTAGGTCCATCCATAGAGTATATATATGGGTTGATTTTAATTGATACACATTTAGGCAGGTAATAATATGGAATTAATAGGTGTGAGGATCATTACATAGTTATTGTTGGATATATATTTCTATTGGATTTCATCTCTTAGAGATAATAAGTTTTAACAGAATGACCAGAATGGATTAGTTGGTTCAGTATCAAGACCACATTTATTGTTATCACAAATGAGTATCATTTACTTTTAATGAGGGTGATGATTATTTATATATTGGATAGGGGATATATAGGTGGATGGCGTAGGAACTATCCTTCAATAGCTGGGTGGGATCATAACCCAGTTATTTAGTTTATTTTTCAGTGATGGTTTAACGTAACAAGAGGTATTTCCTCTCAATATTATGCTTATTTATGACAACGTTCAAGAAATTTCTTGGGATTTCCACCCAAGTGTGAGATTATTCTCATGTATAGATCATGATAGGTGTGGATCCTATATCTATTCCACTCTATATAATTCTTCATGCTTGGATACCATAGTTGAAGGATCGGTTGGAGGACTTAGAGGAAAATGGGTGTATACGGAAAAGTACATTCACTTGGGGTGGTCTAGTATTATTCACTAAGAAAGAATAAATATTTTTGAGATTATATGTGGATTATCATAAGTTTAACCAAGTGAATGTTAAAAACTCATATACACTCCCATATATTAATAACTAATTTGATAATTTTTTATGAACTAATTTTTTCTCCAAAAATGATTTTAGATTTGGTTATCATCAGTTGAGATAGTGTCCTTCTAACATATCTCATACTTGTTGGACTGAAGGATGTCCAGTTCCCCCCATAGTATGAGATAGGGTATTTAGAATCCCAATTATACTACCAGACACTATATGTAGTCTTAAATAACTATGCATTGTGGTTCCAAACATCTAAAGTATTGCAGGTTGGGTGGGAGAGTTTTAGATGTGATTGATAATTCTAAATTAAATTTACCTTATCATGAGGGTTGTTTCAGATAGGGTAGGATACCATAAAAAGGAAAAATCATCTTATGTGACTCAAAAGAAGACTATATTTTTTCTTGATGCGTTTTCAGGACCTATAAGATGTATCATAGTGGTAGGGATTTCTATAAACCACTCGGGTAACACAAAGTGGGATTTTTTCACCCAAGTTTTTCTAAAACTCCCCATGATTTACAATAGGGGACTAAATAAACTTATACTAGTTTTGGTGCTATGTATATTCAAGAATAAATCCAAATTGTAGTTCCACACATACCAAGTCCCATAGTGGGTGAGGGGGTGTTTCATATGTGATTGATATGTCTACAGAAAAATCCCCCTCTCACAAGGCCTTTTTCAGATATGGGGTAAAACCTAAAAAAATAAAAAAAACATGTTGCATTACTCTAAAGTATATAATAGTGAATATTAAGGGTTTTAGTGTCTTGGAATTCCCAGAAATTTTTATTTTATTTTATTTGGGATTATTTCAAGACCAGGTGCTAAGACGACATGTGATTCTGAGGCCTAGTGTGCTCGGAATGGTTCGTAAAAAAATGTCATGTTTTAAATAGCATGTGTGAGCAGTTTTCCTGAAAAATTGGATTAACTATTAAATATGTGCCTAGATCCTAAATATAAGGGTACCATTGTGTTCAGATCAGTGGTTTTATCCTGGTTGCGAGTTAAGTTTAGTGGGCGTTCTTTCCTTAGGAAGGTCCTAACATTGGTCAATGAGGGCCAATGGTGGAAAGTAGTTTTTGGACATAAATAAAATAAATAAAATAAATTATTTTATTTTCTAATCCTTATTACTCATGAATGGTAACTCATATTGAAAATTTTAGACCACAGTTGAGCTCATGAGAGCATACATTTCTTAGGAAGATCCTAACATTGACCAGCATGGGTCAGCTGTGAAACCTGGTTTTTGGGACATAACCATAAATAAAATAATATAAATAAAAAATATTTTATTTTTGGAATCCTCATAACTCAAAAATGGTAACTTTGATAAAAAAAAATAGATACCACCATTGCGTTCAAAATGAGATGTTCTCCTTAAGCAGGACTTAACCATGACTAATGTGGTTTGATGTTAAAAGTTAATTTTTGGACTTGTTAAAAGATAATAAATTAAACTAAAAGTTGTTTATTTTATTTACTTTTAACATTTTGCAGCATGGTGATGTGCCACGTAGAGATATAGAAACCTTCTCTCCTTTCATAAATAAAGGAGTGTGGGGAAACTAGTTCAAAATGAAATAGTAATTCAAAAAAACATTAATGTGTTTCCTCCATTAATTGGGGATAGGTTCCAGTGTCATAATTCATAATTTTGGAGAATTCCTCTAGAACTCTGGAGTTTCCCTAAGGCAAGGGGGAGGATCTCTCACCGACGAAGATGAATCAGAGGTTGGGGTTTGATCAAATGGAGTTAAATCAGTGAACACTGGTGTAACAAGGATTTATGTGGTGATGAGACTTCAATATACATCTACAAGAGATCCAACTCGAGGTAGGGTTTTATTCTTTGTGAGTTTAATTCTCGTTCCTTCTTTCTAATAAAAGACTACAGATCAACCCACCAACAGTTTGATCTGCGGGACATTTTTTCTTATGGGATGGGTTTGATTTTGGGATAATCATTGGGAAAATATATCCATGTTAAATTGGTGTTTTGATTTAATTCTTAGTTTAACTGCCCTTAAATTATTAGGTTGACAAATCAAGTCTGACACAAACAAGGCCCGATTCATCAACCTTGGGTGTTCATGTGAGCCTCTTCCTCCAATGTTCTTTGTTCATCTGATCTCTATTTCCCTAATAACTCAATGATCAGAACATGGTGGTGGATATAAAAAACATTAGACATATAACTTGATAGTAGGCCCCAGCGACATGGGGCCGCTAGCTCGAAGGGCCGACAGTGGAGTCGGAATGCGGCAGCGGCCACGTGCGGGAGGCAACGCGCTGCGTCAGGAGGAGGAGGCCACAACCATCAGGCCATGGTGGTGAAGAGGGTGGCGCACCATTGCGGTGGAGAACCTCGTAGGAACTACTATGGGGTGAGGATAAGGGCCACTATAAACTACTAGTGGTGGGGCTTTGGCGGACATGGCATCGGGCCGCGTCTCGCGACCGGAGGACTGCGGTCCAATGGAACCACAAAAAGAGATCCCTACAGCAAACCGCGAGGTAGTCACATGGAAAAAGCACCATGATGACCAGGTGCAGAAAAAGCGATCACTATCAAGCCTGGTTGAGCCGAGTCGGCGTATTCACAGTGGATTGGGCAACCTTGCGGGATGGACATATGGCCCAGCGGGCCAGACCAGCGGTTTGTGGGATGGACCTGGTGTGGGTTGGGTCAGACCCGGTTTGTGTCGGTGGGCCCCCAGGCCAAGTAGGGTCCAATTTCTCTGACCCATTCTAACCAGAGACAGACTCCACTAGCCCATTTTTAGTAAAACGATCATAACATCCAAACAATACATGTGAATGATGATTCATTTGTGGCATTGGGACCCTCGTGATGAGGCATTCCTTTTGATATAAACTAAGTATACTTTTTTAGAAGTTTATATGTGAATGATGTCTTGTGAAGTATACTCTCCCAGAATAAAGCGCACTATTAGAAGGAATCCTACAGCTGGTTGTATCAAGAAGACTATGATGATCGGGTATAAGTGATCATGTTGGCCCCAAAGATGAGCAGGTCTATGTGATCTAGAGGTTCCAAGAGAAAAGAGGATCTAAGTGATCCAGATAGCCTAATATATGATCGGGACTATGTGATCCAGCTGGGATAATAGACAAGATGGTCTAAGTTATCCAGCTATCCCATGTGACAAGCCGGTGTAAGTGATCCAGCTAACCCAAGAGACAAGCAGGTCTAAGTGATCTAGTTGTCCCAATATACGATCAGGTCTAAGTGATCCATTTCTCCCCAGATAAGAGAATGTCTAAGTGATCCAGCTGGTCCACGTGAAGAGTGGTTCTAGGTGATCTATCAGCATCAATCACTCATCATAGATGAGTGCTTCAGTAGTAGCCAAAAAGACCTCAGTGACCCGGCAGACGAGCAGTTTCTGAGTGGACCTCAGTGGCCAGAAGATGAGAAAACTTTAGTGACTCGTTGGGGATGATACCCTCTACAGTACAAGATGTTCAGTGTTATGACTGAAGTAGTGTACTTTGGGAAGTTCTTAGTGAGTTCTCTTTGGGAAATTCCCAATGAATTGGGACCTCTTTACATAGATTTTTGATGACTTAATGTCTCAAGGAGTGAGTCCTCTTAGGACGTGTGTTCCATGAGAAAAAATCATGTGATGAAGGATTGGTTGTGATATCGAGACTTCTTGTCATAGTGAGACTAGACATCTCAAGGAAACTTCACAAAGTATCGGGACAATATGTTCTCTCAAATACCTTTTGTATACTTTCTCTATATGGATACTATCAGATAGCTTGAGGAGTGGGATCTCTAGGAACCAAGAATGATATTCATGGGCTTTGTGTACATGTGTTGTGTATTGTGTAGACGACTGATGATTTGGTGGAGTCTTAGATGTACTAGGACTAGGACCAGTCAGTGCTTTGTGAGATCAGATGAGCTGAGGTGTTTTTGGAAACTTCTTACAGCACCTTCAGTACCCTTTTTACAGTTAGGCTTTTCATTTGTCTTTCAATTAGTGGGATTTTATTTTCTCCCAATTTTACTTTACTATACTTTTTTTCGCACTCTATTATTTGGTTGTTGTGGAATGCATGCATTTTTCTTTCCTTAGTGTTTTCACCTTCCAGCATTTGTGTCTTGGAGTTGTGTGCATGTGTACAAGTACTTAGGAAAATATCTTCCATTTTTTGGGAAATTCCTACTCAGTGCTAGTCACCATGCCCTGGCCTATGGGAGGTGGGCTTGAGGTAGTTATGGAACGGGCCCTGGAGGATGAGTTTTGATAAGGGCGGGAAGGCATTGTAATGGTTTCACCCACATTATGTGTGGTTTACATTTTTTAAAATTGTTTTAAATGAATAAAAATTTTGGTTTCAATATTTAGATAAATAAATATCTTGGAATTTTCAATGAGAATGCCAAACTAGTTAAAGAAGAGAGATCTAAAGAAAGGATATATTTGTATTAAGTAAATATATTTTAATAAAAATCCTGAAATATTTGTATGAATTTTTTAGATTGTTTTGATGTTTCATTTCATATATTATATGAAAAAATGATTTCATTCTATTGTATTTTTTAAAATATCCATTTATTATTGAGGGAAAAATGTTTTAGAGACTTGAGTACCATGGAGATTTATCGTGATAAATTCAACATCTCTATAATGAATAAATTTTTGTAAAATATCTATACATGTTTATGAGAAGTAGAAAAGTAAATATTGATGAAGTTATGAAGTTATAAAAAGTTAAGAAAAGGCTAGTGTTTTTCTCTTGAAACAATTGTATTATTGGATTTTTTTCAAAGATAGGAAGAATACATAAGAGAAAATATTTTTGACTCACACCATCACATCAATTTAAGAATCCAAGGGAACATAAGGAAAATAAAATGATCTTTAATGTTTCAACCATCATTAAAAAACCATGAAGATGACATAAATAAGTAAGATCCCCTTCATAGGTTGGCGCTGGAGGAAGGAATCAATAAACTCTAAGAGGGGAAGCTCAGTGAACCATTGAGTACCTATTACCTATGGTCTTTTTAAAATTAATGATGAAGAACCATGGATGATGAACCAGTTCATTCTTGAATGAGTTACTGATGTTGGATAATGAAACATAATATACTATTCATACATAAAATGTCACAAAATTTCAAGGTGGAAAAGAATTTGTGTGTCGTCATTATCTACATGATGTAATATTGATTGCAAAATAAGACTATATTATTAAGTAATGATACTATATTAAATTAAATAATAACTCTAGGAAATGATTCATGATCATTGCAACATCATGTGTGAATAGAATTTGGTGAATCAAAAGAAGAGAAGTTGGATAAAATAAAATATCAGAAGATGAGGAGAGCTATCAGAACTTCTTATTTTCCAGAATTCATTGGAATGAGGCTATGTAAATTCATTGGAATAATATCAAGTCAATTTACCTAAAATTATATAATAATATCATTTTAATATTGAAATGTCAGAAAATGAAAAGGGTGAATTCATGTAAGACTTTTTTAAATGTATAAATTGAGTAGTGTTTGGATTTGAATTTATTGTATGAATTTGAAGACCATGTACAACAATGAATCTTCATTAGAATATTAATGTCTTATAACACATTAATAACATAATAAAAGTACAAAAAAATTATAGATCTATATAGGAACTGTTTTTTGAATTCTAAATTCCTGCATTATTAAAATTGGAGATGCTTATTCCATGTGTAAAAATTAAAAAATCATGATTTGGTTAATTTTTATTACCAATGAAATAATAAATAATAAATTTATTGTGATTGTTATTCCATAAAACAAGGAAACTCATGGAAAAACTCATGGCTACACTATCCAGGGGGGATGACTGTGGCACAATACTCGGCCAGGTTTACCGATCTGACACGCTACTCACAAGATATGATCTGTGATAGTTGCTTTCAGGCGTGGAAGTTTGAGAAGGGTCTTTGCAGGGAGATACATGCTAGTATAGTGTCCTTGGGCATCCCTACTTATGTCGGGGTTCTAGAGTGGGTGCTCATGATAGTGAGCTTCTTGGCTGAGGGATGCCAGCTGGCAGGTCCTGGCAGTGGCCGCTTCAGAGCAGAGTCTTCGGTAGCAGGCAGGCGGCAGAGAGCAGTGACTCAGTCAAGGAAACCATTTCGTGAGAAAAATCAGGGGCAGGGTCTTACACCGCAGTGGCTCTGTAGAGCACCAGGGCAGTCAGGAGAGAGTTGGTGTTATGCTTGTGACGTACGGGGTCACCTAGCACATGACTTCTCCACCAGGCATACCGAGCAGTCGTGGAAGGTAGTGGGCGCACCGCAGCAGTAGAGGTAGTGTCATGACCAAGGATCTCCCAGGCGAGGATAGGGTGGTCCTCAGGGAGGAGGCTCAGGTAGAGTGGAATGACCTGAATGTGGGGGATGACATTTCTAGATCCTTCCACCGCCACCACCGGGCGGCCCACTCCAGGCTCAGGGAGCTGGCGGTAGGGGTAGCGGGCAGCTTCGAGATATGGGTGTTCGTAACCCCCCAGCACACGAGATGGTCTGAGGTACAATTTGTATTTACTCTACGCTTGCTTCGGTACTAGTAGACATAGACACCAGCCACTCTTTTATATCGATACTTTTGGTACGAGAGTTGGAGCTCCTAGTAGAGGCGCTTACACCTGCGCTTAGCCTCGAGGTTCCTACAGGAAGTGCATCGTTAGTGACCTTTGTGTGCAGACAATGCGAACTGTCATTCGGAGGAGAGAGTTCTGTGTGGGACCTACTGTTCATCACAATGGAACCTGACGATGTCATCTTGGGAATGGATTGGCTTTCTATGGTTCATGCCCAGATCAATTTTCGTCGCAGACGAGTCAGATGCGTGCATTCTTATGGGACGAGGGTCACCATCCATAGTGAGCGAGACCTCATGGCAGAGTAGATGGGTACTCTGAGCAGAAGACCATGGCCGTTTTCTCACTAGTTGGCGAGCATGGATCTTGGAGAAGCATATGCTACTGAAACATGGATCCTTACCGTTGTAGAGGACTATATGGAGGTTTTTCCCGCAGATGTCCTGGGACTACCTCCAAGACGGGATATGGAGTTTTGCATTGACTTACAGCTGGGGATTTCCCCCATATCATGTGTGGCTTATCGGATAGCACCCACAGAGTTTCAGGAGCTATGACTTCAGTTGGACGACCTTCGGTAGAAGGGATTCATTAGGCCCAGTGTGTCCCCCTGGGCATCTCCAGTTTTGTTTGTGAAGAAGGCTTATGGGAGCCTACGGCTTTGTGCAGATTATCATCTCCTAAATCAGGACACAATAAATAACAAGTACCCTTTTCAGAGGATTGATGAACTCTTCGACCAGTTGAGAGGTGTGATGTGGTTCTCTAAGATTGATCTTCGGTCTGGCTACAACCATTTTCGGGTTCGTGGGGCTAATATCCTGAAGTTGGCTTTCCGTTGTCGTTATGGGAATTATGAGTGTCTGGTGATGCCCTTTGGCGTGATGAATTCCCCTGCCGTCTTCATGGCTTTGATAAACCAGATTTTCCAACCGTACTTGGACCGGTTTGTGGTCTTCTTTATTGACGACATAATCATCTACTCTGCGATAGAGGTGGAGCACGCAGAGCTTTTGAGGATGGTCCTAGACTTACTTTGTGAGAACTAGCTATATGGGAAGCTCTCTAAGTGTCAGTTCTGGATTCATAAGGTTCACTTTCTGGGGAATGTCATTTCAGAATAGATTTTAGCCATAGATCCCGCAAAGATAGAGGCATTGGTTGCTTGGGATCCACCCAGAAATGCGTCTGAGGTGCAGAGCTTCCTTGTTTTAGTAGGGTACTACAGGAGGTTCGTGGAATATTTTTCCAGTATTGTTGCCTTTTTGACCTCATTGACGTGTAAGGGACGACCGTTCACCTGGACTGATCAGTTCCAGAAGGCCTTCGAGGATTTGAGGTAGAGCCTGACTAGTGCTCCAGTGTTGAGGCTGCCAGAGGAGGCTGTTGAGTTCGTGGTATACTATGACGCCTTAGGAGCTGGACTTGGGTGCATTCTAATGCAGAAGTAGGAAGTAATTGTATATGGGTTGAGGTAGTAGAGGCCCAATGAGCAGAATTATGCGACTCATGATTTGGATCTGGAAGTGGTGGTCTTTGCCTTTATTTTTTGGAGACACTACCTTCTAGGTGAGCATTTTGTGTTCTACTCAAACCACCAGATCCTCAAGTACATATTCACTCAGAGGGATCTGAATATGAGGTAGAGGTACTGGCTAGAGTTTCTGTAGAACTATGATTTCGAGATAGTCTAAACTCCAGGTAAGGGAAACATAGTAGCAGATTCCCTTAGCAGTAAGTCCTAGGCTCATCTAGTGCGGGAAGCTTCAGAGCAGTTGGCTTCCCTACAACTGACCTTGGTGGACCAGGAGGGTACAACTTTTCTATAGTCGATGATGTTGACTCCTTTACTCCGTGAGCATGTGAGAGAGTCACAGCAGGGGGATGTCGACAGCGAGGTACAACAGGATCAGATATCAACGGGTGACGCACCTGATGGGTATTCTGAAGGAAGGAATTACGAGATCCTATTCCAGGGGTGAGCTACAGTACCAGTGGAGATAAGGGAAGAGGAGATGAGGGAATTCCACACTTCTCCCTTGGTTGTATATCCCGGTGTGGGGACAATATACAGAGACCTTTAGTGGCAGTTTTGGTGGTCTTGCATGAAGCATAGCGTAGCTGAGTTTGTTTCTCGGTGTCTTACCTACCATTAGGTGAAGGCAGAGCATCGGTTTTTGGTAGGGTTGTTATGGCCCCTCAATATCCTAGAGTGTAAGTGGGATGGAATATCTATGGAATTTGTCACAGTGATTCCGCACACAGCAAAGGTCCATGATTCCATTTGGGTGATAGTGGACCGACTCACGAAGTCGACGCACTTCCTTTCCATCAGGGAGTAGAGCTCAGTGGAGAGTCTAGGGCAGCTGTACGTTCAGGGGATTTTCCGCCTTCATGGAGTACCCTCGATGATCGTCTCCGACCGTGATGTGTCGTTTACGTTGTGTTTTTGGCAGGGCCTGTAGGAGGCATTCGGGACTCAGCTGCGGATGAGTATAGATTTTCACCCCTAGACGGACGGGCAGACCGAGCGCACTATTCAGGTGTTGGATGATATGCTAAGGGCGTGCGTGTTAGACTTTTTCCTAAGTTGGGAGGATCACCTTCCCTTTGTGGAGTTCGCGTATAACAATAGTTACCACTCTACTATCAGCATGACACCTTTTGAGGCCCCCTACGAGAGACCCTTCAGGTCACTGTTGTGATGGACGGAGGTTGGGGAGACCTCCCCCATGATCCCAGAGTTGATGCGGGCGACGACGGAGAAGGTGCAGGTCATTCAAGAGCAGATGAGGATGGCTCAGAGCAGACAGAAGTCCTCTGAAGACTGTCATCGTAGGCCATTAGAATTCTAGTAGGGGGACCATGTCTTTTTGAGAGTCTCCCTGTGACGTGGAACACAAAGCATCAGCCGGGGAGGCAAGCTATCCCTGAGGTTCATCGGGCCATTTGAGATCGCGTGCAGGGTTGGTGAGGTTTCCTACCGTCTTGTTCTACCCCCACAGCTGGAGAGTGTGCATGATGTATTCCATGTCTCACAACTGAGGAAATACGTGCATGACCCCACGCATGCCATCGGTTGGGGAGAGATGGAAATTGACGATGAATCCACATTTGCGGAGCACCCGGTGGTGATTGAGGAACGTCAGGAGGAGAGTCTGCGTAGGCGGACCATTCCTTTGGTTCGAGTGTTGTGGCATCACAGGTGGGTGTAGGAGAGCACTTGGGAATGGGAGAGCCAGATGTGGGATCAGTATCCTGAGTTTTTTTTTGTAGTTTTGTTTTTTGGGGATGAAAAACCTGAAGGATAGAATGATGTAAGAACCCATGTTTTGAGCCTATGAGACTTTTAACTTTTCTTGATGTTATTCCAGAGCAGGGCGTTCAGACGTCATGTGATTCCGAGCCTCGGTGTGGATGGAATTAAATTTTAAGTGATTTCACACTAGACACACCAAATAAACCTAATGACTCTTAAATGGTTGCTCAGATAGGAAAACTGATGGAACCGATGAGTCCGGAGAGTGCTGTTTACACTAGGAGGGGTGTAACTTTTGTGGGTGTGGCCCTTCTGTGGAAAACTCCACCAGGGGAGTTTTCGTAATTTATCAGCCTCACACATGAACTTTATATCTCATGAACGGAGGCTCGGATTAAAATTCTGAGACCACCTTTGCTCTCATAACGTGGATTTTTCCTTAGAAGTGGCTTAACCTAGACCCCATCGAGAGTTCAGGTATGGGCCTACTGGTGGGTGTATAAAATTAATTAATTTTTAATTAATTTTTCCCTAATTAAACACATCCACCCCCCTGTCTTCCCCCTTTACATTTCTTTGGTAGAAGCTCACAACAAGAACTCCCCTACCCTTCCTCCAAGCTCCACCTCTTCCCCAGCAAGGCGTTTTCGGGCCCGGATAAGGCGGATCGATCGTGGAGCGTCGGGCTATGCCCTGTGAGGTAGGCATCGTTGTGTTTCCATTTTAATTTTCCACATCTTCTTTGAACTCAATTTATAGTGTTGAAATTCTGCTTAATTATCGAGCAAATTCCATATTTGAGTAGGGGTCGATCAGATATTTCCAAAAATTCCTTCAGATCAAAATTTCAAGTCAAAGGGTGTCTGAGGTGACCCCAGGAAGTTTTCTTTAAAAACTCCAGTTTTATGGTGGTTCTAGGGCGGTCCGGTGGCTCCGCGCAGCGGTCCGGCAGGCGACGGCGGCGGAGCGGGCTCCCCAGGAGGCGGCGCGGGCTCTCCAGATGGCGGCTTGGCTCCTTGTCGGTCGGCGTGGGCGAGCGGGATGGTAGCTCAGCGGTCCAGACCACAGGGGGGTGCACAGGTCGGTTTCGGTGGTCGGTGTGTCGCGCGAGACCGGGGTCGTCGCCACCTCGGAACAGACCGAGACCCGCGAAACGCGGGTCCCGTGGAAAAGTGCCAGACCAGCTTGAGCTAGTTTGAGTGAGGCGTAATGGCCCACATGTTGAACTGTGGGCCGCGGTGGACCGGGTAGTCCGAGCGGCTGAGTCACGGACCGCCGGTCTAAAGCGCTGGACCGATCGAACCGTTCCGGCCCACCTCGTCTCCGTCCGTTGGTGTTAAAACGCCTCTAAATCTCAAACCGAGTATCATATTTGTGTGTCATCTGCGGAAGCATGATCCTAAAATTTAGATGTAGTATTTGAGATGGCCTTGGGAATTTTTATTTCCCAAGACGGGGGATTGGTGGCGCGACACGCCCTTCAGTTTTTTTTAGTGCCTCACTGAGATTCTTTTTTTGGATGGCGCGAGCACATCCGGAGTCCGTTTTAGGCGCCGTCAAAGATGATGTGACCCTAGCATTGAGATAAAGTCGTCCAAGGTGTTTTTAAGCATTCAATCCAGAGTTGAGGCATGGGCCCACGGGCCATCATTCAAGCTGCGTGCAGCATTTGTGACTTTTTCATCAGTCATCTGTTCGGGGCGAATGAATAATCAATTTGGAGTGTTTTTTCGAGAGAATTGTGATGGAACAGTTTACCCGACCTTTTTTGGGACCGAGGTGTGGGCCCCATGAGATGGCGTATGGGTACAAAGTAGTGTTGAATAACGTTTTCATCGTGAGTCTGTTTCAAGACATTAAATACTCTATCTCACGTGTTTTTTCACGAGGATTGCCACGGTGTAATCTATTTGGGCGTGTGAAGCCTCTTTCAAGATCTCATTAAATGTAGAAACATGAAAGGGAGTTGGTCAGATGTTGTTTTAACACACTCTGAACCAATGCACGGTATCGATGTTAGTGACACCCAATGATGGTACGGGAAGTGCGGTGTTATCGGACCAGATCCGGGTTTACCCTCCAGCGGGGCTGGGTAGTAGGTTACCCACCGGCGTATTAGGTTTTACCCTCCAGTTGTCTTAGGCAGTGGGTTACCTGAAAACCTCTTAGGCTTTACTCTTCAGCTGGGTTGGGCAGTGGGTTACTCGACGACCTCTTAGGGTTTACCCTCCAGCTATGTTGGGCAGTGGGTTACCCGATGAACTCTTAGGGTTTACCCTCCACCTGGGCTGGGCAGTGGGTTACCCAACGACTTCTATCAGACTTGGCCTTTTCTATGAGTCTATTCAGTGACTTTTCTCCGTGATTACTAGAGCGGGTCCCTTGGTTGTACTGTTCAGCGATGAGATAGCTTTGACGAGCCGGACATTTGGGCATCAGTGATGGATATCCTTAGAACTGTTTGTGACTTTTTTTGGGATGATCTTGGAGATGGAGATCCCCTTACACACTCATTTGGGTTTCTTGTTGAGAATATATATACACACACCCTACTTTTGTTCCCACTCCTTAGGTTCAGTTACACTCCTTCTAGGAGGGGCGAAGACACACAGGGTATGCCACGTGCTTTCCATGTCTAGCTTCTCTTGGTTGGATGAGTCTTCTTCCTTTCTCTTGTTGGGGTGATCTCTACTCTATTTACTTTACTCTTTCACTATTATTTGTTCTATCTACTACTCACCTCTTTAGTGCCTCCTTTATTTCTCCTTCGAGCTTTCAAGGCATCCTATTGAGTATAATTATACTCACACCTGATTGGAATTTTCCTACACCTGGTGTGCCCTTGCAGAGGACGGATAGGTCGATCATGACAACGGAGGAGCGTAGAGGGCACAGGAGCTTGGGCCGCATACAGGGGTCTTAGAAGAGTTTTCAGGTGTGGGATTCTCCAATTGTTTACTTTTTTTACCTGTTGTCGGGTTGTGGAACCTTTTGGGTTCGGCGCGTGTTTTTCCCTTTTTTATGTTCAGTTTCCTTGTCAGTACTTTTCAGCACTTTAATTGTTCTATTTAGAAGTTGATGCATGACTGTGATTGGGTTATATTTTTTTCCTTTGGTTTTATTTTTACTCTGCACTTTTTTATCTTGTGGGATATGTATGTGTGTACAGGTACTTAGGGGAAGGCCTCCCCGAGATCATTATGCCTTCGGAAATTATCTCCAGCCCCTGGCCTATGGAGGCGGGCTTGGGGTAGTTTCGGCTCGAGACCGGTAGGGCCAGGTCGTGAAAAAGCGGTATCATAGGATGGTTCATTCCTTGGGTAATTGTTTGGATGTCCCTAAAAATGAATTGGTTGGGATTTATGGAAATAGTTTCTACGTGTGTTGTGAGTGGATCTCAGGCCAGGGCGTCCAGTGATGGTACGGGCGGCCGACATATCCATTCACTAGGACCCTGATAACCCGCTTGTCGACTTGGCATGCTGAAACATTTGTTGCAAGGAACTTTGGAACATGCATCCGGTAGGATTGAGTCTTTGAATGTCCTTTTTGAGTCATCTCCCCTTTTTGATTACATTTGTATATATATGCTCATCTGATCGTGGTAATCCTTGATAATTTTTAGGATTCCCCCATGACAGCAGCCAGCTAGGTTACCCTCTCCAGTTCGTGAAGACGACTTTAAGAGCGATGAGTCATCACTTCTGGGACCCTCATGTGATCTCCTTCCACTCAGTGGTTCAGTAGTTGCCCCTCCATCTGGAGATCAGCGGTTAGTACTGACAGCACATGCCAAGGTTGGCCACAGGCTGAGTGTGCTCTGAGACTTCCAGGGTCAGCAGCCGTAGAATTATTATGGGGACACGGATCCCCAGGCAGCGGAAGATTGTCTAGAGTCTGTGGACCAACTTTTCAGGTTGGTATGGACACCAGTAGACCAGATGGTAGCCCTAGATTCTAGTCTTTTCCTCAGGATGGTTGGGCATTGGTGGGGTTTGGTTACACAAACCCGCGATGAGTCATCTCTCACATGTGATAGCTTCCAACAACTCTTCCAGGAGGATTACTCCCCCTATTGTTTATGCTCTATTTGGATTCAGGGGCCTCTAGAGCTAAAGCAGGGGGGGGATAATTGTGGCACCGTACTCAGCCCAGTTTACCGATCTGACAAGCTACTCACGGGATATGATCTGTGATAGTTACTTTCAGGCGCGGAAGATTGAGCAGGGTCTTTGCAGAGAGATATGTGCTATTGTAGTGCCCCTGTGCACCCCTACTTATTTCGGGGTGCTAGAGAAGGTGCTCGTGACATAGATCTTCTTGGCTGAGGGATACCATCTGGCAGGGCCTAGTAGTGTCCGCTTCAGAGCAAAGTCTTTGGTAGCAGGCAGGCAGTAGAGAGCAGAGCCTCAGTCGAGGAGACCCTTCCGTGAGCAGACTCAGGGGAAGGTTCATACACCGTAGTGGCACCGTAGATCATCGAGACAGTCATGAGAGAGTCGGTGCTATTCTTGTGACTGAAGCGGTCACCTAGCACAGGACTGCCCGACCATGCATACTGAGCATTCGTGGCAGGCAGTGAGAGCACCGCAGTGGTAGAGGCAGTGTCGTGACTAGTGATCTCCTAGGAAAGAACAGGGTGGTCCTCAGGGAGGTGGCATAGGCAGAGCAGCAGGACCTCGAGTTGGGTGATGGCATTTAGAGATCCTTCCACCACCACCACCGAGTGGCCCATGCCAGGCTTAGGGATCTGGCGGTAGGGGCCGCGGGAAGCTTCGGGCTATGAGTGTTTGTGACCACCCATCACGTGAGATGGTCTGAGGTACGCTTTGTGTTTACTCTATGCTTGCTTTAGTACTAGTAGACATAGGCTCCATCCACTCTTTTATATCGCTACTTTTGGTGCGGATATTGGAGGTCCCAGTAGAGGCACTGACACCTGCGCTTAGCCTCGAGGTTTTTACGGGAAGTGCATCGTTAGTTACCTTTGTTTGCAGATAGTGCGAACTATCATTAGGAGGAGATAGTTTCACATGGAACCTATTGTTCATCACAATGTAACATTACGGTGTCATCTTGGGCATGTATTGGCTTTCTATGGTTCACGCCCAGATCAACTGTCATCGCATGCAAGTTAGATGTGTGCATTCTGATGGCACAAGGTTCACCATCCTCGGTGAAAGAGACCTCGTGGCAGAGCAGATGAGTTCTCTGAGAAGGATACCATGGCCTTTTTTTCACCAGTTGGTGAGCATGGCTCTTAGAGTAGTAGACGCTACAGGCACCTGGATCCCTACCATTGTAGATGACTATATGGACGTTTTTCCCAATGATGTCTTGGGACTACCTCTAAGACGAGTAATGGAGTTCTCTGTTGACTTGCAGTCGGGGACTACCCCGATATCATGTGTGGCTTATCGGATGGCACCCACAGAGCTACAAGAGCTACGAATTTAGTTGGAAGACCTTCATGAGAAGGGATTCATCGGGCCAAGTGTGTCCCCCTATTCAGCTCCAGTTTTGTTTCTGAAGAAGGAAGATGGGAGCCTACAACTTTGTGGGGATTATCATCACATGAATCAGGCCACGATAAAGAAAAAGTACCATTTACCAAGGATTGATGACCTCTTAAACCAATTGAGAGGTAGGAAGTGGTTCTTCGTGATTAATCTTCGATCTAGCTACCAACAGTTGCGGGTTCATGAGGCTGATATCCCGAAGATGGATTTCCGTTGTCGTTATGGCCATTACGATTTTTTGGTGATGCCCTTTGGCATGACGAATGCCCATAATATCTTCATGGAATTAATAAGACATATTTTCCAACCATACTTGGACCGGTTTGTGAACTTCATTATTGATGACATACTCATCTACTCTGCGATAGAGAAGGAGCACACAGAGACATTGAGAATGGTCCTAGACTTACTTCAGAAGCACCAGCTGTATGGGAAGCTCTAAAAGTGTCAGTTCTAGATTCATGAGGTTAACTTTCTGAGACATTTAATTTCAGAACAAGGTTTATCCATAGATCCCACAAAGATAGAGGCAGTTCTTTCTTGGAATCCACCCCATAATGCGTCTGAGGTGCAGAGCTTCCTTGGTTTGGCAGGGTACTACAGGAGGTTCGTGGAAGATTTCTCCAGGATTACTGCCCCTTTGACTGCATTGAAATGGAAGGCACGACCATTCACCTGGACGGATAAGTTCCAGAAGGCCTTCGAGGATTTGAGGAAGAGGCTGACTAGCGCACCAGTGTTGAGGCTGCCAGAGGAGGGTGTTAAGTTCTTGGTATACTGCTACATTTCATGAGCTGGACTTGGGTGTGTGATGACGTAGTAGTGGGCCGTGATTGCATATGGGTCGAGGTAGTTGAGGTCCCATGAGCAGAATTATGCGACACACGATTTGGAGCTAGCAGCGGTGGTCTTCTCTTTGAGGTTATGGAGACAGTACCTTCTGGGTGATCGTTTTGTGGTCTACACAGACCACTAGAGCCTCAAGTACATCTTCACTTAGAGGGATCTGAATCTGAGGTAGAGGCGCTGGCTGGAGTTTCTGTAAGACTGTGATTTCGAGATAGTCTACACTTCAGGGAAGGGAAACGTAGTAGCATATGCCTTTAGCAGGAAGTCCCATGCTCCTCTAGTGCGGGAAGCTTCATAGTAGTTGGCTTCCCTATATCTAACCTTGGTGGAGCAGGAGGGTATGACTTTTCTAAAGTCGATGATGTTGACTCCTTCGCTCCTTGAGCATGTGAGAGAGTCGCAATTGGGGATGTCGACAGTGAGGTACTTCTTGATTAGATATCCACATGTGACGCACCCGATGGGTATTCTGAAGGAGGTAATCATGAGATCCTATTTCAGGGGCGAGCTGTAGTACCTAGGGAGATGAGGGAGGAGGTGATGCGGGAATTCCACACTTCTCCCTTGGTTGTACAACCCGGTGTGGGGAAGATGTACAGAGACCTTTAGCGGCAGTTTTGGTGGTCTTCCATGAAGTGGAGCGTAGTTGAGTTCGTTTCTCGGTGTCTTACCTGTCAGCAGGTAAAGGCATAGCATCAGGATCTGGAAGGGTTGTTGCAGACCCTTGATATCCCAGAGTGGAAGTGGGATGGAATATCTATGGACTACGTCACAGGGCTTCTGCGCACAGCGAAGGGCCATGATTCCATTTGGATGATAGTGGAGCGACTCACGAAGTCGGCGCACTTCCTTACCATCAGGGATCAGAGCTCGGTGGAGAGTCCAGGGTAGTTGTACATTCGAGATATCGTTCGCCTTCATGGAGTACCATCGACGATCATCTCCGACGGTGACGCGTGGTTTATGTCGCGATTGTGGTGAGACCTCTAGGAGGCATTCGAGACTCAGCTACAGATGAGTACATCTTTTTACCCCTAGACAGATGGGAAGACCGAGCGCACTATCCAGGTGTTGGAGGATATGCTCAGGGCATGCATGTTAGACTTTGGCCTAAGCTGGGAGGAACACCTGCCCTTGGTGGAGTTTGCGTATAACAACAGTTAGCACTCTACTATTGGCATGGAACCTTTTGAGGCCCACTACGGGAGACCCTTCAGGTCACTGTTGTGCTGGAAAGAGGTTGGGGAGACCTCCCTCGTGGGCCCAGAGTTGTTGCGGGCGACGACGGAGAGGGTGCAGGTCATTTGGATGCCAATGAGGATGGCTCAGAGCAGACAGAAGTCCTATGAAGACCATCGTCCTATGCCTTTAGAGTTCGAACAGGGGGAGCATGTCTTTTTTAGAGTCTCCTCGCAGCGTAGAACACAGAGGTTCGACCGGGGAGACAATCTATCCTCGAAGTTCATCGGGCCTTTTTAGATCACGTGCAGGGTTGGCAAGGTTGCCTACCGTCTTGCTCTACCCCCACAGTTGGAGAGAGTACATAATTTCTTCCACATGTCGTAGCTGAGGAAATATGTGCATGACCCCACGCAGGTCATCTATTGGGGAGAGATGGACATTGAGGATGGAGCCACCTTTGCGGAGCACCCAGTGGCGATTGAGGACCAGCAGGAGCAGACTCTGTGTGGATGGACCATTCCTTTGGTTTGAGTGTTTTGGCAGCACGAGAGGGTGCAGGATAGCACTTGGGAACTGGAGAGCCAGATGCGAGCTCAGAATCCTGAGTTGTTTTTGTAGTTTTGTTTTTCAAGGACGAAAAACCTGATTGAGGGAATGATGTAAGAACCCGGGTTTTGAGCATGTGAAACTTTTAATTTTTCTTGATGTTATTCCAGAGTAGGGCGTTCAGACGGCGTGTGATTTCGAACCCCGGTGTGGCCAGAATTAAATTTTAAGTGTGTTCACACTAGACACGCCAAATAAATAGAATAACTCATAAATGGTTGCTCGGATGGGAAAACTGAGGGCACCATTCAGTCTGGATTGTTCCGTTTACCCTAGGAGGGGTGTAACTTTCACGGACGCTTCCCTTCTGTGGAAAACGCCACCATGGGCATTTTCGTAATTTAGTGGCCTCAGGTGCTCGGATTTAAATTATGAGACCACCATTTCACACAGAACATGGATTTTTCCCTAGGATTGGCTTAACCTCGACCCCGTCAAGAGTTCGGGTATAGGCCTACTGGTGGGTGTTTAAAATTAATTAATTTTTAATTAATTTTACCCTACGTAAACACATCCACCCCACCCCCTTCTTCCCCTTTAAAATTTCTCTGGAGGAAGCTCCCAATAAGAACTCCCCTCCCCTTTTTTCAAGCTCCACATCATACCCAGCAAGACGTTTTCGGTTCCAGTGAAGGCGGATCGATCGTGGAGCATCGGGCTACACCCTGAGAGGTAGGCATCATTGCGTTTCCGTTTTAATTTTCCGCATCTTCTTAAAACTCAATTTATAGTGTCAAAATTATGTTTAATTATCATGGTAAGGACATAATTGAGTGGGGCTTGATTCAATCCTACCAAATATTCCATCGGATCAACATTTCGAGTCTCAGGGTGTCTGGGGTGACCCTGAAACGTTTTCCTTCCAAAACCCTAGTTTTCCAGTGGTTCCAGGGCGGTCAGGCGGCTCCGCGCAGCGGTACGGCGGGTGACAATGGTGGTGCGGGCTCCTCAAGAGGCAGTGTGGGCTCCCAAGGCAGCGGCGCAGCTCCTCAACTATCGATGCGGGCTAGCGGGACGATGGCCCGGCAGCCTGAGCTACGGGAGGGCGCGCTGACCGGCTTCATCGGGCGACGTGCTGCGCGAGACCAGGGTCGTCGCGACCCCAGGAGAAGACCGAGACCAGCGAAACGCGGGTCCCATGGAAAAGCACCAGACCAGATTTAAACGGTTTGGGTGAAGTGGTGTGGCCCGTGCGGTGAACCATGGGCTGCGGTAGACCAAGCGGTCCATGCAGCTGAGCTACGGACCGTCGGTCTAAAGGGGTGGACCGGCCGAACCGATCTGGCACACCCCGTCTCCGTCCATTTCCATTAAAACGCCTCTAACTCTCAAACCGAGTATTAGATTTTTGTTTCGTCTATGGAAATGTGATCCATGGATCTATTTGGAGGTTTTGAGATTGTCTCGGTAGTTTTTAATTCCTGAGATGGGGTCTCAGTGGTGCGACACGCCCATTCAGTGTCATTTAGCGCCACATCGAGATTCATGTTTCAGATGGCGCGAGCATATCTGGAGTCCATTTTAGGGTCTGTCAGTGGCTTTGTGACCCTAGCGTTGAAAAGAAGTTGTCCAGGGTGGTTTTAGGCATTGAAGCTAGAGTTGAGGCGTAAGCCCACGGGCCGTCATCCAAGATGCGTGCAATGTTTGCAACTTTTTCATCAGACGTCTATTCGGGGATAATGAATAGTTTATTTGGTGTGATTTTCTGAGAGCATCGTGATGGCATAGTTCACCTGACTTTTTTCAGGACTGAGGTGTGGGCCCCATGAGATGCCGTATGGGAATAAATTGGTGTTGAATAACGTTTTCATTGGGAGTCTGTTTCAAGCGAGTAAATAGTCTATCTCGTGTGTTTTTTCCTAAGGATTTCCACGGTCTAATCTGTTTGGGTGTGTTGAGCCTCATTCGAGATCTCATTAAATGTGGAAACATGAAAGGGCATTGTTAGGAGGTTCCTTTGACACACTCTGAACCAACGCACGGTAGTGATGTTAGTGCCACCCAGTGATGGCATGGGCAGTGCGGAGTTATCAGACCAGTTCCAAGTTTACCCTCCAGTGGGGCTAGGCAGTGGGTTACCCACTGGTGTATTAGGGTTTACCCTCTAGCTAGGCAGGGTAGTGGGTTACACGATGACCTCTTAGGGTTTACCCTCCAGCTGGGCTGGGAAGTTGGTTACCCGACGACCTCTTAGGGTTTACCCTTCAGCTGGGTTGGATAGTGGGTTACCCGACGACTTCTTTCAGACTTAGCCTTTTCTATGAGGCTATTCAGTGACTTTTCTCCATGATTACCGGAGCGATACCCTTGGTTTTATGGTTCATTGATGAGATATCTTTGACGTGCAGGACATTTGGGCATCAATGATGGATATCCTTAGAAATGTTGGAGACTTTTCCTGGGCTGAGCTTGGAGATAGAGATCCCCTTACACACTCGTTCGGGTTTCTTGTTGAGCATATATATACATACACCCTAATTATTTTCCCACTCCTTGGGTTCAGTTACTGTCCTTCTAGAAGGGTCGAAGATGTGTGGGGTATGCCACATGATTTCTTTGTCTAGGTCCTCTTGGTTGGACGAGACTTCTTCCTTTTTCTTGTTGGGTTGAGTTGCACTCTATTTATTGTACTCATTCACTATTATTTGTTTTGTATATTGCTCACCTATTTTGTTCCTCCTTTGTTTCTCCCTCATGATTTTGGGTCATCCTACTAAGTTTCTTTATACTCACTCCTGATTGGGATTTTCCCACACGCGGTGTGCCCTTGGAGACAACGGAGAGGTCGATCGTGACTACGGAGGATCATAGAGGGCATAGGAGCTTGGGCCACGTACTGAGGTCGCAGTAGAGTTTTCAGGTGTTGGACTCTCTAGTTCTTTACTTTTTTTTACCTGTTGTCAATTTGTGGCACCTTTCAGGTTGGGCACGTGTTTTTCTCTTTCTCTATTTAGTTTCCTAGTCAGTACTTTTCAGCACTTTACTTGTTCTATTTAGAAGTTGATGCATGACTGTGGTTGGGTTATAGTTATTTATCCTTTGGTTTTATTTTTTACTCTGCACTTCTGCATCGAGTGGGCTGTGTGGGGGTGTATACAGGTACTTAAGCGAATGCCTCCCCAATATCGTTACGCCTTCGGATCTTGTCGCCAGCCCGTGGCCTATGGAGGCGGGCCTGGGGTAGTTTATGCTTGAGACCCGTTGGGTCGTATCGTCACACTCACAATAGGGTATCATGAGATTTCCTATACCTTTGTAAGGTTAGTCAGTCGTGTATAGATAAAACCATTTTACCCTTACACAGTGCTTGGGTATCGTGTATGAGAAGTGGATGTTGGTAAAAACTCTAGATTTCCATCCCATGACATTCTAAAATGGGTTTTAAAAAAAATTATTAGAAACAAATATTAAAATTTGCATTTTTTATCTATTAATAGTTTTTAAAGGAATCCTTTAACCCTAACTAATTTTTTTAGTATTAAAAAAATAATCGGAAGAATTAAATAGAAAGGGTTTTAATTCAAAATTTAATGTGAATTAAAATTTTCTGTGGAGCTTGTATCAATGAATTATAAAATAAAATGTTTTGATTGTTTAAAAATTTATCCAATTATTTCATGTTTAGGAAATCAAAAATCCCATAATCAGGAACTACAAGTCTTCTTCAATCAATATAATTTCCTCTCTCATGTTTCAATTCTAGTATGAGTTGGCATCATCATTTCTCTCTCCTGTATTTGGGGTACAACCTAAAAGAATATTATTCTCTTTGTAGGGGATCTGATAATTCTTTTAAATTAATTGTGAAAATGTGAAAAAAATATGCTTTAGATTCCTTTTTTAAAAGGATGTATTAACCATAATCAGATGAAAATCTTGGAAATAATCGCATGATGGATGATTATATGATAATCTCGAAATTATAATGTATGAAGAAGAAATGAATGCAGTGTAATATTGAAAATTGAATGTTACTAATTCATGAATTGAAATAAGGTTTTATATAATGTTGAAATGGTAGGATGATAATATATAATTATCCATTAAATTATCTACATGAAATAAATTTTTTATCACAATGGGTTTTATTATTTTTAAATTGAATTATTTTACATATTATAGCTTAAAGATTTAATCTCTTATAAATCTGTAAAATTTTATTTTCATGGTTTCAGAAATTTAGGAAGATATATAATATAATATTTCATGAAAATTCATGTTATTAGATAACACACCAAAATTAATATAGAAATTGAAAGAATTATAAAATGTTATTTAAAATTTTCCATGCTCCGGAAATTTAATTGATTGTGTTAATGACATGTCAAAGGTAATTATTATTATCTTTAAGAATCTAGAGTTTCATGAAGTAAAATATTATTGATGTGTTATTACCATTTTAATAAATTAAATTGCAGTTTATTAAAAGAACACTATGGTTAACCCGAGGGATTAGTCCTCATAGAGACATATCTTCTTCTGTTGGGATAGCTAGGGTTCCTCTTTCACCACTTTCTCCTTCCCTCCTCCAGCGTGCTCGAGAGTCTTGGCATCATCTTCCTTGGATCAGGGTCTACGAGGTGTAACGACGACTAAGCTGTGTTCAGGATTGTCTGCTCCGGTGTGGCTTGGTGTCTTCGACTTCTGGTGTGGATCTGGTATGCGGCTCAACTCATCTCAGAGTTGGCATGCCTTGGCGATGGTTCTTTCATTACAGTGAGGCTCGGCATTGTAACACCCCAAAACCATAAAGGGTTAAATGAATAAATGATATAACTCATGTCAACAAGGTGCACCTTCCTTTTTTGGATCCTACCTGATTAGAACTCCACAGTTAAGTGTGCTTGTCCTAGAGTAGTGATCAGGATGGGTGACATATTGGGAAGTTTCCCAGGGTGTGATTAGAATTCCACCGTTAATCGTTCTTGGCTTAGAGTAGTGATCAAGATGGGTGACCTTTTGGGAAGGTTCCTAGCGTGTGTGTGAGTGAGCACAAAACTCACAGGAAAGGACATGTGTTGGCTTGTAGGGACTATCAATAGTCAAATGACCTGTTCAGGCACGTGGGTGGGCCCCAGGGTGGGGACCACGTGTCTTTGGGGCAATTGGTGGTACCCAACGGGTCAGGACCCATCGACCATGTAAAGGTGGGGTGTTTGTGCTGTCACCAGGACCCAGTTGTCACATTTGTTATTAGAGGAGGAACCCAGCCTTAAGTGTGGTGCACTACCTGGGTTGAGATGTAGGTCCCACAATGAGGAGGTAGTTATCTAAAGGGGGGTGATTGTAACACCCCCAAATTATAAGGGTTAAATGACTAAATTATATGACTCATGTCAACAATGTGCACCTTCATTTTTAAGTACCTACTAGATTAGAACTCCACAGTTAAGCGTGCTTGGCCTGAAGTAGTGATCAGGTTAGGTGACCTTCTGGAAAGTTTCCCAGGGTGTGTGTGAGTGAGGACAAAACACACTGGAAAGGACAAGTGTTGGCCTGTGGGGACTATTAATAGTCAACCCGATTAGAACTCCACAGTTAAGCGTGCTTGTCCTGGAGTAGTGATCAGGATTGTTGACCTTATTGAAAGTTTCCTAGTGTGTGTGTAAGTGAGGAAAAAGTGCGCTGTAAAAGACATCTGCTGGCATGTGGGGACTATCAATAGTCAGATGTCCCATTCAGGCACATGGGTGGGTCCTAGGGTGGGGACCATGTGTCTGCGGGGCAACTGGTGGTACCTGGCGGGTCAAGACCCAACGACCAAGTTGGGGTGTATGTGCTGTCATTAGGACCCAGTCGTCACATCCGGTATTAGAGGACGAACTCAGCCTTAAGTGTGGTGCACTTCCTGGGTTGAGATGTAGGTCCCACAATGAGGATGTGGTGCTCTAAATGGGGGGGGGGTGATTGTAACACCCCAAAATGATAAAGGGTTAAATGACTAAAGGATATGACTCATGTCAACAATGTTCACCTTCCTTTTCTGGAGCCTACCTAATTACAACTCCACAGTTAAATGTGATTGGCCTGGAGTAGTGATTTGGATGGGTGACATTTTGGAATGTTTCTCAAGGTGTGTGTGTGGGAGGACAAATCCCATTGGAAAGGACATGTGTTGTCCTATCGGGATTATCAATAGTAAGAAGGCCCGTTCAGAAATGTGGGTGGGGAACACATGTCTGTGGGGCAACTGGTGGTACAGGGCGAGTTACGACCTGACGACCAAGTAAAGGCGGGGTGTGTGTGCAGTCACTAGGACCTAGTTTTCACATTTGGTATCATAGGAGGAACCCAAATTTTAGTGTGGTGCACTACCTGGGTTGATATGTAGGGACCATAATGAGGATGTTGTGCTCTAAAGGGGGGGTGATTGTAACACCCCAAAATGATAAAGGGTTAAATGACTAAATGATATGAATCATTTCAACAATGTGCACCTTCCTTTTCGTAAGCCTTCCTGATTAGAACTCCACATTTAAGTGTGCATGGCCTGGATTTGTGATCAGGATAGGGGACCTTCTGGGAAGTTTCTCAGGGTGTGTGTGAGTGAGGAAAAGGCACACTGTAAAGGAAATATGTTGGCATGTGGGGACTATCAATAGTTATATGACCTATTCAGGCATGTGGGTGGGCCCCAGGATGGGGACCACATGTCTATGGGGATACTGGTGGTACCTGGTGGGTCAGGATCTAATGACCATGTAAAGTTCGGGTGTCTGTGTTGTCACAGGGACCCAGTTGTCACTGGAATTATCTCCACAGTGGCTCATAACAGGGGAGGCTTTCTGGTTTTTACATTCGGTTGTGGATTTGCTGCTATGGGTTTATCGCGATGACTTTAGTGGTTCAGTGATGTGGTGGATTGGTTTTTTGTAGTTTTATGTTCAGTCTGTGGTTTTGGTGTTGCCAGCATGCCTCTACTCTTGATTAGATCTTTCACTCTCGTCTGTTCGATGGTTTCACCTTACTCGTTAGATGATGAGGGTTCTTCCTCTTTCCATATCTTCCCAGTTTCATCCTAGAGTGGTGCTTTTAGTCTAGATGGACTTGGATCCCCTCCCCGGTGGGGCTTCTGTGGTGTTCTTTCTAGGTCTTCTTATCCTAGGTGTTGATTACTCGGAACCTTGCTTCTTATAGAGCCTTCTAGCAGTGGATTTACTGCTATGGGTTTATTGTAATGATGTTAGTGGTTCGGTGATGCGGTGGATAGGTTTTCAGAGGTTTATGTTCGGTCTGTGGTTTTGGTGTCGCAGGCATGTCTCTACTCTTGGTTCGTTGTTTTCCCCTTGTATGTTCGGTGCTTTCGTCTTACTCACTAGCCGATGAGGGTTCTTCCTCTGTCCATATATTCCCAGTTTAAACCCAAAGTTGCACGTCTAGTTCAGATCGGCTTGGATCCCCTCCCTGGTGGTGCTTCTGTGGTGTTCTTACTGGGTCTTCCAGTCCTGGGTGGTGATGAATCGACACCTTGCATCTTAGAGAGCCTTCCCCTTTGGATTTCTTATTGTTGTGGTGTTGTAGGGTTACTCATGGAATCATTACAGCAGAGTCATTTTGGGTGATGGTTTTGTGTTTCTTCTTCCAGTGTTAATCTGAGATGGTGGGGATATTTTTCATCCTTGATGTTGTGCTTGGTTTGGGAATTTTGATGCATAATTCTTTTTTGGTGTGTGGGTAATTGTGTGGTCTATTTGAATCGTGATTCACCTGGACTCATCCACATGGATCAAGCCCCATTATAGGTTCAAGAGTTGGTCATTCATCTTTGTAGTGATTTTTTGATTTGTATGTTTGGTAGGGTATGGCGTCAGCTATCAGATCGGGCCTATGCTTTGACACCTGACACTTTCTTGAAGAACATTCGTGCAATGGTGGAGATATTTTTCATGGTCAAATTCTAGGGAGGGGTAGCTCCATGTTGTCAGTCTAGTTTTACTCTTTAAGAACTTTGGGTCATGATTTGTCTTATGTTCATGAATTCTATTTAGGTTCCCCCTTCTTCCCTTAAAAGGAGGTCTTATTATAATAAATAAATAAAAATTAATGCCTCTGGGCCATGGGATGGATGGAATATGGTTAACCCATTATTATTATTATTTTACAGAATTGATTTATGTATAATATTGTATGTTGTGAATAATTGTGATTGTATTAAAATATGGAGACTACATGTAGATATATATATATATATATAATGTCAATAGTAATTTAAAAAAAATGGAATTAATGATTTATCACATGCAATGTCTAATAGTATTTTATAATCTATGAGATTATCATAAGAAGGTCAAAATAATTATATATTAGGTTCCTAGAGGAACAATTACATCAAACTCACACACACCACACATAGACAGTCCTGAAAGGTAGGTCATATCACCCCACCCAAAAGACAACCCACCCAACCACCCGCTTTATTACATTATATATATTTGGCATGAAGGCACAGTCGGTATGTAGCCCATTACATGCCCTATATGCCCAAATTTTTTGGCCAAAGGCCCATTCTTTGAATAGTAATGATATAGTACCCCGATGCTACAGTACCCTCTCCAATACCTCCACTACTGAAGTACTCTCTATAGTACATTTTGCTACTACAGCTACAGTTTCCTCCACCACTATAGTTTATGTGTTGTTATAGTGCCTCTACTTCTACATTACCTCTACTGTACCAGCACCTAAGGTGTTTTGATCCCCCATTTTTTCTAATATAATTACAGGGTGATTACCACTAATCCAAACCCCAAATATAGAAGGTCAAAATAGAAAATTTCATATTATAGAATAATTTTCATTATTCTAGAAATTATCAAAGATAAAGAAATAGATATACATACAAATTTGTGTAATTGTTATTTTATAAAATCAAAATGATGGCATGTCATGGTATTAAAACTATTAAATAAAATTCATGATAATTATTTTATAATTTTGGATATTATAAATTTAAAATGGTGATTATCATGTATCATTTATAATTAAAATTTTATGTTATGGGAATTAAATGAATGGTTGGGTTTGTGATTGAATGTCTTTTATATTGTCTCTTGATGCTTACTGAACAGTGTGATTTCTACTATGTCTATTTTTATCATTTTTGAATTCATGAAATGGATAAACAATTTAATGTTGGATGTTATTATTAAATTAAATAGTCATGAGAAACATATTTTCTTCTTATCTTTGAATTGTTTAAAAATGGAAATAATGGTTGAATATTTTTATATTGATTTTAGTTACTCCTAAATACTGATATTGGTTTCTTAAAGTGAAAGAACTATTCTTAATTGACTAATTAATTCAAGATGGAATTAAAATGGATCTCTGTAAAAGATAAATATATTAGGGTTGTGAAAGACCCTTCTTAATTGTGGAAGGCTTGAATTCCTGGATGTTTGGTCATCATTAGTTTATCCCTTCACAACCTGTTGCTTTCCTTTTTTGGTGGTTAGAGGCAATAGAGGTTCCTTGAGGAAATTTCAGTGGTGGTTGGAGCTAAAATAAGGAACTCAAAACATGAAATAGGAATTCCTAATATGATTTGGTGTTTGATGACTTATATAGATGATGATTCCAACTTGAATGTGGTTGTGGAGTATTCCATGAAACAAAATTCAAAATGTGAAAGGGGAATTCATTATGTGTAAAAAATTTAGGATGAGGCACCATGAATTTCAGTGGATGTTTGAGAGATGGAAAATTCATAACTTGTGTGTGAATCACATATCGTATTTCATAGACCATGTGGGATTCATGACATGAATATAGCATTCACTTCATGAATCGAGTGTGTTAAAACCCTTTTATAAACTAAGGACATGGATAATTTCCATCATTTAGATCAATTTTCTCACAACTTGTAGATAAACCCTAGTTCTTTTGGAAGATATATTATCCATAATCCAACCTACTTTGATCTTTGGGTCCTAGAAGTTTTTTTCAATCAGAGGTGAGTTATCCCTTTGATTCCCTTGTTTCTTTTTTTTCTCCTTCCAATTTTTCACTATGGAAATTTTGTTTTAATTTGGGGTGTTCTTGAGCAGCATTTTTTATAACCACTTGGTGTGTTTTGTTTTGATACAAGTTTTCTTATGGTTGTTGAGGTTTTTAGGTTGTTTCTTCTTTACCCAAATATGTACAATGAAATCATAAAGCTTCTTTAAGGTAAGGGATCCTCATTCTCACCCTTTTATGTGAATGTGTAGGGATCACATGGGTTTCCCTTCCACTAGTTGGATATCAAGGCTTGTTTTACTAATATAATTAATTATAGATTCAAAAATTTATAGGGATGGGAATTAATTGAATGATTTACTTCATTGATGACATTTTTTATGGGATTATACAAACTTGTTTCCAATATTGAATATAATCACTGTTTGGATCCTTATTTGTATTGTATATGATGTTTTATTTGAACCATGTTGTGTTGTTCTTTGATAACACCCTGAATAAAGGTATAAAGAATGTATATTTGGTTAATGAAATTAGTTTCCCATGGAAAAAAAAAATTGTGTGATAATTCCCATTCTATTTAAATAAGAAAAATAATGAAACCCCTAGAATAATTTGTGAAAGATGGAATGTGATGCTTTTTATGTTCTACTTATTGTATTTTTAGTGTGATGCGGGTTTTTGTGTAGTGATATTGCTGATATAATAGGTTTTGAGGTGTGTGGGGATGTGTTGTAATGGTGTTGTCATGGAATGCGATGCGATTAGGGAAGTTGTGTGATGGTTGGGTTGTGCGATGATTATGGTGTGATGGCTGAGTTGTGTAGCAGTTTTGGTTTGGTTATTGCATTGTGTTGTGATTTTGATCTATGATGGTTGAGATGTGTAATTTTTTTTGATAAGATGTCTTGGTTGTCAAGAAGTTGTAGCAATGGTCAGTGTGTGATTGATGAGTCATTGTGTGGTGTGATTGTATTAGTTTCATGGGTTTCCGTGGAATAAATTGTAATATTGAAATGAAATGGCATGTTTTGGTAAATGAATTAAGAATGGGATTGAATTTGAAATGTAGAAAGTGTCATAAATTAATTCAATAAATAAATGGGTTGTGTAAATTTGAAATGAATGGATTATTTATTAGGAGTTAATGGAAACCCATTAAATATAGAAAGTGGTTAATCTGTAATTGAAAGCGGGATCATGTGGCTTGTGTGATGCTTGTGTGGTGTGTTTCTTTTGTTAATAGTTTTGGTTGTGACTATTGACATGTGGTGAAGTGGTGGCATGGTGGTGTGTGCTAATGCATTTATTTTAAACCCATAGGTTCATTATTTTGGGATACCTAAATATCATTCATTTCGATGTTATTTTTATATGTGCCCCACCTGAGTTGGATAAACTTACCAAAGCCTAAATGATTTGGGTTCTAGTAGTGTTTCCCTACATCTGACATGGTTGTGATATGGATGGCTAGAGACCCCGCCTTCCTAGCTCTTCCTTTTGTAGTGATGGTATGGGTTGTTGTTGGAGATTACCTAGTGGTGGTGGCCTAGGTTTTTTATGTGATATGTGATGTCTTGAGGTTGTGGTGATATGTGGTAAGATAAAATAGGTGTATTTTAATGAGATTAGATGTGTTGTGATGATACTTAATTATCTCATGAAATGATAAAGATTATAATGATGGGTTTTGTAGTGATGCATCCCAAACCACATCAGAGATAAACCAGGTGTCTTCGGGTGATATATTTTCTGATGTCATATATATGGAAGTGATGGGAGAATGGGACATTCAACATTGGGGTGTAAGAGAAAAAAATCAATGGGGAAGTGAAATTAGGGAACCTTGTTATGTGGTCATACTATGTAACTATATTGGATTTCTGATTTGGTGAGGGAGCCATGGTGAGGCTTGGATTGGTTAGTTGACTTATATAGGTTCTTGTTGACTGTTGTTTTTTCACTACTACATTTGTATGTTACTTTCACATGTGCACTTGATAACTTGGGTATGATACTACTGAGTATACTTGTATGATCACCCTACATATAAAAATTATTTTTTATGTTTCCAAGGGAACTTTGGGGACTAGGCTACACATTGATAGCTTGGGTTTTGGAGCTATTATTGAGTAATTGTTATAGGAATTTTTTTAGTACTTTAGTTTGGAGATATTTATTTTATTCATTTACATTGATCATTTCTAGTGGTATAATTTTGGGTTTAATTTATAGTATATATTAGAGGTCCTTTTTGGTTGTTTACTATGTTATTAGAAGATAATTCCTTCCATGTGTGAGATTTGTATACCCTAGGTGTTGGTCACCAACCCAGGGCCTACTAGAGGCAAGACTTGGGGGGATCATTATCTCTATTAATTAATTTCCAACCAAGGAGGGGTATCTTTAGAGGGATGGGTCATGATAGAGTGGTATCAAAGGTTTCAGTTGAGGTATAGGGTGGATTTTATAGTAAGTAACTATGAGTATTCCATGGTTTGGTATGGAAATAGTTTAATTTTATCATGGTATGTGACATAGACTAGGGAGACCAATTAAGATGTTGGATTTTAGGGAACCTCGTGATTTGGTGCATGGACTCTGATCTTTTCAGATAACAAATTGAGGTGGAGTAATTTGAATGGTAGAGTCCTAAGAGAGATACATGCATCATTAATTTTTGTGTTTTTATATGAATTGGGTAGTTGTGGGAAGTTAGTTGAATACAGGAATTAATTATATAAACCTATGATAGAATTGTATTCTACCGAGATTAGGATTCATCATTGATTTTCAAAAAAAAATCTTGGTCATTATCTATGATTGGATCGGGAATTTGAGGTTCATTAGGTTTATTTTGTTGATCATCATAGTATAAATATTACAATGATGGATGAGAAATTTTAGAAGTATTTATGTTCAATTTTATGGCATTATTTAAGGATGTATGAGGGAGCGTCACGAATATAGAGACAGACAACTCATTGGAGGATCTCGAGATCAATTTTGGAATGAATCAATCATGATATAAGTTCTAGGTGTCATTAGTAGTTATTCAGTTAAGGGAGATGTGAATTAGTGGTGGGTGTTGTGTCTGGGTGACTGTTGGGAGGTAGATGTGTTGTGGATATACTTTCAGAAGAAGTGTTTATCAATCATACCATTGTTAAAGATAAAAATAGTGTTTCAGTAGGAGTTTCTATCTCTCCAATTGGGGATTATAAATGTGTGGAAGCCTGGGATAATTTTTAAGTACCTCTTTCACTACTCCAAGAATGTTTTTTCATATGAAGAGTCCCGATGAAAACGTCTGGAAGAGGATTCTCACACAATGATCAAGTACATGGTCACCCTATTTATTATTTCTACATTCCTAGAGTTATAGAAGAAAGTATAAGTTATAAAGTGGACTATTTATCTAGGAGTTTATCCTTGAAAAAAATTCTATTATGGAATATCAAGGAGTAATTATCCTAGAAGTGGTTCATGGATGTTCAAGAAGTCAGGGTTCTGACCAGTGGGGAACCGATCATGAAATATCATTTCTCAGACTTCTAGGATAAGAAGCACTCAATTATCCATTAGAGGTTTTATATTTTAATGATAGTTTATTGGGGGAAATGTTCACTACTAGGTTCAATATATGACCACTTAGAAAATCCAATTTCAGATGGATGTTCAGACCCCTTTTCGATACCAGTGTCAGTTGCCTCCAAGTCAGTTTCAGTAGCAGGGAATCGCCAGTGCTTATTCAATAGTCGAGAGCAGATGGTGTTGGACTGGGGAGCCTTATGATATTATTTATTCATAGGTACATAGGATATATCATGGATGTGGAGTTAAATAGTCTAGAGTTATAAGAGTTGGGTTTGGTCAAATTCATGTGTTTTAGGTAACGGCGCCAGTAGGGTCATAGGTTTTGAAAGGCATCATTATTTTATCATTACTCTTGTTTGTGCCTTATTTGATTAGGGGACATCATACCCATTTTTTCTCCAAATTTTCTCCATACCATATGAGTAGATGTGAGGATATTTCTAGTACCCCTAGTGTAATCTTTGTCAGTTGGAGGTCGGGCTGTTTAATTTTATTTGTTCCGGGAATATATACTACTAATGTGGTAGAAGAATCCAATTGGAGATTTTTTCTTATTACAAAGACATTCATATGATTTTATCCTTATTATATAATATATATACTCTATATGATTATTCATGAATTATTTATAGTGGAGAGTTTTATTTTATGATTTAGATGGACAGTAAGTGTTATAGGTTGGCCAGCGTGATTATCAGATGGGTGGTAGGTAGGTGGAGTCACTTTTACCTCAATTAATGAAGATTTAGGAGGAACCTGTGGTAGAGGATTTTCCTGGGGTTTTGGATATATTCTTGGATGTTTTGTTGCATAAGGTTATGACACTAACCCCTCAATATGATTCTGAGTTCAGGATAGAGTTACAACTGAGGTCATCTCTGATTTTGATGGATCCATATCGAATGTCACTTCTGGATCTATGTGAGTTAATGTTTAAAATTTTAGAATTCATTGTATTTCATCCAACCTAGTGTGTATCATAAGGTTTCTCTAATGTTGTTATCCAAGAAGGTGAATGGTGGTCTGAAATTTTGAATAGAATACCAAAGGCTACATCTGGTAATGATCAAGCACTGTTACCCTCTTCCAAGAATTCATGATCTATTCAAGAAGTTGAGAGGAGATATTTGATTTTGGAAGGTAAAATAACTATTTGAATATCACTGGATGAGGGAAAAATATGAGGATATCCTAAAGACTTCCTTCATGTGAAGGTACGGGCACATTGAGTTTGTGTTCATGTATTTTGGTGTAATGAATGGGCCAAAAATGGTTATGGTGATTGTGAACTCTAAAATCAATGATGTTCTAGAATGATTCAGCATCTTGTTCATTGATGATATATTGATCTACTCAAAGTCATAAGATGTGAATAATGAGAATCTCATAGCTGTCTTACAAGTCCTTTGAAAGCTATCCAAGTGAATGTTTTGAATATGAAAGGTGTATTTCCTTGGGTATGTGTGGTCTCAAAAGGTTGTGTAAAGAGACCCGTTGAATATTGAAGTAGTTGATTCTCGAACAAAACCTAAGAATGTGGTATAGGTTCATATCTTCCTTAGTCTTAGAGGCTATTACCAAATGTTCACATCTGATTTATATTGAGTTAGATTCCCACTATTAGATTTGACTATGAAGATCCAATATTTTTTCAGACTGATCAGTTCCAGGAACCATTCGGTTTCCTAAAAGAGAGGTTGTCCAATGCTTCAATTCTTCTATTTCCAAAGGATTATGTGATGTTTGAGGTTTGTTTTAACACATATCATTTTGTATTGGAAGGCGTGTTGATGAATTAGATGTATTTTTCACTTATAGATCTTGTAAGTGACATCCCCATGAGCAAAACTATGTCACCCATGATCTAGAGTAAGAGAAACTTGTGTTTTACTTGAATTTTTGGAATTATTACCTCATAGATGAGAACTTAATGTTTTTAACAAACTACAAGGGCATGAAATATGTCTTTCCTCAATGATATTTGAATCTTATACAGTATATGTGGATGGATTTTATTCAGGATTATCATTTTTAGATCAATTACACCCTGGGTAAGGGGAATTTTATTGTCGATGTGCTGATTTAGAAGTCCCAAGGAGATGTAGTTCAAGATTCGGTCAATGTTTTAATGGGTATGTAAGAGCATATAGCGATGCATCTTGACAATGAAGAGACCAATTCCATGGTTTTATTTATCATATGACTATGGAATCATCCCGGATGTAGTAGTTGGAGGAATCTCGATGTGGATATATAGAGGTAAAGGTGATGTGTGATCATGTTGGCTATGGTGATGCTCTAGAGGGATGGTCAGAGGATGTTCAGAATAGGGTGTCATTTAAAGGGAGGTTGTTTGTCCCAATTTCAGAGCATGATATTGTTCTCTATGTGTTTCAAATCTCACTATTAGTAGTGAATCGAAGTGTAACCATGATGTATCATGGCTTCAGGTGTAGGTATTGGTAGTTTGGGATAAAATGGCCAGTGGAAGATTTTGTTGTGAATTGCATGCGTTTTAAGTAGGTGAAAGTGTAGAACCATGTTCCTAGAGGTTGTTTCATTCATTTTATGTTTTTGAGTGGGAATGGGATGACATCTAGATAGATTTGTTCACTGGGTTACCTCGGGCTTAGGGAGGTTGTGATGTAATTTGGGTGATAGTGGACCAACAAGTTAAGATGATTCATTTTCCAGAAACGAGTGAATCAAGTGTCTTGGATGTATTAGAATTTATGAATGTGGATTATGTGGTTATGCATCATATGGTACCAAGGACCATCATCTCTAATTGATATCCTCATTTAACTTCATTATTTTGGAGGGGATTTTAGTATTGTTTTGATTCCTAGTAGGGCCTTAGAATTTCTTTCCACCCCTAGACATATAGGAATACATAACAGACCCTCTACACGATGGAGGATATATTGCAAGCTTATGTCCCGTACTTTCATGGATCATGTCTAAGGTTGCTACCTCTGTTAAAGTTTTCATTCTACAAAAACAATCACTCATCTATTGGAATAGATTAATTTGGGGCATTTTATGGGTGTATATTTCATTATTCATTATGTTGGATGAATTTTGGGGAGTAATTAGTTCTTGGTCCTAATATAGTGAAAATTATTATTAAAAATATTTAATTCCTTCAAGAGAGGTTGAGTGAATCACAGGTCTGTCAAAGGTACAATGCATATCATAGTTATAGGCCCATAGAGTTTTTTTGGGGGCCATGTGTTCTTGAGGGTTTATCTTGGATGTAAGAATTAGTGTTTTAGTATAGGGATTAATATTTCTCCTTTGTTCATTGGTACTTTTGAGGTGTTTGGGAATATCAAAAAAGTTGTGCGTAGGTTGGCTCTTCAACCATAGCTATACAAGATCCATGATTTCTTCCACATGTCCAAGGTTTACAGTATCTTTATGATGATTCTCACATCATTGACTAGGGAGTGTTGGATATCAAGAGAAATGAAATGTTCATGGAGTAAATAGTAGATATAAAAAAATCATTGAGATAATGTGTTCCAAGGATAAATAATCCCCTTGGTTCATGTGTTGTGGAGGCATGGTGTCCTAGAGGAGCAAGAGATTTGGATGTGTTCCAAGTACCTAGAGTTGTTCTAAGATTTTATTTGGTTTCTTTTACATGATGGTGTGATGTTTGGATTTGATGTTTTATGAGATGTGTTTCTTCTTTGATGATGTGATGTGTGATAAATATTATAGCATATCAAGAGGGGGGAAACCTGATTCCCAATCAACAGAATTTATATTAGGAAATGTTTTAAATCCATTAAATTGATTTAGTGCTACCCAAATTGGATAATATATTGATGTGTAAAATGGAATTCCTTGATCCATTTTCTAGGTGAAAAGACATGTGTTAGATATGGAGGTTTTTATATTGGGATGTGTAGAAGTTGAGATGGTATTGTCTAAGGAGGTGGTCTATGGATAGTGATAGATAATATGATTTTTCTGCCTAATGATTATTGGTGATGAGATTGTATGGGTATTTTGGTTTGGTGTGTTTAATTGGTAATAATGTTTGAGGTATAATGGGAACTATGAGAGGTATGTTGTGGGATGTTTATTCAAAACCATTCCTCCCCTTTTAGGATTGGTTTTTATTCTTGATGATAATAATAATTTAAGATGTATCTAATGTGACGGTTTATGACTTCTCATCCCATTACATTGCAGTTTTGGTGGTCGGAGATGTTAAGAGGAGCCTAGAGGAGAGTTTGGTGACTATTGGAATTGCAGCCAAACTACAGTAGGAAAATCACAATGTGAAATTCAAAATTATTATGTGTGTTGGTGTTTTTTAGATTTTACGATCAGTAATTAATGGTTTTATGTGATAGTATATTTTTTCATGAAATGGAATTATTTATGTGAAAGAAGAATTTAAAACATATAATAATTCAATACGGGGAGGAATAAATTTCAGTTGAAATTTGAGATATTGGAAATCCAATACTTTTATGTGATTCAAAGATTTTATTTCATAAACATTATGGAATTCACAATGTGAAAATAGAATTCACGTTGTAAATCAGGCTAGTGGAAACTTATTTATAACACATGGTCTTAGATTATTTACTTCAATTGAATATATTTTCTATAAACGTTTTACAATTAATAGTTATTTTAAAGTATATCTCATCCCTAATACTTCTTAATTTGATCATTGATTTCTAGTAGTTTTTCATTGCAGATCAATGGTGAGTTCTCCAATTTGTTCACTTGTTTATTTCCATTATCTTTCATGGGATTCTTGGCGGCAATTTTGTTTTGGTTTGTGGTGTTTTTGGGATGCATTTTTTATAACCCCTTGGTTTGGTTTTCGTTGATCCAGAGTTTCTTAGTAAGATAGTGATTTTTAGGTTGTTTCTTCTACGCCCTATGGTGTGCAGTGAAATCAGAAAGATTATTTGAAGTAGGGGATCCTTGTTCTCACACTTTTTAAATTGACATGTGGGTGTTTCGTGGTTTTACCTTCCATTGGGTGGATAGCAAGGGTCATCTTATTAATATAATTAATCAAAAAATATAAAATTTATGCGGACAAAGATTAATCACACTCTTTACTACATTAAGGATACTATTGATGAGATTATGCATGCTTGATTCCAATACTAAAAACCATGGTTATTGGAAGTGGTTTTTGGGTTGTATAGGTTGTGTTATGAAACCCTTATTATGTTTTTTATCACACCCTGAATAAAATTATAAAGAATATATATTTGGTTAATGAAATAGGTTTTCCATGGAAAACTGGTTTTTGTGATAATGTCCATATTAATTAAAGAATTGAAATAATGAAATACCATGAATAATTTATGAAATATATGATGTGATGATTTATTTTTTGTTCTTCTATGTTTCATGTGTATTGGGTTTTTTGGGTAATAGTGGTGACTAAAAGGGTTGTGAGGTGTGTGGGTTTGTGTTGTGAAGGTGTTGGAATTGGATTATATGTAGGAAGTTTGGTAGTGGTTTCCTTATTCGGATATTGGGGTGTGGTGGTTGTGGTGTGGTGGTTTCATTGTGTTAGGTTTGTAATATGTGGTTCTTTAGATGGGTGATTTGTGTGATAAGTTTTCTATTTTTTTTATGGTGTTATAGAGATGGTTGGTATGTGATGGGGGAGCCATTGTATGGTGCAGTTGTGTCCATTTCCAGGGTTTATATGGAATAAATTTTAATGTTGAAATGAAATGTCCTATTTTGGTAAATGAACCAGGAATTAAATTAAATTTGATATGTGTAAATTAAAATAAATTAATTGAATAAATGAATAGTCTAGTTAAATGTGAAATAAATGAGTTAGTAAATTAGAGTTTATGAGAACCCAATAATTCAAGAAAGTGTTGAAATCGATAATTTAGATGGGCTCATGTGGATTGTGTGTTGGTTGGGTGATGTGTTTCAGTAAGTGCTGGTGGTGGTTGTGATTGTTAACATTTAGTACAATGGTGGTGTGGATGTACATTCTAGTGTAGTTGATTTGAACCCCAAGGTTGAGTATTGTTTTCTATCAATTTATCATGAATTTTTTATGTTATGTCTATATTTTCCCCACTCAAGTTGGATACCATACCAACACCCAATTTTTTGGGTTTTGGGTGCCTTCCCAATAATAAATTATGGTGTCTTTGCATATGAATGGGAACACCTACTTCCTCAATCTTCCTTTAGTAGTGACGATATGGGTTGGTATTGGGTATTACCTATCGGGGAGGTAACAGGAGTTTTGGGGTGATACATGATGTTTTGAGGCTATAATGAGATGTGTTATGAAGGCACAGTAATATTTCAGGGAGAAGAGAAGTGATGTGATGATATAAGATACTCGAATCAAATGGTAGAACATGAGAGATTCAGGTGGGTAGAGATGCATCCTGAACAATTTTAGAGATAGCCTGGGTTTCTTTAGGTAAGATGTGTTGTGATGTGATATGTATGGAAGGTATTAGATAACAGGGATTTCAAATTTCGATCATGATAGTGTAAAAATAATTGGGATGTAGAAGTAGGGTTCCTTGTTGTGTTTATGATACTATGTTACTATATTTGATGCATGATTTGGTGAGTGATCAATGGTGATGCTAGGATTGGTCTGCTGACCTATTTAGGTGCTTGTTGGTTATGTTGATCATTCACTGGAACATTAGTATGTTCTTTTCACATGGGAACTATATATATTGTGTATGATCCTACTAAGTATACTCATATATTCACCCAATGTATATAAACTATTTTTTAGGTTTTCTAGAGGACATTGAGGACCAAGATGGACATTATTAGCTTGAATTTTGGAGTTGTTTTTGAGTTTCTACTATAGGAATTTTCCATTAGGTACTTTAATTTGGAGAATTTTATTGTATCTATTGACATTATTCATGTATTGTGGGATATTGTTGTGTTTACTTTTATATTATTTACTATAATTTCATTTTGGTTGTTTATCCAATATCTCAATCCTATTTTATTCGAGGATAATGTCTTCCATGTGTGAGATTTTTATACCCTTTGTAATTGTCACCAACCCAGGGCTTATGGACGTGGGAATTTGGGGGGTTCATTATCTACTTCCTTCATTGCCATCCAAGAATGGGTATAATTGGAGGGATGGGTTCATGGTAGTAATTTAAATTAACATTATGTATGGAATAATACAATTAATATATATTTTATGCTATATGGATTTAGATTCGTGATTTGCTTAATCGATAATCTTATGTGGTTGGAATACTTGATGAGTAATGGTTGAAAATTCCTGAGGATATGATCATTTCATGGGGTTTCAGTTATAATGATGGAGGAATGGGGTATTGTTTTTGATTATGGTGGTGGAATGGTGTGATAATTATGATGGTGGTGGTGGTAGAGGGTTCCAATTATGATGATAATGTTTTTATGACATACCACATGTGATATAATTTGTAATGGTGTGGGATATCAGAATGGTTGGGATGAGTTAAGAGTAAAGTTTTATTTTTATACTTATTTATTTTTTGATTCAATCTTGATGGCTCAATGGTTGGATGTTATTTATATAACCAATTTTCAAGCGTGAGATGTAGTTTTTTGTTATGCACTATGAGTACATATTTTAAGTGGTATATTAGGTTGAGTTCTAAAGTACCAGGATTTTTATAATATGATCATTGATTAATTATATAAAAGTTTTCCCTTAATTCTGACTTATAAAGATGACAAAAAATATTAAAATATAATAATAAATAGTTCCATCTACACTTGGCTTAGAAGATTAAAATTTTAATATTGAAAAATAAAATTGAATGATATTAATTAATGAATAATAAATTAATTAATAAAGAAAAATTCTTGAATGAAATATGATGGCTTGAGAAAAAATTCATTTATAAGGGTTGTAGAGGCTTCCATACAAACACTTGGTTACATATTGGATGGTGATAATGATTAGATAGATATGTGGACTGATGTCAACACATGAATATGCGCCCTACATAAGACTATGTAGGTAGGGCTTAAGTCTAACTCACATCATGGATGAATTGATTTAGGAAAGTTATGGGAGCTCATTATTTGATGAATTGTGGTATGAGAGTGGTTCACCAGGGGGTAACTGGTTGTTTAGTACCAATTTCTATATATATATATATCTGTGTGTGTGTGTGTCTTTTTAGTATTATGGCTCAATTTATGTGCATTATTTGGTGAGTGGTCTATGGTGAAGATGATAAAAGTATAGTGAACCTTTTTAGGTGATTAATTAGTTTCATTTACATACTCAGTGAAATTTTCTAACACCCCAAGATTTTATGAAAAAAATTAAACAAATTTAATTTCATTGATAGCTTGTATTACATGCAACACTGAGTTTTAACGAATCCCAATATACAATTATTTAAACCTGTCTCATATAAACTGGACATTAAATTTGGTGGTGTGAATATGAATAACCAAAATTTTAAAATTAATTATAATTGATTAAAATAAATAAAATATATTTTTTTAAAACTTAATTTTTAGTATAGCATTTATAAGCTTCAAAATTTTATTTTTATAAAAACAATTATTTATTTTTGTGAAAAAATATTAAAAAAAATTCCCCATTTTAAAAAATTTATTGAAAAAATAAACTTAATTTTTTAAATCCACATTACAAAATAATATTTTAGTGAATTTTTCAAAATTTTATCAAAAGATTAAATTTTTTATGAATATAAAATGATTTTAATTGAAAACAACATTTTTTAAAATTATTTACAAGATAAATTTTATTTAAAGATATTTTAATAGTAAAATTTGTCTAATTATATATTTATTAATCCAATATAGTTCATTGGGATCAATTTCATATTGAATTTTTATATTAAAACATTTTATACTTTTGAATGTTTTATCTTTGGAAAACTGTTTTTTAATCATGTATACAGGTAAAATTTTAAGTTAAATAATTCAAATTATATGAAATGAATGTATAAAAATGGATTCCATATTTTCAATCAGAATATTTTATATAATATAATAATTCTAACTAGATTTTTTCATTATGAATAGTAAAAACATTAAAAAAATTAAAATCATGGTTAAGGTCAAAATTTGTTTACCTAGGGGTTAAACTGAAAATATAAGGGTTAAAATAACCTAAAAATTTATACAATTACTATTTTAAAGGGGTATTTTGAACTTAACACATCTAATTTTCTATAATGGTCCATTGTTTATAATTTTTTCTTGTGAAAAATGTGGGTATAACCTTTTATTTTCAAAACATCCAAGTGTGTCCTCTCCCACACTTATAAATGCCCACCCCTCTCCTCTCTTCTCTACACTTACAAAACCTTTTTTTCAATACCTATCTTAATAAAATAATTACTTACATACCAATATCTTATAGTACTTATTTTTATTATGAAACCCTCCTGATAAGGCTTTTGGTATAAACCTAAAGAGGTTCTCCAAATAAGAGGTAAAATTACTAGCCTTGCATTTTTGTTACATTTATTCTTCAACCTCATTAAAATATTAATAAACTATAATGATATAATAACACCATTATTTACCATATACTTAAATTTTATTATGGAAATGGAATAACCAATATACCCCTCCTCTTCCATCAAATGGAAAATGAAACCATTGATCGTGTGTACGAAGGACTCCCGTCTCACGAGTCGATGTAATTCATTTTCTATCACCACCTCTCACAGCTAGAAATAACTAAAAATTGAATTTTTATATATGATATTTATGAAATTATTATACATAGTTAGTTATAATATCATATATACCTTATTACCTTCCAATCTTTTGGAAAACTATAACGCCATTCGTGGTTATGTGTGGACTACCACCTCCAAGAAGTGATATGAATTTGCTTTCATTTTATTTTAACATGGATAGTAAAAATGATGTAATTTATTAATTTAAACGATATATATGACATAATAATAATTATGTAAATGTGATTTAATATTTACTTTTCATTCATTCCATCGGTTGTGAAAATTAATCAACATTCATGCGTACGTACGACCAACCATCTTCATTAATCATGTAAGTCATTTTCTATCTATAAATTTTATAGATTACAATAAATAAATATATAATAAATATATATAATATTTATAAAAATTTTAAAATCCTAGATATGATATATAAATGATCAAATTACAAGTACTAAAACTACTAATCTAAAATGTACAAAAAAACAGAGTACTTATCTCCTAAAACATTGATTTTAACCAAGAATGGTTAAAAATGGGTGATAAAAGGTTATTAATAAATAATATATGGTATGATACATATTATTATGGTTATTTAATATTTTTATAATAAATATATATTTATTATCTATGAGTTTCAAATGTGTATGATGGATGTTGATACGTAAGGTAAGGGATTTATATTCTCTTTTATTTTTAGGAGACATATATCATATTCACTACTAATTTATTTTTTGTGGTGTATATAATATCACTTTAACATGTTATATCATTAATATAATTAATTTCATGACATTTAAAGTTTTATATGATGTTATTATTTAATTTTTCTTATGATACAAAAGTTTACAAAGTTGTAAGGGTATTTTTGTCTCACTTTTATTTCTAGGGGACAAATATCATATTCACCACTTGTTTATTTGTGTAGAGTATATACATCCAATGAATTTTTATTATGATTATTTTATTTAAAATTATAGGATATATATATCCATATAAGGTTCTTTTTTTATGTGTCTTATGATTCAAACATTACCAATGTGATAAAGGTTTTATGTTATAGTCTCATTGTTTTTTGGGGTTGTGTATGACTATGCTTCTGATGATGAAATATTTTGATCTACCTCTCATGAAACTCATGTATTTTCTTCTCCTCATGTTATTTCTAGATAATAAATATTTCCAATAATTTTACACCCTTTATTCATTAAATATTATTAAACAAATTGTCAAACCCAAACATTATTTCTCTCTTCAGTTGAAAATCCTTTTTCTTCCAAGCCCATGTCTTCTAAAAATGTTTCATAGAAATTTTTAATGTTATCCAAGTAATATTTAATTAAATATTTACACATGTTTTACTTTTCTTAAATGGTTTAAAATTAATATTTGTATTATTTTCCAAACAATTCCCTTTTTATTTTATAAAAAAATTGAAAGGAATCCTCATTTTAAAAAATACGACATTTACGGTATTTAACACCACCATGACTGCTGAATTATTTAAAGTCTCATTAAAATTTTACAAGTTTATTTTAAAAAAATTATTTATTTAATATTTGTGAAGTTTTTAGATTTTAATGTATTTCATTCAAAGTGGAAAGTATATTTTCCTTAAAAAATGATCCAAGTGATCGTTCAGAATCATTTTCCATCTAAGATGAAATCCATTGATATTGCATATGCTTTAATGGGGATATGATCTGATGATACCATCCTTTTTATTTATCTGGTTGATTTATTATAATGATTATGATGAATATATTTTCAAGAAACTCATTCTTTTTCCAGGGGTTTTTCAATGATGTTATAATAAAATGTTTATGAAACACATTTATTTTCCCTGGGTTATTCTTTGATGAAATGTTTGTGAAACCCACTTTATTTCATGGGTACGGATATGATGAATTTTTTATGATATCTTAGAACACATATTTATATATTTCATTATTTGATTATGGTTATTTTATAACCAAGTATGGTAGTAACATTATAACCAAGGACGGTGGTTATGTTATAACTAAGGATGGTGGTTATGTTATAACCAAGGATGGAAATCACATTATAACTAGGGATAGGTGGGGCCTATATCTATATCCAATGAATTGGGTAATGATTTATAACTCATGATATAAATATGTTATGTATGAAAATAATTTCATGTTAACATTTTTATTCCATGATATGGATTACATGTCCATAAGGTTATGCAAGGAACTTGTTTCATGTCCTTAACTTAATGAGTGAACCTGTTTCTATTTATAAATGTTCACAATGTTATAAATTTATGTGTAAAAAAATATCATATGTAGATGTTATGTTCTAATTTATCATTTTATTTTATTCCTTTATGATTCATTTCTAATGAACTTACAATATTTATTATATGACTAATGCTTATGATCTAGGATATGAAGGGTATGGTTTCAAAATATTATTCTTATATATTCAAAGCCTTATGCTCATGTTATATTGATATCTCTCATGGTTACCCTTAATAATCATCTAATCTCACCAATTCTTAAGTTTCTTTTCCACAGGTTATGAAGAATGATTTTACGTAGGGTATGTATTTGAAGTCTACTAGGTGGGAAGATCAATATGTGAGATGTATAATATATCTCATGAAATAAGAATATTGTGTATCTATTATCTAAATAAATTAAACCTTTTTAGAACTTGGGTGTGAATTTTTAAAATTTACTGAATATTCATTTAAAATTTATGAATTAAAACCACGTTCAATATTGTTTATATTAGAGAAAAGGTTTAGTTAACCTTTGGAAACTAGGATGATAAGTCTTTTGTGAGAACCCTTAAGAAAATCCTATATATTAGAAAATTTTCAAGTTAGTGTAAAGAAAGAAGTCTGGTTTTCTAGGAAATTGATTACTTTTCTAGATACTACATATGGATGTGAATTTGGTATAGATTTAACTTGGGGAAATAAACCCTTAAAGGTAGAATTGAGCTAGACTTGATCATCACATGGTTATTGACAATGGGCCCTGTTGCACACCTAGTCCGAAACTCCCAGAGGATATTTTTAGATTAATTCACATTTTATTTATGAATAATTATGAAGGATACGAATTGAATATAACAATGGATTACATAGGTAAAAATTAAGGTGTAATATATTGAAAAGAATTTGTTATTATTTATGCATCCTATAAATTATTTTTCATGATTATGTGGTTCTGCTATGAATATTATTTCTCACACTATGATTTTTTGTTTTAGTCAATGGATGGAACCTAAAGGAATATAGTTAATCTTTAATGTGATAGATGATGAAATGATTTTCCTCCTACGATACAAAATTTCATCGGATATGGAATGCAAAATATTGTTGATATGCTCGCACAACATTATCAAGATATGAATCACATTGATCATCCAAACAACAGAAGGATGGATAAATGTTTTGATGAGTTCTCTATGAGGCAATGTCACCTTATTTTATTGGGTCAATTGATCCACTAATCATTGATCAATGGATTGGTACCACGGAAAAGAAATTTTCATTACTTCAATGTTTAGAACATGATAAAGTTATTCTTCTCATTTATTGTTTGGTAGGAAAAGTATATCAATTATGGAATCTAATTAAAAATATGATGCAAGAGGAATAAATTTCATCTATGGAATGGGATGAGATTAAGAGAATATTTTTTAGTAATTAATTCCTTTGTATTCTAGACTCAAGGATTGAGAAGGAATTTATTAAAATCAAGTACAAGGATGATGAATTTATTACTATTTATAAACATACCTTTTTAAGACTTTCAAGGTATGATTCTCGTATAATCATTATCCAAGAAAGAAAAATTGATCGATTCATTAGTGTATTAAAACCAAGCCCCAGAAAGGAATTATCTATAATATATTTCAGTTCCTATAAGGAAATTTTTTGATATGCACTCAAGGTGGAAATGTAAATTGGAGATTCCCATCATACTTATTTTTTTCAAAAGAAAAGAAAGATTGAGTATCAATAGAACTTGAATAAATCACATGGTGTAAAGCAATTATAGTCCCCTATATGAAATAAATGTGGGAAAATCATAATGGGAATTGATTGAGTGGATATGGGAAGTGATTTAAATTTTGGAAAGCTCTTAATAGTACTAGTGACTGTTAAAAGGTACAGAAAAATCTAGTTAACATAATGGAGGAATGGAAATATCCAACTAATACCACACACAAGATCTAATGCTTCAAATATTTGGACTATGGGAATTATGAAAACTAGTACTAAAATTTAATGGTTATTGATGATGATAGATTTCAAAAACATCTTAAGCTGACAGATTTAGGGAAATCCCTAGCGATCACTATTTCTAATGATTGGAATGATAATGATATGGTGAAAGGTATACTTATCATCCACTCCAGAACTTCTAATATCTTCTTTTATTCTTAGTCAACCTAATATTTTATATCTGAATAATTTTTAAGGGTATCAAAATTCCACTCCATTGATTATATGTTTAATTATTAGTGAAAACCCCAAATGTTATGACGATCATATAACAAGTTTGTTATTCTTCTCTAGTTGAATATTGTGGGAATGTGCTTCATGGAAATCTTATTATTCTCCCTCTGGCTGAATTTTTTGTTATCTTAGGCATGTTTGGGATTTATCTACATAAATCCCACACCAAATTGGGAGGAAGGGAAGTCATGTTTGATATTCCAAACCAACCTATGATATTCTATTAGTGAGACAATATATATGAACTTCCATTGGAAACCATATCCATTTTATGGGTTTTGATTCATATTAAAAAGTGAAGTTTATCAAGGATGGTTGGGGAAAAATCAAAATTAATGATATGAATATTTTTCAGGAGTTTCTGAATATATTTTCTGAATATTTTCCTAGTCTCCCACAAGATCCTAAACTTGATTTTTCATTAGAACACATACATGGTGCCACATTTATTTCAAAGTCTCCCTATAAAATGGACCTAGTTGAGTTACATGAATTAAAGAAGAAACTCTAGGAGAATATTGAAAAGGGATTCATTCAACCAAGAATGTAACCTTGGGGTTCACCTATTTTATTTCTTAAGAAGAAATATGGATTGATTAGACTAAATAGTGATTCCCATGAACTGAACAACATCACAATCAAGAACAAGTTTCCTCTGCCCCATATTGATGACTTTTTTATCAAATACATAGAGATCAATACTTTTCCAAGATTGACCATTATTCTAGTTATCATAAATTGAGATTAAATAAAGATTATGTAATCAAGATATAATTTTATACAAGTTATGGAAACTTAGAGTATATAGTGATGCAGTTTGGTCTTTCAAATTCCCCATCTATCTTTATGGGTTTAATGAATATAGTCTTTAGACAAAACCATAATCAATTCATGGTAGTCCTTATAAAAGATATTTTTATACATTAAAAGTATAAGTATGATCATGAAGATAACTTGAGGACTATAATAAAGACCCTAAGGAAATATAAAATGTATGAAAAAATTATAGAGTGTGAATTTTGTCTATAAAATATTTCATTTTTTGGTCATATAATCTCAAGAGAGGGTATATTGGTGGATCCATCGAAGAAAGAGGTCATTACAAATTGGACCAGACCAACCACAGTGATATAGATCCATTATTTTATTAGTTTGGAAGAATATTATCAATTATTTCTGGAAACTTTATCATGGTTTTTCTTTCCACTTACCAAATTAACTTAGAAGGGAGCCGAGTTTCTTTATAGGGATGAATGTGAAGAAAATTTCAAGAAACAAAAGAGAAGGTTAATTATCACAACAATACATACATTACCCTATAGTGGAGAAGGGTTTATAATCTATAGTGATGCATCAAAAAAAGGATTAGGATGAGTTCTCCTGAAAAATGATATTTTGATAGCTTATACCTCACAAAAATTGATGGCTCATGAGAAAAATTACCAAATGTATGATTTGGAGTTATCTGTGGTAATTATTTCATTAAAAATAGAGGCACTATATTTATGAATAATGTTGTGATATATATATATATATGGATCATAATAATTTAAATTATATATTCACACATAAATAGTTAAACATGTTCTAAAGAATATGGTTGAAGGCAATTAAATATTATGACAGCTCATTATATTACCACCTTGGGAAAGTAAACTAGGTGGACAATGCTTTGAGTTAAAAGGATAATACTAGATTTTCTATTATAGGATCACAAAAAATACAATATTTATGGATATTCAAAGGATGGGTTTTGAAATATTTAACCAATGGGAGAAATCTTATCTTTTTCAAAAATGTTTTCAACCATTTATCCATGTAAAGATTAAAGAGGCGTAGAAGGAAGATGTAGAGCTATAAAAGAAGGTGTGAAAAGTTCAATAGTTTAACCTTGATTGTGATGGAATGATAAGGTTCAAGAACTATGTGCATGTTCCATCCATACCATATTTGAATAAGTAACTGTTAGAAGAGTCTTGCAATTCTTCATTCTTTATTCATCCTTGATGTACAAAGATGTATAGATATTTGAAAAGTATTTCTTGTAGGATGGAATAAAGAAATATATCTTAGCTGATTTTATATCATTTATTGTTATGTTGGTAAGTTAAATCTAGGATATATAATTCTAATGGTATGTTACAACCATTACCCATACACGAAAGGAAATGGGAAAAGTAACATGGATATTTCTACTGGAATCCCAAAAACATCTAAAGGGAATAATGTTATATGGGTTGTAGTATACAATATCATCAGACTTAATTGATATTAGAGAAAATTTATCTCTGTATCAACAATATGACATATACAATAAGTAAGTTTTAAGGATTCATGGAGTACCACATTCTATTTTATCGAGTCTGGATATGAGGTTTACCTTGAAGTTATCATGATGTTTTCAAAAAGCTCTTGATATAGAGTTGAGTTTAAAAATTTTGGATCATCCTTAGATATATGGTTATTATAATGTAAAAATTAAAACCCAAGAGGGTATTTTGAGATCTTTCTAGATGTATTTAAATGGTTGTTGGGATCAAAATCTTCTTCTAGTTGAATTTTCAAACATAATAACTTTCATTCAACCATTCAAATGGCTACATATGAATCAATATGTGGAAATAAATATAAAAATAAAACATATTGGGATGAAGTGAAATAAATAAAAATATTTATAACTAATATATCCAAAGAAATGGAAGATAAGGTTTGATTCATTTATCAACACATAACGGTGAAAGATAGTCGGTAAAACAATTATGCTAATAATCATCGGCGTAGCCTGTAATGTATTGTTTATGATAAGGTGTTTGTAAGAATCTCACCATGGAATAAATTAATTATTTTTTGAAAGTATTTAAAAAATATATCTAGTTATATTGGTCCCTTTTAAATTTTTTATCATACTTGGATGTTATCTTATTGATTGGTGCCTCCACCGAACATCTCTCAGGTTCATAATGTGTTTCATGTGTCTCTCTTAAGGAAGAACATACCTGATCCTTAACATGCACTAAAATTGAAGGAGAAAATGTTATAACATGTTTTTTATTATGATGAAAAAATAATGGAGATTTTGAATCATACAGAGAAAGTTCTATAAAACATGACCATACACTTGGTAAAAGTGTTTTGGCTAAACCACCATCTTATAGAAGTTATGTGGAAACCTGAGGATGTAATATGGAATAAGTAAAATTAATTATTTGTACCGAAGTGATATAATTTCAGTGGTGAAAATTATTTTAAGTTTTTTATAATGTAACACACTAAAATTTTATAAAAAATAATCAAATTAATTTAATTTCTCTGATATATTGCGTTACACACAACACTGAGTTATAAAAATCCATAATATACAATTATTTAATCATGAACATTATAACCTATCCATTAAAATTAGAGATATAAATATTAATAACCAAGTTTTTAAAATTAATTAAAATGGTTGTATAAGAAATTAATCATATTGACAAAATAATACTTAATTTTTAGTAAAGCATTTATATTCTTCAAAAAAATCCCTTTTATCAAAAAAAATTACTACTTTTGTGAAAAAATAATAAAATTAGTTTTTCAAAAATTAAAATATATATATTCTAAAATAATATTCAATTTTTAAATCCAAAGGTAAAAATTATCTTTGAGTGAATTTTTGAGAATTTTTTTCAAAGATTAATATTTTTGATGAATTACAAGAAAAAATGCCATTTAGTTTAAATAATTTCCAAGATCCAAAATATTTTATAATGATTTTAAGAGTAATATTATTCCAATAATATATTTTTTAATCCAATTTAGTTAATTTTAGTCAATTTAATATATAATTTTGATATTATAAATTGTTATACTTTTAATAGTTTTTTTCTTTGGAAAACCATTTTGTCATCAAAAAAATACAAAGATAAGAGTTAAAATAACATAAAACATTATCCAAATTTTATTTTATGACTATATTTGGACCTTATAACATCTAATATTTTATATTTATTCATTTTTAAGCCTTGTGTCATGTGAAAAATGTGGGTATAACATTTTCTTTTCAAAAATTAAAAGTGTATCCTCTCCACCACTTATAAAAGGCCACCTCCTCTGTTCTCATATCCACACTTAAAAAACATTTTGTTAGAACAATACCTAACAAAATACCTTCCTTAATTACCTCCTCATATTCTAAATTACTTAACATGATTAGGAATCCCTCTTAAGAAGGAATTAGAAATAAACCTAAAGAGGTTCTCTTAAGAATAGGTAAAATTATTAACTTTGCATTTTTGTTTTATTTATTCTTCCACCTTCATTAAATGTTCATAAAATATGCTAATATGTATGACTATAATATAATGAAATGTTATTATGTTCATGGTATAACCTATATCTATCTCTTATTCCATCAAATGTAAAATGAAGCCATCGATTGTGTGTACAGTGGACAATTGCCTCCCAAATCGATGTTATTTATTCTCCATCATCACCTCTCTGGGATGGAAATAATGATGGATTCAATGTTTATATATTATATTTATGACATTACTATACTTAGGGAAATATAATATCATTTATACCATTTTACCTTCCAAAATTCTATAAAATGATAATGTCTATCTTACGTACCAATGGACTACCGCTTCCATGAAGTGATTTAAAACGTTTTCATTATATTTTTTCACGGATGATAAAAAGGTTCTATTAAATTAATATAAATGATATATATTACATAATATTGATTCTAAAAATTTGAATTAATATTTAATATTCTTTCATTCTATCCGTCATGAAAATGGAAACAACATTCATGTGTATGTACAGCCTACCGTCTCCATAAACGGTGTAATTCATTTACTATATCTAACTTTTATGGATTAAAATAATGAAATATATAATTAATATATATAATATTTATATTATGGTTAGAAATATAGATATTATGGAACTATGATCAAAGTATATGGACTGGATCTGTAACATCAAATGTTTTGGACTGGGTTAAAAATTCCACAAGAGTTTGAACTTTTCATTTGGCGTACAGGCCATATCCTAAAATAAGATTTTGAACATAATTCTTGGAGTTGTAATGATTAAATTAGTTTTTAATATAGGTATCAAGTTATATAAGTGTCTCAAAAAAATTTATATTTTTAGGGATTGTAACATTTTAAAACCTCATTTTCTGGAGAGAGAGAGAGAGCCTTAGGCACACGGTTAATGATAACTATATGGAAAAAAACCATGAAGCCTGTTATGATAAGGGACATGGTTAGTTTTACTATGAACTTTGTCCTATATAACCAGGAAAAAACTCTATAATGAATTAAATTTTAATCACATTAATGGAGTATGATTTGCCTAACAGTGTTCCAAACCGTGTGAGAGGGTGGAGCACTTAGACAGTAGCTCTGTATGGGTTGCGCATGGTTTGGAAAATTATGTTCCTAGCCTAAATGGATATGTCCACTTAACCATTATATGTGCATGGTTAGGTGCATAGTTTTGAAAACCATGCAAAAGAACAATGTTCCCCTTTAAAATGGGTTAATTTATGATTTTTCCCCTACCACCGTTAATTTATTTTCCTTCCTTTTACCCTTCTTTTCTCACAAACTATATCCTCACTTGTGCTCCCTCTTCCACTACCCCTAAGCTTCAATTGTTCTTCTTCTTTTGGGATTCAATTCAAGCATCTTCATGTGTTTTGGAATCATATTGGTTAGTCATCAATTCCCCTTCACTTATTCCTTTGTTTATCTTGTTGTATCAGATGTTATCTCCATACGAGCTCATTTTCCCTATTTTGGGAGAATTTTTTCTGATCTTTTGATTTCAATCATTCTAGCCTGAATAAAATCCTGTTGACGGACAAGTGGATAATCCTAGGAATTTGGTTGGTGGTTTATATACTTTTTCTCTCAAAATACACATTATTTATAAAATGCGTTATTGTGCCACATGGAAGATTTTCCGCCCTACTAATTTATGAAACACTATAAATTAAATGCATAGACTTTACACTTTATGTTATATAAACTACCATGATAGGGTTTGAGGTTCAAACCTCAACTTGGTCCACCCCTTTGGGTGTTCCCTATAATCTTCCTTGTTATTTGTTAGTTATATTCAACCAAAATACTACTTAGAAATGTCTGATTTGATTCCTAAGAAAATTAAAATGATTAAATGTTATAAAACCTGTCATTTAATTATAATAATGAATATCAAATCACATGGATTTTTATCACTTTTGAGTGAGATGAAAAATTAAATGGTTTTATTTTATAAATTTGTGGATACTTTCTTGCCTCTTGATAATGGAATCTAAAATTGAATTTAATGAATTTTTAAATTATTGAATAACTCTAACTAACCTCAATATCATTTATAAAATAAATTATAAATGGATTAAATGAAATCAAATGGTGAATTGTCATGGTTTTTTCTATAGATTGTTGTTATTTATTAAATGAAATGTGCCTTAGGATTTTGGACGTTTTTCTTATTAAATGAGTAGTCAGACCTGAGCCACACATGGATTCTCTAAGTAATTCCATCAGCACTCCGAAGACAACACCCCAATTAATTGTCTAGACTATTGAGTGTGATACCAAAATTGGGTTTGGTTAATATCTTATCTATATGTGAATGCCTCATCATGGTACCGATAATTCACATACATATTTATAAAATTCGATTAACTTAGATTTTTTATAATTACTCAGGTATTTATAGAATGATACATTTTCAAATATATTAATATTTATGAAAAAGATATTAATTTTATGTTCAAGATAACACTTTGTCTGATAGTGTAAATAACACGCAATAATGGGTTTCTTGGAAATCTTTCGTTGCACACAACTTTGGGTTATACCAAAAAAATAATATATTATTATTATTATATCAAATGATAGTTAAATCCTAGCTGTTCTATAGGTGTGAATGAACAGAACTAACTACAATATGTTTATTAAATGTCTGTACACTTATCTAATAAATTTTATAGGCTTAAAATAAGAATGAATTGGATTTTAATCATTAAAAACTCTAATATTTTTAAAAGGTCATTTTACTGCATTTTAATGGAAAGCCCTTTTTAAACCTTTTTTTTGTCACTTTTATATATTCTAATTGAAAAAATAATATTTTTATTTAGAATTGGGACATAAAAATTTACATTGAATGAAATTTTGGTATTTTTCTGATAAAGTTCATTATTTAATGAATAATGAAAATACTAAATTTTAATTCAAAACTTCTTTTTAATATAATTTTTTATATAATTAGATTGTACATTTAATTGGATTTAAAGTTTAATTGGATTATATTTTTATCATTTAATCCAATTATGTTCATTTTAATTAATTTCACTTTGAAATTGGAGATAAATGCATTTTAATATTTTGGTATTTTTTACTTCTTAAAAACACGCTTTTTGGTGTTGAAACGGGAATAAATTTTTAATTAATTTCTGAATCCTATATATTTTGAATTTAGAAAAATGGATTCCATATTTCTAATTAGTAGGTTCAAATTATGTAAATAATTAACTTTTATTTTTAGAAATTATGAATAGTAACTTCTGTAAATATTTTATTTACCATGGTTAAAGGGTAAATCTAGTAAATAAGGGTAAAAAATAAAATTATAATAATATTAAATTACCCTAATACATATCCTAACCCTATTGGATGAGATATGTTTTACCATGGGAATCCTTGGGTCGATTTTAGGACCCCATGAAACCACTTGTGTGTCGAAATAACATTTTATTACTATTAATTTAAAGTTAAGGAAAATATAATCTAAACATATATCTTTTAGTAAAAAAAGTTAATATGTGGTTATTTAAGCGATATCTTCGACTATAAATACTCATTGGAAATATAAAACTATTTCCTATGTAATGATATTTTATTTATAATTATTATATATTAAATAAATAAATTTCATTATAACATAATGATGATGTAGTGATTGTTCCATTAATAAAGGATTCAAATAAATGATATTATAAATTTTCAAATAAATGTAATTTGGTTTTTTTATGTCATCCAAAAATAATTTAGATGATAGTTACAATTTATATTTTTATTAATAATGTTTTTTCTATGTAATAAAGTTTTATTGGATTTTTAAAAAAGTCATGATATGAATAGTGTCAAAATTGACATAATTCATATTTTAAAATATAAAAAATTTTATTAAATATTACAAATTTCATAAAATCTAAGATTCGGCCAAAAAGTTATCATAAGGTAAAAAATTTATTATTGACTCTTTAATTAGATATTTTTCATATTTGGTAACTATTTTTATTCTCAAGGTGTTAAATGCTTGATAAAACGGTAAGAGTAAAAATGGGTTAAATAAAAAATATAAGGATTAAAAAATATCCAAAACCGATTTAATTCTTATTGGATGATTTTATTTCAAATTATATTCATCTTATATTAGGAAGAACTTAATTTTTATTTATATTTAATTGATATAGAATTTATAATAAAATAGTATTTTAAGATATTCATTAAGTGCCCCTCCTCCCTTTTATAAAAGGCCACCAACTCTAACCCCTAATCACACCTCTCAAACCCCCTTGGATCATTCAACCTTTCCCAAATATGCTACCATAATCACTATATTCCTTATAGAATCCTTAACTTGTGAATAAGTCAATTTAGGAAGTCCTTTTAGCTTAAATCAAAAGGAGTTACCTGATTTAAGGTAATGTCTTCTCTCAAGCTTCTTCTATTTATTTTCCTTCTCCAACCCACTAAACTCACTTTATTCGATTATTTTATAAAAAATCAGTATCGTAAATATACTAGGATGTTGTTATGATAAGTATTTGAACTAAAATTCCACAAACCTTCATCAAATGGATACAAACATATTATTTTTTGTGGACGAAGAACTATTGTCTCACAAAACAATGATTGTTCAATTATCTTCTACCGCCTCTCATGGTCGCCATTATGATGGCACTGAAATTACATATGATATATATGATATTTATTTTATATCTATTATTATTTAATTATCTTTTATAAAATTCCTTTATTCTTTTCATGTTGTATAAATATGATAATTTCATTTGAGTAAGTGCGGACTACCGACCCCTCAAAGTGATATGACTCGTTCATGCTATACATGGAACGTATAAATGATGGAATTAATGAAATTTTGTAACATATATAACAAATATATTATAAAGTAATTATAATATACCTATGTATCATTTAGTTTTAATTCCTTTAAAAATGAAAAATAAATAAAATTAGCGTTTATGTGTACGTACGGCTTATCGTCTCCATGGATAGTGCATTTCATTTTCATATATTCAAATATTTTGGAATATTATAAAATACATATATAATAGATGAAAATAAATATATATCAGATATATATAATATTTAAATCATTAATACAATTCTGTATATAATGGAATTTTGACCAAATGGATAATTTGTAATTATCACAAGTTCATTTTTGACTCAAGTGCCGAACATCGACAAAAAGACCGATATAAACTTGAATAATTATATGATTGTTATAGCAAGGTAATAAGTGATATAAAAGGAATAATAAAATTGAAAAAGGTTCTTAATAAAGTATAATTAACTTAATTTTATTATTCAGATAGATAAAGAATGAACAAGACAAGTCGGACACAAGGTAAAGGAACCTTTCACCCTCCTCTTTTAGTCAAAGGATTCTTTTATGTTATGCCTTTTAATTTCCATTTTATTATGTTTGGATATGTTCTTATATATCCATATTTTTGTAAATTTTATGTCAAATTTATGAGAGACCCTTCCCTTTCTCATCTACTCATTTTCTGAATTTTTAAGTGATGTTGTTTGTCTGCCGAATTTTTGGAAGGGAATTTCTAAACTCAATTTCCTCTCATTGGATTTTACGCATACTTTGTTGATTATATTATTCTGAGATTATGTGGGTAATAACTATTTATTTATTAATGTTATAATTTACACTTCTCTTTTTGTGGATATACTTTTTCTACACATAATCGACCCATTGATAAATTCTAATGTCATTTATACGATTTTTCAAAGGGATTTCATCTCAATTTACATTCCATTGAGACTTATTTTTTGTTATGCACCAATTAAAATTCATATGGTCTATATACTACCCTTTGACATATGATATCATTAATTCCCTTATTTTAATGATATTATAAGTTTTGTTTAATATTATTATTAAATTACTTTTATTCAAGTATTTTCTCAAGTGGAAAAGGAGTATTTAACTAAAACATAATTTTAAATGTTTTAAAGATTTGTCTTTATCATTAATGTGCATGTTTTAAAATGGTTATAAGGATTTATTTATATGGACATTAATGTTTTAAAATGTTAATTTATTTCAAAAATTTCAAAGTGGTATGGGACACTTCGATTCAAATATCTCTTTATTAATTGTTTTAAATGAATTTTGAAATAGATCGAATTATGTCAATATCTTGAACTGATATCTTGTGATTCCAATATGGAAATTTTATCTTTCCTTTATTCTTGTTTTATGTGATATGATTATGTAACGATACTTGGAAATTTTAAAGGTGGTTATGTGATAAACCAAATATGGGTGGCTCGGTGATAGACCTAGGGTGGGTGAGCCCGTGATAGCTCTTCAATGCATTGGGTAATGTGAGGGAGGTAGACATTAATGTTTCTAATAAGATATTTAGGGAATATATTGTGTTGGGTATTCCAAAAGTAACTCCCTATGTATCTGTTAATGATAAAATGTAAGTTTGATATGGATGACAAAATTTACCTTTATGATTTATGACTTCTGTGTGTAATTCATAAATAATATGATTTTGTGAGGTATGTTTAAGAGCTTCTGTTTTATGATTGAAAAGTATCATTTTATTGATTTGTATGTATTGATCGATGAATTTTTTCTTTCCTTGTTTTATATCCCTTACTGTTCTTTTTATTTTCATCCCATGTTTTTGAAAAAAATTTAATAGGGTATTAAGAAGGTTAAGGGAATCGAAGAATTCAAGATGATTTATATCAAGAAAATAATTATGGTTTAATTTAAGGAGTTTTATTATTGTGAAAAAATTGGATATAGTAAAAGTGTCTACTTTGTAATCTTTTGAGATGTAACGTAATAGTTACGACCTAATTCTCTAAAACTCTAAACCAGAAAAGATCCTGAATGTAAATTATTTACTTAACTCAAGATTATGTAAGGTTTAAGGCTGGGGCATTATAGTTGGTATCATAGGTCGGTTTAGATAACATTAGAAGTCAGGGTGTTATCTGGGTGTAGGTAAAGGATCCAATATAACCTAGAGGGTTATTATCATATGTAAACTTTTGGAGGGTTAATTTTAAATAGGTTGTTTCAGTAAATACCTAAACAATAGAGATATAAGGAGGTTAATGTATTAGAGTAATATAAAAGATTTTATGTTATCTTTACCCTGTAGAGGATTATTTTTTTAATAATAATTTGTTTCATGTTTAAGTGGTGATTATTTTAATCATATTAATGATCATTTGTCAAGATGGAAGGAAATATATCTTGCACAACCTTCTTATCCCTACACTATGACTTGACCATCACTATTATGTCAAAATCATGTTCAAATGATTTTTACAGCTTCTTGAGTATTCAAACCACCTGGAAGAAATTATTTGAGTTATCCAACACCTACTCAATTATAAAACAATTTTATGGGTTATGGTATCATTTTCATATGATTTAAAGATCTCAACTTATCCAACTCTATAGAAAAGTGAAATTATAGAAGTTGAGAGAACATTTACTTTTTTAAAGTATGACAAAATGCTGAAAGATAAAGGGAACATCCTGAAGATCATGATATCTAGATTCAATGTTTGATTTATTTTCTTATCCATAAATAATGAAGCATATTTGGAATTATATTTATAATTGATAAAGATATTTGAACAACAAGAATGATGTATTAATAAATAAGGTGTAAATACATAGTTAATGGATTATGAAGAGCGTTGAATGAGTAATAATTCAACATATATGGGATTCAGGAGTAATGGTAGATTGTAGGATGATGAAACGTTTAATAATATTAATGATATTTTGATGATGGTATTATGTTGGGAATAATTTTCCTAATATGTGAAACCCTGATGTTTGATATGTGAAAATTCTATTCAAGGAATAATTACTTTTTCTTATGTGGACATAATGGATAACCTTAGGGTTTCATACGATCTTTTTGTTTTTGAGGTGATTAGTGGTTATTACATTTTGAGATGAAAAATGAAAGGTATTAGATAACCATTGAGGATAAAGAAGGCTATGTTAATTTTTTAGGAAATTATCTAATTTTTTAGAATGCTTTAATAATGATATGGTTTTAGAAGAAGGAAAACCCATAGGATGGGTGAAAACCTGTCGCATCCAGTAAGGCTGTAGGAATTGAACCCACAACCAAAGGGCGACAAGGGTGCATCGCCTAACACTGGCCTACGTGAAGTCCCCAATTAAAATGAATTCTTCTTTTTAGTTAAATGATTTTATAAATCAATAATAAATCTATTTTGGAACTTATGTTTTATAAAATGGATATCCTTAGTATAGGAAAATGATTTTGTGATTAAGTGATAAAGGTTATTTTGGAAGACGTTTTGTCCTTTGGGAACACTATATGACTAATGAAAATAGAATACTTTTGGATTTCAATTGAGGAGTAATGGTGGAATTTTATTTTGGAAGAATCTATGTTTTTATTATGGACATATAGAGATTTGGTTTATTTAGGTAAATGATTAATCTATCATAGAGAATATATGATTTGGTTAATTACTTTTCGGTATGAGACTTTTAGAGTATCTGATGATATATGGAGATAAATGATAGGATTTTTTGAGAAGACTATGTGATCAAATCCCTCTTAATTTTGGATTTAAAAATTATTTTAGATTATTTTGAATAATTTTAATGAATATTTTTTATTAAATGTTCTTTTTTGAGCTTTGCGTATTGTCTTTCCAATTTTGGAGATAATGAGTAGTATTTCTTTTTATGAAAGATTTTCCTTTTGGGGATTAACTAATCTTGTACTAACCTTTTTGGTTTTGGTTAATGTCTAAAGATAAGGGAAATATATGGTTCATATTTTTTGGATCATTTTATTCTCTAGAAGTTGATTCTAGCACTTCTAGTGTGACTAAGTCATCTTGAATACTCATCTTTTGGAGAAGAGATGAGTTTTTCTAGAATCTTATTAAAGGATGAAACTCTACTTGAAAAGTTTTTATATTTCCTTATATTCTTAGTCAATATCATAAATAAGTTCTCCAAATTTATGAAAGGGAACCTAAAACAAACAAATGTTCTCTGTTTACTTTTCCTACTATGGAATCAAATACCATTTAACCTATCACAAGTTTGTGGTTTTCTAGTGGTTAACATTTTCGTGATCATGTTTTCTATCAATCTCCATTAGAACTTGACACTTAGTTTCTCCTCTATATCCATATTTTCATGTAATAATAGTATGTGTTATCTTTGGTGACCTTTATACTTCTCTTTATTTCTTTTAAAGTGGTAGTTTAATTGACCATTTTTCGATGTGGGACTTTCAATGAAGTTTTCAAGCCCCCAATTTTAAAATTGCGAGGACGCAATTTCTAAAATGGGAAAGGATGAAATGACCCAGGTATTTATAGAATAATAAATTTTAATATCTAGTTTTTGTCACTTTTATTTGTTCTATTTGAAAAAATAATATTTTTTTATAATAGGGACATAAAAATTTACATTGGATGAAATTTTGGTATTTTTCTGATGATGTTCATTTTTTAAATGAATAGTGAAAAATACTGAATTTTAATCCAAAACTACTTTTTAATATAATTTATTTATATAGTTATATTTTAAATTTAATTGGTTTTAAAGTTTAATTGGATTATATTTTTATCATTTAATCTAATTTTGGTCATTGTATGTAATTTTACTTTAAAATTGGACATAAACGTATGTCAATCTTTTGGTAGTTTTTACTAATTGAAAACACGCTTTTTAGTTTTGAAAATGGGAATTAATTTTAAACTAATTTCTTCAAATTATTTGTTTTGAATTTTAAAAAATATATTCCATATTTTTAATTAGGAGGTCCAAATTTTATAAATAGATAAATTTTATTTTTATACATTTTGAATAGAAACTTCAGTAAATTTTTAATATACCATTGTAAATGGGTAAATCTGGTAAATAAGGGTAAAGAATAATATTTTAATAATTTTAAATTACCCTAAAACATATCCTAACCCTATTGTATGAGTTATTTCTGACTATGGTCACACTTGGGTTCATTTTAGGACCCCATCTAACCACTTGTGTGTCAAAATGACATTTAATTAATTTTAATTTAAAGTTAAGGAAAATATAAGATAAACATATATCTTTTAGTAATACAATTTTTATATGTGGTTATATAAGTGATATCTTGGAATATAAATATTAATTTTAAATCTAAAATGATTTAAAAGATCATGTTATTTTATTTACAATTTTTATACATTAAATAAATAAATTGAATTATGACACAATGATGATGTAGTGATTGGTTCATTAATAAAGGATTAAAATAAATGATATTATAAATATTAAAATAAATGTAATATGGTTATTTTTATGTCATCCACGAATTTTTTAGATGATATTTACATGTTATCTTTGTATTAATGAAGTATTTTATAAGTAATCAAGTTGTAATATATTTTTTAAAAAGTCATGATATGAATAGTGTCAAAATTGACATAATTCATATTTTAAAATATAAAATATTTTATTAAATATTATAAAATTTAAAAAAAACTAAGATTCAGCCAAAAAGTTATGATAAGTTTAAAATTCTATTATTGACAATTTAATTAGATATTTTTCTTATTTTGTAACTATTTTTATTCTCAAAGTGTTAAATGCTTGATAAAATGGTAAGAGTAAAAAAGGGTTAAATAAAAACGATAAGCATTAAAAAAATATCCAAAACCTGTCTAATTCTTATTAGATGATTTTATTTCAACTTATATTCATATTATCTTATAACGAACTGACTTTATACTGATTTATAATCGAAATGGAATTAAAAATAAAATAATATTTCAAGACATTCCTTAAGTTCCCCTCCTCCCTCTTAAAAAAGGACACCAACTCTAACCCATACTCATACCTCTCAATCCCCCTTGTATCATCTAACCTATGCCCAAATAATCTCCAAAAATATCTAGGTTCATCTTAGAAGACTTAACATGTGAATAATACAATTAAAGAAGTCCTTTTAGGTTAAATTAAAAGGAGTTACCCAATTTAAGGTAATGTCTTCTCTCAAGCTTCTTACATTTATTTTTCTTGTCCAACCCCCTAAACTCTCTTTATTATATTATTTAATAACATCACTAGTATCTTAAATATACTAGGATATTTTTATGATAATTATTCAAACTACAATTTCCCACTTCTCCATCTAATGGATACGAACATATTGTTTCTATGGACGGCGAACTACTGCCTCATGAAACAATGATTGTTCAATTATATCATACCGCCTATCATGGTGTCCATTATGATGTAAATGAAATTAAATATGATATATATGATATTTATTTTATCTCTATGATTCTTTAATTATAATTTATAACATACCTTTATTCTTTTCATGTTATATAAATACAGTAATTTCATTTGAGGAAGTGCGGACTACCGTCCCCTCAAAGTGATATGATTCATTCATGTTGTACATGGAATGTATAAAGGATTTAATTAATGAAATTATGTAACATATATAACATATATATTATAAATAAATTATAATATACCTATGTATCATTTATTTTTCATTCCTTTCATATTGAAAAATAAATGAATGTAGCATTCATGCATACGTACGGCTTACCGTCTCCATGAACGCTTCATTTCATTTTCTTATATCCAAATGTTATGGACTATTATAAAATAAATATATACTAGATCTAAATAAGTATATATTTGATATATATTATATTTAAATCATGAACAAAATTATAGATACAATGTACTTTTGACCACATGGACAATTTGTAATTATAACAAGTTCATTTTTGACTCAAGTACCGAACATCGACAAAAATACAAATTTGAACTTGAATAATTATATGATTGTTATAGTAAGGTATTAAGTGATATAAAAGGAATAATAAGCTCAAAAAGGGTTATTAAGAAAGTATAATTAACCTAATTTTATTATTCATGAAGATTAAGAACGAACAAGACAAGTCGGACACATGGTAAAAGAACCTTTCATCATCCTATTTTAATCAAAGACTTATCTTATGTTATGTATTTTAATTTACATTTTATTATGTTTTGATAGGTTATAACATATCCTTATTTCTGTACATTTTATGTCCAAGTGATAAGACACCCTTTTCGCTCTCATCAACCCATTTTCTTAATTTTTAAGTAACATCGTTAGGCTGCCGAATTTTCAGAAGGGAATTTCTAAACTCAATTTCCTCTCTTTGAGTTTTACACATACTTTGTTGATTATATTATGTCGAGATTATGTGTGGAATTAATATTTATTTATTAATGTTATAATTTCCACTTCCCTTTGTGTGGATATACTATTTCTAAACATAATCAACCCATTGATAAATTCTTATGTCATTTATACGATCTTTCTAAGGGATTTCCACTCAATTTACATTTCATTGAGACTTAATTGTTTTTTTTCAAAAATTCACTTTTATATGGCGTATATACTGCCATTTGAAATATGATATCATGAATTTCCTTATTCTTTTGATATTATATTTATTTTAATTTTATTCTTTATTTACTTTTATCCAAGTATTTTCTCAAGTGGTAAAAGACTCTTTATCTAAAACATCATTTTAAATATTTTAAATATTTATCTTTATCATTAATTTCCATGTTTTCAAATGGTTTTAAGGATTTATTTATATGGACATTAATGTTTTAAATTGATAAATTATTTCAAGAGTTTCAATGTGGTATGGGACACTTTGATTCAAAAATCTCTTTATTAAATATTTTAAATGATTTTTTAAATGTATTTAATTATGTCAATATCTTGAACTAATATCTTGTGATTGAAATGTGGAAATGTAATATTTCCTTCATTATTTTTTTATGTGATATGATTATGTAATGATACTTGGAAATTTGATGTGTGGTTATGTGTTAAACCAAATACGGGTGGTTCTATGATAAACCTAGGGTGGGTGAGCCCGTGATAGCTCTCCAATGCATTAGGTAACATGACGATGGTAGATGTTAATGTTTCTCCTAAGATGTTTAGGTAATATACTATGACGGGTTTTCCAAACATAACTCCCTATGTAGCTATGAAAGCTAAAATGTAATTATGATATGGATGCATCAAGTTACCTTTATGATTTATGATTTCTATGTGTTATTCATAAATCTTAGGATTTTATCAGGTATGTTAAAGATCTTATATTTTAGGATTAAAAAGTATGATTTCATTGATTTGTAAGTTTTGATGTACTAATGTTTTCTTTCTTTGTTTTATAACCCTTACTGAAATTTTTATGCTCATCCCAGGTTTTTGAAATGTTTTTCACAGGGTATAAGGAAGGTTAAGGGAAAGAAATAATTCAAGAAGATTTATATCAAGAAAAGAATTATTGTTTTATTTAAGGAGTTTTATTATTGTCAACAAATTGGATAGATTGTAATTGTCTACATTTTAATACTTTGAGATGAAATGTAATAGTTATGGCTTAATTCTCTAAAACTCAAAACTTGAAAATATCCTTAATGTGAATTCTTGACTTAACTCAAGATTATGTAAGGTTTAAGGCTGGGAAATTATACAATCTCCATGGATTTAGTTTGATGTCCTTTGACACAAAATGTTGTTGATTAAATCCTTGGGATCCAAATCATGCTTATACCAAGATTACATGGTACATGACACCCCAAACTTGGTTAGAGACTTTTATAGTGGAATCATAAGGATTTATCCTGTAGATTACACTCATACACCTATAGTTAGATTTTTTAAGTTATTACTCTGAGTTTACTTGACCCTCTAAGTTCATAGATTCCTTGGTTATACCTTATATTCTTATTTGTTATTATCTTTATCATGATGTTCCTTATTTAAGTTATGAATCCCATAATACATATATTCACTATGTGGATACCTCGATTATAGGTCTTAGGTACTCAATAGTGCATGTATATATTTTCATATGTATATTCTTACATGTATGAAAATATATACATGATGGAACATGTTAAGTGGCATTATGGATTAGGCCAAAGTGGGTATAGTTGGCTAGGTATCCATTGAGGAACCTGAGCGCAACATCGGTTTATTATTTATTGCATTTATTTACTTTTAATATACCTGTACACTGTCATATTTTATATTCATAGACCGGATTGATTTAGATGTCATTGGTGGTGTCCTACTAAGTTTATATCACACCCTGTTTGGTTCGCCATTTGGTACCTGGAGAGACCTCTTGATTTTAGGTTAGGAATCTAAATTAATCTCTCAGTTTGCCTTTATAGACTAGTAGTAGACAAAAAACTTATGACTGGTGGCTGATCATGTACATGGGATGATTTATAAAAATAAATCATTATTTATTTATTTATTTCCTTATCAATCTATACTTTCTTATTTCATTTATATCTATTTGTATACTACTTATACATTATATCATTTTAATGCATTGTGATTCATTCATTTATTATTGATTTTTATTTATTACTATATTCCTCTGATTTCATTAAAAAAATTACAATATTCATTACTCATGTAGATGGTATAGTCTAACCAAAGTACCATCTTTAGACTCTCCCCACTAGTCATAATCATTTGGTGTATGGGGAGGTGTTCTTGAGTACATGTGGCGAACCAGTATGAGACGCCATTATAGTGGCTCCCAGGTCGAGATGTTAAAAAGTGGTAATAGATAATATTTCCATTTTTCTTCCTATTCTGGGATAGTACATGGGTGATTATGAATGTGTCAACACTGAGTAAATAGCTTTTTCTTCAGTCCTTCCAACCCATGCCTTGTAACGACCAAAAATTTCATTAATGGAAAATCCCTCTTGATCCAGTTAAATGTTTCTTTATGAAAAAAAAATGTTTTTATAAGATTTCAACTTCTTTAGTTTAACGTTATGATTTGTGACCGTTACTTTTATAGCCGTTGAACAGTGATCATCTAGGTAGTTTAAATATAAGGCTTTAACGAACCAATTTTCTACTCAGACAAAGGAAGCGATGGCCTCATCCAGTAGAATTGCCCCTTACGAAGCCCATTTGTCAGAGCTCGGAAAAGAGGTGGCGTCTTTGGGCTTTTCCCTTGACCAAGCCCAAGCTGAGCTTCATCAAGTCAAGCTCGAACGTGATCGTCTACGGGAAAAATGGAAGTTGATTGAAATTACCACTCGAGCAATGTTATCCGAGCAACCCCAAGAGTCTGTCACCATCGCACACCTTACCCTTAGGTCTTATGCGGCTATTTTAAGGGGTTATGTAACAAATAAGTAGAACCATGTTCATGTACATTATTTTTGTATATAATAATGAATATAATTTCTAGTCATTTTTGATACATTGTAATTAGTTTTTAAAGTACAAACGGTGTTTTTAGTTATTATTTAATTAAGAATTATATTTTCTTAAATTAAAGGATTTTTGAATTAAATATTATTTTAATAAAATATTATTATTAATATTAAATTAATTTTTATTAAATATAAATGATCTTATAATTTTGTGAATGCAATTAAAATTTTTATTAAGGTTTGAAAGCCATTTCTGTCAAAACCCGTAAATTTTTTTATAAATGTCGGTTTTTATTTTTAAAAGTGAAAATTCACATATTTAGAAAATTATTTAGATAAAATAAATATTATTTTTGGAATCAGGATGTCGAAATTATCCAATGGTGAATTTTTCATAATTTTCTGAGACAGTCAAATTTTTGGGTAAAAATTAAATACCATTTAAATATATAATGTGTTTTATGACATTATAATGACCCAATGGTGATGTAATAAAATACCATAATCCTTATGTTCGGCCAATATGTGTCTTATCATTAAAATAATGAGTTTTTGGGTTTGTTTGACTCACTTTTCAAAGCATTAATGGAGCCCTCAAGACTTATTCAACACTTTGCCTTTTTAAATTAATTTCCATGGGAGTGTGACTCACCTCCACATAAGAAACCCTAATTTTTTAATAAGTTCGGACCTTGGCCTTGTAAAATATTGTTTTCCTCTTTCCTTTTCCAGAAACCATGGTCAAATACCATGGGATGGTTTGTGGTTTGGATTATTTTAATATAAGGGGTCCCAAACCTAAATAATAAAGAATTCTCTCACCTTTCCTATATAAACCCACCCAAGCTCCCACTTACTCCTCACCCAAAGCCCTTTAAGTTCGTCCAACCTCTGCCCTACTCTCTCTAGAATCCTCTCAAGGTGCCTCAAGCTCCCAAGAAGCCTCTCACAAGCCTCTCTCTAGCCTTTGGAAGCACACTTCCAAGTAAGGGTTTTTCTTCCTTTCTCATTTTTGTCAATTTTCTTTAAGTTGTATTGCCCTTTTAATTTCATTTATGAATGTTGGGGTATGGTTTCTCACCTCTCCCATACTTCCCTCTTATTTTTTGAATGATGGGAGATCCCTTTCTCTCTCATTAAATGCCTCCCATGTACACCCGTTACTATGCCGAAATTCCGAAAGGAACCTTTTTCTCCTCTTTTATATTCAAGCAATACTTTTGTATCATTAATCTAAATTACTTTTCAATTGTTGGGACATGTATCTATATGACCTTCTTACTGTCCATTACATGTAAATATTATGAGGAACCCCTTTCTCTCTCATCAGCCTTTTTTTATGAATTCTTATGTCACGCCGTTACGCTGCCGAATCACACCGATTTTCTAAGCCAATATCATTGTGTAGTGAATACCATGCCCATTTCTCCATCAAGGGTATTCACCTTCATGAACATTTAATTATTGATTTTAAAGTTTCATGTATGAATTCCACATTCCTTTATCGTGGAATAAATGATTATGTTTTATGAATCCATGTTTTATGATCCATGTGGCACACTTATGCATGAAATGAAATGTTTAAGAAGGGTGTGCCCTGATAGCGCTCCAATGCATTGGGTAAAGTATAGTATCATGATACGTCATGTGCAATGAGTGTTTACTCATGCTAATTAAAGTGCAACGAGGGTTTACTCGTGCTTCAAGTGCAATGACGGTTTACTCATGCTCCATGTGCAATGAGCCTTGGCTCATGCTAATTCAATGTTAAGTGTTGTTGCCACATTTCCATGTAATGATTATCATGCTTTATCATGACTTTATGTTCATGTTTCTATTATGCTCTATTGATATGCCTATTTCCTAACATGTATTTTACTCCTCATGTTATTCATTGTGTACTCCCTTACTGGGCTTTATAGCTCACCCTTTTCTTATGCATGTCCTCAGGTTATCCCATGCAATGCTAAGTACGAAGGAATGTAGTGGTCATGTAAAGGAAGTTTTCAATAAGGATGTTGTATTTCATGTTTGAAGTTTTTATGTAATGATCCTAAGCCCCAAAGACACTAAACCTCTCGATCTTCTTTGTTGTATCAAGTGAAGTTTTATGTAACAAAGCATGTTTAAGTTGTAATAAAAAGCAGGGTTGTCATAGTTGGTATCAGAGGATAGGTTTAGTTATTTTTGGGATTAGGAAACCCTAGTAAAGCCTTAGATACAAGACTAATCATAATAAAAACATCCCTAAGTTTTGGTAAATACTAAGTAAGTTGTTTATCAAACGAATACATCCCTGTCTGGATACGAGCAGGTAGAGGTGGCTCCGGCACAGATGTATCCTAGGGGTAAAACCCGAAAACACCGCTTTGAGCTAGACTCGAACGGGAACTGGTGCACGACAACGGGCCTTGCTTCACTCTTGGTTACGACACTCCCGGGGGATATGTTTTGATAAATTCACAATCTTAGTATGAACCCTTATTAAGGGAAAAAATGCCCCTAAGAATATATGTTAGAAGGAAGATCATGAAAAGCCTGGATTGAATCCTATAGACTCATGAGTTAAAGAGATTAAAGTTTATTTATAAGTCATAAACTTTTGTCTTTGGATTACCCTTTATGTGTTACCCCTAACTTTCCTTTTATTCCAGCCAATGGCCGGTAATAGGAGAACTCGGGCTAACAACCGTTGTGAAGATCAGTGTGATGATTGTACTTATGAGATGCCCAATCCAATGGGAGCGGGAATCGCGAACTTTGTCACGCTTCTCTCTCGGCTAACTCAAGTTTTGAGAAACACTGGTCAAGAGGAACGTTCAACCCCCCCTAAGAAAGAACAAGTCGCTATTGAAAGCTTCATGAGACAAAGGCCTCCTACTTTTAGTGGATCATCTGATCCCACGATTGCTGAACAATGGATCAACTCCATTGAAAAGATATTCTCCATCCTCCAATGCTCTGAAAAAGATAAGGTTCTCCTGGCGGCTTATCGTATGGAGGGTGAAGCTGATCAATGGTGGACGTTGATCAAAAATACGAAGCCTGAGGAGGAGATCGAGGCTTTGGAATGGAAGGTATTCCGGAAGATGTTTTTCGATAAATATTTTCCACGCACCCTCCGTCTTAAGATGGAAAGGGACTTCCTTTCCCTCAAGCAGAAAGATGAGGAATCTGTGGGAGCGTACGAGGAAAACTTCACAAGGCTTGCATGATACGCTTCCGGATTTGTCGTTACCCCCGAATGCAAGGTTGACCGCCTCTTTGGTGGGCTGAAGCCTAGCTTGCGGAAAGCATTAGCGATCCGTGACTTCGACAGCTATGAGGAAATTGTCTGATGTGCCCTCAAGGTTGAAATGGAGATCGGAGAATCACAGGGGTATCATGGGGACAAGAAGCAGAAGGTGGACTTAAATGCTGGTGGTCCGATGGATAAATCCAACGGTGCTAAGAAATTCCAGCACCCCACTTGCCAAAAGTGTGGAAAAAATCACCCTGGAAATTGCCTTAGGGGGACAAGAAAATGCTTCAAGTGTGGAAGAGAAGGGCACCTAGCTGTTAACTGTCAGCAAGAAGGACCCGCGGCTGCGGCGAAGGGGAGGAACGCTCCGTTTGAACCTCAACGCGTTGTTCAATGCTTCAAATGCAAAGAACCGGGTCATTTTGCGAATCAGTGCCCTAATCCAAGGGTTATCAGAGGCAATCAATAACCTCCAAGACAGCAAGGAAGAGCTTTTGCCATCACTTCTGCCGAAGTGAACCCCGACAACGAAGTGGTGACAGGTACGCTAGTTATTCATTTAAGAATAGCGAACGTACTTTTTGATTCAGGTTCTACGCATTCTTTTATATCTCAAAAGTTTAGTATAACAATCCCTGCACCACCACAAATCATGGAAGTAAAGATTTCAGTGAGTACGGAAAATGGGGCAATCATTGCATCCCATGAGTATAAGTCCTCCCCTGTTATAATCTGTGGATTGAATTTCCCGGCGAACCTCGTCATACTCCCTTTGGTGGAATTTGATGCAATTCTTGGCATGGATTGGCTTTCCTTATATAGAGCCAACATAAATTGTCGGGAGAGGGAAATCACACTCCATATGGAGAATCGACCCCCGATTCTTTACAAGTGTCAGGAGGAAGATGAATCTACTTTAGCTCCATCATCTCAAGCATGGATATTACTACCTTATGAGCACGCATATCTGGCTCAGATGATTGAGTCCAAGGAAGAAACCACCCTTGAAGAAATGTCTATTGTGAGGGAATTCGCTGAAGTGTTTCCCGAGGAACTTCCTGGTCTTCCTCCAAGAAGAGATGTTGAGTTCTCAATTGAACTTATACCTGGGGCGCTACCAATATCCAAGACTCCATATAGAATGGCTGTGGTTGATCTTGAAGAACTGAAGAAACAACTACAGGAGAATCTGGATAAAGGGTTTATACGCCCAAGTGCATCACCATGGGGTGCACCAGTCCTCTTCGTCAAGAAGAAGGATGGGTCAATGCGGCTTTGCATCGATTATCGTGAACTTAACAAAATCACGATAAAGAACAAGTATACTCTCCCAAGAATCGATGACTTGTTTCATTAGCTGCGTGGAGCACAATACTTCTCCAAGGTCGACTTGCGGTCGGGATATTATCAAGTAAGGGTGAAGAAGGAAGATATCCCCAAGACTGCTTTTCGTACAAGGTACGGGCACTATGAATTCATAGTAATGCCTTTTGGACTCACCAATGCTCCAGAAATATTCATGTACTTGATGAATATAGTCTTTAGAGATTACCTAGATAAATTTGTGGTAGTCTTTATAGATGATATTCTAATATACTCCAAAACCAAGGAGGACCATGAGGAGCATTTAAGAACTGTACTGGATACTTTGCGCAAGGAGAAGCTCTATGCCAAGTACAGCAAGTGTGAGTTCTGGTTGAAGGAGGTCTCATTCTTGGGCCATATCATCACAAGCAATGGGATATCTGTGGACCCCTCCAAAACAGATGCAATTGAGGGATGGCCGAGGCCAACATTGATAACTGATATCCGTAGCTTCTTGGGGTTAGATGGATATTATCGACGATTTGTGAGAAACTTCTCACGATTGTCCAACCCTCTTACCAAGCTAACTCGAAAGGGAGTGAAGTTTGCTTGGAGTGATGAATGCGAAGAAAGCTTCAAGGAGTTGAAATGGAGGCTTATCACTGCACCTTTGCTCACTTTACCCACAAGTGGGGAGCTTTTTGTGGTATTTAGTGATGCTTCGAAGAAGGGCTTAGGATGTGTGCTGATGCAGAATGATAAAGTGATATCCTATGCCTCAAGATAGTTGAAAATCAATCAGCGAAACTATCCAACACATGATCTGGAGTTGGCGGTGGTAATCTTTGCCTTGAAAATCTGGCGGCATTATCTCTATGGAGAGAAATGTGAGATATATACTGACCACAAGAGTCTTAAATATATATTCACACAGAAAGAGCTTAATATGCGCCAGAGAAGATGGATAGAGCTCATAAAGGATTATGACTGTTCAATACATTACCACCCTGGGAAGGCGAACAAGGTGGCGGATGCCCTAAGTAGAAAGGATCCAGCAATTCTATCAATGATGAGAATTGAGAAGGATCCAATCTTCTTAGACTTGATGAAGATGGACGTGGGAATCATAAAGAAGGGAACATCATCAATCCTTTCACAAATGATTGCTCAACCATCTCTTTTGGAAAGGTTAAAGGATGCTCAAAAGGATGATGCGAGAATCCAAGAAAAAGTGGAAGCTATCAAAAAGGGAAAATCCTCAGAGTTTAATGTTAATGAAGAAGGAATTGTGCGGTTTGGAAAAAGACTATGTGTCCCATCAAGTTCGGAGCTGAAGAAGGAACTTTTGGATGATGCACATAGTTCAAATTTCTCTATTCACCCAGGGAGCACAAAGATGTATCGAGATCTCCGAGAAAACTTTTGGTGGGATAATATGAAGAAGGAGATCACCGAATATACATCAAAGTGCCTGGTGTGTCAGCAAGTGAAGGCAGAGAGGCAGAAGTCTAAGGGGATGATGCAACCATTTCCCATACCAGAATGAAAATGGGAGAACATCACCATGGACTTCGTCACTGGACTTCCAAGGACATCCAAAATCAACAATGCAATCTGGGTTATTGTGGATCGTCTTACAAAGACTGCACACTTCATTGCTATTCGAGAGGATTTCTCTTTGGATCAACTGGCACAGATATATATCAGGGAAGTGGTACGGTTGCATGGAGTACCACTATCTATTGTGTCTGACCGAGATCCAAGATTTACCTCTAAGTTTTGGAAGAGTCTTCAACATGCTCTGAATACTAAACTGAACTTCAGTACGGCCTATCATCCTCAAACTGATGGCCAATCCGAGCGGACTATCCAAACACTTGAGGATATGTTGAGAGCGTGCTCAATGGACTTTAAAGGAGTATGGGATCAACATCTTCCTCTAGTTGAGTTCTCTTATAATAATAGTTTCCACTCGAGCATCCAAATAGCACCATATGAAGCCCTGTATGGGAAAAGGTGTAGAACACCGGCATGTTGGGATGAGGTCGGTGAACGTAAGCTGCTTGGACCAGAAATGGCCGAAGAAATGGTGGAGAAGGTGAAAACCATTCAGCAGCATATCAAGGCATCCCAAAGTCGACAGAAGAGTTATGCAGATAATCGTCGATGAGACCTTGAGTTTAAAGTCGGAGACATGGTGTTTTTACGCATATCTCCGTGGAAGAAGGTCATGAGGTTTGGAAAGAAAGGGAAGTTAAGTCCAAGGTACATCGGCCCCTTCGAGATTCTTGATCGTGTTGGGTCTGTGGCCTATCGACTAGCACTTCCACCTACTATGGCCAAGGTGCATGATGTCTTCCATGTATCCCTCTTAAGGAAGTACATACCAGACCCTTCACATGTACTCTCTTCTGAGGTGGTACAATTAGAAGACGATCTTTCTTATGAGGAGCAACCAGTGAAGATCTTGGATCGTAGAGAAAAAGTTCTACGAAATAAGACAATGCCCCTCGTCAAGGTGTTGTGGAGAAACCACAAGTTTGAAGAAGAAACTTGGGAGTCGGAGGATATGATGAAGCTAAGTTACCCACATTTGTTTTAGTGTGGGAAAAGGAAAATTTCGAGGGCGAAATTTCTTAAGGGGGGAATGTTGTAACGACCCAAAATTTCATTAATGGAAAATCCCTCTTGATCCAGTTAAATGTTTCTTTATGGAAAAAAAATGTTTTTATAAGATGTCAACTTCTTTATTTTAAAGTTATGATTTGTGACCGTTACTTTTATAGCCGTTGAACAGTGATCATCTAGGTAGTTTAAATATAAGGCTTTAACGAACCAATTTTCTACTCAGACAAAGGAAGCGATGGCCTCATCCAGTAGAATTGCCCCTTACGAAGCCCATTTGTCAGAGCTCGGAAAAGAGGTGGCGTCTTTGGGCTTTGCCCTTGACCAAGCCCAAGCTGAGCTTCATCAAGTCAAGCTCGAACGTGATCGTCTACGGGAAAAATGGAAGTTGATTGAAATTACCACTCGAGCAATGTTATCCGAGCAACCCCAAGAGTCTGTCACCATCGCACACCTTACCCTTAGGTCTTATGCGGCTATTTTAAGGGGTTATGTAACAAATAAGTAGCACCATGTTCATGTACATTATTTTTGTATATAATAATGAATATAATTTCTAGTCATTTTTGATACATTGTAATTAGTTTTTAAAGTACAAACGGTGTTTTTAGTTATTATTTAATTAAGAATTATATTTTATTAAATTAAAGGATTTTTGAATTAAATAATATTTTAATAAAATATTATTATTAATATTAAATTAATTTTTATTAAATATAATTGATCTTATAATTTTATGAATGCAATTAAAATTTTTATTAAGGTTTGAAATCCATTTCTGTCAAAACCCGTAAATTTTTTTATAAATGTCGGTTTTTATTTTTAAAAGTTAAAATTCACATATTTAGAAAATTATTTATATAAAATAAATATTATTTTTGGAATCAGGACGTCGAAATTATCCAACGGTGAATTTTTCATAATTTTCTGAGACAGTCAAATTTTTGGGTAAAAATTAAATACCATTTAAATATATAATGTGTTTTATGACATCATAATGACCCAATGTTGATGTAATAAAATACCATAATCCTTATGTTCGTCCAATATGTGTTTTATCATTAAAATAATGAGGTTTTTTGTTTGTTTGACTCACTTTTCAAAGCATTAATGGAGCCCTCAAGACTTATTCAACACTTTGCCTTTTTAAATTAATTTCCATGGGAGTGTGACTCACCTCCACATAAGCAACCCTAATTTTTTAATAAGTTCGGACCTTGGCCTTGTAAAATATTGTTTTCCTCTTTCCTTTTCCAGAAACCATGGGCAAATACCATGGGATGGTTTGTGGTTTGGATTATTTTAATATAAGGGGTCCCAAACCTAAATAATAAAGAATTCTCTCACCTTTCCTATATAAACCCACCCAAGCTCCCACTTACTCCTCACCCAAAGCCCTTGAAGTTCATCCAACCTCTGCCCTACTCTCACGAGAATCCTCTCAAGGTGCCCCAAGCTCCCAAGAAGCCTCTCACAAGCCTCTCTCTAGCCTTTGGAAGCACACTTCCAAGTAAGGGTTTTTCTTCCTTTCTCATTTTTGTCAATTTTCTTTAAGTTGTATTGCCCTTTTAATTTCATTTATGAATTTTGGGGTATGGTTTCTCACCTCTCACATACTTCCCTCTTATTGTTTGAATGATGGGAGACCCCTTTCTCTCTCATTAAATTCCTCCCATGTACACCCGTTACTATGCCGAAATTCCGAACGGAACCTTTTTCTCCTCTTTTATATTCAAGCAATACTTTTGTATCATGAATCTAAATTCATTTTCAATTGTTGGGACATGTATCTATATGACCTTCTTACTGTCCATTACATGTAAATATGATGAGGAACCCCTTTCTCTCTCATCAGCCTTTTTTTATGAATTCTTATGTCACGCCGTTACGCTGGCGAAATCACACCGATTTTCTAAGCCAATATCATTATGTAGTGAATACCATGCCCATTTCTCCATCAAGGGTATTCACCTTCATGCACATTTACTTATTGATTGTAAAGTTTCATGTATTAATTCCACATTCCTTTATCGTGGAATAAATGATTATGTTTTATGAATCCATGTTTTATGATCCATGTGGCACACTTATGCATGAAATGAAATGTTTAAGAAGGGTGCGCCCTGATAGCGCTCCAATGCATTGGGTAAAGTATAGTATCATGATACGTCATGTGCAATGAGTGTTTAATCATGCTAATTCAAGTGCAACGAGGGTTTACTCGTGCTTCAAGTGAAATGAGGGTTTACTCATGCTCCATGTGGAATGAGCCTTGGCTCATGCTAATTCAATGTTAAGTGTTGTTGCCACATTTCCATGTTATGATTATCATGCTTTATCATGCCTTTATGTTCATATTTATATTATGCTCTATTGATATTCCTATTGCCTAACATGTATTGTACTCCTCATGTTATTCATTGTGTACTCCCTTACTGGGCTTTATAGCTCACCCTTTTCTTATGCATGTCCTCAGGTTATCCCATGCAATGCTAAGTACGAAGGAATGTAGTGGTCATGTAAAGGAAGTTTTCAATAAGGATGTTGTATTTCAAGTTTAAAGTTTTTATGTAATGATCCTAAGCCCCAAAGACACTAAACCTCTCGATCTTCTTTGTTGTATCAAGTGAAGTTTTATGTAATAAAGCATGTTTAAGTTGTAATAAAAAGCAGGGTTGTCATATGCCTGATTTAAAGATCAATTTTTCTCATACGGGATTGTTTTTCAATATTACAGTTGGTTGTTATTCACCTCAAGTGATTATTGTATTTCTGCGGTTTACAAATTTATGGATTTTAATTCTTTTCCAAGTATGGTAAGGAATTATTACTACATTAATCATTATCAGCGCATATATATTAACATTTCATTCATATTCCATTCCATGTAGACTGAATTTATTGACTTCTTGATATTTAAAGGATGTGCCTTTCCTGATTATTTATCATGTTTTCTCATATTATCTGCTCATTTAGTAAATTTCCATTATTATTACCATATTTATTGTAATTATTATTATGATAGTATTATTTTTTACATTAGGATGAAAATTGATTTTTATATTGTCTATACCACCTTTAATGTTCTTTTCTCATATATATTGATGGTGGCACCAAAATTAACCAATTTTGACATGTTTGAGTACAAGACCAACAGTTTCATTAGCTGAAGCATTTACTATTTCAATTAAATGAGATCCAATTTTTTAATTTATAAATTGTATAGTAATTTACAAATTAGAGAATGGTAATTCTTATAATTAAACCATAATATATGAGCTTTATATAAATTTATATAGAAGATAAAAAATATTGTCATAGTTACATGAGTACTAATTGTAACATATAATGGAAAGTGTCTTTATATCAGAGGAGTAGTGATTTATCTAACTGAACCATGATATATATATATATATGTTGTATTCTAATTCTTATAGAAATTTATTTCTTTTAAATAAATATGTAAATTTTGAATTTATAAAGGCATGTACATCTATAAATTCGGCATGATGACCCATATGAATATATCCCTAAATCCACAACTATATCCAAGTAGGTAAGTTGGGGAATGTTTCTAATGAGATAAACCAACTAAGGGTGTGTTAAATCTTAAATAAATTAATTATTAAGGGATTCACTTAAATGGGATGTCAATTGTAAATTTATAGAGTGTTGAATCCATATAAAATGGAATGGATTCACATATAAAAGGACCCAGGTTGACATAATGGGACCCTTGTAAGTCACCTTATTTTTTTATGACCTTTTAATCAAACACATGGAGGTATATTTATGTTATATAGGATGGTTATTTAAGGATTCATTAGCCACTAATACAATGATATGTGTAAATTCATAGTGGAATATTACTAGACAAGTCCCCTTAATTAATGAGAGACTTTTATCTATTTTTGATAATTTTTTAAGAGGCATAAGTAAATTAAAATTTAATTTCCTAAAGGGTATATTCCACTACATATTAAAACAAATTTTTTTAAATTGGGACCAATTTTGAGAACTTATGGATAAATAAATGTATAAAAGTAAATTCCTATACAATTTTTCTAATAATGCATGGAATCAACTAAATGAAGTGCTTAGTAATACTCACTTGAAAGCTGGAACTTCATATCATTTATGTATGTGAGATACTTATAATGCCATAATAAATAAGCACCATTAAAATTCCAAAAAATGGAACCTCTTAGAGGATTGGATAATAAGGGACCATCGTGTCGGGGTCAATTTTAAATGTCACATTAGGATAGAAGTGTGAATATTGTTGTAGATCCTTGATGAATTATTTCTAGGTTTCATTAGACATGAAGGATAGAAGATATATCCTATTGACCTTTTGGTGTGACTCTAGTTGAAAAAGTAAACATATTATGTTAATGAGGGGTTATTCCATTATGGTAGTGCTCATAGTGATAACGAGCTAGTATAATTTTGATCTGAGTTTCTAAACATAGTAAGTATTGTCTGTTTGACCTGGTAATGTTTGGTAGAACTCTTAGATAACGAAATGATACCCATGGGTAGGTGGGTGGTTGTTTGGTAATTTAAACCTCAGGGGGTATTCCCATATATTTATTCTCATCCATTTTCACCCTTTTTATCCTCTAACATTGACGTTGTGACCCTTGTTGCTCAACAACCCTCTTTTTTATTTTATTTTTACTACTTTTAAAAACATTTTATAGGAGATTTAAATGCCACATGATAATATACCTCATTTGGGATGTGTTTCTCATAATAGAGACCATAGGGATATGTGTACGGACCTATATTATCTCACTTTTGAATCAAACCCTTGTAGGTCATAATTTCATTTGTTCTACGGAAACCTGTCTCAGAGGTTGGACCTCGGTTTATAGATACCTTATAATAAGTGAGAATTTTCTTATGTTCATCTCAAGATTAGTTAATAGAGGTGCATGATTTTTTTGATTTGAGCATGGGGATGCCTTTTATTAATGAAAATATCCCTAACTGTCTCAGAATAGAAACTCGCTATATTTGGAAGTATTTTTCAGGTTTTAGGATCAGTTGAACAGTGTTTGCAAAGCTGATGGTTTAAATATCTAAAAACAACATAATGATGTGGGCATTCATTCGTTAAACCATACCCTAGGTAGGTGCCTGAGTTTGAAGAGGAGTTCTAAAGGATATCCTAGTGTATTCTAAGACTTATGTTCCATGTATCATGGTTAGATTACCCTTGTTGAAATATGACACATAGAGTGAGATTTTTTTTGGAATCAGTGGTATAAGATGTACACCCATTGGGTAAGAAAAGTTTATCTCATGCAATTTTTTCTTGTTTAGTGTTTAAAATTGAACATTAGTGAGTGGAAAATAATGTTCTAGAAAAGGAATATTTTAAATGGCATGCTTTTGGGAAACGATACCTAGATATTTTAATAAGTTTAAAGTGTGTGCTTAGGATGAGGGCTAATTTGAGAATAGATCGAGTGTCATTAAATGAATAATCCATATTTTCAACTTCAAATGAATTGTTGGGATATGTAGTTTTATGTGATTAATAAAGGTGGGTATGGTCTATTTTTATGTGAGTATGGCTTGTAGAGAGATCATTCCATGCCTATGAATAAAATCTCAGTGTACTCCTAGGTATAGAAGATCATGTATCTTATCTTGACATCGTCCTAAGTAAGCTGAGAGGTAATCGTTCATACACGGAGCTACCCAACAATCTTGTTATGTCGAAAAAATTGAATTTTTGAGTGTTGAACCCAAGGGGTGTTTTAAAGGAAATACACTTGGTGTGTGGTACACTAATGGTTGTTTAATGGTGGTGGCCCTCTATGTGTATTGATTTTCATCAAATGCACTAGTAATTATTCTCATAAAGAGGGTATGATTCAAGGGTGATGTTATTCTAGTTCTCGGATATGGACATGTTTTTATCCATGCTATCATTATTTCCATAATATTTAGTCCATACCCTATGGTTTCAATTTATATTTTCCTTAATATAGTGACAGGCATGATCCTAATATGGGGAGTGGGGATTTAGTCAAAAATGGATGACCCTCATGTGATAAGGGCTATGGAATCTTTATAATGGTAATTGGATGGTTGTTTTGGATCTCATATTTTTTATGATAAATTGATAAATGAATGGTTGGTTTTCTCAGTTGACTATAGGTAAAAATTAAAATACAAACATAAGTTAAGTTATACTATGGGAACCAAGCCTAGGATGACTTAAAACAATCCAAGTATCTCTAATCAAGTTACTTTTGGTGTTTGTTATATTGTATAAAATGGTTTCAAGCAAATATTTTCTTATAGGACATGAATCTAGAGGTTAGTTATGGTCTCCGGTGAGCATGCTTGAAATGATCTTGGTGTGCCTTGGGATAAATTCCTTCGAAACCTATTTTGGAGATGTGTTAGATGGAAAAGAAAATCATTTTAAAAATATTATAATAGAGGTGGTTCAGCTAGAGTTATTTCAAATGATTGGATATGGATGGTGAGGAATCACATTAGGCATGTCGTCGGGATGATATGGGTTCAGCTTAAAGGGTCATCCTAGGATTTTCAAGGAAAAGTAAGCACTACTATACTAAACATGGTCGATTTGAAATTTAACATTTCAACATAATATAGAACTAAGAAAAGATTCCTTGTATGAAACTAGAGTTCATGAATTTAGAATCATAACATAAACTTCATTATGACCTTAGAGTCATGTTTCAATAGGAAATTTTTAGGGTGGGAGCACTGTGGATTGGAATTTTCCCTAAACTTCTTGGACATATGGTGGGGAGGGTCATAGGCTAAAAGATGGAACATATGATGATGTAATCATTTATTGGATTATATGGCCACGTGAAAGCATTGTCTTAGTTTCTTATTGATAGTAATGATCTTTGGCTGGAGTTTTAGCATCTTACATACTGCATGATGAATGTGTAGGTTTGTTTGGAATGAGAAACACAATGTAGACATTTTAATGGGAATTATTGAACCAAGTAGGTCAGATTATGTTACAATTTTTTCCCAAGGTTTATTAAGGATGAGAATTTCTAAGGTGGGAAGATTGTAACGTCCTGTGTTTTAGGCAGGGTTGAAAATTCCATAAGATTTTGAACTTTTTATTTGGTGGATGGGTCAAAAACTAAACTGATCATTGAAAATTAATTCAAATATTTGTAACACTTAAATGTTTTATTTAGATGTGAATCAATACCTAAAAGTTTTCTATGAATTTTAGATATTTTTTTGGGTGAATTAGGATTTAAAAACTCATTTTCATGAGAGATAGTCTTACGTTCGTAGTTGGAAAATGGTTAATACTAACCATGAAGTACAAATAATACAACCTATTTTGTTAAGGGAAAATATTAGTTTAACTTTACAAGGTACCCAAGACAATCATGAAACCCATTATAATAAATTTCATGTGCATCACATGGTCGGTGCATAGTTTTTCTAACTGTGCACCTAACCATGCGAGGGGGTGGGGAACTTAGAAAATATCTCTGCATGGTATGAGAAAAATTTGGAAAACCATTCCCCTAATTCACATTTTTATGCCACTTAACTAGTATAAGAACATGGTTCAGCACACTATTTTGAAAACCATATGAACAAATCTCACACACCATTAAAATTGGTGATTTTATTATTATTATCGTTCATTATTTGATTTATTTTCCTACTTTATTTTTTTCCTTCTTTTATCATTCACAGCAGCCCTGCTCGAGCTCCCTCTCCTCCTCATCCTTGGCATGTATTCTTCTCCCTTATATGGCCTCTAATTCGACAATTATTGGGTGCATTGAAATCATAGTAGTTAGTATTTTGTTCCTCTTCCCATATTCCTTCATTTATCTTTTCGTATCGTATGCAATATTTGTGAGAGATAATTTTTCCTATTCCAATAGAGTTTATATAATATTATGATTTCTATCATTTTATTCTGAATCAAAGATTGATAATTAATGTGTGGATCATCCTATGAATGAGTTTGGTGGTCTGTATGAATTTACCTCAAAGTTGTTTCAGTTGTAAAATGTGTCATTATTCCATAAACCAGGTATTATAGGTGTCACTCCTAATTTTTGAAACACCTTAAATTAAATTTCTATACCTTAATCATGATGTTCTATAGACCCACATGACATGTTTGGAGGTTGTAACCTCACCTTGGGACATCCCTTTTGGTGTGACCTGTTATCTTCCATATTAGTAATATGTTGTAATAAATCAAAATATTTCTTAGGTATGTTTGATTTGAATCCTAAGAAAATTAAATTGATAAAATGTTAGAAAACATATTATTCTAATTATAATATGGAAGGTACACTCAAATATCATTTTATCACTTTTAGTTTAACGACAAATTAAATGGTTTTATTTTATAAATTCATGGATACTTTCTTTCCTTTAGATAACTAAAGATAAAATTGTGTTAAATGAATTGTTAGATAGTAAAATACCATTACCTTCCACCATATTCATTTATAAATGAAATGATAAAACTAATAAATGAAATATAATAGTTAATTGGAATGTATTTTTTCCAAGTCCTATAATTATTTTCTAAATTCAAGGCGCCTTATGCTTTTGGACCTTTCTCTTATTAAAGGAGTGGTTAGCATTAAGACAGCCTTGTATTATTCAGGGAATGCCATGAGCACTCAAAGGGAGCCACCCTGATTCATTGGTCTAACAAATGAGTGTTATACTTCATTAGGTTTATATTAATTTGTTATCTATATGTGAATTCATCATTGTGGTATCAACGATTGTCTTGCATATCCATGAAATTCAAATGCCTTGGATTATCTTCTTGGATTCGACTTGATGTCCTCAGACATGTGTTGATAAGTATTACCGCCTGGGGATAAAAATCATTCTCATAATATTTTTACTTGGTACATGAATCATAAAACTCCATTAGAACGTTTTTTGGTGGAACTATAAGGATTTATCTTGTGGATTACACTCAGAATCATATACCCAGACTGCATGAATTATTCCTATGAGTGGGTTTGACCCTCTGCGGTTATGGATGCCTTGAATACACCTAGGGACCTTATTAATTATTATATTTATCATGATATTACTTATTATTATAAGACCCATGAAATACCTATTCACTCTATGGATGTTGGGGATGTAATCCTCTAGACCTCACCAGTGCATGTAAATATTTGCATATGTATCTTCTTATATGAATGTAAATATATACATGACAGCATGTGTTCAGAGATATTATGGCTTTGGCTGAAGAAGGTATAGTTGGATAGGTGCCCTTTGAGGAACTTGAGTGTAACAAGTGTTTATTATTTATTACAATTATTTAATTTTGATATACCTATACACTTCCTTATTTTACATTCAAGGAATAGATTTATTTAGACGTTGTTGGGGGGGCTAATGAGTTTATCTCACACCCAATCTAGGATACCATTGGGTACCCAAATAGACCACTTGGTAGTAGGTTAGGGCCCTGCTTTGTGCTCTCTATTTTCCTTTATGGACTAGGACTGGGCAATGGACTAGGGAGTAGCAACTGAGGATATACTCAATCTACCATCTAGAGATATAGTCTTTATTTATTTATTCACTTCCTTGTCAGAATAAACCAACTTTTTATATCGCATGTTTTAAATATATATATATATATATATATATATATCTTGTGCATTATAGTTTTTTCATGAATGTTGTTTCATTAAATTATTATTTATTTTCAGTTGTTACCATATTTCAACAGTTTCGCTTATTTGTTTCCCTAATATATTTGTTACTTGTCTAGAGGGTATAGTTGGCCAACTGCACCATCCTTAGACCCATGTTGATAATCATCAACAACTAGAATATGGGGACCTAAGCTTGAGTCCATGTGGAAAACTATCTCGGGGCACTGTTTTAGTGGCTTCTAGGTAATAATTTTATAGAAACTATAGAACCAAATCATACATAAAAGAAAAAGTAGTTATCACCTGCAATAGTGATTTTAACAAATAATGGTTAATAAATGAGTGAAAATAGGTGATAAATAAATCATATATTATATGATACATATGATCAAGGTCATTTTATACAAGTATAATAAACCAATGTTTATTATACATGATGTTTCAACATGTATGAAGGAATTTGATATTTATGGTAAGGGACTTCTAGTCTTCCTTTTTATTTTTGGGAGATATGTGTTATAGTCATCATTTGTATCTTTTTTGGGGTGTATATATTACGCCATTAACATATTATATTAGTAATATACTTATTTGGGTTATTAAATGTTTTATTTTTCATTATTATTTATTTGAACTTATGATAAAATGATTTCCAAAATGGTGACTGTATTGTTTTCCCATATTTATTTTTGTGGGGAACATGGCATATTCACTACTTGTTTCTATAATGTGGTGTATATACAGCACATTAATGTCTATTTTGATTATTTTTAGAAAATGATGGGATATAAATATTCATCTAAGGTTCTATCATTCAGGTGGCTTAGGATTTAAACATGACCAAAGTGGTAAAGGTTTTATGTCACAATATCATTATTTATTGGGATTGTTTATGATTCTAATTATGATGGTGAAATCTAGTAATATATATGTAAATAAACTAATGTATTTTCTCCTCCTAATATAATTTATTGATAATAAAAAATTTTCTTTCAATATTCTCACTATATTTACTCAAGAGTCACAAAACATTAACGCAACCCGATTTTATTTCTCTCTTCGGTCAAAAATACTTTTCATTCCATATCCATGTTTTCAAAAAATATTTTAAAGAAATTTTTAATATCATACAAGTATTTTTAATGTAATTTTTACCCATATTTAATTTTTTTTAAAAAAATTGAAGGAATCTTCCTGTCATTTTTCAAACAAGTCCCTTTTCGCCTTTCATCGAAAATTTGAAAGGAATCGTCATTTTAACATATATGGTATGAACAGTATTTCCCACCACCAAGACCAGTCAAATATTTAATTTTCCCTTTACATTTTTCCATGGTAATTTTAAAATAAAATTTTTTATTTAATATTTGGGACGTTTTTAGATTTTAAATATGTAATTTCAAAGTGAAAAGGATGTTTTCCTCAAGAAATGTTCCAAGTGATATTTCAAAATCATTTTCCATCTAAATGGAATCCATTTATGTTATTAATGATTTACAAGAGATATTTTCTAATGATACCATCCTTACTCCTTTTATATATGGTTTATTATTATGATTATGATGAAAATATGTTCATGAAACCCATTCCTTTTATATTGGTTTTTCTATGAAGAAATAATTATGAAACCCATTTATTTTCCATAGGTTATACTATGAGGAAATGCTTTGGAAACCCATTTAATTTTATGGGTTATAATATGATGAATATTTTATGATCTTTTGGAAAACATATGTATGGTTTTAATAATGTTATGATGGTTACATTATAATAAAGGATGGTGGTTATGTTATAACCAAGTACGGTGGTTATGTTATAACCAAGGACGGTGGTTACATCATAACCAAGGATGGTGTTAACATTATAACCAAGAATGGGTGAGAGCTATATCTCACTCTAATTCATTGGGTAATGATTTATAACTTATGATATAAATAAGTTGTGTGTAAACCTAATTTTATGTTCACAATTTTATTCGTGGACTTTTCTTTCATTTCCAAAAGGTTATGTGAGGACCTGATTTCTTTCCCTTAACTTAATGAGTGAAACTATTTATATATATAAATTTTCACAATGCTATAATATTATGTTTACAGCAAAAATATATGTCTTATATTGATGTTGTGTTCTTATGTATCATGTTATTTTATTCATTTCTAATTCATGTCTTATGAACTTCCATGATTTATTCTATGGATCAAGTTTATGATATATGATATACATGGTATGGCTTTCAAATGTTATTCTCATAACCTTATACTCATGTTATTTTTATATATCCCATTTTATCCCTTATTTATCATCTTATATCACCCTTTCTTCTGTTTCCTTCCCCAAATTTATGAAGTACGGTTTTAATTAGGGTATTTATATGAAGTGTACTGGGTGGGAAGATCATTATGGAAGATATTGAATATCTCTTATGAAATATGAAAATTGTTTATCTAGTCTCCAAAGATACTAAACTTTTATGTTAATTGGGTATGTATTAGTGAAATTTATTGAATATTCATGTAGTATTTATGTATAAAAATCTTGGGTCACTATAGATTTAGTATGATTCATTTATATTTTTCATGATGGATTCCAGGCATGATCCTACTGATTATACATGTTATTCTCACCCAATGTATATATAAATTTTTTTAGGTCAGCAATAATGGTTAGTGATCAAGCTATAAATTACCGATACTAGGAAATTTTAGGGATTCTAGGTCACTACTACGGATCTATTTTAGTATTTTTTTTGTATTAGTTTTATATAATTTACAATCATGTTCTTAAATAATCATATATTGTATCAAGATAGTTATCATTATTTTATGTTATGGATTTTATGAGTTTTTTTCTAATCATATCCCTTACTTATCAAATCATTATAATGGGTAATTCCTCCCATATCTCTGGTTTATTTAACCTCATCATTTTTCTACAACCCATAGCCTATTGGTGGTTTTTTTAACACCCGAGATTTTTATGAGAAATATTTTTTTTATGTTATATACATCATCAAAGGAATCTTTCACTACACACAACACTAGCTTGGATTTCTTTACACGCAATTGTGACCTTCCTTGATAGCTTGTGCTATAGGAAATACTGAGTTTCACTAAACAACGATATGCTATTAAAATATTATTAAAACTAGTCGTTATGAATAGTAATACCCACTTTTTGATCATAGTGAAAAAGTCCTACGGAACAAGACCACTCGCTTGGTGAAATTTTTATGGAGGAACCACCAATTAGAATAAGCTACATGGGAGCTTGAGGATATGATGAGCGAGAGGTATCCTCATCTGTTTGTTACAAAGTGACGAATTTCGAGGGCGAAATCCATTTTAAGGGGGGTAGAATGCAACACCCGAGATTTTTATGAGAAATATTTTGTTTTTATGTTATATAAATCATCAAAGGAATATTTCACTACACACAACACTATCTTGGCTTGATTTACACGCAATCGTGACCTTCCTCGATAGCTTGCGTTTTATGCAAAACCGAGTTTCACTAAACAACGATATGCTATTAAAATATTATTAAAACTAGCCGTTATGAATAGTTATACCCACTTTTTGAAATTTTATAAATTTTATCATTCAAAATGGACTTCATTTTTGGATTCGGAATATCAAAATTAGCCTAGGGTTTATTTTTGGTATTTTTTTGAAAACTTACAATTTATGATGAATAGTGAAAACACTAGGTTACTATTTAAAAACTGAATTTTTATTTAAATAATTATTTATTTTATTTAAATTTATTTTAGGTCAAAATTGATACATAATACCTATATAATTTCAATGTAATTCATTGAAATCATTTTATAATAATTTTATATATATAAAAATTTTATTGAACTTTTAACCGTCTTTTACCCACCACCTACGAGAATTTGCAAATTTACATAAAACTTAATTTTACCACTTATGTGAGTGTAATTTCAAAAATATGAAAGACATTTTTGATATCAGTAAGTAAAATGTGGTTCAATGAGATGAAAATAATTTTTGGTGAATAGTAGCTTTTAACTTTTATTTACCACGGTTAAAAGTAAATAGGGTAATTGAGGGTAAAAATGATATTATTATTACCCTAAAACATGTCCTAATTCTATTGGATAAGTTTAATTCGACAAAAAACAATCTTAGGAATAAAATATGACCATTTAGGTCCACTTGGATTAGATTATGACATTCAATATTATTTTATTTAAAGAAGAGATAAAACAGTTAAAATCAATGTTTAATAACTAAAACATTTTTAATATAGAGTTATAAATAAGATAAATTCGACTATAAATATTCATTATAAATATAAAACTATTTCTTACATAATGGTATTTTATTTATGATTTTTAGACTTTAAATAATTTAATTTATTTATGACACAATGATGATACAATAATTACCTTATTAAGGAAACATTAACATAATTGATATTATAAACACCCAAATAAATGTAATTTGAGACTTTTTAAGAATTAAACTAATTTTATAGGTTAATATTACATATTAGTATTGATTTAATTAACGTTTTTCGTACTAATAATGCTGTTATTAGTTTCACAAAAATCAATTACCAAATAGTGTCAAAATTGAAATAAAATAGTTTTTAAAACAAATATTATATTATTAATTGTTATTTTATTCCTAAAAATCTATGGTTCTGACCAATGACTTAGTTAAGGTTATATATATTAATAATGAACCACTTGGGGTTCGTTTGTCTTGTTATAGTAAGTTTATTAACCATATAGTGTAAGAAAACAAGAAGACGCGGTAAAAGTTAAATTATTTAACTTAGAGTTAAATCTAAATGATAAGGATAAAATAGTATCCTAAACTTGTCTAAAATCTATTGGTTGAGAGTATTTCGACCCATCCCCACCATATCTTCAAAATAAATCAATATGGAGCTATTAAAAACCGAATATTACTTTATAATAAAATAATATTTTATGTTTTTTCTAAGGTGCCCCTCTCCTCCCTTATAAAAGAGCACCTCCTCCCTCTCCTCCTCACACCACTTTGAGCCTTCAATCTCGGTCAAACCCTACCAATTTCTCTTCTAAACTTCCCTAGAAACATCCTAGAGGTCCTTTTCTTCTTCAAATACCATCTTTAGTGCCCTAAGAGGAGGTTAAGAAGTGGCGCTTCAGAGTAGAGGTAACGTCTGTTACCGATTGTTTCAAATTTATTTATTCTTATACTTCCTCTTATTTAGTCGTTTCATTATGAAGTAATAACATCAGTATCACTCATATACTGATATATTATTATAAATATTAAACAACCCTTTTTCACCTTCTATCCATCCTACAGAAAATGAAATCACCGCACGTTTGTACGTACGGAATATCGTCTCCACGTTGTGGTGTAATATGTTTTCCACCACCACCTTACTTGGATGGGTATAATTGTTTAAATAATAACTATATAAGATTATTTTAAAGTTATATTGATTCTGAAATAGTATACATACACTTCAATAAAATTCCACGATCATGGGAACGATATCATCGCTCGTGCGTACGTACGGCCTACCGTCTCCACGATGTGATGTGACTCGTTCTACATGATATTCATTGTATAATGATTATATAAATGAATTGAATTAATAGATATGATATATATTACACTAATAAAATTATGGAAATGAGGTATATATAACCTAAAAATAAGAATAAAAATTTATTTGACAAAACACGCATAAGAACAAAAGGCAATAAACACAAGTAACAATGAAATATTACTAATAATAAGCTAAGAATATGACCATATATGATATCATAATAATTATTATGATTCTGTAATAAGTCAATAACATAATTTAAATCATTATACAGGAGGTTCGGACACGAACGAAGAAAATCGGACCTAAGGTAAGGGAAAATCTCACAATCTCATTTTTATCTGAGATGGTTTGTACTTCAGAATTTACTGGGGAATATTTATAATCCACATCTAGGTATCCTCAATATTAAATATTATTTCTATCCTCCTACAATTTTTTAAATCCAATTTTACCCTTCGGTGAGTTTTTATTAAAAGATATGAAAGGAATCTTTTTCTGTTTTTAGTACGAGGTACTTTTTGAGTTTTCCGGCCAAAGTATGAGAAGAATATTTTTTTAACTTATATGACATGAATGGATTTGTATGATTTCATAAAACATTCTTTCCATGAAGATTCCATTACAAGTTTTCAAGTTAATTTTGAATTAACTTCTTTCAGATTTAAATTGTATGATGTGTTAAGAAAGGAAAAAATGTTTTTGAACTAGAAAGGATATTTTCCTCAAGAATGGAGTTCAAGAATTTTATCAAAATTATTTTCCATCTAAGATAATATAGGGTTCTATTTCTATCCCTATTTTTACATTGATTTTATTATTTTATGATGGAATTATTTTTATGATGTCCTTTTATATTATATGGATTATGTTATGATGGCATGATGTTTAAGAATCCCATTTTTATTGCATGGGTTATGCTATGATGTATGATTTATGATCTTGTGGAACATATAATAATGTTATCATTATGATATGGGTGGGACCTATATCTCCCTCAAATTCATTGGTTAAAGATTTATATATCATGAGATAGACATGGCTGAAACGGCAGGTTAATCCGGTTCAGTGATACAGGACTGAAATGAGGAGTGAACTCGGTTCAGAAATGGACTTTGTCGACTAAGATAGTCTTGTAAATGAGTATTGACTACTAAGAAATGATTCTCTATGATTATGTGTGTATACCACAAAGTTTCATGTTATGATTATTGGGATTACATTTCACTACTATGATTTATCCCATGTTATAAAATTATGATCTCTTTTGCAGGATAAGATTTCCAAAATGTTATGTTCTTATGAATATGATGTGATTGATAATTCTTTTGTTTACCCTTACTGAGCATTTGAGCTCACCCTTTTGTATGTTTTCTTTTCCCCAGGTCAGGAAGAAGGGTATTAAATAGGATATGCCAAAAATGGATTTTAGATATGATGAAATAAATGGGAGACAATGTAGATGCTTAATGAACCAGTTATTTATGTTTCCCAGCTTCTAAAGGCACTATACCTATACGGTCCTATTGTGGTTTTTTTATATGTTTTAGTAAGTGTGCTTCAATTTTGAATTAATAACAATGTATGTAAAGTATGGGTCATTATAGTTTTCTTTATGGGACATTCTCTATCTTTCTCAATTTTTGGCTCAAGAGGGTTTCATTGGAGGGAGGGGTTTGTGATATTAAATCAAGATGGCACTTGAAGAGGATATCCATGAACTTGATGAAAAATATAAAAATATAAATGTTTTAAAAAAACCACAATTTAAAATTGAATCTAAAAGAATCATGATCTTGGCACACTTCTTCAAGAAAATCATATGATGCATGAAGATGAAATTTTGAAAAATAAGAACTGTTATGAAGATAGAATGGAATTGATTGGATATTAGAACAATACAATCAATATAAAATATCTATAATTGGAAGTGAGAATTGTTAGGAACTTCATTGATAAGGATCGAGCTGTGACTTCCCCAATCCCACCTCAAATATGCTAGGGGTTAGCGACAAGCACTGAGTAGTAATATCACACACATGGGAGTCATTAGACTAATGTACCTATAAACATGAACATATCTACAAGACAATACAATGCTGAAATATAAAAAACAACTAGGAACCATGATTTCATATATCTATAATCCCATAATCAGAGTATGATAATAAGGTACTAGAAATCAAAGGACCAATAAAATCTCACTAAAAAAAACTGAAAAAAGTTCAATCTATAAAGTTGGAGAGGACTGCTACAAAATGAAACCATCGGTACACACCTCAGTCGGTTTAGATCACTATAATCTTCCGGGTCTTGGTTAGTCTTTGACTCCATCAAAAAAAAATTCATCTTTATAAGACATAACACATTCAGATAGAGCCCATGAAGGGGTGAGTGTAACAATACCTTTTAGGACACACCAAAATCACTAAACATAAAGAATCAAGAGTAGTCCTCTCATAAAAGTAACAATGTAATGAAAGTAAGAACAAACCCAGATATACATAGGAAGGTCACCACGCCTATAGGAAGTATCAACCAAACTACCAGCCACATTATTCTACCTGAACCTTATAAGCAATGCTCATTCTCATAAAACCCGCTCCACGAGTCATGATATCACCGAAGAGACTCAACTAAGTGGTTATGATCATTGGTCCTCATTCAAGAAAACTCAATCACCTATAAATATCTCGATACACTAATATTGTATCACTCCCATGACTACTGCGGGACACCACAAACCAAATATATATCAACCCACTCTATAATGAATATTATGCTGATGATACCATGAACCCTACTAAAACACCCTACTTGATGGGGTATCAATGCCCTATTTAAGAAGGTCATGCTGTTAACATGAACCCCACCTTGGGTATAAGAAGGAATGATATATAGTCACACCCAAATCTCATAGAGGGAGACCAAAAACTCTATCAATGACTCATCTTCAAGAGGAGGTCACAATCCAGAGCTGTAGAAATAATTCTACATTGTAACATTTAGAGGATGGACTAAGGGAATTCACTCAACTGATAATGGTCCAAAATGAAGAAAATAAGGAATCCAAAAACCCTTAAAGGGGGTACACAGTGTGTATTAGGGATTATATAGTGTATCAAAAAAACATATAGTTCTCTTGTGTGCATCCATCTCAAACAAAATGTAGATCCCCACATACACAGTGTGTAGTAAAGGTTACACATTATTTAGAGGTATTATCTTACCCTACCTGTGTGGTCTATCCATGCTCATGTACTTCTAGACTCTCATGTACCATCCCATTTGGTAGTCCAAGTAACTACATGTGCACCCCATGATTACATTTCTATCCACTAGGGGAGGTTCATATAGTCTTTGGTAGGGACCACATGGTGTTTTATCCTTATATTAACCACGTATACCATAGTTTCGTATCTAGGGTGCCATAAGGCATTCAGTTCTGGGTTACATGTTGTGTAACATGGGATTTTATAGAATCTTGTGGTTCTTATCTGTTTCATAAAACCATGATTTTTCCACCGCAAAACCCATCAAGAATCAGGAATCTATGGTGTGATGACGATTTCATTCCCATAGATCTTATTCCAGTATTCAAATCTGCTTGTAAAACACCCCATTGAGTTTTATGTATCCACACTACTTGATCACCATGTGTCAATCAGGGAGAAATGGGATCTTTAGTCTAAGTTTCTATACCTACGATTATCCTCCAGTATTGCACATCTATCACACCCTCAATCATGAATCGCAATTGTGGTGTTGATCTGTTGTGCCAAAGAATGGTCAAACAATGATCATATACTCAGTATTCATCAAACCATTGGCCAAATAAAATACCAAGGAATTTTTTTTGAAGAAACGGGAGAGAAAACCACAGACCATAAACATGTGTAATGAACCCCATGCTTTATTCATTTTTAACCTCAATATATTGTTGAATAAATAAATAAATAAATAGGTATAAACAGTAACATACAAATTAATCATCTATAAATAAATAAATTGTTGACGTGAGGATCAATTCTTGTTCATGGAATTGATATGAATTCAATTGGTATATGGGAACGAGGTGGAATTCCATAAATCAAACATCCTTCCTAGAGTTTGTATCAATTTCTAATGAAGAAAGAATTTGTGGTATCATTATTAGAAAGGTACCAAACTCTGTTGGTATAATGACCTCGACCTCAATCTCAATCATATGACATCTGCTAATATCTCTTCTAAATACCTATTTAAATTTGTAGCATTATGCGACTAACCCTACAAATTATACATAAAATTATATTTTTAGGAAATTATTATTTTTAGGAATTTAATTAAATAATTAAATAAATATAAATTTATTTATTTAATTATTTATCCATGAAGGTGCTCAAGCCTACCACCCAACACCAACATAGATTATGTCTCACCTAGGGTAAAACTCACACTTTAAACTAAAAACATATCTTAGATTTTTTATCTAAGAATAATTTTAAGAGTTACTACAATTTTTCAGTAAAACTACATAAATAAGATATTAATGTATTTAATATTTTTCAAGCATCAATTCCATGCTCATAGGGCCTCAAAATCTTACATTGTCTCAGCATATGGATCCAAAAATAATCAATATAATATTATGAACTAATATATAGATAATTCAAATCCATTACATTATCCCCACCTTATGGATTTTCTGACCAAAAAGGGAAAACCCTACTCAAAGATATGATGGTACTGATCTTGCATCTAAGTCTCCTGCTCCTAGGTGATTTTCTAATGATTCCCATGTTTCCACTATACACGCGCTAGGGGAAACACTCACCTGTGAAGGATCCTCTCATATTGATCCTTGATCTCCAGTAGGTTATAAAGGTATCCCCATCCTCGATGTCTATAACACCCCCATTCAATAACATGTGGTGAGTTGTGTGCATACCTCCTCATCTATGACACGTAAAAGTTATTATGTACCAAGTTTAACTACGGCAGTAGAGATGAGAGGTAAAACACCCCACTAACTTTACTCATTATCTATAAAAGAATAATGAATATTATAGATATATTTATTCCCTAAATAGATATCCATAATCCATGATTAGGTGATACCTTCAAGAACATATGGTTTTCATCCTTGAATTCCAAAGGCCTCCATCATCAGTCCATATAGGACTTATGCAGACTCTTTAGAGTCCTAATCCACTGCTGGATGATCTACAACCTCTTTTTCATATCTCACACCAACTTTGGGCTCATGAGTACCAACTCACATGGATCATTCTAATAAATTGGTAACCTATATGGTCACCTGTATATGGCCTATAATGGTGCCATATTGATGTTAGAATAGTGGATATTGTTTAACTCAAACTCCACAAAGGGTAGGTGATCCTCCCAACTATGGAAAAGGTCTATCATGTAAGACCATATCATGCCCTCTAAGACCTAAATGGTATTCTCAATCCGGTCATCTGTTTGGGGTTTAAATTCCATTCTCAAATGAAACTATGTCCCAAAGGCCTCCAGCATTACACTCCATAATCAATATGTGAATCAAGAATTTCGATCTAAAACGATCTTCATGGAAACTCCATGGATCTAGAAAATATTCTATATGTATAAGAATCTCAATATCTATACAAATCTCAACTATTGAATAGCTAGGAAGTGGGACTAATTGGTGAGTCGGTCTATAATTACCTAGATAGTATAATTTCCTATGGATATGAATTATAATCTTATAAAGAATTCCATAGATATACCATCCCACTTAAACTCTATAACCTCAAGGTTTTGAGCTAAACTCACTAGAACCTAGTTCTCATGATTCTATTACCAACAAGTAAGGAAACGAGAGATGAAATCTGAAACACATATCTTCAGGCCTAGCCACCAAAGTTTATGTTGAAGTTATAGGTACATATTTTACACACAATATGTACTTCCAAATGGGATGTATGAAATTCCATTATAACGTCCCCTCGCAATGTCACTGGTACGACATCATGTCCTCTGAAAATTATAATGTGATACTAACCTTCATAAAATCTATCATGAGAATATCTAGTAGATATTTGAGAACATTAGTTCTCAAATTTGGAATATCTATGTTGAGAATCATTGACATCCTATAAAATTAGTGGGGTAACAACCATCAACAAAATATATGAAGTGTGATCCTTTTCCACTATGGAAAATATTAACAAGGATAACTTATCTAACACCTTATCCAAAAATTAAGAACAATATCTCTTAATAAGAGTGTTTTCCAAATCATTCCCCTTCACAGGAGAGTAAAATATATCAAATTCATAGTCTTGGAATAAATATAAACATTGCCTCTATCACAAGTTAAGATCCATTTGAGAGAAGATATACTTGAACTCTTGTAGTCAGAATAGACCGAAAACTGATAGCCCATAATATTGTGTGACATATCTTCAGGGTGAAGAATACCACTAATAGCTCAAGATCAGGGGTTATATAGTTCATCTCATGTGGAATCAAATGCCTTGACTTGTAGGCTATCATTGTCTACCTCTACATTAGCACTCACCAATTTCATTCCATGAGTAATCAAAGAACACAATGTACCCAACACCTTCTCAGGAAATCTAGAGAAGGGGGTGCTTGTCAATCTCTACCTAAACTCCTAAAAAAACTTTTCGAATTTTTCCTTCCTCGTGAGAAGCTTATACTTTTGGGTCAAAGTAGTAAAAGGTGATACAACTCTAGATAAATCAGGAAAAAACCTCTAATAGTACCCTACCAACCTAAGGAAACTTCGTACATCAGTAAAATTCTTTGTTGGATCTCATTATAGAACTGCCTCAACCTTCGATGGAACCACTCCCACTCCTACCTCTGAGATGACATGTCATGGTAATTGGATCACTTGGATCAAAAACTAACACTTAGAGTACTTCCCAAAAATCGGGTGCTATTGATTTGTGTCAAGTACCATCTTCAAGTTACTTTTGTGATCCTTCTTGTAAATTGTGTACAATAGGATATCATCAACCAAGACCACCAAAAATCAATCTAAGAAAGGCTGAAAGATTTAGTTCAAGGGTCCCATGAACACTTCTTGAGTTTTTTTCATTTTGGAAGGCTTCACCAAGTACTCATAGTAACTATAGAAACATATGAATTAAGTATTTAGTATATCCTCTTCTCATACTCATAGCTATTGATAGACTAATCTAAGTTCATCCTTTAAAAACCATCACTCCCCACTCAACTGATCGAAGAGTTTGTTGATCCTTGATAGTGGATAATTATTCTCCATGGTCACCTAGTTCACGTTATAGTAATCAACACATAACCTCAAGATATCATTTGATTTCATGGCTAACAATGTTGGGGTTTCCCATGAGGAAACACTGGATCTCATTAAGCCCCTCTTTTATAAGTCCTCAAATTGCACCCTTAGCTCCAAAATCTATAAGGGAGCCATTAGATATGTTGTTGTATATTTTGGGGTAATCCCAGGGTGTAATTGAAGGAAGAAGTATATATATCAGTGGGGAGGTCATCCTTGAACATCCTCAAGAAATACTTCCTCATAATCCTTCACCACCATAGGAAACAAGTAGCCCATAGCATCCACTACTCTAAGAGTCTTGTTAGCTAATTAGTGAGTAATAGGCTACACTCTCCTGTGTATGAGACTTTCCTTCCCTTCCTAGGTTTCCTTATCACCCACAAAGGAAAACCTCATACCATTACTATGGACACACCACATGATTCACCTAAAATAGTCTATATGAGCATGAAATTTGGATAGTTATTCCACACCTAAGATGTCATCGTAATGCCTCATCACTACTATAAAGATATTATATATAAAGTTATCACCTTCAAGATCCATATCAAACTATCATTATAAGTGTTTGATCGCTAAATCACCTCTTTTCAAAGTCTCTAAGCATAAGGTTCAATCCTAGGGATCAACCGAAATATCAATGTCTTGAAACATAGAAATGAAAAGAAAGGAATGACTCATACATGTGTCTATTAGTGCTATAGCTAAGGTAGAAAAGATATAGATCATACCTTTCATCATCGGTAGAGCCTTGGGGTTATAGGCCTCCATACCCTGTAGTATTTCTTATCCTAGACCACTAGCTCCCAGAGTCTACCATGGACCACCTATAGGTGGTGGTGGTGGCAATAGGTCAAACCTACTACCAACTCCAACATCTCAACCTAACCTGATGCCATCTATGACGTCTTGAGAACCTCCTTTCCCTTGACTCTCTTCCTGGGTAGTCCATGGACCATCTCACAATTAGTTCTATGATGGGTAAAATTTCCCATGCATGATATCAATATCCATCATAAGAGAAACACAGCCACTCCCTCAGCTGACTCTGTCCATTCTTAGATCCCTACACCATTGATCCTCAATCTTGAGATCATCTCCCGAATCATCGGAAATTCCTAGATCCCAAAAATCGTTACCGAATACCATCTACCAAGGTCTCAAGTCCTGGTTTCCCACTACCAACACCCTCTATCACTGTCTTCTCTATTGAGATGTTATCCACTACTTAGGATTTCTCAAGCACTTCCTCATAGGTGTGAATGAAAATAAATATCACTAAATCCATGATATCTCAATGTAATCCCTAATTAAAGGTCCATGATTTGAAGAATAGATCTCACACCATATCCATGGAATATTATGATAGATTAGTAAAACTCGATGAATAATATTCCACAATAATATTTCTATTCTATAGATGTAGAAGCTCCTAGATGTTCACTAAACACAACTTGACCAGATAAAACTCCACCCAGAAGAGATGCTCAGTATCACCGTGAGAGAGTTATCACATAGTGTGACTAAGTCACTAGAGTCCACTATTTCCCTGCAAATCCCTATATAAGACTCACCATGCAGACTTCCATATAATCTACAGGCATCACCACAAGGTGAAAAACTCAAGTAACTACCTCCAGCTAGTCCTCAGCCACTTGGAGATGTGGTTCACCTAGAAACTTGGGATGTCGTTTCCTAGGGAACTCATCTAGTGAACTCAACCTATGTGCATCCTCATATAGTTATATTGGAACTAACTACTTATCAATTTATGTAGGTATAGTTAGTAAACCACATGGAGGTACTATCTTTTATATAGGCCCTTATACTGATACCCCTTCACTCGACGAAACATCCTAGTGATCACATAGTGGAATCCTAGTTTGATGTTCTTGTGGAGGCTTCCTAAATTAAAAGAGATGTAACATGGTATTAACAAAGTCATAGAAACCATAACCCATTTTTATATTATTTATGTTCCAATTTTTTTCCATATAACCGGTGACTACATGTACTGAGTCAACAAGAAGGTTTTAAGAGTCCTAATGAATGGATACTGTAACACCCAGACCCCAGTTACCCAGAGTCGGTGCATTATTACATAACATTGGCATGATACAAGGAATCATTTCCTAAAAGACCGATCAGTTTATTAGACTTTGAAGTACTTTATACACACATAAGTTTTACATTAAATCATGAAATAAAAACATTAACAACATTTTGTCCCCTTTATAATTACACTTATATCTGTATCCTATCCCTGCAGGTCAACCATAAAATACTTCTTCACATCCTGGGAAAAATAAAACATAAAATGGGTGAGCTCAGATGCTTAGTAAGGATAACAATATAGAGGAAAATTTCATAAATAAGCATAAAAATTTAAGGCAATATATAAGACTAAAACAAAAGCCTTTTAAACTTGAACTTCACCATAATATGGAAAAGATAAAATCAAATAATTCCATTTAATTATTAATATAGATATTATACTAGTCCAATAATCATATTCAATATCAATAGCCACTTTCATAATGATGGAATTCATAATGCCAGACTTCATAACAATATAGTCAAGGTCTTGTGCCAACACTACATATAAGATTTTTTCAAGGCCTTGTGTCAAGACACTAGTTTGTCTAATGAGACCTACCGATCCATCGAGGAGCTATAGTGGGCTCCACCCATCACTTACTAAGTCCAATCCATTCCTCATATGAAATTTTTTAAAAATAACATAAAAATTCGTATTAAAAAAATCATACGAAATGTCAATACTTTATCCATAAACCATGAATGGTATAAAATTAACAAATCAATAGTCAAAAATATCACAAAACTTTCAATATAGTATGAAAGATTTATATCATAATAAATAAACCTCAATCAATAATAATATCCTGTAAAGATGTTGACATAGTTGAAAATGATCAGTAAAAATCTTTGAGAGAAATATCCCTTGTTGAGTCAAAAAGGTTTTCCTTATGACTTTTCCATTCCTTCTTGTTTTGAAAATCACAAACACCTTATCTTTAAGGAAAATTGCTTTTATAAGGAAAATTGATTTTATAAGGAAAATATCTTTTATAAGGAAAATTATCCTTATCATATTTTCATTATCTATATCCATATATTTCTTAATTATAAGAATCGGATTCATTTCTATATTCTCGGAATCGTTTAAAACTTTGATATGAAGCATTCTGTTTTAGGCTCCGAATTCTGGAAGAGAACTGTAATGAAGTTCCACTACGAATTATGGATACGAACTCTAATAAAGTTATACTCTGAATTCTAGATACGAACTCTCATGAAGTTTGACACCAAAATCTAATGACGAATCCTGATTACGAATTCTCATTACGAATTATGATGACGAATTCTCATTCCGAATTCTCATTCCGAATTCACCTATTAAACAGAATCTGATCATCTTTGCTTTATACACTCTGAATTTATTTAGACTCTGAATATTATTTTTGGTTAAACTCCAAACTTTCATTTTGCTTACACTTTTATAATTTGTCTACTCTTTGAAATTTTGTTTACACTCCGAATCTTCACTCCAAAATTTTTAACTAACCTTGAAACGATGTCATACTTTATGTTACACTTGTTTTGTTATAAAACGATGTCGTCTATTCCGTTATAAACTAATCATTGGTTAAGTGACACGTGTACATGTCCCTCTGAATTTTAAGGAAGATATGACCGTTGGAAAGGAGGCCGACCGAGCCTATAAATAGGAGCTCATTTGAATGATCTCAAAAGAATGAAGTTGATCGATCTAGAGACCACACGCTGCTAAGGTGATTTATAGAGAGAGAAATCTTTTCATGCATTGTGCGTACTGAACCGCTCGTTGAGTTTTTGCTTCGTGCGACTCCGAATGTTGGTGATTACATTCGAGGACTTCCGAGGATAGGAAGACAGAAGTGCCGACTACCTTAAAGTTCAAGGGCTTCCTTGCTGAGGAAGAAAGAGGTTCTAACTACCTTGAAGTTGAGGGATTGCGGGGATATCAAGACAGAGATTCTGATCTTTGTATCGAAGGCTTACCCTGGTGTGGGTAAGACAGACTTTATTGAAATTATAAATCAAGGGACCTTTATCCAAGGTTGTTGGATACCCTTCTCATTGGGTTAAAAGACTTATATTTTGTTATTTTTAGTTTTACTACCTGATTGCTTCCACTGCATATTGTATTGTAAGAAAATTATAACTTTCTTATACTTCCCTACTTGTACTCTGTTTCATTTAGATTCTATACACTTTAAGGTAGAATCTCATATTGTAATCTTTAGTTAAGTTTCAATTTCTAGATCCATATTTCCGGAACCTACTTTCGGAATCTCTTTCTAGTTTTAAGCTAGTACATAGAAGTGAAGTTTATAACTTCATTCCTTATTCCAATTTTTCAATTGGTGTTATAGGTGTTGTGAATTTTCTTAGTTTAACCTTGTTAAACTTAGAACTTTCCTTATCTAAGGAAAACATAGTTATTCGTAACTAACTTTAAAGGTTCCAAAGGAAATTTTTAAAGTATACAATTCACCCCCCTCTTGTATATTGATAATCTAAATCATTATTTAGATCCTAAAATTGCTATCAGAGCAGGTCTCTGAAATACTTATACTCATGTATAAGTTTTTCTTGTTCATTTTCCTTTATTCTTCATACTTGCTTAGAAATTTCTTTTTCATTCCGAACTTTGTCATTCTGAACTTTGTCATTCCAAAATTTGTGATTACGAATTTTTTCTACTAACATGTTCGTGTATCCAAGGTTATTTTAAGTATGGCAGGAGTCAATGTTGGTTCCATTGATAATCTAAATCCTACAAGACCACCAATCTTTGATGGTAATGAATATGAGTACTGGAGAGATCGAATGAAGACTTTTTTTATCAATACTGGTGTGGACAATTTCGTTATGCTTACTGGTGATTATAAAATACCTGATAAGGAAGTTAAAACTTTCACTAACCAGGAAAAGCAAGAGTATCAACTCAATTATAAGGTACGCAATACCTTACTTTTTTCAATGACTAGAAATATATATAGCCAAATTTCTTCTTGTGAAGCAGATAATTGTATCTGGAAGAAGTCAGAAGTTACACACTTTGGCACTTCTAAAGTAATTGAAACTAGGAGAGCTATGCTTAGAGCTGAATACCATGGATTCAATTTTCCGTTTGGTGAACCAATCTGCAAAGTTCAACAGAGGTTTATGACTATAGTCAACAGCTTAAAGTCTATGGGAGAAAAAGGGTTATATGATGAAGCACGTGTGGATAAGATAATTGATATTATGCCCAATGAGTGGGAATCAAAGAGAACGGCTATAGATGAGAACATAAAGGTCACTCAAATTTCTCTTGATGAGTTATTCGAAAGTCTTCTCCAACATGAAACCAGAATGAAGAAAGATGCTGACAACATCAAAAAGAAGAATGGGAATGGTACTGTTGATTTTACAACAACATCAAATCATATGAAAGCTAAGACTCCTGTGAGAGTAACCAGATCTAAGTCTAAGAAGGTAGTTATTCAATCAGATTCTAGTGAAAGTGAAATCTCTGAAATTGAGTTAACAAATCTTGCTCGATTGATGAACAAGATAGCCGGCCAGAGAAATTTTCAATCAAAGTAGAAGAAAAATGAAAGGAAAGATAGGAAAGTTAGAGAAGTCACATGTTATGAATGCAAGGGATATGGACATGTTAGAGAAGATTTCCCTTTGATCAAAAAGAAAGAAAGGAAAGAAAGGCATTAATACAGGAACAGAATTAAGTATTATAAATCCAAAGCTAAGAAAGTTATGAAAACTAGTGATACCTGGAGTGCTAGTGGTGGTGACTCTTCAAATGAATCTTCCGATTGTGAATCTTCAGGACAGAAGAATCTTGGTCTTGTAGCCAGACTACCTATTGACAATCATTTCTTTATGGCTAAGGTACAAAATGCTGAATCATTGACCAATGTATCTTTAAATTCTAATGATAGTAAGTATTATAATTCCTCAGCTGAAGAATCCTCTTCTGATCAAGAAAATACTTCACCTACCTATGAAGAAGTTTCTAGGTTTGCTAAACTTCTTGAGATTGAGAACTCTAAACTCAATAAGATACTTGATAAGGCAAACTCTAGGAATTCTATTCTTACGAAAGAGATATCAGATCTTTCTAAAGATCTTGATAAGAAAAATGCTAATTTGATAAATATTTCAAAAAATCTTGAGGAAGTTAGTTCTAAGAAGAACAAACTTTCTAAAGAATTAGAAAAATTAATTTCTAAGAAAAGTATCTTAGAGCTTAGCTCTAGTTTTAAAACTAATGATTTTAAAGATAAAAACTTGGTTATAAAACTCAAGTCCGGAATTTTTTCCTTAAAGAAGTGTTTATCAAACTTTACCCATGGAAAGGAAAATTTTGATAAAATGTATTCCCAAATACGACCTTTAAGAAATAAATCTGGATTTGGTTATACCCATGCAAAACCAATTTTTAGTAACAATTATTTTGTTCCTCAAAGTGCCCCCATTTTGTACCAAGTTTCAATGTGGTGGTCACTGGGAAAAGAATTGTTCCTTAAAGAAAACCCAATCTCTAGGATTTCACAAAGCTTATTTCTCTAAGAATATGTGGGTACCTAAAATTTTGTTATCTGGAAATCTCGGATCCAAACAAGTTTAGATTCTGAAAGTCTATTTCTTTTCTTGATTATAGGAAAATAAAGAGAGTACCAACAGCAACACATGGTACATGGATAGTGGATGTTCCCGGAACATGACTGGTAACAAAATCTATTTTGAAAAGATTATCAAAATGAAAGTAGGAAAGCTAACTTTCAGAGATAATGATAAGGAATAAATTGTTGGTATTGGTAATATTGTTCTTCTTGGTAAAACCTTGATTTCAAATGTTTTATTTGTTAAGGGTATTAAGCACAACCTCATTAGCATAAGTCAGTTATGTGATGAAGGATACCTTGTGAATTTTAGGAATGATAAGTGTTTAGTTCACAATTCCAGGGAAGAATTTATTCTCTCAGCCAATAGGCAAGAGAATGTTTACACCTTAAATTTAGAAGACCTTAGGAGCCAAGATTTACCTTTCCCAAGTACAATAGAAGATCATTCCTGGCTATGTCATAGAAGACTAGGACACTGTAACCTTAGAAACTTATGTAAACTCTCTTAGAAGAAACTATTTAAGGATCTACCAGAGCTTAGATTTGATTCTTCCAATTTTTGTGATCCTTGTCAATATGGAAAGCAACATAAATATAGTTTTAAGTCAATTGGTGAAGTCTCAACGACTGTTGCATTACAGTTAGTGCACATGGATCTTTTCGGTCCAAAAAAAATGGAAGTATTGGAGGCAAATACTATGTGTTTGTTTTAGTTGATGATTACACCAGATTTACATGGGTTTATTTTCTAGCAAAGAATTCAGAATCTTTTTCTTATTTCAAAAGTTTTAGAGCACAAGTTAAAAATGAGAAAAACCTTCCATTGAAAACTATTCATAGTGATCATGGAGAGGAATTTCAAAATTCTGATTTTGAAACTTTTTGTAGTAGGAAAGGTATTACTCACAATTTTTCAGCACCTAGAACTCCTCAACAAAATGGTGTAGTTGAGAGAATAAATATAATTCTTCAAGAGATAACTAGAACCATGTTGAGTGAATATTCTATAGCTAGACATTTCTGGGCTGAAGCTGTAAGTACTGCTTTCTATACTATAAATCGAGTTTTAATTAGACATTTTCTTAATAATACTCCTTATGAGTTATGGAATGGTAGAAAACCAAGACTTTCCTACTTCAAGGTTTTTGGTTGCAAAGTATTCATTTTTAATACTAAAGATAACCTACATAAATTTGAACCAAAATCTGATGAAGGAATTTTCTTAGGTTATTCCACAACTTCTAAGGATTATAGAATTTTTAATAAAAATACTTGTACTATTGAAGAAACAGTGCAAGTAAAATTTGATGAGTCTGATCATTTTGTTTTTAATCTATCCCAATCTACATCCTCAGATGTGTTTTCAAAAATGGATTGGCAACCCTTGATAGAATATCCTTCTGATAAGTAAAATGTTCAAGAAGATACTTCTGAAACATTTACCCCAGAAGATTTTATACCCTATGTTGATGAACAGGTTTTACAAAACCCAAATCAGGTGTTTCTTAAGAATCATCCCAGTGATAGTATCATTAGTGATGTAAATAAACCTGTAAGGACTAGAAATTCCTTAAGAAATGAAATAGAACATCTAGAATTTCTTTCCCAATTAGAACCAAAAAGAACTGATGAAGCTTTAGGTGATGATAATTTGATCAAATCTATGCAAGATAAACTAAATGAATTTGAAAGGAACAAAGTCTGGATCATGGTTGAAAGAACTAAGGAAACTTCTGTTATTGGAGTAAAGTGGGTCTTCAGGAACAAATGTGATGAAAATGGAGTCATAGTAAGAAATAAAGCTAGACTTTTTTCTAAAGGATGTAATCAGCAAGAGGGAATAGACTATGAAGAAACCTATGCTCCAGTAGCTAGACTTGAATCTATCCGTATTCTACTTGCCTTTGCAGCATTCTTTATTTTTAAAATTTTTCAAATGGATGTGAAATGTGTTTTTCTTAATGGTTATGTTCAAGAGGATGTTTTTGTTGGACAACCTCCTGGATTTGAAGATACAAAACATCCTGATCATGTTTTTAGACTTACCGAATTTCTATATGGTCTTAAACAAGCCCCACGAGCCTGGTATGATAGAATCACTGGATTTTTGATTCAAAATAACTATGTTAATGGAAATGCAGATCCAACCCTTTTTATAAAGAAGGATAAGAAAAATGTTTTGATTTTCCAAATTTATGATGATGACATCATATTTGGTTCAACTCATCAATCTTTAACCGACTCTTTTTCAAGTCTAATGAAATCTGAGTTTGAAATGAGTATGATGGGAGAGTTAACTTTTTTCCTTGGTTTTCAAATTTCCCAAAAACCAGAAGGAACCTGCGTATCTCAACATAATTATAGTAAAGATATTCTCAAAAAGTATGGTTATGACAATACTAAAAGTATAATTACTCCTATTAGTACATCAAACTCTCTAGATCTTGATGAAGCTGGGAAACCAGTAGATCAAACATCTTTTAGAGGTATGATAGGAAGTTTACATTACTTAACATCTAGTTGACCAGAATTAATGTTCTCAGTATGATTATGTGCAAGATATCAATCAAATCCTAAGGAATCTCACTTAAAGGTGGTAAAAATAATTTTTCGCTACCTTAAGGGAACAATGGATCTAGGATTATTTTATACTTCTGGAAATGAATTTGTTCTAAAAAGATTTTCTGATGCTAACTTTGGTGGATGTAGAATGGATAGAAAAAGTAAATCTGGAACTTGTCATTTCTTAGGAGATTCATAAGTGTCTTGGTCTTGCAAGAAGCAACATTTTGTAGCACTCTCCACTGCTGAAGCCGAATATGTATCAGTTGTAAGTTGTTGTGCTCAAGTGTTGTGGATGCAACACACACTAACAGACTATGGCTTGAGTTTTACTAAAACTCAAATTTTGTGTGATAAAAAAAGTTCCATTGCCCTAAGCAAGAACCCTTCACATCACTCACCTGCAAAACACATAGATATTAGGCATCACTTTCTTAAGGATCACACGCTAAAAGGAGATATTATTCTTCAGTTTATCGGAACGCAAGATCAACTTGATAATATTTTCACAAAATCTTTGTCTTCTGATAGATTTGAATACATTAAATAGAAGTTAGCAATAATAACCATAAGGTAATATTTCTTAATTAACTTTTTGTTGAAAAAGTCTCCTTAGAGTTATAAACTCATTTTCATAGGGGGAGTACATTTGTTTTTTAGTGTTACTTAATTTTACTTTTCGTAATTTGTTTTTCAAAAGTTTTTTTTCTGGAGTTATAATTTCTGGAATAGGAGTTTTTGGAAGGGAAATTTTCTGAAACTAAAATTTCTGGAATGGTAATTTCTGGAACTGAAATTTTTCAGGATTGAAATTCTCGAAGTAAGAACTTCCGGAATGGAGATTTTCGGACTAGGGTTTTTGTAATGAGACTTTCGTACTGAGAATTTTGTAGTAAGACTTCTGTATTGATACATTCGTAATGACATTCTCATACTGAAATTCTTATAATGGTTTTTTATTATTTTTTTCGTACCGGGTTTTTCGCACTGAGTTTTTCGTAGTGTGTTTTGCGATCTATGTTTTTTTTCTTAGTGAAGAAGGTTGTTACCCATTACGAATAATCCTCCTAATCCAATCTGAAAGGTATGATTTCCTTACTCATGTTTTTGTAATCATACTTTACTAACTAGTATTTTCTTATATTTTTTTCAGATTATAGTTTTCTTAAATCTTTGTTTTAATAAAAACCTCAAAACATCGGATTCAAGTTTTCTTGAAAGTTGGTTTTTAACCGACAGATATGATCTTAGTTTTTTTTTACAACCGTTCAATCAACCGAGGAAGATGAACTGTTATTTCATTGCCTATTTAAAGGGGACCCCAAATGGTCGTCCCACATCGGTTTTTCAAGCTCCAGTGTCCTGAAGCTCTGCCTCTCCGTTTTAAACCCATTCCGATCTTCATCAATCTCCGTTCCGAACTTCCCAAAAGTCTTCAGATCCGAATGTCTGTGGAAGTAGCTTCTCAAGACATGTCAACCTCTAAGCCAATTTCTCAGTGGTTAGTATATAGAGAAAGGTTGGTTTATCCTGATTTCTTCAACAACTATGGTTCTCTTATATCTAAGAACATAAAGCTTAACGAATGGGAAGATGTTGCTGTGTCTAAGCCCGGGAATCAAGATGAAGTATATTTGGAGTTTCTTTTAGATTTCTATGAGACAGTTTCCTTCTTTAAGGAAGATGGTATGGAGAAATTTTCATTTAAGTCTTATTGGCAAGAATTATAAGCTTTCTTATGCCAAGGCAGCCAGCTTGGTAGGGCTGACCTATGAAGGAGAATCTTCATCACTCATGTTTTGTCGGATTCAAAGGGAAGTTTCAACAAGGAAAAGGCTTTAAAGACTCTCATACTGTCAGATGACAAGGCTTCGAAGATTGCTAGTCTGTCTAGGAATTTTCGGATTCTAGAATTATGGGTACAAGGCTTTATCGTACCGAGAAAGGGTGACAAAGACAGTTTGAAGAAGAGTGAGATCTTGATTCTAGATTTTCTGATAAATCTAAGGAAATTTAATCTGATGAGACACATTCTTATTACCATTGAGAATGTTAAGAAAGGGAATCTGAGAGCTCATATTGTAATGTATCCAGCAATAATCTCGAATTTAATATTTTGGTGCCTTGAGTCTTTCAAGGAGGCTTTCAAGTCTAAGCCAAGAGTTTGAAAAATTATGTTGGTGAGTGATGATACCCTTAAAAGGATGAACGTTGCTTTCGATAAGAAGACTAGTGAGTTCTTTGATTTTCCAGTTAAAGAATAAGCGGTTCTGAAAGTTGCTGAACCTGAATCTTCTAAGCCAGTGAAGAAGAGAAAGTTGAAAGAAGTTGAAGATGAAGCAGAAAATCTTAAATCTAAGGAAGTTCATTCCGCACCACCAAAACTGAAAAAGAAGAAAGATTACCCTGATGAGGTAGTTGCTAAGTGGAGGGAAGTCAAAGAGAATAGAGTGCAAGGGGAGCCTCAGTTTGGCTTGGACCCTGCGGAGGCTAAGGCCTTGAAGTAAAAGACATCGGTTGAACTAGAAAAACAAGTGAAACAAAAGAAGATTAAGAAGAAGATGTCTGAAGCTGAGGTGGTTCAGTCTTTATTGAAGTTTAATGAGATTGCCTCCGAAAACATTCCAGTCCTGAGATCTTTCTCTTTGGAATCTCTACTTGAGACTCCAGGAAGAAACTATGTTACTCCGGAGAAGGTAAAATCTAAGCATGTTAAGGAAGTTGAGCAGTTTGAGAAAGCGAAAGAGGATGAAGCAGTTTCTGAAGGTAGTGGTGAGACTAGAGATCTATTAAAGCAAGTAGATGATTATAATGAGACACCTTCGGAACATTTGTCACTCCGAACTTCAGAAGCTGAGTCCTCTAAGATAGTCACTCCAGGAAAGGATAAGGAAAATGGAGAACAAGAAGTAGTTTATCATGTAGAGGAAGAACATATTCTACATGATATTTCTCAAATGGAGAATGTAGAGGATGGTGCTCAAAAAGATATTGATGATGAAGACAATGTTGTTCAACTGTCTGATAGTGAACAGAAAACCCCGGAACAGGAATCCATTCCGAAAAAGGACAAGGGAAAGCAACTTCTTGTTGATACCCAGAGCTCAGTGGCTGTAAAGAGAAGGGAAGTTGGTGATTCTTCTAAGAAGAAGGATGAGCAATTTGAAGAAGAAAATTCTCCAAGAAAAGTCTCGGATTCAGAGTCATCTTCGTTGGGACATGACTTTTTTGTTCAGTCTTTAAAAAAGTTGGTAGGTTCTATTACGACCTTCTCAAGTATTGATTCAAGATGCCAGATGCTCCAACATACTTTGAATCAGAAAATAGACATTGTATCCATGGTTATGGATAAATGTGTTGAGATGGAGGCTCAGTTCAAAACTTTGTTTATTGGCTATGAAGCCCACAAAAGTTCTTGTAAGAAAATGACTAGTTGGTCGAGGAAAACCGTAGAAGAGATGAGGCTCTTGGATGAATTCCAAGATAATGTTAAAGATGCATTTGAGATAGAAGACATGAAACTAAATTATCTTACTTCTTCCTTTGAATAAAAGTTGACAGCTGAAAAGAATTTCCGGATTCAAGAAGACAGAGATCTGAATGGGTAGTGGAATTTTGTTGCTAAAAGCTGGAGGAATGAAAGGGATTGTTTGATTGAGATTCAAGAGAAGTTGTTAAATCAAGAACTAGTTTTGAAAGCTCAGGAAGAAAAGCTTGAAGCTCTAAGTGCAAGAATAGTTGTGTTAGAGAAGAAAGTCGAAGAAGACCATAAATACTTGAAGAAAATAAATACTATTCGTAAGGTTCTTATGTCGAAGGAAAAAGATCCAAAATAGACAAATCTGAACTTTTTGGTGTATCCTAGCTTCTTTGTTTTTGATCTTTCAAACCTAATGAAAATCTTGCATGCTCATCTCTTTTGTTGTTGTTACTAATTTTTCAGGTACTTTGTTATATTTTACATTCCCTCGAATCCTTTTTGAAAATCACAAAGAGGGAGAAGGAAAAAGAAACCTAACAAAGGGGGAGAAGGAAAAAGAACCTTAACAAATGGGGAGAAAGAAAAATAACTCTTATAGAGTTTATCTAAGGGGTAGTTTTTCATTAAAAAATACATTCTTATTCATAATGGAATATCATTCTAGAAATCTAGAATACAATCCTTAGAGTTTCAAAGCCTAAGGGGTAGTTAGTCGTATTCATCAACATCCATAAGCAAAGGGAGATAAGCCTTAAATGTTTTTTTTCCTTAGTCTTTATTTTTCGTAAGGATGGTTGTGCTTTCCAAAAAGGGGGAGATTGTTGAGTCAACAAGGTTTTCCTTATGAATTTTCCATTCCTTCTTGTTTTGAAAATCAAAAACACCTTATCTTTAAAGAAAATTACTTTGATAAGGAAAATTGCTTTTATAAGAAAAATCACTTTTATAAGAAAAATTACCCTTATCATATTTTCATTATCTATATCCACATATTTCTTAAGTATAAGAATCGGAATCGTTTCTATATTCTCGGAATAATTTAAAACTTTGATATGAAGCATTCTGTTTTAGGCTCCGAATTCTGGATGAGAACTGTAATGAAGTTCCACTCCGAATTCTGGATACGAACTCTAATAAATTTCTACTCTGAATTCTGGATATGAACTCTCATGAAGTTCGACACCAAAATCTAATGACGAATCCTGATTACGAATTCTCATTACGAATTCTGATGACGAATTCTCATTCCGAATTCTCATTCCAAATTCACCAATTAAACAGAATCTGATCATCTTTTCTTTATACACTCCTAATTTATTTAGACTCCGAATATTATTTTTTGTTATACTCTGAACTTTCATTTTGCTTACACATTTATAATTTTTCTACTCTTTGAAATTCTGTTTACACTCCGAATCTTCACTCCAAACTTTTTAACTAATCTTGAAACGATGTCGTACTTTCTGTTACACTTGTCTTGTTATAAAACGATGTCGTCTATTCCGTTATAAACAAACCGTTGGTTAAGTGACACATGTACAGGTCCCTCCGAATTTTAAGGAAGATATGACTGTTGGAAAGGAGGCTGACTGAGCCTATAAATAGGTACTCATTTGAAAGAGATCAATAGAATTAAGTTGATCGATCTAGAGACCACACGCTGCTAAGGTGATTTCTAGAGAGAGAAATATTTTCATACTTTGTGTGTACTGAACCGCTCGTTTAGTTTTTTCTTCATGCGACTCTGAATGTTGGTGATTACAATCGAGGAATTCTGAGGATAGGAATTTAGAGGTGTCGGCTACCTTAAAGTTCGAGGGCTTCCTTGCTGAGGAAGACAGAGGTTCCAACTACCTTAAAGTTGAGGGCTTGCGGGGATAGCAAGACCGAGATTCTGATTTTTGTATCGAGGGCTTACCCTGGTGTGGGTAAGACAGACTTGCTTGAAAGTATAAATCAAGGGACACTTATCCAAAGTTGTTGGATACCCTTCTCTTTGGGTTAAAAGACTTATATTTTGTTATTTTTAGTTTTACTACCTGTTTGTTTCCGTTGTGTATTGTATTGTAAGGAAATTATAACTTTCTTATACTTCCCTACCTGTACTCTGTTTCATTTAGATTCTATACGCTTTAAGGTAGAATCTCATATTGTAATATTTAGTTAAGTTTCAATTTCTGTATCCATATTTCCAGAAACTACTTTCAGAATCTCTTTCTAGTTTTAAGCAAGTACATAGAACTTTAAGTTTATAAATTCATTCCTTATTCCAATTTTTCAATTGGTGTTAAAGGTGTTGTGAATTTTTTTAGATTAACCTTGTTAAACTTAGAACTTTTCTTATCTAAGGAAAACATGGTTATTCATAAATAACTTTAAAGGTTCAAAAGGAAATTTTTAAAGTATACAATTCACCCCCCCTCTTGTATATTGAGCATCTATATCATTATTTCGATCCTACATCCCTTTTTCATGAAAACATTTAAAAGTGTCACCATTTATCAAGAATCTATTTAAAATAGATTTTTGAATCAAAGTTTCCCATACCAATTTGAAACTTTTAAAAGGAATTTCAATTTTAAATCATTAATGTCCATATAAATAAAACCTTTAACCCATTTTTAAAACATGGACATTAATGATAAAGATTTATAAGAATAAATTTTTAAAACATTTAAAATGATATTTAATTAATGTTCTTAACCAAATGAGAGACGCTTGAATAAAAATAATTGAGTTAATCAAAACTTTATAATATCATGATAATAAAGGGATTCAATATAAACTATCTCAAAGTATAGTATATACACCAAATAAAAGTGAATTGGTGCATAATAACAAAGAAGTCTCAATGGAATGTAAGTTGAGATGAATTCCTTTATAAAGACTGTATCCTTAGGTTAAGGATAAATTAATGACATAATTATGTGTGAAAAATATAAATACACTAAATAGGATTGTATATTCATTGTAAATCAATCAGAGTACATTCAAACGTATTCTTATAAAAACAACAACAATGACTTGAATGTTTATCTCAATGAATAGAAATTGAGTTAAAATTACTCTTATAAATTTTATATCGATGACTTGAGAATTTATCAATGGAGTTATTATGTGTATAAAAAGTATATACACAAAAATAGGTTTTTAAATTACTACATAAGTAAATAAATCGTGATTTCACACATAATCTTGGAGTAATGTAAGCAATAAAGTATGCGTAAAGCCCAATTAGTGGAAATTAAAATTTGAAATTTCCTTACCGATTTGGTAACTTCTGAAACATAAACCCCATGAAAGAAGTATCATCCAATTAAGATGTAATTACACATAAATTAAAGTATATTACACAAATAATGCAGTCATGTGTAGTACATACACCACACAAAAGGAAAGAGTGGCAATATAGCATGAATGTCACGAAAATAAGAAGTGAGATGAAAACCCCTTACCATGTACTTTTCCTTTTTCAAGGGTACATTAACCTACTGTATAATAGTTAAATTATTTTTAATAATTATACAATAACTATATACATAAATATGATATCATATATGATCCTCTAATATTTCTTTGTTAATAATATTTTAGTAGTATCATCGTTTTGGGTGTTAACTGGTTTGTTTTCCTTTATATACTCGGTTACGTAAGCCATGTTTGTTATGGATAGGATGTATTTAATTCATATAAAGAATTATATTATATTCATAAACATTATTCTTAATCATAAAATGAAAATTATTCTCAAATGATTACGATGGGGAATGAATCTCATCGCGTTCGTGGAGACGGTAATTCATACGTATGCACGAGCGACAATATAATTATATTGATGGTGAAATAATATGTAATTGGATGTTATATAATATATACAGAATCATTAAAATGTTATATTTATTATTTACATCAGTTATACTCGTTATTATACCCATCAAAATAATGAAGTGTTTGAATAACAAACTACACCCCGGCGTGGAGATGGTAATCCGTACGTACGCACGTATGGTGACTTTGTCATTTATAGGATGGATAGAATAATGAATATGGTTGTACAATTTTTATAATATTATCACAGTATATAGAAGATACTGGAGTTATTATTTTAGAATGGAAACAACAAATAAATAGGAAGTGGAACAAGAAAATAACTTGAAAGAGGTGATGAAATATTTACCTCTTCTTCGGGTTCTTCCTTTTGATTTGATCAAAAGGTCTCCATAGGTTAGATTAATGACCAAAGGAAGGCCTCTAGGATGAAGCGAGGAAATTTTGGAGGATATTTGGGTAGGTTTTGGCTGATCCAAAAGGCTTTTGAGGTGTGAAATTAAGACAAGGGGAAGTTCCCTTTTATAAGAGAGGTCATGGTCACTTTAGAAAAAGCTTGAAATATTATTTTATAATAAAATAATTTTTGGTTTATAATGGCTCAAAAATGAATTATTAAAAGTATAATGTGGTTATGGGTATAAAACCTCTCAAATAACAAGTTTTATACAGGTTTAGGTCATCATATTAACCTTATCTTTTAGATTTAACTCATAGTTAAATAGTTTTACATTTACCATGTCTCCATGTATTTTTATATTATATGGTTAATAAACTTACTATAACAAGCCAAGAGAACCCCATGTGGTTAATTATTAATATATAAAACTTTATCTATGTACTTTGGCTGAACCTTAGATTTTTAGGAATATTATATCTATTAATAAAATAATATTTGTTTTAAAAAATCAATTATGTCAATTTTGACACTATTTAGTATTTGATTTCTTTGAAAGAAATAAAAAATTTATCACTTGGAATAAAATTTATTTAACAAACCCTAACATGTCATATTAACCTAAAAGTTTTTTTTAATTCATCATAAGTCTCAATTTACATTTATTTGGATATTTATAATATCAATTATTTTAATATTTCATTAATAAGGTAATTACTGCATCATCATTGTGTCATAAATAAATTAAACTATATAAGGTCTAAAAATTAAAAATAAAATACCATTATGTAGTAAATATATTTTTCTTTATAATGAATATTTCTAGTCGAATTTGTATTGTTAGTAACCCTATATTAAAAATGGTTTATTTATTAAACTTTGAATTTAACTCTTTTTACACTTCTTTAAATAAAATAATGATAAATGTACTAATCTAATCCAAGTGGACCAAATAGGTTCATATTTTATTCATAATGTTGTTTTTGTTCAAATTATACTTACCCAATAGAATTAGGACATGTGTTTGGGTAATTATGATATTATTTTTACCCTTAATTACCCTATTTATTTTTAACCATGGTAAATAAAAGTCAAAAGTTATTATTCATCAAAAAATATTTTAATCTTATTGAACCACATTTTAGTTAATAATATTAACTTTTTCTATTGGATTTTTGAAATTCAAATCCCAGAAGCGGTAAAACTAAGTTTTATGCAAATTTTCAAATACTCCTAGGAGGTGGGTAAAAGACGGTAAAAAGTTCCATAAAATTTTATACATATAATTTTATTATAAAATGACTCAAATGAATTTCATTGAACTTATATAGGTATTATATATCTATTTTTACTTAAAAAAATTAAATAAAAATAATAATTATTTAAATGAAAAGTCAGTTTTAAACTATAACGCTATGTTTTTTCCTATTCATCAAAAATTGAATGTTTACAGAAAAATACCAAAACTTTACACTAACTTAATTTTGATATTCCTAATTCAAAAATGAATTCTATTTTAAAAAATTAAAAACATAAAAGTTTCATTAATTAATTTAAAATTAATTCCCGTTGTCAAAATTGAAAAGTGGGGTTTTAAAAAATAAAAACTATCAAAAGATTGACATGTGTTTAAGTGAAATTTAAATGTGAAATTGCTTATAATGACATAAATTGTGTTAAATGATAAAAATATAATATAATTATACTTAAAAACCATTAAAATACATAATTTAACACTATAAATTATTTCAATTAAAAAATTTGTTTTCAATTAAAATTTAGTATTTTTCGGTATTCATCAAAATATGAAAGATATCAGAAAAGTAACAACAATTTAAACAAAATAAATTTTTAGGACCTGATTCTAAAGAAGAATTTAAATTTTTTAAATTGGATATATAAAAGTGTCAAATATTGGTTTTAATAAGTTTTTTCCATTAAAAGTTGGTAAAATTTTATTTTTTGAAAAATACTTATTTTATCTGAAAAAATGAATTTGTTCTTATATTATGTCTGAGAAACACATAATATGTATTCTAAAATTATATGGAGTATATAAAATTAATAATTCAGTTAATAATATTTATAATCTCTTTTGAACGGCTAGTTTGGTAAGTTGTGGTGCACTCGAACTCAGTGTTGTGTGTAGCGCAAACAATTGAATTACTTCAAAGAAAATATTTTACTATGAAATCTTGGGGTGTTAAAGATATATCTACTGCTGCATCAATACTAGGCTCCCTTGGTTGAAATAAAAACTCAAACCACATAAACACTATTTCCAAATGTCCCAAACCAAGCTCACAAACTCTAGTTCTATGGTAGTTAGACTTCTCTGATACCACTCAGTCACAACCTAGCCTAACAGGGCATAACACATGACTACCCCAAGACCACCTACAATTTTCTAGGGGATTTAGATGAACTCTGAGTAGGAATTTCACACATATGGGAGAAATTCCCCTAATTTACCTATACAATCACACATCTCCAATCCCATACAATGCTGAAATGAAAAATAGCTGGTAATCATGAAAGAAAACATCTATAATCAAACAATCAGACTACAAGAACAAGGTATTGGAAGGAAAGGGCCAAATAAATTCCCACTAAAAGAAACTAAAAAAATTTCAACATATAAAGTAAAAGAGGATTAACTTAAAATGAAACCATCAGTACATACCTCGGTCTATCGACTCACTAATATCCTCATAGTCTTAGTCCCTCTAGAACTTCATCAAAAGGTTTTTCAATTTCATATGACATGACACATGTGGGAAGAGACCGTGTAGGGGTGAGTATTAAAATATTCAATAGGACACCCCAATGTCAATAAAAATAAAGCTTTAATATTCTTAATATAATAATAGTAACACTACATGTAAATTAAGAAAAAAAATAGAAATACACAAGAAATAAACCATGACTCATTTCGGTCTCAACCAAACTACCACCCATAGAATTCTACCTAAAGCTTCTAGGAAAAGATCATTCTAAGAGAACCCACTCCATGAGACATGATATCACTAGATACACTCAACCAAGTGGTCATGATCATTGGGACCTGCCCATAAAAACTCACTGGTCTCTGAATATCTTAATACACAGATAAGGGATCACACCTTGGACTACTGGGAGACACCATAAACTAAATCTATGTCAAACCTATATATAGGGGATCATATGGCGATGATACTAAAACCCTTACTAAAACAACCTACTAAATGGGGAATAATGCTCTGTGCAATGATTTCACACCGATTCCATGAACCCCACCAAGGTTATAATAAGGAATGATAAAGGATCACACCCCAGTCTCATGGAGGGACACTAAAAAATCTATCTAAGATTCATCCTTAATAGGGGATCACAAACTAGAGTTTTCGGCATAATTACATACTGTAACCTCAAGGAGATGGACCAAGGGAATAAAATCAAATGATATTGGTCCTAACAAAAGAAACAAAGGGCTCTAAAAAACTATAAAGGGGGTACACTATGTTTATTGGGGAGTAAACATCATGACTAAAAAACCTTTTCTTTCCCCACATGCTTTCATATCACAATACATATAGATCCCCATATAAAATTCATGTACTAAAAGGTTTTATAGCTTGAAGAGGTTTGCCTGAACACTACTCATTCCATCTATGATTGTGTACTCCTATCCCACAGATGTACAATCTCGTGTTCCAAGACATGTAAATTCACATTCACCCTAGGATTACACAACGAGCTCCTTGGGGAGGGTGACACCATGTATGGTAGGGACCACACAACATGTGATGCTTATCTTTACCATGGAAATCCTAGCCCCATATATAGGGCCCCACATAGCATGTAGTTTTGGGTCGCACACTGTGTAACTTAGGATTTTATAGAATCCTATAGTTCTCCTCAACATTATATGTCCATAAAACTACTATGGAAAAACCTATAGGGAATTATCGATCCAGTTTTGGGTGACCTCTCTGTCACTATATATTTGATTTCGGACTTTGAATCTTCTTAGAAAATTCCCCATCAAGACATCCTTAGCCACACCGCTCCTCCACCACACTTCTTTTAGGAAGAATAGAGATCCAAAGTCTGATCTGGTCCACCTTAGATAATCTTTCATCTTTCCACCCTCGATCAAGAACCATACAATTTGTACTAATATTTTTTTATGAAGAATGGTCACATAATAATTACATTCCTAGTATTCATCGATCCTTTTGACAAAGAGAAAATCAATGATGACTGTGCGAAGAAATAGGGGAGAAACACATAGACCATAAATGTGAGGGAAAAACATGGATTTTGTTCATTTTCAACCTCAATACAATGTCAAAGAAAAGATGAATGAAGAGGTATAAACTTCAATGAAAAAATTAATCATCCATAAATAAATAAAAAGTTTATATGTGAATTAATTCTTTTTCATGGAACTGATCAGAGTTTGACTGGTATAAAGTAACATGATGGAATCACATAAATCAATAATCCTACCTAGAATTTGGATAGATCTCTAATGAAGAATTAATTTTTGTCATCGTTATTGGTGAGATCCTGAACTCGGTTGGTGCAATGATCCTTGATCTCAATCTCAATTCGATATTATCCACCAAGATCTCCTCTAACTCTCTTTCTCTCAATTTGAAGAGTGATGCATCTAACCTTGAAAAAAATCCATATAAGAATATTTAAAGGAGATTATTATGAATACAGTTTCAATTAAATAATTAAATAAATATAACTAAAATTATTTAATTATTCTCCCATGAAGGCGCCCAAGCCCAACGCTCGATGCCATCATTGACTATATCACTCTAAGGGTAAAACCCGCACTCTAAACTCAATGATGATATTTGATTTTCAATCTGAGACTCTATTTTTAGTATACCTTTTCAATAAAATTGTTCTCACATGATATTAATATATTTAGTATTTTTAATACATAAATTCGGAGATCACCTGGCCTATGAATCTTACATTGTCTCTACACACAGCTCAAAAAATAATCCACATAATATAATAATGTAATACATGTAAAAATAATATTTTTTACAAAAAATAACCAACACAGAAGTGACACATATTGAGCTCACACAATAAATAGTGAAAGATACTTCTACAAAACGTGATTACAGGGGATATTCTTATGTTGGAAGGCTAATAAATTATATTAATAAGATCATTATATCATAAAATGGTCATTATTAAGTAATATTAAATAATAAGGTTTCATCCATACATAAATTTTATGATTGTACTAAATCTGTTTCTTTAAACAGTATAGTTTTAAATAGAAAATCTATACAAAAATGGATATGGAATAGTGGAGATAATACTACCACCATGTAAATGGTGGACATAAGAAGAAGTATGAGTAGTGGTTCCCAAAACAATTATCAACCAATGGAGGAGAAATCTCAAAAATATCTTTCTTACAAACCAAGAATTTTTTGATAGCAAGTAGTTAAAGGAAAGAGATCAAGGTTTATTGTTCATTTTTTGTGGTGTAATAGGCTTGGGCATAGATCATTGGATTTTCAAAAAAATCTATAAATTTTCAAATTCTAATGTAATCCCATTTCCAACATTATAAATTTGGAGAATATTAAATACATATATATTAAAAAAATCTATATAAAACAAATAGATTTGATGTTATTTAATAATTCAGTGATATGTTCAATGGGTGTGGTCATATAAATAGTTCATTATTATCTCATTATGTATCAAATTTAAATGAATAGTAGAGGCCAAAAAATTTTAGTAATAAAAATGAGATAGAATTGGGATAAAAGATAAATAAAACTAAAAATTAGATTACTTCTAAGAAGATTCAAAATAAGACTGAGGTAACCTTACCCAAAAAGTAGATGGTAGATCATGTTCAAATAAAGTCTAAAAATTTCAAGAGAATTTTTACATTTAAATAAAATAATGTAAAAAAATAACTCTCAATAAACCATTTGTAAACTCTAGAAAATCTCACAATATACCCAATTATTTTTTCCATTTTTCCAGAAAATTTTATAAAAAGAAAAGAAAACAAAGGAAGCACTAAAAAATATCATTCTGAAAGAAAAGAAGATATTCCATATGAAGAATCATAATTTCATGAGATATTTTAAACTAATGGAAACACAAAGGGCTTAGAGGAACTATGTGGGAATTGCAACAAATCTAGACACACTAATAATTATTATTTAACTATGTTGTTATAATAAGAGGAATTTATAAAGAAGATGAAGATTTCATTTAGTGATGCCTTTCATTATATGGATAAAGAAAATATACATGACCCACATCAAGGAGTTGAAGTTAATATGAGATCCATGTAACTTGGAGTGATAAAAATCCAAAGTATATATGTTCAAGCATGAAATATGGAATTCATAGAGAAAATTGGTTGAAAAAAACACCTCGACCTTGTTATTTTAACTGGGAATCAAGGAGATTGACATTAAACCCTTATCTTTGAGTGTGATATTTGTACAAGAAAAGTAAGAAATTTAAGGTGAATCATGGTGTTAGGGGAACAACCTAATAATAAGAGAAATTTTTCATAATTATATAATAATAATATTAATCTATCATCCTATATTGATCACACATTTTTTTATTCTAAAGATTATATATTTAAGAAGATCATCCTTGGTAAAATGTGGAAGTTGTCAAATCAAGACAACCACATCATGTAATCCATTTTTTGCTAAATTATCTACATGATAAATCTTTAAATAAAACTATGGAAGATATCCAACATGAAAAATTTTATTTTTAGTGTCTCCTTGAGTATGATACAAGTAAAGAGGATTCTAATAAGCTACCAGAAATTTGAAATATCATATAAATCTGAAAAATTGAAGGTTCTTGGGAAAAATATTTCATTAACAAGGTATGAAAACCATACACTCTCATATTTCATTATAAAAATTGGATCCTAAAATTAGGGGGTAATTGAAATTAATAAATGAAATAAATAAGAATGGTTGGAGAATAATTAGATTTATTTTATTAATTTTATAACTTCCATTTTTAGTTGGATAATTTTGACTTGTGTGTAGTCGTGAGTACCAAAAATTAAAGTTTATATACTTAATGAGAAATTTTGATATCTTAATTGGTATAACCAATTGTATCTGCCTGAAATTATTAAATAAATTCTAAGGAAGGTAATTAGTGTCTTATTTTTTTCGGTATCAAATTTAATTAATAATAAACAGTTTTGTTAACTAAATAAAACCATCTTATTTTATAAATTGAGTATGGATCACATAGACTTAGAGGGGAATGTTTTATAGAAAATTTATTGAGAAGGAATTGATATTATCCTCTCTTAATTATTTTTATTTATTTTCAACAAGGGGTACATAATAACATAAAATGAAATATTAATGAGAAATGGGGATATAATAAATGAATAAAGACAACACATATGGACATATCATTTTATATGGGTATAAATAAAAAATGTAATGGGGGTATTATTGATCCCACTTTGTGTGTTTGTACTTTTTTCAATGGTTTTCAATGAATATAATGTTTCATATAAATATATATAAGATAAGTATCTTGGATGTTGGAAGGATAATCCCAATCTTATTGAAGAAGTGAGATCCTAAGAAAGTGTTTATTTGTGTTGATTAATTGAATTGCAATACATATCATGTACGGTTGGTTTGAAGTTTGAATTATCATGTATTATTAAATAAATTTATTATTTTCATCAGAGGTTTTGGATGATCTATTTATTATTGTGGGGAAAAGTTTTATTTTTGGGATTTGAGTACCATAACGAATTTAGCATGGAAAATTCTATATTTCTGAGATGAATTAATTTTTCAGAAATGATCCTTCCATGTTTATGAGAAGTAAAAAATTGGAAAATGGATGGTGTTTTGAAGATAGAAGAAGAGATGAAGTGGTGGGTGTTTTGGTATTGATACTGTTGTATTCTATAATTTTATATATGAGGGGAGGAAGTCTTAGGGAAAAAATTCCATCTCAAACAGTATATACTTCGAATAATCAAGAACATCACAATTAATCTTGGTTAATATTTTGGTGGTAGCCAGTATTTAGTGACAGTGAAGGTGAAGGAGAGGAGGCAGAGCCCCTATGAAGGTTAATGCAGGAGCAAGGAGTCATGAAATATTGATCAGGGAGAATCAATGACCCCCTAAAAAAATTCTCCCAAACGACTTCATCAGAGGGATGACGGAGTGTGATGGTTAAAAAACTAGCACATTACTAAATGATATTCTAATATTCAATATTAAAATAGCATGTACTATTTTTTACTTTAAACACTACATGATATTAGGGAGAAAAAAATTATATATCCTCATCATCCACCTCACATAATATTGATTACATGCTGAGCCTATATTCTAAAGTCATGTTACTCCATTGAACTAGAAAACAACTTGAGGTCATGGTGCATGATCATTGAAGGATAAGGAATAAAAATAATTGGTGAATTGAAAGAATAGAATTTTCATCATAGTTAAAATTAGAAAAAATGAGATCTATTAGAAGATCATGCTAGTGTGAATTCATTGGAAGTAGCTTAAGTCAATTTATCAATAGTTTTGGGAGAAGATAATTTGAAGCACAAAAAGTTGAAAAAAATAAAATTTGAATGTGTGTAAGGATTTATTTCATGTATGAATTTTAGTATCATGTGAATTTAAAGTAAATGTATGAAATTTAAGGCCACATACAACCTTGAAGCTTTGTAAGACTCTCAATGGATTACAACGCATCAAAAACATGATAAAAATGAAATAAATGATTGAGGTGTTTAGAAACTTCCATAACACTTTAAAAGTCTTATGAAATTGAAATCATATAATGATTATAAAATGTATTAAAATTAAAATATAAAGATTATGTTAATAATGACCCCATATTAAATTATAAATGTGAGATTTAAATACAGTTTTAAACTCCAAAACAATTAGAATAATGACTACAATATGAGGAGTAACAATTTAGCATTGATGTTTTGAACTAAAGAAGAAGATAAAAGGAATAAGATCCAATGTTGGTGTTATAAAATAACAAAAAAGATAGGAGGAATAACATTCAATGAAATTCGGATGCACCGAAAAAATATAAAGTGTTGGAGGAGGGAAAAAGATAAGATGTATTAGGCAGTTCTGTTTCATAGGAAGGGGAAAACGCATTTATCTAGTTTTTTTTTGCTTAAATAATAGGGAAGGAAGATACATTCACTTGTGTAAGAGAATAATTAAAATAATTTATCTAGTTTTTTGTTGTAAATATGGAGGATAATCCACTTCTACTAAAAAATATCTCAAAGCAAGTTGAAACATTAAAAAGTAAATTCTAAACCAATTGCAAACTCATCTATTGTTCCAAATTACTTAAAGAAGTTACTCACTATCAGGAGGGGTATAAAGATCCAGAGATAGGATTAATTTGTGTTATTCTATCTCTAGAAAGAGGGATTTAGGATCCCACCCCCACCAACTTTAATGTATAAGGATCCACACTTCATGTTCAGTTAACTACCTAGCTAATCCAATGTAACTGGTGTTTCATTTTAGTTGAAATCAATCTATAAGATACCCCCAATCATAGAAAATACTACTATTATTGAGTAGTGAACCATGTAAAAATATCACGTGGTCTACTTTATTTCATCTTATTTCATTTTTAAAACCGATATACAGTTAATATCAATAGAATCAATATCTTAACTGATCACAAGATGTACAGGAATAAAATGTTTAAATTAATCAAGATTAAATCAACACTGATTCACCCATCCCCTCTTAGTTATGGACATATACCAAAGTGACCCTATAGTACAACATTCAGTAATGGGTGTGGTATTTATGAGTACTTAGTGATGTTTTTTGGATTTAAAAACACACTAGAAATGTTTATGAACCTAATTAATCGAGTCTTCCATCCCTACCTCCATGATTATATGGTTTTATTTATAGATGAAATAATCAAGTATTATATATTCGAAGTGGAACATAAATTACATTTTGATATCATTATGAGTACACTTAGGGATAAACAGTTATGTTCCAATCTCTCAAAATGTTACTTTTGTAATGATCAAGTATGTTTCTTAGGTATTATTATATCAATGTATGGTGTATCTGCAGACCACAAGAATGTTGAGGTAGTGGTTTCCTATGAGATGTGAGGTCTCATTTTTTCTAAACCTTCCTTTTTCATTATGGTGTATCTTGTGTTTTGGGAGCAATTTCATACTTTTATAAGTTGTTTTAAAATTATTTTTTTAATGTATAAAATTCTTTTAAAAAAAATTTGAAATATTTGGAAGTAATTTCACAGTGTTAAAAGTTTACTTAATAAATTAATTAGGGGTTTTCAAACTGACTAAAATATTTTTTTTAAGAATTTTTTAAGTGTTTTTAAATTTATTTAATTAATTTTTGAGGTCTTTAGGAATTTTTTTAAATTATAATAAAACAATTCCATGAATATTAATATGTTGGTTCAATTTGAAATGTAATATTTTCAAAGAAACATTTACCCTTACACGTGAATTTGAAGTTTCATGAGGTTAGGTGAAGTTTCAAAGGGTTTTGAAAGTGTAAAGGTTGAATTACATGAGTTTTGTAATGGTATGGATGCTTGCATAAAGGTACTAATATCCTCAAATAAGGACAATAGTCTAGTTGTATAAGGGCCACCATATTTTTCTTTGTTTTGTAAAGGTCTCACATAGCATTCGTAAGGGTGATATGATGGATGAATCAGAGTAAAAAAGCCTTCTAATAGGATTTTCAATGGTAATATTGTAAGGGGAGGGCCATGTAAGGTTTCTTGTGTAATGGGTATAAGTGAAATTACTCATCTCACTTAAGGCTAGGATGAAAGTTTCAAAGCAATTGTAAAGTTAAGATTAATATACACTTACATGAGCCCTTCCTAATCACTGCGTAATAATAAAACAAGTTACCCTTTTTTCGAACCCCCTATTACCTAAGGGAAGATAATTTTTTCCCTTTTTTTTATAAATTATTCTTTTAATTATAACCTCCCGGATTTTATATCATCATTTTAAAATTCATAAAATCAAGGAATTTATTTATCTCAACTCATTTAGTGTTTTATAACACCATTTTGGACTTTTTGATTGATCCAAAATTAAATTCTGATCTTTAAACAATCATCGAGAAAATATAAATTGGGATTTTAAATTCTATATTTTTTCCTCAAATATGCATTACTTCTATTCTTGAAACCCCCAAACCCTTCTCCCTTTTTTCCTCATTTATTATTTCTCCCACCCATATGACTCTAGAACCAAATCTTCAAGAATGCAGGATTTAGTAATTTTGTAGGAACAACAAGTTTTTAATTTCCAGGAAATGAAGAATCTCATCTCTTCTACAATCCTTAGCAACAAAATTCTATAAAAGGAAAATACCAGGTAGGGGATCCTTAAACTTTATTTTAGTTTTGCATATTGGAGGGATCATTCTCTTTTTTCCTTTAGGGAGATAGATTTCAATATTTTGATGAATATAATATATTGGATAACTAAAATGAAAGTTAATGGGGAGTTTTTCGAATATTTTATGTGATTTTATTCATGTTTTATATATTGTTTCCCTGGAAATTATTATTCCATGAGTAAAGGAATTTATATTCCTGTCATCACAAGTTTTGTTAAATTAAATATTTTAAATATTATCCTATAAAGATAAATTGATTATCACTTGAAGATAATTAATTTATTTCCTCCTAAAAAGGTAATCCTCTTATGATTTCACTTGTTTTTTTGTTTAAAGTATTTTCTAAGTTTGTTTCCTTGATAAAAAGTATGTCCATTTGTGGAATGGTTTGTGTTGTTGCTGATGAGATTTTGGAATCATTTTTTTTATTATTTAATATCACATTAAATTAAATTTACTAATATCAAATATCTAGTTAATAAATTGGTTTCCCCTGGAAATTTTTTTTGAGTGAGAATATCATGAAAAGTAAAGAAGAACTTGTGATTAATCTCTCTGTTTTTATATTTCAATTAATATGTGAGAAGAGGTTGTGATGTGTGGCTATGTTTTGTGGGTTGGATATGATGATATGTGGTTTTAACATGTGGCGGTTGTGATGGTAAGTGGTGGTGAAGTGAAAAATAGAAGTTTGGCCCATGATGACATGAAAAGTATGATTTTTTTTTGGTGGTGCATATTTATTAGTGGTAGCAGTAGTGGTGTAAATTCTTAAGACCAAGTTGATAGAAGAAGGTTTTTGGGAGTTTTTTATAAGTTTTTTATCTTTTTTGTCAAATAAGGTAAATCATCTAACTCTGTAAAAGTTGAAAATCGGTCTCAAAAATTTTTTCATAAAAATAAGACTCACTTTGTATAAAAAGTACTATCGTATCGAGAATATGAAGTTTGGTTGAAAATTTTCTGATTAGACTCACCTAAGGTCTGTAATGGGAAAATAAAATAATGAGGTTTCCATAGTAATCATATTATGCATAGATCTGATAAAAATATGATGATGCTTTAGTGTTTTTTGTTTCCCATAAATCATAAGTATGTTTTGAAACTAATGATATAATCTTTTGGAATAAAATGGTTTGGAAGTAAAATATGTTCATGAGGAATAGGAAAGAAAATATGTTAATGAGGATTAGGAATAAAAATATGTTTCAGATCATGAGGAATGAAAATAAATTGATCTGAAGAAATCATATAGAAGAATTTGTACTGAATAAATTGTACTGAAGATTTCATTCTGAAGAAATCATACTTAAGAAAACGTAATGAACAAATTATACTAGGATTTCAAAATAAAAAACCATACTTGGATTTCTTAATGAAAAAATAATACTTGGATTTATTAATGAAAAAAATCATACTAGGAAAATCTGAATAAAAAATCAAAAATTTGTTTGATGATTTATTATAAAGACTAAGGATGCTAAATTGAATATAATATCTAAAATTCAAGAAAGTTATAAGAAGTCAACGAAAGACTCATATTTCATTTGAAATGTAATTAGTCAAAGAATTGTATGAGATTTAATGAATATAGAAGATTTAAGAATGCTATTGAAGCAGGAAAACTTTTTCAAGATCCCACCCAAACCATTATTGCTTACCTCTAAAAGGAGAGGAACACAATGTGTTTTGGTGTAACAAGCATTTCTCACGAAAGAGGAGATAAAATCTCTCTATTTCTATTAAGTAAAAAAGTTTTTCCAAATTTTGATTTCATAAAGAAGTTTTTCATTCGAACAAAAGAGGAAAATATTATATTCATATTCGATCATCATATTCAGATAAAACATCGTATTTAGATGATTATTACACTCTATATGGCATCCTGCCTTTTTATTACATTACATTTCATTACATTTTACAAATAGAGGATCTTTAAAGTTTAGTGTCTTGGAAATCAGGAATAATAAAACTTGAATACAACATAAAAAAATTCTTCTAAACCGCTTTTAATGCTTCATCATAAGTTCTTCCTATGTACAATTACTGCATATCATAACATCAAGACATACATTCAATGGAAAGGGTAAGCAGAAGATCTAGTAAGGGTAAACAAGGGAATCAGTTTACTTGTGACATCAACAAGAAGTTGAATAAAAACATAAGAACGTGAGCAATGGAAGTATAGACATATCATAATAAAAAGAACTTGAATAATAACTTGAATATGTGGCTAAAACATTTCATTTAGACATTCATGAACATATCACCAACGTTTAACCCCGAGGTGTCATAAAAAATATCAAGGTTATTCACCAAGGTATCGTGAAACTTGTCATCTCTAGAGATTAATTATTTACCCAATGCATTAGAGAGCTATCAGGGTGAACCCTTAATATGTATTTACTTTCGTTTGATCCTCCTAGATCATAATAAAACATTTCATAAATAACCCATATATAATGAAATAAATGGGTTTCATCTCGAAATTGTAACGTCTTAAGAGTGCTTAAAAATAAGATCATTATATCATTTATAACCCATGGAAGGGAGTGAGGGTTATATGTATGTCAATTACAGAATAAAATATTTCATATTTATATATTAATGAATTCCCATAGAAACGAAATAGGTCTGGGTATTCCCATAAAAATAATAAGAGAATTTCTTGATAGAAAGAGATAGAAATTTTGAGACGAAATTTCTGCAACATAACGGCTATATAATATGCTTTTAGAAAACATTGAAAAGAAAGGGGACAGGGGTAACCCACTCATAAATAATTCATAATACAGTATAAATTCAAAATAACATGGAGATAAGAACATGGTATGGAAATTTGAATGACATACCACATGAAAAGGAAACATGAAAGAAAAGAGAAGATGTGATTCCTTTTACGAAATATTCGGCAGCCTAACGACGTCACTTAAAAATTCAGAAAACAAATTGATGAGAGAAGAAAGGGTCTCTCATAATTTGGACATGAAATGGACAGTAATAAGAACATATAAGAACATACCCTCAACATAAAAATATGGAAAATATAAGACACAACAAAAAGGAAGTCCTGATTTAAAAGGGGAGGGTGAAAGGATCCATTACGTTGAAGAGTAACTTTGAAAACATGAAGTTTGGGACCTTGGGAGGCATGAGGGCACCTTGGAAGGACTACTTGGGAGGTAAGGAGACCAAAACTTCGTTGAGGGTGATTTTGGAATGAAATGAATGAGGTAAATGGCTTGGTATTTATAGGAAAAGTGAGTGAATAAATTATTAATTTCCAAAGGACACCTCATCCGTGGTATTTGCAAAATCATGGGCTTTACCATGGTATTTTCCCATGGTATTGGACACTTGGGACACCTCATAGCATCTATCACTATTCATAAGTCGAACAGAAATCTTACATCATTATTACATCATTAATGTTGTCATTAAACACCCGAAACTCAAAACTGCATTTTTACTATTCACCGAAAATTCAACTGTTTCAGAAAAATACCTAAAATTCACCCTAACCAAAAATCGATGCTCCGAATTCAAAAATGAATTTCATTTTATGAAAATAATTTTCTAAATATTTTTAATTTAATTTTTAAATAAAATCATTATTTATCCCAAAAATACAACATTAAAACTATAACTCATTTTGTAAAACCATAAAAGAGTAATCAACGTCCCATAAAAATATCGAATAACTATAAGACAATAAAGTAACAATTTATGATTAAATTTTTTGAAAATACATTTCCATTTAAAATTATTAAATTAATTATAAAATTGAAAATAAAATATTTATGACGTATAAAAATACCAAAACTTAAACTATGATCATTTTTTCACTTTTAAGATGTCTAAAATGTATTTATACATTCATGGGTGAAGTTTCTATTTTTTTCCAAATTACTATTCATTACTATTCATATGGGTATGTTACTATTCCTACTTTACTATTCACTAAAAACCAAGTTGATCTTATTAGACTCTAAATTTCTTACTGAACACAACTGTAGAAGGCCATTTCTTGAAAATCATTTCACATTATTAATTATTTAATGAATACAAAAACATTTTAAAATACCCCTTTTTTCTAAATTCATCAATAATACTCCTCCTATATTTATCCGAATATTTGAAATTCACAACTTTTCCATAAGAAGAAATAACAATTTTATTTATATAAAAAAATCCACAAAGCAGCTAAGGTCTTGTTACATAGCCCCTTATAACACCAGCTTAGGACCTAAGTGTAAGGTGTGCTATGGTGATAGAATCTTGGGGTGGCTCAGACAACATTGCTCGAGTGGTGATTTCTCTCAGCTTGGACTTCTCCCTTAGGCGGTTATATTCAAGCTTCATATGTTGAAGTTTGGCTTGGGCTTAGTCCAGAGAAAATCCCGGTGATGCTACCTCCTTCCCAAGCTCTGACAGATGGGCTTCATAAGTCATGAGTCTAATAGATGAGGCCATTCAATCTTCTTTCTGTATTAATTTACCAAGATAACTGTATTTATAAAAACACAACGTTAAGATTATAGTTTCCAATAGTCATATTGACCAATGGTTATATAATAGTTGAAACCCAAAGGTCTCATTTTAATTATACCCACTTAATTAATTAAAGGATATAGTTCTGTTGAGTATGAAATAAAATAACACACAAAATTAGGAAACAAGTATAATTGAAAAGTTCGGGTCGTTATATTCTTTCCCCCTTAAGAAATTTCATCCCCGAAATTTTACCTCATATCCTATGATGGGAAAAGGTGTGGGTACTTCTGTCTCATGGACTCCCCTGGTTCCCACGTGGCTTCTTTACATTTTTGGTTCCTCCACAACACCTTAACAAGGTGGGTAGTCTTGTTGCGTAAAACCTTATCTCTACGATCCAAGATCTCCACCGTCTTCTCCTCATAATAGAGGTCATGTTCCAGTTGTACCACCTCTAGATTTAGTACATGTGAAGAGTCAGGTATGTACATTTTCAAGAGGGATACGTGGAAGACATCATGAACTTGGGCTAGATTGGGAGGAAGTGGAAGTCGATAGGCCACTACTCCCACAAGATCAAGGATTTCGTAGGATCCAATGTACCTAGGGCTGAGCTTCACTTTCCTACCAAACCTCATGACTCTCTTCCAAGGTGAAATATGAAGAAAGACTTTGTCACCAACATAAAACTCCAAGTCCCTTTGACAGTTGTCAGCATATCTCTTTTGCCGACTCTGAGCAGCCTTAATGTGTTGTTGGATGGAATGGACCTTTTCTGTCATCTCTTGCACAAGATCAGGCCCAAGATGCTTTCTCTCACCAGTTTCATCCCAATAAGTAAGAGTTATACATCGCTTCCCATATAGAGATTCATAGGGTTCCATTTGAATGCTTGAGTGGAAATTTTTGTTGTAAGAGAACTCAACTAAAGGGAGATGTTGATCCCATCCACCTTTAAATTCCATTGAACAAGTTCTCAGCATGTCCTCGAGTGTTTGAATAGTCCTTTCAGATTGGACATTAGTTTGGGGGTGATAGGCTATACTGAAATTCAATTCAGTTCTCAGATATTGTGGAAGAATTCTCCAGAATTTTGATTTGAACCTTGGATCACGATCAGATACGATAGAAAGCGGAACTCCATGTAGCCTTACCACTTCCTTCACGTAAATCATGGCAAGTTGATCAAGAGATAAATCTTCCCGAATGGAGATAAAATGGGCAGTCTTGGTGATACGGTCCACAATAACCCATATCGCATTATTTCCTTTGGAAGTTCACGGGAGACTAGTGACGAAGTCCATAGTGATATTATCCCACTTCCATGCTAGTATAGGTAGCGGATGCAACACCCCATTAGGAATTTGTCACTCTACCTTCACTTGCTGACATACCAGGCACCTTGAAGTGTAGTCAGTAATCTCTTTTTTCATATTATCCCACTAATAATGATCACAAAGGTCCCTATACATTTTCATGCTTCCAGGATATATAGAGAAAGTAGAGCTATGAGCTTTATCCATCAGCTCCATCTTTATTTCCAGAATAGATGGAACACATAGTCTTGTATGAAATTTCAGCACACTGTCTTGACTAGTATTGAACTCAGAAAACCTTCCATCCTTCACAGCCTCAAACTTATTTTGTAATAAAGGATCTTATTTCGGAGCTTTTTTAATCTTCTCTAGTAGTGACGGTTGATAAATCATTTGGGTTAGTGTTGAAGATGTCCCTTACTTTATAATTCCCATGCCCAGCCTTACTAGGTCATTGATCAAAGGATCTCTTAGAATCCTCATCATGGACAGAACAATGGGGTCTTTCCTTCTTAACGAATCAGAGACTTTTTTTGCTCTTTTGGGATGATAATGAATTGAACAATCATAGTCTTTAAGGAGTTACAACCATATCCTTTGTCTCATGTTCAATTCCTTTTGTGTGAAAATATACTTCAAACTTTTTTGGTCTGTGTATATATCACATTTCTCCCCATAAAGATAGTACCTCCATATCTTCAGATCAAAAACAACCATAGCCAGCTCTAGATCATGCGTATGATAGTTCTGTTCATGAGTCTTCAACTATCAAGATGCATAAGAAACGAATTTGTCATTTTACATGAGGACGCACCCAAGCCCTTTTAGAGATGAATCGCTAAAAATAACGAACCCTTCTCCACTTGAGGGCAGAGTTAACACATGTGTAATAACCAATCTCTTCTTCAGCTCTTGGAAACATTCCTCAAACTCCTTTGTCCAGATGAACTTGACCCCTTTTCGAGTTAACTTGGTTAATGGATTAGAAAGTAGTGAAAAGTTTTTCACAAACCTCCAATAATATCCCACTAATATAAGGAAACTAAGAATATCAGTTATTGTTGTAGGCTGAGGCCACTCTTCTACAACTTTTGTCTTTGTAGGGTCAACTGTGATTCCTTCATTGGTAAAAATGTGCCCCAAGAAATCAACTTGTTGTAAACAGAATTCACATTTACTAAACTTTCCAAAAATCCTCTCCTTCTACAGAGTTTGTAAAATAACCCTTAGATGATCCTCATGCTCCTCACAACTTTTGGAATATATCATAATATCATCAATAAAAACTATCAAAAAGTTATCAAGGTAGTATTTAAATACTCCATTCGTCAAATCCATAAAAATAGCAGGTGCATTAGTTAGTCCAAAAGTCATAACAACAAACTCATAATGCCCATATCTTGATTGGAAGGTAGTTTTTGGAATATCTTCTTTCTTCACCCTCAATTGATGATAACCATATCTAAGGTCAATATTTGAGAAGAATTGAGCCCTACGAAGTTGGTCAAGTAATTCATCAATTCTTGGAAGAGGGTATTTATTCTTTATTTTCATTCCTTTTAGTTCTCTATAATCAATGCATAGTCACATCAATCCATCCTTCTTCTTCACAAAGAGAACAAGTTTTCCCCAAGGAGACACACTTGGGCGGATAAACCCCTTCTCCAAAAGATCGTGGAGTTGTTTCCATTAATTACTCCAGCTCCACATTTTCCATCCTATATGGGGTCTTTGATATTGGATGAGATATAGGTACCAGTTCAATGGATAACTACACATCTCTTTCTAGGGGAGGTCCAGACAACTCCTTAGGAAATACATCAATGTATTCCTAGATGATGGGTACATTTTCTATCCTCAAACTCTCATTTACATCTTCTTATTCACTGATACATTCCATAAAGAAGGATATAGGAGGTTCTTCTAGACAAATATTAGGTTGAGATATCTCTCCATGGAAGATAATTATAGGTTTTCCATTCAAGACTACTGAGATTTCCTTACTTATGCATTTGATCTTAGCATTATACTTTGAGAGTCAGTCCATCCCTAGTATAATGTTGAATTCCAGCATGGGAATGACTACTAGATTTTTTATAAGATTTTACTCACCAAATTAAATACTACAGTTTCTAAACACTGATGATTCTAGGATAATCCCACCAAGATTCTTGACTGATAACTCTACTTTTAGCAAGTTGGGGGTTGGTTCTAAATTCTTTTCAAACTTGGAGGAAATAAAGGAATGCGTAGAATCAGAATCAAAAAAAGTACTTGTTAGCTTTGAGAGAACAACAAGAGTACCCGGTACTACATCCTTTGGAGCTTCAACTTCAGCTGTCATGACAGCAAAAGCACGACCTTTCTCCCTTGGCCTTTGCTGAGGCTGATGGTGGTTCCCCTCCACTGCCCTCGGATTTGGATAGTGATTGGAAAAGTGACCAAGTTGTACACACATAAAGCACTGGACATCAGGTAGGTTCTGCACCATCTTTCCCTTGTCCTTAGTATTTTGAAGTTTAGGTTTCACCTCACTATGACAATTCCTCGCAATACGCCCATCTCTTCCACACTTGTAGCATTTCCCACTCCCGAGTAGGCTGTTCCTAGAATGCTTCTTCCCACATTTATTACACGTGGGACGTTGCACTTGCTTGCCTTGTATTCCCTGATCAAAGGTCCTCCCTAATCTAGGATCCATCGATCTCTTTTTGTTGTTTGATTTATGAGACCATTGTGTCTCACCAAACTCCAGTTCGACTTTCATCGCACTTCGCACGATCTCCTCATAACTGTCATAGTCTCAGTTGGCTAGATTCTTTTGCAGATGAGGTCTCAGTCCACCAAATAATCTATCAACCTTACCATTTGGATCCATGACAAAGCTAGAGATGTATTGTGAAAGTCGGGTGAAGTTCATCTCATAGCATCCGACAGATTCATTCTCCTTCTGCTTCAGCTTGTGAAACTCCTCCATTCTTGTTCTAATGGATCGAGGGAAATACTTACTGAAGAAAATCTCTCTGAACTCTTCCCACTCTATAGCTTCAACCTTCACTCTTTGCCTAGTGTTTTTAATCAGCTCCCACCACTGATCAGCTTCTCCTTCAAAGCGATAGACAGCCAGGGTGACCTTCCCTTGCTCTGAACAGCGGAGCACAGAAAAGATCTTCGCGATGGAGCTGATCCACTGCTCAACAATCAATGGGTCAGTCGATCCACTGAAGTTTGGTGGTCATTGATGCATAAACTACTCAGCAGAATGTTGTTCTATTCGCAGTGAGATCAGTCTCTCATCTTGATTCAAGTAATTTCCCCTAACTTGAGTCAGTTGGTTCATCATTCGCATGAATGTTTCCATTCCGGATTCCATCGGAGGGCCGTCAGCGCATGGTCCATTGCGGTCAGCATTTGCACGGTTCCTCCTATTTCCTGGCATTTCTAAAAGAATAAAACCTTAATGAAAAACTTTTTTCATTTACGAATCTTTTCACTATAAAGGATTTTATGTCTTAAAACTTCATGTTTTGACAATTACATTTCTATATAAATCCTTCATAACGATTCATAAAAAGAATATGATTAACCAAACCTGTCCCCCGGGAGTGTCGTAACCAAGAATGCATCAAGGCCCATTGTCATGCACTAGTTCCCATTCGAGTCTAGCTCAATGTGGGGTTTTAGGGTTTTACCTCTATGTACATCTGTGCCAGAGCCACCTCTACCTACTCGTATCCAGACAGGGATGTATTTGTCCAATAAACCACATACTCAATATTCAACAAAATACCAAGAAGTTTTCCTATATTAAAATTGTTCTATAGGGTTATTCCTAAATATTTCATATCCTAATTTCCATAAATAACCAAACTATCCTTTGATACCAACTATGGCATCCCGCCTTTTTATTACATTAAATTTCATTAAATTTTATAAACAGAGGATCTTTAAAGTCAAATGTCTTGGAAATCAGGAACAATAAAACTTGAATACAACATAAAACATTATTCTAAACCACTTGTAAGGATTCATCATAAGTTATTCCTAATTACAATTACTACATCTCATAACCTGGAGACATGCATTCAAAGGAAAGGGTGAGCAGAAGGCCCACTAAGGGTAAACAAGTAAATCAGTTTACTTGTGACATCAATAAGAACTTTAATAAAAAAAATAAGAACATGAGAAATGGAATTATAGGCATATCATAATAAAAATAACTTGAATAATAACTTTAATATGTGGCTACAAAATTTCATTAATACATTCATGAACATATCACCAAGGTTTAACCTCGATGTGTTATAAATATTACCATGGTTATTCACCAAGGTATCGTGAAAATTGTCATCTCTAGAGATTAATTATTTACCCAATAAATTGGAGCGTTATCAGAGCGCACCCTTAATATGTATTTAATTTCATTTGAGCCACATAAATCATAATAAAACATTTCATAAATAACCCATAGAAAATGAAATAAATGGGTTTCATCTCAAAATTGTAATGTTTTAAGAGTGCTTAAAAATAAGATCATTATATCATTTATAACCCATGGTAGGGAGTGAGAGTGATATGTATGTAAATTCTAGAATAAAATATATCATATTTATATATTTATTAATACCCATAGAAACTAAATAGGTCTGGGTATTCACATAAATAAAACAAGAGAATTTATTGAGAGAAAGAGATAGAAATTTTGAGATGAAATTTCTGCAGCATAACGGCTATATAATATGGTTTTAGAAAACATTGAAAAGAGAGGGGGAAAGGGTAAACCACTCATAAATAATTCATAATATAGTATAAATTCAGAATAACATGGATATAAGAACATGTTATGGAAATTTTAATGACATTCCACATGAAAAGGAAACATGAAAGAAAAGAGAAGATGCGATTCTTTTTATGAAAAAATCGGCAGCCTAACGACGTCACTTAAAAATTCAGAAAACAAATTGATAATAGAATAAAGGGTATCTAATAATTTTTACATGAAATGGACAGTAACAAGAACATATAATAACATTCACACAACATAAATATATGGAAAATAGAAGACACAACATAAAGGAAGTCATGATTTAAAAGAGGAGGGTGAAAGGATCCCTTACCTTGAGAAGTAACTTCAAAAACATGAATATAGGGACGTTGGGAGGATTGAAGGAACCTTGGGACGACTCCTTGGGAGTTAAGGAGACCATAACTTCGTTGAGGATGATTTTGGAATGAAATGAATGAGGTAAATGGCTTGGTATTTATAGGAAAAGTGAGTGAATAAATTATTAATTTCCAAGGGACACCTCATCGGTGGTATTTGAAAAACCATGGGCTTGCCCATGGTATTAGCCACTTGGGAAACCTCATATAATCTCTCAATATTAATAAGTATACCATAAAGCTTACATCATTACTACATCATTACTACATCATTAATGATGTCATTAAACACCCGAAACTCAAAACTACATTTTTACTATTCACCGAAAATTCAACTGTTTCAGAAAAATCCCTAAAATTCACCCTAACCAAAAATCGATGCTCTGAATTCAAAAATGAAGTCCATTTTAGGAAAATAATTCTATAAATATTTTTAATTTAATTTATAAATAAAATTAGTATTTATCCCCGAAATACAACTTTAAAACTATAACTCATTTTGTAACATCATAAAAGAGTAATCAAGGTCCCATAAAAATATTGAATAACTCTAAGACAATAAAGTAACAATTTATGATTAAATTTTATGAAAATATATTTCTATTTTAAATTATTAAATTAATTATAAAATTAAAAATAAAATATTTATGACATACAAAAATACCAAACTTAAACTATGATCGTTTTTTCACTTTTAAGATGTCTAAAATGTATTTATACATTCATGGGTGAAGTTTCTTTTTTTTTTTGCAAAATTACTATTCATTACTATTCATATGGGTATGTTATTATTCCTACTTTACTATTCACTAAAAACAAATTTGATCTTATTAGACTCTAACTTTCTTACTGAACACAACTTTAGAAGATCATTTCTTGAAAATAATTTCACATTATTAATTATTTAATGAATACAAAAATATTTTAAAATACCCCCTTTTTCCTAAATTCATCAATAATACTCATCCTATATTTATCAAGATATTTTAAATTCACAACTTTTCCATAATAAGAAATAACAATTTTATTTATATATAAAAAATTACACAAAGCAGCTAAGGCCTTATTTCATAGCCCCTTATAACACCAACATAAGACCTAAGTGTAAGGTGTTATATGGTGATAGAATCTTGGGGTGGCTCGGACAACATTTCCCGAGTGGTGATTTCTATCAGCTTGAACTTCTCCCTTAGGAGATTCCGTCCAAGCTTCATACATTGAAGTTTGGATTGGGCTTGGTCCAGAGCAAAGCCCAGTGATGCTACCTCCTTCCCTAGCTCCGAAAGATGGGATTCATAAGGCTCGAGTCTACTGGATGAGGCCATTAAATCTTATTTCTATATTAATTAACCAAGATAACCGTATTTATAAAAACACAACATTAAGATTATATTTTTTAGCAATCATATTGACCAACTATTATATAACAGTCGAAACCCAAAGGTCTCATTTTAATTATACCCACTTCATTAGTTAAAGGATATAGTTTTGTTGAGTATAAAATAAAATAACACACAAAAATAAGAAAAAAATATAATTGAAAAGTTTTGGTCATTACATTCTATTGATTGATAATTAGATTGAGTGTTTCATACTCAGGATAGAAGTGGTGCATATTTGTCTCAACTGAATTTGGATAGAGTTATATATTTTTTTACTGGGAAGAATCGGAATGCAAGAATCGTACAAGGATTTTTTTTATTGGGATTTTGGTATTGGGATTTTCTTACTGTGATTTTCATTCTTGGATTATTATATTGTGAATTTCATACTAGGATTTCTATACTAGGATTTTCATGCTTAGCTATTCATACTGGGATTTTTGTATGAGGACTTTTTTACTAAGAAAATCATAATGGGATTTCATTAAAAAATATATGATGTTCTTACCAGCTTCTATGTAAGAAAGAGAAGAAATGAATTGAATGTTTATATTGGTTAAAGTTGATCAGGATGCATCGTAACATGTTTGATACAAAAATATCCATATATCATTTCATTCTATCTGAAGAACGTGCTCTATTGGATTGTTCATAGAGATACATGATTGTAGGGATATATCCTGCTCATTTTATTCCATATAAAATTATCTTTTTCTAGTGGATTGTGTCGTACTGGATTATTTCCAAACCATACCAAGGACTAGTTAGTCTTACTGAATAGTGAACCTTGTAAATTCTTATGTTCCTGTGGTTATGTGTTTGATGTGTTTTCAATAGATAAATAAATCATTAATAAGAGGTGAATGTTGTTTCTTAACAAAGGAAACTTAAAAGAAAAATATATCACTGATTCACCCCCTCCCCCTCTCAGTGATATTTGAAACTATGTTGGGTAATATCAATTGGTATCAGAGGGAAGGTTTAATTTGTTAAATCTTTACTGAATTTGTTGAAAAAGAAGTTGTGATAGAGAACTTGAATAGTTTCAATAGTAAATGTATTCCAATCTTTGATGGTATGAACTATCATATCTATAAAGATAGAATGTTTCCTTATCGTATGTCTCTTGGTTAGGATGTTCTTAAAGTTACAACATATGTATTTCCCCTTATTAATAAAAAGGTTCCTCTTAATCCCATTGATAAGAAGAATATTGATAATGATTGTAGAGATAAAAAATATTTACTCTCATCACTTTATGAAATTGAGTTTTTAAGAGTGAAAGTCATTTCCACTGCCAAAGGTATTCGGGATAAGTGGAGAAAAACTTGTGGAGGAAATAAAAAACTGAAAAAAGAAAAGTTTCAAATATGGATGCTTATGTATGAAGATCTCAATATGGGTGAATATAAATTATTTTGTGACTTATTTACTAGGGTAAATGACATTTTCAGCACTATCATATATCTTCATGAAAATTTGGACGATTCTATAGTTGATGAGAATATATTAAAAATCATTCTCGATAAGTTTGGGGCTAAATTTTCTTTATTAGAATATAGAGATCTTGAAACAATATCACTGGATGATTTTTATAGAAATATAATCACTTATAAAATAAAATGTTTGATGGTGATTCAATCCTTTCAAAATAAGTTTGATAATGAAGTTGGAAAGAAACCTAAAAAGGTTGATGTTAAAAGTAATAATAGGTTCCAACACCAAGAAACAATTTATGAAAGATGTGAACAACATGAAAATATTGCTAAGGTTTGTATTGTTTTTAACAAAACAACAAAATATTCTCAATAATTATTAGAATGTGGAGGTAATTAAATAAAAGGAAGAAGAAAAGGCTCTTGTTGTTGAAACCACTTTGAAATCCGCAAAAGTAGAATGACTGTGGATTTTTTATAGTGGGTTTTCTTATCATATGAAAGGTGACTTAAAGTTGTTGAATAACGTGAAAGAATATAAATAAATAATGGTGACATTTGTAAATGGTGAATCTCTAAGAATTAAAGGTGTTGGATCTCCCATCATTGGAAAAGAAAATATGAAATTCAAGAAAACATTGTATGTTGATTAGAAAAAACATAACCAGAAAAGTGTTTCACAAATTTTTGATAAGGGAAGTAAATTTATCTTCAAAAAATAAGGGTCTATTGTGAAAAATGATGAAGAAGGAAAGATAGTTACAGGATGTCAACATACAAAAGGAAACTTGTTCCGAGTTGGTGAAATTCAAAACTCTAGTTACCTAGATATGGTGGAAGAAAATTATTTGTGGAATAAAATGTTGGGACACATGTATCATTGAAACATCAAAGATTTATCAAATAAATATAGTGTCCAAGATATTCCTGATGTTTCAAGAAGAAGATATTGGTGTTGCACTATTTTTCATAATGGAAAGATTACAAATTTTTTTCCAAAGAAAGTTGATGTTTGTTCAAAACAACCTATGGAACTTATTCATTCCGATAAATGTGGGCCAATGAGAAAATAATCAACTAATGGAGATAGATAATTCATCACTTCCATTTATAACATTACCTATGGTATGTATATTAAACATAAGTCAGATTCTCTGAAAATGTTTAAAAGTTTTAGGAGGAATGTTGAGAAGGAATGTGAGTATTCCCTGAATAAGTTGACAAATGATAATGGTGATGAGTATAAGAATGAATAATCTGAAATTTATCTTAAGAAACATGGAATTAGGCATGATTTCAGTTCACTATATACTCCTTAACAAAATGGTTTTTCATAAAGAAATAATACAAGTTTGGTGGAAATGGGGAGAACTATGTTACTTGAACATGGTCTGTCTCATTACTTTTGGAGGAAATCCATGAGTAATTAAGTGTATATCTCAAACTGATGTTTTTAGAGTCCAAGTTCAGATATGACTCCATATAAAATGTTTTATAATAAAACTCCACTCTTGAAAAACTTAATATTTTTTGGGAGTCCATGCATCATAAAGAATAAAGGTGTAAATTTTTGAAAGTTTGAGAAGAGTGGTGAAGGTGGAATTTTTCTTGGCCATGCTTTCGAAAAAAGAGGATAAAGATGTTTTAAAAATTAAACAGGAAGAATAGATTATTTTTTTTATTTGAAAGTTATAGAAAAATAATAGGAAGATAAATAGACTTATGTTAATAATTAATTTGAGAAAAATAAATAAAGGTTCGATAACAATTCTAATAAGGATACAAACAATTTTAATCTTACTTAAGAAGAATAATCAGACTCAACTATTTCAAGGGATGAGGAAGATACTCAAAAATATCATCCTTAGTAATGGTAGTAAGTTAAAGCTTATAATATTATCGGTGATCAACATCATAAATTTAAAACAATAAGAACATTAAATTCCATTACACAAACTGCTTTGTATTCAAAATTGCAATAGAAATATGTTTTTGAAGCTTTTTAGCATCCATAATGGATTCAATCCATGAATGAAGAACTTGATCAGATTAAAAATAATTATACCCAGGAACTCATAACAAATCCAGATAACAAAATATTTATTGGTACAAAGTGGTTTTTCCAAAACAAGATGAATTAAGATGGTTAAGTGATTAGGAATAAGGAAAGATGTGTTTGCAAAGGGTATTCACCAATTGAAGGTACTTATTTTGATGAAACCTTTTCTCAAATAGAAAAATTAGAAACTATAAGAATATTTCTTGTTATTTCTGCAGAATGAAGTTATAATTTTTTTCAAATGGATGTCAAATATTCATTCTTGAATAGTGATCCTGATGAGGAAATTTACATTGAAAAACCTTATGGATTAATTATTGTGAAAATGAATATTATGTGTGTAAGTTAAAGAAATCTATTTATGGATTAAAAAATTATCTAATGGAATGGTATTTCAAATTGGAAAATTTCTTAAAGAATATGAGCTTCCAGAATGGAAGAGTTGATAAAAATATTTACATTTAAGAAAGCAATGATTTTTCCATCATCACAATTTTTTATGTTGATGACATTATATTTGTCGGCAATGATGAAAGAAATTTTGAATGATTTGTTTAAATGGTGATTTTTTTAATATTTCATTATTAGGTGAAACGAAATACTTTCTTGGGTTAAAAATCTTACAAAATAATAAACTCATTTTTCTTTCTCAAGAAAAGTATTCTAAGGAACTTCTTAAGAATTTCAGTATGGAAAATTCAAAATCAGTTTCTATACCAATTCTAGTGGGAACCAAGTTTTCTAAAGATGGTGAAGGAATATTATTTTATCAGAAAGTGTATTGAAAGATAATTAGAATTATCTTACGTTTAACTAAATCAATATATGATATTGTTTATATTTTTACCTTATGTGCAATATTTAAAATTTCTCCAATAGAATCATATTTGATGGTTGGAAAAATAATTCTTATAAATATCAAAGCCACATAAAATTTCAGAATCAAGTAATATATCTCAAAAATTATTAACTTGGTTGGGTATTCAGATGCTAATTGGGTATAAAATGTTGATGATATAAGATCCACGTCTTGTTGAGATTTTTTTCTAGGGAAAATTTGTGTTAGTTATCGTACAAAGAAACAAAATTCATTAACTCTTAGTACGAATGAAGATGATTATGCCTCTTTAACCCAATCCATTACTCAAATTATGTGGATGAAAACCTAATGATAAGACTTACTTGTTTAATTTAAGTTACCCTTGCTCTTGGGATGTGATAATCAAGGTACTATCAACATTACCAAGAATACGATTCTATATTCTATTTCAAAACATATTGATATCGAGTAACACTTCATCAAAGAGCATATGGAGAAGAATGAATTAAAGCCCGAGTATGTTCGTACTTTGGAAGAAGTTACAAGCATATTCAGAAAACCTTTACTAAAAGAACCATTTTAAAATTGAGGTCAAACATGGGAGTCCAACCTCTTTCTCGTCAAGGTTGAAGTATGTGTATTTACCCCCTCTCATATCTTACATTTTGGATACTGTTTTCAAGGGGGAGAATATTTTCATAAATCTATCCTTATGGAAGAATGTAAAAAGGGGGAGTTGTGGGTAAGCTTTAATTTAATCATGTAAGTGTGTGAACTATTATAACTATTTTCTGGAGTGGTTGTAGGAAACAAAATTTATGTATTTCAGGGAAATTGAAGAAGTGAAATAAGCTAAGAAATAAAATTTGATGAAGAAAAGAACAGGAAGATTTATAATCACTACTTTTGGACAGCATGGTTCAACTATCAATAATTATTGTTTCTTATTCTATGTTACCTCACATAGGATTAGAATTTTTGATAAGTAATCCATCGCTTGAGGTTAAAAAGTTTAGTGATTTATGAATCTTAGTTAATAAAAAAATCCAAAGGGGTAGATTTTTGGGACTAGGTTGACTTGAGAAGGTTTTTATAAGTTTTTTCACAAGATTCTGGTATTTTTTTCAAAGATGATAAATCAACTAACTTTTTCAAATTTAAAAATCAGTCTCAAAAATTATTTTCATAAAAATTAGACTCACTTTTTTTAAGAAATTATATTTTATATTGAAGAAGCAAATTGGATGAAAATGGTTCTTGATCTGACTCACCTTGGGTTTAGAATGGGTGGATATTATAATGAGGTGCTGATTTTAATCAGATTCAACATGGATTCAATAAAAATATAATGATGATTTGGTGTTTTTTATTTCTCATATTTAAAAAGTATATTTTTAAACTTATGATGAAATATTTATGAAGAAAATGGAGAGTAAGTAAAAGATGTTGATGAGGACCAGGAAGGGAAATATGTTAATGATTCTTAGGAAGAATAATATTTTGCTGGTCATTATGAAGGAAAAGAAATCATATTAAAAAAAATTATACTAAAGAATTAATAGGTAAGAAATCATACTAAAGAATTCATACTGAATAAATGGTACTGGAAAAATCATATTGGTATTTCTTAATGATAAAATCATGTTGGGATTTCTTAGTGAAAAAATCGTACTGGTATTTTGTAATGAAAAAAGTGATCAAGATCTGAAATTCAAGGAAAGAAAGACTCAGATTTCAGGGGGAATTGAATGAGTTAAATAAAGATCCAATATTTAGGGAAGATTAATTATTTGGGAATGATGGTGAAGTAGGAAAACCTTTTCAAGATCCCACCTAAACCATTATTTCTTACCTATAAAAGGAGAAGAACACTTTGTGTTTTGGTGTGACTTACATTACTCGTGAAAGAGTAGATAGAAGCTCCTCATTTCTAGAAAGTGAAGAAGTTTTTATGAATTATACCTTGTTAAAGAATTTTTTTTGTTGGATAGAAGAGGAAAAGATTGTATTAAACACTAATCATAATATTCATCTAAAACATCATATTCACTTGGTTATTTTATTTTACTGGAATGATAATCGGACTGAGTGTTTTGTACTTAGCAAAGAAGTGGTGCATATTTTCCTCAACTATATTTTGACAGAGTTGTATATTTTTCATACTAGGAAGAATCAGAATAGATAAATCATACTATTATTTTCATACTGACTTTCTCGTGCTCTGGTTTTTGTATTGATATTTTCATACTAGGATTTTCATACCGGGATTTTTGTACTATGATTCTCGTATTGGGATTTTCACACTAGGAATTTCGTACTGAGATTCTAAAACTAGAATTTTTGTACTAAGAAAACCATACTCGGATTTCCTTAAAAATTCCAGAAGTTTATTACCAGCTTCTGGGTAAGAATGTGAAGAATTGAATTGGAAGTTTATATTGGTTAAAGTTGATCAAGAATCACCATAACATGTTTGTTAAAAACTTTCTTATATCATTTCTTGTTATCTAAAAACATGATCTTTTGTATTGATCATAAATCTACATGAGTGTAAGGTTATATCCAACTCATTTTATTCCATATAAAAGTATTTTTTTTATAGTGGATTGTGTGGTATTGGATTGTTTCCAAACCATACTAAGGACTAGTTACTCTTTTTGAGTAGTGAAATTTTTAAATTCTTATGTTCAAGTGGTTATGTGTTTGATTTGTTTTTAGTAGAGCCATAAATATTTAACAGGAGAAGAAGTTTGTTTCTGAATAAAGGAAACTTAAAACAAAAAATATCACTGATTCACTGCCCTCCCCCTCTCAGTGGTACTTAAGTCCCGGTTGGGTAATCTCATAGATTACATGACCATTATGGTGATGTTGTGAGAGGGATGGAATTCTTTCTTAAAACCCATAGTTTTGGATTTTTTTGGGACTATTATATATTTTATTTTCATTATTATTTATATACACTCCCCACCCATGTTGAGCATAATGTGCCAACCTCAAATTTTTTGGGGGTGTTTTTTCCAATATCCTAGATGGTGAGGATTGAAGGCTAGCTACAACCTCTTCCTTGCTCTCTATTCCAGAAAAGGTTCTTATGCACAGGCTATGATGGCTTGTGGATATAGTAAACTTATGGATCGGTTGATGACATTGGTTAGGTTATTTATAGTGCTTTTAGTTCATGGTAAGAGCATGGCATGAGTTTAATGTCCTTCATGTTCACGATGCCCTACTATTTTGGTTATGGATGTTCTTGAGGGGTGATGTGGGGGACATGTGTCTTCAGGTAGTATGAGATGGCCAGTTTCACATGGGTTTCTTGGCATGATGCATTTTCCCATGTGTCTTCAGGTGTTATTACTTTATAAATTATATGGGTGTGACAGGATGTATGATGTTGGGTTTTACGGAAGAAAATTAGTGTTAAAGTAGTGACGGGTTCCATTTTATCAATTTTCTTCTTATTATTTATTATACTTGGATTCATTATTTGGTGATAATGACTTGATGAGGTTGATATTTATTAGTTTAATTATTTAGTTGTGGTCAGTTTTTCTATTTACTCATCGGTGCACCAGTATTTTCTTTTCACATCTACATTAGAGGCTTTGGATATGATCCAAAATATTATACATGTATGCTCACCCTACGAATATAAATATTATTTTTCGGGTTTTCAAGAAGATTTTATGGACCATGTTGGACATTACTATTCTATAATTTGGAGCTATTGTTACATCACTACCTTAGGAATTATTTTGGGTACTTATTCAGAGACTATTTGAATTTGTTTTCTTTTCACATGCATTGTGGGAAGGTTTTGGTTTCCATTATTTAATATTTAGTTGTGTAGATGTTTGTGAGTTATCATCATGTCTCATGATCCTATATTATATAGGTAAATGTCTTCCATTTATGATATTTCATACCCTCTATTCGTGTTGCAAACCCGGGGCCTACTGGAGGTGGGAATTTCGGTTAATTATCTCTCTTCCTTAATTTTCAACCCAGGAGGGTTACCTTTGGGGTGAGAGGGTCATGACAGATTGGTATCAAGGTTTTTTTCTGAGATATAGGATAGAGTATGGGGTTAGGAAATTTTAGGATTGCATGGGTTGGTAGGGAAACAATAGCTCCAAATTCTAGAATAGCTACATGTATGCTCACCCTACGAATATAAATTTTATTTTTCGGGTTTTCAAGAAGATTTTATGGACTATGTTGGACGTTACTATTATAGAATTTGGAGCTATTGTTACATCACTACCTTAGGAATTATTTTGGGTACTTATTCAGAGACTATTTGAATTTGTTTTCTTTTCACATGCATTGTGGGAAGGTTTTGGTTTCCATTATTTAATATTTAGTTGTGTAGATGTTTGTGAGTTATCATCATGTCTCATGATCCTATATTATATAGGTAAATGTCTTCCATTTATGATATTTCATACCCTCTATTCTTGTTGCAAACCCAGGGCCTACTAGAGGAGGTAATTTGGGTTAATTATCTCTCTTCCTTAATTTTCAACCCAGGAGGGTTACCTTTGGGGTGAGAGGGTCATGACAGAGTGGTATCAAGGTTTTTTCTTGAGATATAGGATAGAGTATGGGGTTAGGAACTTTTAGGATTGCATGGGTTGGTAGGGAAACAATGTCAGTTGATCTTGGTGTGTGACATAGGCCAGAGAATATTATCTAGGATATGGGATTTTAGGGGCCCCATGATATGATTGAAGGACTATAAGCCTTCTGAATGACTAATTGAAGTGATGGTGCTTGTAGGGTAGTGATATAGGGGAGTACATGCATCACGATTGTTGGTGTTCTAGTATAAATTAGGTAATCTTTGTAAGTTAAATTGAAATAAATGAGTCTTAATAAATTTAAATACTATAAATCTTAGGATATCTTTTTTTACCTTTTTATCTATGGATCCTAGATATTTTCCATGTGTGGTTTGGTTTAATGAGTTTTAGTATTCCGAACCAATTGATCGCTGGAGGGTTGATCCAAATTAGGAGGAGGATTAGTGGTAGGGGACACTGTGAACCTTCCATTGATAGTCTTTGGTGAAGTATGAGGGAAGTAACACTAATCTACATATGGAGCACTAGTTGGAGGAGCTATAGATTTCCTTTAGATTGATATGGTCTTGGGCAGCTTACTACGTTCTATTAATAGTTAGTTAGATGTGAGGAGTTGTGCATTAGTGGTGTAAACAGTATCTTGGAGACTACTGGGAGCCAGATGTGTTGTGTCCTAACTTTTATAACGAGTTCCAAGTGGAGTTCCTATCATTAACCATGAATGCAGTGAAAAGGTAGGAGCCATGCACTCTTTAGAAAAGGATTGTGTCTATGCTAGAGTTTTCAATCATGTTTAGGGAACTTTTTTGTTTTTTCCCTGATCTTTTTCAAGATGAGGAGTCTCATGCACGACATCTTGAGGAGGCACTCCACCCTTTTATCCATTATTTGGTTACTCCTTTCACATTGTGGACATACATGGGAGTGAAAAAGAAGGTGGATATGATTAAGGATATGCACTTGTGAGGAGGTTTATTATGAGAGGTGAATGGTAAGGGTTACATAAGGATAAGATTTTTCACTGGTAGATCTCATGAACTACGGACTTCGAGGTTTTGACCAATGGGGAGTCCACCTTAGTAACTTTATTTTTATACTTCTAGATATAGTGGGTTCTATCCATTTTATAGGGAATTCGGGCCAGTGTTCTATTTCTATGGGTGTCATGGTCATCATCAAAATAATTTCCCAATGATTCTTATGGTTAATCATGGTGTAGGAGTTCTGCTTCAGTGTCAACCATTGAATCATATAACATTGAAGCCATTTTAGAAGCAAGGGTAGGAGTATTATGCCCCTCCAAGTGGATATGGTGTAGGAAGATTTCAACCTCAAGTTATTCCTTATCTTCAAGGACCTTGAGCTGAGTGTGTTCTTGGGGGTGTCTGTTATTAATGCGGTAGGGGAACCAAACATGGATAGTATCATAATGTGGAGGTAGCGTGCTAGAGGAGCTAGAGATCATTCGAGGTTAAACTATATTATCATTCACCCTTTCTATTCCTTTTTTAATTAATAATCTTGAAACACCTTTTTTCACTCTCTCTACATGATTATATTTCACAAGAAATAGATAGACCTTATGTTCCCTTAATGTTGATTGTTCCAATTGAAGTTTAGACCATATTTTTTATGTGTATTGGGAGTGGAGACTGATGGTGGGGAAACATCAGTAATGTGGGGATATTTTCTTACTACATATATAGTATTATGATGAAGTACTCAACATTTACTAGTTTTAGTACATGCAAGTGATTATTGATAGCTTCCAAAGGAGAGTATTATTATCAGACATGGATGGTCAATATGTAGTTATCATTAGCAAGTGGTGTTGTCTGTTGGGTAGTATACTTTGGGAGCACCTTCAATCATTGATGGAAAAGTTTTTAATAGAATTGATTGATTATAGAATGTAATAGGATCCTAGAGTCTTCAAAGAAAACCTAGATGTTTTTTCCAAGGAGATTTTGGTTCTACCTCCTCGACGTAATATTGAGTTCGGGATAGATTTATAGTCAGGAGATTCTCTGATTTTGATTGATCCTTATCAGATGGATCCCTCTAATTTGTGGGATTTGAGGAATTATATATATTATCTAATGTATAAGGTTTCCATCTGGACCAGTGTGTCATCATGGGGTGCTCTATTGTTATTTTATAAGAATCACTACTGTAAGTCGTTGTTTTCCCAGCACTTGTATACCAACGGTTCAAAAGAACTGTTGGTATAGCTGTTCTTTACAATCGATTATCATGAACCGTTAGTAAATATGGAATTTAGATGTTCTTTCCCAACGGTTTGATGAAACCGTTGGGAAATCATGGTTCTTTATCAACGGTTCATAAGAATCGTTGGTAAATATGAACTTTAGATGAGTTTTCCCAATGGTTTTATCAAACTGTTGGAAAAGAATTGTTTTACAACGGTTTTTAATAACTGTTGGGAAAAATCCCCAATTTTTACTAAGGCAAGTGACCCACCCCCCTTGATTCCAGAAGGTTTTCATATGTAGATTGCGTAACTCCAAAAGCGCTGCCCGACTCCCAGAAGCCCCAGCACAGGTGCACCTCTTCCATCCGATCAACTGCCAGGTTAGACTCTATCCACCTCTTCTCAAGGATATCCTTCCAGCTCTTCTCAAGGATAACCTTATATTCTCAAGGATATCATTATTCCCTATATTTAGGGATTTTAGAAAACTTTATGATTCACTACTCCATGAATTGTGTACTCAAATCACTACATCGGTGTACACATTGTCCAATTAATTTTTTCATTACACATATACATTTATAAGGGCGTGGTGTCTCTTTCTTGTGTTCTAATGTTAAATATTCATAGTTTTTTTTAATCTCAATGCTTCAAATATTATAGCTTCATGTATATGAACTCATAATAAATTGTTTGTAATATTTATTCATAGTATTTCATGAAAATCACTCTTTTCATTAAGATTATTTCAAACATGAAGATCTTATTCATCTTAATTTTTGTACACTATGTGTATTACATAACAAGTATGTATCATGTTTATATAAATATATATATATATATATAATGACACACTTTTCACTTATCCTTTGGACAATAGAGCATATGGAGTATCTTCTTGAACTTTGCAAAATAGTAAGTGGTCCCTAATTATTCTTCACAGATGAAATAAGAAATACTTAACCGTACAATCCAATGTTATTTATGAATAAAATATCTACAAAGTGAACTCTCAGTGGGACCTCTCCTTTTCCCATGTAGTACTTATTCCTTCTTCATGAAACTAATTCACATAATGTCAAATTCTCAATATTAATGAATATTAGATTTCCTAATATAACCATTAATCATTCTTCCTTCAACATCATACATGAGTTATTCAATCACCTTTTTAAAACACAATGAACATTTTCACTGATTTGGGGTTCCTCAAAATGCTTGTAAAAATCAGAAAAACACATGTATTGAATCGTGTTTCTCAAATGTTTTCATGGATACAAGTTCATCTCGAAAATCATGACTGTGTGGTTCAAATATCAATAGGAACATGGGATTGTTATTCTTGACACAAATGAAGTTGTTTTGATATCTTCCTTTTGTGAACACAATACTCATGATCCACTCAATTTCAAATATTTAATTGCATATCTTGAATAATTTTTCTTTAATATAATTGTTTCATTTGATAAATAATGTCATGTTTTTATAATAAAACCCCACCAACGAAGGTGTGTTGTCTGTGAAAACTCGCATTGATAGTTTAGGGTCTGATAATTTGAATCCCAATTAGTAGTTTCAACAACCTAGTACCACTTTTAATAACAACTAATATAAAATATATATCTTTATCATACCACAATCCTGAATCAAGAGTCTGTTTTTTATAACAAAAGATCAGTTTCTATAATGTGAAGGACAACTACATAGGATTTATATGGAATCCTAGCCAGAAGATGTTGCCTTGCGGATGTCGTTGGACAGGGCCAACACATTGCGGTCATCTCGCGGTCACACCGTGGTCACGCTGTGGTGACGCCGCAGTAATGCCGTGATTTGGTCCAGCTTTAGGATGACACCCTGTGGCCAGACGGCATGTCAATCGAAGGTGTCGTGTAATCGCGCTGGCCAAAAACGCACTCCGCGTGTCGTAAATATCCCAAACATGGGTTTTATGGTCAAATGCATGCCCAACGACAACAGAATGACTTTAAATCACATGAAAACTTGCTAATTATTATTCGTGAGGTGTACGAGGTGAGGAAACATCATTCGGATGCGCGGTTTGCGCGGCACGGCTGAATATGTGTGTTTTAGGTGTTTGGTGTGCTTGAAAAGCATGCGTGGGGTGGTATAAACCGGCCGAACGACCTCAGAATCCCATGAAATTGGACAAAAAAAAATTTGGGTGAATTTTGAAATGTTTGTCTATACGTCACATCAATCGGAGGTGTCATGTGACCGCGCTGGGCGAAAATGCACTCTGCGTGTCGTAAATGGCCAATGCATAGGTTTTACGGTCAAATGCATGCCGAACGACATTAGAATGACTTGAAGTCACACAAAAAAACCCTAATTATTATTCTTGAGGTTTACGAGGATACTCCACGTCATTCGGACGCACAGTTTGCGTGGCACTGCTGAATATGTGTTTTTTAGATGTTTAGTGCGCTTGAAAAGCGTGCGTGGGGTGGTCAAAACTGGCCGAATGACCTCATAATTCCATAAAATCAGACAACAACAAAGGGTGGGTGAATTTTAAAATTTTTGGCTAGACATCACATCAATCGGAGGTGTCGGGTGACCGTGGTGGCTGAAAAGGTACTTCGCGTGTTGTAAATGGCCAAAACATGCATTTAACGGTCAAATGCATGCCGAAGGACATCGGAATGAATTGAACTCATGGAAAAACCCCATAATTACTATTATTGAGGTTTAAGAGGAGATGGCATGTCATTCGGACACACGGTTCACGCGGCACGGCTGAATATGTGTTTTTTAGGTGTTTGCCGCGCTTGAAAAGCGTGCGTGGGGTGGTCGAAACCAGCCAAACGACCTCGAAATACCATGAAATCAGATGACAACAAAGGGTAGGTTAATTTTGAAATGTTCAGCCAGAAAACATGTCAATCGGAGGTTTCGTGTGACCGCGTTTCTAGAAAACGCACTTCGCATGTCGTAAATGGCCAAAACATGCGTTTAACGGTCAAATGCATTCCGAACGACATCAGAATAACTTGAAACCACATGAACATACCCTAATTATTAATCTTGAGGTGTACGAGGATACAGCACATCATTCGTACGTGCGGTTTGCGTGGCACGGTTGAATATGTGTTTTTTAGGTGTTTGGTGCGCTTTAAAAGCGTGCATGTGGTGGTCAAAACCGGCCGAACAACCTCGAATTTCCATTAAATCAGACGACAAAAAAGGGTGGGTGAATTCTGAAATGGTAGGCCAGACGGCATGTCAATCGGTGGTGTCGTGTGACCATGTAGGCCAAAAATGCACTCTGCATGACGTAAATGGCCAAAACATGGGTTTTACGGTCAAATGCATGTCGAACGACATCGGAATGACTTTAAATCACACAAAAACACCCTAATTATTATTTTTGAGGTGTATGAGGAGACTTCACAACATTTTCACACGTGGTATGCATGACACGGCTGAATATGTGTTTTTTAGGTGTTTGGTGCGCTTGAAAAGCATGCGTGGGGTGGTCTAAATCGGCAGAATGACCTCAGAATGCCATGAAATCAGACAACAACAAAGGGTGGGTGAATTGTGAAATGGTCGGCCAGACGAAACATCAATAGGAGGTGTCATGTGACCGCGCTGGCCGAAAACGCACTTCGCTTGTCGTAAATGGCCAAAACATGGGTTGTACGGTAAAATACATGCCGAACGACATCAGAATGACTTGAAATCACACAAAAACACCCTAATTATTATACGTGAGGTTTAAATAGAGACAGAACGTCATTCGGATGCGCGGTTTTCATAGCATGGCTGAATATATGTTTTTTAGGTGTTTGGCGCGCTTGAAAAGCATGCGTGGGGTGGTCTAAACTGGCCAAACGACCTCAGAATTCAATGAAATCGAAAAAAAGAACGGGTGGGTGAATTTTGAAATGGTCATCCAGACGGCAGGTCAATCAGAGGTGTCGTGTGACCGCGCTGGCCGAAAATTCACTCCGCATGTCGAAAATGGCCAAAACATGGGTTTTATGGTCAAATGCATGTCGAACGTCATCGAAATGACTTAAATCACATGAAAACACCATTATTATTATTCGTGAGTTGTACGAGGAGACGTCACGTCATTTGGACACGTGGTTTGCGCGGCACGGCTGAATATGTGTTTTTAGGTGTTTGGCGCTTGAAAAGTGTGCGTGGGGTGGTCGAAACTAGCCGAAAGACGTCGGAATTCCATGAAATCGAACGATAACACTGGCAGGGTGAATTTTGAAATGGTCGGCCATACGGAATGTCAATCAGAGGTGTCCTGTGACTGCACTGGCCAAAAACACACTCCACGTGTCGTAAATGGCCAAAACATGTGTTTAACGATCAAATGCATGCCGAAAAACATCGGAATGACTTGAAATCACAAGAAAACACCATAATTATTATTCAGGAGGTGTAAGAGGATATGGCACATCATTTGGATGCACGGTTTGCACGGCACAACTGAATATGTGTTTTTTAGGTGTTTGATGCACTTGAAAAGTGTGTGGGGGTGGTTGAAACCAGCCGAATGACCTGAAAATGACATGAAATCCGATGGCAACAAATGGTGGGTGAATTTTAAAATGTTCGGCCAGACAGCATGTCAATTGGCGGTGTCGTGTGACTGCACTGGGTGAAAACACACTTCGCGTGTCGTAAATGGCCAAAACATGCATTTAATGGTCAAATTCAAGCCGAATAACATCAGAATGACTTGAAATCACACTAAAACACCCTAATTATTATTTTTGAGGTGTACTAAAAGACGGTATGTAATTGGGATGCTCGGTTTGCACGACAGGGCTAAATATGTGTTTTTTAGGTTTTTGGCAAACTTGAAAAGCATGCGTGGGGCGGTCGAAACCGGCCGAACGGCCTCATAATGCCATGAAATCAAACGAAAAAAAAGGTTGGGTGAATTGTGAAATGGTCGGCCTGACGGTACGTCTATCAGAGGTGTCGTGTAACCGAGGTGGCCGAAAACGCACTTCGTGTGTCGTAAATGGCCAAAAAATGCAATTTATGGTCAAATGCATGCCGAACGACATCGGAATGACTTGAAATCACATGAAAACACCCTAATTATTATTCTTGAGGTTTACGAGGAAATGAAACATCATTCGTACACGCAGTTTGCATGAAACGGCTGAATATGTGTTTTTTAGGTGTTTGGGGCACTTGAAAAGCGTGCGTGGGGAGGTCAAAACCGGATGAACGACCTCATAATTCCATGAAATCAGACGAAAAAAATGGGTGGGTGAATTGTGAAAAGGTCGGCTAGACGGCACGTCAATCGGAGGTGTCGTGTGACCGTGATAACCGAAAACGCACTCTGCGTGTCGTAAATGGAAAAACATGCGTTTAACGGTCAAATGCATGACGAACGACATCAGAATGACTTCAAATCACACTAAAACACCCTAATTATTATTTTTGAGGTTTATGAGGAGACGGTACGTCATTCAAATGCACGGTTTGTGTGGAACGGCTGAATATGTGTTTTTTAGGTGTTCGGCGCACTTGAAAAGCGTGCGTGGGGTGGTCAAAACTAGGTGAACGACCTCAGAATGACATGAAATAGGACGAAAACAAAGTTTGGGTGAATTATAAAATGTTCAGATAGACATCACGTCAATCGGAGGTGTCGTGTGACCGTGCTGGCCAAAAACACGCTCTGTGTGTCGTAAATGGCCAAAACATGCGTTTAACAGTAAAAGGCATGCCGAAAGACATCGGAATGACTTGAAATCATACTAAAACACCCTAAATGTTATTAGTGAGGTGTAAGAGGAGATGAAACTTTATTCAGATGTGCAGTTTGCGTGGAACGACAGAATATGTGTTTTCTACGTGTTTGGTGCGCTTGAAAAGCGTCCGTGGGGTGGTTGAAACCGGCCGAATGACCTCGGAACTCCATGAAATCGGACTAAAATAAAGGGTGGGTGAATTTTAAACTGTTCGGCCAGATGGCATGTCAATCAGAGGTATCTTGTGACTGCGGTGGCTGAAAACGCACTTCGCGTGTCGTAAATGGCCAAAACATGCATTTAACGGTCAAATGCATGGAGAACGACATCAGAATGACTTGAAATCACATGAAAACATCCTAATTATTATTCTTGATGTGTAAGAGGAGACGTAACATCATTCGGATCTGCGGTTTGCGCGGCACGGCTGAATATGTGTTTTTTAGGTGTTTGACGCGCTTGAAAAGCATGCGTGGGGTGGTCGAAACTGACCGAATGACCTCGGAATTCCATGAAATCAGAAAAAAAACAAAGGGTGGGTGAATTGTAAAATGGTCGGTCAGACGGAACATCAATCGGAGGTGTCGTGTGACCGCGGTGGCCGAAAACGCACTCCACTTGTCGTAAATGGCCAAAACATGCATTTCATGGTCAAATTCATGCCGAACGACATCGGAATGACTTGAAATCCCACAAAAACACACTAATTATTATTCGTGAGGTGTACGAGAGGACGAAACGTCATTCGGACACGCGGTTTGCACAGCACGGCTGAATATGTGTTTTTAGGTGTTTGGCGCGCATGAAAAGCGTGCATGAGGTGGTCAAAACCGGCCGAATAACCTCGTAATTCCATGAAATAAGAAGACAACAAAGGGTGGGTGAATTTTGAAATGGTCGGCTAGACGGCACGTCAATCGGAGGTGTCGTGTGACCGCGGTGGCCGAAAACGCACTCTGCATGTCGTAAATGTCCAAAGCATGGGTTTTACAGTCAAATGCATGTCGAACGACATAAGAATGACTTGAAATCACACAAAAACACCCTAATTATTATTCGTGAGGTCTACGAGGAGACGAAACATCATTCGGACTCACGGTTTGCGCGGCACTGCTGAATTTGTGTTTTTTAGGTGTTTGGCGCGCTTGAAAAGCGTCTGTGGGGTGGTCTAAACTAGCCGAACGACCTCAGAATTCCATGAAATCAGAGGACAAAAAGGGTGGGTGAATTGTGAATTGTTCGGCCAGATGACACCTCAATCGGGGGTTTCATGTGACCGGGTTGGGCGAAAACGCACTCCGCGTGTCGTAGATGGCCAAAACATGGGTTTTACGGTCAAATGCATGCCGAACGACATCAGAATGACTTGAAATTACACGAAAACATCCTAATTATTATTCATGAGTTGTACAAGGAGACAACACATCATTCGTATTTTCAGTTTACGCGGCACGACTGAATACGTGTTTTTTAGGTGTTTGGCGCGCTTAAAAAGCATGTGTGGGTTGGTCGAAACTGGCCGAAAGACCTCAGAATGGCATGAAATCGGACAACAACAAAGGGTGGGTGAATTTTGAAATGGTCGGCTAGACATCACATCAATCGGAGGTGTCGTGTGACCGCACTGGCCGAAAATGAACTTCGCGTGTTGTAAATGGCCAAAACATGCATTTAACGGTCAAATGCATGTCGAACGACATCGGAATGACTTGAAAGCACACGAAAACACCCTAATTATTTTTCTTGAGGTGTACGAGGAGACGGAACCTCATTCGGACGCGTGGTTTGCGCGACACGAATAAATATGTGTTTTTAGGTGTTTGGCGCGCTTGAAAAGCGTGCGTGGGGTGGTCGAAACTAGCCGAACGACCTCGGAATGCCATGAAATCAGAAGAAAACAAAGGGTGGGTGAATTTTAAAATGGTCAGCCAGACGGCATGCCAATCAGAGGTGTTGTGTGACCACGGTGGCTGAAAACGCACTATGCGTGTCGTAAATGGCCAAAACATGCATTTAACGGTCAAATGCATGCCGAACGACATCAGAATGACTTGAAATCACACAAAAAAACCTAATTATTATTCATTAGTTGTACGAGGCGACTACACATCATTCAGACGCACGGTTTGCGCAGCACGGCTGGATATGTGTTTTTTAAGTGTTTGGCGCGCTTGAAAAGCATGCGTTGGGTGGTCGGAACGGGCCGAATGACCTAGGAATTCCATGAAATCAGACAAAAACAAAGGGTGGGTGAATTTTGAAATGGTCGGCTAGATGAAATGTCAATCGGAGGTGTCGTGTGACCACGCTGGCTAAAAACACACTATGCGTGTTGTTAATGGAAAAAACATGGGTTTTACGGTCAAATGCATGCCGAACGACATCATAATGACTTGAAATTATACAAAAACACCCTAATTATTATTCATGAGGTGTACGAGGAGATGCCACATCATTTGGACGCGCGTTTTTCACGGCACGACTGAATATGTGTTTTTTAGGTGTTTGGCACGCTTGAAAAGCGTGCGTGGGGTGGTCCAAACTGGCCGAACGACCTCAGAATGCCATGAAATCAGACGAAAACAAACGTTGGGTGAATTTTGAAATGGTCGGCTAGAAGACACGTCAATCAGAGGTGTCGTGTGACCGCGCTGGCTGAAAATGCACTCCGCGTGTCTTAAATGGTCCCAACATGCATTTAACAGTCAAATGCATGCCGAATGACATCGAATTGACTTGAAATCACAATAAAACACCCTAATTATTATTCGTGAGGTGTACGATGGGAAGGAATGTCATTCGAACGCGTGGTTTGCGCAGCATGGCTGAATATGTGTTTTTTAGGTGTTTGGCATGCTTGAAAAGCGTTCGTGGGATGGTCGAAACTAGCCGAATGACCTCAGGATGCCATGAAATCAGATGACAACAAAGGGTGGGTGAATTTTGAAATGGTCGGCTAGACGGCATGTCAATCGGATGTGTCGTGTGACCACACTGGCTGAAAAAGGCACTATGTGTGTCGTAAATGGCCAAAACACGGGCTTTACGGTCAAATGCATGTCGAACGACATTGGAATTACATGAAATCACACAAAAACACCCTAATTATTATTCTTGAGGTGTACGAGTAGACAGAACATCATTTGGATGCGCCGTTTGCGTAGCATGGCTGAATATGTGTTTTTTAGGTGTTTGGCGCGGTTGAAAAGTGTGTTTGGGGTGATCAAAACTAACCGAACAACATTGGAATGCCATGAAATCGAACGACAATAAAGGGTGGTTGAATTGTGAAATTTTCTGCCAGACAGCACGTCAATCGGAGGTGTCGTGTGACCGCACTGATGAAAATGCTCTCCGCGTGTCGTAAATGACCAAAACATGCATTTAACTGTCAAATGCATGACAAACGACATCATAATGACTTGAAATAACATGAAAACACCGTAATTATTATTTTTGAGGTGTACGAAGAGACGGTACGTCATTTGGATTCGTGGTTTGTGCAGCACGGCTGAATATGTGTTTTTTAGGTGTTTAGCACGCATGAAAAGCGTGCGTGGGGTGGTCGAAACCGGCCGAACAACCTCAGAATGCCATGAAATCGGACGAAAACAATGGTTGGGTGAATTGTGAAATGTTCGGCCAGACGACATGTCAATCAGAGGTGTCGTGTCACCGCACTGGCCGAAAATGCACTTCACATGTCGTAAATGGCCAAAACATGCGTTTAACGGTCAAATGCCTGCCAAAAAACATCGAAATGACTTGAAATCACACTAAAACACCCTAATTATTATTCTTGATGTTTATGAGGAGACAAACGTCATTCGAACGCACGGTTTGTGCAGCACGGCTGAATATGTGTTTTTTAGGTGTTTGGCACTCTTGAAAAACGTGCGTGGGGTGGTCTAAACCGGCCGAACGACCTCAGAATGCAATTAAATCGAACAACAACAAAGGTTGGGTGAATTGTGAAATGGTCGACCATAAGGAACGTCAATCGGAGGTGTCGTGTGACCGCGCTGTGTGAAAATGCACTCCACATGTCGTAAATGGCTAAAACATGGGTTTTACGCTCAAATGCATGTTGAACGACATCGGAATGACTTGAGATCACACGAAAACGCCCTAATTATTATTCATGAGGTGTACAAGGAGATGGAACGTCATTCGGACACATGGTTTGTGCGGCATGACTGAATATGTGTTTTTAGGTCTTTGGTGCGCTTGAAAAGCGTGTGTGGGGTGGTCTAAACTGGCCGAACGACCTCAAAATGCCATGAAATCAGATGACAACAAAGGGTGGGTGAATTGTGAAATGTTTGGCCATACAGCACATCAATCGGAGGTGTCGTGTGACCGCGCTGGATAAAAACTCACTCTGCATGCCGTAAATGGCCAAAACATGGGTTTTACAATCAAATGCATGTCGAACGACATCGTAATGACTTCAAATCACACGAAAAAGCCCTAATAATTATTCGTGAGGTGTACGAGGATATGGCACATCATTCAGATGTGTGTTTTGCGCGTCACGACTGAATATGTGTTTTTAGGTGTTTGGCGCGCTTGAAAAGCGTGAGTGGGGTGGTCGAAACTGGCCGAACGACCTCAGAATGCCATGAAATCAGACAAAAACAAAGGGTGGGTGAATTTTAAAATGGTTGGCTAGACGGCACATCAATCGGAGGTTCCGTGTGACCATGCTGGGCAAAAACGCACTTCGCGTGTTGTAAATGACCAAAACATGGGTTTTATGGTCAAATGCATGTCGAACGACATAGGAATGATTTGAAATCACACGAAAACACCCTAATTATTATTCATGAGGTGTACAAGGAGAAAGCACGTCATTCGGACACGCGATTTGCGCGGGATGGCTGAATATGTGTTTTTAAGTGTTTGGCACACTTGAAAAGCGTGTGTGGGGTGGTCGAAACCGGCCGAACGATCTCAGAATGCCATGAAATCGGACGACAACAAAGGGTGGGTGAATTGTGAAATTCTCGGTCAGAAGGCACGTTAATCGGAGGTGTCGTGTGACCTCACTAGCTGAAAATGCACTCCGCATGTCGTAAATGTCCAAAACATGGGTTTTACGGTCAAATGCATGCCGAACGACTTTGGAATGACTTGAAATCCCATAAAAACACCCTAATTATTATTCGTGACCGCGGTGGCCGAAAACACACTCTGCGTGTCGTACATGGCCAAAACATGTGTTTTACGGTCAAATGCATATGGAACGACATCGGAAAGACTTGAAATCACACAAAAACACCTGAATTATTATTCATGAGGTGCACGCAGAGATGGCACGTCATTTTGACGCACGGTTTGCGCGACACGGCTGAATATGTGTTTTTTAGGTGTTTGGCACATTTGAAAAGCGTGTGTGGGGTGGTCGAAACCAGCCGAACGACCTCAGAATGCCATGAAATCAGATGACAACAAAGGGTGGGTGAATTTTGAAATGGTCGGCCAGACAGAATGTCAATCGGAGGTGTCGTGTGACTGCGGTGGCCAAAAACGCACTCCAGAAAGCCCCCCCTGGATAGCCCCCCACACCGGATAGCCCCCCCACCCAATGATCCATGAATTATTTGTGATGGGTACCAGTCAACCCCACCTCAATCCGAGGCATAGTGTCACTGATATCACTCAAAGTGTCTCACTTTTGTTTGAAATGGACAACATTTTAAGTGAAAATAACAACTGACATATGGAAAATCTTCACAAGGCTACACATAGATTCTTGAAATTAAGGGATAAAAAATAAAATATGGTCTATTGGTAATACGTTATTAGAATAAAATATTCACAAGTCATAGATTTAAACACAATGGGTCATAGTATATATATAAAAACAGGAATTATATTAAGAATGATTCTCGACATCCCATCATGAACATGCACCAACACTCATGTTCTAATTCTCAATCACAGGTCGTTCATTCTATACAATAACATACAACAAATAAATATCATATAGTGATTTCATACGAAACCTATGAACACTCAAACATACCATATAACAAATTGTTCAAAAAGGCTACACATAGATTCTCGAAAAATAAGTTTCAAAGTCTCATAAAAATACCCCAAGGGTGAGGAATACATATGGTGACATAATAGCCCCATGGATTACCTCAATCCCATCCTCAAACAGTGGGTTCTAGGACCAAACCAAAGTCCCTTTGGGAACCCAATAACAAAGACTTAATTGTATATTCATACCCACTACCCAAGATGGGGATTCATCTCACAACACACCCAGGAAAGAAAATTACAATTAGCCACATACCCCCTTATTCTAATTGAAAAATATATAAAAAACATGTAGGCTATTCCGATAACCCATCTCATATGTCGAGATTGGCCAATGTTTCCCACTAACACATCAGGAACCATTTATACCTGGATACATAATCATTAGAGGAATATAAACATCCCATGTGCTTCCTATAACTCATACTAGGTCTAAGAACATGAGCACTACCATTTTATATCTTATGGGTATCATGATCCTTGACACTCTACCCAAGTTTTTCTGTTGTTTTTAAGATACTCAGCCCAAGACCATGACTAAACATCCCATGTGCTTCCTATAACATGTAGGTTTTTTCCCTCACCCCTGGACACCCCCACCACCAGGGACAACCCCAACCCCTTTTATATCATATTATATATGTGTTGTATATAATTCAGAATTCTGTATGCAACATAATTAATTTTGTATGTGTTATTGATTCATAATTCAGAATTCATTACATAATTCATTATTCATGTATTCAATTGAGAATTCAATTATGAATTCTGTATTGCATTAGGTAATTTGGTTCATATACATGATTATAATTGTGGTACATTCCATGGTTATAATAGTATCATGTTTTTATGTGCTTTTTTGTGCTATATTATGTATTTTTGTTGTTGTTAATAGTGTGTGTAGGTGTGTAGTTGATTATACAGTGGAGGATTTTAGGTGATGTAAAATTCTTGTAATACACTATACCAACGGTTTACTAAACCGTTGGTATAGTGTTGTATATATATTTACCAATGGTTTTAGTAAATCGTTGGTAAAACATGGAAATGCTCCTATATACCAACGGTTATTTAAACCTTTGTCAAAACATGGAATACGCCTCCAGCACTGCCTTCCCCAACGGTTTTACAAAAACCATTGGTAATGGGCTACTGCCACACCTTACTTGCCAACGGTTTACCAAACCGTTGTTATATAGTATACCAATGGTTTGGAAGCCTTTACCAATGGTTTCAAACCATTAGTAAAGGCTTAATTTCCAGTAGTGAAGGTAAATATAAGTATGAGGTTGTGTAAAGAAAGAAGGTTTCTAAACCAGGTGATGAACAGTAATCGCTACACTATTTGGAGGATTGATGATTTTTTTTCTTTTTAGATGAGATATTTGGTTCTCTAATATTGATCTTCGATTTGGGTATCACCAGTTGAGGGTGAAATATAAAGATATTCAAAATACGTCCTTCCAATATAGGAATGGGAACTTTGATTTATGGTCATGTCGTTCGGTGTTATGAACACACTTAGTGTGTTCATGGTGCTCATTAACTCCATGTTTCATGTGTATCTCCCCGACCCGAGTTACCTAGAGTCAGTGCATTATTACATAACATTGTCATGATCACAAAAGATCAAGTCTCGAAAGACCGATTAGTTTAGTAACCTTGGAAATACTAGATACATTCATCAGTTTTACATTACATTATAAAATGAAAAACTACAACAACATAGTCTTCAAAGGCCACAGTCATATCCCTTAGACTATCCCTACAGGTCAGTAATAGTATACTTCTTCGCATAAAACATAGAAAGGTGTGAGCTCAGATGCTAATTAAGGATTAAAATATAGCAGAAACATTCATAAATAAGAAAAAACATTTAAGGAAATGTAATACTATAACAAAATCATTTTAAACTTGTACTTCAGAATAATATGGAAAAGATAAAATCACATAATTCCATTTACTTATTCACATGGATATTCTAATAGTCGAATAATCACATGCAATATCAATAGTTGCTTTCATAATGATGGAATGCATAATGCCAGACTTCATAACCACATAGTCAAGGCCCTGTTCCAAGACTATAAATAAGATTTTGTCAAGGCCTTGTGGCAAGACACTAGTTTGTCTCATTAGACCTAATGATGTATCGAGGAGCTATAGCGGGCTCAACCCGTCACTTACTAAGTCCAATGCATTCCTCATATGAAAAGTTTCAACCATAACATAAACATTTGTATTAAAACTAGCATATGAAATGTCAATAATTTCTCCATAAACCATGAATGGTGTGAAAATAACACATCCACAGTCAAAAATATTACAAAACCTTTAATACAATATGGAAGTTTTATATCATAATAAATCAACTACAATTAAGCTTAAAATTTATCAAAGGATATTGACATATATGAAATCAAAACATTTTTTTAGAGAAATATATCTTTCTACTTTAAAATCATTTTAAAGTCATATAATTATAAATGAAAACATTTATTTTGAAAATATTCTTATAATCTTGTAAGGGAAGATTCAACGATGTTTTAACAGCAGAAAATATCTTCACCCTCTGTATAAGTTAAAAAAACGTTCTTACCTTAATTTTGCTGAAAATATCATAAGGTGCCTAGTTTGGAAAAAGAAAGAAACATTCCTCTCAAAATATTTTATAAAATGTCAAACAAGGGTATAAATGAATTTAACCCATAGTCTAGTAAATAGTAAAAATGTTTTGGAATACATTTTTAAGAAACATGGATTTGGATGATAAAGAGGTCCCAGTAGATACTTTACATAAAAACAATCTCAGATAATAAATAGATTGTGAAATTAACCCTTACTTTGTACTTTTTCTTGGTCTAGGGTTTTTTAACCTCCGGTATAATAGTTAAGTCATTTTTATTAAATTATAAAATAAATATATACATAAATATGATATCATATATGATCATCTAATATTTCTTTGTTAATGATATTTCAGTGGTATCATCGTTTCGGGTGTTAACAGATTTTTTTCCTTTATATTTTTAGTTAATTAAGTAATGTTTGTTATGAATAGGATGCATCTTATTCATATTCAGAATGATATTAAGTCTTTAAACAATATTTTAAATCATCAAATGAAAATTATTCTTGAATGGATATGATGGGGAATGAATCTCATCGCGTTCGTGGAGACGATAATCCGTACGTACGCACGAACGACAATATCATTCTTTTGATATTATAATCATATATAATTGGATTTTATATCATATATACAGAATAATTATCATATTATATTTATTATTTACATCATTTATACTCATTATTATACTCATCCAAATGATTAAGTGTTTGAATAACAAACTACACCACGACGGGGAGACGGTAATCCGTATGTATGAACGTATGGTGACTTTGTCATTTATAGGATGGATAGAATAATGAATATGGTTGTACCATTTTTATAATAACATAAAATTATATATCATATACTGGATTTATTATTTTATAATGTAAACAACAAAGAAAGAGGAAGTGGAAGAAGAAAAGAACTTGAAAGAGGTGATGAAATATTTACCTCTTCTCCGGGTTCTTCCTTTTCATTTGATCAAAAGGGCTCCTTAGGTTGGATTTATGACTAATGGAAGGCCTCTATGATGAAGGGAGAACATTTGGGAGGATATTTTTTTAGGGGTTATCCGAGCCAAATGGATTTGAAGGTCTGAATTTGAGAGAAGGAGAAGTGCCCTTTTATAAGAGGGGTGAGGGGCACCTTATGAAAAGATTAAAATATTATTTTATAATAAAATCGTTTTCAGTTAATAATGGAACGAAAATTAATTATTTAATGTCTAAGTTGGTTATGGGTCTAAAACCTCTCAACCAATAATTTTTATACTGGTTTGGTTCACTATATTAACCTTATCGTTTATATTTAACTCTTAGTTAAATAGTTTGACATTTACCACGTCTCTTTGTATTTTTATATTATATGGTTAATAAACTTAATATAAACTTCCAAGAGAACCCCAAGTGGTTCATTAATGATACACCTATAATTATATAAGTCTTTTGTCCAAACTTTAGATTTTTAGAATTATTATATCAACCAATAACATTGTATTTGTTTTAAAAACTCATTTATGTCAATTTTGACATTATTTAATAATTTATTTTTGTTAAAGTCCTAACAACATTATTACTTAGAAATAAATACATTTAATCAACCCTAACATTTCATATTAACCTATAAAATTATTTTAATTCATTAAAAGTCTCGAATTAGATTTATTTGGATATTTATAATATCAATTATTTTAATCTTTCATTAATATGGTAATTACTGCATCATCATTGTGTCATAAATAAATTTAATTATTTAATGTCTAAAAATTATAAATAAAATAAAATTTTGTAGTAAATTACTTTATCTTTATAATTAATATTTATAGTCGAATTTATATTGTGTTTAACCCTATATAAAAAATGGTTTAGTTATTAAACTTTGAATTTAACTCTTTTAACTCTTCTTTAAATAAAATAATAATAAATGTCCTAATCTAATCCAAGTGGACCAAAGAGGTTCATATTTTTTTCATAAGGTTTTTTTTTGTCTAATTATACATATCCAATATAATTAGGACATGTGTTAGGGTAATAATAATATCATTTTTACCCTTAATTACCCTATTTACTTTTAATCGTTGTAAATAAAAGTAAAAAGTTACTATTCACAAAAAAATTATTTTCATCTTATTGAATCACATTTTACTTAACTGATATCAAGTGTTTCTCTTGGATTTTTTAAATTCAACTCACAGAAGCGGTAAAATTAAGATTTATACAAATTTGGAAATGCTCCTAGGAGGTGGGTAAAAGATGGTAAAAAGTTCGATAAAATTTTATGTATCTAAACTCATTATAAAATGAATCCAATTAATTACATTGAACTTATATAGGTATTATGTATCTATTTTGACCTAAAATAAATTTAAATAAAATAAATAATTATTTAAATAAAAATTCGGTTTTAAACAATAACTCACCATTTTTCACTATTCATCAAAAATTGAAAGTTTTTAGAAAAATAAAAAAAATCAACCTAAGATAATTTTAATATTTTGAATCCAAGAATGAAGTCCATTTTTAAAGATAAAATTTATAAAATTTTAAAAAGTGGGTATTACTATTCATAAGGTCTAGTTTGATTGGTCGTGGTGTCTTATAATCTCGAAGTTCCGTACAATGCAAGCTATTGCATTATTCAAAGGGAAACATACCGTGGAAGCTTGGGGTATTACATCATGAGTTTCTATACTAGTTCATAGTTATTTTCATTGATTAAATATTGATCAATTCAAATTCAGATGAGGAACATGTCAATCATCTCATATATGTATATTGGGTCTTTTGATGCCACCAATGCTATGGAAATTGTACAAGTGTAAGTTTTGGAATTAGGTGGTGCATTTACTTGGGCATTTAGTGTCCCATGAGGCTTTTTTCAAGGACCCATTGATGATCATTGCAGTTATTACTTGTATATATTCTAAGAATGTGATAGAGGTTCATATTTTTATCGGTCTCATGAGATATTACTATAGGTTCACGTTCAATTTATCATGGATTCCAGCCTCATTGAAAGCCTTTACCACGAAAGACCATGTATCTTTTTGGACTAATCAAGATCTGGAATCATTTGACTACCTAAAGGGTAGATTGATCAGTGCTCCAGGGTTTTAGTTTCCAGTGAAGAAGGTGATGTTTGATTTTCTCTCCAACACTTCTCATTTGGGATTGAGTTGCAACTTGATGCATTAGAAGGAAGTGATCACATATGGTTCAAGGAATTTATTCTCCCTTAGTGAATAACATTTTCACCCATGATCGAGAGCTCACAATGGTTTTGTATACATAGAATCTTTGGAAAAATTACCAAAATGGAGAATGATTTGTGGCATTCACTGATCATGAGAGCTTGAGGTATATCTTCTCTCAGTGTGAACTAAATCTGTGGCAATATAGGTGGATGGATTTTACCTAGGATTATTAATTTGATATATCCAATACCTCAGAAAAGGGTAATGATGTGGCTGATGCATTTAGTAGTAATTCAAGAAGGGATGTTGTTTAAGAGTCATAGGATTCATTGAGCGAAATGGAGGAGTTGGAAGCCCTCCACCAAAATGTATGGGTGGTTGATGTAGGAAGTTTTTTGTTTCAAATGAAAGGGTTATACTATTTTATGTGGTAGCTAGAGGGGTCCCATTGGGGAGACTCATAGACAGAGGTGATTATGTGAGTGTGTTGGAAATAGAGATTCCCTAGAGGAATGGTTGGAGAATGGTTATAACCGGATTTTGTTTTTGTGGAATATATTTGTTTTATTGGAAAACTGTGAAGGATTTCTTCATGAGTTTAATATATAACCTTTATCAGTACATTAGAGAGTATCTAAAATATTCCATGGTTTGAGCATGCAGTTTAGGTGGCCCAAGATGAAATGGGGTGTGGCATATTCTATTAATCAAGGTCTATTTTTTCAACAGGTAAAGGTTGAGAAACATGTTCCTGGTGTTTTGTTTCATCCGTTAGATGTTCCTAAGAGGAAGTGGGATGAAATATTTATAGACTTCATCAAGGTATTACCCTATGCTCAGGGATGATGCGATTCTTTCTTGGTAATCGTGGATCAGTTGATGAATTTGGGTCACTTCCTAGCGAGGGTATGGCACCTGCCATCGGGACAAGCTTGTGCATGCACGTGAAAGCCCAGCCGAACAACCATGCGAAGGTGGAGAGCTGATTTCACGATGAAGATGCTGGGGAGGAGCTGTTCCAAGTAGTTAGTCTGGTTTGTTTGTAATGTTTGAAGCCTATGGGCAATGAATTCCTCTAAGGCCTACGGGCCATGTAATTTTATGCCTACGGGCCTTGTAAGGGTTCCACCTCACCCCCTGAAAGGTGGATTATCAAAATCAATAAAAAAATTAAGGCCTTCGGGCCATTGGAGGAAGGATATGGGCAACACTGATGTCTTGGAAAAGAGTTATGTTGATGAGTTTGTGTGGATAAATATATTTCTAAGTAACATTGTATTTTATTGAGATACTAATTTTATCTCATTAGTCTTGAGTATATTTCACTATGATTTTATCACTCGATTACACCACACCACTTATTTCACCCCTCATATGGAAGGTTAGATAAACCAAACTATCCGGATGTTGGAGTATATGTTATAGGTGTGTATCTTAGACAATAATGGATCTCAAGAAAATTGTGACACCCAAATAATTTAAAAATATATTTAATATAGAATGGATAAAACATTGAGTCTTTACAGAACAACAATTTTATTATAACCTAACCAATAAACATAATTTTTCCACTTCTATAATTTGAATTTCAAAAACCTGACATACACGGTTGCATTTAGTAAGATATTTAGATTCTGATAGAATCAACATATTTTTTTGATGAAAATTCACATGCCCTTATGAATAGTAACACACCATTATTAATAATACTTTTACTCTTATGAATAGTAATGAATAGTAACCTGGCAAAAAAATAAGCTTCACCCATGAATGTATAAATTCAATTTAGACATTTTATAAGTGAAAAAATGATCATAGTATAAGTATTGATATTTTCGTAAAATGTGAATATTTTAATTACAATTTTATGATAAATTTAATAATTTTAAATAGAAATTTATTTCCATAAAATGTAATCATAAATTGTTATTTACTTTTCTAGTGGCTATAAGAGAATTTTATGAGACCTTGACTAATTTTTAAAGGTGTTATAAAAAGAGTTATAGTTTTAAAGTTGTTTTTTTTTTGAATAATTGATGATTTTATTTAAAAATTAAATTAAAAATATTTATAAAATTTATTTAATTTTTGGATTCTACACGTTGAAAAATGGTCGGGGTGAATTTTTGGGATTTTTCTAAAATACGTGAATTTTTCGTGAATAGTAGAAATACAGTTTTCAGTTTTTTTATGTTTAATGAAATCATAATGATGTAATAATTAATATAAAATTATGGTAGAATTTTTTACATTAAAATATTATATATTTTTTACCAATTAGCCAATACCATGGGAAAACCCATGGGCAATCCCATGGTTTTGAAAAAACCACTAATAAGGTGTCCTTTGAAATTAATAAAAAAAACTCCCTTACTTTTACTATAAATACCCATCCATTCCATCATTTTATTTTATTAAAAATTCATCATCCTATATTATATGGTATTTTTACCTCCCTTTGAGTCCTCCCAAGGTTTCCCCAATCCCTCAAGGTCCCAACCTTCAAGTTTTAGTAGTTACTCTATAAGGTAAGGGAATATACCACCCCTCTCTTTTTCAAGAACTATTTTTATGTTATTCTCATTTAATTTCAAATGGATTCTGTTAGTAAATGTCATTCCATATCCCCCCTACAACCCATATTATTTAAAAATTATGAGATATCCCTTTTATCTCATCAAATTATATTATGAATTTTTAAGTGATGTTGTTAGGCTGCCAAATTTTCATAAGTGATTTCTCAACTTTTATTTTATTTCGAGTTCCTTTAATTTATTTTTATTTCCTCACATCCTTTAATTCAAATTTTATGATAACTCCAGTAAATTACATATATGGTAATTTTTTTTATAATGGAATAATTCTTTATCATCTCTTCTTTCCCCTTCTTTTATATTATAAATTAAAACACCATCCGAGATGTGTTAATTTATCACATTCAAGGATGACGGGTTTTTAATTTCTATTACCATCTTCAATTATGGTCATGAAACCATTTTTATGGCTGAACCAGACTATATTAAATGTATTATAAATTATATACGGTTCTGTAATCTTTTTGTACACATGATATAAATTTATAAATCAAAATGAGTTCGTTGTGATCAAAAACCGCCAATTAACCCAAACAATTATCATTAAAGTTTTATATAATGATTCATGGTAACTCCCAATAACCAAATTAATTTTATAAAAATTAAATATTATGGATGTTAAAAAAAATAAAATTCAAATTCTATTCTAAACAACCATTAACATCTTATACGTTTATGCTTCCATGTATATAAGTAAACTGGTCATGAATAACAAGGGAGAAAATGCTCCCAAATAATAAAATTGAACCGCTTAAACCCATCAAGAAGGCCATGAATAAAATAAATAAGGATATAATAAATAAATTACCTAAATAATATGCTGAATATATATTAATAAATTAATTTAATTTGGTTATCCAGCACACTAAAATCAAGTTAATAATGACATTGGACTCAAGGTAAGGGTTTCGTCATCTCACTTACATTTGTGTGAGACATTCCTTATTCGCTAATATTACACGTGTATGGTGTATGTATACTTACCATTGATGTATAATATCAGGAATATCCTTAATTTCTTGGTATTCAATGTATCATTTTATTATTATTATATTTGGGGCTTATGATTCAATTGATTACAATGTGGTAAGGGATTTCTACCCAAACCTCTATTTTCTTTTGGGTTACTCTTATTCCCTACTTACCTCAATAAAATTCTAATTTATTCTTATATAATCATAAAATTATTATTTAATGTTCTATATATGTATAAAAATAATAATAATTCATTATTTTATAAGGAGTTATATGTTTTAAAAGGATCTTTAAAAAAATTCTTCCCGATAAATAACCTCATTTCAAGGGAACTTCTTGAATTATTAACTATGTTCAAGTAGACTATTTGATCTATTTTAATCCATTATTATTTTTATAAAATCACACATTTAATCCTGAAAAAAATATTGGTTTATTTATGGTCTTATGAAAGAAAACATGAATTTTGGTTTAAAAATATCTTTAATATTTTCATAAAATCGCACTAAAGTATTTTATTTCTAAAGTTTCTTTAAAATCACTTTTTACATGATTTCACTTAAGTGGGACACCATTTCTAACTAAAATGTAATTTTAATCTTCTTCAATCTTACTTTTGTGGATATAAATGTTTACAAGTATGATTTCATTACAAATACAATAGATCTCTTCTTTCTAGAGTAAAAGAGGATTTTTCTCGTCTCACTTTAACTTTAATAAGATATAGGCCTTGTTAAAAACTTATTCATTTCATGTGGTGTATGTACTTAAAATTTTTATATTCTATGAAGATTCTCCTTATTCTCAAAATATTCTAAGGGGTTCTGATTTGATTGTTTCATGGTGGTATGGGACACTTTGGAATTTTTAAGGATTATTTTTTCAAGAAATTTTCAATGGTGTCATTAAAAAGTATTTTATCTATGTCAAAATCTATGTTAAATATTTTAATTCATTAAGGTGTATCTCTTATGATATCATCTAAAATATTTTGTTGAAGGGTTTTTGAATTAATTTGATTATGGATGTGCTATTTGGATTATGTTTAATGATTATAGAAAGTATTTACATTTCATATGTCAGTTTCAATATGAATGTATATGTTGATTATGTTCACCCCATTCATATGAGTAATGCATTGGAATTATTAAGTTATGTGTGGGCCCACAATAGACCCTTGATGCAATGGTAGGTCTCATGAGACAAACTATGATATTGGCACGAGGCCTTGAAAATTTTGTTATCTATGGTCTCAGTACGAGGCTTTGACGGTATGGTTTTGATGTCCCACATTATGCATTCACTCATTATGAAACTATTAATTTAAATTCCATGTGATTATTCTACAAATAGAATACCCATGATTATGAAATATTATAGAAACATTTATTTAGCTCTCATTTCTACCATAATGTGTTCGAGTTTAATTTTAAAGGCATGTGTTTTTTGTTATTCACCGCGACTAATGTTTATGTTTATGATATATTCCTTTGTATTGCTTACCCATACTAATAATTGGATCTCACCCCTTTATTATGCTTCTTTACCCATGTTATGAAGAAGAAAATTTTGAATAATCATTCATAGATGAAGTTTATTTCATTATATATTGTATCTTGTGATATTTTTATTTCCCAGTGTATTATGGGTATTATGAATGTAATATAGTCTTCCACGAATAGAAAACAAATCAGTCATTCAGGATTTGATTCGTTGTAATCATGCCAATGTAATAGAATAATCCACTGGCTTCAGGATTCTGGGGTTAGGGTGTTACAGTTGGTATCAAATGGCATTTAGCAGAAACCTTGGCAACTAGATTTACAAAATTAAGATTTGGTAACAAAACCCTTTGATAAACAAGAAGATACACATACAAGAACATCCTATAATTTCATTAAGTATTAGAGTATTTGGATATTCCTATAAAATAAATCCCTCTCTAGATACTACAAGTTGGTGTGGTTTTGGAATAGATGTACCTAGGAGTAACAAATCTGACAAGGTGCTTCGTTCATGACCTAGGGTAACCTGGTACAGGAAAATGGTCCTTACTGAGCTTCTAGTTTGACACACATAGAGAATATTCTTAGGATAATTCACATTTTATTTACCAACCATTATGAAGAATTTATTCCCCCAAATTTACCAAAGTATGTGGTTCTAGGATTTAGAATGCATAAATTTATGCTATGTGATATACCACGTTTAGAGTCATAGCATGTTCATAATTTTATGATCTAATATATAATATGTAATTGATTAGAAATGGTGCATATCATAAGGAATGAAAACTTCACCAATGCATGTGAAATAAAGAGTAAGAAGGATCATGTATCTTATAGTCTTAAGACATCATTTCAAAGGAAGATAGTATCCTAAGTATTTTTACCATATGAGGAAATATTATCATGTATTAAAAAGATATGTAAATAAATATCTGAGTCCTATGTATTTGAAGGGAATCAAGAAAAGAATAGGATGGCCAAAAAAAGGATAGATAAAGGAAAGAAGGGAAAGATGTTTTTTCCCACATGTCATAACTATGGAAATAATTACCCTAGTAAATGATTAAAGGGGATGGGGGTTTGTTATATGTGTGGAAAAAAAGGACACCAATTTCATGATTTCAAGGGAAAGAAAAAGTTTTTCAATGTACAATGATTCAACTTTAGGGAGATGGGATAGTATGAGAATCAATGTCCCAAGAATAAAAGGAATATGCCCAAAATAATGTTACTGGATAATGATCAAGTAATGATACTTCAATAGATAAAGTGTAATGATTAATATGCCTCTTCAAAAATCAATTCATTTGAATATTTTATTAGAAATGTACTGGTTATAAGAATTATGGAATATATGAAGATTGTACTGCAGTACTATTTCATTAAGTATTTGAGGTTGTATGATAAATTGTACCAAGGATAAGTGACTCAGTAGAAATTTAATATCTTGGGAAAGCATATGGTTGAGGGAAGGAAAACCCTTAATATATTTCTAATAATGAAGATAATGATAAACAAATGGTTGATTTGGATATGTACTGACTAACTCAAAATGAATTTTAGGCTTGTCGACAAGTGGTCTACGCTATCATTGATGGAGTTTACAACATTTTTGGATATAAGGAATATATAAAATAGCATGTGTCAGGATGAATGCATGTTTCAAATAAGTTTTTATGGTAATTTGAATTATTACCATATTTTAAGAGGACAAAAGATGAAGATATTCACATTTTTGGAATGTGAAAATTTAGGGCTGCTTTATGTTGATTAAAGTCAAATAAGGTAGTATATGCATTATGTAGGATAGATCATGGAGTCCTAAACAAAATGAGGATTTACAAGGACCCCATGTACATGGATCTAGAAAGTATGGATATGGTAATGATTCTGAAGTATTGGATCATGATATTTTTGAAATTTAAACCATTTGTAAATTTTTTTAATTTGGTCATTATATGAGGTTTTATATTTTAATGTCACTACATGATCCAACCTGTGCTAATGGATGGAGTATAGATATTTTAAGGAACAAATAAAGGATAAGATTTTGTATATAAGACGGAAACATATATTTATACTCTTATAGAGTGGAATAATTCATCAACTCCAGGAAAATAGTCTTAAATAAAAATGTTGCCCTATTATCATTTTTTCATGATATCAATAAAATTTTTCATAATTGTAGTTTAAGTTTTTGTGGTAATGATCTTTCATCTGAGTATGTTCTCTACTAGTTTCCATCAGAACATGCTGGTTTGATTTTTCTTCCATTACCATGTAGTCCAATTTGAATAAATTTTTTTCTAGTAACTGATGAATTTCCATTTCATCTTATTAAGAGGATATTTTAACCATATTCTCGATGTGGGTTTTCCAAAATTAAATTTTCAAGTATCAACCATTAACTTTAGAAGTTCAATTTCAAATTTCGGTGACGAAATTTTTGTAAAGAGGGGAGAAATGTAACACCCCAAGAATTTAAAAATAGATTTAATATAGAATGAATGAAACAATGAGTCTCTACAGAACAATACTTTATTAAAACATAACCAATAAAAAAAATCACTTCTGTAATTTGAATTTTGAAAAACTGATATACACATTTGCGTTCAGTAAGATATTTAGAGTCTGATAGAATCAACTCAATTTTTTTGATGAATAGTCACATACCCTTATGAATAGTAATGTACCCTAATGAATAGTAATATTACTCTTATGAATAGTAATAAATAGTAAATTGGAAAAAATATATAAACTTCACCCATGAATTTATAAATACAATTTAGACATCTTATATTTGACAAAATGCTCATAGTAGAAGTATTGGTATTTTTGTAAATCATAAATATTTTAATTAAAATTTTATGATTAATTTAATAATTTAAACTATAATTTTTTCTTTATAAAATTTAATAATAAATTGTAATTTTATTGTCTTATGGTTAATAGAGAATATTGTGAGACCTTGATTAATTTTTCAATGTGTTATAAAACGAGTTATAGTTTCAAAATTGTTTTTTTTTGGAATAAATTATGATTTTATTTAAAAATTAAATTAAAAATATTTAGAATATAATTTTCAAAAAATAGATTTTATTCTTTAATTTTAAATTTTCAAAAATGGTTGGGGTGAAATTTTTGGATTTTTCTAAAATACTTGATTTTTTCATGAATAGTAAAAATAGAGTTTTGAGTTTTCAGTATGTTTAATGACATCATAATGATTTAATAATTAATATAAAATTATGGATGACTTTTTTAAATTAAAATATTATATGAGGTGTCCCAATTTTCCAATATCATGGGAAAATAACATGGATAATCCCATGGTTTTCCAAAAACCACTAATGAGGTGTCCTTTGAAATTAATAAAAAAACTCCCTCTCTTTTACTATAAATACCCACCCATTCCTTCATTTTCTTTCATTATAAATTCATCATCCTCAAATATCTAGTATTTTTATCACTCTATATGTCCTTAAAAGGTGTCTCCAATCTCCCAAAATCCCAACATTCATGTTTTAGTTACTCTACAAGTTAAGGGAATCTACCATCATTCTCATTTTCAAGCACTCTTTTTATATAATTCTATATTAATTTTAATTAGATTATTTTGGGATATGTCATTCCATATCCACCTTACTTACCATATTTTTTAAGAATGATTAGATACCCATTTTCTATAATAAAAATATTTTATGAATTTTTAAGTAACGTCGTTACGCTGCTGAATTTTCTTACAGGATTTCTCAACTTTTATTTTATTTTGAGTTACTTTCATTTATTTTTATTTCCTCACCTACATTCATCCAAATTTTATGATAACTCTAGTAACATACATGTATTTTAGTTTTTTAGTGATATGGTAATAATTAATCATCATCTCTACTTCCCCCTTCTTTTATACTAGAAATTAAAACATCATCCGAGATGTGTTAATTTATCACAGTCAAGGATGACTGGTATTCAATTTCTATTACCACCTTCAATTATAGTAAAGAAACCATTTTGATGTTTTATCCGGACTATAATATATGTATTATAACTTATATAAGTTTTTGGAATATTTTTTTACACATGATAGTAATTTATAAACCAAAATGATTTTGTTGTGATCAAAAACCGCCAATTAACCGAAACAATTATCATTAAAGTTTTATATAATGATTCATCCTCACTCCAAATAACTAAGTGAATTTTATAAAAATGTAATATTATGGATGTTAAAAAATAAAATACAACTTATATTCTGGAAAATTATTCTCATCTTACATGTTTATCCTTACATGTAAATAAGTAAATTGGTCATGAATACCAAGGAAGAAAACGCTCCTAGATAATAGAATTGAACCTATTAAACCCATAAAGAAGTCCATGAATGAACTTAACAAGGATATAATAAATAAATTAAATAAATAATAGTTTCTTTATATATTAATTAATTTAATTTAATCTGGTTATCCAAAACACTAAGATCAAGTGAAGAACACCATCGAACTTAAGGGAAGGGTTTCCTCATCTCACTTCCATTTTTGTGAGACATTCCTTATTCACTGTTATTACATATGTATGGTGTATGTATACTAACCATTGATGTATCATATCCTTAATCTTATTAATTTCATGGTATTCAATTTTTCATTTGATGATTATTAGTTTTGGGACATATGATTTGATTGATTAAAAAGTGATAAGGGAACTCTACCTGAACCTCGATTTTCTTTCGGGTTACTCTTATTCCCTACTTAACTTAATGGATTTTTTATTTATTATTATATAATCCTCAAATTATTTTTTAATTTTCTATATATGTGTACCAATCATAATAATTCTTTATTTTATGGGGAGTTATATGTTTTAAAAGGATCTTTCAAGAAATTCTTCCAGATAAACAACCTCATTTCAAGGGAAGTTCTCTAATTCATACCTATTTTCAAGTTCAATATGTAATCTATTTTAGGACATTATTATTTTTTTAAAATAAAAAATTTTATCATGAAAAAAAATTCGGTTCATTTATGGTCTTATGAAAGAAAATCCGCCTTTCCATTTTAAAATCTCTTTAATATTTTCCTAAAATCGCACTAAAATGTTTTAGTTATAAAGTTTCTTTAACAACTCTTTTTACGTGATTTCACTTCTATGGGAAAACATTTATGCCTAAAATATAATTTCAATTTTCTTCCATATTATTTTCTGGGATATAAATTTTTAAAAATCTGATTTCTTGAAAAATACAAAATACCTCTTCTTTCCAAAGTAAAAAAAGGATTTTTCTCATCTTACTTTAACTTTTATGAGATATACGCCTTGTTCACCACCTATTACTTGAATGTGGTGTATGTACTTACCTTTTTTATATAATATCTACATTATCCTTATTCTCATGATATTCTAAGGGATTGTTATTTGAAGGTTTCATGGTTGTATGGGACACATTGGAATGTTTAAGGATTATTTTTGTGACGCCCCAGGTTTTATGAACTGGTCCAAGTGAACAGTGTTATGCTTTTTAATGATGTCTCTTATTTTATATGTTGTGTTTTGTGTGATTCTAAAGAATTTTAAACTTAATAAAATAGGGAGAATAAGGTAAACTGGTATATATTTAAAATATACATTGCAATAAGACCCAACTAATTGAAAATGCCATGCACAAGACCTAACACAACCACAACAAGACTAATAAGAATCACAACTCGAGTAGTCAGATAGTGGTCGTCTTCTGGGTCCATCAGTGTGAAAAATATAATAGCCAGAGCCACGAAACACATACTCAACACCAAAGGTATGAGTAGATCCATCCTTCCTGGTTCAAGTGTTTTGATTTTGAGAAACACCCCACACCCCTGTATTTTTTATAATGGTCCTTTAAGTTATGACCGTTAAACATATATAGTCGTTCGGTTTTCAAAACAACCTTTGGGTTTCCATTGATAACGTTTATCTTTATATGAGAACTTGGTTTTTTATGCTCTTATAATTTTATGATATTTCAAATATTATGATTTTTTATAAAAGAATCATAGTTTGTTTTTTAAAGAGTATTCTTTCAAATAAATCTTTTTTGTTTCTACAAAAATTCTGATGGATACCTATATAGTTGAAAACTTAGTATTATTTTTATGAAACGTATGGTTTAAGGGTATCTATAATAATTATATCTTTTGATATCTAAAATTATGTATTTTTTTAAAATTAGGGAAACTATTGGTTTTTTTAAGAAATAATTTTAAGATAGTGGTGTATTTTAAAGATCCTAATATTTATAATGGTTTTGTATGTAAAATATGAAAGGTATATCTTTTAAAATATTTATATCAATATGTAATGTATTTTATGTAAGCTAAAAAAGGGTTTTAGATTTTAAGTTAAAACTATTTGTTTTTATTGTATATTAACTCAAATTTTACAAATATTTATATTGCACGTTATTTTGAACTAAGTACACTTATACTAGTTATTTGGAAATATAAATATTTTTTTTATAAAAAAAATTATTTTGGGGCCCCGCCAAGCCAAGGTTCCCTTAGGGACAAGCCCTCAAGGCCGAGACCGAGCCATAGGGACCTGAGGTAACAACCATCAGGGTCCCCAAGCACGTTTAGAGAGTGTCAACCAGGCCCAAGGGCCGAGCCGAGCATAGGTTCATCTGGTTGCATGCGGGCCCGTGTGTAAGGATCGCGGCGCGCGCTGCGTAGGGTTGGGCCAAGGCCCGCATGGAGCTCGTGTGTAAGGCCCCTATGTGTGTGCATTTGTGTTATTCCCCCGTTTCCAGCGCGCTTTGAGTTTTAAACCTCGCATCAACCGCATTTCGTTTCGATGTGGGATGTGCTCTGCACGATCAAGACCGTCCGATTGACTTCCGCGTCGATCTCATCCGTCCAACCCGTTTTAACCACGCGATCTCTTCGTGTGTCTCTGTAACTATATGATCCCTGCTGAGATTTAATCACAGCCCTCGATCTCTTTAAATCGATCAAATCAATTCCCTCACTCCTCCAACTGTGCGATCTCTGTTTTTTTATCCAGGCCGTCCATTTCTTACCGCGTCGACCTCCCCGTTATCTTCTTCCTCGCATCGGGGACCCGCACCAGTAGGCCTGCATCAAGTACACCTCGGCCTTCTCCATCGCACTGCTCCTCTTGACCCCTGAACACCCCCATCCTAGCTTACTGTATTCCCGTCTTCCCCACGACAGCCTATTCTTGGGTCGAGTCACCCAAGTGCACCGGGGCCTATATAAACCATCCCACCTCATGAAATCGGGATGGTTCCTCCTTCTCCTTCTCACCCTCGACCTTCCGGAAATCCAGCAAGCATACTCCTATTCCAAGCTTCCTACTCAAGCAAGGTAAGGGTGTTTTCATGTTTTTTTAGAGAAACCTATATTATTATATGCTCGGTATATACTATTTATATATATATATATGTTTATAACACAAACTTTCAGTTTTTAATGCTATCATGGGAAGTTTCCATCACGTTACAGAAGAGATATATATATAATAATCCTTTTAATGTTTTAATGATTCCATTTTACAAAGGAAAAGGAAACCCCTAAAACTTATATCTACGTATATTTCGTAAATACAGTTTTGTATATATAAGTATAAATATTCATAACTCAAACCCAATCGGTTTATGGTATCCATGATTATTTCGGTAGGTTATACTAGATAATATGTGTTTATAGAGGTTATATTTTAACCGACTCATAACATATATTAATTATGTAAACTTTATATATGTAAATAACTAAGTATGTATACATGTACATGAATTTTTTTTTAAAACAAGACCGTTATGATTTTGGGGAATGAATACCTATCCTTAAATGATATTGTGGATTCAAACTAGGACATTGGCTTAGGTGCAATTATGTTTTTGTTTAAAACCAAATTTGTTACACATTTATGTATTTATATTTTCATGAGGATTAAACCCTCATAAAATTTTGATTTTTGACTAAATAAAACTTATGTAATTTGAGTTTTCATAACTCAAGAAAATTTTAATGGTTTTGTTGTTTTAGTGTAAAAACCCATATATACATTCTTGGTGTATATATGGTGATGTGTAAACGTATTTATAAGTATAATTTCCAAAACCCCACGTGTGTGATTTTAATAATTTTGGGTGTTTACTAAACCGACAAGTATTTTTTATTTATGTACACACAAATGAGCGTGTGTTATTAAAGGAGTTTGTTGGACATTGCCCACGACGTATTTTTATGGTAAAGTGTATATTTTGTCTTGTTTAAAATGTATTAAAGGATTTATGATTTATGGGATCTGGTCATCATAATGTGTTCATTTATTGACACATTACACCATGATTCTACATTGGTGAATGTTACTAATTAATTAAGTTATGGATAAATTTTTTTCAAGGGCCTGATTATCACCTTAACTGGTGGCAAGTGTCTTCTCTAAACATCCCTTTTCCAAGTAATAGTAATTTCAAAGATTCATCACTTATTATATCATCTTGTTCTTTTATTATTGCTTAAGTAATTAGCTTATGTGAAAAGAATGTTTTTCTAAACTATGTATGCCTTTGATTAGTTATTAACATGTTTTGCTATATAAACTTTCATATCATGTATTAGCAAGTTGTGTGGTGGCTCATTAATTATTTTAGTTATTAATGTATATAATGCATACGGATGACATATCACTAAATGAACTAAGAAATTAGATTACCCAAAGTGGTATGGGACACCTTGGGTAATATGAAAATGAATGAGTTATTCAAGGTGGTATGGGACATCTTGAATATACAATCTGTTTAAGAAAAGTATGAACAATGTGGCTCACATGATAATAAAGAAAATTTTAAGGGTGCGCCCTGATAACGCCCCATTGCATTGGGTAATGATGTAACCACTAGAGATTACAATTTTAAGGGTGCGCCCTGATAGCGCGCCATTGCATTGGGTAATGATGTAACCACTAGAGATTACAATTTTAACGACACCTTGGGTTTTACCTTGGTAATGTTTTTAATGACACCTTGGGGATGGACCTTAGTGAAACAGAAATGATTGTCTAAGTTAAAAGGTGTAGCCACATGTACAAGTTATGTAACAATTTCTTTTCAAGACAATATACCTATTCGTTCATGACCATTTCCCTTATGCTCTCATAAGGTTCATATTTCACTGGTATAAGTTGGAGCATGGTTTGTGTAAAATAGTAATTAGCATATGAAAATTTAAGTTATTTTCTCTATGCTCAACTCTGATTATTCATTATTCATAACTGTTTAATTTTATGCTTAAGTAAATCACATGGCGTAGCTGTTTATGACAACCACTATTACTCCTTTGACAAATGACATAATTATTCCATATATTTCTTGAAACTATTGATTCAGCATTTTGATGTTATGTGTTACAGTTTTCCTTAAGAGAATGATTTTAAACGAATGATTTTAAAATGCTACACTGCTTTTTTTTAAACCCCTTACTGAGTATGTCAATGCTCACCCTATGTTTTCATTTAAAATTTTCAGGTATCAGCTTTTAAAAGATGAATTATTTCAGAAGTTGAAGGTTTCCTAGAACCTGAACCACACACGATCCTCTGTATAGGGTATTATGTGTAGTTTACCAGTGCATGTTTTATTTTAAAGAAACACATCGTGTTCAGAAGGCACCGGCTCCTGGGTTTCTAGGGTCGGGGTCTCTACAATTTCCTTAAGAAATTTTCAGTGGTATCATTTAAAGGTATCTTATCTATGTCGACATCCTTGTTGAATATTGTACTCTGTTGAGGTGTATCTCTAATGATGTCATCTACAATATGTTGTTGATGGGTTTCGGAATTATTTTGATTATGGATGTGCTATCTGGATACCATTACCCACATTACTCTGAATAGTTAGTGTTTATGTTTAATGATTGGATAAAGTATTTACATTTCATATGTTAGTTTCAATATGAATATATATATTTATTATGTTCACCCCATTCATATGAGTAATTAATTAGACTTAATAAGTGATGTGTGTGGCCCATGATATCCCCTTGATTCATTAATAGGTCTCATTAATATATATATTTATTATGTTCACCCTACCTAATGTTTATTTTTATGATATCTTTCATTGTATTTCTTACCCTTACAAAGAATTTGAACTCATCACTTTCTTATGCTTCTTTCCCCAGGTTATGAAGAAGAAAATTTTGAATAAGCATTCAATGATGAATTTTATTTCACTTTATATTGTATCTTGTCATATTTTATTTTCGCAATGTATTATGGGTATCTTGAATATAATATGGTCTTCCAAGACTAAAAAACTAATCTGTCCTTTGGTATTTTATTCCTTATAATCATGATAATGTAATAGAATAATGCACCATCTCTAGGATTCTTAGGTCGGGGCATTATAAAAATAACTTTCCCTTGGTTTATTTTTCATATAATAACATATTCCACTCATCCATAATCATGGCCCCTTTTAAGAATTTGTATAGGAAAAATTTTCATTCTTCATTGTGTTGGGTCAAGGTTGTGGATTCATCAGTTCTTAGACCCAATGTGGTACATATAACAACAAAAATGTTTTAGTTGTTTTTGAGAGGAAGAAGATAGTTTAAAAAAATAACTCTTATGTATATCATTAGAGGAGCCTCATGGAGAAATCAGTGGCAGATCATGTGTTCCTAATGTTTTTTCCTCTTTATTGCTAGTAGAGGTTTGTGAGGGTGAATAAGCACTCACCCCAATATTCTGGGCCCTTCAACGTGTTGGGGCATGTTGGAGAGTTGTCTTATCATTTTTCACTCCCTATATGGTTGGGTAGTGTTCATGACATTTTCCATGTCACACAGATCCATTGGTATCTACATGATGACTCCAAAGTCATTGACTGGGGAGAGTTTGATATCGATGATAGTATGACATTTTTGGATCCATGAGTAGAGATCCAAGTTCTTTAGGAGAATGGGTTGTGTAGATAGAAAATTCAACTAGTTTATCTTCTATGGAGGCATAGTGTCTTTAAGTATATTAATTAAGAGCATGAGATGATGATGTGTGATGAGTACCCAAATCTTTTTTGAATTTTTCTGGCATAGATTTCTTTGATGATGTGATGCCAGAATCTTTTTGGTTTCTAAGATATGCCTTTTAATGATGGTAATGTGTGATTTAATATTCAAGAATATGAAATAGGTATAACCCATTTATAATAAATATGTGTTATACCATGATGCATTTTAAAACTTTGCAGGAAATTTAGTGTCTCTAAAAATGAAAAATATCTTGATATAAAAGGTTTATTTCCATTATTTGTGTTCCTGGGGTTGTACATTACGTTTTCTGTGATAATTTCTGGCTTTTTTAGTGTGAAGGATGTAATGGTGGTGTGGATGATTGTGTGATTGAGGTGACTCATGGTTGTTATGAGGTAATGGAAATGTTCTAGTTATGATGAGATTCATGAGTGGTATCTCATGGGATGGTTACTCCAACCCTTCCTTCCATTCTCTACTATAGGTTTGTTTTGATTCTCAAGGATGATAATAGTTTAATAGATATCTAATGTAATAGTTTTGGGTATTATTTAACCCTTACTTTTTTTAGTATAGGGTGCCATATGGTTTGGGAGTAGTTTCATAATTCAAGAAGTTATTTCAAAATGATTTTGTAATTTATCAAATGGTTTTAAAAAAGTTTTGAAAAAATTGGATTTAATTTCAATGTGTTAAAGGTCTACTTAAGAAATTAATTGGAATTTTTTAATATTATTAAAATATTTTATTTATATTTTTTTTAGATCTTTTGAAAATGATTTAATTAATTTTTATGTTTTCAAGAATCTTTATAAATGGTAATAAAACTTTTCATAAATATATATAAGTTTATTTAATTTAAAATGTAATATTTTCAAAAGAAAATTTACCCTTATGTATAAAATAGAAGTTTTGTTAGGATAGGTAATGTTTTTAAAGTAATTTTTATGGGAAATGGTTGAATTATGTGAGTTTTTTAAGGGTAAGGATGCTCATGTAAAGGTACTTACCTCCTCATGTAATGGTAATAGGCTAACAGCGTAAGGGTCTCCTTCTTTTTCTATTCTACATAAAGGTACTATATATAATGCATAATGGTAGTGTGTTTGACATGAAAGAGTATCCATTCCTCTAAACAGGATTCTTATGGGTGATTTGATAGGGGTGGAGCTGTGTTGGGGTAGTTTCTTAAGGGTATAAGATCTATTCCTCAACTATCATAAGGGTGTGATTAAAGTTCCAAAGTGTGAATAATGGTAACCTTAAGCTACCCTTATGTGAGGCCTTCCTTAGAGATACATAAGGGTCAAATAAATTACCCTTATAAAGAACCCCCCTCTTACGTAAGGGTGACATTATTTTTCTACGTTACATAATGGTCCTCCACAGCATACATATAGTTAGTATGTTTGATGAGTAATCATAACCAAGCCTCTAACCGGGCTTATTAAGGGGGATTTCATAGGGGTGGATCTATGTTAGGGTAGTTTCTTAAGGGTATAAGTGAAATTTTTCAACTTTCATATGGGTAAGATTAATGTTTCAAAGCATGCATAAGGGTAAACTTATGCCTAACACCCTTTTGGAAAGTTTTGATTGATCCAAAATTAAATTCTAATCCATAAACAATTTTCAAGAGAAATTAAATGTGGACTTTCAATGCTGTATTCTTCCCTAACACATGTTTCTACCATTCTTGAAAAACTTAAATGCTTCTCCCTATAGTTTTTCTTTATTCTTCCTCTTATCTAGATGACCCCAAAACCCCCACTTCAAGATAAAACTCTTTAGAATTTGTGAAGGAACACCTACTTTTCAATTTCCAGACATTTAAAAACCTTATCTATTATCTATTCTTTAGATATAGTGTTCTATAAGAGAAAAATACTAGCTAGGGGATCCTTCATCTTTCTTCTAGATGATTCATACGGGAGGGAAAATCTCTTTTTTCCTTGGGGATATGGTTTTCAATATCTTTATGAAGATAATAAACTTTGTAACTAAAATTGAAGGGAATGGGGATTTTTTCCTACATTTTATGTGATTTTCTTCAAGTTGCGTGTTTTGTTTCCCTAGAAAGTATTATTTCATACATAAAATAATTTTCATTCCTATCATCACATATTGAGGTAAATTAGATAATTGAAATATTATCCTATAAAAAGAAAGTTATTATGACATGAAGATAATTAATATTGTTTCTCTTTAAAAGGGATCCCTGACATGATTTCACTTGTCTGTGCTTATGTTTAAAGTATTATATGGATTTTTTTCATTGCTAAAAAACATTGGTTTGGGGGGATTTGTTTGTGTTATAGTTTATGACATTTAAAAATCCTTTTTTATGTGATTATCTAATATTACCTAGAATGAAATTGGACAAAAACACATATCCAGCTAATAAAATGGTTTCCCATGGATATTTTGGTTTGTCTGAGAATACCCTTACAAATTAAAGAAGAATGTCTAATGAAAATCCCTATGTTTAAATCTAAAATAATATTCAGGAAGTGGTTGTGATGTGTAGTCGTGGTGTGTGTGGATGATGTGATCATATATAGTTGTGACATGTGGCAGTTATGATATGAATTGGTAGTGAACTAAAATTATGGTAATGTTGGCTATATTTGCAAGAAAATGATGGTTTGTTGTTGTATTGTGCGATTTTTTTATAGTTACCTAGAAGTGATGAAATAAACTGTTTATAATGAAACTAAAATGGTATGGGTTAGAATGGATAATGTGTTAGATTGTTATTTATGGAATTTATGAATAGAGGGGGGTTAAATTTTTAAAAAAAAATATTTACAAAAACAATTAGAGTTTATAAAATATTATTCTTGAGTGAGTGTAGTTTTCTTTAGTATAATATCAATGAAAATAAATTGAAATAACACAATAATTTATAATTTTTCATATCACAAAGATAATATTCTACTCATCAATATCCTCTATTCCTCTAGGAGAATAGTACCCAATAAGAACCTCACTTTTAAAGGTTTTAGAAGCTTTTTACAAACCTTTACTTTTAAACAACCCAGAGGCACAACCTAGTATTAATATAGAAGACCAACCTAGTATGTTAACATGAATTTTGATAGGGATTCACAACCCTGAATTTCTTTTAGGTGGTGGAATAACTCGAGAAAGAAAAGGATTTATTTTGATGGTAAAGGAATAAACATGACATAAAGAAATTACAAATAGAAAGAAAAAGGTTATATGAAAAAAAATTAATACACGAAAAATATCATATTATTAGAAATGTTGAAGATGTTTAATCTCAATGATCATTGATCACATGGAATGAACAAATTTCAAATTTGATTTCCTTTGGTGATCACAGCTAGAGTACCGAAGTTACAAAAGTTCTTGAGAAAATGAGAGCATCAAGAAGGTCAAAGATGTATCACAAGTAATGTATTGAATGATATAGAATGGTATATGTTTTTATTCATTAAATATACCTTCTGTATCATTATAAAAAATATCCTCTAAGAGTGGGTTCAAATCCAATATCTACATGACACTTGTTAGATATTAATAAAGGAATAATATAACATTTACCTTTGTTTGTTAAAATCCCACTGAAAAACATAGAATATATGAGATTTATAATTATCAATTTAATACTAATATTAAACAATTAATATGTTCAGTATAACCATTTTAGATACTTCACAATTATAAAATAATTTAAACAAAAATATAATCTTCTAGATTATACAGACAACAATAACTATAGTAATAAAGAATATGGCACGAACATCAATATGCATGAAAAAATATTCATAAAATAATATTAAAATTATTTCTAGACACATTAAAAATTTATTTTATCCCAAAATAATAAAACTTTTACCAATATAATTTATTTTAATAAAATCGATTGAAATAATAAATAATAATTTTAGAAAAATAAAATTTTAACTAATGGGGGATCATGACCTACCGTTGAAAATAGAGAGTGTTGGCTCATAAACTTTCATTGAAAATAGATAGTGGTGTCTCATGAATCACCAATGAGAAATAGAGTATATAATACCACTGTAATTAAATTAAAAAATAAAAACAACCAACCAAATCAAAATTTATTAAAAGAAACTGATAAATCAAAGTCATCATGTGAAGAAATAAAAAAAATACTATTGGATATCCAATAGTGACTCATGACTCACCATTGTAGATGCCTAATAATGACTCACAACCTACTATTGGAAGTTTCCAATGTGGGCTCATTGAGAATACTTATAAACAATAGGATTAAATTACAAATGAATTAATCAAAACTATTCTATGTCAAATATGGAAAAAATATAAAAGAAAACAAAAAGAAAAAATAAATGAATCTATTGTTGTAAGAAAACAGTTAAAAGGTTACTCCACCCATTCAAAGAAGTATGAGCTCTTATTAGAGCCTGAAGAACCTTCTACAAATTCTTTGTTCATCAAAGAATTAATTAGTGGGAAGATAGAAACTATCACACCACTATTGTCTAATTGAAACTCAACTCACCATTGGTGTTCAATGGTGGAATGACTAACTATTGGTGTCCAATGGTTACTCGACTCACTGTTGGTGTCCAAAAGTGACTCGACTCACCGTGGATGACCAACAGTGACTTGAATCACCATTGGAATCTGATGGTGACTCGTTACTCACCATTGAGCAACTAACAAGGGAGAAATATTTGAACAAGATAAGTATTGAGATGATGAAATACCTTTAAGAAGAAGAAAACGATTATTGTTAAGACTTGAATGAAAAATATAAGAAAATCCAAAAACAAACGATACAAATATACAAGTTTGAGAAAATCAGATAGAATTAATCAAAGACACTATGAAGATTGTCAGAGTACTAGATATATTCAATCACACTTCCAAGGAAGAAGATATAAAAACAAAGAATGAAATAATTGCATGAGGATTAAAATTAGAATGCATGGGAGTTAAAATGTGGTCATGCGAGAAAATAAATAGATTGAATGGATGAGATATAACAAATCTGATGAACATGATTATATCTGAGTTTTTTTAAGTCATATGAACAATTAAACTCATAACGCATCCCACATCAGTTTAAATATAAGTCAAGCTAGCGGTATATCAATCAATCTACATTGATCCTCAATTCAAGCTGGATACCAGGGATTGTCGTTGGTTTACACATTACACACACATGATCCAACGAGCCCAGTAGGTGACCCACCCCAACCCATGTTCCTATAGGCATGCTCTGAAGTCCTTGTACATGGGCCCAAATTCATTAAGTGTGAATTATGCACATTAGATTTCATAGCCTACTTGTGGGGATTCCTACAGTGGGACTTTTCACAGGATTGACCTGATGGGTGCCCAATGTGATTGAGGGTTAGCAAAGGTCCCTTGCAAAGGATAAAAAAATTCATTACTAAAAAATTAAACTTATGTAAATAAAAATATAATAACATTTAGTATCAAATTAAAACTTTTACTTAAATATTCTTAAAAATAAATACATAATTATTAATGGAATTATAATCAAAAGTTATTAATTAATTAAAAAACTTTAGAAATTAAAAAACCTTTGAATTTAATAAAATTTTAATAGGGATTAATTTATAAAAAAAATAGTTATAGAGTATTAATTCACTTTGAACTACTAAAAAATCCCCCTTCTGTAAATTACAAAACAAAAAATTTATTAAATTTTTTACAAAAATCTACCCCAATTATAAATTTATCAAAAATTACATTAAAAATATAAAAATATAAAATATACTCCCTTTTTATCACAAACTGAATTAAAAGAAAAAGAGTTAAAAAAATATAATTAATATTTAAAGAAATTAAAATGAAGAAAATGTTACATCTCAACAAATAATTTTTAAAGAGTGTGATATAATTATAATTTAATCAAAGTAAAAAATAATATTTAATCATATAATATAAGTAAAAAACATATTTATGTATTGAGATTACTCTTATATATATTTTAATCTTCTAACTTACCAAATTAAAATCTAAGCTTATATCACTTTTATTTACATGATCCCTTATGAATTAAAATCTAACATCAATGTGTTTAGTTCCTAAGTGTTGAAGAGGGTCATTAGAAATTGAAATTGAACTTTATTTTTCATAATAAATAATAATTTTATCAAAAGTATTATTAAAATCATACAAATTTTATTTTATCCAAATACATAGTGAAAAAAAACTTTTAGTAGGAACATATCCATCCTCAACTGTTGAAAGTTCTACTGAAAGTTATTTATTATAGATACATGAAATTAAATATTTTTCAAAAAAGTTATAAATACTTATAGTGCTTTTCAAGTCAAATCTGCAACCTCCAAAGTTAGAATCATAATAAGACATTAAATAAAAATAGTTCTCATCAGAATACAATATTCAATTAAAAAAAGTACCATTGGTATATCTAATTACATATTTAGAATCATTAAGTTGAATTTATTTGTGGTTTTAATGAAACCTAACACACAAGAAAACTGATAACATGATGTATGTTCTAGATATAGTGAGATTCAATAGACTTCCTATCATACATCTATACAATTTAATATCAACAGACTTACCATATTCATATAAGCCCAATTTTGAATTTATACTCACAGGTGTTTTCAAACTTTTAACAGAATCAAGTCCAAATATTTTTACAAGTTCTTTATAATACTTTTCTTTATTCAAGAAAATACCATCTTTCCTTTGATTAATTCTTAATCCAAGGAAAATTTTAGTTCTCCCATTGATCTCACGCCAAATTCACTTGTCATTATCTTAGAAAAATCATTACACATAGAATAATTTATTGGTCTAAATATTATATCATCAACATATATCTATATAATTAGTACAGCACTTGAAACACTTTTTATAAATAATTTTGGATCCACCCTTCCTTTGAAAAAATCATTTTGTATTAAAAATTGTGTAAGTATTTATACAAAGCTCTTAAAGATTTCTTAAGACATATAAGGCTTTATTAAATATAAAAACATAATCTGCGGAATTATCATTTTCAAATCCAGGGGGTTTCCTAACATAGCCTTTCTCTGAAATAATTCCATTTAAAAAGGCACTTTTTACATCAATTTGAAACAATTTTATGTTTTGAAAACTAAAAAAGGCTAATATAATTCAAATGGATTCCATCCTAGAAATATGTGAAAAAGAATGTTCAAAGTCAATTCCCCCTTACTGAGAATAACCATGAGCAACTATTCATACTCTATAATTAACTAAATTTCTTGCTTTATCAAGTTCATTATGAAAAATTCATTTAGTTCCAATAACAGGTTTAATTTTGGAAAATTAACAAACTCAGACAGTTTATTACTTTAAAAAATTTAATTAATAATGCATAGAATTAATCCAATTTGATTCAATTAAGGCATTTTTAACATTCAATGGAACAAAGTTAGAAAAAAAAAAGAATTGTCATAGTAATGTAAAATATATTTTCTAGTTTGAATTCCAAATTCTAATTTACAAATTACTTTTTAAATAGTGTGATATTTAAGAGTTTTTCAGTCCATTTGATTAGTTTGAGAAGTGATATGATCCCCCTCAACTTATACATTTTCATACTCTTGGTCATTATATTTACCAAATTTTAATCCTCTAAAGTCATCATTTTCATTGAAATATTAAGAATTATTCTTATTAGAATTGTTTTTATTGAACTTAACATGCAAAAATTCGTAAAAAACTAAACTTATATTATTGAAAAAACAATAAGATTTACTAGAATTATAATATTCTAAAAATATCCCTTTATCTGATTTAGAGTTAAATTTTTCTAAATTATCTTTTTTTATTTAAGATAAACACTTTATAGCCAACGACCCTGAAATAACAAAATTTAGGTTTAAAACCTTTGAAAAGTTCATAAGGGTTCTTAATTAGGAAAGTTATAATAAAAACAATATTTAAAACATGTTAATATGTATTCATATCTTCTTCTAAAATGTATTTAGGAAAAGTAAATTTTGTTAGCATAAACCTACCCATTTTTTGAATTGATCTGTTCTTTCTTTCTACCACAAAATTATGTAGTATAGTCCTAGGGGATAAGAAATAATATTTATAACCATTTGATTCATAAAATTTATCAAATTATAAATCCAAAAATTTACCTCCTCAATCACTTGTGATAGAGATTATAGAACCATTTTTGAAATTTTGAATAATCTTATAAGAAGAAAAAAATAGGATAATGTTTCATTTTTATGGGATAATAAATAAATCCATAAGAATCTACTATAATCATATAAAATTGAAAAAACATACTTTTTACCACCAAAAATAGAAGGTTGTATAGGTCCAAAAAAGTCAAGATGTAGTAATTCTAAACATCTAATAGTACTAAAATCATTAATTGATTTAAATCTTTCTTTATTTTGTTTATAATATAAACTGTAATCATACATGAAGTAATTGCTTGTATGTAACGTGGGTAGTTGTAAAACCTATTCATGATTTGATAGTTTATGCAATGGTCTAAAATTTTCATGACCAAGCCTTATATGTGATAGAATGTCATTTTCCTCTATAAAATTTATACACTTAACCATTTAAATGGTTAGATTCGAAAAATCGATAGAATAAACATTTGCTTTTCTATATGCAAAAAATAAAAATAATTAAATTTTCAGAATGGTAAACTTTTCATTTTCAAATATAACATTTAATATGTCATCATGTAACTATGATATTATTATAAGATTATGTTTTAAACCATGTAAATATATTAATTTTTAAATAATAACTGTTTTAGAAAAACTAAATTCATCTATACCTTTAATATGACCTCTAGAGTTGTCTCCAAATGTTACAAGGCCACCATCACATGAATTAAATGATAATAATTTTAAAATATCACATTTAATGTTCCTAGAGAAGTCATTTTCTAAGTACCATGAATCATTGATAATTCTAAGGTGGATTTCCTGAAAATAAACAATTAAGCAAACTGTTTTTCTACCCATGTTTACTTGGTTCCAACTAGATTAGTAGTAGAAAATTTAAGCACCCAAATTAATATAAATAATTTATTAGTGTGTTTATTATAAAATAAACCATTATAAATGAAATTTATAGTATTCCCAAAATATTTAGGAAATCTAAGTGAACAATCATTGGAATAATTTCTTTTTATTATGAATTTGAAATAGGTTACACTTCAAATACTTCCTTTTAGATTTTTGTAAAGTTGGTTTTATTTAAACATGGAGTTTGAAACAGGAGATAAAAATAAGTAATAAGATAATAGCCAAATAAAAATCCACTGAACCCAGGTCACAAAACCCTAAAACCTCCCATTAAGGACATCTAAAAAAATGTCACCCATCACCTAAACTCTCACAAACATGAGGCCCTCTACAGGAAAGGATCTAATGATGTATTAGAGAATGATCGGCTCATTGTGCATCACCTTAGAAGCTATAAGGTATGTGATCGTGTTCCCTTCATGCCAAGTGTGAGAGATCACTATGTTATTTTCCAAGAGATCTTTACACCTCCTAATTAAGTATGTGATTCACTAGGGGATGTTGTACTATTTTATCCAAAACCAATATTTTTTTTCTTGATTAATTTAATACATCAACTTATAATATTGTTTTTTTCATTTAAAAAAGTTCCTAAATCACTATTATAATTAAAAAATTCATTTTTCAAATCCATATTCTCCTCTATAATTTCTAAATCTGAAAATACCTTTTCATGGGAACCAGAAGCTATATTTATTAATTTCTATTTTCTTTCTTTCATTTATTACATTTATTTTAAACTTTATTTAGATCACCCGCAACAAAATTTAATCTTCTATATTGATATTTATCATTAACTACCAAAAATATTTTAACCCTTTCATTTTCACCTTTTAGTTTTAGTATCTCAAAATCATAATCCTCTTTAGTTTTATCATTCTGGGAAACATGAATTTTCCAATTATTAAATTCCCATTTAATTTTACTATTTTATTTAATTAAATTATTGTTCTTAATTTTTATGTTTTTATTATTTTCAATTATTTAGGCTCTATAATTATTTAATTTATCATTTCCTTTAAGCAATTTCTTAACAATTGAATTTTTAGAATCAGAATCATAACTTGAGTGAGAAAAAATTTCAGTTTCTTTTCCTAAAAAAACAATATGATCAACATTTTTAGGATCTTTCAAATGAATAAATAAAAAATAATTTAACTCACAATTAATACCCATCATGAAAAGATCAATATCTCATGTTCACTTCCAGAATCACCACTAGATTCAGAAGTGTCTCAACAGTACCAGCCTCAAAATAATCTTGTTCTTACTTTCTTATTTTATATTTGTATTTATTTTAGACATTTGAGATTAGGGTTTTAATTCCTTATATGGCATTTATTCATGTACTCATAAAATTTTAATTCTAAAAATTCATTATTGTTAGTAGAATTACATTTCTTATAGTCCTTTCCCGACTTCCTCTTAAACTTCCTCTTTCAACCATTATTTTTCATGAACTTGGAAAACTTCTTACTAAAGGGAGTCATCTCCTTATCAATTTCCTAGAAATAAAATTCAGAGGAATTAGAGGTATCAATCAAATTTTATTTAAAATAAATACACTTTCTTTTAGTAGACTCCTCATTAGTAATATTTTTTAACTCTAACTCATACTATAGCAGACAGCCTATTAGTTCATATAATGTATACTCCTTAAAATTCTTACTCTCATTGATGGCCATATTATTTAAATTCCATATATTTGGAATAGTTCTGAGTATATTTACACATGATTTTTTTTGTCCAAGACTTTTCCCAGACCACTCATACCATTGGTTATATTTATTAATTGGATGAAACATATTGTTTATAGACTCCTCATCTCCTATATTGAATTATTAGTATTCTGCTTCAAGAATTCCTAGATTATTTATCTTAAGCTTGTTAGCCCCATAATGAGTTACTTGCAATATGCTTCATATGTCGTGGGTTGTCTTACAAGTTGATACACGACTATAAACACTTCTACTAATAGCACATTACAAAATATTGTTAACTTTATATTTCAAAACATGTTTTACCATCTCATTGCATACTATAGCCTCCAGACCAATCATGGGTAGCTCATATAGCTTTCCCAAGATAGTCTAGTAATCCATGACTAATTGATTTAGGTAGTCTTCCATTTTTCTTTCTAGTATCCATAATCACTACCATCAAATAATGGGGGTATCTATGGAATCCATCCATCATTGTCATTGTGACCGGCCATCTTGAAAGAAAATATTTCTTTTGTTTCTTAGAATATTAATTCTATGATTCCCAATTATCATGGTTAAAAATAAGCAACATAAAGACTAACATATCAAAGATAAGGTTTTGATACTAGTTTTTTTATATCAAAGACACAGATCTATTAACCTAACAACGATAACAATTGTTTGATATCTAATTAAAACAAAGAAATAATAAACTACCAGATACTTGGATATGATACCAATTTATGGATATTTACTAATGGAAATTATGATTATATGGGGTGAATATTTGTTTTAAAATTTAATAAAAACAATCAGAGTTTATAAATTATTAATTTTTAGTGATTGTAGTTTTCTTGAGTAGATCTTCAACAAAAATAAATTGAAACAATATAAGGATTTGTAGTGGTTCAGAACAAAAAGATCATATTTTTCTCCTCAGTATCCTAAACTCCTCAAGGAGACTGGTACCCACTAAGAACCTCACTTTTAAAGTTGTGAGAACAACATTGCAAACCCTTCCTTTTAAACAACCCATAGGCATAACCTAGTCTTGATACATGAGATCAACCTAATCTTTTAATATGAATTTTGATCAGGATTCACAAACCTATCTTCCTTTTAGGTGGTGAAACAAAAAAATAAAAAATACTTGATTTTAATCAGAAAATCATAAACTATACATGAAAAAATTACAAACAAAATAAAAAAAGATTAGACAAAAAATAAATAATATGGGGAAACTATCAGATAATTAGAAATGTTGAAGATGTCAAATCTTAAAGATCATTGATCACATGGAAGGTAAAAATTTCAAATTTAAAGTCCTTTAGTGATCGCTACTAGACTACCGATGTTTCAGAAGTTATTGAACAAATGAGAGTAGCAAGAATTTAAAAGATGTATCACAAGTAATGTGTTGAAAAATCTACACTAGTATATGTTTTTATTCCTTGAATATATCTCTCATATCATTAAAATAAAGATCCTCTAGGATTGGGTTCATGTCAAATATATGCATGGCACATATTAGAGAATGGAAAAAATATGATTGTTACCATTTTTTTAAATCCCCGTTGAAAAAAAATGAATAGATCATATTTAAAATTCATCATTTAATATTATTATAAAACAATTAATATGTTTAGCATAACCATTTTATATAATTTAAAATTATAAAAATATAAAATAAAAATATAGTCTTTTAGATTATACAGTCATCAAAAACTGTACTAAATTAGAGAATGGCATGAAATTCAATCTACATGAATAAATGTTCATAAAATAATGTTATAATTATTTTTACACTGCAAATTTATTTCGACATAAAATAATAAAAAATTTACCAAAATAATTTATTTTAATAACATCAATTGAAATAAAAAAATATAATATTTAGAAATATAAAATTTTTACTTATAGTATTTCATTACCTACCACTAAAAATAAGTAGTGGTGGCACATCACCTACTGCTAAAAATAGAGAGTATTGGCTCATGAATCATCAATGAAAAATACAGTATATGCTACCATTTGAATTAAAAGAAACAATAAAAAAACTAATGAAAAAATATTATTCCAAGTAACTGAACAATCAAATGCTTCAAGAGAAGTAACAAAAACATTTATATCATTGGATGTCCAATGGTGACTCATGACTCACCATTGTAGATTTTCAACAGTGACTCATGACCTTCCATTGAAATTTTCCAATGGTATATCACTGAAAATAATTCCAAAAAGAAGGTTGAAATTATAGATTAATAAATAAAAACTATTGTTGCTCAGAGATGTATAAAAAATAGAATAAAACATAATGAAAAAATAAAGGAATATGATGTTCTATAGAATTAAAAAAACTAAATAAAAGAAAACAATTATAATTATACTACACATAAACACATAAGTAGGATCTTCTATTGGATCATGAAGATCCTTTTTCAAATTCTTAGTTCAGTAAATAATAAAATTGTGGGAAGTGATAAATTATCTCACTGTTCATGTCCAACAATGACTTGACTCACTGTTGTTGTCTAATAGTGGCACGAATCACCATTGGTATCTAACAGAGACTCAACTCACTATTGATTCCAAAATTTCTCATGAATCACCATCTTGAAACAAAAAAAGGGAAATCTTCAAACCAGAGAATTAATGAGATGATAGTAGACCCCGAAGAAGAAAATGAAAATATTATTTTTAATAATCCAATGAAAAAATAAGAAAAGCTAAAAACAATTGAGATAAATATTCAAATTTGAAGAAACTAGGATATAATTATTTGGAGACACTGTAAAGACTTCGGTAGTATTGAATATCAATGGTTGGACCACCAAGGAAGAATACTGAAAAATCAAGAAGGAAATAATCATGTAGGGGTTCAAATAAGAACATGTGGGAGTTAAAATATGGGTGTGGATAAAATAAATATATTGGACGGATGAGATATAATATATTTGAAATTCATGAATATATCCATGTTTGTTAACTCAGATGAATATTGAAACTCATAACATGTCCCACGTTAGTTTAAAGATATGTCGAGTGAGTGGTATATAAATAAATCAGATTTTATCCCTGGTTTGAGTTGGCTACCAAGGATCATCATTGGTTTACACATTTCACACACGAGACTATGGGCCTGGCAGATGACCTATCCCAACCCATGCGCCTACGGGCACACTCTTCGGGCCTTATACACGGGCCCACATGCATTAAGCGTGAACTATGCACACCGGCCTCCATATCCCCTTGTGGGGATTCCTATGCTGAGACATCCCATAGGGTTGAACCAATGTGTCCTCTCTGTGGTTGAGGGCTATCCATGGTTCCTTGAAAATGGTGGAAAAAACTTTTACTAAAAAAATTAAACCTAAGTAAATAAAAACATAACAACATGTAGTATCAAATTAAAAAAAATTCTCAATCATTCTTAAAAACAAGTACATAAATATTAATAGAACTATAATCAAAAGTTATTAATTAATTAAAACACTTGAGAAATTAATAAACTTGGTTATTTAATAAAATTTTAATAGAGAGTAATTTATCAAAACAATTAATATTGACAAAGTATTAAATCACTTACAAATACTAATATAATGAACACTTGAATTAAAATGGGATGTGTGGTTATAGTGGTTGATGATTCATGTGAAAATTATGGGATTAATAAATAAAAATAGTTTGTAATTGTAAATAATATGGAATTTTGGATTAACTTGACCTGAAATTTGGAAAGTGTCTTTCAGTTGTGGTTTTCTGGTGTTGTGTTGTGAATTTATAAGAGGTAGTGGAAGTGGTGGAAATCATAAGGCCCTTGTAGGGATGTTGTAAAAAGGATGTTATTATTATTGAAAAACCATTAGTTAGGCTTATGTGTGTGAATATTATATAATTTATTTTCATTGTGATTTCTATATGCATTCCGCCCATGTCGAGCACCATTTTTCATTAGCCAAATGTTTTGGGGGTGTTTTTTCTATTATCTTAGATTGTGAGAAGAGATTTTTGGCTACCCCTTATTCCCAATTCTCTATTTCAGATTACATGGTCTTTGATATATTTTTAATATAGTAAACATATGGTTGGTTTGATAAGATTAATGAGGTTTTTCATATTGAGGGTCGTGTATGGTAGGAGGAGGGCATGATGTTGATGTCCTTCATGTTCACGATAACATACTATTCTTGTTATGGTAGTGTTTGAGGTGTGATGTGGTGGCCCAGGTATCTTTTGGTGGGTTGAGATGGAAAATTGCATATGGATTTCTTGGCATGATGTACTTTCCGAGGTGTTTTTATGTAAGATTACTTTATAAAAGATATGGGAGCGCCAATACATATGATATTGGGATTTGAGAGCATCAAATTAGTTGGACAGCAGTGTGGGAACCCTTTTATTGATATTATTTATATTATGTCATTAAACATGGATTTTTTTTATTTGGAAAGAATTCCTTGGTGAGGTTGGTATTGGTTAGTTAGACCGTCCAGGTGTTGTTGGTTGTCTTGTTTAATCATTGGTGCACTATATTTCTCATTTCACATGTGCATGAGAGAATTTGGATGTGATCTAACTAATTATACATGTATTCTTATCATACGTATGTACAAACCATTTTTTTGGTTTCCAAGTGTGCATTATTGACAGTTTAGGATTTTACTACCTTAGACTTTAGAGTTATTGTTGTGTCTCTACCCATCCATCCAACATTAAATTTTTATTTTTATTTCAAGATGGGAAAAGCCCGACACAAAAAAAAACCTAAGGAGTTATAAAGTATTGGATACCCAATGCATAAGCCCTAAAAAAGTTACCACATGCCTTTGGAAGAGACCCCAACCTGGAAAACAAAAAATTATGATCACTATTAGTAATTCCTGAAGCCAGGAAGTCAGCCACCATGTTTCCCTCACGCCAAGTGTGACTAAGAATCATGTGTGGGTCCAACAGACGTTTTCACTTATGAATGATATAGACAATGGTCCAAGGGATTTAGAACTTACCCTATAGAAAACCATGGAGAATATCTGAGTTGGTCTCAACTAACTCTAACTTAATGTTGTGCGAATGACAAAGCTCAATACCTTTGAGCATCATGGAAGCTTATGCCATGAGGGAATCTCCCATTCCAAAGCCATCACTGAAGGTCAGAAGCACTACTCCTTGGGGATCAAGAACCACTCCCCCACCCCTCATAAAACCAGAAACACATGACCCATCGACATTGAGTTTCAACCCACTTCTCAGAGGATTCCACTTCACCCATCTGCCTTGCCTGTAAGAACCCTGTAAGGTGCGAGAAGTAAAATTACCTTCTATGAAAACTCTCAGCATAGGAATAGTCACCCATACTTGGATTAGAGAAACTAGCTCGACCCCAATGCACCTAGTTCTAACCATCATGGACAAGCGAGAGAAAGACATGCCCCCATGACGTCTTTGGTTTCGAGTATTCCAGATGCTCCAACAACCCGGAACAAGAAACACTACCCTCACCTTCTTCTATGAAGCGCTATTTTTAGAACCTGAGAACCAAAGTTGAAGAAACATGGAAAGTGTGGATGCCCGACTTTCCCACTCAAAAGCCTCACCCAGGTATCACCAGACTGTAGCCTCCCAATCACTGGAAAAGAATAGATGATCGACTGATTCCTCCTTGGAATTAATGCAGTAAAGGAATTTAGACGCCAAAGAGATCTTGTTGTTCCTCACCTTCTCATCTGTTGGAATAGCGTTGTTTCGAAGACTCCAAAAAAGAAGGTTGTATTTCACCAGGAGGTCACTGCACCAAACTGCTCCACTCCATCTATTGGGAATACCATGGGCCGAAGACACTGAGTGGTACCCCTTAATAGAGAAGGCACCTGAAGCTAACCCTATAAAGATGAGCTTATATGGTTCCTCATTCAAGGTGATGTTGTCAAACACCTTTAGCCGATCGTGTGTGAGGATGGCCTGAATAAATGGTCTTAATTTTCTTTCTTTAGAAAATGAGATCATCGGGACTAGACAGCCTGGTAACCCAGAAGTGAGCCTACCCGGTTCTCCTTCCAGAAATTAATTTTCCCACAGCCCACAAGCCACTTTGAATTCATGCGGAGTAGTGGTAAATGTTTAGAAATCATGAGCGAGAGTTGTGATGAATTACCTCTTCCACTTTCCATTTGTTTTCCATAACGATTACTGATATATCTTTCCCACAACAATGTATTTTCTAGAAAATATTATGCAAGTTTAGCTTGCATGCCCAGCATTTCCCCATTGACACTTTGGATATTAATACCACCATCATAAATCTCCCTAGTCATCCTATACCATGAAGTCCATTGAAGTATACCTTCATTGAGTGAGTCTCATATGAAGCCTATCAACACCTTTTAAATATTGTTCAGCACCACCTTTGGAACGTTAAGCATAGAAAGCACGTGCATGGGGATTGAGGACAAGACACAATTAACCAACGTGATGCACCCCCCAAAAGACAAGAATCGATTCTTCCAATTTGTAATATGGGTTGTAATTTTCCCAACTATCCCATAAAAGTGGTGAATCTGAGCCCTCCGTGGAACAATAGCAGCTCCTAAATAGTCCATAGAAAAATACTTTTTCTTCATGCCCAGCACATCTGTAATATTTTCCCCTATTGTCTGAACACCATTTTGAGAGAAACATACTACTTTTCTCTCTATTGATGGCCTTACCACTCCCCTTGAAGTAAGTTTTCATTACCCTGTTAAATTCTCTAACATTATGTCTATTACCATTCAAGAAAAATATCATGCAATCAGTAAAAAAGATATGTGAAATACCACTGGTATTATCTCTACCACGGAAAGGACGACGGATTCCACTAAGAAATTTCCCCTCGATATATCTAAAAAGGACATCCTGCACCAAACTAAAGAGGCTGGGATAGATGGTATCTCCTTGTCATAGTCCACAATTGGGCTTGAAAAAAAACACATTGCTTTCCCATGAAAGAAATAGCCAACCAGGGAGAGATGAATATTCTAAACAGTAAGTCCACAACCCCTATGGAAAATCCCATATTCCACAATACATTAATGATAAAGTTCCCTTCCATTTTATCATAGGCTTTGTGCATGTCCACTTTAATCACCACATTGGATCTAGGCGACTTGATGTTGATATCCCCCACTAACTCATATACCATGGCAATGGCTGATTGAGTAGATCTCCCTATGATAAAACCCTTTTGGTTTTCAGAGACCCATTGGGGAAGATGAACCGCTAGCCTTTTGTTGAGAATGCTTGCCAAGATCTTAAATTGGAAGTTACACATACTAATTAGTCTACATTGATTGAGAAAAGAAAGAACTTTCACTTTTGGAGTGAGAATAAGAGTTGATGCACAAGCCACCCGAGGTAGGTTTCCCCCACTGAAAAAGTCCTGGATGACCTCAAAAACCTCCACTTTAATCAACTCCCAAAAACTGATTTAGAATAATACAGGAAAGCCATCCTACACCAGGGCTCTTTCAGCATTAAGGGCCTTAACTGCCTCCCAAATCTCATCAACATCTAGAGTTTTTTCCAAAGCCAGATTCACCTCACTAGAAACCACCCTTGACAAGAATCTAAACAATTCGGTTTGATCAGACGGATAGCCTTCCTGCATAGATGGGTTAGGATCAGCTAGCAACATTTTGAAATAATCAAAGGCCATACCTCCCAAGACCTAAATATGTTGGTTAAAAGACCCATCATCCATTAATATATTGGTAACAGTTGCATGCCTCCTTTCTTTGATGCAGGCTTGAAAAAAGGTCGTGTTTCTATCACCCTCTCTAAGCCAAGTAGCATGGGATTTCTCACGGATAGCTCTTTCCTGCATCAATAGTAGGATAGCAATAAGGTTTTTCTTTTCAACAAGAGTTACAAAGTTGTATTAATCCCATGAATCCTCCAATATTCTCTCAATATGCTCAATTTCATCTTTAATCTCTTCTAGATTGGCTGAAAAATGGATTTTTTCATGAACCAATGCTGCAAGACTTCCTTGAGCCTTTGTAGTTTGATGCGCAAGACCATCCAACGCATATCCTGCATGGGCTTCACCCAAGATGAAAGCACCACTGAGCGAAAGCTACTGTCTGATTTCCATTAATTGGAATAGAAAAACCTCTGGTTGTTCACTGAACCTTGCTCTAGCTTGATGAGAAGGGGAGCATGGTATGATATAGCCTGCACAAGGTGTTCCACCCTTTCATTCGGAAAATAAAAGATTACTTGAAGATTAGAAAAACACTGATTCAATATACACCAAGTGTGACAATTCCCTCTTTGGTTGTTTCACCACATAAATTTACTTCCCACAAAACCCAAGTCCAGTAAACCATTACAGGAGAAACAGGAAACAAAGGCTTGACAGTCACAAATAGGTACCATGTCGCCTCCTTTCCTCTCAGAAGGATCCATAATGACATTAAAATCTCCCCCACACACAAACCATGTCGAATTCCCTTGATAAAATGTATCCAAAATCTGCCACAACGCTTCACTCTCCCTAGACTCACACAAATCATAGACAAATGAGAAGAGGCACCCTGTTTCCCCTCAGTGATTTTCATAGAAAGATGCTGGTTAGAAGCTTCCAACAAGTCCACTAAAACATTACCTATCTGGAAGACCCAAATATACTGATTAACTAGATCGTCGTGAATATAACCCTGCATGCCAAGTCTCACAGCGAAGCTGGAAATTCTTGATCAGTGGTGTTTTTGTTCAAGAATAACAACTACATACGCCTTTGTACGTCGAACCTCAGAAACCAGAAAATAAAACTTAGCCCATGCCCCCAGGACCTGAGTGTTCCAAAGAATGAGTGATATCATTGAATCTAAGGGTGCCTGGACTTGGCCCCAGATGACATCTGGCCTTTAGAATTTCTTGAAGGAGAAGTCTGAAAAAGCATGTCATGAGCCCGAGTGCAAACACCAATGACCGGGGAAGATATCATGGCTTCCCTAAGAGAGAAATCCTCTAGGACCTGTAATATGATATTAAAACTGTTTGAAGTAGGTAGCAAGGAACTAACGAGGGTAGACGAGTCTGAAAGGAGAGACCCCATATTCCCATCTGAGCAGACTAGACTCCCCATGTCGCAACCATTAAGGATCTCTCTCAGACATACTTGGGACTGTGACCCTAGCCCATGAAAACCATCCTCCTGTGTCTCCTCACATTGCATCCCAATTCCCAGAATAGAAGAAGTTTGTTTCCTAGTTGATGTAGAGATCAGCCCCTCCAGCAGAAAGACAGGAGTTCTGACCAACGGATCACAACCCACAAACTCTCTCCACAAACTCCCAAAGAAGGAATTAAACAAGCCACTTTGAACAAGAGAAGAAGCGCTAATACCCGAAGGCATCTGGAGGAGAGTCCCAGCCAGTTCTCAAGGTTAAGGAAGGCCAAAACCCGCACCATGTTGATGTGAAGGAATCAGTTCCATGAATGGAGAGTCGTCCAAAATAGAGGAGACCGTAAGCTTTTTGGCCCCATACCCCTCTTACTGAACAACCGAAAACGCCAAAAAAGTATCAGCATCACCCACGGAAGGCATGGTCTGGTCAGAAACCACGGGAAAAAAGGACTTCAAAACCCCAGTAGATCACTGAGCCTCTGAATGACCGATAATTGTGCACTTCGAACGTTGTCTATGGCAGGCGAAAGATTAATTCCCATGAAGTTTAAATCCCAAGCAGAAGATCCGAATTAAAAGATAAGCTATAGGTTGCGACCGTTCTTCCATTCCTTCCAATTTTAGGGTGATCTTCACTGGCGGAGGTGAATCAAGATCCATTTAAACATAGATTCGCGTCATCACCGCATCCTTGAGGTGGATAGTCCTCCCCTCAGTGCAAAGAAAGACACCGATTGAGTCTCTGATCCCACCCAAAAGATGTGGATTCTGAAACGGTAGGAGCAGGCCAGGTAGTGAGATCCAGACTGTTTCCCTTGAAGAATACCTTCAAAACTGAGAAGCCATCAACCACCGGCACAGATGGAAACACCAATGCTGGAACACCTGAGGGAAATAACTTCAAGTCTTGATGAAGTCGTCGTTAGATTCCAGAAAAATGCAGTAACTACACCGGTTCGGGATCGAGATCTTGGATGGAAAAGATAAGTTCCATGAATTCATAAAGGATTTGAACAGATGCAAAGGAGGCATGTCTCTTCCCAATCTTGCAACAAGCGTCCATTTGAGGAAATATGATGCTTCCCAAAAAGTCACCGTCGAGATAGAGAAAACCAGAGAACCACCTTCCCAGAAAGACGAACCTTCAATGGTAATCGTGAGAGAAGAAGATCCCCTAGGCTCGGAGGCAGGAGGGGGTGACATAGAACCTCTTTGAAGGAAAGCGGTAGTCCCGGATCTATCCGTGAAGTTGAGGAATCCAGCGATCCCCCAATGCAAAATGGTGGCAGCACCAACGCATAAATAGGCTGATGTCCAGACGACCCTGATGTAGTGGAAACCGGGATCTCAAAGGCAACGGTCAGGAAATTTTGAAAAGACAGCAGTGTGTGAAGCGCATTCTTTCCCATGATCATTTGTGTCTCTACCTTAGGACTTACATTTTTGTAGTTTTTTTGATACACTTTGTTTTTGTTTTATTTATACATGTATTGTGGGATGGTTTTGGTTTTATTAATTATATATTATGTCATGTATTTTCTTGGTGGTTTTCATTCACTTCTAGAAAAATAACATATACCCACGGTTTGGTACTGTGGGTATAGCCCCAAAAACTAGGAGTATAATCTATACAATTGTTCCATAAACCATGGGCTACCATGGAATCGGTATAGAGATATATTGACGGTTCTTTAGAAACCGTGGGTATCGCTCTGAATATTTCCATAATACCCACGGTTTTAGAAAAACCATGGGAATATATCTGTAGAGACCCGAAGCTTGACGTACATGGACATTACATTACTTTTGCGAAACACTTAGTACATAACAAAAACACACACACAAGGATCGTAATAGTTTAGTGTCTTTGGAAACTCGGAACGTAATCTTCTAATTGTGGTGAAAGATCTTCAATATCTCCCATAAAGATCTTCCCTTTTTTTACCTAAAACCTTTCTTTATATCCTGGGGAAAGGAAAACATAAAAGGGTGAGCTCAAATGCTCAGTAAGGGTAAACAGAATAAATATCAATCACATCGTATACACAAGCACATAACTTTTGGAAATCTTAACCTGCAAAAGAGAGCATAATTTCATAACATGGGATAAATCATAGTAGTGAAATGAAATCCCAATAATCATAACTTAAAAAAAATGAAACTTTGTGGCATACACACATAATCATAGAGAATCATTTCTTGTTAGTCAAGACTCATTTCCAAGACTATCTTAGTGGACAAAGTCCCTTTCTGAATCGAGTAACCCTCGTTCCAGTCCTATTTCACTGAACTGGTATAACCTACCGTTCCAGCCATGTCTATCTCATGAGATATAAAATCATTACCCAATGCATTGGAGGGAGATATAGGTCCCACCCATCTTATAATGAATCCTTTCTTATGTGTGCCACATAATCATAAAACATACATCATCGCATAACACATGTAACAAAAATGGGATTCTTGAAACATCATGACATCATAAATAAATTCATTTAAGATAAAGGAATTCATAAAAATAATTCCATCACAACATGATCAAATCAATGTAATAATAGGGATAAAAACAGAACCCTTTATTATCTTAGATGGAAAATAATTTTGATAAAACACTTGAACTCCATTCTTGAGGAAAATATCCTTTCTTCTTCAAAAACACTTTTCTTTTCTTAACATGTCATACAATTATAAACTAAAAGAAGTTGATTAAAAATAAACTTGAAAACTTGTAAAGGAAGCTTCTTGGGAATAATTTTTTTTTAAAATCCATTCATGCCGTATAAGTTAAAAAAAACATTCTTCGTACTTTTGTCGGAAAAGTCAAAAAGTACCTCGTATGAAAAACGACAAAAGATTCCTTTCATATTCTTTACTAAAAACTCACTGAAGGGTAAAATTGGATTTAAACTATTGTAAGTGGATGGAAACAATATTACATATTGAGGGAACATGGATGTGGATGATAAAATACACCCCAGTAAATACCAAAGTATAAACAATCTCAGATAAAAATGAGATTGTGATATTTTCCCTTACCTTAGGTCCGACTTGCTTTGTACGTGTCTGAACCTCCTGTATAATGATTTACATAATGTTATTGACTTATTACAGAATCATATTAATTGTTATGATATCATATATGGTTCTCTTATGGCTTTATATTACCCGGTCTTTTGTAAATTCATGTTAAAGTAGCATTTTGGGTAAAATCGTCTTATTTGTCGTTCGTGTTTTTAACTTGTAATTATTAATATGATTACTTGGATCATGATTACTTATATCCAGAATGTAAAACATGATTTATATATAATTTATATTCATAATATACATATATATATATTATATATTGATAATGGAATGAAATACACCGTTCATGGAGACGGTAGTCCGTACGTACGCATGAACGTTGTTTTCGTTTCCTTATTGAATTGAATGGAATTAAGTAGATGGCATAAATATAAATATACATAAATCCAGTATCATTATTATGTCATATATTTCATTAGTACTTATTATATATGCTTTATAATCATTCATGAATGGTTAATGTGGAGAATGAATCTCATCACGTCGTGGAGACGGTAGTCCGTACGTACGCACGAGCGATGATATCATTTACATAAATATTGAATCGAATTGGAGTGGATTATACAATATATCAGAATCAATATGATGTTTTAATAACTATGTATAGTTATTCTTTACACCATTATACCCATCCATGTAAGGTGGTGGTGGAAAATAGATTACACCACGGCGTGGAGACGGTATTCCGTACGTACGCACGCGCGGTGATTTCTTTTTCCGTAGGATGGATAGATGGTGAAATAGGGTTGTTTCATACTTATAATAACATATCAGTATATGAGTGATACTGATGTTATTACTTCATAATGAAACATCCTAAGAAGAATTAGTGGAAGAAGAAATAAAGATGAAAGAATTGGTAACGGTAATTACCTCTTCTTTGAAGCGCCTCTTTGAGACCTCCTCTTAGGGCACTAAAATTGGTCTTTGAGGAAGACCAGAACCTCTAGGATGTTTCTAGGGAAGTGGAGAAGAGATTTTGGCAGGGGTTGGCCGAGCTCGAGTGCTCAATTTGGTGTGAGGAGGAGGGGGAGGAGGTGTCCTTTTATAAGGGAGGAGAGGGGCACCTTAGGAATATCTCAAAATATTATTTTATATTAAATTCAAAATCGGTTTATAATGGTTCCAAAGGGTCTTATTTAGAAGATAATGTTGGGATGGGTCGAAATCCTATCAACCAATAGGATTTAGACCAGTTTAGGGTATTATTTTAACCTTATCAATTTGATTTAACTCTAAGTTAAATAATTTAACTTTTACCTTGTCTTTTTGTTTTCTTACATTATATGGTTAATACACTTACTATAACATGCCAAACGAACCCCAAATTGTTTATTATTAATATATATATCCTTATCTAAGTCATTTGGCCAAACCTTAGATTTTTAGGAATAAAATAACAATTAATAATATAATATTTTATTTAAAAACTATTTTGTGTCAATTTTTACACTATTTGATATATGATTTTTGTGAAAGTCATAACAGAATTATATGTTCGAACCAAGTTGATTAAATCAACACTAATATATCATATTAACCTAGAAAATTAGTGGAATTCATAAAAAGTCTCAAATTACATTTATTTTTGTGTTTATAACATCAATTATGTCAATATTTCATTAATAAGATAATTACTGCATCATCATTGTGTCATAAATAAGTTAAATTATTTAATGTCTAAAAATTATAAATAAAATACCATTATGTAGGAAATATTTTTAGCTTTCTAATGAATATTTATAGTATAATTTATCTTATGTAAAACCCCATATTAAAAATGATTTACTTACTAAACTTTGATTTTAACTATTTTAACCCTTCTTTAAATAAATTAATAATAAATGTCCTAATCTAATCCATGTGGGCCTAAATGGTCATATTTTATTCCTAAGTTTGTTTTTGGTCGAATTACACTTGTCCAATAGAATTAGGACATGTGTTAGGGTAATATTAATATCATATTTACCCTTAGTTACCCTATTTACTATTAACCGCGGTAAAAAAAGTAAAAAGTTACTATTCACCAAAAAATTATTTTTATCTCATTGAACCACATTTTACTTACTGATATCAACCGTGTCTGTCGGATTTTTGAAATTCCATTCACAGAAGCGGTAAAATTAAGTTTTATGCAAAATTCAGTTTTTAACCTACCACTTAGTGGTTTCACTATTCATCAAAAATTGAAAGTTTTCAGAAAAATACCAAAATTTCACCCTAGGCTAATTTCGGTATTCCGAATCCAAAAATTAAGTCCATTTTGAAAAATAAAATTTATAAAATTTCAAAAATTGGTTATTACTATTCATAACGGCTAGTTTTAATAATATTTTAATAGCATATCGTTGTTTAGTGAAACTCGGTATTGCGTACTACACACGCTATCGAGGAAGGTTGCGATTGCGTGTGATGCAAGGCAAGTCAAGGATACGTGTTGTGCAAGCTCCTTTTGGTGTAGCGTACAACACAAGACATTAATAAAATTAAAAAGAATAGTTTTCATAAAATCTCGGGCTGTTACATTCTACCCCCCTTAAAATGAATTTCGCCCTCGAAATTCGTCGGGGTTATAAATAGTTTACTATTCAAACGTTTTTTTTTTAATAAAAACCCACATCGTAAAAAGGAATACCAAAATTTGTCTTTAAAAACTAAAGTATGAAATGTAACGATTACCCAAATAAACTAATCACTGGGTTTCCACATAGGTGAAAATATGGATATGGAAGAGAAATATAACCATCATGTTCTGATGGAGAGTGGTAGAGAACATGGCTATGGAAAAGCCAGAAATCACAAATCCATAGATTTGTGATGATATAAGGTACCATCTGATTCATCAGGTATAAGATCACTAGGACAACATTTTTGGTTTTCAAGATCATTTCCCTAAAGTTGAAAATTTGAATTAGAATAAATACTTACTTTATTTTGGTACAATATCACTGTTGTTCGTGCCTTTAACAATTTCCACTTCATCTCTTAAATAAATGAAGTTGAATTTGTTATTCGTGAAGTGTTAGCAGATCATGTGATAGAATGACGGGTCATTCCATCTGTCTCAAACAAAAGGTTAGCAAAAATTATATACATAAGTCGATCTATAGTGAGATTAATCACATATAGTTCCTAAAATGGACTTATACTTCATATATCATACTGCTTAATATAATAAAACTAGTTTCTACTAAACAGGGACTTCTTGTAGGCCAGTGGTAGGGGATAAAGGCCAGTCGCACTTCAGTTGTGGGTTCGATTCCCATAGCCTTGTCCGAAGCGATGGGTTGTCGCCCGTCCTGCAGGTTTTCCTTTTTCCAAAACTACATTACTATAACATCCCATCAATAATATCGAAAAAAAACTTCTATCCTTAAACAATACTCACTTATGTCCAACATAATTCATTCCAATCTTTAGGCTTATCCATAATACTGCAGTCCACTCTCATAACAAAGTGAAAATGATAACAGAGATTTAATACCATCGTTGATCCCCATATATCATAAGATATGTTTTGTTGGTCACATTCCAAACATTCAAAGGACTTAGTCATGTATTCTCTTGAATACCCATTGAACCTTAGTGAAAACATGAATGCAGTTAAAAGTTAACACTTTCCACATACCAAAATCCTCAAAATTCTATATTCTCAAACCATGATATCACTTAGTCCTTATATCAATCATGAGCTCATGAATACTGTCAAACATTTCATTTCCTCCTTATCCCTTCATTATGCGCATAACATCTACTTTCCAAAATATTTGAATCACTTTTCATGGTTACTGGTACCTTATAATTATTGAAAACCACGATAGACCAATACATAAATATTTCAATACACCATAAAAGTACCTCAACAACATTATTATTGAATACCAATACATAAACACTTCAGTCCATCCACTTCAATGATTGTCCTGGAATAAGTCCTTCCTTGATTTAGAAGTACCTTTTTAGGTCCGGGCATTGAGTTGGGTAATGCCCATGTTCTCCACAAATAAGACATTGAACTCCATAACAGTCTGTCACTCTATGACCCTTTTCTCCACACAGATAACATCGGTTCCTCCATTTGAGGTATTCCTCAAGGTTCTTCTTCCCTTCTTTAGAAATCTCAATCTTCCTTTCTTTATGCTCCTCAACATGAGAACATGAATAATAGTTTATCTTCCTCTTCTTTGATGAATTAGGCATACCACTAAATTTCACCTTGTTAATCATATATCGCGATGACTGATTCGGCATAATCACAATATCTTTCTCTCTAGGAATTACAAAATTTTGTTGCTCATAGTCACCAATTTGTCCATTAGATTCAATGTTAACCGAATTCCTTTGGGTTCCCTTCATTAACTAAAACACAAAAAGAATATTGTGAGAGGAAAAAATCATTCTAGAGAAAACAACATAATAAAGGGGAAGTACCTTCAATATCTAACATCTTAGGTTAAATTCTAAGATCATTATCGTAGTTCTAGGACTATATCCTATACGTATACTTATCCTTAGGGGCATCCCTAGACATACCTTAGAAATATCTCTAGGGATCTCACTAACGTTTTCGCATCCTAGTTTCCAAAGGTTGACTAAACCTTTCCTCTGATACCAACTTTAGAGACCCGAAGCTTGACGTACATGGACATTACATTACTTTTGCGGAACACTTAGTACATAACAAAAACACACACACAAGGATCGTAATAGTTTAGTGTCTTTGGAAACTCGGAACGTAATCTTCTAATCGTGGTGAAAGATCTTCAATATCTCCCATAAAGATCTTCCCTTTTTTTTTACCTAAAACCTTTCTTTATATCCTGGGGAAAAGAAAACATAAAAGGGTGAGCTCAAATGCTCAGTAAGGGTAAACAGAATAAATATCAATCACATCGTATACACAAGCACATAACTTTTGGAAATCTTAACCTGCAAAAGAGAGCATAATTTCAAAACATGGGATAAATCATAGTAGTGAAATGAAATCCCAATAATCATAACTTAAAAAAAATGAAACTTTGTGGCATACACACATAATCATAGAGAATCATTTCTTGTTAGTCAAGACTCATTGCCAAGACTATCTTTGTGGACAAAGTCCCTTTCTGAATCGAGTAACCCTCGTTCCAGTCCTGTTTCACTGAACTGGTATAACCTACCGTTCCAGCCATGTCTATCTCATGAGATATAAAATCATTACCCAATGCATTGGAGGGAGATATAGGTCCCACCCATCTTATAATGAATCCTTTCTTATGTGTGCCACATAATCATAAAACATACATCATCGCATAACACATGTAACAAAAATGGGATTCTTGAAACATCATGACATCATAAATAAATTCATATAAGATAAAGGAATTCATAAAAATAATTCCATCACAACATGATCAAATCAATGTAATAATAGGGATAAAAACAGAACCCTTTATTATCTTAGATGGAAAATAATTTTGATAAAACACTTGAACTCCATTCTTGAGGAAAATATCCTTTCTTCTTCAAAAACACTTTTCTTTTCTTAACATGTCATACAATTATAAACTAAAAGAAGTTGATTAAAAATAAAGTTGAAAAATTGTAAAGGAAGCTTCTTGGGAATAATTTTTTAAAAAAATCCATTCATGCCGTATAATTTAAAAAAAACATTCTTCGTACTTTTGTCGGAAAAGTCAAAAAGTACCTCGTATGAAAAAAGACAAAAGATTCCTTTCATATTCTTTACTAAAAACTCACCGAAGGGTAAAATTGGATTTAAACTATTGTAAGTGGATGGAAACAATATTACATATTTAGGGAACATGGATGTGGATGATAAAATACACCCCAGTAAATACCAAAGTATAAACAATCTCGGATAAAAATGAGATTGTGATATTTTCCCTTACCTTAGGTCCGACTTGCTTTGTACGTGTCCGAACCTCCTGTATAATGATTTACATAATGTTATTGACTTATTACAGAATCATATTCATTTTTATGATATCATATATGGTTCTCTTATGGCTTTATATTACCCGGTCTTTTGTAAATTCATGTTAAAGTAGCATTTTGGGTAAAATCGTCTTATTTGTCGTTCGTGTTTTTAACTTGTAATTATTAATATGATTACTTGGATCATGATTACTTATATCCAGAATGTAAAAAATGATTTATATATAATATATATTCAGAATATACATATATATATATTATATATTGATAATGGAATGAAATACACCGTTCATGGAGACGGTAGTCCGTACGTACGCATGAACGTTGTTTTCGTTTCCTTATTGAATTGAATGGAATTAAGTAGATGGCATAAATATAAATATACATAAATCCAGTATAATTATTATGTCATATATTTCATTAGTACTTATTATATATGCTTTATAATCATTCATGAATGGTTAATGTGGAGAATGAATCTCATCGCGTCGTGGAGACGGTAGTCCGTACGTACGCACGAGCGATGATATCATTTCCATAAATATTGAATTGAATTGGAGTGTATTATACAATATATCAGAATCAATATGATGTTGTAATAACTATGTATAGTTATTCTTTACACCATTATACCCATCCATGTAAGGTGGTGGTGGAAAATAGATTACACCACGGCGTGGAGACGGTATTCCGTACGTACGCACGCGCGGTGATTTCTTTTTCCGTAGGATGGATAGATGGTGAAATAGGGTTGTTTCATACTTATAATAACATATCAGTATATGAGTGATACTGATGTTATTACTTCATAATGAAACATCCTAAGAAGAATTAGTGGAAGAAGAAATAAAGATGGAAGAATTGGTAACGGTAATTACCTCTTCTTTGAAGCGCCTCTTTGAGACCTCCTCTTAGGGAACTAAAATTGGTCTTTTAGGAAGACCAGAACCTCTAGGATGTTTCTAGGGAAGTGGAGAAGAGATTTTTTCAGGGGTTGTCCGAGCTCGAGTGCTCAATTTGGTGTGAGGAGGAGGGGGAGGAGGTGTCCTTTTATAAGGGAGGAGAGGGGCACCTTAGGAATATCTCAAAATATTATTTTATATTAAATTCAAAATCGGTTTATAATGGTTCCAAAGGGTCTTATTTCGAAGCTAATGTGGGGATGGGTTGAAATCCTATCAACCAATAGGATTTAGACAAGTTTAGGGTATTATTTTAACCTTATCAATTTGATTTAACTCTAAGTTAAATAATTTAACTTTTACCTTGTCTTTTTGTTTTCTTACATTATATGGTTAATACACTTACTATAACATGCCAAACGAACCCCAAATTGTTTATTATTAATATATATATCCTTATCTAAGTCATTTTTCCGAACCTTAGATTTTTAGGAATAAAATAACAATTAATAATATAATATTTTATTTAAAAACTATTTTGTGTCAATTTTTACACTATTTGATATATGATTTTTGTGAAAGTCATAACAGAATTATATGTTCGAACCAAGTTGATTAAATCAACACTAATATATCATATTAACCTATAAAATTAGTGGAATTCATAAAAAGTCTCAAATTACATTTATTTTGGTGTTTATAACATCAATTATGTGAATATTTCATTAATAAGATAATTACTGCATCATCATTGTGTCATAAATAAGTTAAATTATTTAATGTCTAAAAATTTTAAATAAAATACCATTATGTAGGAAATATTTTTAGCTTTCTAATGAATATTTATAGTATAATTTATCTTATATATAACCCCATATTAAAAATGATTTACTTACTAAACTTTGATTTTAACTATTTTAACCCTTCTTTAAATAAATTAATAATAAATGTCCTAATCTAATCCAAGTGGGACTAAATGGTCATATTTTATTCCTAAGTTTGTTTTTGGTCGAATTACACTTGTCCAATAGAATTAGTACATGTGTTAGGGTAATATTAATATCATATTTACCCTTAGTTACCCTATTTACTATTAACCGCGGTAAAAAAAGTAAAAAGTTATTATTCACCAAAAAATTATTTTTATCTCATTGAACCACATTTTACTCACTTATATCAACTGTGTCTGTCGGATTTTTGAAATTCCATTCACAGAAGCGGTAAAATTAAGTTTTATGCAAAATTCAGTTTTTAACCTACCACTTAGTGGTTTCACTATTCATCAAAAATTGAAAGTTTTCAGAAAAATACCAAAATTTCACCCTAGGCTAATTTCGGTATTCCGAATCCAAAAATTAAGTCCATTTTGAAAAATAAAATTTATAAAATTTCAAAAAGTGGTTATTACTATTCATAACGGCTAGTTTTAATAATATTTTAATAGCATATCGTTGTTTAGTGAAACTCGGTATTGCGTACTACACACGCTATCGAGGAAGGTTGTGATTGCGTGTGATGCAAGGCAAGTCAAGGATACGTGTTGTGCAAGCTCCTTTTGGTGTAGCGTACAAAACAAGACATTAATAAAATTAAAAAGAATAGTTTTCATAAAATCTCGGGCTGTTACAATATCCATACCCACGGTTTTCAAAACCATGTCTATAGATCATCGCACCCAACATAATATACCCATGGTTATTGAACCGTGGATATAGATACTTGTCCCAAATAAGTAGTACTAGCCTTCCAGTAATCCTCAACCTATAAAAAAAATACAAACCACATGAAACCCACTTTACAAGGTAGATATCATGAGTTAATGGAATCATTTGACATACTAACTTGTACATGAACTAATTTATATATAAACATGGGTCAAAAAAAACCTAATCAACCTATAAACATGAAACACTCTAACCAAAACTCATTCATTTTGATTCTAGTTTTTTTAGTTTATGATATATATCATGTTTTTCTTAATTTCTCATTGAATTGCTTCCCACACTACGTGATTCTAGTGTTAGAACTATCCATAGTGAATTTCCAAACTACTCCATGGATACCCGCACTGGGTTTCTATAGTAACTTGCAATTTTGGAATGGGGCCTTTGACCATCAGACCCCCAAAGAAGGGGCGCGTTTCCCACTAAAACCCCCAACGAAACACACTAATTAATCCCTCCACTTCCTTGATCTCCCTCACCTTAAAAGAAAACTTTGTATCCACCTATAGTTCCCTTATGACCCCCTTCCCAAAATATAATTACCCTAAGTCCATATAAAAACATAAAAGGCCTAAGTGGTCGATGTAATAAAGAAAATAAAATAAAATAAAACTATTTCATACCTATATCTTGTGACTATACAAGTCACTTCCCAAATATAAGAACCACAACACCCCATAAGTAAAAACATGTCCCTACAAGAAAGGAGGAAACAGATTATATTAGCTCAAGAGGATGTGGTTCCATTTATTATTTTGGTTTTGTTTAGATAGGCTCAATTTTTCTTGGTTATGTTATGTATATTTTAATTTGGTTGATATTGGTTATTTCTATTTATCCCAATACATACTACATTAGTTTCTTAAACTTCAATTTTTTTATTTATTTCATGACAAATCCTAATTATTATGTTCATTTCAATTATGGTTTGTTTTAGTTATATATTTTTAATTTAAGGCTAATTTAGGGTTTCTTCCATTCATTTTAGTTTGGATTGAAATATGATAAACCATGAAATTTTTGGTCAGTTTTTATAATACGAATTTGTTTCTTACATTTTCATTAGATTTAGTTTGTCTTGTTTTTTTGAAACTTATCTTGGAAAATTTCATTCATTTGGGTTCTAATCGATTCATTTTAATTGTGTTTGGTTCATATCAGTTTATTTTAGTAATGTTTATTTTATGTTGGTTGTGGTCATATTGATTTGAATTCATTATATTTGGTCTATTTTTATCCATCATTTGTAATATTAGATTAGTTAAAGAAAGATTATTTTGACTTGGTCCAATTTAGTTTCATCTGATTTTTTCTATTTGAATTCTATTTTCTTGTTTTTGATTATTCTAGATATATTTTTGTTGATTTAATCTACATTTATACCACTATGGTTCCATTAGTTTGTGAATATTTTTTAAAAAATGTTCAATTCTATTTTTTATTTGGTTTTATTCTATCCATTATGGGTTTGTATGGTTCCACTTTATTTAGTTCAACTTGTTTTGGTTTTACACCTATTAATCTTATTTTTTTTGGTTTCCTATGGTTTAATTTGGTTCTTAATGTTTGATATAATCCTAATTGAGGCAGGTCAAGAGAGTTATAACTATATCATATTGATTATGTATGATTCACTTTGGTACAACATGATATTATTTCTTATAGATCAAGTTAGTTTTAATTAAAGTGTTCGGTATATGCTAATTTAATTTATTCTATACTCATTTAGGAATATTTAGTTTTACTCTTCATTAGGCACATGAGATTTTTGGGGCTATCTATGCAGTGAGAGGAGAAATTGGTACTCGTTGGGTAGTAGTTTCTAGTGTAAGGGGCATCTTTGTACTTTTATAATTAAAGATAGCTTTGGGTTTTTGGTTGTTTGTAGGGGTATTAAATGACAGGGTTGTATGTGAGGGGGATATTAATAATTTCATAATTTTCTAGTTGTACTTCATTGGTGATGGTCCTTGGGAGGTCATGGTTGGCCCTTCGGAAAGAGAAGACTTCTTCACATAGGGATTCATAATTTCCCTTCTTTTCTTCTTCTTCCTCCATATTCTTCTTCCTCTTATATTTCTATTAAGATAATTTATTCTAATATGATATTCTAGATATATTAAATAGTGTATACAAAGTTGTTTTTCTACTCTCTCTTCTGGACCTAACACTCTTTATATGTTAATACAATTCAGATTATTTTTGTTTTTTCAAATAATATGATGTACTAATTCATTCAATTTAATATAATTCAATGTAGCTCAATTTTATATCAGTTGGTTTTGTTTTCATTGAGTCTATTCAGGAAAATTATTATAAAAAAACTATTTCACTATTTAGTACAAAAACATGGTCTAAAATACAATCAATCAATGATTCATTAAATTTAAAGTCCAATGCATAAGGGAACCCACCTCAAACTCAAGGTGCTCTTCTTATAATGATGGAAACTCAAATCTTCCCTTTACCTCTTTCATGCATATGCACTTTTTCATATATATATATATATATATAAGGACACCTAGACCCTATGTACATATTTTAATGTCCAAATATGTACAAGGGTATCCTTACATATATACTTATACTTGCATATACCCCTTTACCTTACACACTTATGCATTTTTCTTATATATACATAGGCACACCTAGCCCCAATATATATATTCACATGTCCATGTGTGAATATATATATATATATATATATATATATATATATGGGAACTTATATATGTATATTCTTACCTATGTATACATGTGTAAGTGGCCTTTGACAACGGCTACCTGAAATGACCACAGCAGGTCCAAAATAGTCTATAAAACACCAAGAACTCAAAACACAAAAACCTGTAAATTAAAAAATAATAATAATTGAAACGAAACAAAACATACCACAAAACCATATAAAACACACATCCCTTGATGGAGGTCCATAGAACTAGACTCAACGTTACCCAAGAGCCCTAAAAATCAAGAATCGACCAAAAGAAAAAACCCACAAAATGAGTTAGGATTCAGTTTAAGTGATATAAAATGAAATTTACAATGAATAGGAAATAATAAAATATCACATAAATCAATCCATACTAAGGAAAACACATTCTAAAGAAAACACTACTTAAAAAAATTTATCATCAGGAAACAAAATAGGATCACCCTATAACATGGTGTCCCTAAAATTCAAAAAATTATTAAAAGGATTATAGAAAAAATCCCAGCTACAAAAAAAATAATATTTAAAAAATTTACATAAACATACTCAAATAACCAAATATGATAACATGAAATAGTAGGCTACATGGAATTCAGATGAAGAGTATACAAACACGTTAGTTTTTAAACTTGTAATAAGAAAAATGTATTTCAAAACATATAAGTATAGAATAATTTCATTTCTAAAAAATTTATAATGGAAACAAATAATATATTAATTGAAACCAAACAATCATTAATTTTTTTGAATTGGGTTTTCGATTTGAAATATGTATTTATAAGAGAATGTACTTTGGTATATATCCAAATTTGGGTATATTCCAATACATTTCACTGAAATATAATAGTAGATGGGATAGATTAAAAATGAAGAACATGCCCATTTCTTCATGTATGATGACTTTGCTTCCAAGTTGGATTTTTCCTCAGATTAGCTCCTTCTTTATGGATTGTATGCTGACTTTGCTTCCAGTGTTTTTCGCTGCAAACCGGCTGTGGGAAGGCAGCTTGCTCGAGCGCTTTATTCGACCATCTAGAAAGTTTCCAGAGGCTTTAGTGAAGGAACAGGACTCAAGGGGTTTCTTCTTAGGTCGCTTTTCCTAGTTTATCGGTTGCATGGGGAGAGATCCCTCAAGCTACTGTTCCTGAATCTCTACCCAGTGCTTTGAAAGTGGCTGGTTCATCCCATTTCCCTTGAGTGAGACGTCCATCCTCAGGATCGCTGGCTCAAAGCCCGGGGATGTGTACCAGGTTGCAGTTGAATAAGATCCAGTCACAGGAATGTGTTCCACTCCCACCCCTCAAGTTGGGTCACTCGTCTGAGGCCAAATCCAGACAAACCTGTTCCAATTTTTAAGGTCCTTATTTGGAATGCTCGTGGTCTTCGGGCTTGAGCCAAGACATATTTTCTGGCTAATGAAGTTTCCAACAACTCGGTGGCTATGTTGGTGATTCTTGAACCAATGATGGCTATGAATAAAATCAAGGAGTATGCGCTTAGCCTTAGAAAACGTGGTTTCATGCATGAAAACCCTCCAAACTCTCATTTTTGGCTCTATTGGAAGGATCATCTCAAAGCAGAGCAGATTGGTGTTTCAGATCAATATTTGGATTCTAGGATCTATGATGGATTCCATGAAATCTACTTTGCTTTTATCTACGCCAAGTGCAATGCCATAGAGAGGGAAGAGCTCTGGAGGGATCTGGAGGGCATTATCGATGATAACACTCCATGGGTCGTCGGGGGGTGACTTCAATATTATAGCCAATCCGGAGGAGAAACGGGGTGGGGTGATTTCCCTAGGAGTTCTAGTTAGTCTTTTGTGTCAGTTATGGCTAGGAGTGAACTCCAGGATGCGGGTTTCGAAGGCGACTGATTTACTTGGTGCAACAACCAACATGGAGGAAGACGAACCTAGTGTCATCTTGACAGGTGCTTGTTGAATGAAGCAGCCATCTCTGCTTTCCCTAACACCAAAGTGTCACATCTCGTCTGATGGCTCTCAGATCATTCTCCTCTGCTTCTTAGAATGGGGCATGCTCCTCTGAGGGAAGCCCAGTTCCAGTTCTCGAAGTCATGGGCAGAGGATCCGGGATTATTTGATCTGGTTTAGGAGGTTTGGTCACTCATTTATGAGGGGAATCCCTGGATCACTATCCACAAAAGCCTTAGATGGCTGAAGCTTCAACTTCATAGATGGAGGAGCACTATTCCTGCCCATGATCAGGAGCTTCATGAGATCAGTGGGGAGGTGGAGTGAATGGAGTTGGGCCCTGAACAGGGATGGGATGAAGGCCTATTTAACGAGCTTTGATTTAAGAAGGATCGTCATTATGAGATTACCATGAGGCATGAGCGGATGGCTAGAGAGAGCACTAGGGTGTGGTGGCTCCATGAAGTTGATAGGAATATGAGGTATTTCCATGATTCTATCAAATAAAGGAGAAGAGTACATAATCCTAATATTTTCAGAGGGGATGGATCCTTCTCTAATGATTGTGATGAAATAGGATAGATTCTTAATGACAGACTCAAAAAAATCCTTGCAGGCCCGAACACTCTTTCTAATATAGGCTCCCCAAGGGGGACAACACAAATCTTTGAGGATACTCCTGCTTGCGTTTCCAGGGAAACTGATGAGAGCTTGTGAAGTAGCTCTGATGAACAATAAGTCCATGAGATAATTTGGTCATCGAACCAGGACAGTGCCCTGGGCCCGGATGGCATTCTAGGATCCTTTTACAGAACTTCATAGGATATTATTAAAGTGGATGTGTTGCATGAAATATAGGATTATTCCAGAAGTGGGAACCTACCTCGGATTGCGTGTGCCACCAAGCTGGTGTTTCTCCCAAAATTAAGTAACCCCCAATGCATCGACAACTACCGACCCATCAGTATATGCAACTTTCCCTATAAAATCCTTGAAAGTGTCATTAATAGGAGGTTGGTGATGCACATGGACTCTTGGTTAGCCCCAGAACAGTATGGATTTATCAAAGGCCGGTCCATTCAGGGGGCGATCGGCATTGCACATGAAATGGTTAGTGACATTAATCATAAAAATTTCAGGGGAAACTTGATTCTCAAGCTGGACATGAATAAGGCATATGATCGGATGGAATGGGGATTCACCCTTAGGGTGTTGGCTTGCATGGGGTTCTCTCACTGGACCAGGGATGTAACACCCGAGACTTTTATGTTATATAAATCATCAAAGGAATCTTTTTCTACACAACACTTGCTTGGCTTGCTTTACACGCAATCGCGACCTTCCTCGATAGCTTGCGTCGTACGCAATACCGAGTTTCACTAAACAACAATATGCTATTAAAACTAGCCGTTATGAATAGTAATAACCACTTTTTGAAATTTTATAAATTTTATTTTTCAAAATGGACTTCATTTTTAGACTCAGAATATCGAAATTAGCCTAGGGTGAAATTTTGGTATTTTTCTGAAAACTTTCAATTTTTGATGAATAGTGAAACCACTAAGTGGTAGGTTAAAAAACTGAATTTTGCATAAAACTTAATTTTACCGCTTCTGTGAATGGAATTTCGAAAATCTGAGAGACACGGTTAATATCAAGGACTAAAATGTGGTTCAATGAGATGAAAATAATTTTTTGGTGAATAGTAACTTTTTACTTTTTTTACCGCGGTTAATAGTAAATAGGGTAACTAAGGGTAAATATGATATTAATATTACCCTAACACATGTCCTAATTCTATTGGACAAGTGTAATTCGACCAAAAACAAACTTAGGAATAAAATATGACCATTTAGGCCCACTTGGATTAGATTAGTACATTTATTATTAATTTATTTAAAGAAGGGTTAAAATAGTTAAAATCAAAGTTTAATAAGTAAATCATTTTTAATATGGGGTTATACATAAGATAAATTCAATTGTAAATATTCATTAGAAAGCTAAAAAGATTTCCTACATGATGATATTTTATTTGTAATTTTTAGACATCAAATAATTTAATTTATTTATGACACAAAGATGATGCGGTAATTATCTTATTAATGAAATATTGACATAATTGATAATATAAATACCAAAATAAATGTAATTTAAGACTTTTTATGAATTACACTAATTTTCTAGGTTACTATGATATATTAGTATTGATTTAATTAACTTGTTTCGAACATATAATTCTGTTATGACTTTCACAAAAATCATATATCAAATAGTGTCAAAATTGACAAACAATAGTTTTTAAATCAAATATTATATTACTAATTGTTATTTTATTCCTAAAAATCTAAGGTTCGGACAAATGACTTAGATAAGGATATATATATTAATAATAAACAATTTGGGGTTCGTTTGGCATGTTATAGTAAGTGTATTAACCATATAGTGAAAGAAAACAAAAAGACACGGTAAAAGTTAAATTAATTAACTTAGAGTTAAATCTAATTGATAAGGTTAAAATAATACCCTAAACTTGTCTAAATCCTATTGGTTGATAGGATTTCGACCCATCCCCACTTTATCTTCGAAATAAGACCCTTTGGAACCATTATAAACCGATTTTGACTTTAATATAAAATAATATTTTGAGATATTCCTAAGGTGCCCCTCTCCTCCCTTATAAAAGGGCACCTCCTCCCTCTCCTCCTCACACCAATTTGAGCACTCAAGCTCGGCCAACCCCTGACATTTTCTCCTCTCCACTTCCCTAGAATAATCCTAGAGGTCCTTGTCTTCTTCAAAGACCAATCTTAGTTCCCTAAGTGGAGGATTCAAAGAGACGTTCCAAAGAAGAGGTAATATCCATTACCGATCTTTTCAATTTCTTTCGTCTTCAACTTCTTCTTCTTTAGTTGTTTCATGATAAAGTAATAACATCAGTATTACTTAAATACTGATATGTTATTATAAATATGAAACAACCCTAATTCACCTTCTATCCATCCTGCGGAAAAATGAAATCACCGCGCGTGCGTACGTACGGAATACCGTCTCCACGCCGTGGTGTAATCTATTTTCCACCATCACCTTACAAGGATGGGTATAATGGTGTAATGAGTAACTATATATGATTATTATGAAGTAATATTGATACTGAAATAATATATATATACTCCAATACAGTTCCACGATCATAGGAACGATATCATCACTCGTGCGTACGTACGGAATACCGTCTCCACGAGGTGATGCGACTCGTTCTACATGATCATCATTACATAGTAATTATATAAATGAATTGAATGAATAAATATGATATATGTTACACTAATACCATTCTTGAAATGAAGTATCTATAACCTAAAGATAATAATAAGAATTTATTCGACAAAACACGCATAAGAACAAAAGTTATAAAGACCCGAGTAACAAGTAACAATGAAATATTACTAACAAGAAGCTAATAATATGACCATATATGATATCATATCAATATGTATGATTCTGGAATAAGTCAATAACATTATTTAAACCATTATACAGGAGTTTCGGACACGAACAAAGCAAATCGGACCTAAGGTAAGGGAAAATATCACAATCTCATTTTTATCCGAGATTGTTTATACTTTGGTATTTACTGGGGTGTATTTTATCATCCACATCCATGTTCCCCCAATATTTAATATTGTTTCCATCCACTTACAATAGTTTAAATCCAATTTTACCCTTCGGTGAGTTTTTAGTAAAGAATATGAAAGGAATCTTTTGTCGTTTTTCATACGAGGTACTTTTTGACTTTCCCGACAAAAGTACGAAGAATGTTTTTCTTTAACTTATACGGCAAGAATGGATTTTTAAAACATTATTTCCAAGAATCTTCCTTTATAAGTTTTCAAGTTTATTTTTGATCAACTTCTTTTAGTATGACATGTTAAGAAAAGAAAAGTGTTTTTGAATAAGAAAGGATATTTTCCTCAAGAATGGAGTTCAAGTGTTTTATCAAAATTATTTTCCATCTAAGATAATAAAGGGTTCTGTTTTTATCCCTTTTGATTTGATTATGTTATGAGGGAATTATTTTTATGAAGTCATTTGCCTTATAAGATTTGTTTTATGATGTCATGATGTTTCAAGAATCCCATTTTTGTTACATGTGTTATGCGATGATGTATGTTTTATGATTATGTGGCACACATAAGAAAGGATTCATTATAAGATGGGTGGGACCTATATCTCCCTCCAATGCATTGGGTAAAGATTTTATATCTCATGAGATAGACATGGCTGGAACGGAAGGTTATTTCGGTTTAGTGATACAGGACTGAAACGAGGAGTGAACTCGGTTCAGAAAGGGACTTTGTCCACTAAGATAGTCTTGTCAATGAGTCATGACTAACAAGAAATGATTTTCCATGATTATGTGTGCATGCCACAAAGTTTCAAGTTTCATGTTATGATTATGGGGATCTCATTTTCACTTCTATGATTTATTCCATGTTAAGATATTATGATCTCTTTTGCAGGATATGATTTTCAAAAAGATATGATATGATTTTTATTTCCATTATTTGCCCTTGCTGAGCATTTGAGCTCACCCTTTTATGTTTTATTTTCCCCAGGTCAGGAAGATGGATATTAAGTAGAATATGCTAAAAGGGACCCTAGATATGATGAAATAAATGGGAGACACTGTAGAAGATTTATGAACCAGTTGTTTATGTTTCCCAGTTTCTAAAGACACTATACCTATACGGTCCTTTGTGGTTTTGTCATATGTTGTAATAAGTGTGCTTCAATTTTGAAGTATTAACAATGTATGTAAAGTATGGGTCGTTATAGTTGGTATCAGAGGAAAGGTATAGTCAACCTTTGGAAACTAGGATGTGAAATCCTTAGTAAGAACCCTAAGGATAAGTCTAAGCATAGAACACAATCTTAGTGTTTTAGAAATGGCCTTGAATAACCTAGGATAAGACCTTAAGCATGAAAATTTTATTCTTGAATTATGTGGTTTTCCTATTATAATTAGTGTTGCTCACACTATTCTTCTTGGTTTTAGTCAATGGCTGGAACCCGAAGGAACCGTGTTAATACAGAATTCGATGGGCAATGCAATGATTGTCCCCCTGAGCAACCAAACGATATGGGAGCTGGAATGCAAAATCGTGTAGCCATGCTCACACAACTTTCTCAAGCTATGAATCATGCAGGACTTCCAAACGAGCAAAGGAGGGAGCAACATTCTGTTGAATGCTTCATGAGGCAGCGTCCACCTTCTTTCAGCGGGTCTACTGATCCATTAGTTGCTGAACAATGGATTAGTACTACTGAAAAGATATTTTCAGTTCTTCAATGTTCTGAACATGATAAAGTCATCCTAGCAGTGTATCGTTTGGAAGGAGATGCTGATCAATGGTGGAATCTTATTAAGAATACGAGGCAAAGGGATGAAATTGAGTCTATGGAATGGGACGAGTTCAAGAACTTAGTTTTCAATAAGTACTTCCCTCGTATTCTCCGAACAAAGATGGAGAAAGAGTTTCTTGAACTGAAGCAAAGGGATGATGAATCTGTTGGTACCTATGAAGCAAATTTTACAAGACTTGCAAGGTACGCTTCTGGTATTATTATCCAACCTGAGAGTAAGATCGATCGATTCTTTAGTGGCTTAAAACCAAGTCTTCGAAGGGCGTTAGCCATAAGGGACTTCTAGCTACAAGGAAATCGTTCGATGTGCTCTCAAAGTCGAGATGGAGATTGGAGTAACCCATCAGTCACATGGGTTTGATAAGAAGAGGGAGATGGAATTCAAAGAAAAATCTAAAGAGCACACGGAAAAGAAGATGTGCTTTTCCTTATGCTCAAAGTGTGGAAAGAAACATGGAGGGAGTTGTCTTAAAGGGACAAGTAAATGTTTTAAATGTGGAAAGGAAGGTCATCGGGCATTTGAATGCCGTGATAATGGGAAGAAGATGTCCAATGATTCAAACAAAGGAAGGGATACGCAGAATGATCCTATTAAACTTCAATGTTTCAAGTGCAAGGAGATGGGGCATTATGCCAATCAATGCCCAAATCCAAGGGTTGATGATGATGGTCGACGTCAACAAAATCCTAAGGCTAAAGACAAAGGAAAGTCACATTCAATTTCTATCAGCGATGTGGAGTACGATAACGAAGTGGTGAAAGGTACACTTACCATCCACTCTAAAGTAGAAAATGTTTTATTTGATTCTGGATCCACCCACTCTTTTATTTCTAAAGAATTTTCTAAGGGTATCACCGTATTACCTCAACAATTAGATGTTGAGTTAGCTGTGACAACACCTAATGGCACAACAGTCGCATCAAAAGTTTATAATTCTTCTCCGATCGAAGTTTGTGGGAAAGTGCTTCCTGCAAATCTTGTGATACTTCCTTTAGTGGAATTTGATGTGATTCTTGGCATGGATTGGCTTTCTCTACATGGATCTCATATCAATTGCCAAAGAAGTGAAGTCACATTTCATATTCCAGATCAATCTACGATCGTATATCAATGCAAGGATGAACATAATCTTCCAGTGGAAATTTCTTCCATCTTATGGGTATTGATTCCACTAAATGAAGGTTATTTATCTCAAATGGTTGGTGAGAAACTCACGATTAAGAATATGCCTATTGTACGGGAGTTTGATGATGTCTTTCCGGAGGAATTACCGGGTCTTCCACCAAATCGTGAAGTTGAGTTTTCAATAGAACTCGTACCGGGCGCTTTGCCAATTTCAAAGACACCTTATAGAATGGCCCCAATTGAGTTGCAGGAATTGAAGAAGCAACTCCAAGAGAATCTTGATAAGGGATTCATACGCCCTAGTGCGTCACCTTGGGGAGCACCTGTTCTATTTTTTAAGAAGAAAGATGGATCAATGAGACTCTGCATTGATTATCGAGAACTTAACAAGATCACTATCAAGAACAAATATCCTCTCCCACGCATTGATGACTTATTTGACCAACTACACGGAGCTCAATACTTTTCCAAGATTGATCTTCGTTCAGGGTATCATCAATTAAGGGTCAAAAGGGAGGATATACCAAAGATGGCTTTCCGTACAAGGTATGGACACTATGAATTTATAGTGATGCCATTTGGTCTTACTAATGCCCCTGCTATCTTCATCGATCTAATGAATAGAGTCTTTAGAGACTATCTTGATCAATTTGTGGTAGTCTTTATTGACGATATTCTTGTCTATTCAAAGAGCAAGGAAGAGCATGAAGATCACTTGAGAATTATATTGAATACCCTGAGAAAGGAGAAGCTTTATGCCAAATTTACCAAGTGTGAATTTTGGCTTCAAAAAGTTTCATTTTTGGGTCATATAATCTCAAAAGAGGGGATATCTGTGGATCCAGCAAAAACAGAGGTTATCGAAAGATGGTCAAGACCAAAAACAGTAACTGAGATCCGAAGTTTTCTTGGTTTGGCTGGATATTATCGACGTTTTGTAAGAGATTTTTCACGATTATCTAATCCAATCACCAAGTTGACTCGGAAAGGAGTTAAGTTTGTCTAGACAGAGGAATGTGAAGAGAATTTCAAGGAGTTGAAAAGAAGGTTATCCAGTGCACCTGTGCTCACACTGCCTTGTAGTGGAGAAAGGTTTGTGATCTACAGTGATGCATCCAAGAAGGGATTGGGGTGTGTTCTTAAGCAAAATGATATGGTGATAGCTTATGCCTCACGAAAGTTGAAAATCCATGAGCAAAATTACCCAACACATGATTTGGAGTTGGCTGCAGTAATCTTTGCATTAAAGATTTGAAGGCATTACCTTTATGGTGAAAGGTGTGATATTTATACTGATCATAAAAGTTTAAAGTATATTTTCACACAAAAGGAGTTGAATATGCGCCAAAGAAGATGGTTGGAGCTGATTAAGGATTATGACTGCTCAATCCATTACCACCCTGGGAAAGCAAACAAGGTGGCAGATGCATTAAGTCGACAAGACCATGCTAGTTTGTAACACCCCGAGATTTTATGAAAAATATTATTTTAATTTCATTAATGTCTTATGTTGTATTCTACACCAAGATTACCCTGCGATATACGCAACACCGTATTAGCTTGCAGTATACGCAACACTATTCTTGGACCGTGTTACACATAATTTTGATAATAGTTATTCTACGCAACATTGAGTATATATATATATATATTAAATGTATAAATGAAATATGGTTGGATTCTGTTATATGAAGAAACGAAGGATTCTTTCATAACACGCAACCCTGACTTGGCTTGCATTACACGCAATCGCGACCTTCCTCGATAGCGTGTGTTGTACGCAATACCGGGTTTTAATAAACAATGTTATATTATTATAATATTGTCATGAACTAGCCGTTATGAATAGTATTAACTAAATTTTGAATTTTATAACATTATTATTCATCTTACACATTTCTAGAACATGGTATAAGAACAGAATAAATTTTTCGGGTAAAATAAGTATTTTTCAAAAAATGCAGTTTTGTCGCCTTTTGATGGCGCACCCACTTTAAATCTGGTTTTTGACATGTTTATATGTTCAATTTGACAAAAGAAAATTCTTATTTTGAATCAAGATGTAAAAAATTACATTAGATAAAGTTTTGATAATTTTCCGATAACTTTCATATTTTAATGAATAGTAAAAACACGCTATATTTTAATTAAAAACAACTTTTTTCATCGTAATATCTTATGTCGTTAAATTATAATATTGAATGGTTTTAAAGTATAAATAGAATATATTTTTACCATTTAATATAATGTATGTCATTAGCATTGATTTTACCTTGATTTCATAGGTTAAATCAATTCAATCTTTTGCAATGTTTTAAACAAAAACCCATTTTTATTCGACAACGGGATTAATTTTAATTTAATTTCTGCAACTTATATGTATGGAATTTTAAAAAATGGATTCCATATTTGGAATCAGTGGGTCCAAATTATGTTAATAAGCTACTTTTTATTTTTGGGAATTATGAATAGTAACTATGGTAAATTTTATTTACCATAGTTAAAGGTAAATTGGGTAATTAAGGGTAAATATAATATTTTAAAATTACCCTAACAAATGTCAAAATCCTATTGGATGACTAAAAGTCGACCCATATCACCTAAGGGTCGGATTAGAATCATTTAATGGACATTTGTCCATGAAAATAACTTAATTATTATTAAAACCAAAGAAAGTGACAACATGTCACTCTCTTAAATCTTATAAGTATAATAATTTTAAATTAGTTATAAACATCATAAAATTTAGAACATGAATAGTCTACAGAAATATAACAAAATTATCTACATCATGAGAATTTTTTTAGAATTTTTTGGGATTAAATAATTATCATTAATTGTGACACAATAGTGATGCAGAAATTATTTATCTAGTGAAAAATCAAGAATATAGTTTTTATTAAACTAATAGTGACCATAAAAGGCACAAAACCCTGACCAAAACTTATTGGTCATGTAAATGGAAACTATAATCATCCAATGGTCGAATATTTGACCTTTTGGAGCTTTATAAAAGCTATTATGACACTTATATTATTTTATTTTAAAAGATGCCAAAGTTGTCAACTTCATAATTTAATAAATATAACAATTTAAATATTGTGATTTTAAGATGATAAATTCGAGTAAAAGTATTATTGTGAAAGGTAATATATTTATCTTAATAATAGGATTTTATTTTAAATTTTTATACAACAAATAAGTATATTAAATAATTATACAAAAATGATGTAGTAATTATTTTATTAAGAGATAAACCAAATAAATGGTTTTGAAAATAATAAAATAAATATTATATGAACTATTTAATGTGATACACTAATTTTATAGATACATATGACCTTTTATTAATATATTAAAGCTTTTAGTTCGAACATATCTTCTGTATATATTTTATTTAAATTCAAATAAATGAATAGTGTCAAAATTGACACTATTGTTATTTTACAAAAATAACATATTATAAAATTGATTAAAAATCACAAAAAAAATTTAAAAATTATAAATTTATATTTATATGGTCTATAATGTTATAAAGTAAACAATTATGGAAAATTCACAACAAATAAGTAATTATTTGTTATAATTTAAAATTTAGAATTTTATTACCACAAATAAACTTAATTAGATTAAATAAGGATAAATCAAAATGATAAGGTTTAAAATAAGATCCAAACATGTCTAAATTTGATTGGTTGATGATATTACAACCCTATCTCATCTAATCTTCGAATATGAGTCATTTTTGGAGGTTTTTAAGTGGGGTTAGATTTATTATAAAGAATTCCTAAGGTGCCCCTCTCCTCCCTTATAAAAGGGAACCTCCTTCCCCTCCTCCTCACACCAATTTGAGCATTCAAGCTCGGCAAACCCCTGCCATTTTCTCCTCTCCACTTCCCTAGAATAATCCTAGAGGTCCTGGTCTTCTTCAAAGACCAAACTTAGTTCCCTAAGTGGAGGATTCAAAGAGGCGTTCCAAAGAAGAGGTAATATCCATTACCGATCTTTTCAATTTCTTTCTTCTTCAACTTCTTACTCTTTAGTTGTTTCATGATAAAGTAATAACATCAGTATTAATTACATACTGATATGTTATTATAAATATGAAAGAACCCTAATTCACCTTCTATCCATCCTACGGAAAAATGAAATCACCGCGCGTGCGTACGTACGGAATACCGTCTCCACGCCGTGGTGTAATCTATTTTCCACCATCACCTTACAAGGATGGGTATAATGGTGTAATGAGTAACTATATATTATTATTATGAAGTAATATTGATACTGAAATAATATATATATACTCCAATACAATTCCACGATCATAGGAACGATATCATCACTCGTGCGTACGTACGGAATACCGTCTCCACGATGTGATGCGACTCGTTCTACATGATCTTCATTTCATAATGATTATATAAATGAATTGAATGAATGAATATGGTATATACTACACTAATACCATTCTGGAAATGAATTATCTATAACCTAAAGATAAGAATAAGAATTTATTCAACAAAACACGCATAAGAACAAAAAGTTATAAAGACCCGAGTAACAAGTAACAATGAAATATTACTAACAAGAAGCTAATAATATGACCATATATGATATCATATCAATATTTATGATTCTGGAATAAGTAAATAACATTATTCAAACCATTATACAGGAGCTTCGGACACGTACAAAGCAAATCGGACCTAAGGTAAGGGAAATATCACAATATCATTTTTATCCGAGATTGTTTATTCGTAAGTATTTACTGGGGTGTATTTTATCATCCACATCCATGTTTCATCAATATGTATTATTATTTCCATCCACCTACAATTGTTTAAATCCATTTTTACCCTTAGGTGAGATTTTAGTAAAGAATATGAAAGGAATCTTTTGTTTTTTTTGTACGAGGTACTTTTTGACTTTTCCGACAAAAGTACGAAGAATGTTTTTTTTTAACTTATACGGCATGAATGGATTTTTTAAAACATTATTTCCAATAAGATTCCTTTACAAGTTTTCATGTTTATTTTTAATAAACTTCTTTTATTTTAAAGTTGTATGACATGTTAATAAAGGAAAAATGTTTTTGAAGTAGAAAGGATATTTTCCTCAAGAATGGAGTTCAAGTATTTTATCAAAATTATTTTCCATCTAAGATAATAAAAGGGTTCTGTTTTTATCCCTATTATTACATGGATTTGATTATGTTGTGATGGAAATATTTTTATGAATTCCTTTATCTTGTATGAATTGTTTTATGATGTCATGTTGTTTAAGAATCCCATTTTTATTACATGGGTTATGTAATGATGTATGACTTATGATTTTGTGGCACACATAAGAATGGTATCATTATGAGATGGGTGGGACCTATATCTCCCTCCAATGTATTGGGTAAAGATTTTATATCTCATGAGATAGACAGGGCTGGAACGGTAGGTTATACCGGTTCAGTGAAACAGGACTGAAACGAGGGTTACTCGATTCAGAAAGGGACTTTGTCCACTAAGATAGTCTTGGCAATGAGTCTTGACTAACAAGAAATGATTCTCTATGATTATGTGTGAATGCCACAATGTTTCATGTTTTAAGTTAGGATTATTGTGATTACATTTCACTGCCATGATTTACCCCATGTTATGAAATTATGATCTCTTTTGCAGGTTAAGATTTCCAAAAGTTATGTGCTTATGTATATGATGTGATTGAAATTTATTTTGTTTACCCTTACTGAGCATTTGAGATCACCCTTTTATGTTTTCTTTTCCCCAGGATATAAAGAAAGGTTTTAGGTAAAAAAAAAGAAGGAAGATCTTTATGGGAGATTTTGAAGATCTTTCACCACGATTAGAAGATTATATTCCGAGTTTCCAAAGACACTAAACTATTACGATCCTTGTGTGTGTGTTTTTTGTTATGTACTAAGTATTCCGCAAATGTAATGTAATGTCCATGTACGTCAAGCTATGGGTCTCTACAGTTGGTATCAGAGGAAAGGTTTAGTCAACCTTTGGAAACTAGGATGCGAAAACGTTAGTGAGATCCCTAGAGATATTTCTAAGGTATGTCTAGGGATGCCCCTAAGGATAAGTATACGTATAGGATATAGTCCTAGAACTACGATAATGATCTTAGAATTTAACCTAAGATGTTAGATATTGAAGGTACTTCCCCTTTATTATGTTGTTTTCTCTAGCATGATTTTTGCCTCTCACAATATTCTTTTTGTGTTTTAGTTAATGAAGGGAACCCGAAGGAATTTGGTTAACATTGAATCCAATGGACAAATTGGTGACTATGAGCAACAAAATTGTGTAATTCCTAGAGAGAAAGATATTGTGATTATGCCGAATCAGTCATCGCGATATATGATTAACAAGGTGAAATTTAGTGGTATGCCTAATTCGTCAAAGAAGAGGAAGATAAACTATTATTCATGTTCTCATGTTGAGGAGCATAAAGAGAGGAAGATTGAGATTTCTAATGAAGGGAAGAAGAACCTTGAGGAATACCTCAAATGGAGGAACCGATGTTATCTGTGTGGAGAAAAGGGTCATAGAGTGACAGACTGTTATGGAGTTCAATGTCTTATTTGTGGAGAACATGGGCATTACCCAACTCAATGCCCGGACCTAAAAAGGTACTTCTAAATCAAGGAAGGAATTATTCCAGGACAATCATTGAAGTGGATGGAATGAAGTGTTTATGTATTGGTATTCAATAATAATGTTGTTGAGGTACTTTTATGGTGTATTGAAATATTTATGTATTGGTCTATCGTGGTTTTCAATAATTATAAGGTACCAGTAACCATGAAAAGTGATTCAAATATTTTGGAAAGTAGATGTTATGCGCATAATGAAGGGATAAGGAGGAAATGAAATGTTTGACAGTATTCATGAGCTCATGATTGATATAAGGACTAAGTGATATCATGGTTTGAGAATATAGAATTTTGAGGATTTTGGTATGTGGAAAGTGTTAACTTTTAACTGCATTCATGTTTTCACTAAGGTTCAATGGGTATTCAAGATAATACATGACTAAGTCCTTTGAATGTTTGGAATGTGACCAAAAAAACATATCTTATGATATATGGGGATCAACGATGGTATTAAATCTCTGGTAATCATTTTCACTTTGTTATGAGAGTGGACTGCAGTATTATGGATAAGCCTAAAGATTGGAATGAATTATGTTGGACATAAGTGAGTATTGTTTAAGGATAGAAGTTTTTTTTCGATATTATTGATGGGATGTTATAGTAATGTAGTTTTGGAAAAAGGACAACCTGCAGGACGGGCGACAGCCCATTGCTTCGGACAAGGCTGTGGGAATCGAACCCACAACCGAAGTGCGACTGGCCTTTATTGCCTACCACTGGCCTACAGGAAGTCCCTGTTTAGTAGAAACTAGTTTTATTATATTAAGCAGTATGATATATGAAGTATAAGTCCATTTTAGGAAACATATATGATTAATCTCACTATAGATCGACTTATGCATATGATTTTTGCTAACCTTTTGTTTGAGACAGATGGAATGACCCGTCATTCTATCACATGATCTGCTAACACTTCACGAATAACAAATTCAACTTCATTTATTTAAGAGATGAAGTGAAAATTGTTCAAGGTAGGAACAACAGTGAGATTGTACCAAAATAAAGTAAGTATTTATTCTAATCCAAATTTTCAACTTTAGGGAAATGATCTTGAAAACCAAAAATGTTGTCCTAGTGATCTTATACCTGATGAATCAGATGGTACCTTAGATCGTCACAAATTTATGGCTTTGTGATTGCTGGCTTTTCCATAGCCATGTTCTCTACCACTCTCTATCAGAACATGATGGTTAGATTTCTCTTCCATACCCATATTTTCACCTATGTGGAAACCCAGTGATTAGTTTATTTGGGTAACCGTTACGTTTCATACTTTTGTTTTTAAAGATTGGTTTTGATATTCCTTTTTACGATGTGGGTTTCTATTAAAGGAACTTTCGAATAGTAAACCATTTATAACCCCGACGAATTTCGAGGGCGAAATTCATTTTAAGGGGGGTAGAATGTAACACCCCGAGATTTTATGAAAAATATTATTTTAATTTCATTAATGTCTTATGTTGTATTCTACACCAAGATTACCCTGCGATATACGCAACACCGTATTAGCTTGCAGTATACGCAACACTATTCTTGGACCGTGTTACACATAATTTTGATAATAGTTATTCTACGCAACATTGAGTATATATATATATATATATATTAAATGTATAAATGAAATATGGTTGGATTCTGTTATATGAAGAAACGAAGGATTCTTTCATAACACGCAACCCTGACTTGGCTTGCATTACACGTAATCGCGACCTTCCTCAATAGCGTGTGTTGTACGCAATACCGGGTTTTAATAAACAATGTTATATTATTATAATATTGTCATGAACTAGCCGTTATGAATAGTATTAACTAAATTTTGAATTTTATAACATTATTATTCATCTTACACATTTCTAGAACATGGTATAAGAACAGAATAAATTTTTCGGGTAAAATAAGTATTTTTCAAAAAAAGCAGTTTTGTCGCCTTTTGATGGCGCACCCACTTTAAATCTGGTTTTTGACATGTTTATATGTTCAATTTGACAAAATAAAATTCTTATTTTGAATCAAGATGTAAAAATTTACATTAGATAAAGTTTTGATAATTTTCCGATAACTTTCATATTTTAATGAATAGTAAAAACACGCTATATTTTAATTAAAAACAACTTTTTTCATCGTAATATCTTATGTCGTTAAATTATAATATTGAATGGTTTTAAAGTATAAATAGAATATATTTTTACCATTTAATATAATGTATGTCATTAGCATTGATTTTACCTTGAATTCATAGGTTAAATCAATTCAATCTTTTGCAATGTTTTAAACAAAAACCCGTTTTTATTCGACAACGGGATTAATTTTAATTTAATTTCTGCAACTTCTATGTATGGAATTTTAAAAAATGGATTCCATATTTGGAATCAGTGGGTCCAAATTATGTTAATAATCTACTTTTTATTTTTGGGAATTATGAATAGTAACTACGGTAAATTTTATTTACCATAGTTAAAGGTAAATCGGGTAATTAAGGGTAAATATAATATTTTAAAATTACCCTAACAAATGTCAAAATCCTATTGGATGACTAAAAGTCGACCCATATCACCTAAGGGTCGGATTAGAATCATTTAATGGACATTTGTCCATGAAAATAACTTAATTATTATTAAAACCAAAGAAAGTGACAACATGTCACTCTCTTAAATCTTATAAGTATAATAATTTTAAATTAGTGATAAACATCATAAAATTTCGAACATGAATAGTCTCAAGAAATCTAACAAAATTATCTACATCATGAGAATTTATTTAGAATTTTTCGGGATTAAATAATTATCATTAATTGTGACACAATAGTGATGCAGAAATTATTTATCTAGTGAAAAATCAAGAATATAGTTTTTATTAAACTAATAGTGACCATAAAAGGCACAAAACTCTGACCAAAACTTATTGGTCATGTAAATTGAAACTATAATCATCCAATGGTCGAATATTTGACCTTTTGGAGCCTTATACAAGCTATTATGACACTTATATTATTTTATTTTAAATGATGCCAAAGTTGTCAACTTCATAATTTAATATATATAACAATTTAAATATTGTGATTTTAAGATGATAAATTCGAGTAAAAGTATTATTGTGAAAGGTAATATATTTATCTTCATAATAGGATTTTATTTTAAATTTTTATACAACAAATAAGTATATTAAATAATTATACAAAAATGATATAGTAATTATTTTATTAAGAGATAAACCAAATAAATGGTTTTGAAAATAATAAAATAAAAATTATATGAACTATTTAATGTGATACACTAATTTTATAGATACATATGACCTTTTATTAATATATTAAAGATTTTAGTTCGAACATATCTTCTGTATATATTTTATTTAAATTCAAATAAATGAATAGTGTCAAAATTGACACTATTGTTATTTTACAAAAATAACATATTATAAAATTGTTTAAAAATCACAAAAAAAATTTAAAAATTATAAATTTATATTTATATGGTCTATAATGTTATAAAGTAAACAATTATGGAAAATTCACAACAAATAAGTAATTATTTGTTATAATTTAAAATTTAGAATTTTATTACCACAAATAAACTTAATTAGATTAAATAAGGATAAATCAAAATGATAAGGTTTAAAATAAGATCCAAACATGTCTAAATTTGATTTGTTGATGAGATTACAACCCTATATCATCTAATCTTAGAATATGAGTCATTTTTGGAGGTTTTTAAGTGGGGTTAGATTTATTATAAAGAATTCCTAAGGTGCCCCTCTCCTCCCTTGTAAAAGGGCACCTCCTTCCCCTCCTCCTCACACCAATTTGAGCATTCAATCTCGGACAACCCCTGCCATTTTCTCCTCTCTACTTCCCTAGAATAATCCTCGAGGTCCTGGTCTTCTTCAAAGACCAAACTTAGTTCCCTAAGTGGAGGATTCAAAGAGGCGTTCCAAAGAAGAGGTAATATCCATTACCGATCTTTTCAATTTCTTTCTTCTTCAACTTCTTCCTCTTTAGTTGTTTCATGATAAAGTAATAACATCAGTATTACTTACATACTGATATTTTATTATAAATATGAAACAACCCTAATTCACCTTCTATCCATCCTACGGAATAATGAAATCACCGCGCGTGCGTACGTACGGAATACCGTCTCCACGCCGTGGTGTAATCTATTTTCCACCATCACCTTACAAGGATGGGTATAATGGTGTAATGAGTAACTATATATGATTATTATGAAGTAATATTGATACTGAAATAATATATATATACTCCAATACAATTCCACGATCATAGGAACGATATCATCACTCGTGCGTACGTACGGAATACCGTCTCCACGATGTGATGCGACTCGTTCTACATGATCTTCATTTCATAATGATTATATAAATGAATTGAATGAATGAATATGGTATATACTACACTAATACCATTCTGGAAATGAATTATCTATAATCTAAAGATAAGAATAAGAATTTATTCAACAAAACACGCATAAGAACAAAAAGTTATAAAGACCCGAGTAACAAGTAACAATGAAATATTACTAACAAGAAGCTAATAATATGACCATATATGATATCATATCAATATGTATGATTCTGGAATAAGTCAATAACATTATTAAAACCATTATACAGGAGCTTAGGACACGTACAAAGCAAATCGGACCTAAGGTAAGGGAAATATCACAATCTCATTTTTATCCGAGATTGTTTATTCGTAAGTATTTAATGGGGTGTATTTTATCATCCACATCCATGTTTCATCAATATGCAATATTATTTCCATCCACCTACAATTGTTTAAATCCATTTTTACCCTTAGGTGAGTTTTTAGTAAAGAATATGAAAGGAATCTTTTGTTTTTTTTTTGTACGAGGTACTTTTTGACTTTTCCGACAAAAGTACGAAGAATGTTTTTTTTTTAACTTATACGGCATGAATGGATTTTTTAAAACATTATTTCCAATAAGATTCCTTTACAAGTTTTCATGTTTATTTTTAATCAACTTCTTTTATTTTAAAGTTGTATGACATGTTAATAAAGGAAAAATGTTTTTGAAGTAGAAAGGATATTTTCCTCAAGAATGGAGTTCAAGTATTTTATCAAAATTATTTTCCATCTAAGATAATAAAAGGGTTCTGTTTTTATCCCTATTATTACATGGATTTGATTATGTTGTGATGGAAATATTTTTATGAATTCCTTTATCTTGTATGAATTGTTTTATGATGTCATGTTGTTTAAGAATCCCATTTTTATTACATGGGTTATGTAATGATGTATGACTTATGATTTTGTGGCACACATAAGAATGGTATCATTATGAGATGGGTGGGACCTATATCTCCCTCCAATGCATTGGGTAAAGATTTTATATCTCATGAGATAGACAGGGCTGGAACGGTACGTTATACCGGTTCAGTGAAACAGGACTGAAACGAGGGTTACTCGATTCAGAAAGGGACTTTGTCCACTAAGATAGTCTTGGCAATGAGTCTTGACTAACAAGAAATGATTCTCTATGATTATGTGTGAATGACACAATGTTTCATGTTTTAAGTTATGATTATTTTGATTACATTTCACTGCCATGATTTACCCCATGTTATGAAATTATGATCTCTTTTGCAGGTTAAGATTTCCAAAAGTTATGTGCTTATGTATATGATGTGATTGAAATTTCTTTTGTTTACCCTTACTGAGCATTTGAGCTCACCCTTTTATGTTTTCTTTTCCCCAGGATATAAAGAAAGGTTTTAGGTAAAAAAAAAGAAGGAAGATCTTTATGGGAGATTTTGAAGATCTTTCACCAAGATTAGAAGATTATATTCCGAGTTTCCAAAGACACTAAACTATTACGATCCTTGTGTGTGTGTGTTTTGTTATGTACTAAGTATTCCGCAAATGTAATGTAATGTCCGTGTACGTCAAGCTATGGGTCTCTACATAGTTTATCCATGATGAGGATCACAAAAGATCCAATATTTATGGATTTACAAAGGATGGATCTTGGAATTATAATGGAAGGGGAAAAATCTTATCTTTCTCAAATGAATGTTCAACCATCTATACATGTGAAGATTAAAGAGGCACAGAAAGAAGATGTCGAGTTACAAAAGAAGGTGAGAAATGTTCCTGAATTCAACCTTGATTGTGATGGGATAATAAAGTTCAGGAATCGGGTTTGTGTTCCTCCCATCCCAGAATTAAAGAAGGAGCTGCTGGATGAGGCTCATAGTTCTTCATTCTCTATTCATCCTGGAAGCACGAAGATGTATAGGGACCTGAAAGAGTACTTCTGGTGGGATGGCATGAAAAGAGATGTTGCTGAATATGTCTCTCGATGCTTGGTTTGTCAACAAGTTAAAGCTGAGAGACAGAAGTCTAAGGGGATGTTACAACCATTACCCATACCCGAATGGAAATGGGAAAACATCACTATGGACTTTGTCACAGGACTTCCTAAAACATCCAAAGGCAATAATGCTATCTGGGTCATAGTTGATCGTCTTACAAAGTCTGCACACTTCATTCCTATTAGAGAGGATTTCTCTCTAGATCAGCTTTCCAGGATATATGTAAAGGAAGTGGTAAGATTGCATGGAGTACCACTTTCTATTATATCTGATCGGGATCCGAGATTTACCTCGAAGTTCTGGCAAAGTCTTCAGCATACTCTGGATACAGAGTTGAGTTTCAGCACTGCTTATCATCCCCAGACAGACGGTCAGTCTGAGAGAACAATTCAAACCCTAGTAGATATGTTGAGAGCTTGCTCTATGGATTTCAAAGGAGGTTGGGATCAACACCTACCTTTGGTGGAATTTTCTTATAATAATAGCTTTCACTCCAGTATTCAGATGGCTCCTTATGAAGCTCTCTATGGAAAGAAATGCAGGACTCCAACTTGCTGGGATGAAGTTGGGGAAAGAAAGCTATTAGGACCTGATCTCGTTGATGAAATGGCAGAAAAGGTCAGATCTATTCAACAACACATAAGCGCAGCTCAGAGTCGACAGAAAAGTTATGCCGACAACCGAAGAAAAGACCTAGAGTTTGAAGTGGGTGATAAAGTGTTCTTACGAATATCTCCCTGGAAGAGGGTTATGAGATTTGGAAAGAAGGGGAAGTTGAGCCCTAGATATATCGGTCCTTTCGAAATACTGGATCGTGTTGGGAAGGTAGCTTACCGATTGGCGCTTCCACCGAATCTCTCTCAAGTTCATGATGTGTTCCATGTATCTCTCCTGAGAAAGTACATACCAGATCCTTCACATGTACTCAGCTCAGAAGTTGTACCGCTGGAGCAAGATCTTTCTTATGAAGAACAACCGATAGAGATTCTGGATCATAGCGAAAAAGTCCTACGAAACAAGACCACTCGATTGGTGAAAGTTTTATGGAGGAACCACCAACTTGAAGAAGCTACATGGGAGCTTGAGGATATGATGAAGGAGAAGTATCCTCATCTGTTTGTTACAAAGTGACGAATTTCGAGGGAGAAATTCTTTTTAAGGGGGGTAGAATGTAACACCCGAGACTTTTATGTTATATAAATCATCAAAGGAATCTTTTTCTACACAACACTTGCTTGGCTTGCTTTACACGCAATCGCGACCTTCCTCGATAGCTTGCGTCGTACGCAATACCGAGTTTCACTAAACAACAATATGCTATTAAAACTAGCCATTATGAATAGTAATAACCACTTTTTGAAATTTTATAAATTTTATTTTTCAAAATGGACTTCATTTTTGGACTCAGAATATCGAAATTAACCTAGGGTGAAATTTTGGTATTTTTCTGAAAACTTTCAATTTTTGATGAATAGTGAAACCACTAAGTGGTAGGTTAAAAAACCGAATTTTGCATAAAACTTAATTTTACCGCTTCTGTGAATGGAATTTCGAAAATCCGAGAGACACGGTTAATATCAAGGACTAAAATGTGGTTCAATGAGATGAAAATAATTTTTTGGTGAATAGTAACTTTTTACTTTTTTTACCGCGGTTAATAGTAAATAGGGTAACTAAGGGTAAATATGATATTAATATTACCCTAACACATGTCCTAATTCTATTGGACAAGTGTAATTCGACCAAAAACAAACTTAGGAATAAAATATGACCATTTAGGCCCACTTGGATTAGATTAGGACATTTATTATTAATTTATTTAAAGAAGGGTTAAAATAGTTAAAATCAAAGTTTAATAAGTAAATAATTTTTAATATGGGGTTATACATAAGATAAATTCAATTTTAAATATTCATTAGAAAGATAAAAAGATTTCCTACATGATGATATTTTATTTTGTAATTTTTAGACATCAAATAATTTAATTTATTTATGACACAAAGATGATGCGGTAATTATCTTATTAATGAAATATTGACATAATTGATAATATAAATACCAAAATAAATGTAATTTAAGACTTTTTATGAATTCCACTACTTTTCTAGGTTACTATGATATATTATTGTTGATTTAATTAACTTGGTTCGAACATATAATTCTGTTATGACTTTCACAAAAATCATATATCAAATAGTGTCAAAATTGACAAAAAAATAGTTTTTAAATCAAATATTATATTACTAATTGTTATTTTATTCCTAAAAATCTAAGGTTCGGCCAAATGACTTAGATAAGGATATATATATTAATAATAAACAATTTGGGGTTCGTTTGGCATGTTATAGTAAGTGTATTAACCATATAGTGAAAGAAAACAAAAAGACACGGTAAAAGTTAAATTAATTAACTTAGAGTTAAATCTAATTGATAAGGTTAAAATAATACCCTAAACTTGTCTAAATCCTATTGGTTGATAGGATTTCGACCCATCCCCACTTTATATTCGAAATAAGACCCTTTGGAACCATTATAAACCGATTTTGACTTTAATATAAAATAATATTTTGAGATATTCCTAAGGTGCCCCTCTCCTCCTTTATAAAAGGGCACCTCCTCCCTCTCCTCCTCACACCAATTTGAGCACTCAAGCTCAGCCAAACCCTGGCATTTTCTCCTCTCCACTTCCCTAGAATAATCCTAGAGGTCCTGGTCTTCTTCAAAGACCAATCTTAGTTCCCTAAGTGAAGGATTCAAAGAGGCGTTCCAGAGAAGAGGTAATATCCATTACCGATCTTTTCAATTTCTTTCATCTTCAACTTCTTCTTCTTTAGTTGTTTCATGATAAAGTAATAACATCAGTATTACTTACATACTGATATGTTATTATAAATATGAAACAACCCTAATTCACCTTCTATCCATCCTGCGGAAAAATGAAATCACCGCGCCTGCGTACGTACGGAATACCGTCTCCACGCCGTGGTGTAATCTATTTTCCACCATCACCTTACAAGGATGGGTATAATGGTGTAATGAGTAACTATATATGATTATTATGAAGTAATATTGATACTGAAATAATATATATATACTCCAATACAGTTCCACGATCATAGGAACGATATCATCACTCGTGCGTACGTACGGAATACCGTCTCCACGATGTGATGCGACTCGTTCTACATGATCATCATTACATAGTAATTATATAAATGAATTGAATGAATAAATATGATATATGTTACACTAATACCATTCTGGAAATGAAGTATCTATAACCTAAAGATAAGAATAAGAATTTATTCGACAAAACACGCATAAGAACAAAAGTTATAAAGACCCGAGTAACAAGTAACAATGAAATATTACTAACAAGAAGCTAATAATATGAACATATATGATATCATATCAATATGTATGATTCTGGAATAAGTCAATAACATTATTTAAACCATTATACAGGAGTTTCGGACACGAACAAATCAAATCGGACCTAAGGTAAGGGAAAATATCACAATCTCATTTTTATCCGAGATTGTTTATACTTTGGTATTTACTGGGGTGTATTTTATCATCCACATCCATGTTCCCTCAATATGTAATATTGTTTCCATCCACTTACAATAGTTTAAATCCAATTTTACCCTTCGGTGAGTTTTTAGTAAAGAATATGAAAGGAATCTTTTGTCGTTTTTCATACGAGGTACTTTTTGACTTTCCCGAAAAAAGTACGAAGAATGTTTTTCTTTAACTTATACGGCAAGAATGGATTTTTAAAACATTATTTCCAAGAATCTTCCTTTATAAGTTTTCAAGTTTATTTTTGATCAACTTCTTTTAGTATGACATGTTAAGAAAAGAAAAGTGTTTTTGAATAAAAAAGGATATTTTCCTCAAGAATGGAGTTCAAGTGTTTTATCAAAATTATTTTCCATCTAAGATAATAAAGGGTTCTGTTTTTATCCCATTTGATTTGATTATGTTATGAGGGAATTATTTTTATGAAGTCATTTGCCTTATAAGATTTGTTTTATGATGTCATGATGTTTCAAGAATCCCATTTTTGTTACATGTGTTATGCGATGATGTATGTTTTATGATTATGTGGCACACATAAGAAAGGATTCATTATAAGATGGGTGGGACCTATATCTCCCTCCAATGCATTGGGTAAAGATTTTATATCTCATGAGATAGACATGGCTGGAACGGAAGGTTATTTCAGTTCAGTGATACAGGACTGAAACGAGGAGTGAACTCGGTTCAGAAAGGGACTTTGTCCACTAAGATAGTCTTGGCAATGAGTCATGACTAACAAGAAATGATTTTCCATGATTATGTGTGCATGCCACAAAGTTTCAAGTTTCATGTTATGATTATGGGGATCTCATTTTCACTTCTATGATTTATTCCATGTTAAGATATTATGATCTCTTTTGCAGGATATGATTTTCAAAAAGATATGATATGATTTTTATTTCCATTATTTGCCCTTGCTGAGTATTTGAGCTCACCCTTTTATGTTTTCTTTTCCCCAGGTCAGGAAGATGGATATTAAGTAGAATCTGCTAAAAGGGACCCTAGATATGATGAAATAAATGGGAGACACTGTAGAAGATTTATGAACCAGTTGTTTATGTTTCCCAGTTTCTAAAGACACTATACCTATACGGTCCTTTGTGGTTTTGTCATATGTTGTAATAAGTGTGCTTCAATTTTGAAGTATTAACAATGTATGTAAAGTATGGGTCGTTATAGTTGGTATCAGAGGAAAGGTATAGTCAACCTTTGGAAACTAGGATGTGAAAGCCTTAGTAAGAACCCTAAGGATAAGTCTAAGCATAAAACACAATCTTAGTGTTTTAGAAATGGCCTTTAATAACCTAGGATAAGACCTTAAGCATGAAAATTTTATTCTTGAATTATGTGGTTTTCCTATTATAATTAGTGTTGCTCACACTATTCTTCTTGGTTTTAGTCAATGGCTGGAACCCGAAGGAACCGTGTTAATACAGAATGCGATGGGCAATGCAATGATTGTCCCCCTGAGCAACCAAACGATATGGGAGCTGGAATGCAAAATCTTGTAGCCATGCTCACACAACTTTCTCAAGCTATGAATCATGCAGGACTTCCAAACGAGCAAAGAAGGGAGCAACATTCTGTTGAATGCTTCATGAGGCAGCGTCCACCTTCTTTCAGCGGGTCTACTGATCCATTAGTTGCTGAACAATGGATTAGTACTACTGAAAAGATATTTTCAGTTCTTCAATGTTCTGAACATGATAAAGTCATCCTAGCAGTGTATCGTTTGGAAGGAGATGCTGATCAATGGTGGAATCTTATTAAGAATACGAGGCAAAGGGATGAAATTGAGTCTATGGAATGGGACGAGTTCAAGAACTTATTTTTCAATAAGTACTTCCCTCGTATTCTCCGAACAAAGATGGAGAAAGAGTTTCTCGAACTGAAGCAAAGGGATGATGAATCTGTTGGTACCTATGAAGCAAATTTTACAAGACTTGCAAGGTACGCTTCTGGTATTATTATCCAATGTGAGAGTAAGATCGATCGATTCTTTAGTGGCTTAAAACCAAGTCTTCGAAGGGCGTTAGCCATAAGGGACTTCAATAGCTACGAGGAAATCGTTCGATGTGCTCTCAAAGTCGAGATGGAGATTGGAGTAACCCATCAGTCACATGGGTTTGATAAGAAGAGGAAGAAGGAATTCAAAGAAAAATCTAAAGAGCACACGGAAAAGAAGATGAGCTTTTCCTTATGCTCAAAGTGTGGAAAGAAACATGGAGGGAGTTGTCTTAAAGGGACAAGTAAATGTTTTAAATGTGGAAAGGAAGGTCATCGGGCATTTGAATGCCGTGATAATGGGAAGAAGATGTCCAATGATTCAAACAAAGGAAGGGATACGCAGAATGATCCTATTACACTTCAATGTTTCAAGTGCAAGGAGATGGGGCATTATTCCAATCAATGCCCAAATCCAAGGGTTGATGATGATGGTCGACATCAACAAAATCCTAAGGCTAAAGACAAAGGAAAGTCACATTCAATTTCTATCAGCGATGTGGAGTACGATAACGAAGTGGTGAAAGGTACACTTACCATCCACTCTAAAGTAGAAAATGTTTTATTTGATTCTGGATCCACCCACTCTTTTATTTCTAAAGAATTTTCTAAGGGTATCACCGTATTACCTCAACAATTAGATGTTGAGTTAGCTGTGACAACACCTAATGGCACAACAGTCGCATCAAAAGTTTATAATTCTTCTCCGATCGAAGTTTGTGGGAAAGTGCTTCCTGCAAATCTTGTGATCCTTCCTTTAGTGGAATTTGATGTGATTCTTGGCATGGATTGGATTTCTCTACATGGATCTCATATCAATTTCCAAAGAAGGGAAGTCACATTTCATATTCCAGATCAATCTACGATCGTATATCAATGCAAGGATGAACATAATCTTCCAGTGGAAATTTCTTCCATCTTATGGGTATTGATTCCACTAAATGAAGGTTATTTATCTCAAATGGTTGGTGAGAAACTCACGATTAAGAATATGCCTATTGTACGGGAGTTTGATGATGTCTTTCCGGAGGAATTACCGGGTCTTCCACCAAATCGTGAAGTTGAGTTTTCAATAGAACTCATACCGGGCGCTTTGCCAATTTCAAAGACACCTTATAGAATGGCCCCAATTGAGTTGCAGGAATTGAAGAAGCAACTCCAAGAGAATCTTGATAAGGTATTCATACGCCCTAGTGCGTCACCTTGGGGAGCACCTGTTCTATTTTTTAAGAAGAAAGATGGATCAATGAGACTCTTCATTGATTATCGAGAACTTAACAAGATCACTATCAAGAACAAATATCATCTCCCACGCATTGATGACTTATTTGACCAACTACGCGGAGCTCAATACTTTTCCAAGATTGATCTTCGTTCAGGGTATCATCAATTAAGGGTCAAAAGGGAGGATATACCAAAGACGGCTTTCCGTACAAGGTATGGACACTATGAATTTATAGTGATGCCATTTGGTCTTACTAATGCCCCTGCTATCTTCATGGATCTAATGAATAGAGTCTTTAGAGACTATCTTGATCAATTTGTGGTAGTCTTTATTGACGATATTCTTGTCTATTCAAAGAGCAAGGAAGAGCATGAAGATCACTTGAGAATTATATTGAATACCCTGAGAAAGGAGAAGCTTTATGCCAAATTTACCAAGTGTGAATTTTGGCTTCAAAAAGTTTCATTTTTGGGTCATATAATCTCAAAAGAGGGGATATCTGTGGATCCAGCAAAAACAGAGGTTATCGAAAGATGGTCAAGACCAACAACAGTAACTGAGATCCGAAGTTTTCTTGGTTTGGCTGGATATTATCGACGTTTTGTAAAAGATTTTTCACGATTATCTAATCCAATCACCAAGTTGACTCGGAAAGGAGTTAAGTTTGTCTGGACAGAGGAATGTGAAGAGAATTTCAAGGAGTTGAAAAGAAGGTTATCCAGTGCACTTGTGCTCACACTGCCTTGTAGTGGAGAAAGGTTTGTGATCTACAGTGATGCATCCAAGAAGGGATTGCGGTGTGTTCTTATACAAAATGATATGGTGATAGCTTATGCCTCACGAAAGTTGAAAATCCATGAGCAAAATTACCCAACACATGATTTGGAGTTGGCTGCAGTAATCTTTGCATTAAAGATTTGGAGGCATTACCTTTATGGTGAAAGGAGTGATATTTGTACTGATCATAAAAGTTTAAAGTATATTTTCACACAAAAGGAGTTGAATATGCGCCAAAGAAGATGGTTGGAGCAGATTAAGGATTATGACTGCTCAATCCATTACCACCCTGGGAAAGCAAACAAGGTGGCAGATGCATTAAGTCGACAAGACCATGCTAGTTTGTAACACCCCGAGATTTTATGAAAAATATTATTTTAATTTCATTAATGTCTTATGTTGTATTCTACACCAAGATTACCCTGCGATATACGCAACACCGTATTAGCTTGCAGTATACGCAACACTATTCTTGGACCGTGTTACACATAATTTTGATAATAGTTATTCTACGCAAAATTGAGTATATATATATATATATTAAATGTATAAATGAAATATGGTTGGATTCTGTTATATGAAGAAACGAAGGATTCTTTCATAACACGCAACCCTGACTTGGCTTGCATTACACGCAATCACGACCTTCCTCGATAGCGTGTGTTGTACGCAATACCGGGTTTTAATAAACAATGTTATATTATTATAATATTGTCATGAACTAGCCGTTATGAATAGTATTAACTAAATTTTGAATTTTATAACATTATTATTCATCTTACACATTTCTAGAACATGGTATAAGAACAGAATAAATTTTTCGGGTAAAATAAGTATTTTTCAAAAAATGCAGTTTTGTCGCCTTTTGATGGCGCACCCACTTTAAATCTGGTTTTTGACATGTTTATATGTTCAATTTGACAAAAGAAAATTCTTATTTTGAATCAAGATGTAAAAATTTACATTAGATAAAGTTTTGATAATTTTCCGATAACTTTCATATTTTAATGAATAGTAAAAACACGCTATATTTTAATTAAAAACAACTTTTTTCATCGTAATATCTTATGTCGTTAAATTATAATATTGAATGGTTTTAAAGTATAAATAGAATATATTTTTACCATTTAATATAATGTATGTCATTAGCATTGATTTTACCTTGAATTCATAGGTTAAATCAATTCAATCTTTTGCAATGTTTTAAACAAAAACCCGTTTTTATTCGACAACGGGATTAATTTTAATTTAATTTCTGCAACTTCTATGTATGGAATTTTAAAAAATGGATTCCATATTTGGAATCAGTGGGTCCAAATTATGTTAATAATCTACTTTTTATTTTTGGGAATTATGAATAGTAACTACGGTAAATTTTATTTACCATAGTTAAAGGTAAATCGGGTAATTAAGGGTAAATATAATATTTTAAAATTACCCTAACAAATGTCAAAATCCTATTGGATGACTAAAAGTCGACCCATATCACCTAAGGGTCGGATTAGAATCATTTAATGGACATTTGTCCATGAAAATAACTTAATTATTATTAAAACCAAAGAAAGTGACAACATGTCACTCTCTTAAATCTTATAAGTATAATAATTTTAAATTAGTGATAAACATCATAAAATTTCGAACATGAATAGTCTCCAGAAATCTAACAAAATTATCTACATCATGAGAATTTATTTAGAATTTTTTGGGATTAAATAATTATCATTAATTGTGACACAATAGTGATGCAGAAATTATTTATCTAGTGAAAAATCAAGAATATAGTTTTTATTAAACTAATAGTGACCCTAAAAGGAACAAAACCCGGACCAAAACTTATTGGTCATGTAAATGGAAACTATAATCATCCAATGGTCGAATATTTGACCTTTTGGAGCCTTATAAAAGCTATTATGACACTTATATTATTTTATTTTAAATGATGCCAAAGTTGTCAACTTCATAATTTAATAAATATAACAATTTAAATATTGTGATTTTAAGATGATAAATTCGAGTAAAAGTATTATTGTGAAAGGTAATATATTTATCTTCATAATAGGATTTTATTTTAAATTTTTATACAACAAATAAGTATATTAAATAATTATACAAAAATGATGTAGTAATTATTTTATTAAGAGATAAACCAAATAAATGGTTTTGAAAATAATAAAATAAATATTATATGAACTATTTAATGTGATACACTAATTTTATAGATACATATGACCTTTTATTAATATATTAAAGCTTTTAGTTCGAACATATCTTCTGTATATATTTTATTTAAATTCAAATAAATGAATAGTGTCAAAATTGACACTATTGTTATTTTACAAAAATAACATATTATAAAATTGTTTAAAAATCATAAAAAAAAAATTATAAATTATAAATTTATATTTATATGGTCTATAATGTTATAAAGTAAACAATTATGGAAAATTCACAACAAATAAGTAATTATTTGTTATAATTTAAAATTTAGAATTTTATTACCACAAATAAACTTAATTAGATTAAATAAGGATAAATCAAAATGATAAGGTTTAAAATAAGATCCAAACATGTCTAAATTTGATTGGTTGATGAGATTACAACCCTATCTCATCTAATATTCGAATATGAGTCATTTTTGGAGGTTTTTAAGTGGGGTTAGATTTATTATAAAGAATTCCTAAGGTGCCCCTCTCCTCCCTTATAAAAGGGAACCTCCTTCCCCTACTCCTCACACCAATTTGAGCATTCAAGCTCGGCAAACCCCTGCCATTTTCTCCTCTCCACTTCCCTAGAATAATCCTAGAGGTCCTGGTCTTCTTCAAAGACCAAACTTAGTTCCCTAAGTGGAGGATTCAAAGAGGCGTTCCAAAGAAGAGGTAATATCCATTACCGATCTTTTCAATTTCTTTCTTCTTCAACTTCTTACTCTTTAGTTGTTTCATGATAAAGTAATAACATCAGTATTACTTACATACTGATATGTTATTATAAATATGAAACAACCCTAATTCACCTTCTATCCATCCTACGGAAAAATGAAATCACCGCGCGTGCGTACGTACGGAATACCGTCTCCACGCCGTGGTGTAATCTATTTTCCACCATCACCTTACAAGGATGGGTATAATGGTGTAATGAGTAACTATATATGATTATTATGAAGTAATATTGATACTGAAATAATATATATATACTCCAATACAATTCCACGATCATAGGAACGATATCATCACTCGTGCGTACGTACGGAATACCGTCTCCACGATGTGATGCGACTCGTTCTACATGATCTTCATTTCATAATGATTATATAAATGAATTGAATGAATGAATATGGTATATACTACACTAATACCATTCTGTAAATGAATTATCTATAACCTAAAGATAAGAATAAGAATTTATTCAACAAAACACGCATAAGAACAAAAAGTTATAAAGACCCGAGTAACAAGTAACAATGAAATATTACTAACAAGAAGCTAGTAATATGACCATATATGATATCATATCAATATGTATGATTCTGGAATAAGTCAATAACATTATTCAAACCATTATACAGGAGCTTCGGACACGTACAAAGCAAATCGGACCTAAGGTAAGGGAAATATCACAATATCATTTTTATCCGAGATTGTTTATTCGTAAGTATTTACTGGGGTGTATTTTATCATCCACATCCATGTTTCATCAATATGTAATATTATTTCCATCCACCTACAATTGTTTAAATCCATTTTTACCCTTAGGTGAGTTTTTAGTAAAGAATATGAAAGGAATCTTTTGTTTTTTTTTTGTACGAGGTACTTTTTGACTTTTCCGACAAAAGTACGAAGAATGTTTTTTTTAACTTATACGGCATGAATGGATTTTTTAAAACATTTTTTCCAATAAGCTTCCTTTACAAGTTTTCATGTTTATTTTTAATCAACTTCTTTTATTTTAAAGTTGTATGACATGTTAATAAAGGAAAAATGTTTTTGAAGTAGAAAGGATATTTTCCTCAAGAATGGAGTTCAAGTATTTTATCAAAATTATTTTCCATCTAAGATAATAAAAGGGTTCTGTTTTTATCCCTATTATTACATGGATTTGATTATGTTGTGATGGAAATATTTTTATGAATTCCTTTATCTTGTATGAATTGTTTTATGATGTCATGTTGTTTAAGAATCCCATTTTTATTACATGGGTTATGTAATGATGTATGACTTATGATTTTGTGGCACACATAAGAATGGTATCATTATGAGATGGGTGGGACCTATATCTCTCTCCAATGCATTGGGTAAAGATTTTATATCTCATGAGATAGACAGGTCTGGAACGGTAGGTTATACCGGTTCAGTGAAACAGGACTGAAACGAGGGTTACTCGATTCAGAAAGGGACTTTGTCCACTAAGATAGTCTTGGCAATGAGTCTTGACTAACAAGAAATGATTCTGTATGATTATGTGTGAATGCCACAATGTTTCATGTTTTAAGTTATGATTATTGTGATTACATTTCACTACCATGATTTACCCCATGTTATGAAATTATGATCTCTTTTGCAGGTTAAGATTTCCAAAAGTTATGTGCTTATGTATATGATGTGATTGAAATTTCTTTTGTTTACCCTTACTGAGCATTTGAGCTCACCCTTTTATGTTTTCTTTTCCCCAGGATATAAAGAAAGGTTTTAGGTAAAAAAAAAGAAGGAAGATCTTTATGGGAGACTTTGAAGATCTTTCACCACGATTAGAAGATTATATTCCGAGTTTCCAAAGACACTAAACTATTACGATCCTTGTGTGTGTGTTTTTTGTTATGTACTAAGTATTCCGCAAATGTAATGTAATGTCCATGTACGTCAAGCTATGGGTCTCTACAGTTGGTATCAGAGGAAAGGTTTAGTCAACCTTTGGAAACTAGGATGCGAAAACGTTAGTGAGATCCCTAGAGATATTTCTAAGGTATGTCTAGGGATGCCCCTAAGGATAAGTATACATATAGGATATAGTCCTAGAACTACGATAATGATCTTAGAATTTAACCTAAGATGTTAGATATTGAAGGTACTTCCCCTTTATTATGTTGTTTTCTCTAGCATGATTTTTTCCTCTCACAATATTCTTTTTTTGTTTTAGTTAATGAAGGGAACCCGAAGGAATTCGGTTAACATTGAATCCAATGGACAAATTGGTGACTATGAGCAACAAAATTGTGTAATTCCTAGAGAGAAAGATATTGTGATTATGCCGAATCAGTCATCGCGATATATGATTAACAAGGTGAAATTTAGTGGTATGCCTAATTCGTCAAAGAAGAGGAAGATAAACTATTATTCATGTTCTCATGTTGAGGAGCATAAAGAAAGGAAGATTGAGATTTCTAAAGAAGGGAAGAAGAACCTTGAGGAATACCTCAAATGGAGGAACCGATGTTATCTGTGTGGAGAAAAGGGTCATAGAGTGACAGACTGTTATGGAGTTCAATGTCTTATTTGTGGAGAACATGGGCATTACCCAACTCAATGCCCGGACCTAAAAAGGTACTTCTAAATCAAGGAAGGACTTATTCCAGGACAATCATTGAAGTGGATGGAATGAAGTGTTTATGTATTGGTATTCAATAATAATGTTGTTGAGGTACTTTTATGGTGTATTGAAATATTTATGTATTGGTCTATCGAGGTTTTCAATAATTATAAGGTACCAGTAACCATGAAAAGTGATTCAAATATTTTGGAAAGTAGATGTTATGCGCATAATGAAGGGATAAGGAGGAAATGAAATGTTTGACAGTATTCATGAGCTCATGATTGATATAAGGACTAAGTGATATCATGGTTTGAGAATATAGAATTTTGAGGATTTTGGTATGTGGAAAGTGTTAACTTTTAACTGCATTCATGTTTTCACTAAGGTTCAATGGGTCTTCAAGAGAATACATGACTAAGTCCTTTGAATGTTTGGAATGTGACCAACAAAACATATCTTATGATATATGGGGATCAACGATGGTATTAAATCTCTGGTAATCATTTTCACTTTGTTATGAGAGTGGACTGCAGTATTATGGATAAGCCTAAAGATTGGAATGAATTATGTTGGACATAAGTGAGTATTGTTTAAGGATAGAAGTTTTTTTTCGATATTATTGATGGGATGTTATAGTAATGTAGTTTTGGAAAAAGGACAACCTGCAGGACGGGCGACAGCCCATCGCTTCGGACAAGGCTGTGGGAATCGAACCCACAACCGAAGTGCGACTGGCCTTTATCGCCTACCACTGGCCTACAGGAAGTCCCTGTTTAGTAGAAACTAGTTTTATTATATTAAGCAGTATGATATATGAAGTATAAGTCCATTTTAGGAAACATATATGATTAATCTCACTATAGATCGACTTATGCATATGATTTTTGCTAACCTTTTGTTTGAGACAGATGGAATGACCCGTCATTCTATCACATGATCTGCTAACACTTCACGAATAACAAATTCAACTTCATTTATTTAAGAGATGAAGTGAAAATTGTTCAAGGTAGGAACAACAGTGAGATTGTACCAAAATAAAGTAAGTATTTATTCTAATCCAAATTTTCAACTTTAGGGAAATGATCTTGAAAACCAAAAATGTTGTCCTAGTGATCTTATACCTGATGAATCAGATGGTACCTTAGATCGTCACAAATTTATGGCTTTGTGATTGCTGGCTTTTCCATAGCCATGTTCTCTACCACTCTCTATCAGAACATGATGGTTAGATTTCTCTTCCATACCCATATTTTCACCTATGTGGAAACCCAGTGATTAGTTTATTTGGGTAACCGTTACGTTTCATACTTTTGTTTTTAAAGATTGGTTTTGATATTCCTTTTTACGATGTGGGTTTCTATTAAAGGAACTTTCGAATAGTAAACCATTTATAACCCCGACGAATTTCGAGGGCGAAATTCATTTTAAGGGGGGTAGAATGTAACACCCCGAGATTTTATGAAAAATATTATTTTAATTTCATTAATGTCTTATGTTGTATTCTACACCAAGATTACCCTGCGATATACGCAACACCGTATTAGCTTGCAGTATACGCAACACTATTCTTGGACCGTGTTACACATAATTTTGATAATAGTTATTCTACGCAACATTGAGTATATATATATATATATTAAATGTATAAATGAAATATGGTTGGATTCTGTTATATGAAGAAACGAAGGATTCTTTCATAACACGCAACCCTGACTTGGCTTGCATTACACGCAATCGCGACCTTCCTCGATAGCGTGTGTTGTACGCAATACCGGGTTTTAATAAACAATGTTATATTATTATAATATTGTCATGAACTAGCCGTTATGAATAGTATTAACTAAAATTTGAATTTTATAACATTATTATTCATCTTACACATTTCTAGAACATGGTATAAGAACAGAATAAATTTTTCGGGTAAAATAAGTATTTTTCAAAAAATGCAGTTTTGTAGCCTTTTGATGGCGCACCCACTTTAAATCTGGTTTTTGACATGTTTATATGTTCAATTTGACAAAAGAAAATTCTTATTTTGAATCAAGATGTAAAAATTTACATTAGATAAAGTTTTGATAATTTTCCGATAACTTTCATATTTTAATGAATAGTAAAAACACGCTATATTTTAATTAAAAACAACTTTTTTCATCGTAATATCTTATGTCGTTAAATTATAATATTGAATGGTTTTAAAGTATAAATAGAATATATTTTTACCATTTAATATAATTTATGTCATTAGCATTGATTTTACCTTGAATTCATAGGTTAAATCAATTCAATCTTTTGCAATGTTTTAAACAAAAACCCGTTTTTATTCGACAACGGGATTAATTTTAATTTAATTTCTGCAACTTCTATGTATGTAATTTTAAAAAATGGATTCCATATTTGGAATCAGTGGGTCCAAATTATGTTAATAATCTACTTTTTATTTTTGGGAATTATGAATAGTAACTACGGTAAATTTTATTTACCATAGTTAAAGGTAAATCGGGTAATTAAGGGTAAATATAATATTTTAAAATTACCCTAACAAATGTCAAAATCCTATTGGATGACTAAAAGTCGACCAATATCACCTAAGGGTCGGATTAGAATCATTTAATGGACATTTGTCCATGAAAATAACTTAATTATTATTAAAACCAAAGAAAGTGACAACATGTCACTCTCTTAAATATTATAAGTATAATAATTTTAAATTAGTGATAAACATCATAAAATTTCGAACATGAATAGTCTCCAGAAATCTAACAAAATTATATACATCATGAGAATTTATTTAGAATTTTTTGGGATTAAATAATTATCATTAATTGTGACACAATAGTGATGCAGAAATTATTTATCTAGTGAAAAATCAAGAATATAGTTTTTATTAAACTAATAGTGACCCTAAAAGGCACAAAACCCTGACCAAAACTTATTGGTCATGTAAATGGAAACTATAATCATCCAATGGTCGAATATTTGACCTTTTGGAGCCTTATACAAGCTATTATGACACTTATATTATTTTATTTTAAATGATGCCAAAGTTGTCAACTTCATAATTTAATAAATATAACAATTTAAATATTGTGATTTTAAGATGATAAATTCGAGTAAAAGTATTATTGTGAAAGGTAATATATTTATCTTCATAATAGGATTTTATTTTAAATTTTCATACAACAAATAAGTATATTAAATAATTATACAAAAATGATGTAGTAATTATTTTATTAAGAGATAAACCAAATAAATGGTTTTGAAAATAATAAAATAAATATTATATGAACTATTTAATGTGATACACTAATTTTATAGATACATATGACCTTTTATTAATATATTAAATCTTTTAGTTCGAACATATCTTCTGTATATATTTTATTTAAATTCAAATAAATGAATAGTGTCAAAATTGACACTATTGTTATTTTACAAAAATAACATATTATAAAATTGTTTAAAAATCACAAAAAAAATTTAAAAATTATAAATTTATATTTATATGGTCTATAATGTTATAAAGTAAACAATTATGGAAAATTCACAACAAATAAGTAATTATTTGTTATAATTTAAAATTTAGAATTTTATTACCACAAATAAACTTAATTAGATTAAATAAGGATAAATCAAAATGATAAGGTTTAAAATAAGATCCAAACATGTCTAAATTTGATTGGTTGATGAGATTACAACCCTATATCATCTAATCTTCGAATATGAGTCATTTTTGGAGGTTTTTAAGTGGGGTTAGATTTATTATAAAGAATTCCTAAGGTGCCCCTCTCCTCCCTTATAAAAGGGAACCTCCTTCCCCTCCTCCTCACACCAATTTGAGCATTCAAACTCGGCAAACCCCTGCCATTTTCTCCTCTACACATCCCTAGAATAATCCTAGAGGTCCTGGTCTTCTTCAAAGACCAAACTTAGTTCCCTAAGTGGAGGATTCAAAGAGGCGTTCCAAAGAAGAGGTAATATCCATTACCGATCTTTTCAATTTCTTTCTTCTTCAACTTATTACTCTTTAGTTGTTTCATGATAAAGTAATAACATCAGTATTACTTACATACTGATATGTTATTATAAATATGAAACAACCCTAATTCACCTTCTATCCATCCTACGGAAAAATGAAATCACCGCGCGTGCGTACGTACGGAATACCGTCTCCACGCCGTGGTGTAATCTATTTTCCACCATCACCTTACAAGGATGGGTATAATGGTGTAATGAGTAACTATATATGATTATTATGAAGTAATATTGATACTGAAATAATATATATATACTCCAATACAATTCCACGATCATAGGAACGATATCATCACTCGTGCGTACGTACGGAATACCGTCTCCACGATGTGATGCGACTCGTTCTACATGATCTTCATTTCATAATGATTATATAAATGAATTGAATGAATGAATATGGTATATACTACACTAATACCATTCTGGAAATGAATTATCTATAACCTAAAGATAATAATAAGAATTTATTCAACAAAACACGCATAAGAACAAAAAGTTATAAAGACCCGAGTAACAAGTAACAATGAAATATTACTAACAAGAAGCTAATAATATGACCATATATGATATCATATCAATATGTATGATTCTGGAATAAGTCAATAACATTATTCAAACCATTATACAGGAGGTTCGGACACGTACAAAGCAAATCGGACCTAAGGTAAGGGAAATATCACAATATCATTTTTATCCGAGATTGTTTATTCGTAAGTATTTACTGGGGAGTATTTTATCATCCACATACATGTTTCATCAATATGTAATATTATTTCCATCCACCTACAATTGTTTAAATCCATTTTTACCCTTAGGTGAGTGTTTAGTAAAGAATATGAAAGGAATCTTTTGTTTTTTTTTGTACGAGGTACTTTTTGACTTTTCCGACAAAAGTACGAAGAATGTTTTTTTTTAACTTATACGGCATGAATGGATTTTTTAAAACATTATTTCCAATAAGCTTCCTTTACAAGTTTTCATGTTTATTTTTAATCAACTTCTTTTATTTTAAAGTTGTATGACATGTTAATAAAGGAAAAATGTTTTTGAAGTAGAAAGGATATTTTCCTCAAGAATGGAGTTCAAGTATTTTATCAAAATTATTTTCCATCTAAGATAATAAAAGGGTTCTGTTTTTATCCCTATTATTACATGGATTTGATTATGTTGTGATGGAAATATTTTTATGAATTCCTTTATCTTGTATGAATTGTTTTATGATGTCATGTTGTTTAAGAATCCCATTTTTATTACATGGGTTATGTAATGATGTATGACTTATGATTTTGTGGCACACATAAGAATGGTATCATTATGAGATGGGTGGGACCTATATCTCTCTCCAATGCATTGGGTAAAGATTTTATATCTCATGAGATAGACAGGGCTGGAACGGTAGGTTATACCGGTTCAGTGAAACAGGACTGAAACGAGGGTTACTCGATTCAGAAAGGGACTTTGTCCACTAAGATAGTCTTGGCAATGAGTCTTGACTAACAAGAAATGATTCTCTATGATTATGTGTGAATGCCACAATGTTTCATGTTTTAAGTTATGATTATTGTGATTACATTTCACTGCCATTATTTACCCCATGTTATGAAATTATGATCTCTTTTGCAGGTTAAGATTTCCAAAAGTTATGTGCTTATGTATATGATGTGATTGAAATTTCTTTTGTTTACCCTTACTGAGCATTTGAGCTCACCCTTTTATGTTTTCTTTTCCCCAGGATATAAAGAAAGGTTTTAGGTAAAAAAAAAAGAAGGAAGATCTTTATGGGAGATTTTGTAGATCTTTCACCACGATTAGAAGATTATATTCCGAGTTTCCAAAGACACTAAACTATTACGATCCTTGTGTGTGTGTTTTTTGTTATGTACTAAGTATTCCACAAATGTAATGTAATGTCCATGTACGTCAAGCTATGGGTCTCTACAGTTGGTATCAGAGGAAAGGTTTAGTCAACCTTTGGAAACTAGGATGCGAAAACGTTAGTGAGATCCCTAGAGATATTTCTAAGGTATGTCTAGGGATGCCCCTAAGGATAAGTATACGTATAGGATATAGTCCTAGAACTACGATAATGATCTTAGAATTTAACCTAAGATGTTAGATATTGAAGGTACTTCCCCTTTATTATGTTGTTTTCTCTAGCATGATTTTTGCCTCTCACAATATTCTTTTTTTGTTTTAGTTAATGAAGGGAACCCGAAGGAATTCGGTTAACATTGAATCCAATGGACAAATTGGTGACTATGAGCAACAAAATTGTGTAATTCCTAGAGAGAAAGATATTGTGATAATGCCGAATCAGTCATCGCGATATATGATTAACAAGGTGAAATTTAGTGGTATGCCTTATTCGTCAAAGAAGAGGAAGATAAACTATTATTCATGTTCTCATGTTGAGGAGCATAAAGAAAGGAAGATTGAGATTTCTAAAGAAGGGAAGAAGAACCTTGAGGAATACCTCAAATGGAGGAACCGATGTTATCTGTGTGGAGAAAAGGGTCATAGAGTGACAGACTGTTATGGAGTTCAATGTCTTATTTGTGGAGAACATGGGCATTACCCAACTCAATGCCCGGACCTAAAAAGGTACTTCTAAATCAAGGAAGGACTTATTCCAGGACAATCATTGAAGTGGATGGAATGAAGTGTTTATGTATTGGTATTCAATAATAATGTTGTTGAGGTACTTTTATGGTGTATTGAAATATTTATGTATTGGTCTATCGTGGTTTTCAATAATTATAAGGTACCAGTAACCATGAAAAGTGATTCAAATATTTTGGAAAGTAGATGTTATGCGCATAATGAAGGGATAAGGAGGAAATGAAATGTTTGACAGTATTCATGAGCTCATGATTGATATAAGGACTAAGTGATATCATGGTTTGAGAATATAGAATTTTGAGGATTTTGGTATGTGGAAAGTGTTAACTTTTAACTGCATTCATGTTTTCACTAAGGTTTAATGGGTATTCAAGAGAATACATGACTAAGTCCTTTTAATGTTTGGAATGTGACCAACAAAACATATCTTATGATATATGGGGATCAACGATGGTATTAAATCTCTGGTAATCATTTTCACTTTGTTATGAGAGTGGACTGCAGTATTATGGATAAGCCTAAAGATTGGAATGAATTATGTTGGACATAAGTGAGTATTGTTTAAGGATAGAAGTTTTTTTCGATATTATTGATGGGATGTTATAGTAATGTAGTTTTTGAAAAAGGACAACCTGCAGGACGGGCGACAGCCCATCGCTTCGGACAAGGCTGTGGGAATCGAACCCACAACCGAAGTGCGACTGGCCTTTATCGCCTACCACTGGCCTACAGGAAGTCCTTGTTTAGTAGAAACTAGTTTTATTATATTAAGCAGTATGATATATAAAGTATAAGTCCATTTTAGGAAACATATATGATTAATCTCACTATAGATCGACTTATGCATATGATTTTTGCTAACCTTTTGTTTGAGACAGATGGAATGACCCGTCATTCTATCACATGATCTGCTAACACTTCACGAATAACAAATTCAACTTCATTTATTTAAGAGATGAAGTGAAAATTGTTCAAGGTAGGAACAACAGTGAGATTGTACCAAAATAAAGTAAGTATTTATTCTAATCCAAATTTTCAACTTTAGGGAAATGATCTTGAAAACCAAAAATGTTGTCCTAGTGATCTTATACCTGATGAATCAGATGGTACCTTAGATCGTCACAAATTTATGGCTTTGTGATTGCTGGCTTTTCCATAGCCATGTTCTCTACCACTCTCTATCAGAACATGATGGTTAGATTTCTCTTCCATACCCATATTTTCACCTATGTGGAAACCCAGTGATTAGTTTATTTGGGTAACCGTTACGTTTCATACTTTTGTTTTTAAAGATTGGTTTTGATATTCCTTTTTACGATGTGGGTTTCTATTAAAGGAACTTTCGAATAGTAAACCATTTATAACCCTGACGAATTTCGAGGGCGAAATTCATTTTAAGGGGGGTAGAATGTAACACCCCGAGATTTTATGAAAAATATTATTTTAATTTCATTAATGTCTTATGTTGTATTCTACACCAAGATTACCCTGCGATATACGCAACACCGTATTAGCTTGCAGTATACGCAACACTATTCTTGGACCGTGTTACACATAATTTTGATAATAGTTATTCTACGCAACATTGAGTATATATATATATATATTAAATGTATAAATGAAATATGGTTGGATTCTGTTATATGAAGAAACGAAGGATTCTTTCATAACACGCAACCCTGACTTGGCTTGCATTACACGCAATCGCGACCTTCCTCGATAGCGTGTGTTGTACGCAATACCGGGTTTTAATAAACAATGTTATATTATTATAATATTGTCATGAACTAGCCGTTATGAATAGTATTAACTAAAATTTGAATTTTATAAAATTATTATTCATCTTACACATTTCTAGAACATGGTATAAGAACAGAATAAATTTTTCGGGTAAAATAAGTATTTTTCAAAAAATGCAGTTTTGTCGCCTTTTGATGGCGCACCCACTTTAAATCTGGTTTTTGACATGATTATATGTTCAATTTGACAAAAGAAAATTCTTATTTTGAATCAAGATGTAAAAATTTACATTAGATAAAGTTTTGATAATTTTCCGATAACTTTCATATTTTAATGAATAGTAAAAACACGCTATATTTTAATTAAAAACAACTTTTTTCATCGTAATATCTTATGTCGTTAAATTATAATATTGAATGGTTTTAAAGTATAAATAGAATATATTTTTACCATTTAATATAATGTATGTCATTAGCATTGATTTTACCTTGAATTCATAGGTTAAATCAATTCAATCTTTTGCAATGTTTTAAACAAAAACCCGTTTTTATTCGACAACGGGATTAATTTTAATTTAATTTCTGCAACTTCTATGTATGGAATTTTAAAAAATGGATTCCATATTTGGAATCAGTGGGTCCAAATTATGTTAATAATCTACTTTTTATTTTTGGGAATTATGAATAGTAACTACGGTAAATTTTATTTACCATAGTTAAAGGTAAATCGGGTAATTAAGGGTAAATATAATATTTTAAAATTACCCTAACAAATGTCAAAATCCTATTGGATGACTAAAAGTCGACCCATATCAACTAAGGGTCGGATTAGAATCATTTAATGGACATTTGTCCATGAAAATAACTTAATTATTATTAAAACCAAAGAAAGTGACAACATGTCACTCTCTTAAATCTTATAAGTATAATAATTTTAAATTAGTGATAAACATCATAAAATTTCGAACATGAATAGTCTCCAGAAATCTAACAAAATTATCTACATCATGAGAATTTATTTAGAATTTTTTGGGATTAAATAATTATCATTAATTGTGACACAATAGTGATGCAGAAATTATTTATCTAGTGAAAAATCAAGAATATAGTTTTTATTAAACTAATAGTGACCCTAAAAGGCACAAAACCCTGACCAAAACTTATTGGTCATGTAAATGGAAACTATAATCATCCAATGGTCGAATATTTGACCTTTTGGAGCCTTATACAAGCTATTATTACACTTATATTATTTTATTTTAAATGATGCCAAAGTTGTCAACTTCATAATTTAATAAATATAACAATTTAAATATTGTGATTTTAAGATGATAAATTCGAGTAAAAGTATTATTGTGAAAGGTAATATATTTATCTTCATAATAGGATTTTATTTTAAATTTTTATACAACAAATAAGTATATTAAATAATTATACAAAAATGATGTAGTAATTATTTTATTAAGAGATAAACCAAATAAATGGTTTTGAAAATAATAAAATAAATATTATATGAACTATTTAATGTGATACACTAATTTTATAGATACATATGACCTTTTATTAATATATTAAAGCTTTTAGTTCGAACATATCTTCTGTATATATTTTATTTAAATTCAAATAAATGAATAGTGTCAAAATTGACACTATTGTTATTTTACAAAAATAACATATTATAAAATTGTTTAAAAATCACAAAAAAAATTTAAAAATTATAAATTTATATTTATATGGTCTATAATGTTATAAAGTAAATAATTATGGAAAATTCACAACAAATAAGTAATTATTTGTTATAATTTAAAATTTAGAATTTTATTACCACAAATAAACTTAATTAGATTAAATAAGGATAAATCAAAATGATAAGGTTTAAAATAAGATCCAAACATGTATAAATTTTATTGGTTGATGAGATTACAACCCTATCTCATCTAATCTTCGAATATGAGTCATTTTTGGAGGTTTTTAAGTGCGGTTAGATTTATTATAAAGAATTCCTAAGGTGCCCCTCTCCTCCCTTATAAAAGGGCACCTCCTTCCCCTCCTCCTCACACCAATTTGAGCATTCAATATCGGACAACCCCTGCCATTTTCTCCTCTCCACTTCCCTAGAATAATCCTAGAGGTCCTGGTCTTCTTCAAAGACCAAACTTAGTTCCCTAAGTGGAGGATTCAAAGAGGCGTTCCAAAGAAGAGGTAATATCCATTACCGATCTTTTCAATTTCTTTCTTCTTCAACTTCTTCCTCTTTAGTTGTTTCATGATAAAGTAATAACATCAGTATTACTTACATACTGATATGTTATTATAAATATGAAACAACCCTAATTCACCTTCTATCCATCCTACGGAAAAATGAAATCACCGCGCGTGCGTACGTACGGAATACCGTCTCCACGCCGTGGTGTAATCTATTTTCCACCATCACCTTACAAGGATGGGTATAATGGTGTAATGAGTAACTATATATGATTATTATGAAGTAATATTGATACTGAAATAATATATATATACTCCAATACAATTCCACGATCATAGGAACGATATCATCACTCGTGCGTACGTACGGAATACCGTCTCCACGATGTGATGCGACTCATTCTACATGATCTTCATTTCATAATGATTATATAAATGAATTGAATGAATGAATATGGTATATACTACACTAATACCATTCTGGAAATGAATTATCTATAACCTAAAGATAAGAATAAGAATTTATTCAACAAAACACGCATAAGAACAAAAAGTTATAAAGACCCGAGTAACAAGTAACAATGAAATATTACTAACAAGAAGCTAATAATATGACCATATATGATATCATATCAATATGTATGATTCTGGAATAAGTCAATAACATTATTCAAACCATTATACAGGAGATTAGGACACGTACAAAGCAAATCGGACCTAAGGTAAGGGAAATATCACAATCTCATTTTTATCCGAGATTGTTTATTCGTAAGTATTTACTGGGGTGTATTTTATCATCCACATCCATGTTTCATCAATATGTAATATTATTTCCATCCACCTACAATTGTTTAAATCCATTTTTACCCTTAGGTGAGTTTTTAGTAAAGAATATGAAAGGAATCTTTTGTTTTTTTTGTACGAGGTACTTTTTGACTTTTCCGACAAAAGTACGAAGAATGTTTTTTTTAACTTATACGGCATGAATGGATTTTTTAAAACATTATTTCCAATAAGATTCCTTTACAAGTTTTCATGTTTATTTTTAATCAACTTCTTTTATTTTAAAGTTGTATGACATGTTAATAAAGGAAAAATGTTTTTGAAGTAGAAAGGATATTTTCCTCAAGAATGGAGTTCAAGTATTTTATCAAAATTATTTTCCATCTAAGATAATAAAAGGGTTCTGTTTTTATTCCTATTATTACATGGATTTGATTATGTTGTGATGGAAATATTTTTATGAATTCCTTTATCTTGTATGAATTGTTTTATGATGTCATGTTGTTTAAGAATCCCATTTTTATTACATGGGTTATGTAATGATGTATGACTTATGATTTTGTGGCACACATAAGAATGGTATCATTATGAGATGGGTGGGACCTATATCTCCCTCCAATGCATTGGGTAAAGATTTTATATCTCATGAGATAGACAGGGCTGGAACGGTACGTTATACCGGTTCAGTGAAACAGGACTGAAACGAGGGTTACTCGATTCAGAAAGGGACTTTGTCCACTAAGATAGTCTTGGCAATGAGTCTTGACTAACAAGAAATGATTCTCTATGATTATGTGTGAATGACACAATGTTTCATGTTTTAAGTTATGATTATTGTGATTACATTTCACTGCCATGATTTACCCCATGTTATGAAATTATGATCTCTTTTGCAGGTTAAGATTTCCAAAAGTTATGTGCTTATGTATATGATGTGATTGAAATTTATTTTGTTTACCCTTACTGAGCATTTGAGCTCACCCTTTTATGTTTTCTTTTCCCCGGGATATAAAGAAAGGTTTTAGGTAAAAAAAAAGAAGGAAGATCTTTATGGGAGATTTTGAAGATCTTTCACCACGATTAGAAGATTATATTCCGAGTTTCCAAAGACACTAAACTATTACGATCCTTGTGTGTGTGTTTTTTGTTATGTACTAAGTATTCCGCAAATGTAATGTAATGTCCATGTACGTCAAGCTATGGGTCTCTACATAGTTTATCCATGATGAGGATCACAAAAGATCCAATATTTATGGATTTACAAAGGATGGATCTTGGAATTATAATGGAAGGGGAAAAATCTTATCTTTCTCAAATGAATGTTCAACCATCTATACATGTGAAGATTAAAGAGGCACAGAAAGAAGATGTCGAGTTACAAAAGAAGGTGAGAAATGTTCCTGAATTCAACCTTGATTGTGATGGGATAATAAAGTTCAGGAATCGGGTTTGTGTTCCTCCCATCCCCGAATTAAAGAAGGAGCTGCTGGATGAGGCTCATAGTTCTTCATTCTCTATTCATCCTGGAAGCACGAAGATGTATAGGGACCTGAAAGAGTACTTCTGGTGGGATGGCATGAAAAGAGATGTTTCTGAATATGTCTCTCGATGCTTGGTTTGTCAACAAGTTAAAGCTGAGAGACAGAAGTCTAAGGGGATGTTACCACCATTACCCATACCCGAATGGAAATGGGAAAACATCACTATGGACTTTGTCACAGGACTTCCTAAAACATCCAAAGGCAATAATGCTATCTGGGTCATAGTTGATCGTCTTACAAAGTCTGCACACTTCATTCCTATTAGAGAGGATTTCTCTCTAGATCAGCTTTCCAGGATATATGTAAAGGAAGTGGTAAGATTGCATGGAGTACCACTTTCTATTATATCTGATCGGGATCCGAGATTTACCTCGAAGTTCTGGCAAAGTCTTCAGCATACTCTGGATACAGAGTTGAGTTTCAGCACTGCTTATCATCCCCAGACAGACGGTCAGTCTGAGAGAACAATTCAAACCCTAGTAGATATGTTGAGAGCTTGCTCTATGGATTTCAAAGGAGGTTGGGATCAACACCTACCTTTGGTGGAATTTTCTTATAATAATAGCTTTCACTCCAGTATTCAGACGGCTCCTTATGAAGCTCTCTATGGAAAGAAATGCAGGACTCCAACTTGCTGGGATGAAGTTGGGGAAAGAAAGCTATTAGGACCTGATCTCGTTGATGAAATGGCAGAAAAGGTCAGATCTATTCAACAACACATAAGCGCAGCTCAGAGTCGACAGAAAAGTTATGCCGACAACCGAAGAAAAGACCTAGAGTTTGAAGTGGGTGATAAAGTGTTCTTACGAATATCTCCCTGGAAGAGGGTTATGAGATTTGGAAAGAAGGGGAAGTTGAGCCCTAGATATATCGGTCCTTTCGAAATACAGGATCGTGTTGGGAAGGTAGCTTACCGATTGGCGCTTCCACCGAATCTCTCTCAAGTTCATGATGTGTTCCATGTATCTCTCCTGAGAAAGTACATACCAGATCCTTCACATGTACTCAGCTCAGAAGTTGTACCGCTGGAGCAAGATCTTTCTTATGAAGAACAACCGATAGAGATTCTGGATCATAGCGAAAAAGTCCTACGAAACAAGACCACTCGATTGGTGAAAGTTTTATGGAGGAACCACCAACTTGAAGAAGCTACATGGGAGCTTGAGGATATGATGAAGGAGAAGTATCCTCATCTGTTTGTTACAAAGTGACGAATTTCGAGGGAGAAATTCTTTTTAAGGGGGGTAGAATGTAACACCCGAGACTTTTATGTTATATAAATCACTAAAGGAATCTTTTTCTACACAACACTTTCTTGGCTTGCTTTACACGCAATCGCGACCTTCCTCGATAGCTTGCGTCGTACGCAATACCGAGTTTCACTAAACAACAATATGCTATTAAAACTAGCCGTTATGAATAGTAATAACCACTTTTTGAAATTTTATAAATTTTATTTTTCAAAATGGACTTCATTTTTGGACTCAGAATATCGAAATTAACCTAGGGTGAAATTTTGGTATTTTTCTGAAAACTTTCAATTTTTGATGAATAGTGAAACCACTAAGTGGTAGGTTAAAAAACTGAATTTTGCATAAAACTTAATTTTACCGCTTCTGTGAATGGAATTTCGAAAATCCGAGAGACACGGTTAATATCAAGGACTAAAATGTGGTTCAATGAGATGAAAATAATTTTTTGGTGAATAGTAACTTTTTACTTTTTTTGCCGCGGTTAATAGTAAATAGGGTAACTAAGGGTAAATATGATATTAATATTACCCTAACACATGTCCTAATTCTATTGGACAAGTGTAATTCGACCAAAAACAAACTTAGGAATAAAATATGACCATTTAGGCCCACTTGGATTAGATTGGGACATTTATTATTAATTTATTTAAAGAAGGGTTAAAATAGTTAAAATCAAAGTTTAATAAGTAAATCATTTTTAATATGGGGTTATACATAAGATAAATTCAATTGTAAATATTCAGTAGAAAGCTAAAACGATTTCCTACATGATGATAGTTTATTTGTAATTTTTAGACATCAAATAATTTAATTTATTTATGACACAAAGATGATGCGGTAATTATCTTATTAATGAAATATTGACATAATTGATAATATAAATACCAAAATAAATGTAATTTAAGACTTTTTATGAATTCCACTAATTTTCTAGGTTAATATGATATATTATTGTTGATTTAATTAACTTGGTTCGAACATATAATTCTGTTATGACTTTCACAAAAATCATATATCAAATAGTGTCAAAATTGACAAAAAAATAGTTTTTAAATCAAATATTATATTACTAATTGTTATTTTATTCATAAAAATCTAAGGTTCGGCCAAATGACTTAGATAAGGATATATATATTAATAATAAACAATTTGGGGTTCGTTTGGCATGTTATAGTAAGTGTATTAACCATATAGTGAAAGAAAACAAAAAGACACGGTAAAAGTTAAATTAATTAACTTAGAGTTAAATCTAATTGATAAGGTTAAAATAATACCCTAAACTTGTCTAAATCCTATTGGTTGATAGGATTTCGACCCATCCCCACTTTATCTTCGAAATAAGACCCTTTGGAACCATTATAAACCGATTTTGACTTTAATATAAAATAATATTTTGAGATATTCCTAAGGTGCCCCTCTCCTCCTTTATAAAAGGGCACCTCCTCCCTCTCCTCCTCACACCAATTTGAGCACTCAAGCTCGGCCAACCCCTGCCATTTTCTCCTCTCCACTTCCCTAGAATAATCCTAGAGGTCCTGGTCTTCTTCAAAGACCAATCTTAGTTCCCTAAGTGAAGGATTCAAAGAGGCGTTCCAAAGAAGAGGTAATATCCATTACCGATCTTTTCAATTTCTTTCGTCTTCAACTTCTTCTTATTTAGTTGTTTCATGATAAAGTAATAACATCAGTATTACTTACATACTGATATGTTATTATAAATATGAAACAACCCTAATTCACCTTCTATCCATCCTGCGGAAAAATGAAATCACCGCGCGTGCGTACGTACGGAATACCGTCTCCACGCCGTGGTGTAATCTATTTTCCACCATCACGTTACAAGGATGGGTATAATGGTGTAATGAGTAACTATATATGATTATTATGAAGTAATATTGATACTTAAATAATATATATATACTCCAATACAGTTCCACGATCATAGGAATGATATCATCACTCGTGTGTACGTACGGAATACCGTCTCCACGATGTGATGCGACTCGTTCTACATGATCATCATTACATAGTAATTATATAAATGAATTGAATGAATAAATATGATATATGTTACACTAATACCATTCTGTAAATGAAGTATCTATAACCTAAAGATAAGAATAAGAATTTATTCGACAAAACACGCATAAGAACAAAAGTTATAAAGACCCGAGTAACAAGTAACAATGAAATATTACTAACAAGAAGCTAATAATATGACCATATATGATATCATATCAATATGTATGATTCTGGAATAAGTCAATAACATTATTTAAACCATTATACAGGAGTTTCGGACACGAACAAAGCAAATCGGACCTAAGGTAAGGGAAAATATCACAATCTCATTTTTATCCGAGATTGTTTATACTTTGGTATTTACTGGGGTGTATTTTATCATCCACATCCATGTTCCCTCAATATGTAATATTGTTTCCATCCACTTACAATAGTTTAAATCCAATTTTACCCTTCGGTGAGTTTTTAGTAAAGAATATGAAAGGAATCTTTTGTCGTTTTTCATACGAGGTACTTTTTTACTTTCCCGACAAAAGTACGAAGAATGTTTTTCTTTAACTTATACGGCAAGAATGGATTTTTAAAACATTATTTCCAAGAATCTTCCTTTATAAGTTTTCAAGTTTATTTTTGATTAACTTCTTTTAGTATGACATGTTAAGAAAAGAAAAGTGTTTTTGAATAAGAAAGGATATTTTCCTCAAGAATGGAGTTCAAGTGTTTTATCAAAATTATTTTCCATCTAAGATAATAAAGGGTTCTGTTTTTATCCCTTTTGATTTGATTATGTTATGAGGGAATTATTTTTATGAAGTCATTTGCCTTATAAGATTTGTTTTATGATGTCATGATGTTTCAAGAATCCCATTTTTGTTACATGTGTTATGCGATGATGTATGTTTTATGATTATGTGGCACACATAAGAAAGGATTCATTATAAGATGGGTGGGACCTATATCTCCCTCCAATGCATTGGGTAAAGATTTTATATCTCATGAGATAGACATGGCTGGAACGGAAGGTTATTTCGGTTCAGTGATACAGGACTGAAACGAGGAGTGAACTCGGTTCAGAAAGGGACTTTGTCCACTAAGATAGTCTTGGCAATGAGTCATGACTAACAAGAAATGATTTTCCATGATTATGTGTGCATGCCACAAAGTTTCAAGTTTCATGTTATGATTATGGGGATCTCATTTTCACTTCTATGATTTATTCCATGTTAAGATATTATGATCTCTTTTGCAGGATATGATTTTCAAAAAGATATGATATGATTTTTATTTCCATTATTTGCCCTTGCTGAGCATTTGAGCTCACCCTTTTATGTTTTCTTTTCCCCAGGTCAGGAAGATGGATATTAAGTAGAATCTGCTAAAAGGGACCCTAGATATGATGAAATAAATGGGAGACACTGTAGAAGATTTATGAACCAGTTGTTTATGTTTCCCAGTTTCTAAAGACACTATACCTATACGGTCCTTTGTGGTTTTGTCATATGTTGTAATAAGTGTGCTTCAATTTTGAAGTATTAACAATGTATGTAAAGTATGGGTCGTTATAGTTGGTATCAGAGGAAAGGTATAGTCAACCTTTGGAAACTAGGATGTGAAAGCCTTAGTAAGAACCCTAAGGATAAGTCTAAGCATAAAACACAATCTTAGTGTTTTAGAAATGGCCTTTAATAACCTAGGATAAGACCTTAAGCATGAAAATTTTATTCTTGAATTATGTGGTTTTCCTATTATAATTAGTGTTGCTCACACTATTCTTCTTGGTTTTAGTCAATGGCTGGAACCCGAAGGAACCGTGTCAATACAGAATGCGATGGGCAATGCAATGATTGTCCCCCTGAGCAACCAAACGATATGGGAGCTGGAATGCAAAATCTTGTAGCCATGCTCACACAACTTTCTCAAGCTATGAATCATGCAGGACTTCCAAACGAGCAAAGAAGGGAGCAACATTCTGTTGAATGCTTCATGAGGCAGCGTCCACCTTCTTTCAGCGGGTCTACTGATCCATTAGTTGCTGAACAATGGATTAGTACTACTGAAAAGATATTTTCAGTTCTTCAATGTTCTGAACATGATAAAGTCATCCTAGCAGTGTATCGTTTGGAAGGAGATGCTGATCAATGGTGGAATCTTATTAAGAATACGAGGCAAAGGGATGAAATTGAGTCTATGGAATGGGACGAGTTCAAGAACTTATTTTTCAATAAGTACTTCCCTCGTATTCTCCGAACAAAGATGGAGAAAGAGTTTCTTGAACTGAAGCAAAGGGATGATGAATCTGTTGGTACCTATGAAGCAAATTTTACAAGACTTGCAAGGTACGCTTCTGGTATTATTATCCAACCTGAGAGTAAGATCGATCGATTCTTTAGTGGCTTAAAACCAAGTCTTCGAAGGGCGTTAGCCATAAGGGACTTTAATAGCTACGAGGAAATCGTTCGATGTGCTCTCAAAGTCGAGATGGAGATTGGAGTAACCCATCAGTCACATGGGTTTGATAAGAAGAGGAAGATGGAATTCAAAGAAAAATCTAAAGAGCACACGGAAAAGAAGATGAGCTTTTCCTTATGCCCAAAGTGTGGAAAGAAACATGGAGGGAGTTGTCTTAAAGGGACAAGTAAATGTTTTAAATGTGGAAAGGAAGGTCATCGGGCATTTGAATGCCGTGATAATGGGAAGAAGATGTCCAATGATTCAAACAAAGGAAGGGATACGCAGAATGATCCTATTACACTTCAATGTTTCAAGTGCAAGGAGATGGGGCATTATGCCAATCAATGCCCAAATCCAAGGGTTGATGATGATGGTCGACGTCAAAAAAATCCTAAGGCTAAAGACAAAGGAAAGTCACATGCAATTTCTATCAGCGATGTGGAGTACGATAACGAAGTGGTGAAAGGTACACTTACCATCCACTCTAAAGTAGAAAATGTTTTATTTGATTCTGGATCCACCCACTCTTTTACTTCTAAAGAATTTTCTAAGGGTATCACCGTATTACCTCAACAATTAGATGTTGAGTTAGCTGTGACAACACCTAATGGCACAACAGTCGCATCAAAAGTTTATAATTCTTCTCCGATCGAAGTTTGTGGGAAAGTGCTTCCTGCAAATCTTGTGATCCTTCCTTTAGTGGAATTTGATGTGATTCTTGGCATGGATTGGCTTTCTCTACATGGAGCTCATATCAATTTCCAAAGAAGGGAAGTCACATTTCATATTCCAGATCAATCTACGATCGTATATCAATGCAAGGATGAACATAATCTTCCAGTGGAAATTTCTTCCATCTTATGGGTTTTGATTCCACTAAATTAAGGTTATTTATCTCAAATGGTTGGTGAGAAACTCACGATTAAGAATATGCCTATCGTACGGGAGTTTGATGATGTCTTTCCGGAGGAATTACCGGGTCTTCCACCAAATCGTGAAGTTGAGTTTTCAATAGAACTCGTACCGGGCGCTTTCCCAATTTCAAAGACACCTTATAGAATGGCCCCAATTGAGTTGCAGGAATTGAAGAAGCAACTCCAAGAGAATCTTGATAAGGGATTCATACGCCCTAGTGCGTCACCTTGGGGAGCACCTGTTCTATTTTTTAAGAAGAAAGATGGATCAATGAGACTCTGCATTGATTATCGAGAACTTAACAAGATCACTATCAAGAACAAATATCCTCTCCCACGCATTGATGACTTATTTGACCAACTACGCGGAGCTCAATACTTTTCCAAGATTGATCTTCGTTCAGGGTATCATCAATTAAGGGTCAAAAGGGAGGATATACCAAAGACGGCTTTCCATACAAGGTATGGACACTATGAATTTATAGTGATGCCATTTGGTCTTACTAATGCCCCTGCTATCTTCATCGATCTAATGAATAGAGTCTTTAGAGACTATCTTGATCAATTTGTGGTAGTCTTTATTGACGATATTCTTGTCTATTCAAAGAGCAAGGAAGAGCATGAAGATCACTTGAGAATTATATTGAATACCCTGAGAAAGGAGAAGCTTTATGCCAAATTTACCAAGTGTGAATTTTGGCTTCAAAAAGTTTCATTTTTGGGTCATATAATCTCAAAAGAGGGGATATCTATGGATCCAGCAAAAACAGAGGTTATCGAAAGATGGTCAAGACCAACAACAGTAACTGAGATCCGAAGTTTTCTTGGTTTGGCTGGATATTATCGACGTTTTGTAAAAGATTTTTCACGATTATCTAATCCAATCACCAAGTTGACTCGGAAAGGAGTTAAGTTTGTCTGGACAGAGGAATGTGAAGAGAATTTCAAGGAGTTGAAAAGAAGGTTATCCAGTGCACCTGTGCTCACACTGCCTTGTAGTGGAGAAAGGTTTATGATCTACAGTGATGCATCCAAGAAGGGATTGGGGTGTGTTCTTATGCAAAATGATATGGTGATAGCTTATGCCTCACGATAGTTGAAAATCCATGAGCAAAATTACCCAACACATGATTTGGAGTTGGCTGCGGTAATCTTTGCATTAAAGATTTGGAGGCATTACCTTTATGGTGAAAGGTGTGATATTTATACTGATCATAAAAGTTTAAAGTATATTTTCACACAAAAGGAGTTGAATATGCGCCAAAGAAGATGGTTGGAGCTGATTAAGGATTATGACTGCTCAATCCATTACCACCCTAGGAAAGCAAACAAGGTGGCAGATGTATTAAGTCGACAAGACCATGCTAGTTTATCCATGATGAGGATCACAAAAGATCCAATATTTATGGATTTACAAAGGATGGATCTTGGAATTATAATGGAAGGGGAAAAATCTTATCTTTCTCAAATGAATGTTCAACCATCTATACATGTGAATATTAAAGAGGCACAGAAAGAAGATGTCGAGTTACAAAAGAACGTGAGAAATGTTCCTGAATTCAACCTTGATTGTGATGGGATAATAAAGTTCAGGAATCGGGTTTGTGTTCCTCCCATCCCCGAATTAAAGAAGGAGCTGCTGGATGAGGCTCATAGTTCTTCATTCTCTATTCATCCTGGAAGCACGAAGATGTATAGGGACCTGAAAGAGTACTTCTGGTGGGATGGCATGAAAAGAGATGTTGCTGAATATGTCTCTCGATGCTTGGTTTGTCAACAAGTTAAAGCTGAGAGACAGAAGTCTAAGGGGATGTTACAACCATTACCCATACCCGAATGGAAATGGGAAAACATCACTATGGACTTTGTCACAGGACTTCCTAAAACATCCAAAGGCAATAATGCTATCTGGGTCATAGTTGATCGTCTTACAAAGTCTGCACACTTCATTCCTATTAGAGAGGATTTCTCTCTAGATCAGCTTTCCAGGATATATGTAAAGAAAGTGGTAAGATTGCATGGAGTACCACTTTCTATTATATCTGATCGGGATCCGAGATTTACCTCGAAGTTCTGGCAAAGTCTTCAGCATACTCTGGATACAGAGTTGAGTTTCAGCACTTCTTATCATCCCCAGACAGACGGTCAGTCTGAGAGAAAAATTCAAACCCTAGTAGATATGTTGAGAGCTTGCTCTATGGATTTCAAAGGAGGTTGGGATCAACACCTACCTTTGGTGGAATTTTCTTATAATAATAGCTTTCACTCCAGTATTCAGATGGCTCCTTATGAAGCTCTCTATGGAAAGAAATGCAGGACTCCAACTTGCTGGGATGAAGTTGGGGAAAGAAAGCTATTAGGACCTGATCTCGTTGATGAAATGGCAGAAAAGGTCAGATCTATTCAACAACACATAAGCGCAGCTCAGAGTCGACAGAAAAGTTATGCCGACAACCGAAGAAAAGACCTAGAGTTTGAAGTGGGTGATAAAGTGTTCTTACGAATATCTCCCTGGAAGAGGGTTATGAGATTTGGAAAGAAGGGGAAGTTGAGCCCTAGATATATCGGTCCTTTCGAAATACTGGATCGTGTTGGGAAGGTAGCTTACCGATTGGCGCTTCCACCGAATCTCTCTCAAGTTCACGATGTGTTCCATGTATCTCTCCTGAGAAAGTACATACTAGATCCTTCACATGTACTCAGCTCAGAAGTTGTACCGCTGGAGCAAGATCTTTCTTATGAAGAACAACCGATAGAGATTCTGGATCATAGCGAAAAAGTCCTACGAAACAAGACCACTCGATTGATGAAAGTTTTATGGAGGAACCACCAACTTGAAGAAGCTACATGGGAGCTTGAGGATATGATGAAGGAGAAGTATCCTCATCTGTTTGTTACAAAGTGACGAATTTCGAGGGCGAAATTCTTTTTAAGGGGGGTAGAATGTAACACCCGAGACTTTTATGTTATATAAATCATCAAAGGAATCTTTTTCTACACAACACTTGCTTGGCTTGCTTTACACGCAATCGCAACCTTCCTCAATAGCTTGCGTCGTACGCAATACCGAGTTTCACTAAACAACAATATGCTATTAAAACTAGCCGTTATGAATAGTAATAACCACTTTTTGAAATTTTATAAATTTTATTTTTCAAAATGGACTTCATTTTTGGACTCAGAATATCGAAATTAGCCTAGGGTGAAATTTTGGTATTTTTCTGAAAACTTTCAATTTTTGATGAATAGTGAAACCACTAAGTGGTAGGTTAAAAAACTGAATTTTGCATAAAACTTAATTTTACCGCTTCTGTGAATGGAATTTCGAAAATCCGAGAGACACGGTTAATATCAAGGACTAAAATGTGGTTCAATGAGATGAAAATAATTTTTTGGTGAATAGTAACTTTTTACTTTTTTTACGGCGGTTAATAGTAAATAGGGTAACTAAGGGTAAATATGATATTAATATTACCCTAACACATGTCCTAATTCTATTGGACAAGTGTAATTCGACCAAAAACAAACTTAGGAATAAAATATGACCATTTAGGCCCACTTGGATTAGATTAGGACATTTATTATTAATTTATTTAAAGAAGGGTTAAAATAGATAAAATCAAAGTTTAATAAGTAAATCATTTTTAATATGGGGTTATACATAAGATAAATTCAATTTTAAATATTCATTAGAAAGCTAAAAAGATTTCCTACATGATGATATTTTATTTGTAATTTTTAGACATCAAATAATTTAATTTATTTATGACACAAAGATGATGCGGTAATTATCTTATTAATGAAATATTGACATAATTGATAATATAAATACCAAAATAAATGTAATTTAAGACTTTTTATGAATTACACTAATTTTCTAGGTTACTATGATATATTAGTGTTGCTTTAATTAACTTGGTTCGAACATATAATTCTGTTATGACTTTCACAAAAATCATATATCAAATAGTGTCAAAATTGACAAAAAATAGTTTTTAAATCAAATATTATATTACTAATTGTTATTTTATTCCTAAAAATCTAAGGTTCGGCCAAATGACTTAGATAAGGATATATATATTAATAATAAACAATTTGGGGTTCGTTTGGCATGTTATAGTAAGTGTATTAACCATATAGTGAAAGAAAACAAAAAGACACGGTAAAAGTTAAATTAATTAACTTAGAGTTAAATCTAATTGATAAGGTTAAAATAATACCCTAAACTTGTCTAAATCCTATTGGTTGATATGATTTCGACCCATCCCCACTTTATCTTCGAAATAAGACCCTTTGGAACCATTATAAACCGATTTTGACTTTAATATAAAATAATATTTTGAGATATTCCTAAGGTGCCCCTCTCCTCCTTTATAAAAGGGAACCTCCTCCCTCTCCTCCTCACACCAATTTGAGCACTCAAGCTCGTCCAACCCATGCCATTTTCTCCTCTCCACTTCCCTAGAATAATCCTAGAGGTCCTGGTTCTCTTCAAAGACCAATCTTAGTTCCCTAAGTGGAGGATTCAAAGAGGCGTTCCAAAGAAGAGGTAATATCCATTACCGATCTTTTCAATTTCTTTCGTCTTCAACTTCTTCTTCTTTAGTTGTTTCATGATAAAGTAATAACATCAGTATTACTTACATACTGATATGTTATTATAAATATGAAACAACCCTAATTCACCTTCTATCCATCCTGCGGAAAAATGAAATCACCGCGCGTGCGTACGTACGGAATACCGTCTCCACGCCGTGGTGTAATCTATTTTCCACCATCACCTTACAAGGATGGGTATAATGGTGTAATGAGTAACTATATATGATTATTATGAAGTAATATTGATACTGAAATAATATATATATACTCCAATACAGTTCCACGATCATAGGAACGATATCATCACTCGTGCGTACGTACGGAATACCGTCTCCACGATGTGATGCGACTCGTTCTACATGATCATCATTACATAGTAATTATATAAATGAATTTAATGAATAAATATGATATATGTTACACTAATACCATTCTGGAAATGAAGTATCTATAACCTAAAGATAAGAATAAGAATTTATTCGACAAAACACGCATAAGAACAAAAGTTATAAAGACCCGAGTAACAAGTAACAATGAAATATTACTAACAAGAAGCTAATAATATGACCATATATGATATCATATCAATATGTATGATTCTGTAATAAGTCAATAACATTATTTAAACCATTATACAGGAGTTTCGGACACGAACAAAGCAAATCGGACCTAAGGTAAGGGAAAATATCACAATCTCATTTTTATCCGAGATTGTTTATACTTTGGTATTTACTGGGTTGTATTTTATCATCCACATCCATGTTCCCTCAATATGTAATATTGTTTCCATCCACTTACAATAGTTTAAATCCAATTTTACCCTTCGGTGAGTTTTTAGTAAAGAATATGAAAGGAATCTTTTGTCGTTTTTCATACGAGGTACTTTTTGACTTTCCCGACAAAAGTACGGAGAATGTTTTTCTTTAACTTATACGGCAAGAATGGATTTTTAAAACATTATTTCCAAGAATCTTCCTTTATAAGTTTTCAAGTTTATTTTTGATCAACTTCTTTTAGTATGACATGTTAAGAAAAGAAAAGTGTTTTTGAATAAGAAAGGATATTTTCCTCAAGAATGGAGTTCAAGTGTTTTATCAAAATTATTTTCCATCTAAGATAATAAAGGGTTCTGTTTTTATCCCTTTTCATTTGATTATATTATGAGGGAATTATTTTTATGAAGTCATTTGCCTTATAAGATTTGTTTTATGATGTCATGATGTTTCAAGAATCCCATTTTTGTTACATGTGTTATGCGATGATGTATGTTTTATGATTATGTGGCACACATAAGAAAGGATTCATTATAAGATGGGTGGGACCTATATCTCCCTCCAATGCATTGGGTAAAGATTTTATATCTCATGAGATAGACATGGCTGGAATGGAAGGTTATTTCGGTTCAGTGATACAGGACTGAAACGAGGAGTGAACTCGGTTCAGAAAGGGACTTTGTCCACTAAGATAGTCTTGGCAATGAGTCATGACTAACAAGAAATGATTTTCCATGATTATGTGTGCATGCCACAAAGTTTCAAGTTTCATGTTATGATTATGGGGATCTCATTTTCACTTCTATGATTTATTCCATGTTAAGATATTATGATCTCTTTTGCAGGATATGATTTTCAAAAAGATATGATATGATTTTTATTTCCATTATTTGCCCTTGCTGAGCATTTGAGCTCACCCTTTTATGTTTTCTTTTCCCCAGGTCAGGAAGATGGATATTAAGTAGAATATGCTAAAAGGGACCCTAGATATGATGAAATAAATGGGAGACACTGTAGAAGATTTATGAACCAGTTGTTTATGTTTCCCAGTTTCTAAAGACACTATACCTATACGGTCCTTTGTGGTTTTGTCATATGTTGTAATAAGTGTGCTTCAATTTTGAAGTATTAACAATGTATGTAAAGTATGGGTCGTTATAAGGGATCTTCTGTTTTGCTGCTTTAGTTCGGCTTTGATCACATCTTCTTTCATGGGGAAATAGTTCAGATTCTTCAAGGCATGTCGGGGCCTCAGGCAAGGTGACCCCCTATCTCCCACCATTTTTATTATCTCGCAAAATTCCCTCAGTTGTTTTATCAAAAGGGGTATCTGAATGGGCAGAGTCACCCCTTTTAAGAACCGCTATAATCCTATGAGTATTTATCACTTGATGTTTTCTAAAAACTCTATTTTGTTCTGCAATGGTAGTAGGAGATTAGTGGAGGGTGTTTGTGGTATTCTTGAGGAATATTGTAAGTGGAGTGGGCAGTATCTTAACAGGGATAAATTTCTTTACTTTTCCACCACAAAGACCTCTGAGAGAAGGGTATGAAGTCTGTATGTTATTCTTAATATGCGAAGAGGGTAGTTTCCCATCGAGTATCTTGGAGCTCCGGTTAGCCCTTACTAACCTAGATTCCATCATTTTGATAAAATATTTAACAAGATCATGGGGTGGATCTTTAACTGGAAGAATCGCCTTCTCTCTTTTTGAGGTCGCATCACGCTTGTGAATAATGTGTTAGTTTCCATTCCCATGCATGTGCTTTCGACATTGAAGGTACCTAAATCCATTATCGTCAATTTGGAAAGGTTCATGATTTCTTTTTTCTAGGATGGGAAAATGTAAGGAAGGTATCATTGGGCTTCTCGTGAGGGAATGTCAAGGCCAATCCAGGAAGGTGGCATCAACTTGAGGAGCACCCATGATACGATGCAGGGGCTTCATTCCAAACTTTCATGGGAGGCTTTGGAGGGTCGTACGTTATGGGGTCATACTATGTAAGGCAGATACGTCCATGACATGGGATTGCAAAGACCTCATCCTTCCATGTCATGGAAGTTGATCCATCCCCACGTTGATATGCTGAGACATCATTCGAAGTGAATGGTGGGCAGGGGAAACCTGAATTTCTGGCTTCACGACTGGGGCACTGGGTGTCTCTGGTTTCTAGGTTTTCCGGCTCCTTCTATGTCTTTTTGTGATGCAAGTCAGCACCCCAGTTTTCTCCAGGAGACTCTGAATGAGAACCAGCGGGAGGTCTTCAGTGATATTGTGCCCAGTGAGGAGTTGGATTCTCTGATCTTGACGGCCTTTCTTCAGGTGCGTTTTCTGCAAAGGAGTATTGGTGGGTGAGGAAGACTACAAACAGGAGTGACCAGTGGGGAGAAATGTTGTGCTGTAAGGAATTTCCCTCTAAATTTAACTTCTTGCTTTAGCGTGTGAGGCAGAATTCCCTTCCCAAAGATGATAGGGTCAAAAGTCTTGGAATTAGTATGGCCTCAAGGTGCTAGTGTTGCACCCATCCTCAATAGGAAACGATCATCCATCTGTTTATGGGAAGTGACTGGGCTCGAAGGATTTGGCATACTTCTGGTTTTCCACTTTGATAGGGGCTCAGTGATGATGTGTTGGAGAAATCCCATTCAACTTCGTTCACGAGGTCGGGTGTTCAAAGGGCGGAACGGTGTGGCCGAGTGCTGATTATTCTGGCCAATTGCTGGACACTATGGAAGGCTAGGAACGAGGCTCACCATGATAACACCCTATGCCCAAGAATGAGCATCGCTTTCAAGATGAGGAACACTCTTCTGGATCTGGTTGGTTTGTGCAAGGGATGCTTGGGTGCTCCCTCAATCTGAAGGTTCAGTTTGGCTCCAGGATCTCCATTACAGGGCGGAGGGTGAGGGCAGGGGAAATGGGTGTGGTGGCGTTCTCCAAGGGAGGGCTTCAAGATCGATACAGATGGGTCTCTTCTTAACGGAATGATGCAAGGAGGAGGAGTTGTTCGAGATTGAAGGGGGTATATTATAGCATCCTTCTCGACCATTTTTGGTGTGGGTGATGCTTTGCAGGCAGAGACATTGGAAATGGTCACTGGGTTGGATCTCTGCAAGGAAAGATGCATCAGTCTTGAAGAGGTGGAGACTGACTCCCTTACTCTTTTTAATGCTCTCTTAAAGAAGGCCAAGTGTCCATGGAACATCCCATACTACAATGGGAAGTGAATTTTTCTTCTGGGAAAAAGTACAGGTATCTCTCACACGTGGTGGGAGGGGAATATGGTGGCGGACTTCTTTTCCTCTAAGGCTCCCTTGAACCGTAGCATATCCTACTTCCTGATCTTGGGTTCCTTTCCCCTTGAGGGGTTCCAATTTGTGGTTAATGATGGCCTTGGTCTCCATTAATTTAGACCTCCTTAATTCTATGTCTTGTTCGGACCTTTCCTTGTACGTTTGAAAATCAATAAAATGGTTGTTTTCAGGTCAAAAAATTGCATGTGGCAAAGAAAATAATGGAAGAAACATAAACACAAGAAATAATATCACTGGTAATTATAAGATTTAATCTCATCCGAACTAAAAAAACATACTTTAAAAATGAGTCTATTAAAATATAATGAAGTATGAATCTATAAATATAGAAAAATAGTTATTTTAAAACATTTACCAAGAATAGGATATAAATCAGATAAAAATTAAGATAAAGAAAAAGTAGTTGGTAAATAGGAAATGATAACAATGAAATCATTATAACATAGTAAAATTCAAGTAGGATAACACAAAAAAATGAAAAAAAATAACTCAAATCAGAAATATGAAAATAGATAGACCAAACCATAGGCCTCATAGGGGTTTTCAAGAATCTCTGAAAATATTATGGTTCAAAGAAACATTAAAATGAAATTAAATAGTTCTTATTTGGGAGTTGAGATGCAATTTAAAATCATGGGAACATTTGAATCAAACTTACCTATGATTCCAGGATACCCATGTAAATTAGGGATTATGGATAGGTAAGGGAGGGAGCTGAGGGGGAGGTCAATCTTGAGACAGAGGTAGGGAGGTGGAGGTAGGGAAGTAAAGGTAGGGAGGTGGATGAGTACACTAAGGTAGGAAGTCAAAGGGAGGGATGAGGGGGATGGGAGTCGGAGGTAAGTAGGTGAATACGGAGGGATAAAGGTTAGGGATGGGAGGCAGAGGAGGAGATATGGAGGAGGGGGTTTGGAGGTGGATGCAAAGGGAGGGAGGCGGGGGTCGAGAGGGGTGTTTGGGAGGTTGTGGTAGGGGTCAGGATGTGGATGATGGAAGGTTGAGCCAGAGGTGGAGACTAGGAGGTCAAGGTTGAGGTTGAGGGGGAGGAGGGGAGGGTATGAGAGTGAAGGTGAGATTAGGTCACACTGAAGGGAGGGAGGATAATCCCAATAGAGGGTGGATTTTTAAGGGGTTATTCTCATAGTTTTTAAAAAACTACAGCATTGGTTTAGAAAAATAGATTATACCAACAGTTTTTTAAATGGTGGGTACAGAACCATTGGCTTAGATCTAGTTTCCAATTGTGATTATATCTATTTATCTAATATTATAAAGGGTAATGCCTTCAATTTCTAATATTTCATACACTCGGTGCTTATTTCCAACTTGGGGCGTACTAGAGGTGGGACTCTGGGGGTCATTATCTCTCTTCCTTCATTGTCATCCAATAAGGGGTGCCTTTGAAGGGAGGTATTAATGAAATGAGAGTACTAAGAATTTTCTTGAGATCTATAGTTTTTGTATATTATTAATTTAATAACAAATATTCATACCAAACTTTTTTCAATTGGAAGCACCAATGATGGCCCTAACCAGGAAAGTTATAAAGTTACTCTGATCAGATGCTTATAAGGGATCCTTCTATTATATAAAAGGGAGATTGTAAACTATTATTATCTTGATCTTATTATATTTATCTGCAAGTTATACCTTATAATGTGATTCAATATGATTTGTTCTTAGAGTATTTCAGATACAAGATAGTCGTGTGGTTGGATATAGGTCCAAATAATTAAGATTTCATGACTGAAACTAGTTAATGGATGATCTGTATTTTAAAGTAGTTGTCCATCCCATGAGTTATTGTAAGAACTCTATTCTTAGAAAGTGTTTTTTGGTATCCACTAACCATAAAGGATTAAAATATATTTTCTCATAACAATACTTTAACCTTCAATAGTGGAGGTGGTTTGAGTATTTACATTATTTTTATTTTTATTTGGAATATACCCTCATGATGGGAAACATCATTGGTGATGAAATGAGAAAAAATAATCATACACAGCTGGTATAGAAGTCAAGAAGCAAGTGGAAGATGATGGACCTATTTGTAAATATATTCCTTGATGTTTAGAGGTATTAGGGTTGAGTGATGTTTATGTTCTTGTGTATCACCTCCTCGCTCTTTTATGGGGTAAAGTGGAGTTATTTATCATATTTGGAATACATGATAATGAAGTAAAACATATATGGTGGGGATCCACCACTAATCTATTCTCTTGATTCCTATGAGTTTCTTTATATATAAGGTTATGTTGTGGTCCCTAAGAGTATACATGAAAAGATGAAGATGAAATCGCATACCTTGAGATGGTTTGTACATTCAGGTTTTTCCAAGATGAACAATTATATACACTAACAGTATTGGTGAACTAGGATGAAGAGGTACATGGCAGGGTGCCACAAAAATCCATACCTTTCGGCAGATGAAGTCTTAGCACCAATGAAACATAGGTCTTCTTCTACAACTTCCCATTCCTATGGGTAAATGGGATGATATGACTATGGACTTTATGATAAGGTTAGTGAGGAAACCCTGGAATAGTTATGCAGTGTGGGTTATTATGGATCATCTAACTAAGTTGGCTCATTTTTTATTGATCCAAAAGATACTCTCTTTTGATTAGTTGAGAAATATCTATATTTTAGAGATAGTATTCTAACATAGAGTATTGTCTCGAGATGAGATGTATGATTTTCATCATTCATCTAGTGAGGATTTCCAAAGGTTCTTGGTATGTAGGTGCATATTAAAACTTCAAATCATTATCAGATAGAGGGTAATTCTAAGAATACTATTCAAATATGAGAGTATTATAGCTTTTAGAGGTTCATGGGAGAACTATTTAGCACTTGAATATATTTCTAATAAAAATATTTATCGGTCATTGAATCAGGTGGTGAATTTTGAGGATTTATAAATAAGTCCATATTGATCATCTTTATGTTGTTTAGTGTTCGGAGAACCAACAATTTTTGGACCAAGTATCAAGAAGTATAGATCAAAGTATATATGGTTGATCAAGAAGCTGTTAGTGACCACTCAATGCAAAATGGGGTCATATGATAATTAATGACACAACCCTTTAGAGTTTGAGGTAGTCAAATAAGTATTCTTGTGGGTTTTGCTAACATTTGGGCATCAATTTATTTAGAGATAGGGAAAATTGGAACTTGGGTATGCGGGGGTTCTTTGAGATCATGGAGAGAATTGGTATATTGGCATTCCAATATCCTCTTCCTTGGCATTTCAGTTTTATGCATGAAATATTCCATGTATAAAAAATTTGAAGATATTATTATATCCCATATAATGTGATAAATACTAATGATGTTGATCTAAATTTTGACACATCATTTTAGGAGGGTCCTGTTCGAATGGAAAATTGGAGATAAAACACTCTATGTAGGAATATGGATCCATTCTACATCTTCACGCATTATATTATAATTAGATATATTTAGGGAAATTGTTGGTGATGGTCTGTTGATTTGTACTCAATCCCTTCTTAGTCCACTATAGGTAACTGTGAATATTTCATGGTTCGAGGAAATTATAAGGGAAAGGGTCCTATGATCAATGGAATATCGATGGAATTGGGCTGGATCATGGGAAATGGAAACAGGCTAGGACTCAAGAGCATCTATGATGATTTATCATGTCAATTTATATTGGTTATTATAAGATTTTTGTGCATGTGATCCTCTTATGGGGGATATTTATTTTGTATGTATGGCTTGTATAATGTGTATAACATTTATATTAATATAGAATGGGATTAATATATTGATTATTAGAACTTATCAGGTTGTTTTTTACCTATTACTTATCTATGTGCTTATTATTTTCACTACTTTCACTATTGTTTATAGTTATCTAATCCCAAGGATATATACTCTTCAAGGTTATTACTAGTCAAGAGACTCTTTAATATGTTCAGGTTCACCTAAAGTCATGTAACACTCGATCCTGGTTACTGTGGAGTGAGTCAAGTTGAAGTGTTACAATCATCATCATTGTTGTCAAAACACAATACACATAACCATTATAAATAATTATTATTTACAAAATAAAAAAATCATTATACTCAAAAATTAAAATACTAAAATAGTAAATTAACAGTGATGATAAATTAACAATTTCCCTTTAAAATTTAAAAAATATATTCTATTTAATTTAAAGTATCATATTCCCTTTAAAATATTTCAAATTCCCTCTTGAGGGATTATAAAATACTAATTACAATAATAAAAAACTTTATAAATTTCATCTAAAAATAAATATTTAAGAAGTTTTTATAATAATAAATGGTCACTGTGCACTATCTTGGAACTATGAACATGGATGTGCATTTCCCACTAGATAATAAAATTATTTTTATGGTCATGAGACCGTTCACCTAATTATGAAACACCCCAAAATTTAAAAAAACCTAATTTTTTTCCTTTTTCAACTAAAATAATTTAAATTATGTGTTTATAAATAGATGGGAATAACTCATGGGAACATGTATCAAAAAAATAATATAAGTTCACATTACTTTAAAATTGATTTAAGATAATTTGATTTCCTACAAATTGATATTTAAATGGTACAAATGATTACTTATACCAAAATTGGTTGGTTATGTTGATGTTATATATTAGTATGATCCATGTAAAGAAAGATAATAAACTGAATATTTATCCACATATAGTGTGGTGGACCTATCAAGATGTAATATAATATAAACCATTCATGTGACTCCCTTGAATCATGTTTAGTTTATTATAATTCATGAGATATGTTTAGAATTTTTCTGGTTGAGTTAAGTTATTTGTTATATCAAAAAAGAGTTGTGGATTATTATGAATAATGATATATTAACTATTTATACATATGGATAGTGTATTGTGTATAGTGAAATTTAAGGGTGGTTATACCCAAGGTGATAAGAAAAAACATATTTCACTAAAATTACTTCATATCCATGAGCTTTATAAGAATTTTTAGATAGACACCTTGTAAAATAAATTTTGTGATAACATTATAGAGTTATCTATAAATAAATTACTGACTACACCTTTTGATAATTTTATTTATAAATTTGGGATGTGAAACTAGTATTTCATGATTTTAATCAAGGATAGTTGGTAATGTTATACTCTTTTCCCCTTTATGGGGTTTCTTATACAAGGTTTTCTTAATAGGATTTTTAATGAGCCAGATTAAAATTGATATGAAATTAAATTATTTTTTATTCACTTATTTTTTCACACATGGTTTTTTTAAATGAAGGTTCAATGAGATTTCATGAAATTTATGGCATTTGAGGGGTATTTTTATGAATTTTTATGTGGATATCATCACTCACCATGAATGGATATCACTATGGTATTAATTACTAACACCAACTCTCCATATGATCAAATCTTAAAATGGATAACTCTTCATATACTTTACCCATGTGGCGTAAATATCTGAAGGGATTCTTAGGTGTCTATTAACAATAGTGAAAGTGAATGAATCCTATTCATTTATATCCCAAGTATAGAAATATAAAAAATGAATAAAAATGGAATGAATAAAATTAGTAATATCTTTTATACCTTACACTGAATAGTCATATCATATCTTTATCATTGTTTAACTCCTTTGAAAGGGATTGATATTGAACATTGAAGTTCCATATGAAGGCCTCCCATCTCTACAGGTATCCATGGCATGTGTTCAATAACACATCATATGTCTGGGATCTTCCTTCACCATAGCATGCCAATGCCTCTATGCTCAAATGTAGTAGTAAATGAGAGAGTTTTTAGGTCAATCATCAATCAAGAATCACCCAAACACATCCATACCATTGTATGTGGTTTTATGAAGACCATAGGATGCTCCTCAGCTAATTCATTCATTAAATCATGTGTTATAACACAAGAGTTAATGCTACGATCTTAGCATGCATTGTTTAAATGTATATAATAAACTCCATAGTTTTATATATCATTTAACAGATCTATATATGTTGACTGTTTATGGCAGACCAATTCTCAAATGTTAACTCCAAACATTCAGATGTCATAGCCTTTTCCAAATAATCCATACTATAAGAATCATGTAAATGTAGTAATTTTACATTAAAATCCAAGGAAATAGAAAGATTAATCCATATTATATGGTTTCTAATAATGCTCAATTATTTTTTAAACATTTTTATGAAGCATCATGAAAATGAAATACCTTATGATCACCTCTATAATCATAAAATATGATACTTATAAAATTAATATGAAAAATACTTTTATAGTATACAAATATTATTTTATGATTTGAGAATATCTTACAATGTGATACATCAAATATATTATACATATGATGTATTTTAGGAATATATCTCCTTCAATCTCGCACTTTCATTAAATCCTCATGGACTTTGTGCCATTTCACCTTTAAATGGTATTAAATGTGATAACTTATGAAATCATGTCAAAAAATATTTTGGATATCTTCCAAAATAATTTTGGAAAATAATCACTAATTTAACCTCATATCACAAAAAATTTAATACATTGTGAACACCAATCCAAAACACTTTTGGATTAACTATAAAACAATTTTAGAGAATCTCTCTAAGTCAAACTCAATCACATTCAGTCAACAAAAAAGTGTGAACCCTCAATCCTTTATAGAATTTAAAACAAATATAGATCATCAGAACCATAAATGTAAGCAAAGAGTGGCATAAAGAAAAGTGTCAATGATACTCAAGATATAAATGGATCTTATGTGATCTTTAGTAAACACAAGTATCTATAAACCAATTTCCACTATTACATCTCATGAAAGCATTAATTTTTATACGTTTCTTTTTTCAAAGACAACAAAAGACCATGGGACATGTTATATGTCAATCCCATATAGGAATTTCATACGTTCTCAATTATCCAAATATCAACTTAACTAGTCTGTGAATACATCACGTGTAATTCATATTTTTGGATGAGTGCATCATATTCCCCTTATCTAAATAAATAGCACATCATATATATTATCTATGTTTGTCCGCACACTTCCCAGAAAATCGCAATCGAGGACCTAGATGTCATACTAATCATATGAGATGAACAATCAGACCTTGGTAGATCTCTAACTAAAAAAAATTATCAGAAACATACCCAACACCCCCTAATTATCCAAGTCACAATTAATTTCATAATAAATGTTTAAAATTATAAAGTCTCTCATTCTAGGTGTCTCATTAACTTACGGTAAATGGGACAAGATATGATCCATGAACCCCTAGTGTACCTAAGACATAGTGTTTGACACTTTATGTGATATAGTTGGTGGGTCATCCAGTGCAGAAAAATAAACATTTACTTTATTTTAATGTATCTTGGAAATATTCTATATATCTATATGATAATAACTCTCACACTAACCTTATCATTTCATCGTAACCTATAATACTCCATGATGAACATTGGTTAGGGATAATTCAAAGTCATACTTTGAGTAGTTAATTATCATAACACTTCAAGAAATTTATATCTATATATATTTATAATTCCGATGTGAAATTATGATAAAATAGATATTTTTATTTATATGATACATTTTATATATTTTATGAACATTTTATAAAATCCAATATACACACTGATCTAACATATCATATATGAAAGACTTCTAGATCTGCCTTATGTTTTCTATACTTTAATAAGTTTTGGTAACTTATTACATCTATATAAAATTACTATAATTCTCTATGTGACTATATAATTGAACCCTCCCACTACAATATGTAGTAATTAATATCTATGAATAAAGTGACTTTGAATAATGGAGTGATTTTGGAATTATATTCCTAATGTTCAGATCCTCAAACATATTAAAACTCCTTAAATACAAAACATAAAAAGTTATGATGTTAACCTATATTGTCTATTTATAACTCTTTAAAAGTTTAACATCATTAAACTTGGAACATAATTCTATAAAAAAATCCTTGAAATAATGTAACTATTTATATGATTTTTTACAAGAACATCCTTAACGCCTTTAGTATTGAGTGATATCCAGTTTGTATTTTAAGTAGCATAATATTTTAGGATAAAGTGATATTAATTTTTCATGATAACTAAATTTAACTATTCACATTTTCAATTACCTTTTCACATCCTAAACACTTTAGGATAGAAGTGAAAAACACCATAACTTTATATTGGTATAATATTTTACTTCTTACCCGAATAGCCAAAAGGCCTTCATTTTTTTATTGATTTTTGAAAACCCCTATTTCAAGGGATGAGGGGGAACCCTTAAAAGGCCTATAGGTATAGAGATTACATGACCCGTAGGTCTTAGGAAATATTCAGGCTATAACTACATTTAACTGCTCCTCCTCGGCTTCTTCATCATGATGTCATCTCTCCACCTTCACATGGCTTGTTCAGCTCTGCTTCCCATGCAAGCACAGGCTGGTCCCGATGGAAAGTGTCATACCATCTCTTTTTGAAAAATCCACTTAAGCTTCTGTTCTGGTGAATGCGCCTACTTTGACACAGGACACTTGCTTGCCGAACAATTTTTCAATGGTGGAGAGCTTCATCATGATCATTTTCTAGGTAGAGGCACCTCCTTGTTTTCAGTATGGTTTCACTTTTTTGGTCCTTCGGCTTTGGTTTGTCTATGTCCTTGAAGTCTCTTTGGGTTCCTCCCTTCATCCCTTAAAAGGGGGATTTATCAATATAATAAAAAAAATTGAAGGATTTGGGGTCGTTGGATGGATGGAGTTTTCCTGGTCATTAATCCAAATATCAAGTGTCTTGAATGCCTTGAGGTGGCTTGAAGGCCTTGAGGTGGCCCGAAGTCCTTGATGTAGCCTGAAATCCTTACTGGCCTGAAGTCCTTGGTTGGGCTAAAGGCCTTGAAGGACCCGAGGCCCAAACCGGTGGCCCGAAATCCCAATCGGATGAATAGTCTTTGCTGCTACAATACCTGTTATAGTAACCCTGTAATATGACTCTATCCGGTTTTGAACATGGGTCTCTTGGATTCACTTGTCGAGTACTCACCAACTACGCTGACCCTCTTGTGCAATAATATTTTACTTCTTAAGTTCGAACTTCTCTTAGTCTAAATATACTCCCATTATCCTGCTAGATTCTATATTCTATTCAAGATATCATGTTCATATACAAGAACTCCTTTGTGTTTAATAAATAACTCTTATTTATTTTTAGTATAAATACCAAAAAACAAACTATTGTTTCCATAACAACTATATTTTTCAATGGGTTTAGAGTATTTTCCTCTAAAAAGAAGACTATTTCAAAAAATATACCACTTAGTGGTTGGAGGGAAAACCTTCCCACATATTTTAAAAAATATCTAGATAAATAATTTTATAGATACCCTTTTTTCTTGTAGTACTTTTAAATATGTCTATAAATATTTTTGGAGTCAGACGTTAACGCGGTGCGCGATTCTGAGGACCGAGACATTCAGAATTTATTTTGTAAAAATATTAGATATATTTTATATCAAGAATGCATAGTTTTTTCAGAAATAATGGAATATATCCTAAATAGAGTCTCGAATCAAAAATATGATACCATTTTTGAGTTCGGAATGTAAGATTTACCATAGGCATGATCAAAATTACATCAGTGCAGGGCATCCGGATAAAGTGGTTGTTGGTGGGTGTGTTCTAATAATTAATTGTTTATTTATTTATTTAATTATTTTGAAGATATAAAATCTAATTTCCTCTATAAAATCATCATTATAAAGGATCATCAAGGTTATCATCATAACCTCGGGACCATTTAAAGGGGAATCCCACCACCCATCATTGACGACTTGAGATCGGATGCGGAAGAGCTTACGGATCCAGGCGAATCGAGGCCCATAGGACACAATAGATCTTCCTCCTTCATTAGTAGTTGTATTCTTCATGATCAAACTATCCAATATCAAGGTTGGACTCATCATTTTTGTATTAAGACCTTATGATTAAAATGAGTGAGCATGATAATTTCTATTTATTTGATCTGTTTCAAATTGAAATTTCATATGATCCCTTATCAAATTTAATTGGTTTTTTAATTTCAATACCCCGTTATTCCATGTTTTATCACCCAAACATTCCTGGTATAAATTTAATGGCCGTGAAATTTTTTCCAATAATTTTTTACCCTTATTTCTTGTGCTTCACCCCCATCAGTCTTCACGTTCTTCACTATTGACCTATGGGGACCGTTGTTTGACATTGCTGAGAAAGATAGACCACAATTGAACCCTCATATTCATAACAGATTCACATACAATGACTAGGATGAATATTTGAGGATGTTTCAGGATGGCCTTCGGGTTATAGATATGGATTTAGAGATCTCATATCTGAATCCAATACGATGACGATGGGAGGCGTTCGTGGAGGAGGCGACATCATGCGGAAGGGTCGGAGATCTGATTTCCATCCACTAGATATCTATAAATTATTGTTGAAGGAGGTTTACAAAAATACCAGGTGGTCAAAATCAAGTATTTGTAGTGGATAGGATGAATTTGAGACACGTGAAGTGGATTTTAAAATCTTTGAAAAACCAGAATACACTTCATGTAGTCACACACATCATGTAGGCCCCTGGTTATGGTGACTAGGGTTTACGATTGAGTTAAATATAACACATCATGTGACCTGATCAAAAATACCTAGCATGTTCTCTAGGAGTATGAAAACACTGGTAAGACCAGCCACACAGCCAGTCTGCAAGAGCACGTCTAGGCACATGGTCAGTGTACATGGACACGACCAAGGTACGGGGACATAGCCAGCATCACAACCAGGACCCTGTGTAGTTGAGGCATGTTATGTAGGGATATATGGGTATTGATTCATGTACTATATGATTAATCAAGTAGGAATGAATTAGGTCCACATGCCATGTGGTTCCCCTTACATTTTGGGTACCCTCCATTTTTAAGAAACATCAACCTCGTGTATCTCTTTCGTTTGGACTCAGATTTTGGACTATGGGTAATATATCTTGATTATTTTCACTTAGAATGTGATGGTGTACTACTTAGTGGATTTTGAGATATTATACGAGATGTTTTGAGTGTGATTATTCTTTAGGAAGAACTCAACGACAACAGTGATTAGATGGGATCATCATAATGGAACCCTCCTACTGGGACAAGGCATGTTTTCTCTACCTATTGAGTTGATCCATCCTTTTGGGATAGGTCATGGATCCACTATTTATCCATCTTTAGAGTGAAATCCTCTTATTGGAATAGGGTATCGGTCTTCTACCTAGAGAGTGTAACCCTCCTACGGATTCAAGGAATGGTTCTTCTATCTATCTACCTATGGAGTGGAACCCCCCTATAGAGTCATGTAAAGGTTCCTCTGTATATCTACCTATATAGTGGAACCTTCCTACGGATTCATTGTATGGGTCCTATATCTATCTACCTTGAAATTGTAACCCACTTGTGGAGTCAGGTCATGGGTCCTATACCTTTAGAGTGTAACCCTTCTATAGATTCGGGGAATGGGACTTATACCTTTAGATTAGAACCCTCCTATAGAGTCAGGGAATGGGTCCTCTACCATAAATGTTTAACCCTCCTGTCATATTAGGGTATGGTTCCTCTAGCTACTGAGTGGAAGCCTCCTTTCATACTAGGACATGAGTCCTCTAGCTTGCAATTATTCCCCCCTCGACAATGAGATATAGTGTAGGGTAATGGCTTTACATGGATACTTCTTCGGATAGATGTGAGAGATAATGGGTATCAATGATAGACCTCTTGGAACTTTTGGAAGACTCTTTTCCTAGTCTAGGCTATGAGATAGAGATCCCATTTGTCACTTATTTGGGTTTATTTTATGATCATATATATAGTTGTATCCTTATGGATGTATTTTGTTACTCTCTTGTTATGGGTTGAGATTTATATTCCTATCATGTCTCTTAATACTCCTACTTCATCTTTTAGGGTGTCCTACTGGGTATATATATACTAACCCCTTCATGGTATTTTCCTGCATGTGTCATGTCTTATGCTAATGATGGATAGATCGATAGTGATTATAGAGGATCATAAGGAAACCATAGTGCGTTATACCACGTATGGTGGTTGGGGATTGGAGATCTAGATTCATCCTCTCTCGGCACTTCACTTTTTCAGTTTTTTTAGGCTGGGACTAATTTCTATTTGGGTTTGTATTTTCCCCTTTTTACCTTTTATATTACACGTTCGTACTCTTATACTCACCATATGTTTTATATTCATTGTTATTATCTAGATGTTTCATATGTTTTTATTATTCCTCTCCACTTCTACATAGATATGGATGGGTGCGTGTGTACAAGTACATTTGGAAAAGGCCTCTAACATTAGTTATTCTTTAAAGTTATTATTTATAACTCTTGGCCTATGAAGATTGGTATGGGATTGTTATGGCCCAAGCCCCACTGAATTTTTTTCATAACAGATTGGAATCAAAGCAGTTCATTCCTCAAGATGGTTTTTGGATTTTTCCCCTTATGAGGATTTTTTTGGGATTTAGGGAAAGAGTGTCAAAGAGTTTCAAGTGTATCTTTCATTCTAGGGAACCTAGTGTTGGTGCAGCAATGATGTATCCATTCAGCAAGACTCTGAATACCTGGATCTCGATTTGACATACTGAGACATTGGTTTTTGGGATCAATTGTACATGAATCATATAGGAAATAGTATTTGAATTCCCTTCTTTATTCAGCTCCCCATATATATATTTTCATCTTAATTTGATTTGTATTGATTAAATTTTCAGGATGCCTTTATTAAGATAGCTAGACCGGTTACCGATTTCGGATCATGACAACAATCCTATGAGTGATGAGGCCTCAGTTCGAGGAACATAAATCAAGATTCTTCTTCCAGTTGGATAGGTAGTATCACCCCTACCTGTCGATTAGTATATTACACCAGTAGAGTAAGCTAATGATGTGTTCAGGATTAGCGTACTCCATAGGTTCAAGTGCTAGAGTACATTGAGGTTCCTGAGTGATCCAGGTCCCTAGGAAGTGGAGGATTGGATAGAGTCGTTGATTTTAGTTTTTAGGCATATCCAGACACCAACAGATCTGGTTTTTTCACTGGTACCTAAACTTTTCTAAGGATCAGTTGAGTGTTTGTGGAGTCTAGTCACATAGATGCATGATGAGTTGACACTCTCATGTACAGAATTCCAGTAGCATTTTCATTAGGAGTACTACCCCCATGCTTGTGCTCAGTTTAGATTTAGGATCTTATGGAGATGAAGAAGGGAGGGATGAAAATCACTAAGTATACCAGAAGGTTCACTGACGTTACATGATTCTCCCTCAACATGATTCAAGATAGCTACTTCTAGATGTGGAAGATTGAGTAGGGTCTCTGTAGAGACATCCATGCTAGTGTGGTACCCCTATTCATTCCAATGTATGATGGAGTGTTAGAATAGGTTCTTGTGATAGGGAACATTCTACAATAGGTACATCATGCGTATAGGGTTTGTAGTAGATTCCATGGGGATAAGTCGTCTGCAGTAGCTAGCAAGCACTAGTCGGTAAGATCTTAGATTAGAAGAAATTTTCATGACTAGACTCATTCATGCAGTCATGTGGAACAAAAACCATGTAGGTAAGTAGAGATGCAAAAATAGGGGTTATTCTATACATGTGATGGTCAATTTAACATGGGAGATGATTTCTCATCTCAACGTATAGGGGAGGGTAGATAGATAGCGGATGGACCGCCACGACAGAGGCAACTCCATGATCACAAATCTCCCAGCAAAGGGTATGGAAGCATCAAGGGAGGTGGATCTATAAAAGGAGTGAGTGGGGCTCCATGAGTATGATCTATTAGTGGTGGATGATTTTATGAGATACTTTCACAACAACTACCAGGTGGCCAATGTCATGATCCAGGAGCTGGAGGTCGGGGTTGTGGGAAGTTGTAGTCTATAGAGGCATATAACCCAACAACACATGAGTTTATTAGAGGAATGATCTATATTTATTATACTATTGCTTCCATACTATTAGATTCATGTTTGAGTCATTCCTTCATCTCTTTACTCTTGGTGGGAGAGTTGGAGCTTATAGTTGAGATGTCAGCCGAGCAGCTTTTCAATGAGGTTCTTATAGGGAATGATTCTTTGATTTATTTTATCTGTTAGTAGTGCAATATATTTTTTGGTGTATAGAGTCTCTTATGGGACCATTTGGTCACCAAATGATACATTATAACATTGGGTATAGATTGGTTTTCCATGGTCTCGTCCAAGATTGATTATCATCGTAAATGAGTTAGATTCGTTCAAACTTATGGGATGAGATTCACCTTTGTGGGTGTGAGAGATCTCATGGAAAGATGAGTGGGTTTTTGTGAGTAGGGGGTTTTAGCTGATCTTGATTCCTTCAGTAATGGAGGATTTTATGGGTGTATTCTCCAAGGATGTTTTGGGACTACCTATGAGGTGGAAAATGTGGGTTTTCATCAAATTGCACCCTGGGACCACTCTGATATATTATGTGGCATATCAAATGGCCCCTTATAAGCTTTGGGAGAGGTGGTCATAGTTTGAGGACCTTCAAGAGAAGATTTTTATAAGAACTGGTCTGTCCCCCTAGTTAGCTCCAGTGTTGTTCATGAAAAAGTTTCATGAGATCTTTCGTCTTTGTGTGGATTATTGTCACCTAAACTAGGCCATGATAAAGAAAAAGTTCCCATTTTCAAGGATTGATGACCACATTGATTAGTTGTAAGGCCATATATGGTTCTCAAATATCGATCTCTGGTCTAGATACCACTAGTTGAGAGTTCACAATGCTGGTATTCCGAAGCCAGGATTCTGATGTCACTATGGACACTATGAGTCCCTTATTGATGCCTTTTTTTGTGACTAATTCCCCCCACTATTTTTATATATTTTATGAACCTGATCTTTCATCCATACTTAGACCAATTTATTTTTGGATGACATACACATATAGTCAGCGTCAATGGTGGAAAATGAAAATCACTTGACGATGGTCCTGGATTTGCTTTAGGATAACTAGCTTTATGGTAATATCTTGAAGTTTTGGTTTTGGATCCATGAGGTTCACTTTCTAGGGAATGTCATTTATTATCATGGATTAACTATGTACCCAACAAATATTGATGTAGTGCTTACTTGGGATCTACCCAAGAGTGTGTCAGAGGTGCAGAGTTTTTTAGACTTGGTGGGGTGTTATAGGAGGTTTGTGGAGGAATTCTCTAGGAATGCAGTCCCTTTGACTTCCCTGACATGGAAAGTGAATTACTTTACCTAGACTGAGTAGTGAAAGGGATCCTTTGAGGATTTGAGGCTGAGGCTGGCATGTGCTTATATTTTGAGAATACCAGAAGATGGCATAGAGTACATAGTATATTGTGATGCCTCTAGAGCTAAGGTCGTACATGTGTCAAAAGAAGAGGCAGGCATTGATTGCATATGGGTTGAGCCATTTGATTCCCCATGAGAAAAATTATATGAATTGTGACCTATAGTTGGAAGTTTTATTATTCTCTCTAAGGATGGGGAGGCATTATCTTTTGGGAGAGTGCTTTATTGATTACTCATACCATTAGAGTCTCAAGTATGTAATCACATAGAAAGACTTGAACCTGATACAGACATGCTGGATGGACTTACTACAAGACTTTGATTTTGAGATATTTTATACTCTAAATAAGTAAAATGTGTTGTAATATTCCCTTAGCAGGAAGTACTAGGTTCTTTTAGTGTAGGAGGCATCAGAGTAGTTGGCTTCCTTGCAGCTAACCCTGGTTGAGGAGGTGGGTGTAGTGTTTCTTTAAATGATGGTGTTGACTCCTCGAATCCTTCAGTTTTTAAGATAATCCTAGTTAGGAGACATTGACTATGTGGTATTACATGACCAAATATCTTTAAGAGATTCACCAAATGGTTTTTCAAATATAGGGAATCACGTCATCATTTCGAAGGGATAGACGATGGTCCAAATCACGATGTGAGATGAAGTGTTGAGGGAGTTTCACACCTCTCCTTTAGTTGTACAACTTGGTGTGGGGAATATGTATAAATACCTTCAATGGTGATTATTATGGGATTAAATGAGGCATATAGTGGTTGAGTTCATCTCTCGGTGCCTCACATGTCAGTAGGGAAAGGTTGAGCACTAGGTTACGGACGATTTGTTATAGCCTTTTGAGATACCGGAGTGGAAATGAGACTATATAACCATGGGATTTGTGATAGGGCTTCCACATATAGTGATATTCCACAATTCTATTTGGGTGATATTTGACCGACTAATGAAGTCAATGCACTTCCTTTCTATTATGGAGCAGAGTACGGTGGATAGTTTGGGGTAGTTGTACATATGGGAGATCATTCACCTTCATGAGGTTCCATCAATGATTGTCTCCAACTGTGATGTGTGTTTAACATAAAAATTATGAAGAGGCCTACATGAGGCATTCAGGACCCAGATGAGTATGAGTACATCCTTTCACCCATATATAGATGTGAAGACTAAGCAAACTATCCAGGTGCTAGAGGATATGTTGAGGGCTTGTGTGTTAGACTTTGACTGGAGATGGGTGGATCACTTGACATTGGTGGAGTTTTCTTATAATAATAGAGACCACTCTACTATAGGCATCACACCTTTTGAGGATCTATACTAGAGACCTTTCAAGTCACCGTTATGTTGAATGGAGATCAGTGAGAGATATCTTGTTGTTCGAAATATAGTTCAAGCAACAATAGAGAAGGTTCAGGTGATCCATGAGTGGATAAGGATAGTACGAGTAGGCATAAATCATATCCATATTGACATCGTAGGCCCTTATATATTGAGTATGGAGACTGTGTTTGTCAAAGAGTCTCCCTACGATAAGAATTTCATAGATTCAACTGGGCAGGAGAGTTATCCCCAAGGCCCATTGAGTCATTTGAGATCTTGTACAGGGTCGGCATGATTAATTACTACCTCTACCTACCCCCACAGTTGGAGGGGGTGCATGAAGTCTTCCATGTGTCATAGCTAAGAAGATCCATGCATGATCCCTTGCATTTTATTGACTAGGGTGAGATGGACATTGAGGATGGATCCATTTTTGTAGATCACCCAATGGATATTGAAGATATATAGGAGAGGACTATGTGTGGATAGACCATTCCCTTAGTTTGTGTATTGTGGCAGCATGGGATCATTCAGGAGACCTCCCATGAGTGGGAGAGTTATATGCAAACTCAGTATACACAACATGTTTTTATTTTTTTTCTTTTTAAGGATGAAAATATTAAAGGAGGGAATAATATTGAGTCCTTTTTTCCTTAGAAGACTTTGAAATATATCTAGAAATATTTTTAGAGCTGGGTGTTAGGACAGTAGGTGATTCCAATGCCTGATCGGCCCGAAATTAATTTTATAAAAATATTAAATATATTTTAAATCAGACATGCACATTTTTCAGAAATAATAAAATATCTCCAAAATGGAGTCTTGAATCAAAAATCTGAGACCTTAGTTGAATATGGAATGTGAGTCTTACCTTAGCTGTGGCCTAATGTTTTTCTATGTAGGGTGTTCAAATAAAGTGGCAGTTGTTAGGTGCATTAATGGAATTTATTCATTCATTAAACATTCTAAAAACTAATTTCTTCTATAAAATCATCATTATGGAGTATTGATAGGGTTATCCACATTACCTCAGGACCATTGAGAGGAGAATTATACCACCTGCTATTGGTGGTTTGAGATCAGTTGATGATGAAATTATGGATCCTGGGGAATCAAGGCATAGTGGATGTAATGAATCATTATCCTTCATTGGTAGTTGCATTATCAATCATTAAATGGTCCAATATTGAGGAAGGAATCATCATTTTTGGATTCTTCCCTTATGATTAATAATATTGACATGATTATTTCTATTTATTTTATTTTTATCAAATTGGAACCTTTACATGAGCCCTTGTCAAATTAAATTATTTATTTAATTTTTGACCCTTTTATGCCATTTTTTCTCACCCAATCACCCCTAATATACTTTTCTTGGACAATAATGTTTGTAAAATGATTTTTTCACCCTATTTTCTTATGCTTCTCCCCCAAATTTCTTCATGTTATTCACCATTGGCCTATGATGACCACACTTCGACATTGATGAACCAGATCAAGCATGATCGCAACCCCAAATTAATGGAAGATTCATGTACAACAATTGGGGTGATGGTTTAAGGGTCGATTATGATGGTTCTTAGGTGGGGTATATGGATTCGTGTATCCAGGATTTGAATCCAATACAGAGATGATGGGAGGAATTCGTAGAGATGGTGACATCGTGAGGAAGGTTTTTCGAGTGAGTTAATTATGATACATTGTGTCGAAGCCCCACACACCATGTGACCTAGTGTTGGAAAACCATTGTGTACTCTAGTAGTACACGAACAGAGACACATGACCAGCGTACATGGAAATGGCCAAGTATACAGTCAGCTTACACAAACATGAACAAGGTACATGGACATGGCCAGGAGCATGGGTAGGACCCTAGGTGCAAGAGGTATGCCCTGTAGTCCACTTACACACCATGCAAGGCTACATGGATAGTGATATATGTACTAGAAAAAGACACATAAAATAATCAAAGAGGAACCATATGTCTTGTCAGTCCCCTTACATGTCGTGTGCCCTCCTTTTTTAGGAAACTTATAATTCTCATATATCATTCATTTGGACTCATATTTTGGCCTAAGAGTATAATATTCTAAGTGTTTTTTCACATTCAATGTGATGGTGGCCTTCTTAGTGGATTTTCAGATATGATGCAAGATGTTCTGAGTGTGGCACTTTTTTAGGAGGAACTCAACGACGATAGTGATCAGACAGCATCATCAAAGCGGAACCATCCTTCTAGGAATGGGAATGGGGCCTCTACCTATAGAGTGGAACCCTCCTTCTAGGAAAAAGATTGGGTCCTCTGTCTATCCATATTTAGAGTGGAACCCTCCTTCTAGGATAGGGAATGGGTTCTATACCTTTATAGTAGAACCCTCCTACAAATTCATGGCATGGGTCCTCCATATATTTACATAGAGAGTGAAACTCTCTTGAGAAGTTAGGGAATGGTTCCCCCATATTTCTACCTATAGAGTGGAACCCACCTGTTGAGTTAGGGAATGGTTCATCTATATCCATACCTATAGAGTGTAACCCTCCTATAAAGTTATAGAATGATTCCTCTATCTATATACCTTTAGTGTGGAACCCTTTTATAGATTTAGGGCGTGGATCCTCTAACTTTAGAGTGAAAACCACCTGGGGAGTTAGAGTATGGGTCCTCTACCTTTAGAGTGTAACCCTCTTGTTGATTCAGGGAATGGTTCCTATACCTTTAGAGTGGAACCCTCATATAATTTTAGGGTATGGTTCCTTTAGATATTGAGTAGAAACCTCCTATCTTACAAGCGTATGGGTCATCTACCTCAAAATTATTCCCCCTATTCTGTGTGGCATAGTATCGAGGTGTATCTTGACATGGATGCTTCTTTGGACTGATGCGTGAGATGTTGTGCATCATTAATGGACCTCTTGGAACTATAGGAAGACACTTTCCCAGGTCTGGGTTGTGAGATTGATATCCCCATACTCTCTCATTTGGGTTTCTTTTATGAGAATATATATATGTGTATCCTTGTTGATATATTTTTTTACTCACTTACTTTGAGTTGATATGTCTATTCCAATTATGTCTCTTACTCTTCCCACTTCATATTTTAGGGCATCAAATTATGTATGTATATATTCACCTCTGAATGATATTTTCCCACACGTGTTGTGTCTTATGAAAATGATGAATGTTTTGGTAGTGATTAGAGAAGATCATAGGGACACCCAGGTTCATTAGACAATGTACGGTGGTTGGGGATTGGAGATCTGGAGTCGGGCTCTCTTAGCACTTTACTTTTCCAGTTTTTTCAAGTTGTTACATCTATTTGGTTGGGCGTGTATTTTTCAACTTTTTTACTTTTTAGATTACTCTGTCATAATCTTGTACCCCCTAGAGGTTTTACATGCATGGTTTTTCCCTTGATGTTTCATTTTTTATTATTATTCCTCTTCACTTCTGCATGGAGATTGATTGGTTCATGCATATAGTTAAATTAAGAAAAGGTCTCCCATATTAGTTATACATCTTAATGCTTGTTGATAACCTATGGACTATAAAGGAAGGCTTATAGTAGTTGTGTATCAAGCCCTGTTAGGTTGAGTCGTGACAAAATTATCCTAGATAAAACATTTTTTATCCTTTTCTCTTTCTTAGAACATGTTATGTAATCTGAAGAATCATAATACATGTGTATATAATCAATCAAGTCATTTTATTCATAGAAACACATTTCTAATGAAAAAATTCTCTAATTTAACAAGATAAATGAAATTAAGAGGCCCATAATTTTCTTAGATTCATTTAATCTTGATAAATTCATTTATATTGAAATCCTTGATGTAGAAACTCATTTCTTCTCTACTTTGAATGTAAACTACAAGATCAATCAACTCTTCCCTTGACATTGAACACTTTTATATTTACAACACTTTTAAAAGAAATAGTTGGAATTTCATACCATTTAAAACCAAAGAAACCTTTTTTATAACAATGATACCTAACATGGACATTCAATGGTGTCTCAAAAACAGCTTCGGGTATTTTGGCTAATTCCACCATAAAAAAACATCACTCCTCTATCCTGATTATACCATTTAGTTTCAATAACCATTATTTTCTACATAAAGAAACATTTTTTGGACATTCCAACTCACTTTTCTTGATTTGGTTTGAACTTTTACACACTTGTACTATCTACATAGTACCAGAACCTAGACATCACATGATAAGTTTATCTCAACACTTGAAAATTTTGGGATAAATTTTTCCAAACTCATTAATATTGTCAAAAAAATTACATGTTTTATAAAAAATGAATTCATGGACCATAATAAGTCTTAATTAAACCTATAGTCTCACCAAGTCATTTATATATCCAATCATATTAAATATATGAGTAGAGACTAAAATTTATTAGGTTATTTGACATCTCATTCCTTTGAAACCCAAAGTGAATCATTTTATTCTTCTCATAATCATCTAGATTCACCTATTGGTTGTTGTGGTCTTTCTTCATTACTTTTTCCCACATCAATTATCATAATTAATTATCTTTTTATTATTAAAATAATGTATTGTTGTCATTTTTTGTATTAAATTATTAAAATAGTGATCTTCTATTAAAATATTTATTTTATTGTTTTCTTAGTTATTTTTAATAATGTAAAGATAAATAAATTATTTTGTATTAACGGTCATTTTTTATTATTCTAATTTTTTTTTAATTTTTTTCCGTTCTTTTAATTATTTAATTACTTGATTTTATGTTTTTTAAAATAATAATTTCATTTTTTATATTCACTATCTTATTCCATAAATTATTTATTTAATTCTATTTATAATTAATAAATCTTGATTTTCATAATTAATAATTTTATTTAATTTATTTATTTATTTTCGTTGTTTTTGGAATTAATTTATTTTTAGATTTTTTTATCGTTTTTTTCATTCAATTAATTAATTCTTTTGTTAATCTAATATAAAAAATAAATAATTTACCTATGATTCAAATTTATTTATTAATTTTTATTTTTCATGAAGTAGATCTATTGCTACCTACTAAGCCATACACCTCAAATTCCCAATTCATCACTCTACAAAAATCCACCACCATTAATTCCACCTCCACTTCCTCCACACATCTTTCTTTCACCCATCTACTTCCAAAAGAAAAGCTACTACCATTTCTCTTCTAGATCCACCACTCAGACCTAAAACCATTCCATGGCCCTGTAATCTAGCACTAGCGTTGCCATCAACTATATCCAACATCCCCCGGTAACACATCTAACAGCACCAAATCTACTACCCCCCCCCCCCACAACACCAGTAGATCACTATCTACTGGTATGGAACCCAGATCTATCACTGCATACTTTCTTCTACCGCTACATATCCAGAACTAACAACCTTGTTTCATCATAATCTACCATTGACCTCCACCCAATCCACTGTATATGGTCATCTAGTAGTGTCCACAAGTAGATCACCATCTACCATCAAAATAGTTAGTCAAGATCAACCATTTAGTTCCAAATTACATTTTGTATCCATCCAGATGAGATCAACCACTTGTTTCATCTACACTTGAGTCTAATCCTACTAATCCACTGCACCATCATGTGTCACCAGAATAGAAGTCCAACATGATTACCCAGATGCGCACCCACCTAAATCTAATCCTCACAGCACTAGATCTAAGGATTTTAAACCATCCTCATCAGATTTGAAAAAAAGGTCATTGTATCATAGAATAAGAACAAGGAAATTAAGCTGCACTGCCATGGAAGAACAATGAAGCCTGACACTATAAAAGTTTTAACCTCTAGAGCTCCTAGCTGCTGGAGAAGAGACCCACGAGCTGGTTCCACAGCTTGCTGAAGAAGGAAACCCCCGGAGAATATGAGGTCACATATATAAGAATAATATAAACAAAACATATATATATTAATAATATTAATTACAAAATTATGTAAACATTTTTATCTTAAAAAATAATAATACAAAATATATTTAAAAAATATAAAAAAAAATCTCTCCCTCCACTGACATTTGAGCCCAAAAAAATGACTGAGGGTATGGTCATGAGGGCTCGTTAGTGTGATGCCCATAAAATTATTCCAACATTACACCCTAAAATTCCTAAGGGAAACCAATTTTATAAATTTTATTATTTAACCTCATTTATTTTTGTTTTTCTAGAAGATTCAAGAAAGTCTACTCCGGGGAAAAGGAGAACGAGGGGAGAGGAAGATGATCCTGGGCACAAAATTTTTCAAGGAGTGGAGTTTATCAAAATAACAATGCTCTAGCCACCATAGGATCGAGATGTACCCTAAGGGCATGCCACATAGAAATGGGGGAGAAGATACATAGGGTTGAACATGAGCGCACAAGATATAATAGGGCACAAAATCATTTTATTAAGGAGAGAGGAGATATCAGGACTAAATGAGATACACACTATCATAGAGATGATTTTAGAAACATAATTCACCATCCTAGTAGGATACCATGAAAAGTGAGTAGATACCTGAGTGGAGAGAAATAATCAGATCTAGAGTTGGATATTGAGGAAGAAATCCATATTATAAGAGATGTTTTGTATCTTCTGTCTTCCCTCTTTATGTATTTCTATTTTCATGAGTAGCTAAATCACCTAAGGGAATTTATCTATGATGAATTTATTTCATATTATCCATTATTATTGATTAATATAATTGTCTTGTGTTATTTAATTTAGGTTTTATTTTATTTTAATTTATGAGTATCAATTAACACTACTCAAGAACTGACATGTCATGGTAGTGAAACATTTCACCTCAAATCATTGACTAAAGAATCAAAAATTGGAAAAGGTCAATGCATCTATTCTCCAAAATGAAAATATAAATTCCAAATTCAAGATTGAAAGATCAATACTAAATAAGGTTAACCAGACTATGGTAATTCACTAAAACGATAGCTAAAAAGATCTATACCCCTTTTCTAGCACTAAGTGATTATATTAATTTAATTATGATTGGAAAAAATCATTTTTATCAGTTCAAAGTGGCCTGAGTACCCCAATTCCATCAACTTTTTTTCTCTCTATTTTTATTCTCCCTACAAAACTTTCATTTCACATTTCATTTTAACTCACTTATTTCACTATTTTCATTACACACCACACACCATCACCTGATTCATTCCATCATTTCCATTGTATTTGTTATTTTTCTTTTGTTTTTTTTTATTCGGTCTGTATAATTATTCACCTTCTCTATGGTTCGAATCTTGTCACCATAGTATTAGTAGTAAGTAGGTTTTAAAAATTAATTTTTTTTATTACAATGATAGTTGTGAAATAAAATCACCTTTATCAGGGAGATCACATAGGATCAAGTTAAAAAAAATACATAACAAAAAAACAAAAAAAAATAGAAAACCTAAAAAAATTTAAAAAAAGTACAAAACATTAAAACTATTCAAAAAATCTAATAACTCTTTTGGTGTTTCTTATATGCACACAGAGTCTTATAATTTAGAACCTTAAACACCAATTTCTAAAATCATTAAACATTCTTCTATTACTAGAAAACAAAGGGAAATTGAAAAGGAAAATTTGGAAAACATAGATTTAAGAAGACATGAAATCAAAAATATTAATATACCACTATCGTTGGTTCCTACCCCTAAGATAACTAGAACTATGGAGTTCCAAATTCCAACTGTGATAAGAAATCTCTCTTACAACGGGTTTTACCTTCGATCTGGGAACAATGAGATCAAACAGTCTCATCTTTCCCAGCTTCTTTCTTTCAATGGTCTGTATACAGAGGAATATTTAGATATTATCATAGATTTTTATGGGTTTTTATATCAAAATACTATGTGATATTTGAGTTATAATGAGTTGGGGGTGAGGGTGTTTCCATTTTCCCTTAAGGTGAAGTCTAAAACTTGATTTCTGAACATATAAGAATAAATATTTGAATCTTGGGATTAGGTGTTCAATACCTTTGTATCCAAATTCTACCCCATGAACACCACTATATAAGTGACACAAAAGATTACAAGATTTTTCCTAGATGAAGTACTGTTATTTCACATGTCATGGGATAGGTTTAGAAGCATTCTCTAGAAAATTCCCATTCATCAGTTAGTTGTCGACCCACTTATAGATATTTTTATAATGCCCTCACCCCTTATAACCAGAATCTAGTTGACTAATCTTATAAGGGTGACTTCTCTGATTCCAATGATGATGAGATTAAGATACTAGTTGATAAATTGGACCAAATTTCCCAAAAAAATCACTGGGAAAAGAATCATTCATAGGGATAAAACTAATACTCAATATTTTGTTTTTAATGAACATGTTTTTAGGGAGTTTTGATGTCACTATGGGATGTTTAGCCACAATCAAAATTGTTGTCCCAATTTTGACCTCCCTGTCTAGTCTAAGGAGAGTTCCCATTTTGTGGATTATAGAGTTAGGAATTAGGGTTCCCAAGATCTATTTTAAAATATATATATAATTTGGGATACAAAAATCACCCCACGTGTCTTATAAAGAACAAGGTGTAATCAAGCAATCACCTACCCCAAATTACCAGTCACAACCTAGAAATTTTAATTCACATCAATATGGGGACTAATAATCAAATTGATAAGGGGGATTAAGGGAATGTTGCAAAAGTTGTTGTCTGAAATTGGTTCTCTGAAAAAGGATACAGATTATAGAATGAATAGTCTAAAAATTAAAATGGGATAAATGGATAAAGACTTGGGTTGAATAGATGAAGGGAAACCACCCAACACAACTAATTTATACCCAAGAGAGAATAGTATGGTAGTAACAACCTGTCCAAGGCTTGAAATTCAGGAAAATATTAGGTAATATTCTAGGGGTGAAGAAATTAATGTTTAATCTATTACTAGAGCTAAAATTTTAGAAAATCCCAAAACTAGAAGTCAGGATAGATTTGTAGAAACTGAGAAAAATGTTGAAAATTCTCATTAAATTTCCTTAGAACTAAGGAAAATGATGTGGGAAATGATAAAAGAGGGAAATAAAATGGTGTGGTGTGAGGATGAGGAAAATAACCCACCTATTTTGAAGAATTATCCCCTACTATCCCTTTTCCAAAAAGTCTGAAAAAGAATAAAAATATGGTTACCTAAAATTCCTTCAGATGTTTAGAAGCTTCAATGATAATATTCCCTTTTTGGAATCTTTGAATAAAATCGCATATTATTTGAAATTTCTTAAGAGTTTCTTATCTAACAAGAGGGATTTGGGTGAGTGATCAACTATAAATTTGAATGAGGAGTCTAGTTATATGATTAAAAAAACATCCCCCATCCAAATTAAAAGACTCCAGTATTTTTACCATATCTTGTAAAATTGGTAAAATTGAGGACATTATGTGCTTCTATGATTTTGGAGCTAGCATTAACCTTATTACCTACTCCTTGTTCAAAACTTTGGGCCTGAGGGGGATGAAACCAACATCAATGTCACTACATCTAGTTTACAAGTCACTTTCTTACCCTTATGGGAGGGTAGATGACCTATTAGTTGATGTAGGGAAACTATATTTTTCCACAAACATCTATATAATGAAAATAGATTTTGATAACATGGTTCCACTTATTTTAGTTAGGATGTTCTTAACTACTATTGGGGTTGTCATTGATGTCTCAAAGGGTAATCTTACCCTTCAATCTAGTGAGGATCAAGAGGAATTTAAAGTTTACAAAGATTCTCCACTTGAGGTTAGAAGTAAGTTGGTTGATGTTGTAGATGAGGGGTTTAGAGTTGAGGTAGAAACAAAAATCACCATCCCTTTGATGATGTAATCGCTGAGTAAGTCAGTGAACATTTTGAAGAAAATTTTGTTGAATCCAAGTCCACACTTGAGTTGGAGATATTTTAGATACTTGGGAACCAAATTAAGAGGCTCATTGATAAGAATCAGTAAGTGGTCCTTTATAAATCAAGCTATGTTACTAACAGTGTTTCTCAACCTGTTCATGGTTTAAAAACCTCCCATGTGCCCCTCCCTGAAACTGACTAATGTTTCTACCAACTTATGAACTGTGAGTATATTCATGTTGCTTCTTCTGCTAAAATTAAAAGCTTTAGATCTAAGGATAAGTTTGGGGTTATCCATGTTCCTCTTGTGATTTAAAATGAGTTTTATGAATCTGTTAAAAATGAGTTAAGTAATTTCTGGATATTTTACCAAATATGGACAGCAGGTCTCCCCCTTCTTCTTTTCACCACTTGGATGATAAAATTATTTTCCACTAGTTTGATATATTCTTAAAATATCTTTATTATTCTCCTGATTCAATTCCTAAAGAAATTCCTGATGAGATTCACTCTAAAATTATTAGTGATCCACCTATAGAAATTGATGTTTCTTTTTATGAACTTGATTAACTTTCAAGTGTCGTGGGGAATGTGGGGGATCCCTTTCTGAGTGAAGTTGGTAATCTTGGATATCATGGTGAGTTGTTTTATACTTTACATAATTCTTTGAGTAATTTTTTGGATTTCAAATATATTAATGGAATTAGGATTAGTCCTCATGTTCTATAATTTTTTATGATACTTCTTCAAACTACTGAGTTACATGAGGTTTTTTGTAAACTTACTAGATTTTTAAAATTAAATATTGAGGGATCAAGTAATGATGAATATTACCCATAAAATGACCTTGGTTAAAACACATTAGGATATTGATTCTAGCTGGGTACTTTTAAAATAGTGCCTTATGGGAAGCCACTAATAATTTTATTATTTTTAGCTTTAAATTTATGTTTGAATAAAATAGCATTCCTCGATTATTTGTCTCCCAACATTGGTGAATTGTTTTTCTAAAATTTTCATTGAAATATTTTTATATCTTTTTTTATTAATTTATGTTTGAAAGTGGCATGGTTGAGTTACCATGAGTTTCGTATGATATGTGGTTGGTTTTCAGAGTTGGTTGTGAGATTTTCTTACCAGCGGTAGATCCAATTTCAATTTCAAGATTGATGGAGCTAAAATTATAACTACAAACTGGATATCATCCTCCTTTTTATATGGTTTTTTTCTTTTTTATCTTTACATTATTGTTTCTAATGTTAATTAGTTCAATTTTTAGGAGATTCAAATTTCCAACCAGATGAATTTTTCATTTCTTTAAAGGTAGGTTACAATTTTTTTGTTCCACATTGAGAATAACTTTTACATATATAAGGAGAAAATATTTATTTATTTCTAATCTTATCTACTACTATTTTTTCATTTAATTCAATTTTTTAATTTATTACAAAAATTTTATCTTCCATGATGTTGTTTTGAATGTCTTTTTGGTAACTTTCATTATTTAGTTTTGTTTTGTTTTTAATAATGTTTTCATAACATGATCTATTTTTTACTTTATTCAAAATCATTCATGAACTCACCTTTAGCATGAAAACTTTTGAAAATTACTTTTTGTGCTGGATTTGTAAGATGTAGCGATTAGGTAACCTTTGTGCATGGTTAAAAATTGTTTGTATTTGATTTTTGTGTGGAAAAAAATATTTGAAAATCCCTTATACCCCTTAAAACAAAACATTCATTGTGCTGATTTTCAATTATATTTCAATCACACTATCAAACTATTTCTCCATCCTTTTGATTCACTAATGGAGACATTTTTTAGTTTTAAGTGTGTTTGAGGGGTCTTAAATGTGAAAAACATAAATTCATTATAACCCATCAAAAATCCGTAATTTTTTTAAAAAAATCCTCATAGTCAGGCTTAATTTTAGGATCCCTATAAATAAACATTTTTCTTAGTTTGTTTAACAAAACATAAAAAATATTAAAAAATCATAATATGAAGACAAAAAAATATAAAAGAAACTTCACCATTGAATATTGATTAGTAGATAATTGAATTCTAGATTGAGGTGTTTCAAAGAATCCCAAATTTCTAGAATTATATGATTATTGAGTGTTTTACCCCACTATTTTTATGGAATTTCACCTTAGGAACTAGGAAAGGGAGTGTGATGAGAGAGATCTTTGTGGAATTTTGATCTTAACTTGCGAAAACTAGAAATTTTAACTTGAACCTATGCGTCACTCTCTATTTGAACGAACACTTTAGGGAGATAACTCAAATGATAATCATATAAGTCCTTTTAATTTGGAGTTAAATAGGTAAATGTAATCCCATGAAGATTCCCTGAGATAAGGGAACTAGGTTCGATTATTTGTTTAAATAAAATCAATATTCAAATTCAATTAGTTTTTTGCATGGTGTTATTCACAAGAAATATGGCATATAAAAAATTAAAATAAAGGGCCTTGTTAAAAACGATCTCATTTGGGTAAGATATTTTTGAACCCAAATGAATAGGGGAAAATTGACTTATATAAAAATCATTTGAATTGTATCAAAGAAGGGGTACATAGACCTTTGATTTTTGGAACCTACTATAAAGTGATTATTTCTTGTCTATCTTGTTAAAATTTGAGTTCCACTTTTATCTAACATGTTTCATTCTTAGTAATTAAACCCATTTTGAATTGAAATAAGGCAGTTGGAGAAATTCAAAAAGGAGGCCTGATTTTTCAAGAATTAGAGGGATTTTCTATCTCCATTGATTTAGGAATTTTTTGGAACTTGGGCAGGATGGTCTTTCATTTTTTTGAATATTTTTAAATAAATAAAATCTATTGAATTTCTCAGGATAGTAATTGATTAAGTGTGGGGTAATTTTATGTTACCTTAATTCATTAAAGTTTTTCAAATAAATTATCTTAATTGATTTTCTTCATAATATTAAAATAATGTATTTTTTGAATGACTATATTTTTTTCATTTTTTTATTAAATTATTAAAACCAAGATCTTCTATTAAAATATCTTTTTTATTGTTTTTTTAGTTATTTTGAAAATTTTAAAATTAAATAATTTATTATGTATTAATATCCATTTATTATTATACTTCTTTTGTTTAAATTTTAATTTTTCATTTCCATTATTTTAAATCTTTTATTATTTCATTTTATTTTATTTTCAAAATAATAATTTCAAATTTTATATCCACTCTCTTATTCCATTTAATCTTTATTAATTTCTATTTTCAATTAATAAATATTAATTTTTTTTATTAATCTTTTTATTTAACTGTTCTATCCATTTTCACTATTTTTGTAATCAAATTATTTTTTGATGTTTTTTGTTAAATTCAATTAATTTATTTTTTTTATAATTAGAAAATAAATAAAATAACTATGTTTCAAATTTATTTATTATGTTTTATTTTTTAGGTGTTAAATCTTCCAATTCCTCCCAACCCATCAACCACCAGTACCCAGTTCACCGCTCTGCAATAGTCCACGGTCACCACTACCACCTCCACATATGTGATGTACCTGTTGGGACCCAAAAATGATTTGCCCACGATGTAGCAATATTCATGAGATAAAATAAAGTGAAAATGTGGATAAATAAATGATGCTAGATGTATCTTGGAAAACCCCCCAATGGAAGGTGTAAAAACCACAGGCAAATAGAAAAATCACTATGAGGAAAAAGTGGGAACACACTCCCTCGCTTATTATAAGAAGAAACCCCTCGTAATATTCTCTCTTGAATAAGTAGGGAAACCACCTCACTGACTACCTCTCGAATAGGATAACTGGTGATTAGATTTTTGGTGAAGTTGATGTTATCTACCAGGATGAATAACCTCCTTTTATAGGCCTCCTCACCCCTATATGTTTCCTTCTCCCACTGGAAGGTTTGGTGGAGTTGGCCATGAACCACCTACCATAGGCCACCCACCTTTGACAAAATATGGGGTGTCCACCATCCATGGAGAAAAATTCTGCCAACACATCTCCCACTTGGAGATTTTATTGAGAACCAATCACATCTTCACATCCCTTGTATCTTCCAAACATCCTGCTCATGTCTCTTCAAGGCTGTTTGAGAATCTACACCATTTGAACTTATCAGAGTTTATCACCTATGTGAGGAAATATACCAGATTTTATTTAGTATGATTTTTCTGCATGTCCACACTTCCTTCCTCCATCACATCTCAGACAAAGTGATATTGTACCCCAATTTTCTACATTCTAGAATGAAAAAATGAATTCCTTGCAAAGTGAAAGGCACTCTGACTATCACAAAACAATGGAATCTACTCCTATCTATGTATGATCTTCTATTTTAACTTTCTCATCAAAATTTCCTCTCTACAAACTTGTGTAGCTACCATGTAATCTGCCTCTATCATGGATAAAGCCACAACTGACTGTAACTTTGAAATCTAACTCATAGATCCTCCTACAAGAGTAAACACATAGCCAGTAGTATATTTCCTCTAATCAAAATCTCCTACAAAATCTGAATCGACATATCCTCTAATAGTGAAATATGATCCTCCATAACATAATGCATCATTTTAGGTCTCCTTGATGTATCTCAGAATCCTCTTCACCATGCTCCAATGCTCTCATCCTGGATTCACCATGTACCGACTAACTGCTCCCACTGTATGTGAAATTTCTGGTCTAGTACAAATCATATCAAACATTAGATTTTCGAAAGTTGATGCATACAGTACTTGAGGATAACATGAAATTAACTAGAAGATGGGTATATATTGTCTTATAGTCTTTCATATTGAATAATTTCAAGTCTCTCAGTAAGTAATTCTTCTGTGATAGCAAAATATTCAAATTTTTTATGTCTTGGTAAATTTTCTCCCCATCAATATTTTTTCTTGTCCCAATAACTTCATATCAAACTACCTAGCCAATTGTGCCTTTATCTCCTGGATTAGATCATTGTTGGAGTTTAGAACCAACATGGCATCCACATACAATAGAAGAATGATGAAATCATTACCATATGAACCCCTAAAATATGAAAAATGATCATAATGAAGTCTCCTATATATGATTCTCATGATATGGGAATCAAATCTCTTTTACCAACACCACGGCTCCTGCTTAAGATCGTACAGAGATTTATTCAACCTACAAACCAAGTAATCTTTGCCTTCTTCTGAAAAAAACTTTCAGTTGGAGAATATATATATCTTCATTAAGATCATCATGGAGAAAAATCATTCTTCACATATAACTTCTCTATATGTAATCTTTATGAATCACACATTGTCAAAACTATCTGAATAGTCGTCAGTCTAACAATAGGAGAAAATATTTCATTGAAATCAATACCTTCCTTCTGATAAAATCCATTGACCACCAGTCAAGCATGATATCTTTACACCTAGTTCTTTCTATCTCATTTGACTTTAAAGACCCATTTGTTTCTGATATCCTTATTTCCATGATGTAATGGAACAAGATCCCAAGTATTGTTCTAATGCAGGGCTTCAATTTCCTCTTGCATTGCCACCATCCATGAGGATACATCTGGACTCTGGTATGCCTCTACAAAAGAAGATGTCTCTCCATCCTACGTCAATAACTAGTACACAATATTTCTCTTTGTGACATATTTTGAGTGCCATGCTAGTGCTCTTTTCTCCCATGTTTACCATTGTTGTCCAGACTCAACCGGTACTTGATCATCGAGCTCTGGTAATGCCTTAGAGGAAACTAGTTCTTCCTTGGATTTGTCCTCCACTTCTACGGTTGTAGTTTTTTTATTCTTCTTATCCATGTCTTGATTAGTTGTCATTTTCACCTTGTCTTCTCTAAAAATGAAATCTCTGCTGATGATAAGTTTGTAGGAAGTGGGTCCCAAAAACGATACCCCTTCACACCATCAACGTACCCCACCAAGATACATTTTATGGATCTCAAATCAAACTTCGATATTTATCGATCATCAAACAATAAAAATACATGAATTCGAAAAGTATATAAATGGGAATCGTCAGCAGGTTTAGCAGTCCATGTATCCTTCAGTATCTTCAGATCAATCTCCATTTAAGGAGATCTGTTGATCACATAGTAGTCGGTATTCACTTCTTCTGTCCAAAAAAATTTGGCAATGCCTAATGTCTTCAACATTTCACTTGTTCTATCCAACAAGGTTCTTTTCATCAGTCTTGCCACTCCATTCTTCTAAAAAGTGTACATCACCATGAACCGTATCTTGATTCCTTATTGTTGAAAAAAAGTATCAAACTTCTCACTTGTATATTATCCACCATTTTTAGTCCGTAGACACTTGATATTATTTCCAGATTTAAGATCTTTTTCGCTTTGAATGTTTTCAAAACATTAAAAACATATGCCTTCCTCTTGATTGGGTACACCAAACATCTCTTGGAATAATTATCTATGAAGGATACAAAGTATTGTGCTCTTCCCATGGATATAACCAGTGCTTTACAATCATCGGAATTGATTAACTCCAAGATCTCTTTAATTATTAATCTTAACATACTGAACTTTAACCTGTGTTTCTTGCTCAAAACACGATTCTCACAAAATGGTAAGGATACATTTATAAGACCAAGCCATAGCTTCTGATACGCAAGAATCTTCAGGCCTCGCTCTGAAATACGGCTAATATGATGATGTCATAAGGTCATCAACACTTCTGTCAACATAGTTGATGAGACAACTATCTCTTCCTCCTTGTACGTTTCACCCATAATCACATACATGTTCTTTGAGATCTTATCTATCTTCATTACAACAATCACTCCAATCAAAATTCTCATCACTCCATTCTCAGTGCGAGACTTTCATTTGATGTCATCAAATTGTCTCAATGACAATATGTTCTTCTTCAGTCCCTTTACATGGTGTACTCCTTCCATGGTTCGAACAATACCATCATGCATCCTAAATTTGATGGTACCGACTCCAATGATCTTCAAGGTGTGATCATTCCCCATGTACAAAAGTCCTTATAGTATGGTTTCATACTGGTCAAACCATTATCATAGAGACTTCATGTGCCACATTTCTCCTGAGTCTATTATCCATGTGTTGTTGAGATGCTTCTTACTTTCAGCAGTCATCTCTACTTCACTGACTAGTATATCTCAAATTCCAAAAGTACTCTCCACATTTCTATCCATGTCATGATTTTGAATCCAACTAGAACAATGCCATGTCATCACATCTATCACGTCACTTCCTTCATCTTCATTTTCCAAAATGAAAAATTATTCCTGTTGAATTTTTCGATCTTGAATTTCACCACCATCGGGACACACTGTCAGTACAGAAGCTATTCCATTTCAAAAACGGTACATTTAATAATTTCAATAATTTTTTTCTAATGTGACAGATCAACCGGAGTTTCAATCACAGAGCATACTCAAATTAATGAAAATTATTAAAACCCGAAAATGTGAACAACACCAATCTAGAACCTGCCTTCTGATACCACTTGTTGGGAAAATAATATGATTGTCCCATGATGAAGCAATAATCACGAGATAAAATAAAGTGAAAAATGTGGAAAAATAATTGAAACTAGATGTAACATGGAAAAACTCACCAATGGAAGGGGTAAAAAATCACGGGTAAATAGAAGGATCACTATGGGGTAAAAGTGGGTACACACTCCCTAACTTATTACAAGGAGAAAACCCTCATAATATTATCTCTTGAATAAGTTGTAAAACCACATCACTGACTACCACTCGAATAGGATAACCGGTTATGAGATTTCTGGTGAAGTTTACGTTATTTACTAGGATGGAGAACCTCCTTTTATAGTCCTCCTCACCCCTGAAAAATACCTTCTCCCACTGGGAGGTTTGGTGGAGTTGGCTACCAACCACCTACCACGGTCTACCGCCCTTTGACAAAACATGGGGAAACCAGCATCCGTGGAGAAAAATTATGCCGATTGCATCATATGTTCACACATCTACTGCCCAAAGAATATTTTATTCCATCACTCTTCTATATCTACCACTTAACCCTGAAACTGGTCTACTACCCTACAATCTACCACCATCTTGGTCGTCATCTACCATCAGTATCCACTTGTATCTCATATACCATCACCAAATCAATTGCTTCGCTCCCTACCACTGATAGATCACTATCAAGCGCTGTGGTGCCCAAATCTACCACCTCATATATTCATCTACCACCAAATATCGAGATCTACCTCCCCTGTTTCACCATAATCCACAATTGATCTCTACCTAATCCAATGTCACCCACAATCTATAGGTGGTCGCCAGTAGATCACCGTCTACCACTGAACTGGACCACCGAAATCCACCATTTTTATTCCACCAATATTGTGTTTCCATACATTTAAGATTAACCACCTACAACATTATCACTTGAGCCGACTCCACCCAATCCATCATTCCATCAAGCACCACCAAGCCAGAAGTCCAACATGATTAACCTAGATGTGCACCTGCCTGAATCTTATCCCCACTGCACTGAATCTGAGGATTTCAAACCATCCTCAACAGATTTGGATGAAATTGTCACTGTGTTGGATAAGGATAAAAAGTTATATAAGACACACTTCCATTATTAAAATCATATATTACCACTATCGAAGTTGCCACTGGAGAAGAAACAACCTATGGAGCTCACTACTGCTACAGAAGAGACTGATGAGATGAATTCGCAGCATACTGAAGAAGGAACCACCCCTGGAGAAGATGAGTCTGTGGATATAAGAAGAATATATATATATATGTGACATATATAATAATAATAAACATACATATATATATATATTAAGTATATAATTATTTAAAAATGTTTATCTTAAATTCTAATAGAAATACAACATATATATACAAAATATATAAAAAATTCTTAGACGTCAATGATGTATGAGCCCAAAAAATAACTAAATATTTGGGCATGATGGATCATTAGTGTAATGCCCATAAAATTGTTCCATGATAATGACCTAAAATTCATAACGGAAAATAATTTTTAAAATCTTGAGGCTCAACGTCATTTATTTATTTTTGGATAGCATATATGAGAAATTATGCTCGTGAGAAAAGGAGATCCTGGGATAGGTGGTTGATCATAGCTAAGGAATTTCATGAGGAGTATAGTTTGTTGAAGTAGTGATGCTCGAGTCACTTAAGGATCAAGATATACACAAAAGACGTGCCATTTGGAACTGAGGGAGAAAAATCCTAGTGGTGAATGTGAGAATGTGAGATGGCAGGGAGAATATAATTTTTCAATTAATTAGAGAGGATATACTAGTACAGTAAAAGAAAACACCATCACAAAGATGATATGAGAATCAAAATTCACCATCATAGTGGGATACAAAAAACAGGGAGGATACAACCGAACAGGGAGCGGGAATCGGATCTAGAGTTGGAGATTGAAGAATAAATCCATCCCACATGGGATTTTTTTTATTCTACTACTTCATGCTTTTTTTATTTCTATTTTCATGATTTCTAATTTTCTTAGTGGAATACATTTGCAATTAATTGATTTCTTTTATCCATTTTTATTGGTTAATATAATTATTTAGTGAAATTTAAGTTTGTTTTTCTTATTCATTCATTTATGTGTATCAATTAACACTAATCAAGAACTGTTATATGATGGTTGTGAAATATTTTATAATTTATCACTAACCTGGTACTTAAAATTAGAAAATATCAATGTATATATTCTCCATAATGAATAGATTAATTCTAACGTTAACATCAACACATCAAGACTAAAGATAGTTAATTGGGGTTTAGAAATTCATGGAAGCGATAGATCAGTGGATATCCACTTTTTTAGTAGTGAATTATTGTATTAATTCAAGTAGGATCCGAGAACATCATTCCTATCAGTTCAAAGTAGCTCGAGCACCCTAATTCCATCCACTATTTTCTCTCTATTTTTTCTCCCTACATCACTTTCATTTCACATTTCATTTTCAGTCACTTATTCAACTATTTTCATTGTACACCACACACTGCATCTCATCTTCTCATTTATTCCATCATTTCCACTATTTTTGTTTGTTTTCTTTTCTTTTCTTTTCTTTTGGTTTAGTCTCCAAAAGCATTCACCTTTTCTTTGGTTCATACCTTATTAACATTGTATTAGTAGTAAGTAGGTTATCAATATTAAATTTTCATGAGTCTAATGATATTTGTGACCATTGCTCACCTTCATTACTTGGTTACTCAAGAAGATGTTAATCTAACACAGATTTTACTTAATAAAGTAAATAGTCAAAGTAGTTTCTTAAATTAAGTATCTTCTTCCTAATGATTAATCTCAAAATTATGTTGTATTATGGCCTTGTAATTATTTACAAGATAAACTTTTATCAGATGAGTATCATCTATTATTACCATTTAATATTTATTTTTATTAAAAAATGACCCTTATTAAATGATGAAGCCTTAGAAATTCATCAAACCCATTAGTGGGATAATATCCATATTTCATATTGACTTACAACAGGCATCACATAAATAATCCATGGATATATCTAGTAAATAATTTTTTTAATAATATCATATAAGAATCTTAGGTAGTAAATTAGACAACACTTTTTCCAATCTATCAATTAGATAAACCCAATTCTATTTTATTAGAATCCTAATGGTTAGGTTTTTCTAGATAAGTGTAACCCAAATAAAATTCTATGAATAAGGAATAGTGTTGTTAAGGTCACCTCATTACTTACTTTCCTTATATAAGATAATCTATGCACACTAAATGATAACGGTCACCCATAAAGAATGATCAAGTTCTTGAAAAGTGATGCTTTAGAAGGAATCCTATAATTATTATTTTTAATGGGATTAAATCTCATCATATTATATATTATTATTACCTTTATGTATGAATGATTCTAATGATTTGGTTAGGAATATTATTCCCCCCAACTCAAACCATATTGATGTGTAACTCTTTGCACAACCCAATGTTTGTGTTACTCACCCAAATATAGAAGCCAAACATATATATAAATATCCAAATATATATCATTCATAAGGTGTATAAATTAATCCTATAAAATATTAGATTTATATGAGTTTAAAAACATTCACATGAGTAAACCCAGATCCACAGATATCCAACTCCAACCTTTTTAGAACATGGCATAATCCACCATGCTAGTGGGATGTCTGACCCAATGTCCCTCTACTCAGGGGTACTTTACTCAAATTAAAATCCAATTCATCATAACTTTAACACCAAATATGTATAAACTATATTCAAAAAATATATTTAATATAATAACTTCACGCATAAACCACGGTTAGGGTAGAAAAAAACTAAATTATATGTTAACATACCTAGCTTATAATGAATGGCTTAAAATTTTATAAGAAGTAGTTTAACAACTTAAACTAAATCATGCACATATTTATAAATTATAAACAATTTACAACCATGAGTAATGAAAGTAAAAAACCTTTAAATAAATAGACGTTATAAATATTTAAACATGAGATAATAAATTATGATCGTTTTATAAATAAAAGCTAACTATAAACATTTTATAATTAAGATTTATTTATTATAGAAATTTTCATGATTCTAGGATAGAAAACATTAATATTAACTTCATAATATGAACATTTCATATTAATTATTATATGGAATTTTATTTTAGGTATATGTTATTTCTATGAATTATAAAAATTTTATAAATCAATTATCTAAACTATTTATATAACCACGTTTTTTATCATTATTTAAACCTTTGATCATATAAATCATTAAAATATTTCTGATTTTTTTTAAATAATATCCCAAAAATAAGGATTTAATTTGAACAATTACGAATTAAATAATTATGATCTGTTCATAAATTAAATATAATCTCTATATTTTTGTATTATCTTTATAATTTATAAAAAGTTTATAAGTTATTCTCATAATTTTATTATAAACACCATATATTCAAATTATAAGATACGATATATCAATTGAATAAAATATTCTTAATATTAATATTTAACACTAAAGAAATATTTATAGTAAATGCTTTAAAAAAATTAATTAATTAATCATAAACACTTTATAATTAATTATTTTATAAATCACTTTTATAAATTAAAATATCCCAAAATATATTTTTTTCATTGTTTATAAACAATTTATTAATATTTAATTCAATTCATAATTGGGAAAAAAAAGAAAAAAAATTAATTTCAATCATATTATACAATTTACCATATATCGTAGAATATAACTAATAGTCTACATTGCCCAAAACAGTTTATCTCTATGAGTCATATTTTATTACTAATAGCCATACAAATTTCTAAGACACCTCAAGCATGCGAGATAATACTTTAAATGATTTTCATCATATTGTATTTATGATATGATGCCCTATTTTTCAAATTAGTGCAATGTATTTTTATTATTTTATGGTAGGGATGATTCATAAGATAAAACATTATGAAAAATCATGGTTTTAATTCATATCATATATTACAATATCTTATATCTTATACCATGATATTAAGATCACAAAACAAATTATAAGTTGTATTTTCATGACTGCATTTATGATGTGTATTATGATTTTCATAAACTTCATTCCATGCATGATTTCAGAAATCTAAGGTCATGGGATGTTTTGATACCACAAAAGGGATTCTTAGGAGTCTATTAACAAAATTTAAAGAGATTTAATCCCATCATAAGATCTCACTTGTATAGTAATATGAAAAATGAATAAAATAAAATGGTGAACTTCTATAATAGTAAGTGTACCTTACACTGAATAGACACTTCATATCATTATCACCTTTGAACTCCTTTGAATATACTTGATATCGATCATTGAAGTGGAAAATGAAGTCCACCCACTACAGGAGGATTCTACGAGTTGTGCTGAATCGCACATTATATGTATGGGATTTTACTTTACTATGACATGCTAGTTCCTATACACATAAAGGTTTTAGGAAATTAGATAATTAGTGGTTAAGGGTGTTAGACTTAATAATGTTGTTCCATCATATCTCAATATTTTATATGTTTTAATGTTTAAAAAATACCCATTTTTTACTAATAATTTTTTTTATGGGTTTTCATGAAAATGTTATTTTTCCTAAGAAATATTTCATTTCTAGATATTTTTCTTAAACTTGATTTTTTAAAGATCAAAGAAAATTTTTAATGGAAATATCATACGAGGTGATAATATATCATTTGAGGTGATAATTTATCATAAGAGTTGTTAACATTCATATGATTCAAGAAAATCTATTTTTTGTCAAAGGAAATCATCATACGAATAGACAGATATTTTTACACTATATTTTAGATTCTTGAAAAAGTGAATTATCCATGGAAAGACTTGTGTATAAGAATTATCATATATTATATAACAATTTCTTGCAATCCATGGTTTTGGAAAATCAATTTATCGTACGAAGATAAAATCATCATAAAAAATGCATTTTTCTCCTACATGCTTAAAATGTAAGAAATATGATATTTAACAAAAGAAAATACCGTATGAAGTGTAGAATTATAATATGCAGATTAAAAAAATTGTATCAGGATATAAATTATCTTACAGAATAGCATTTCCAGTTCATTTATCCTATAGAGATCAGATTATCTTATTAAATGATAAAATATCTTACGCAATAGATTATTTTATGAAAAAAAATATTACTTTTAAAGTAAAATATTCTTTGAAGATTCAATTTAGGAATTTCACTAAGTCTTGTAATTTTTTTGAAGACAAAAATGAACTATGAATAATAGAATTCCCTTTGAAGATATAGTCATTTGGATTAAGTATTTTAAGAGTATTTATTCACTCTTTTGAGGAATTTATTACTATTGACCTCCTTATTTTAATGATCATAAAATCATGATTATTGTGATACTTAATGAGTTTCTTGTTTTATGTTAGTATTTTATGTTATAATATATATTGGTGAAACTTTCCTAAGTATGAGACACCGTTAACAAAGACTTTATGCAAATAAATATCATTGTTACATTGAGACACCACCAAGTATGAGTCACCATCGTCAATGAGTCACCACTAAGACGGAATATTGACAAAGTATAGAAATGCTTCACCACCAAGCATGTATCACCACCAGCAAATTATCACCATCACCTTGAGAAACCATTAAGGAATTCATACCGCTATAATGAAAAATTTACTATGTGTCAGAAAGACTCACTGCCAGAGTATAGTCACCGCTGAAGCAACCTATCACCCTCTTGACACACCTCTAGACCCTGAATCACCTCCAGAACAACACATTGTTCAAATTTCCCACCACCAAACTTAGTCACCATTCTAAGGAGTCGCTACTAGAAGTGTCACCGTTAAAATAATACACGATAGTGTTTATGTTTATTTTGAATTAAATTTGTCTAATGGATAGTTTATTGAATTTAATTACATTGATTATTATAATGATTGTTCCTTCACACTTGACAAATAGGAAATAAAATCAGTGATAGAATGTGTAGTATGATGAGTGGAATATCTAGTGGATTCTCTTTGTTGCTACTAATGTTAAAAAGATAAATAAGACTCCCTCGGGTACAAAAGAGTGAATTGTTAAATGAGAACATAGATCTGTACACATGAAGTGAGATAAACATCATTTAAAGAACTTGAAAATATTGCATGCTGCATTTCGTTTAAACCAACTGAGGAAGATGAAACAAAAAATTCATCCAGTGTCTTCCTACATTCCAGAATAAAGAGTCTATGACACTGTTTTTCTCTAACTTCTGAAAACAGGACTCGAGTCTCAGTTCAAATCAGTTTCAAGGAGTCACTTGCTACAAATAATATCATTTAGAGAAATATAACCTTTCAAAATTCTTACTTACTTTGTTTGTTATATTTATATTTACATCATCATCAGTTTTTGTTACACTATTTTCTACACACATTGTCTCCTTCTTTAATCTGGAAGATACTTAAATATATTCTTAACTCTTTTTACTTATTGTTTCCCATGTGTTGTGGTAGAGGTTCGATTGTGACATGTTTTATGTATACTCCCATGAAAACTATGGAAGATTCCACGTGTGGTATGGATAGTTTTTATACTATTATAAAACTTGATATAGATTGTGGATCAAAATTTTATTTTATATAAACTTCTTTGAAGCATGTGATTTCTAATTGGATGGGAATAAGTCTCATCTTGAGACTAAACCACTTGCTTTCAAATTCTGAGGTGTTTTTCTTGCCTTGTTTGTTTTTATTTTCTATACTTTAATACCAAATATATTTTATACCAGTAATAAAAAATCTCTACTTTGATAGTTTATATTAATTATATTTTATATAAAAAATTTATTAAGTAAATTTATTTCAAAGGGTAGAATAATATTGTATATTTTTAACATGAGACCTAATAAATCTTTTGATAAATCTTATAAAATAATAAAACATATATCAAACTATTGTTTTGGTAAACTGGGTTATTTTATTTAAATTAGAAAATTTTTATAAATCCCTTTTTAAAAAAAATATTGGTCACTCTATTCACCCCCCTCTTGAGTTACTCACTTTGACCAACATTTGGTATCAAAGGATTAAGCTTTGGTATTAAGGTTTTTTTAAAATGAACTCTGATTTTAGTTGTGATTTAAAGATCATAAATTTCTATTAGTTTTAAATTTAACTCTTTAAATAGATGAGCAACAAGAAGTTTTTTCTACCAACATAACTTCTTTTCTTAATGGAAATAAATATGATCACTGGAAGATAAAAATGAAAATTCATATAGAGAGAATGGGTTCTAAAATATATACTACCATAGAAGATAAATATAAATTTCTTACAATTACTAGAGTTACTTGGGATGAAGATACCAAAACTGATTATAATAATAATTGTAAATCTATGAATTCCCTTTACTATGATTTACGATATGAGGAGTTTAATAGAATTTATTCTTTTAAAACTTCTCTTGAAATTTGGGATACACTAGCTAATTCTCGTATGGGAACAACTAATGTTAAAGAAATGAGATTAAATTCATATACTTTTAAGTATGATACTATTAGGAAGAAGCCTGATAAATTAATTTATAATATGTATCTTAGGTTTAATGAAATTGTGAACACCATGATCTCACTGGGAAATCAATAATTTGACAAATACCATATTATGAGGTTGATAAGATGCCTTCTATAAAGACGAAGAGGAGGGTCTATTTCAATGACAGATTCATGTGACATTAGTAAACTTCTACCCAATGAACTGATTGTAAAACTGATGATGTATGAAGAATAATTGAAAGTAAACCGATAGAAATAAGATTAACCAAAACCAAAGTCAATAGATTTCAAATCTACTACACCCAAAAAAAGAGAAAAATAAAAGGAAAATATCCAAACTAAATGTTCAAGTGACAGTGATTCACCTTCAGATAGTGATGAGGAAATAGTCCTTCTAGCCATGAGATTTAAGAATTTCTATAGGAATAAGAATTTTTTTAGAAATCCAAATTATAAAATAAATTATGATACTAAAGGAAACTATAAAAAATTATTAAAATAAGGCTGATAATGAGATTACCTATTATGAATGCAAAAGAAAATACATGTCAAGGAAGACTGTCCAAAACTAAAATACAAAAAAAGATATGATGACAATGACTAAAATTTATGAAAGTTATGAAATAAACATAGAGTGCCTCTAAGGATAGATCTAGTGATTATGACTCTAATCCTGAACAAAATTTAGATCAATCCAACATGTGTTTCATAACAAATGTCTCTTAGGTACCAATTATTTCTAATGTTTTGTCTATGATTAATTCTAAAAATTATGAGAATGAACATAATATGATGACATTTCTTGAGAATATAAGTTTGAATATTTCAAAATGGCAAAGGATACTTTTAATAAACTTTAAGATAAATATAAAGTTATGAAAAGAAAACATGTTTTATCATCCAATGTTAAATCTAATTTATATGTTAAGAAATAGAAAATTTATTAGTTGTTAAAGGATAATAATTAACATAAAATGTATAATGAAAACTGAAGAAGGACTTGGAAAGGTTTACCAATGGTATAGAAATAGTTACTCATATTCTAAGATAACTCATTACTCCAAAATATGTTACATGTCTAGGCTGCCAACCTGGAGAAAGAATAATAGTAAAGATCACGTTTGTATCTAAGTCTATATCTGATAGTGATACTGCTATTTATTTTTCTTAGGGACCAAACAATGTTTTTATTTCAAAAAAGTAAAATCTATTTATAATATACATTATATACAAATATTTTTTCTTAATGACCTGATTACTTACACATCTAGACCCAAGAAAATCTGGGTACCAAAATAATTTCATGTATAAATTTTATTTTGTAGGAAAACTACTTGAAGGCCTCCTTCAAAAGTCTATGGTACTTAAACAGTGGATATTCAAGTCACGTGAAAGTACAATACTCAAGTTTCAAGATCCAAATAAAGTTTTATGGTGGTCATATCACTTATAGTGATAATGTTAAAGGTAAAATCATCATCCTTGCATAAATTGGTAACATCAATTTGGTTTTAATTTCCAAAGTAATGTATGTTGATGCTTTAAACTATAATTTACATAGCATATAAAAATTATGTGATGTTGGTTTTCATGCAAAATTTTAGTATAATGCATGTTATATTTTTTATCCTAAAGAATATTTATTCCTTATTACTTTGAAGAATGAAAATTTTTATGCTTTTGACCATAATACTTTAGCTTCTCAAAATGTTTCTTTCTTGGGTGTTTTTCACAAAGAAAATTGGCTTTGGCATAGGATACTATTCCACTGTGATATTTAATCACTTAGGAATATTACTAATAAAGGATTAGTCATGGATCTTCCAAAATAAGAGTAACCAAATGAAAAAGTCTGTAACCCCTATCAAGAATGGAAAGAGTAAAATATTTCTTTTAAATTAAAGAAAGAAGTTTCAACTTTTCAAACTCTTGATCTAGTTCATATGCATTTATTTGGTCTATCTAGATTTTAAAGTATAAATGGGAAAAACTATGTCTATGTATTATTAGATGAATTTTATAGATATAATTGGGTGTTCTTTCTAGATCACAAAAGTAAAGCCTATTATTATTTTACCAAGCATGCTAGATCTATAGAAAACTTAAGTGGACTAAGAGTTAAGACCCTAAGAAGTGACCATGGTCATGAGCTTGAGAATCAAGACTTTGAATATTTTTTCTCGTAAAATGGATACAGTCATAACTTCTTTTATCCTAGGACCCCTTAGAGGAATGGAGTTGTAGAAAGATGGAATAGAACACCTCAAGATATTTCATGGACCATGCTAAATGAATATGGCTTGCATGTCTACTTTTGGGTAGAGGTTGTAAACAAATCATACTATATAATCAATAGATTTTTAATTAGAGCTATCTTGAAAAAACCCATTATGAGATTTTTTAATAATAGAAAGCATCTGTTTAATTGATTTAGAGTTTTTTTTGCAATGTATTTATTCTTAACACCAAGGATAATCTTGAAAAATATGCCTCCAAAAGTGATGATGGAATTTTCTCCGGTTATTCAGACTCTAGTAAAGACTATAGATTTTTCAATAAAAGGACCAAAATTTTAGAAGAATCTTTTCATATAAAATTTGATGAGATAGATCTACATGATCCGAACACTTCTTTTAAAAACCTTGATGATGATTTATCAACTCTAAACCAAAATTTCAAACATAATAATTCTATTACAAAATAGTTATAAAAATCATCCAATGCTGAGGAAGTTTTAGGAATTTTAGAACCTGAACCTGTAGAAGAACCTGAAGTGAACATCCCTACTTTTTATATAGTTATAAGGACCCTTAAGTACCATACTTTAGTTTTTGTAGTTGGATACCTAGATAGAGGTACAAAAACTAGATCTTCTCTAAGATATTAGGTTGAACATCAAGCATTATTGTCTTAGCTAGAACCAAAAAAACATCAATGATGAAATTAATGATGAATTTTGGGAAATAGATATGTAAAAAGAATTAAATCAATTTGAAAGAAAACAATTATGTTAATCTATGGATAAAACCAAAAACACCACGAATATAGGCACTAAATGGATTTTTAGAAACAAGGTAGATGAATCAGGAACTATAGTAAGATACAATGCTAGAAAAGTTGCACAAGGATATAATAAAGAGGAAGAAAGAGAATATAAATATACCTTTGGACCAGTATCCATACTTGATTCCATTAGAAAAATGCTTAAATATGCATCTCATCGAGAATTCAAACATTATAAAATGGATGTAAAGTGTTCATTCTTAAATGGGTGTATAGCTGAGGATTTTTTTTGTTGAAGAACCCCCTGGTTTTCAAAATCCTCATTTTCTCAATTGAGTTTTCAAATTAACTAAATATTTTTATGGTTTAAAATAAGACCTTATAGCTCAGTATGATAGGCTCTTCACTTTTCTTATTTCAAATGGTTTTTTAAATATTATAGATAACTCTACCATTTTTAAAAAATGAATTTCAAAAGTTTTTTTAGTTATAAAAATATATGTAGATGATATTATTTTTGGATATTCAAAAAAAATATTATGTACTAATTTTTTCAAAATGATGAAAAATGAATTTGAAATGAGTTTAATGGGTAAACAAAAATTATTTCTTGGTTTTCATATTTTTATAAACAAAGTAGGAATCATTTTAAATCAAAGTAAATTTACAAAGGATCATTTAAAATACTTTAACTTAGATAGAACTAAGAGTAGTGATACTCATATGAGTACCACTTGTAAGTTGGATCTTGATAAAATGGGAAACTAGTGGATAAAACCAGTTATAGAGGTATGATTGTAAGTATTATATACCTTAATACAAGCCAAACTGATATAATTCGTAGTGTATATATGTGTGGTCATTTTCAAGCAAATCTGAAAGAGTTACACTTGGATGCTTTCAATGGAATTTTAAAATACCTCAAATATAATACCAATTTTGGATTGTTTTACCCAAGAGGAAAAAAATTTCATTTAGTTAGTTATTTGGATGCTAATTTTGGTGGATGTAAGTTAAATAGAAAAATCGCCTCTGGAACATGTCACTTTTTAGACAATTTTATCATTTCTTGTTGTAGTAAGAAAAAAAATTTGTATTGTCTAATATCGAAGTCGAATACATAACTGCAGCTAGATGCTGAGCATAAATTTTTTGGATTAAACACACATTATTATATTATGGATATCAATTATAAGATTTACCTACAAACTATGATAATACAAGTGCCATAAATATTTCAAAGAATCCTATGTCACATTCTAGAACAAAACATATTGATGTAAGACATCACTTTTTGCAAGATAATTTTCAAAAGGGTTATATCACCCTTGAATACATTAGTACATAACATCATCTTATTGATATATTCAATAAACCTTTGAATTCTGAGAGAATAAATTATATCAAACATGAATTAGGTATTATAAACATTAGTTAAGTTAAACTTTCGAGGAATCACCGTTGTGAATGTCTCTCCATTGTGAATGTCTTTCCATTGTGAATGTATCACTATTGTGAATGTATCACCACTGTGAATATATTACCATTGTGAATGTATCACCATTGGAATTCTCACCATTTGAATTATCAATATTGGAATTCTCATCATTAGACTTCTCATTGTAGGGCTTCTCACCATTGGACTTCTCACCATCGGACTTCTCACCGTTGTGGATGTTTCATTCCTTTTTCATTTCTTTCTATTTCATGTTGTATGTTTTAAAACTCCAAATTTTTTTCAATTAATTTTTATTTTATAACATAATTTTAAATTTATCCCAATTCTAAATTTTTATTTTACCGGATCCTTAAAAATCCCAAATGATAAATGCAGCACTTTTTTTAATTTCAATGAACACTCTTTCCTCACACCATTTTCTCTTGATCACTATGGGATCATTTTCTGTCAAAATTTTAACCATTACCTTGAATTATTGTAACACCCCAATATTTCATAGTACGTTATCTCTTTAAATTAATTCAATAGCTTGTGTTATATGCAACACTGAGTTCGAGCGCACCACGACTTACCAAACTAGTCGTTCAAAAAGCGGTTATGAATAGTACAAACTGCATTTTGAATTTAATATACTCCATATAATTTTAAAATCCATATTATGTGTTTCTTAGATATAATATAAGAACAAATTTATTTTTTTTTATAAAAGAAGTATTTTTCAAAAAATGCAATTTTATCGCCTTTTAATAGAGAACCCTTTTTAAATCCAATATTTAACACTTTTATATATTCAATTTAATGAAATTAAATTTTTATTTATAATAAGGACATAAAAATTTAGTATGGATAAATTTTTTGAACTTTTTTGATAACTTTCATATTTTGATGAATAGTGAAATATACTAAATTTTAATTGCAAACAAAATTTTTAATCAAAATAATTTATAGTGTTAAATTATAAATTTTAGTGGTTATAAAGTATAACTAGATTATATTTTTATCATTTAATATAATGTAGTTAATTGGATGTAATTTTACATTTGAATTGTACATAAACACAAGTAAATCTTTTGATGGTTTTTACTTCTTAAAAACCCGCTTTCTGGTTTTGACAACGGAAATTAATTTTAAGTTAATTAATGAAACTCATATGTCATGAATTTGGTAAAATAGAAACCATTTTTAAATTTGTAATATCAAAATTATATTTGGGTGATTTTTTGGTATTTTTCTAAAAACTTTCAATTTTTGATGAATAGTGAAAAATGCTACGTTATTGTTTAAAACTGGATTTTATTTAAATAATTATTATTTTTACATAAATTTATTTTAAAGTAAAAATAGATACATAATACAAATATTAGTCAAATGTAATTCAATTGAGTCACTTTATAATAAGATTAAATATATAAAATTTTATTGAACTTGTTAACGTCTTTTACCCACCTTCTGGGCACAATTACAAATTTACATAAAATGTAATTTTACCGCTTCTATGAATTGAATTTCCAAAATCTGAGAGATACGGTTTACATCAGTAAGTAAAATGTGGTTCAATAGGATGAAAATAATTTTTTGTGAATAGAAAAGATCGAATTTTATTTACCGCAATTAAAAGTAAATAGGGTAATTAAAGGTAAAAATGATATTATAATTACCCTAAAATATTTCCTAATTCTATTTTATAAGTTTATTTAAACCAAAAACTACCTTAGTAATAAAATACGATCCTTTTGGTCCACTTGGATTAGATTAGAACATTTATTATTATCTTATTTAAAGAAGAGTTAAAAGTCTTAAATTCAATGTTTAATAATGAAACCATTTTTCATTTAGGGTTATACATAAGATAAATTAAACTATAAATATTCATTAGAAATCTAAAAATATTTCCAACATCATGGTATTTTATTTATAATTTTTATTCATTAAATAATTAAATTTATTTATGAGACAATGATGACACAGTAATTACCTTATTAATGAATGATTAAAATAATTGATATTATAAATATCAAAATAAATGTAAATTGAGACTTTTGATGCATTTCAAGAATTTTATGGGTTAATATGACATTTTAGGGTTTATTAAATAAATTTCTTTTTAATTGATATAGTTTTTAGGACTTTAACAAAAAAATGCCAAATAGTGTCAAAATTGACATAAATGGGTTTTTAAAACAAATACCATATTATTAATTGATATAATATTTATAAAAATCTAAGGTTCATCCAAAAGACTTATATAAGGTTATATATATCAATAATTAACCACTTTGGGTTCTCTTGGATTTTTATAGTAAGTTTATTAACAATTTATTAGAATAATACAAGAGGACATGTTAAAAGTTAAACTATTTAACTAAGAGTTAAATCTAAAAGATAGGGTTAATATGGTGACCTAAGCTTGTATAAAACCTATTTTTTGAGAGTATCTAGACCCATACCCACCTTATATTATAAATAAATCAATTTTTATACATTATAAACTGAAAATTATTTTATAATAAAATAATATTTCAAACTTTTCCTAAAGTGACCCTCACCTCTCTTATAAAGGGGTACTTCCCCTTCTCTCAAAATCACACCTCCAAAGTTATTTGGATCAGCCAAAACCTACCCAAATATCATCTTAACTTCCCTCAATTAAACCTAAAGTCCTTTATATGAGCATAAATCCAACATAAGGAGCCATTTTGTTCAAATCAAAAGAAAACACCCAAAGAAGAGGCAATTATTTTATCACCTCTTTCAAAGTTCTTTTCTTCTTCCACATTATCTTTATTTGTTATTTCCATACCCAAATAATAACTATAGTACCTTATACATACTTTGATGTTATTATAAGTATGTCACAACCATACTCATTATTCTATTCATCCTATGAATGATAATGTCACCATGTGTGCGTACGTACGACTTACCATCTCCACGTCGTGGGGTGATTTGTTATTCAACACTATGTTATTTGGATGGATATAAATATGAGTAATATGTATATAAATAATTAAAATAACATGATAATTTCTCTTTATAATTAATATAACATCCAATTCCACACCTTTTAATCATTAAGGAAATGATATCGTCGCTCGTGTGTATGTACGGCTAATCGTCTCCACGATGCGATGAGATTCATTTCCACATTCACCATTCAACAATTATTATTAAAATATATACTATTAATAAATATGTAATATATGAAACAATAATTATACTAGAAATTTATATATATATGTACTTACATATATCTTATTCACTTACTTCTGTTAAATACGATATGAAACTGGAAACAGTGTCTATGCGTACGTACGACATACCGTCTCCATAAACAGTGTTTTTCATTTCATATATCTATATATTATACATATTAATATTCTAAATATATATGATATATAAATCATTTTTTATATTCTAGAACTACTTAAATCATGATCTAAATGATATGATCAAGAATAACAAGTTAAAACATGTATGATAAAGAAAGCGAGTATTACCCGAAATGTTAATTTAACATGGAAATTATTATTAAATGGTTAGTATAAAGTCATAAATGAATCATGTATGACATAATAAATATGAATATGGTTCTTTTATAATTTAATAACACTCTATTTTCATTATACAATAGGTTAAATGTACCCTCGACAAAAGGAAAGTGCAAGGTAAAGGTTAATTCCTCAATCTCATTATTATCTTATATTGTTTATGTGTAAGTATTTTCTAGGAAATATTTATTATCCATGTCCATGTTTTATAAAATAAATTTCAAAATGATTCTTTTAAGGTAATATTTAACTAAAACCCCATTTTAAATCTTTTAAATATTTATTCTTCTAAATCTTTCTCATTAATGTCCATGTTTTCAAAATGGTTTTAAGGATTTATTTATATAGACATGATTGTTTTAAAATGTTAATTCCTTTCAAAAGTTTCAAATTGGTATTGGAAAATTTGATTAAAAAATATCTTTTAAATGTCTTCATTTATAAATTTGTGACTTTTAAATGATTTCACAAAAAGGGATATTTCTCTCAAAAAGTTTCAGTGATCGTTTTCAACTATGTCAACATTCTTTACTAGATATTATTCTTGATTAAGGTTTATTTATTATAATCCAATCTTCTATATTGTATTGAATGAGTTATGATATGTTTGACTATGGATGTGTTATTTTTATACCCTTCATATTTTATGGTTGAAGTATTGACATTTTGTATGCTTGTTTTAATACAAATATTTATGTTATGTTTCAACATTTTCAGATGAGGAATGCAGTGGACTTAGTAAGTGATAGGTGGGGCCCGCTATAGCCCCTTGATGCATCGGTAGGTCTCATGAGACAAAATAGTTTCTTGGAACAAGGCCTTGACTAAAACTTTATTTGTATTCTTAGCACAAGGCTTTGACTATGTGGTAATGATGTCCGACGTTAGGAATTCCCTAATTATGAAATTAATTATTACATGTGATTATTTGAGTAGTAGAATATCCTTGTGCATGTATATTTGGTAATGTTTGATTTATTTTCTCCATATTATGTTCAAGTTTATGTTTAAAAGGATTTTGTTTTTATTACACATATTTCCTTAAAATTTTATAGCTTCCGCTAAATTATTTACCCTTACTGAGCATCTGAGCTCACCCCTTTCTTATGTTTTGTTTTACCAGTACTCCAAGAAGTGTATTATGTTTGATATTCAGGGTTAAGATAGGGGAATAATGGAATTCTAAATAGATTATTTAGGTTGTATTTTATGTTTGAATGTGTAATGTAACTTTTATGTATGTAATCTATTTTCCAAGACTACTAAACAGATCGGTCCTTCAGGACATGATTCCTTGTAATCATTCTGATTTATTAAAATAATGCACCAACTCTAGGTAACTGAGTTCGGGGAGTTATAGTTGGTATCTAAGGAAGTTTATTACAAACCTTGGAAACTAGATTTATAAAAACATTGATTATAGAACATTACCCTAAGATAGACTTTGACGATTAGTATAGAAGAACTTCCTAAAATTTTGGTAATATAGATATTTTGTGTATCTTCTAAACAATACATCCCTATATGGATACGAGCAAGTTGAGGAGGCTCTGGAACATATGTACCTAGGAGTGAAAACTCCGACAAGGAGTTTCGGTCTTGACCCGGGGTATCCTGGTACATGACAATGGGCATTGATGCACTCTCGGTTACGACACTCCCAGAGGATATGCTTAGGATAATTCACATTTTCTTTACAAAACATTACGAAAAATTTATGAGCAAATACATCCTCAAAGAAAACATTTTTTATGATTATGGATTGTTTATATAAACTATTCAATTTATGTTAGGTTTTTTATAAGTTTGGAATTATGCATTGTGATTCATAAACTAACCTAGTTTATTCCATTGTTTAGAAATGGTGCCCAGTAGTAGGAATGAGAACTCCAGCAATATGCATGATCTGGAGATTAAGAAGGATCGTATCCTTCATTGTCTTAAGCCAACATTTAGAAGGGAAATAGTCTCCCATGTATTCTCATCATATGAAGAAATAGTATCATGTGTTAATAAGATAAGTAAATAATTCTATGAGTATAATTGCTTTGAAGGGAAGCCAGAGAAGAAAAGGATGGTAGAGATAAAGATAGATAAAGGGAATAAGGAAAAGAATTATTTTACCATATGTGATAACTGTGGAAATAATCACCTTGGTAAATTCATGAAGGGAATGGAATTTTGTTAAAAGTGTGGAGAAAAAGGACACCAAGTATGTGATTTCAAGGGTAAGAAAAAGGTTTCAAATGTAAAATGCTTCATTTTCAAGGAGTTGGGACACTATGCGAATCAATGTCCCAATCATTATATTATACTGAAAATGATGCTATTGTATAATAATAAAGTTATGTACTGGTTATATTAATTATATAAATAAATAAGGATTGTGTTGTAGTATTATTTCATTGAGGATTTAAGATTATATGGTACTAAGAAAAGTAACTCAACAACAAGTTAAATTTTTTGGAAAATACATGGTTTAGATAAAGATAAACCTTAATATGGTCTTGATACTAAGGTAGATATTTTGGAATAAGATATTGTTGATTTGTATAGATTATATTGGATATTCTTGACTACCTTGGAACTGATTAATGGTTTGTTTATTCCATCATTATGGGAGTATTCAAAAAATTTGGATATAAGGAATATATCTATTATTATATAAGGAATAAGGGAGAATGAATTTAATCAATATGGTTTTATGGTAATTCAGGTTTTTACCATGTTTTAATATAATACATGATGAAGGTAGTCACATGTTATTATATAGAAAAAATAGATCTTCATTATGTTATATTGACCTTACATATAAATTTTTGGACTATGAATTTTGAAATAAGTATTTTGGATAAGTCTAAAGGTTGGAATGGATTAATTTGGACATTGAATGCTATGGTTTATGGTTAAAACATTTCTTAAGATTTTTTTGGGATTTTTTTAAAAAAGGACAACATAAAGGTTTGGTGACAACCTGTAGCGTCTAGAAAGGTCGTGAGACTTGAACCCGCAATTGAAGGGTGAAAAGGGTTCATCACCTACTACTGGCCTACGTGATGTCCTGGATTGTATAATGTAGTTTTTTTAAGGTCTCACAGATGAATTATAAATACCTTTTTTTATAACCCTATATGATTAGGATAAATATAATATTTTTTATTTCTATTATCCTTTCGAGTGAAAGATAGGTTTGTGGTAGAAATTAGTTAAAGGATAGAATTCTACTTGTCAAGTATTCTTTTTTTTCTAATTCTCTAAACAAATTAATTCTTAAATATTAGGGAAATGATCTCAAAAACAAAAATGTGTTATCTTAATACCTTATGTTTTGTTCAACAAATGATATTTTAACTCATCATAAATTTATGGATTTTAAGCCCTCAATTTTCCATTTATTGTTCACTTGTTTTTGATTGATGATCTCAATCACTCCCTATAAATATTTACATTTTTCCTTATATTATGTGTTTATAATTTAAACCAATGATCTCCTATTCAAAACCCTAATTTGGTGGTGACTTTTACCCTCTTATTAAGACTAAATTTTATTAACCCTATTTTCGATGTGGGTTTTCCACCAATAAATTTTATATTTTAAACCTTTTATTTTTGAATAACAGTTTCAAATTGACAGGATTTAATTTATTGAAGGAGGGGATAATTTAACACCCCAAGATTTCATAGTACGTTATCTCTTTAAAGTAATTCAATAGCTTGTGCTACACGCAATACCGAGTTTGAGCGCACAAGGACTTACCAAACAAGTCGTTCAAAAAGTGGTTATTAATAGTAGTAACTGCATTTTAAATTTTATATACTCCATATAATTTTAGAATCCATATTATATGTTTCTGAGAACTAATATAATAAAAAATTCATTTTTTTAAGATAAAAGAAGTATTTTTTTTTAAAATGCAATTTTACCGCCTTTTAATAGAGAACTGTTTTTAAACCCAATATTTGACAATTTTATATATTCAATTTAATGAAATTAAATTATTATTTAGAAGCGGGACATAAAATTTTAGTCTGGAAAAATTTATGTTACTTTTCTGATAACTTTCATATATTGATGAAAAGTGAAAAATACTAAATTTTAATTGAAAACAAATTTTTTAATCGAAATAATTTATAGTGTTAAATTATACATTTGAGTGGTTTAAAGGTATAATTAGATTATATTTTTATCATTTAATATAATTTAGGTCATTGGATGTAATTTCACATTTAAATTCCACATAAACACAAGTCAATCTTTTGATAGTTTTTTACTTCTTAAAAACCTCCTTTCTGGTTTTGACAATGGAAATTAATTTTAAATTAATTAATTCAACTCGTATGTTTTTTATTTTTTAAAATAGAAATCATTTTTGAATTTGTAATATCAAAATTATCTTTGGGTGAATTTTTGGTATTTTTATAAAAACTTTCAATTTTTGATGAATAGTGAAAAACAATGCATTATTGTTTAATACCGACTTTTATTTAAATAATTATTATTTTTATATAAATTTATTTTAAAGTCAAAATAGATACATAATACCTATATTAATCCAATTTAATTCATTGGAATCACTTTATAATAAGATTAAATATATAAAATTTTATTGAACTTTTTAACGTCTTTTACCCACCTTATAGGCACATTTGCAAATTTGCATAAAACGTAATTTTACCACTTCTAGTAATTGAATTTCAAAAATACGAGAGACATGGTTGGAATTAGTAAGTAAAATTAGGTTCAATAGGATGAAAATAATTATTTGTGAATAGTAACTTTTGAATTTTATTTACCACTGTTAAAAGTAAATAGGGTAATTAAAGGTAAAAATGATATTAGAATTACCCTAACATATTTACTCGTAACGTCCCGGACCCGGGTGCCACGCAACGGGTTCCCCGAGACCGGTTCGCCATGTAACCTCAAGCACATTTCCCCAAATGCCAGAGGCTTCCGACTAGCAGCGAGGGCCCAGGTCTGATAGTGGGGAAACTATGCCCTCATTTGTCAAAGTGTAGCGCAGCGGAATACAAAATAAAACATACAACGACAGCGGAAGAAGAAAACATACACAACTAAAATAACTACAACAGTGTATATAACCAACAGTATATAAGTGATGATGCTACATGTTCCAAGTTCTAAGAAAACATCCAGAACATGTTATACATCAATACAATACAACAAAATACGGAGCACGGCAAACAAGAAAAACAGCTGGCAGCAGCATCGTGAGCCCAGGATTGGTCCCATGCCCTCCTACTCCTTAGCAACAGTCAAGTACCTGTATAGGGACTCTTGCCCCTATCTACACTTGTAGTAACATAATCTGTTTGGGCCGAAAAGCATGACCCAAATAGGGTGTGAGAAAAATATCTCAGTAGGAACCCACCAAAGGCTCATGCCCAACTGCGTGTAAGTATGAAACAACGGTGTGCAATAGTAAAATGCAATAAAGTAAGAAGTATTGACAAGTAACTAACTTAACAATTAAATTTCCATTTTATTATTCATTTAATTCATTATATACTAGAAATCACCACAGTGTATTTCTAAACAAGCAGTCCACATCCTCAGACAAGCAAAACCTTACCCTCGGGTAAGCAGAATCCAACCCACAGGTATAGCCCTCAGGTGTAACAGAAATTTTCCTCAGGTATAGGAAGTGTCACCCTCAGGTACAGAAGTCAATCCCTCAGGCACGAAAGGTTTCCCTCATGCGAAATACGACAGCCCTCGGGCTAAACAGTGCAGTGCCCACAGGCTAATCACAATAACGCCCTCAGGCTAAACAGGTAACTGGGCCATTCCCAACAGGTAAACAAGTAGTAACAAGCAATTCCTCTCAAGGAAATTATATAATTACTACTTTGAAGGCATACCCTCAGGTATCCTGGCCAAACGGCTAAACAGAGGAACCCACCCCCGGGGCGGTTCCGGATCCAAGCAACGATCCCAACCAGCATTTTATTATCACAATTTAATCACCTATGCAATTCTAGGCATTAAATATAGCAATGGCCTCAGCCACATGACACCCCAACATGGGTTCGTGGCACAAACACACACAAAAACGCACGACAGTTGGAAAATAAACACAAATCCACCTACCTTATACGTCAACAAGCGTTATATCCGAACACCGACTCCAGAAACGCCCAAGAACGGCGTAGATCTTACAAAGAACAAAACCCATTCAAACGTAAATAACTTACGTTAGGAGAAGAATTGGTAATAACGGTACCAGGAGAGGAGAGGGCTTACCCCTGCGGTTCCAACGAAATCGTCCGAAGCTGAAACGGATTCCATACGAACGCTCGGTGGATCTTCAAAGATCTGGCCTCCTCCTTTGGCTCCAAAATGGCTCAAACGCCTCCTCTGCCAAATGAGGAGGCTACTACCTATTTTAAGCCAAAAAAACAAAGTACACGGCGTGTACTTCTGAGTACACGGCGTGTACTTCTGAGTACACGGCGTGTACTTATCTCATTTAACTATTCATTTGGCGGCACAGCCACACTGTTCATCCGTAGACATGAGTACACGGCATGTACTCCCAAGTACACGGCGTGTACTATCGCCCAGCTGGCGGCGACTACACCGCCTTACTATTCAAGCCTGTCGACTGACTACACGGCGTGTAAGGTACCACTACACGGCGTTTAGTCGGTTCCTACACCCCTCATCGCCGACATGGCTACACGCCCCATGTACTCATCCCAACACGGCCAAAAGTACACGGCGTGTGGACAAAGTACACGGCGTGTAGTTTCGAAAATTCAGGATTTTTCCCCATTTTCCATATTTTCTCAAAAACACTTAAGGAAAATGAAAAGAAGAAGCTCGTACCTCTAAAATAAGAACCGAGTTCTTACAAACTTCCCCCCTTATAGCAATTCGTCCCCGAATTTCCCTTCCAAGGGTGGCGAAGATAAAGCTTAGAACAGCTCTGGCTACTGAGCTTGTATGTCGACCTCCTGCTCCCAGGTCTCGTCCTACACTCGATCATGCTGCCATAGCACCCGTATGAGAGGAACTGACCGGCCTCAGAGAACCTCTGTGCTCCTATCAACGATACGGATCGGATGCTCCTCAAAGTACGCATCGTGTTGAAGCTCAACTTCCTCAGGCTGAAAGGTGTGAGATGGGTCTGAATGGTAGCGACGCAACTGAGACACGTGGAAGACATCGTTCATGGCTCAATACCGCTGTGGTAACTGCAACCGATAGGCAACCAGCCCGACCCTCTCCAGAATCTCAAATGGTCCAACATTCCTTGGTAAAAGCTTACCCTGTCTCCTGATCCATTTGTGTCCCTGCCTCGGCGAAACACGTAAGAAAACCTGATCCTCGACCACAAACTCCAAAGGTCATCTGCGGCGATTAGCATAAGACTTATGACGAGACTGCGCGGTATCCATCCGCTTCTGAATCAACTGGACCTGCTCAGATGTCTCCTGCACGAGTTGTGGCCCCAGTAAAGCTGCCTCACCTACCTCTAACTAGCACAAAGGTGATCGGCATGGCCTACTATATAAAGCCTCGTATGGTGCCATCTCAATAGTCTCCTGAAAACTATTATTATAGGAAAACTCGACTAAGGGTATATGCTTCTCCCAGGAGCCCCCAAAGTCTAGGACGCATGCGCGCATCATGTCCTCTAGAACCTGTATCATCCGCTCTGACTGGCTATCTGTCTGAGGGTGGTATGTTGTGCTCAGAAGCACCTGTGTACCCAGCGCCCTCTGAAAACTCTGCCAGAAACGAGACGTAAAGAGGGAGTCCCTATCTGAAACAATAGAACGAGGAACCCCATAAAGATGTACGATCTCTCGGATATACATCCTTCCAAGCTTGTCCACACCGAAGGTCTCCTTGATCGGAAAGAAGTGAGCTACCTTCGTGAGTCGGTCCACGACAACCCACACGGCATCATTTCCTCGAGGTGACCTCGGCAAACCCATCACGAAATCCATCACGACATCATCCCATTTCCACTCTGGAATGGGAAACTGTTGTAACAGTCCAGCTGGCCTCTGGTGCTCTGACTTCACCTGCTGACAGGTGGAACACCTCGTAACAAAACCAGTTATCTTTCTCTTCATACCCGGCCACCAGTACTGACGCCTCAAGTCACGATACATCTTGGTAACCCCTGGATGAACTGCCTAAGCTGAAGCATGAAAATCCCGCATCATCTCCTTGATTATATCCCCTGGAACCCATACTCGTCCATGGAAACGAAAAACCTCATCATCGCCTATCGTCCAACCGGAAGGAGGGTCCCCACTTGCCACCGACTCCCGTAGAACTAGGCCTTCTGAAACTGATAGCTGCCTCATCCTCACTCTGTCCAGGACGGTAGAAGTCACTACTAACGAGGAAAGATAAGTCTGCCCCTAACTGTCATGCACCTCCAGATGCATCTCATAGAACAAAGCCATGATCTCCCACTCACCACTGGCCTCTTCCACTGCCTGTATCTGAGTCTTCCAGCTCAGTGCATCAGCTACTGCATTACCTTTACCAAGTGTGTAGGAAAGCTCAAAATCGAAGGACTGTAGGTACTCAACCCACCTTCTCTGCCTCAGATTTAGGTCATGCTGAGTAAAGATACACTTGAGGCTTTTGTGGTCGGTGAAAACCACAAAATTCTCTCCCAACAGATAATGTCTCCAATAACGCAATGCATGCACACCCGCATCCAACTCGAGATCATGTGTCGGGTAATTTCTCTCACGTAGCCTCAACTGCTGAGACCTGTACGCAACAACTCAGTCTCCCTACATCAAAACGGCTCCCAGCCCAATCCCTGATGCATCACAGTAAACTGTATAGCTCTTCTGCTTCTCTGGGAGTATCAGGATCGGTGCTGATGTCAACCTTTCCTTCAGGCCCTGAAAAGCTTTCTGGCAAGCTTCGGACCAAACGAACTTCACACCCTTCTTAGTCAGACCTTTCAACAGTGCTGCTAAGAAGGAGAAGTCATGTATGAGGCATCTATAGTAACTATCTAGCCCTAAGAAACTCCATATCTCAAACACGTTCTTAGGCTTCTCTCAGGAAGTGAATCTGGTCCATCCAAAAGTGGCACTTTGAGAGCTTAGCATATAGTCGATGCTCTCTCAGTGTACTCAATACGATCTCAAGATGGGTGGCATGGTCGTGTTGAGTGTGAGAGTACACCAAGATGTCATCCACGAATACTACCACAAATGAATCAAGATACGGATGAAACACATGATTCATCAGAGCCAGGAAAACTACTGGCGCGTTCGTCTGTCCGAACGGCATAACCGTATACTCATATAGACCATACCTACTCCTGAAATCTGTGATAGGTATATCAGATGGTCTCACACACAACTGATGATATCCGGATCTCAAGTCAATCTTCGAGAACACTCGTGCTCCACGAAGCTGATCAAACAAATCATCAATCCTCAGCAAGGGATATCGGTTCTTAACCGTCAACTGGTTCAGCTTCTGATAATCCACGCAAAGTCTGAGGGTACCATCCACCTTCTTCGCAAAAAGGACCAGAGAACCCCAAGGAGAAGTATTGGGTCGGATAAAACCCTTTGCATGTAACTACTCTAACTGCCTCTTAAGCTCCTGCAACTCAGGTGTGGCCATCCTATAAGGAGGAATGGACACCGGTGCTGCTCCTGGCGTAAGTTCGATAGAGAAATCCACCTCATGCACCAGAGGTAGACCGAAAAAGTCATCTGGGGAGACATCCCTGAAATGATAAACAACCGGGGGGAAATCCGTCTGACAAGTCCCCTGATCATCCAGATATAAGCTCGTAATCTGAGCCATGACTCCACCTCGCCCATGACGCTCTGGTCCAGCTCGACTCTCCTGAACATCCCATTCGCCCTTGTATAGAAACTCTCTGCCCTCTGGTGACGTGAAACGCACCCTGCGACGATAGCAGTCTACAATGGCTCGAAAGGGAACCAACTAGTCCATCCTGATAATGACGTCATAGCTCATCATCTCTAAGACATAAAGGTCCCAAAGGAAGTGACACCCTCCATCCTCAAGGGAGCACTCCTTACACTAACGCACACCAGCTGTCCTAGTCCCCAACGGGGTGTCTAGCGTCATGATATCAGAAGAAGAAGAAACATTGAGCCCAAGGATCTCCACAACGGGTACAGATATGAAACTATGTGTAGCACCCGTATTGAAAAGTACTGAAGACAAGACAGAAGCTACTAGAATAGTACCTCTAACTGTAGAAGGTCTGGGATCCTTCTCCTGCTGGGTCTATTGCACTGCATATGCTTTCCCAGTGCCGCGGCCCTGTGACACAGCCTGGCTACCCTGAGCTGTCCCGCCCTACTACCTTTGCGATCCTGATGTCTGGATACCACGGCCACGACCACTATCTCTGCCTGCACACCCTGACGTATTCCAGTTCCCTGAGTGGTAAGAATCCACTAGTCCTGCTCCCACACACGGAGTCTGCACAGAACCCCTCTCACTATCCACTGGTGGAAACGCCCTGCAAAAGAGCTGCAGATGACCCATCTTGCCACAAGCTCTGCACTCCACTAGGTCTCGTGGACACTGTGGTCTCTTGTGTCCCTCTCTGCCACACTGGTAGCACATGATCGGGCCACCTGAAGAAGCTGCCTGACTGGTAATTCCACCCTGGAAGAAGTCCATCTGTCTCTTCCTCTTGCCCGCAGAAATCAAACCAGTAACTGGTGCTGAACCGCCCTAGCCCACACCACTTGATTCTCGCAGGTTCTACTCTATAATCAATGTCTGGTTCACAATCGCGTGTACAGTAGGCAACCTGAAAACATTCACCAGCGCTCGAATGTCATACCGAAGACCATCCTCAAAACGTCTGGATCTCAACGTCTCATCACCCACCAGCACGAATGAAAAATGCCGAAGCTCTGTAAAACAAGCAGAGTAGTCCGTCACCGACATAGCACCCTGCTGCAGATTCATGAACTCTCGAGTTCTATCTTCCCTCAGCGTCTCGGGAAAGAAGAAGTCATAGAAGACTGCCTGAAAATCTTCCCACGCCATGTCCCTGTGATTCTCTATCAGGGTGGTAACATCCCACCACCTCTTGGCGGAATCACGCAGCATGTAAGATGCGATCTTGACCCTCCGCCCTGGAGGCGTCTCCAAGTGCTCGAAAATAGTCAGCATCGGTCCTAGCCAAGACTCTGCAGCATGTGGTCCTCCATCCCCTGAAAATGTAGGCAGATGCTGCTGCTGAAAGATACGCGTCAGCTCATCCATAGATGTGGCAGTCGGCGGTGCTCCCTGAAAGGTCTGCATGAACCGCAATAATCTTTCACGGAACTGCGCCTCCGCGCCTGTGTCTGGTATAACAGTTGGTGCCGCATCTGGCTCTGCTGGAGGATCAACTGGTAGCCCATGGCCCACCATCTCCGGAGTATAATCGTCGCCGCTCTCCTGGCGAACAACTTATGGTCGTCTAGGCAGCATGACACTACAAGGTCAAAAGCACGCCTCAGATTTCAGATTATTAAGACTGAAACGAAGGAACCATCAAGGAAACAAGAGGAAGAAAACATGAAAATTGGCAAAATAAGACTACACGGCATGTACAATGACTACAGGGCGTGTACTTGACTTCTCTTCCCCTGCCCAGGTCCTTCTACACGGCTAAGCCACACGGTTTCCGTTCAAAAAAACTACACAGCGTGTATAATATCTACACGTCATGTACGGTGTTATTTTCCATCTGCTCGTGTCGTCTGTGACATGGCCGACTACTCGTCTTTACACCACACGGTGTGTTACACCCACACACGGCGTGTACACCATCCCATTTCCCAGCCACACGGCTAACACCACACGGTCTGTCCTCGGACAAGACTACACGGCGTCTCCCACAGGTACACGGCGTGTCCAGGGAGAGGTGACATCGGCCCGTGTTGTTAGCTACACAGCCGAGTCCCCAGGTCACACTACACGGCGTGTCTATAATTGACACGGCGTGCTCTGTCAAGGAGTTCACCGACCTGTGTTGTTAGTTACACGGCTGGACTCTGGGTCACACTGCACAACGTGCACAGAAACTACACGGCGTGTTTTTTCCATGCTCTTACCTACCCCATGTTGTCGCCCACACGGTTTGTGACACGGGAAGAGACTACACGGTGTGTACTTGGGGTACACGGCGTGTACTCAAAAAGTTCATTTTTCTTCCCGAACAAAAGAACACACACGGCGTGTATGAGGCCCTACACGGCGTGTATTCTGGGTTTTCCGAACAGTATGCCTCAGAAAATTCTCTGGAACCCATAAAATACCGAAAAACGACACCTAAGTGTGAAATTCTGACTCGTGGGGGCCCATACTCCCCACGAATCAAAGTTTGACATCTTATATGTGTCATAATCAACAAACAGTCAATGATCCACCAAATTCCGGTCAATGGGGGCCCATACTCCCCAAAAACCAAAGTTTGGCATCCATTCTATAAACAAGCTTAAACAAAAACATACCATATCACAAGGAAGGTATTTATCAAGCAGCTATCACAACAGCATGCTTTTCTAGCACAATAACTATCACAACAACATGCGAATTTCTAATGCACCTACATGGCATGGAAACTATGCATGACATGTGATATCTAGCATGTGCCTATATGATGCATGAGATGGAATACCCTCATCTCATCGGGTTGCAACTAAATAGAACCCATAGATAAAATATAAACTACACAATCTCATAGTGTTTCACCCAACGGTGAAAACATATCAACCGTAAAATCAAAAAATCAAAAGAATGCAAAATACGAGTTAGACTGGATTTTCCCTATACACTGGTTAGCTACGCTCGGCCACAGCTTATTACCAACTATCGTTCCATCCTATCCCTGACTATGGCTCCAAATAGTAAGTCAAAGAAAAGAACTCCTTTTATACCACTTTGTAACGTCCCGGACCCGGGTGCCACGCAACGGGTGCCCCGAGCCCGGTTCGCCACGTGACCTCAAGCGCATTTCCCCAAATGCCAGAGGCTACCGACTAGCAGCGAGGGCCCAGGTCTGATAGCGGGGAAACTATGCCCTCATTTGTCAAAGTGTAGCGTAGCGGAATACAAAATAAAACATACAAAGACTACGGAAGCAGTAAACATACACAACTGAAATAACTACAACAGTGGATATAATCAACAGTATATAAGTGATGAAGCTACATGTTTCAAGTTCTAAGACAACAGCCAGAACATGTTATACATCAATACAGTACAACAAAATATGGAGTACAGCAAACAAGCAAAACAGATAGCAGCGGCATCACGAGCCCAGGCTCGGTGTCATGCCCTCCTACTCCTCAGCAACAGTCAAGTACCTATATAGGGACTCTTGTCCCTATCTACACTTGCAATAACGTAATATGTTTGGTCTGAAAAGCATGACCCAAACAGGGTGTGAGAAAAATATCTCAGTAGGCACCCACTAAAGGCCCGTGCCCAACTGCGTGTAAGTATGTAACAACAGTGTGCAATAGTAAAATGCAATAAAGTAAGCAGTACTGACAAGTAACTAACTTAACAATTAAATTGACATTTTATTATTCATTTAATTCATTATATACTAGAAATCACCACAGTGAATTTCTAAACAAGCAGTCCACATCCTTAGTCAAGAAAAACCTTACCCTTGGGTAAGCAGAATCCAACCCGCGGGTATAGCCCTTAGGCGTAACAGAAATTGCCCTCAGGCATAAGAAGTGTCGCCCTCAGGCACAGAATTCAAGCCCTCAGGCACGAAAGGTTGCCCTTAGGAGAAATATGACAGCCCTCGATCTAAACAGTGTAGCGCCCACAGGCTAATCACAACAATGCCCTCAGGCTAAATAGGTAATCGGGCCATTCCCAACAGGTAAACAAGCAATAACAACCAATTCCTCTCAAGGGAATTATACAATTACTACTTCGAAGGCATACCCTCAGGTATCCTGCCCAAATGGCTAAACAGAGGAACCCACCCCCGGGGTGGTTTCGGATCCAAGCAATGATCCCAACCAGCATTTTATTATCACAATTTAATCACTTATACAATTCTAGGCGTTAAATATAGCAACGGCCTCAGCCACACGACACCCCAACATAGGTTCGTGGAACAAAAACACACAAAATTGCATGACAGTTGGAAAATAAACACAAATCTACCTACCTTATGCGTCAAAGAGCGTTATATCCGAACACCGACTCCAGAAACTCCCAAGAACGGTGTATATCTGACGAAGAACAAAACCCATTCAAACGTAAATAACTTACGTTAGGAGAAGAATTGGTAAGAACAGTACCAGGAGAGGAGAGGGCTTACTCGTGCAGTTCCAACGAAATCATCCGAAGCCGAAACGGATTCCAGACGAACGCCCGGTGGATCTCCAAAGATCTGGCCTCCTCCTTTGGCTCCAAAATGGCTCAAATGCCTCTGCCAAATGAGGAGGCTACTGCCTATTTTAAGCTGAAAAAACAAAGTACACGGCGCGTACTTCTGAGTACACGGCGTGTACTTCTTTCATTTAACTGTTCATTTGGAAGCATCGCCACACTATTCATCTGTCGACATGAGTACACGGCATGCACTCCCAAGTACACGGTGTGTACTGTCGCCCAGCTGGCTGCGACTCCACCGCCATACTATTTACGCCTGCCGAGTGACTACACGGCGTGTAAGGCACCACTACACGGCGTGTAGCCGGTTCCTACACCCCTCGTCGCCGACAAGGCTACACGCCCCGTGCACTCATCCCAACATGGCCGAATGTACACGGCGTGTGTACAAAGTACACAGTGTGTAGTTTTGAAAATTCAGGATTTTTCCCCATTTTCCATATTTTCTCAAAAACACTTAAGCGAAAGGAAAAGAAGAAGCACGTACCTATAAAACAAGAACTGGGTTCTTACATTACTAATTCAATTGGATAAGTGTATTTTGACCAAAATCAACCTTTGGAATAAAATACGATCTTTTTGTTCCACTTGGATTAGATTATGACATTTATTATTATTTTATTTAAAGAATAGTTAAAAGTGTTAAATTCAATGTTTAATAACTAAACCATTTTTAATATAGGGTTATACATAAGATAAATTCAACTATAAATATTCATTATAAATCCAAATATATTTCCTACATCATAGTATTTTATTTATAATTTTTAGTCATTAAATAATTAAATTTATTTATGACACAATCATGATGTAGTTATTACCTTATTAATGAATGATTAAAACAATTGATATTATAAATATCAAAATAAATGTAAATTGAGACTTTTGATTCCTTCCACAAATTTTATAGGTTAATATGACATGTTAGGGTTGATTAAATAATTTTTTTTTGAAGTGATAAAGTTTTTATGACTTTAACAAAAACAAAATACCAAATAGTGTCAAAATTGACATAAATGAGTTTTTAAAACAAATACTATATTATTAATTGATATAATATTTCTAAAAATCTAATTTTTGTCCAAAGGAATTATATAAGGTTATATATATCAATAATTGACCACATTTTTTCTCTTGTAATTTTATAGTAAGTTTATTAACCATTTATTAGAATAATACAAGAGGACATCGTAAAAGTTAAACTATTTAACTAAGTGTTAAATATAAAAGATAGGGTTAATATAGTGACCTAAACTTGTCTAAAACCTATTGGTTTATAGTATTTAGACCCATACCCAACTTATCTTCTAAATAAATCAATTTTGAGTAATTAGAAACCGAAAATTATTTTATAATAAAATAATATTTCAAACTTTTTCTAAAATGACCTTCACCTCTCTTATAAAGGGGTACTTCCCCTTCTCTCAAAATCACACCTCCAAAGCCATTTGGTTGGGCCAACCCCTGGCCAAATCTCCTCCCAACTTCCCTCAATTCAACCTAGATTCCTTCTATTGAGAAGAAATCCAACCTAAGGATCCCTTTTGTTCAAATCAAAAGGAAACACCCAAAGAAGAGGGAATTATTTTATCACCTCTTTCAACGTTCTTTTCTTCTTCCACTTTCTATTTCTTCATTATTTCCTTACCAAAATAATAAATACAGTACCTTATACATACTTTTATGTTATTATAAATATGGTACAAAAATAATCATTATTCTATCTATCCTATGAATGATAATGTCACCATGCGTGCGTACATACGGCTTACCGTCTCCACGTCGTGGTGTAATTTGTTATTCAACACTATGTTATTTGGATGGATATAATGATGAGTAATATGTATATAGATAATGAAAATAACATGATATTTTCTCTGTATAATTAATATATAATCCAATTTCACACCTTTTAATCATTAAAGAAATGATTTCATCACTCGTGTGTACGTATGACTTATCGTCTCCACAACGCGTTGAGATTCATTTCCACATTCACCATTCAATGATGATTATTAAAATATATATTATTAATAAGTATGTAATATATGACATAATAATTCTTCTGGATATATATATATATATGTACTTACATGTATCTTATTCACTTACTTCAGTTCAATACGATATGAAAACAGAAACAGTGTTTATGCGTACGTACGGCCTACCGTCTCCATAAATGGTATTTTCTATTTCATATATCTATATATTATACATCTTCATATAATAAATATATATGATATATAAATAATTTTTTATATTCTGGAAGTATTTGAATCATAATCTAAATGATACGTTCAAGAATAACAAGTTAAAACACGTACGATAAAGAAAGCGAGTATTTACCGAAATGTTAATTTAACATGGAAATAATTATTAAATGGGTAGTATAAAGTAATAAATGAATCACGTATTATATAAAAAATATGAATATGGTTATATTGTAATTTAATAACATACTATTGTCATTACACAAGAGGTTAAACGTACCCTCAACCAAAGTAAAGTGAAAGTTAAGGGTTAATTCCTCAATCTCATTATTATCCGAGATTGTTTATATGTAAGTATTTTCTGGGACATATTTATTATCCATGTCCATGTTTCATAAAATAAAATTTTAAAATTATTATTTTAAGGTACTCTTTAACTAAAACATCATTTTAAATGTTTTAAATATTTATTTTTCTAAATCTTTTTAATTAATGCCTATGTTTTCAAAATGGTTTTAAGGATTTATTTATATGGACATGATTGTTTTAAAATGTTAATTCCTTTCAAAAGTTTCAAAGTGGTATGGGAAACTTTGGTTTAAAAATCTCTTTTAAATGACTTCCTTTATAAATTTGTAAATTTTAAATGATTTCACAAAAATGAATATTTCTCTCAAAAATTTTTATTAATCATTTTCAACTATGTCAACATTCTTTACTGGATATTTTTATTGATTAAGGTTGATTTATTATAATCCAATATTCCATATTGTATCGAAATAGTTATAATTTTTTTGACTATGGATGTGCTATTTTTACACCCTTTATGGTTTATGGTTGAAGTATTAAAAATTCATATTCTAATTTTAGTACGAATGTTTATGTTATGTTTCAACATTTTCAAATGAGGAATGTAGTGGACTTAGTAAGTGATGTATGGGGCCTGTTATAGCCCCTCAATGCATTGGTAGGTCTCATGATAAAAAATAGTGTCTTCGAACAAGGACTTAACTAAAAATTTATTTGTAGTCTTGGTACAAGGCCTTGACTATGTGGTAATGATGTTCGACGTTAGGCATTCCCTCATTATGAAATTAAAAATTACATGTGATTATTCGACTAGTAGAATATCCATGAGCAAGTTTATATGGTAATGTTTAGTAACACCCTGATATTTTATGAGAAGTAATTTTTTTGTGTCTTATGTTATACGCAACATCAAAGGAATCTTTCATGTCACACAACACTAGCTTGGCTTGCGTTACACACAATCACGACCTTCCTCGATAGCGTGTGTACACTACTGGAAATACACTATTTCCCAACGGTTCAGAACCGTTGGGAAAGCCCCTGAAACCGTTGGGAAAGGTTTTCCCAACGGTTCTTAGAACCGTTGGGAAGTAAGCCGTTGGGAAAAGTTTTCCCAACGGTTTACTGGCAACCGTTGCAATAGAGCCATAAAATTTACACTACCCCAACGGTTTGGGTGAACCATTGGGATAGTTTTTCCCAACGGTTCTCCCAAACCGTTGGGAAAACCAAATACCATGGAACATTTTCCCAACGGTTGGAACCGTTGGGAATTGGTGAAGTCTTTTCCAACGGTTTAAAACCGTTGGGAAAGACATGCTAAAAACTTATATGCCAACGGTTTGAAACCGTTGGCATACCTATGCTGCAAATTGCAGCACCCTGCAATTTGCACAGCCCCTGTCCCCTGTCCATCACCACCAGTCATCAGGCCTCATTTTCACCTCATTTTCACCTCATTTTCACCTCATTTTCGATCCAACTATTGTACCAGTAATAAAATAAAACATACATATTCAATTACGAACAAATTCATACACATTTAACATATAATGGATCCTGAAACTATACAAATCCATAATTAAATTACAATTCATAAACATACATAATTCATATAGAATTCAATTTAAAATTTAGATGACAATTATACGTGGAATCTGAAATTCAATTCATAATATGATCGGTTTTTTCTATACCATATATTTTTACCTCAAATGATGTCCATTTTAAACAAAATACATACACCTGAAGTGATACCGGCCACACCGCACCTCAGATTGAGGCGGGGTTAACTCGTACACGTCACATTTGACTCATGGATCGTTGTGCTAAAGTATCGACAGAATCCTAATGCGTTTGGTCAGTTTTCCGTATGCCAGTTGATGTTTTTCACTTAAAATGGTGTCCTTTTGAAACAAAAGACGGACACTATGAGTGGTGCCGACCACACCGCGTCTCCAATTGAGGCGGGGTTGATTCGTACACGTCACATATGACTCATGGATCGTTCTCCTAAAGTTTAAATGGAAACCGAATGCGTTTGGTCGGTTTTCCGTATGTACTTAAAATGTTGTCCATTTTAAACAAAAGAGTGACACTTAGACTCATCTCGACCACACCGCGACTCAGATTCATCCCGGGTTGGCTCGTACATGTCACATATGACCCATGGATCATTGTGATAAATTATCAAAAGATTCCGAATGCGTTTGGTCGGTTTTGTGTATGCTAGTTGTTCTTTTCATTTATAATCATTTCCATTTTAAACAAAAGAGACATAGTTAGAGCGGCGTCGGCCACACCACATCTCAGATTAAGACGGGGTTGACTTGTACACGTCACATATGACCCATGGATCGTTGTGCTAAAGTATCGATAGAATCCGAATGCGTTTGGTCGGTCTTCCGTATGTCAGTTGATGTTTTTCACTTAAAATGACGTCCTTTTGAAACAAAAGACGGACACTTTGAGTGGTGTCAGCCGCACCGCATGTCGGATTGAGGCGGGATGATTCGTACACGTCACATAGGACCCATGGATCGTTCTCCTAAAGTTACAATGGAAACCGAATGCGTTTGGTCGGTTTTCCGTATGTACTTAAAATGGTGTACATTTTAAACAAAAGAGAGCCATTTAGACTGATCCCGGTCACACCGCGACTCGGATTGACCCGGGTTGGCTCGTACACGTCACATATGACCCATGGATCGTTGTGATAAATTATCAAAAGATTCTGAATGCGTTTGGTCGGTTTTGCGTATGCCAGTTGTTCTTTTCACTTATAATCCTGTCCATTTTAAACAAAACAGACACAGTTAGAGCGGTGTCGGCCACACCGCGGCTCGGATTGAGGCGGGGATGATTCGTACACGTCACATATGACTCATGGATCGTTCTCCTAAAGTTTCAATGGAAACCGAATGCGTTTGGTCGGTTTTCCGTATGTACTTAAAATGGTGTCCATTTTAAACAAAAGAGAGCCACTTAGACTGATCTCGGCCACACCGCGACTCGGATTGAACCCGGGTTGCCTCGTACAGGTCACATATGACCCATGGATTGTTGTGATAAATGATCAAAAGATTCGGAATGCGTTTGGTCGGTTTTGCGTATGCCATTTGTTCTTTTTCACTTATAATCATGCCCATTTTAAACAGAAGAGACATAGTTAGAGCGGTGTCGGCCACACCGCGTCTCGGATTGAGACGGGGATGATTGGTACACGTCACATATGACCCATGGATCGTTCTCCTATAGTTTCAATGGAAACCGAATGCGTTTGGTCGGTTTTGCGTATGCCAGTTCTTTTCACTTATAATCCTACCCATTTTAAACAAAACAGACACAGTTAGAGCAGTGTTGACCACACCGTGCCTCGGATTGTGGCGGGAATGATTCGTACACCTCACATATGACCCATGAATCGTTCTCCTAAAGTTTCAATGGAAACCGAATGCGTTTGGTCGGTTTTCCGTATGTACTTAAAATGATGTCCATTTTAAACAAAAGAGAGCCACTTAGACTGATCCCGGCCACACCGCGACTCGGATTGAGCCCGAGTGGGCTCGTACATGTTACATATGACTGATGGATGTTGGGTCGGAGGTGATGGCAAGAGGGGGGTGAATTGCCTTTTTAAAATTAATTAACAATTTAAAACAAATTTAAATGCAGCGGAAAGTAAAATGGCAAGACACAATTGATAACGGAGTTCGGCTTTAAACTCAAGCCTACGTCTCCGCTCCCAACTCAACCGTTAGGAGATTTATACGACCGCTTGCTTTTTAATGGTTATAGCAAGAAACCCACTAGCCGTTTTAAGGTAGGCTAGATCACCTTCTTACAGCTTGCTTTTTTATTATGGTTGTAGCAAGAAACCCAAATTGAAAGAAGGAAGAAAAAGGGTGGTTTGTTTTAATACAAACCCAATTAAGAACTAAACAATTGAAGTAAATAATTTAGAACAAACTAGAGGAAGCCTTGAGCGCCAAGAGGTGAGTGTAGTTGATGTAGAGGCATCCCAAGCTTCAAGGATGGCAATTGGATCTCAAGTAGCCTTTGAGAATTGTCGTAGGAGCCTCAAATGATTAAAATAGCATTGGTATGCTTCGGTATATGATCGGTAGTGTTCTCGGCATCCATGGACGTCTATTTATAGGAGAAATGCTCCCAAATACTTCAAAATAGCCGTTGGAGGGCTTTCGGAGCCGTTGGGGATCAAGTGGGCCAGCCTGGTCAGTTTGACTGAGAACACCGGCTGGCCGGTGCTGATCCACCGGCTGGCCGGTGCACCAGACAGAAGCAAGGGATTTCTGTCTGGCTCCACCGTCTGACCGGTGCTGAGCCACCGGCTGGCCGGTGGTCTGGACAGAAGCATGCTATTCTGTCTGGGTTCCACCGGCTGGCCGGTGGTCAGGCACCGGCTGGCCGGTGGTCTGGACAGAAGGTATGCCATTCTGTCTGGGCCCACCGGTTGGCCGGTGGCCAGACACCGGCTGACCGGTGGCACCTGGCAGAGGGCAAGGCCTTCTGCCTGGTCCACCGGCTAGCCGATGGGCTGGATCCGGCTGGCCGGTGACCTTACCGGCTGGCCGGTGGTCTCACACCGGCTGGCCGGTGGACTTAAACAGTCCATTTTGAATTCTTCTTGGGCCAGCTTCTAGGAACCCTATTTCCTATCATCAAAAACACTTGAAAACAAGTTAGAATACAATTAGAGTGATTGTGATCATTAAAATCCAAGAGAGAGGGGTGCAACAATGGATCGTTGTGATAAATTATCAACAGATTCAGAATGCGTTTGGTCGGTTTTGCGTTTGGTCGGTTTTGCGTATCCTGAAAGCAACATTTCACATATATTCTTTTCAATATGCATTACGTCTAAGCAATGACGTAGCAAATTGGTTGACCAATAAGGCAAATCAAAAAAGATACTCCTCTTCCTCCAATTGTAACAGGTTTCTGTGGAAACATTCTTTCTCTTTCCAGATTTCATTTGACCCTTCCCGAACGAAAAACTGAAATCTTTCAATTCATTAAGCACATCAGTTCCAGACATACGCTGAGGTGGATCATCGGTCTCTATAGTATTATCAAATCTTCGACGATTCATTCTATATGGATGATCCTTTGGCAAAAATCGTCGATGTCCCATAAAACTGAAACTACAACGATGTTTCAGTCTTCTGGATCGTGTATTCTTCATACAAACTGGACATGACAGTTTCCCCTTCGTGCTCCATCCAGAAATCATTGCATAAGCCGGAAAATCATTGATTGTCCACATAAGCGCAGCGCGCATCTGAAATATGTCTTTCGAACATGCATCGTATGTGCGCACACCCACATCCCAAAGAAGCTTCAACCCTTTTATTAAAGGTTGCATGTATACATCAATATCAATGCCAGGATCAGAAGGACCAGATATGAGTATACTCATGAAAGTGAAAGGTTTTTTCATACACAACCATGGGGGAAGATTATAAATGTGTATAAAAACTGGCCATGTGCTGTGCGAAGTAAGCATCTGCCCAAACGGATTAAAACCGTCGCATGAAAGACCCAGCCTCACATTACGCACGTCAGCTGCAAAATCAGGATGTCGAGCATCAAATCTCTTCCATGCAAATCCATCTGCAGGATGAACCAACTCATCATCAGTCTTCTTTCTCTCGGTATCATGCCATCTCATTTTTATTGATATGTCATCAGACATAAAAAGATTCTGGAGTCTGGGGATCAATGGAAAGTGCCACATTACTTTCTGTGGAACGCGGGATGGTGTTCCATCAGATTTTGACTTCCAGTGGGATGTGTCACATTTTATACAATCATTTCGTTCAGCGGTTTCCTCCCAGAATAAACTGCAATCTTTCGGGCAAGCATGAATTTTGTTTCTTGAAAATCCAAGTTCCTCAACTAACTTCCATGCCATATAGTGGTTTGAGGGAATATCTGCATCATCTGGAAGTAAATCCTTCAAGAGGGTAAGAATGTAATCGATTGCTGTATTAGAAATCCCATACATAGTTTTCCCATGAAATAATCGGATTAAAAATTCCAGCTTTTTCATTTTATCGCATTGCCGATATACTGGAGTCGTGGCAGCATCATTCAATTTTTTCACCCTATCAATATCATCATTTTCACTAGATGCATCAGCTGTCCTCATATAGAAGTCTTCTTGAGTCGAAATCCTTTCTTTTTCATGATGACGAATAAACGGAAACCAATCATCTAACAAATTCTCCATTCCAGTCTTTTCATTTCGATCATCACCAATTTGAGATTTCGTTTTCTCCCCATTGTGATACCACAGAAAGTAGTTTGCTTGAAACCCATTTTTGGTTATGTGGTAGCTGACTTCTTCACGGCTCAACCAAGGTCTACCAACACAATTGGAACATGGGCAGTGTATGCGACCACTATCTGAAGCATTGTGAAATGCAAAATCTATAAAGCTCTCCAAATTGTTTTGAAAATCATCTGAGATCCGATCGGTTTCATACATCCAACTTCTGTCCATTCTGTAAAAAGAATTTATATAAGTCATTTTGTCATAAAAAATTCAATAGGCATTAACTATAATAGAATATACATTTAAGTAAACGCTAAAGGAAGAAAATAATCAAGGTATCAACTACACATGTCAAAAAAACATACAAATGTGTTATTGAAAAAATGTAAAACCAACAAGAACTTAATGTGTTATATCACATAACAGCATGACTCATCCCATAACCATATTAGTAGGGTATCATGAACATGAATAAAATCAACCTTGTGCCATCCTCCTACCCTACATGACCCCAACCACATGCCACATCTTATTATATCCTTATCACATCACACCTCACCGAAAAACACTAGGGAAATCATAGTACATCTCACCTGAAGACACATGGACAATCACATCGCATCTTGCCTAAAAACACATGGTCAATCACTTTTGAAGGAAGAGTAGGGAAGACATGGTAGCTATCCAAACATATAACCACCATCCTAGATATTAGAAAAAATACCCATAACTCAAAACCTCTGATCGTTGGTAAGTTTATCCAACTCTGGTTGGGAATGTGTAGAAATAACATAAAAATACATGATATATAGATAGCACAAAATACTCAACCTATGGGTTCACATTAACTACATAATCACACACTTCACTACTACCATAAAACACATAAACCACACCACCACCACACAAGACGCATATCATTGGAATATAATTCTACATTCAATAAGTCTATCTATGGAATTATCATAAGAATCCATGTATCAATTGGAATATAATTCTACATTCAATAAGTCTATCTATGGAATTATCATAAGAATCCATGTATCAATTTGAATATAATTCTACATTCAATAAGTTTATCTATGGAATCCCTCCCTTGGATCCATGTATCACCCATGGCTTAATCAATATTCAAAGAAATGAGTCTATCCGTGGAATTCCACTGTGAATCCATTTATCACATAAAGCGTATAAGTTAATAGAAACAAGATTATATACTTGGCATCCTAATAGAATCCATGTATCACTATTTACTATTAATCATTTAATGAATTCCATTTCATTTAAACAATTCATTAAACATACCAAGGTCAAAAACTAAGGTATTTAATACAACTCACCTCAAAATGGCGACTCAATCAAATAATAACCTGAAAAGAATGAAGCTTCATTTACTCATGTTGTAATGACAAGATAATGAGATTCCCTTGCTTAATCAATCAATTCCATATCATGGTCTCAACATAACTCATAATGGCTAGCAATTCAATGAAAATTCAAGCACTCACATGGGAATTTTTAATAGAACACTCCTAACAAGACTATAAAGATATCACATGCATTAGTTATAATATATCTAACATGGTAACATAAAATATAAGATAAATTCAATCCAATTTCATAGATTCATAGCATAGTCTCTACTTTACTCACATTGGCAAGGCAATACAATTAAAACATGTGTTAAAAAATAATTGGCATTCATGTGTTAAAAGGGGAATGCAAACCATAAAATACCCTTAATTAATTTAATTTACAATTCAATTCAGAAATCGAACAATCAATTCGATTTATATAACCTTTCACAAATGACATCCCATGTTCAAGGGGTAAAATCCAAAAAGGAATTTTCAAGAAAAATCACCCTTAGGCTGGTCCGGCCGGCAGTAGCACCAAAATCACCTAAACTGATGGGAAAAATGAAAATAGGTTTAAATACTATCCAAACATTTGAATACATTTTCAGTTAAGAAGAATAATAACCTGAATAAGAGCTGGAAAATTGAAGGCCGGCGGTACCTCCAAAATCGCCTAAATCCGCTGCTGCTCCCGTTTTAGGGTTGTGTATCGCGAATTGGGGAGAGAACAGGCGGCTGGGAATTTGGGGAGGACCTTTGCCAACGGTTCTTAAAAACCGTTGGCATATGGCTATCTATCCCAACGGTTCTACAGAACCGTTGGGATAAACCTTCTAAAACCTCATCTATGCCAACAGTTCATGAGAACCGTTGGTAAAAAACCATCTATCCCAACGGTTCTCATGAACCGTTGGGACCGTTGGTAAAAACCTCCTTCCCCAACGGTTTCGAAGAACCGTTGGTATCTAACCGTGGGGAAAGGCCAGCATTCCAGTAGTGGTAGTACGCAATACCGAGTTTCACTAAACAATGATATATTATTATAATATTATAAACTAGCCATTATGAATAGTATTAACTGAATTTTTAATTTTATAACATTATTATCAATCTTACATATTTTCTAGAACATGGTATGAGAACAAAATAAATTTTTCGGCAAAATAAGTATTTTTCAAAAAATGCAGTTTTTCCACCTTTTGATGGCGCACCAAACTTAAATATAGTATTTGACATCTTTATAAGTTCAATTTGACAAAATAAAATTCTTCTTTGGAATTAGGATATAAAAATTTACTTTGGATAAATTTTTCATATTATTCTGATAACTTTCATATTTTAATGAATAGTAAAAACACGCAATATTTTAATTAAAAACAATTTTTTTCATCGCAATAATTTATATGGTTAAATTATAATGTAAAATGGTTTAAAATTATAAATATAATAAATTTTTACCATTTAATATAATTTATGTCATTATCATTAATTTTACATTGAATTCATAGGTAAAAACATTTCAATCATTGGCAATGTTTTAACTTTTAAAAACCCGTTTGCTTAACAAACGGGATTAATTTTAAATTAATTACTGAAACTTCTGTGTTTTGAATTTCGAAAAATGGATTCCATATTTTTATTCAGTGGGTCTAAATTATGTTAACAGTTTACTTTTATTTTTTTGAGATTATGAATAGTAACTACGGTAATTTTTATTTACTGCAGTTAAAGGTAAATCGGGTAATTAAGGATAAATATAAGATTATAAAATTATCCTAACACTTTCCGAAATCCAATTGGATGAATAAAAGTCGACTCATATCACCTAAGGGTCGGAATAGATTCATTTCATGGACTTTTGACCATGAAATAATATAATTATTATTAAAACCAAAGAAAGTGGCAACATGTCACTCTCTTAAATCTTATAAGTATAATAATTTTAATTTCATGATAAACTTCATGAAACTTAGAAAATGAATAGTCTCAATAAAGATAATAAAATTATCTACATCATATTAATTTATTTATAATTTTTAGGGATTAAATAATTATCATTAATTATGACACAATAGTGATGTAAAAATTATTTTATTGATTGAAATATCAAATAAATGGTTTTAAAAGTAATAAAATAAATATTATATGAACTATTTAATGTTCTCCACTAATTTTATAGATAAAAATGACATGTTATGAATCTATTAAATATTTTATTTTGAACATATATTCTGTATATATTTTATTTAAACTCAAATAAATGAATAGTGTCAAAATTGACAGTATTGTTAATTTATAGAAATTACATGTTATAAAATTGTTTAAAAATCACAAAAATATTTAAATTTTATAAATTCAAATTTATATGGTATAAAATGTAATAAAGTATATAATTATGTACAATTCACAACATATAAGTAATTATTTATAATGATTTAAAATTTATAATATTATTACCACAAATAAAATTAAATAGATTACATAAGGATAAATCATGTTGATAATGTTTTAAATAAATTCCCAACTTGTCTAAATTTTATTGGATGATGAGATTACAACCCTATCTCATATAAGATTCGGATTTTAGTCATTTTTTGAGGTTTTTAAGTGGGGTTGGAATTTATTATAAATTAATATTTCTTATAATTCCAAAGGTGCCCCTCTCCTCCCTTGTAAAAGGGCACCTCCTCCCTCTCCTCCTCACACCACTTTGAGCCTTCAAGCTCGGCCAAACCCTGCCAATTTCTCTTCTCCACTTCCCTATAAACATACTAGAGGTCATGGTCTTATTCAAAGACCAATCTTAGTGCCCTAAGAGGAGGTTTCAAAGAGGAGTGTCGAAGAAGAGGTAATATCCGTTACCAATTCTTTCAAAATTTATTTCTTCTTCTAATTATTTTTCTTTAGTTGTTTCATTATGAAGTAATAACATAAGTATCACTCATATACTGATAAGTTAATATAAATATGAAACAACCCTATTTCACCTTCTATCCATCCTACGAAAAATGTAATCACCGCGCCTGCGTACGTACGGAATACCGTCTTCACGCCGTGGTGTAATCTTTTTTCCACCACCACCTTACTTGGATTGGTATAATGGTGTAAAGATTAACTATATATGATTATTTTAAAATTATATTTATTCTGAAATAGTATACATACACTTAAATACAATTCCACGATCATGGGAACGATATCATCGCTCGTACGTACGTACGCCCTACCATCTCTACGATGTGATTCGACTTGTTCTACATTATCTTCATTAAATAATGATTATATAAATGAATTGAATGAGTAAATATGATATATATTACACTAATAACATTCTTTAAATGAGGTATCTATAACCTAAAAAGAATAATAAGAATTTATTTGACAAAACACACATAAGAACATAAAGCAATAAGCACCCGAATAACAAGTACCAATGAAATATTACTAATAAGAACCTAATAATATGACCATATATGATATCATAACAATGCGTATGATTCTGGAATAATTCAATGACATTATTTAAATAATTATACAGGAGTTTTGGACACGTACAAAGCATATCATACCTAAGGTAAGGGAAAATCTTGCAATCTCATTTTTATCCGAGATTGTTTATACTTCAGAATTTACTGGGGAATATTTATCATCCACATCCATATTTTCTCAATATGTAATATTATTTCCATAATCCTACAATTTTTTAAATCCAATTTTACCCATTGGTGAGTTTTTAGTAAAATATATGAAATGAATCTTTTTTCGTTTTTAGTACGAGGTACTTTTTGTCTTTTCCAGCCAAAGTACGAGAAGAATGTTTTTTTAACTTATACGGCATGAATGGATTTTTATGATTTCATAGAACACTATTTCCATGAAGCTTCCTTTACAAGTTTTCAAGTTTATTTTTAATCAACTTCTTTTAGTTTAAAATTATATGACATGTTAAGAAAGGAAAAATGTTTTTGAAGTAGAAAGGATATTTTCTTCAAGAATGGAGTTCAAGTGTTTTATCAAAATTATTTTCCATCTAATATAATATAGGGTTCTGTTTCTATACCTATTTTACATTGATTTGACTATGCTATGATGGAATTATTTTTATGAAGTCCTTTTATCTTATATGATTTATGTTATGATGGCATGATGTTTAAGAATCTCATTTTTATTACATGGGTTATGCTATGATTTATGATTTATGGTCTTGTGGCACAAATAATAATGGTATCATTATGAGATGGGTGGGACCTATATCTCCCTCCAATTAATTGGGTAAAGATTTATATCTCATGAGATATACATGGCTAGAATGGCAAGTTAATCTGGTTCAGTGATACAGGACTGGAACGAGGAGTGAACTCGGTTCAGTAATGGACTTTGTCCACTATGATAGTCTTGGCAATGAGTCTTGACTAAAATGAAATTATTTTATATGATTATGTGTGTATTACACAAAGTTTCATGTTTTAATTTATGATTATTGGGATTACATTTCACCACTATGATTTATCCCATGTTATGATATTATGATCTCTTGTGCAGGTTAAGATATTAAAAATGTTATGAATATGATATGATTGATATTTCTTTTTTTACCCTTACTGAGCATTTGAGCTCACCCTTTTGTATTTTTTCTTTTCCCAAGTTTAGGAATAAGGGTATTAAGTAGGATATTCCAAAAAGGGACTCTACATATGATGAAATAAATGGGAGATAACGTAGATGATTTATGAACCAATTGTTTATGTTTCCCAGTTTCTAAAGACACTATACCTATACGGTACTTTCATGGTTTTGTTATATGGTGTAATAATTGTGCTTCAATTTTTAAGTAATAAAAATGTATGTAAAGTATGGGTCGTTATATGTTTGATTTATTTTCTACATATTATGTTCAATTTTATGTTTAAAAGTTTGTTGTTTTTATTACACATCTTGCCTTAAAAGTTTATAGCTTCTGCTAAATTATTTACCCTTATTGAGTATCTGAGCTCACCCCTTTCTTATGTTTTGTTTTCCCAGGATTCCAAAAATGTATTATGCTTGATATGAAATGTTAAGTTGGGGTAATAATGGTGTTCTCAGCAGATTATTTATGTTTCATTATATGTTTGAATGTGTAATGTAACGTTCATGTATGTAATCTATTTTCCAAGACTGCTAAACCGATCGGTCCTTCGAGACTTGATTTCTTGTAATCATTCCAATGTACTAAAATAATGCACTGACTCTGGGTAACTAGGGTCGGGGTGTTACAATTCTACTGAGCCAAAAAAGATGACCTAGATGGACAAATTAAAGAGACCATCAGATTCTTCTCTAGAAAATTCAAGTTCTGAAAAGAAGAAAAAATGGGAATCGAGTCATTCTACGACTTTCAAACCAGTTAACCCAGAGATTTCAAATAGGTTTTTTATACCCAAAAAGGATTTTGAAGATGAATGGAAGCTTTTTAGTAGATCCTTAGTGCTGAAAGTTATACAAAACCAATGATGGATGGATTGGTTCTCTTCAAATAAGAGACGTTTTTATCCTAAATCGGTGTATGAGTTTTATCAATATATGGAGTTTAGTTTTGAATAAGAAGAAGAATATTGGTTAAGAAGTCGATTCAAAGGTCATAGAATCACCTTTTCTTCAAGGTAATGGGATAGTCATTTAAAATTCCCACATGAAGGTGTGTTCAATGACTACCAAGAAACCATTATGGATGATGGTGATGATTTAATCTATAAATATTAGTATTTGATTTATCTTTTGTAAAGAGGAAGCAAGATAAACCTTTCAAGATACCTCAGGCTTCATATGATGGAAATGACTAAGCCAACATCTAGATCAAATTCTATGATCTACCTGAAGTTGATTTGTGCTATGCCTAAATCTAGAGTCTTGGTTAATGAAAATGAAGAATTAGCAATAAATTGTGGTGGATTTTGTATCACTACAATAATCTGTAGAAGAATGAAGATCAGTAGGAACCCTTAGAACATAGTGGGTAGCTAATAATGAAAATATTTACAATGAGTGTAATCCTTTAAATCATCCTACCTAACTAAGAGATCTTATTGACCCTGGTCTAGAACCTGATGAAGTTGTTGAGTATTTTTATGAGAAGGAATAATAGGCTAATACCTAAAGAGAATAATAAGAGTGGGAATATTCCATTGATGAAAGAAGTTACCCTAACCTATCTTTGAGTTCTCTTACTATCACTTATGGATCTCCTAGTCCACCTAGGTCTCTCCCCAAAATAGAAAAGTTTATAAAAAATGATAGAGAATAGACTGAAGTATTTGTAAAATATTATTTTAAAAGTATTTTTAAATCAAATGAATATAATGGTGATGAAGTAAATGAAGAAGGAACTAGAAATGATGATGATGAAAAAGGAGAATATCCTGATGGTTCTAGTGGGAAAATTATAAGAGAAGATTTTTATATTCCATAAGATCTTATAAATTCTCCTGGTGGTTCTATTTCCAGATCAGAGGATAATCCTAGTTTTTTCAATTAGTTGGATGTTGTTGATAGAAAAGTGGAAGAAGCATCAATTGAGGGGATCCAATCCCCAATTCAAATAATTCATCAAGTTTTTTATGCTTCTATTGATGGAAACTGTGTGTCTATTTTTTAGGATCAGATAGAGATAGATCAAGTTGTTATTAAGAAGATGACAATTATTACTCTTGTTGAGTAGCATGTGGCTGAACAGAAGGAAGTGGACCATTTAGAGAAGATTTTTTATTATCAGATATCTACTGAGACCTATGATAATATATTATTAAGAGATGTGGATTCTTCTGGTAAGTCTTCATTTGATGATCACAAGGGGTGAACCTTCTATTAATCAGTGAATAGTTGAGACCTATGTTGTTGTACCTACTGTATTAGTATCTACAGTTGTTGTTTGTTCAGTGGTTGGGCTTCCTGTTAAGCCTTCATAAAGTTGGATAGAACTAATGTCAAAGGAATGGGGTTTGTTTCCTGGTAGTTCACCAAACAATTTGAACCTTCCATTAAAAAAGAAATATATCCTAAAGTATCGATGATAAATCATATTGAGGTTACTAGTTTGTTATAAAGGTTTTTCTTTATGAGAGATCTTGCACCTGTTGTTCCATCATTTTCTATTGATGTGGTCACCAAGGTTGACTTGAATGTTTTCAAAGAAAAGTTATTTTATGATCTTGGTAAGCTTTTGAAAAGTCAAGAACCACTTCTTACTAAGATAATTGAACAAGATTATAGATATATATTTGATTTTTTTATCCACCACATTCAACTGAAGATGATGCACCATATACAAGAAGTTGAAATTGAGAATAGAATGTTAAAAAATGCTTTGGAATACCAAAAATCCACTTTTGAAGGAATGAAATCTATCTTTGTGGCTTTTATGGATTCCCTGCTTGATAGAGTTGAAAATATTACCACAGTGGCATCTAGTTCTACTAGTCCACAAGCAATTTTCTATGTTGAGTTGATCATAACTTTTATTGGGGAAGATCTTAGATCTGCTTCATCTATTACTTTAAGTGATGTTGTTTCCTTACATATGGAGACTATGAGGAAGTTTGAGAACAATAATGATCATGCTCGTATGATGATAAAGGAATACATAAATGATATAAAGGAAGACTGAGAAATTATAACCAAGTCCATAAAGTCTTATCTCTCTAGTATTTTCTTCCATTATGAGTTTAATTCTCACTTTAAGTTTTTAACAGAAAATTTGAGCATGCCTCCTATGATCCAAGCCTTTAAAGAAAAGTTTGATTAGTTGAAAGTCTTAGATCATCTGTTGAAACTTTTCATGGAAGAAAAGAAAGACTTATTTAGTGAAATTTAGTGATATGGAGATAGTATAATGGGATTCATGCACCTTATGAAACCATTTATTCATATGCATGGGACTATCATCATAACTTATGAAGCCATACCAGTGACTTCCCACCTCACTCCTCATGCAACTGCCCTAGAGTACATCCAGCCTAGAGTTCCTAGACACCCTCCTTCTCCTTTTCCTACCAAGTTCTAGAACTTTTCTCTAACTCATATAAAGGAAGTACAACGCCTTTGGGAAATCCTCATTTGAGATCTTTAACCTCCTTTAGCTATTTTAAATGTTCCTTTAGTTATCCCTTTAATACCCTCAACCATTCGTCCAATTGATTCATAATATGATACTAATCCCTCTAGCTCATCGTAGGCCAATGGAAAATCACTATTGGATCCTTCCAACGATCCTGAGAAGAATCATTGATTATACTTTGTGTTTTTTATGGGAATAATTTTTGTGTATCCTTTTTGTTGGAACGTTTTTATTGTCCCCTCAATGACTTTTTCATTAGTAATTATCTGATTACACTTATTTTGTTTCTATTTTAATCTCATGATTATTGTTTTTTTCATATTCTATTACTTATCCTAGTTTATTATACCTTTTTGATAATCCAAAAATGGGGAGAACTCTATTATGGAATTTATTTGGTGAATAAATATTCTTTACTTCCATATATTTTTCTACCTTCCTTTGCCTTCATGTGATATCATCATTTCCTTATTTTCATTTGATACATTATTACCTTATGAAAACTATTTTTTATTTGACATTATGTGTTTGATATCATATGTAATGAATTATATGTTTTTACTTTGATTCCATGAATATAAAATTCCATTATTTTTTATCATAAAAATGGGTAGATTGTTGACCTCATTATTTTAATGCTCATCAATCATGATTATTTTAATTTTTAATGAGTTTCATGTTTTCTGTTATCATTCTATATCCTGAGATAGTTTGGTGAAATTTTCCGAAGTATGAGACACTGTCAACAAAGACTCACCTCCAAGAAAGTCTCATCATTTCCTGGAGACACCACCAAGGATGAGTCATCATCTATAAAGAGTCACCATTGAGGAGGAATTTTGTTAAAGTATAGAAATGTCTCAGAAAAAAGCATGTCTCATTGCCAAAAAAGTCTCACTATTGTCTTGAGACACTGTCAAGGAAGTTATACCACCAAAATGAAAAATTGGCTTGGTGTCAAATAGACTCACCACGAGAGTGGAGTCACCGCTGAAGCAGCCTACTACCAGCCTAACATACTGTCAAACCCGAACTCACATCCTGGTCAAGACATCATTCCAATGTATCATTGTAAGGAAGTGTCACTGTTCTAAGGAGTCACCACTAGAAGTGTCACCATTCCAAAGACACACCACCAATGTTTATGTTTATTTTAAATTAATTTTTTTCAAATGTCTAGTTTATTTAATTTAAGGTCATTCACTTTTCTAATGATTGTTCCTTCATTTATCGACAGAGAGGTATTAAATTTAGTTTTAGAATGTGAATTATGAGGAGAAAAATATTCGGTGGATTATATTTTATGTTTTTGTTGTTTAGAAGATGAAGCGGACTGCCTCATGTAAAAGAGAGAGAAGTTCTGAATGAGAATATAGATCTGTACATGTGAAGTGAGCTAAGTGTCGTTGAAAGAACAAGAATATATTGCATGCCGCATCATGTTCCACTCAAATGAGGAATAAAAACAATAATATTCATCTAGTGTCTTCCTTAAGTCAAGAATAAAGAGTCTATGACACTCTGTTTTGCTGCAACTTTTGAAAACATGACACGAGCCTCAGTTCAAATCACTTTCAACGATTCATAAGATGTAGATAATATCATTTAAAGCAACATGAAATTTCTACATTATTACTTGCTCTGATTTTTATATTTATCATTACATTATGAGAAGTGTCTGTTACTCATTTTTCTACACACATAGTCTCTGGATTTAAACTAGAAAATACTTAGATATCTTGTCAGATCCTTTTACTTCTTGTTTCCCATGTGTTGTGGTATAGGTAAAATTGTGACTTGTTTTATTTGAACTACCATAAAAACTATAGAAGAGTCCCTATGTGGTCTAGATAGTTTTTATACTATTTTAAAACCATATGTAGGTTTCAGATCAAAAGTTTTTTTATATAAAATTCTTGGTAGAAGGTGATTTCCAAGTGGAGAGGACTAAGTCTCATCTTGAGAATGAACCTATTGTTATGAAATTCCATTGTGTGTTTCGTTTGTCTTGTTTTTTTTTACTTTAAAACAAAATCTATTTTTTACCTACAAGAAAAACCACTACTTGGATAGTTTATCTCAATTAGTGTTTATATAAGATTTTGATTAAGTAAATTTATTTCAAAGGATATAATAATGTTATATATTATTTTACCCTATACCAAATAAATCTGTTCAAAAATATTCTAAAATATTAAAACCTATATCAAACAACTATTTTGGTAAACTAAGATATTTTATTTGAATTGGGGGATTTTCTTTAAATATTTTTTAACAGAAATTTTTATTGGGTACTGAATTCAACCCCATCTTGAGACACTCACCATGACCAACAATTACCATTACAGAAAATCAAGCAAATTCAATGCCTAATTTTCTTTTTTTTTTGTAAATTATGATGGGTAGAAAAGGAAAGATAAATTAAATAACAAATCTATTTCCAAGAATTTATATAATTTCAATAAATACCATTGTTTTAATCAAAAATGGTCTCTATAATTTATATTTGTCTAATATAAGGTCACATATGATAATGGAGCTTTCCTTTTTGGATTAATATATCACCTTTGGATCATTGGAATATATATAGAGTTTTTAATTTGAAAACTAACAACAAAAAAAGAAATAACACTTGAGAACTAGAGTACTATCTGAAGAATAAAAATGATAATATGTTTTCTTGTATATGCAAATAATTCATTGTTTTTCTATAAAAAAAGAAAAAATTGTTAGCACTATTCTTAATAGAACACATCAACAATAGTCGAGTGATCTTTTACATCTATTTTTTGAGGTCATATTATTTTTATAGAATAACCTCTCATCTTTTATCAAGTTTCATATTGCAACTATGATCTAAATTTGCATCTATATTCTATATCTTTATTTTCAATAAATTGAACACTCCTTATTCTGATTGTGTGAGGGATAAGGATAGATATTCTGAAAATGTAGAGTTGTATAAAATCTCTTGGTATATTTTTGTAACAAGTTATAGTTTTTTTCACTTAATTATTACGGTCCCTGGGAAAAGGACTTGCATAGTGAAATTTACCAAGCTTTAATAGAGAGAATTGATGGAGTGGATTGGAGGATTCTTGTGTCCAGAACCACTATAAATCCTTTATGTTCAATTATTTTCTTTTCTATTTTTATTTCCACTACCTATCTAATAGTATATTTAATAATGGTTTGAGGGGTATTATTTAATTTGGGTTTAATTTTCAAGAACTCAATTTACCCTCTCTTGAGTCATTATGTAACACCCCCTGATCAATAATTAGTATCTGAGGATAATAATCTTGAGTTCAAAACTATAATATTTTTAAGCTAAGAATATCATTTTCTAATGTCTATAATAGATGGTAATAGAGAATAAATTTCTATGTTCATGGCTCCCTATTTCAATAGAGAAAACTATATATTCTTATGATAGACTATATATTTATTATACATTAATTCATGATTTGTTACATAAAGTTTAACTTAATAAAACCCATAATATCGATAGTCCTAGTGTATTTGTAAGATTAGGTACACAACATAACATAATAAAACTAGGATACAAGAAATTTATTAAAAACTTCCTTAACATACTCATAAATTTCCACCTCTCTTCTAAAACATCACGGGATAACCTAGGGACATACATAAGAATAGGGTGAGTTATAAATCCTGGAAAGTGAATAAACAAATTATATCATGATAAAATTATTAAATGTTAGTTAATATAAATTTCAATGGGACATAAAAAGACTAAGAACCATAATCTTAAACAATGAGGCCTGATAAATCATGATTTCATAAAGACAACATGGGAATGTGGAAACAATAAGAAAAATGAAATCATAAGCATAATTCAAGGTTAAACACCAATAAAACATAAAATAGTGTTCTTAGGATAACCTCCCTAGAACCTTTCATGGAATCTCATGAGATTAAAACATTACCCAATGCATTGGAGAACTATCTAGCCACACCCATCATAATCATATCATGTACATGCATAAGTGTTCCATAATAACATATAACATCAGAGTGTATTTCATCTAAATTAACCCCATGATTGTGGAGTGTGGGTTAGAAACATGTAATTACCAAATAAAATAATTATAGGTACCTAAAATTGAATAACATTGGGTGTAAATGGGTAAGGTAATTCACTTCAGAGTTGTTTGTCATGAAAAAATGCAGTGATATTTCGGCAGCGTAAAAGTAGTACATAAAAATTCATAAAATGGTTTAATGAGAGATAAATTGGTCTATAATAATTTGGAAATAAAAATGATAGTTTGAGGTATGTGTAAAAACATATCCCAACAATAGTAATTTGAAATCAAAAGGCATAAAATAAATAATGTGCTTGAATAAATAGTAGAATAAGTGGATCTCTTACCTTGAAATGGTGTTTCCAAAAGCATGGGAGGAACTTATAGAGATCTTAGGGGAAACTTTAGAGGGATATAGAGAGGTAAGGTTAGATTTAAAATGTGATCTATTTATTTTTAGTGAAGATAAATGGGATATTGGGTGGGTTTATGTAGGAAAAGGGAGGGGGGTCCTTTATTAATTCCTAAGCTTAGGTTTTGGTCTCTATACAACAAACTAATCAAAACCACAAACATTATCATGGTTTTCTCACATGTTTTCTTCCAACTAGTATTGGTATTAATTATTTTATAGTTACAAGAACCTAACCCATTGAAATATTCCTCTTGGTGATGTGGAATTGAGTCATGTTCATTAAGAATTTATTTTAAAACCTTGATATATAATATAAGTGTTGGAGGATTCATAAAGGATTTATAAAATTAATAAAATAACCAAAAAACAAATTTTTTTAAAGGATAAATATATATTTGATCATTTATACCTTTTATTTATTATATTACATCAATTTTGGGTCATTAAAATGTTATAATGCATATAATATATTTATACCGTATTTAATTTTTTCCCAAAATTTTGACTGTCTCAAAAAATTATTAAAAATACATCATCGAATAATTTCTACTTTTTGAATAAATAAAATAAAATTTATCATATCCAAATACATATATAAATATTATAATTTATTTTTTTTTATTCAAAATCCCTATTTATTGAAAAATACTAGTTTTTTTACAATAACAGTTTTATGTCCCTTATAAAAATTATTTTTGACATCATAAAATTATATTATTAACTATAATTACTAAATATAATAATATTTTATTAAAATGTCATTTATTTTGAAAATTAATTAATTCTTCAAAAGTAATGTCTTAATTGAAATTTCCCACTACCTAAAAATACAATTTAAGTTTTGTCGTATTGAAATCTGATTTTTAAAAAACTTGTTATTTAACCATTTATAAATTAAAATAAATATAATCATTATTTCATAGAAACTAAATTATAAATAGTCATGTTTTTAGTGTCAAGATTCATATCCCTTTATTACATAATAAAACTCTCTATGGGTAAGGTGTGTGATGATGATATTTTCTTGGGGTGGTTCGACAAATATGGTTTGGTCCATGATCTCGATGAGCTTAAACTACTCCCATAAACAGTTTCTCTAATACATTATTTGTTGAATCTGGGCTTTGTCTTGGTCAAGAGAAAACCCTAGAGATACTATCTCACTTGAAAGCTCCAATAAATGGGATTCATAGGGTATAATCCTACTTGTCAAGTCCATCACTCCCTTTATCTGAGTGCAATGGATTTTTCATAACCATTAATATATATTAATCATAATATCACTCTTAAATAGATTTATTATCAATATTTATGATTCTTAATTATATTTCAAATATGATGGGATATAATATTCCCAAAAAACCCAAAGAAGTGAATGTGTGTTTCTATAACTTTTTTACTTAACAAGTCATTTAATTTAATCACAAAGGGACATTAATTTATAAAAGTTTAGGTCATTTCATATTCCACCCTTAGAAAAATTAACCCTATAAATTTTCATTTTGTACAAAAAAATAGATTAGGGTACTTATTTTTTATCACATCTTCTAGTTCCCATTTTTCTTCCTCAAACTTGTGGTTCTTCTACAATATTTTGACTCGGTGAGTTGTAATGGTTTATAGAACTTTGACACTATGATCTAAGATCTTCAACCTTTGATCCTCATATGAAGGATAATTCTTCAATAGTACCACCTCTAGATTCATTACATATGTGGGGTATGGCATGTACTTTATCAAGAGGGGTATATTGAACACATCATGTATATATGATAGGTTAGTTGGGAGTGCTAGTCAATATGTCATGTACATGATGATATTGAGGAAATCAAATGGGATTATGTATCTTAGACTAACATTTCATTTCTTCCAAAACCTCGTGAATTTATTCTATAGAAATATATGTCGGAACACATTATCACTTACCTCAAACTCCATGTCTCATTGACGATTGTTTTCATATCTTTTTTGTTGACTCTGTGAGGATTCCACATGATGATGAATGGTTTGAACCTTCTATATCATTTCTTGGATGAGATCAGTTCCTATCAACTTCCTCTCTCCAACTTAATCCTATAATTTAAGAGTCTAATACCTCTTCTCATATAGAGCCTCATAAGGTTCCATTCGAATGCTCGAATAGAAAATATTTTTTAAATGAGAACTCTACCAGGAGAAGCTGTTGATCCCAACATCCTTGTAAATCCATTGAACATGATCTTAGCATATCTTACAAAGTTTTAATAGTCCTTTGATATTGAACATCCATTTGAGGGTGATAATAAGTGTTGAAGCCCAATTCATTATTTAACTCTTATTAAAGGAATATCCAAAATCTCAAGGTAAACCTTGTATATCAATTAGATATAATAGACAGTGTCACTCCATGAAGTCTTACCACTTATATTATTTATATCTTGGTGAGTTTTTTAATAGAAAAATCTTCAATGATAGAAATGAAATGCACTAGTTTGGTGAAGTGATTGACTACCACCCAGATAGTGTTATTGACTTAAGTTGTCATGAGGATTCCTTTGAGGAAATAAATGGTTACATTTCCCCATTTCTATATGGGTATGGAAAATTATTGCATTATGACTTTAGGATTTTTTTTCTCCTTGAATTGTTACCATACTAAGCATCAATATACAAACTCTGCAATCTCTCACTTCATGTTATACCACTATAAATTTTTCTTTAAACCTCTATACATCTAAGTTATTTTAGAATGAATATATAAGGATGAACTATGTGCATCATCAATAAGTTTACCATTCAATTATATCTTTTATGGGACACATATCTAGGTTCCAAACCTTATAACTCTATCTTCAAAAAATCTAAACTTTGAAATATCCACTACATTACTCTATATAAACTTATCATCTTTTTGAACCTCCTTAATCATCTCAAGAATATAAGGTTAAGAAATTACATGAGAAAGTTATGATGAATATCCATTTATAATTCCCATATCCATCCTTTTAATTTCCAAGAATATTAGATCTCTTTCAATACTCATCATGGATAGAATTGTGAGATCCTTTCTACTAAGAGCATCTTCCATGTTGTTTTCCTTCCCAGGATTGTAATGGAATGAACAATTGTAATCCTTGATCATATTTACCACCTTAATTGGTTCATATTAATATCATTTTGGGTGAATATATACTTGATGATTTTATGGTCTCTATATATATCACACTTCTCCACATGGAGATAATATATCTGTATTTTTAATGTATAAATCAATGCAGATAATTCTAGATCATTATTTGGGTAGTTCTTCTCATGGATATTTAATTAACTGGAGGCATCGGCTATCACTATGTCATTTTTCATGAGTACACAAACCATTAAATTTTACATTCATCTTTTTAGATCATAAATCCTTCCCCACTAGTGGGTAATGTGAGCACAAGTTCAATTATTATCCTCTTCTTTGGTTCTTTAATAATTTTAATGTATTCATTATTCCAGAAAAACATGACCCCTTTTTTAGTTATATTGGTTAGGGGGGTTAAAAATTATGATAATTTTATCACAAATTGATGATAGTACCCATCTAATCTGCAGAAAATATAGATTTTTATAATAGAGATTAGTCTTGGCTACCCTTCAATTATGTCTATTTTTGAAGGATCCACAGATATCCCTTTGTTGGTGATGACATAACCAAGGAAGGTTAATTTATCCCACCATAACTCAAATATACTATACTTTCCATACATATTTTCTTTCTACAAGGTCCTTAGTATAGTATTCAAATACTCCTAATGAACCTTCTTTATTTTGGATTAGATATGAATGTCATCTATACAGACTAGAAAAAAATTTTGAGGTGATCTCTAATGACTCTATTAATTAAGTCCATGAATATTTTTGGAGAATTCATGAGTCTTAATGGAATCACTACAAACTCATAGAGCACATAACTTTTATGAAAACTAGTCTTTTAGATATCCACCTTCACTTTTACTTGTTAATATCCTGAACGAAGGTCTATCTTAGAGAAATATTGGGCTCCAATAATCTGATCAAACAAATCATCAATCCATGGAAGACGATGTATATTCTTTATTATGATCTTGTTGATATCATGATCATAAATTTATAGGCACACTGACCCATCCTTATTCTTGACAAAGAGAACTGGTACACCACACGGTGATGCACTCGAGCCTTTAAAACCTTTATCCTGATTTATCTATAGATTTTTATACAGTTACTCAAGTTCAATAATGGCCATTCTATAAAGAGTATTGGATATTGGGAAATATCCAAATATAATCTCCATTTAAAATTCAACCAATCTTTTTGGAGGAAGACCCAGAAAATCTTTAGGAAACACCTCAGCATATTCCCTATAAATGGGCATGTCTTCATGGTTAATATTTTCATTATCCTCAATCATTTGGGAAAGATATTCTTGCTAATAAGGAAATAATATCCATTATTTTGATGATGGTACCAAATAATACTCATCACCCACCTTGCACTTGTATAGAATCAGAGGGTGATTCATGATATGGAGGGTTATTTCCTTCTCTCATTAATTTATCTTGGATCTATATAAGTAAATCCAATCCATTTCTAGAATAGAATATAATTCTACTAAAGGGAGTATGAAAAGGTTTGGTGGGAAGTTCATCCCACACAAGTGGACAAGGGAGGAGTTATATACTTGTGATTAAAAAATTCCCCCATTTTTTTGTTTTCACCAACAACTCTACTTCCATGCCTTGTAGTGGTGTTTTAATAGTTCTAATAAACATGTGAGATAAAAAAGAATCCATAAAACCCGAATAAAAAGGTATGTTTTTGATTTTTTAATGAATAACAACCATACCTATCACCGCTTTATTGTTTGGATCCACTTATGTGGTTGTGATTTCATATTCACTCCCTTGATTCCTTAGATGTCATTAGCATTGATTTTCTTGGATATCCCTTAGCTTAGGGTAGTGGTTTGCATAGTTACCTTGTTCCTTGTATTTAAAACATTGTACAATAGGATGAGGGTTGACTAGATAACTCGACTATTCTATTACATTGGTGGTTTTCTCCCATCATCAATCACTAGCTAGGTTCCCTTCCTTTCCACTCCTAATGCATTTCCTTATCCCCTTTAGGCAATTTCTAGGGTTCTTTTTCGCACAATTTTAACAAGTGGGATGTTGGAATTTATGTCCATCTTTAGATTTCTCCATCGCATCTCCAAAATTAAACTCTAATTTCCTCCTCTTATCCTTGTGAGACCCTTTAGATTCTCTAATCTCCATTTTGACTTTGAGGTCACATCAGAAAATTTTCTCATAACTGTCAAATTACCTAAGGTCTAAGTATTTTCGTAGACTCAACTTTAGTCCACTAAAGAAGCATTCAACTTCAAATTCAGGGGTAATGAAAAATATAGAGACCTATTATGCAAGTCTTGTGAAGTTTTCCTCATACATCCTGATATATTATTCATCCTTTTTCTCAAGGAAAAGGAATTACCTCTCCATTTTTAGTCGAACAATGTGAGAAAAATATTTATTAAAAAACATTTTCCAAAATTCCTTCCACTCCATCGCACTAATCTCTCCCTTGGGCTTTTTATTCTTGAAAAACATCCACCATTGGTCATATTATACTTCCATATGATAAACATATTGTATGAATTTCTATTTCTCATGTCATTGAAGGATGGAGAATATCTTTTCAATGGATCAAATTCATTTTTCTATAATTAATGGATTAGAAGATCCACTAAAATTCCGAGACCTTTGTAGCATGAAGTTCTAAATTAAAACCTGAAATTTCTTAATGGGATTTGGTAATTCCTATTGATTCGGTTTTTTATTCAAGATGTGATTTGGTTGAGAAATTATAGTCATGTAGTTCGTTATTCCAACTCCCATTGGGCTGGGCATCTCATTTGGTCAGTCATCACATTGCCTCTCACATTGGTTGTTGACTTGCTTACTTTTATTTCCATCTATTTAATAGGATAAAGTGAAAATTAGGGATGATATTTTTATATTATTTAATATATAAAAGGTAAACTATGGATGTTAAAGGGATAAATGATAAATTACAAAGGTTCCTTAACCAATGTATTTTTAAGCTTCAATCTAAGTTATCCATTATCTATTTCATAACATAAAATATTATATGCATAATTTTTTCCCTTAATAATTGTTAGTAATGATATTTTGAATTTACAAAATCATATCACCTAGTAGTTTCAAAATAGGTTTTAATAAGTCTAATTGTCGTGCACCAATTCCCAATCAAGTCTAGCTCAATATGGTGTTTTTGGGGCTATTACACCTAAGTGCATATATTCCATATCCATATCCAATTGTAGTATCCTAAAAGGAATTAATTTAATCATTAAAAACTTAATCTATACTTTAACAAAATTTTGGGGATTATTTCTTATGTTTAGTCTTATCCCTAAGGCTTTTACTAGAGTTTTATAATCTTAATACCAATTAAAACTAGTTTTTCCTTTCATATCAACTATGACAACCCATATCTTTATTACACATTAATTAATGATTTATTACATAAAATTTCACTTAATAAAAACCATAATATAGATATTACAAGTGTATTTGGAATATTAGGTACATAACATAACATCAAAAAACTGGGGTATAATGACTTTATTAAAAACTTCCTTAAAATGCTATTAAATTTTCACTGCTCTTCTAAAACTGCAACGGATAACCTAAGGACATACATAAGAATTAGGTAATCTCTAAAGACCGATAATGGTATAAAAAAATAATTACATGATAAAATTATTACATTTTATTCAATAGGAATTTCAATGGTACATAAAAGGTCTGAAAATAATAATCTTGAATAATGAGGCATGATATAACATGATAGCAAAATGGCAACAAGGAAATGTGGCAACAACTTTAAAAATGGATTATTGATCATAATTAAATGTTAACCACCAAGAAATAATAACATAGTATTCTTAGGATAAACTCCCATGAACCTTACCTAGAATACCATGAGATTAAAACATTACCCAATGCATTGTAGTTCTATCTAGGTTCACCCATCATAATTATATCCTGTACATGCACAAGTGTTCCGCATATATCATATAACATAAGAATATATTTCATATATATTAAAAACATGATAGAAGAGGGTGATTTAAATACATGGAATTACCCAATAAAATAATTATAGGTATGTATAGGTGAATACCCTGAAATGTAAATGGGTATAGGAATTTACTTCACAATCGTTTGGCATGAAAAATCACAGTGAAATTTCAGAAGCATAAAGACAGTACTTAAAGTTTCATAAAATAGTTTAATGAGAGATAAAGGTTCAAAATAATTTAGAAATAAAAATGATATTAATATGTATATTTAATAACATAATCCAACATTAACAATTGGTAATTAAAAGTAATAAGATAAAAAGGGTGCTTGAATAAAATTTTGTCATGTAAAATTGTAGGATAATTTTGACAACATAATAGGGGTACATAATGAATCATGGAGGGATTAATGAGCGTCAAAGGTATAAATAATAACTTGGAAACAATAAGGTTGGTAACAGGTATGTATAATAACAAATCTCGACATTAGGAATTGGAAATCAAAATTCATAAAATAAATAAGGTTCTTGAATAAAGAGGAGACGAAGAGGATCCCCTACCTTGATAGGCTATTTCCAAAATCTTGGGAGGATATTATTTAGAGCTTGGGTGAACCTATGGAGGGACATAGATGGTAAATGGTATATTAAGGATGTTATACAAGGTTTTTTATTAAATATAAATGGTAGATTGGGTGACTTTATATAGGAAAAGAGAGGGTATTTCTTTATTATTTCAAAAAACTTGTGTTTTGGACTCTATAAAACAAAGTTATCAAAACCATAAACATTTCCCTAGTTTTTGCCCTTTATTAAACAAGAGGAATGCTTTTAATTAGTTTATAATTCCAAGAACCAAACTCATTAAAGTATTACTCTTGGTTCTGTGGAAGTGAGTCATGTTTATAAAGAATTGTTTTTAAAACCTAAATATATAGTATAAGTTTTAGAGGATTCATAAAGGATTTATAGAATTAATAAAATAACCTAAAAACAAATTATTTTCAAGTGTAAATATATATTTGGTCGTATATAGCTTCTATATAATATTTTACATCACTTTTGGGCCATTATGATGTCATAATACATACCGTATATTTATACCATATTTAATTTTTACATGAAAATACGACTGTCTTGAAAAATTATGAAAAATTTACCATCAGATAATTTTTCCACGATGAATCCAAAAAAAATATTTATTTTATCCAAATAAATTTATAAATATAATAATTTATATTTTTAAATCAAAATCCTCATTTATTCAAAAATACTTGTTTTTAAAATAATAGTTTTCTAACTCTTATTTAAAAAAAATTGACTTCATAAAATTTTATAATAAACTATAATTAATAAATATAATAACATTCAATTAATATAAAATTTATTTTTAAAATTCATGAATTCTTCAAAAATAATTTTTTGATTGAAATTTCTTATTACCCAAAAATACAATTCGAGTTTTGTAGTATTGAAATATAATTTTTATCAAACTAATTATTTAATCATTTATAAATAAAAATAAATAAAGAATATATATAATAATTATTTAATATGAAATGAAATATACATATGCACATTTTTAGGCTCAAGATTCATAGCCCCTTATTACACCAATGAATGCCCTAAGGATAAGGTGTGTGACGCTGATATTTTCTTGGCGTGGTTCAGCAAGCATGGTTTGGGTCGTGATCTCAATGAGCTTAAACTTCTATAATAAATGGTTTCTATCATGCTTTATTTATTGAATCTTGACTTGATCTTGGTCAAGGGAAAATCTCAAAGATTTTACCACCCTTGAAATCTCTGATAAATGGGTTTTATAGGATACAATACTATTGGTCAAGGCCATCACTTCCTTTGTTTGTGTGAATTGGATTTTTTTCAACCATTAATATATAATAATCATAAGATCACTATCAAATGCCTATATTATAAATTTTTATGATGATTAATGGTTTTTTAATTCTAATAGGATATAATATTCCAAAAAAACCAAAGAAGTGTGTGTGTGTTTTCTATAACATTATTACATAATAAAGAATTTAATTAAACCAAAAAAGGAATTTTATTTATAAAATTTCATGCCATTACAATGTTGGAAACTTGAAAGATTATCTATCTGAAAAATCTTAGTCTAAATGTTTATTTGAATGTTGTCAAGCCTTATAAAATTGATAAAGTAGAACAAAAGAAATTGGATGTTACTAAAGAAGTTGAATATGACTTAAAATCCAATGTTATGAATTCTATTATATGTGGATTTAGTCATAATGAGTTCAACCAAGTTTCACAATGTAATAAATCACATAAAATGTCGAAAACACAATCTATAACTTATGAAGGTATAGATAATGTAAGAAAACTTAGATGCAATGCTATCAAATAAAATTTTGTCACATTCAAAATGATTAATTATACAATCATCACTCTGAATAATGGAAGGATAATTGAAATTTTAAAAAATATAGTTTCCTTAGGAGATCCTATTTTTAGACTTGATCAATATCTTAAAGTTCTCAAAGTTATTCCATAAAAATGGAGTGAAATTTCAACTACTCTTATAAAATCTACTTCTATGAAAATTTTCAAAATAAAAGATCTTATCGCCACACTCGTGATGTATGAAGTTGTGATGGATTATGAGGTAGGATAATATAAAATGATAAAAATGGATAATTCTTATTTAAAGGTATTTACTTCAAAAATTAAAATAAAAACAAAGAGACATCATTTTCATGCTTATCTAATAAAGTGACTTAAAGAAATTCGAAGTTAAGTGATGATATTACTCAATTTTAGAATAATTTCAAAATATTTTACAATAAGAGAAGAGGATTTAATAAATAATTTAAAATTTACAAAATTTTTGATGGAAATACTAGATAAATACGATGTTATGATTGCAATAAGATCAGATATATCGACCCATATTTCCCCCAGCTTAAGTAGAAGAAAAAATGTGAATTTAAGTATAAAAATAAATCATAATATAAGAGGGAGAATAAAGTAATGAATTCTATGTATATTTCCTTAGAAGACTCTAATTCCAACTCTAGTTATGATTCTATGGAGGGAGTATCTAATCCGAAGTAAAATATGTACTTCATAACACAACCTAATAAGGTATATTTTATATGTTATTCTTCTTCTGAATATCAATCTGAAAATTAAACTTATGAAAAAATAAATGAGTAATGTTCTATATTATAATACCACTATTAGTAATTGAAGAAAAAGAACAAGACTCTTAAGAGATCATATGGTGTTGTTTTCAATGAAAATGATGTTTTAAATAAACAAATTTCTAAACTAAAATTTAAAGTAGATGACTTGTTTCTAGTTGGGATGTCCATGATAGAAAAATAAAATAATTAATGGTTTAATTTAAAAATATAAAGGATAATTTTAGTTTTTTTACTAAGGGTTAATTATCTAAATCAAATATTTTGTAAGAAAAAATCAAATAGATAAAATCTGACATAGGAAGTAAAGGGAAAACCCCGAGATATAAAAAAATATTTTATAATTAGTTCCAGAAATATAAATATTTCTAATATCACTTGTTTTCACTATGGTAAAAATAGTCATTGTACAAATTCTTATTCATTAATACATCCTTAGATATTCAGAATAAAGAATTATTTTTTTCTATAAATTTAACTAATTCTAATTATTAAGATTTCAAAAATTATAAACAGATTTGGGTTCCCAAATATTTTATATCTAAGTCTGTTAGACCCAAGAGAATTTAGGTACCAAGAAATATTTTTTCTTAATTTATTTCTATATGTAATAATAAAAAATAATAGAAATGTTAATCGTTTATGGAAAGTGGTCATACAATACAAATGAGTGGATATTTTTCAAAATTTCTTTCACTGTATAAAATTTATGGGGGATATGTCACATTTGGTGAAATACCAAACAAAAAATTATTGGCAATGGATCTGTTTGATATCCCCATTCAATCATCACTGAAAAATTGCATTATGTTGAAGTCTTAAATAACAACCTGATAAGTATTTATAAAATTTTTGAAGTTATATATTCTATTTATTTTTCTAATAATTCATGTTTTCTATTTTTAATAATGAGTTTATTAAATTTAGTTCACCAAGAACTGAAAATGTTTACACACTAGATCAGAATTCCTTATGTAAAAAAAATTAACTATTTGAATTCTTAAATTTAGTTCACTAAGAACTAAAAAAATTTACACCCAATATTTCAATTACTTGTGTAAAAAAATGTGAACTGTATGAATGCTAAATTGATGAATCTAGGATTTTTCATGGGAGACTTAGACATTGTAACATTAATTCACTGAATGAATTGTTTAACAAAAATATGATTTTTTATTTTCTCCAACTCTAATTGGATAAAAGGAAATTATGTGATGTATTCTAAATAGGAAAGCAACATAAATCATATTTTAAGCCAATTAAATAAGTTTCTTCATCCAAAAAACTTGAACTTATTCACATGGATCGGTTTGGAACTTTTTGAAATTCAAGCCTAGAAGGTAAATATTTTGTTTATTTTTTGGTTAATGGTTTTCCATGATTTACATGGGTTTATTTCTTTAGAATTAAAAGTGAATCTTGTACTATTTTTAATAATTTTTTTAAGATTGTTTAAAATAAAAAAAGGATCTTAAATTATGTCCTTGAGAAGTGATTATGTGGGAGGGTTTTAGAATCAGGAATTTAATTCATTTTTCTCAAAACATGTCAATAAAGATTCCATACCTCCCCTATAACATCTCAATAGAATGGACTTGTTGAAATAATAAATAGGTCTTTGTAAAAAATTGATAGAATATTTTTTTTTGAATACAAAATACCTACTTATTTTTTAGGATAAATCTATTAACCCGGTATGTTATTTCATTAATAGAGTTCTAATAAGGCCTAGCTTGAAGAAAACACACTCTGAGATATGGAATGATAGAAAACCAAAGGTTGGATACTTTAAAGTTTTTAGATACGATGTCTATATCTTGAATACCAAGGAGAATCTTAGTACGTTTAATTAAAAGGATATTGATATAATCTTCCTAGGTTATTCAAATACTTATAAATCCTATAGAGTATTTAATAAAAAATCAAGGATTGTTGAATAATATACTCAAGTGAAATTTGATGAAAGTGATCCTTTTGATAAAAAGCATCAATTTGATGAATTTATGAATTCAATGGATAACTAAAGACTTAAGAATATATTTGAAAAAGATAAGGATAAAAAATTTGTACATTATTATGAAAAATCCTATTCTTAAAGGGATGAAACTTGTGAACCTAGAAGTGTGCTTCCTAAATAGACTAGTACCCTTAAAATCCATCCTCTAAAAAATGTTCTGGAAAGAATAGATGAAGAAGTTAGGACTAGAATAAGTATATGAAATCTTACTGGATTTACTACTTTCATATCCCAACTAGAACCTAAAACCATATAAAAATCATTAGGTTCTGAGATTTGGGTGGTTACTATGCAACAATAACTAAACCAGTTCAAAAGAAACAAGGTATGGGAATTAGTTGTAGACCCTATGATTATCCTATTATTGAAACTAAGTGGGTATTTAGAAATAATTAAAATAATTAAGGTATGATCACTAGTAATAAGGATATATTAGTTTCCAAATGTTATAATCAATAAGAAATAATAGAATACGAAGAAAAAAAATTCCCAGTTGTTAGGATAGAAACAATTTGAATTATTTTAGCCTATGCATCATGTATGGATCTTAAATTATTTCAGGTGGATATTAAATCTTCCTTTCTAAATTTTTTTTAATGGAGGATGTGTATGTTGAAAAAACTCTAGGTTTTAATAAAGCACATTTTTAAAATTCTATTTTTAAACATACCATGGCTTTGTATGGTCTCAAACAAGCTTCTAAAGCTCTGTATAAAAGACTAAGTTCATTTATTTTATCAAATAGTTTTATTATGGGTTTGGAATACCCCAATTTATTTAATAAAAAGTATTCAAAATATATTTTACTTGTACAAATATATATTGATTATTTTTTTGTTTTAACAAATTAAAAATGTTGTGATGGTTTTTCAAAACTCATGTAAAAATAATTTGAAATGAACAAGATGGGTGGGTTTAACTTTTCCTTGAATTTCAGATTAACCGAATGGATTTTGGGAATTATTTACACAAAAGTAAATAAATACTTGATTTATTAAAAATATTTGGACTTTAATTCTATATTATATATTCAACTCTAATGAATTCCAATGTTAACCTTGTTGATTATGGTTACAACAGAATCATGCGGTGGTAGGTGATATGTTAAAATTTCTTTTAATATATCGTTGCTTGAAACCCAAAGTGAGGATATTTCACATAAAATGTATAATTAATTTATTTAATATCGTAATAAATGAATACTTGTTCTTAGGATCTTTAATCGATGTAAATGTTGATTGTCCAAAAAGACGCTTTCATATTTCCTTTGTTGTATTGTGAGGATCCAAGTGTATAATCACTCTTGTGGTGATCCACACATCCTCCTTTGATCTCCAAGAAATTTCAATTGATAACTGAGTTCTAGTGAGGTTAATAAATTGTATTTCATTGTTTTTGTTGATCACTCAATGTTCAATCTTCACAGAATCACTCTTTTGTTTCTCATTCTTGAGAGGGAGAGAGAAGTAGTTGAGAGAGAATTTATTATGTGCAACAATTATCTATTTTAAATTGTACACTATAAAATATATATATAACCATCTATTTATAGATATAGGGTTTAGGTTAAAATAATTATTTAATTTAATGTCATCCATTTAAATAGTATTGTAAATTTTAATAAACCCCATTCCACATATTATAATTATTATTTTGTTGTGTGTGACAACTTGTGAAACAAAATGTATTATTTAACCATATTTTTAATTAATATTTATCACTGAACATGGTCTTGTTCCATTAAAACTCCTCTATAATTTATTGAAAACACAAATAAATATTTAATTTAAATATTTCATCCATGAATAAATATTTTCGATCGATAAAATGTTTATAAAATTATCCCTCAGTCGAGAGAATAATATTTATTCAATTAATTAGATTCAAGTAGAATTTAATCAAGATAATCTGAAAACCCTAGTGTGTGACCCTCAAAGATTATTTCTCATTGGAATTATGAATCCTTTCCTAAATTCCAATATTACTCTCTAGAAACAATTTAAGGCACCCAAGAGAAGGAGTTTAATGTTGCAACGATGAAAACCACATATGAACGCTCATTATGTAATATAATCCCTTATGTCATATTATCTCATCATAAAGGTTTCACATCTATATCACCAACCTATATTCTCAATACATATTTCATTGAATATATAAAATAGATGAATCTTTACACCTTGGACATTAAATTTAATATGTCAGTTCTTTTCCAATCAAAGGGTTGACATATCAACTTCTGTAAAGACGGATGGGACAAAACCTTCCTCAACTTACCCATTAATGAATTTTCAATCCTGATGCAACCAATGTAACTTACCTAACTATGAACACATTTCATCATGGTTTTCATCAGAAAATCTATATGAATTAGTCATGACATGAATTAAATACAATCATAAAGTCTAAGGACCATTATACATGCTCGCAGATAGGAATATCTGATAACACCAAAACATGTAGAATTCATATTAGTGGGTTTCTCTCATAATCTCCCATCTTAGAGACTACCAAGTTCAAAATTCATGAGAATAAGACTCATATTCTTACAAGTAATCACATCTGACAGTCTATGTATTATGTGTCCCATTATAGTGTGTTATCCAACCATAAAACATTATTTAATAATATCATCAGAGCACTTCAAGGTCCTCATCATAACGAAGAACTGTTATGACCTTATCAATGTGATGTATAATCTAGGAAATTTTTACATCATATTTATACATAATAATAAAAAATATGTAATAATATGTTTTACTAATATTCGATATATTTAATATTCATGTAATAAAAGTAAAAACAATTGGTCTTAGGAAACTAACTCCAATAGAATCCAATTTGGACTAGGGATAACTACCTATGACTTTCATTCTCCTGAACCTCACATGATAATCATGTTTCTGCTGATTTAATATGGTATTCAATGTTTCCAACACATTGTATTTCATGGAAATACTAATCATTGTAACCTTAAATCTCTAAGAAACATCCCTCGAGAGATGATACTTCTAGCATATGTTCTTTTTCCACTGATGTGACCTTGGAACTTTTGTTAGATCCACCACTATAATATTATAATAGTAGAGTGAGATAGGATATTTACTTATAGGTACCACATAAATCTCTTGGAAAAAAAATCATCCCAACTTATTCTTTAGTTTCCTCAGAAGTCGAAATATAATCAGTCTCTTCTGCAGAATCTATGACCATAGCCTGTTTTGAGCTCTTCTGGCTCACATAACCTCATTCAAAGTGAATATGAATCTCATTTGTGACTTCATGTCATATTTATTGGTTTGGATACTATAATTTTCATATCCTCTTATAAATAGTTCCTCATCTCCTCCATAAACCAAGAACATATCCTTATTACGCCTCAAATACATAAGTATAGTCTTTATTTCCATCTAATGGCAGACACTTGGGTTAACCTGATATATTCTACCACACTTAATGCATAAGAGATATCTAGATGAGTATATATCAAATAATACATGACTAAACCAATCGATGATTCATATGTAGTCCTTTCCATTATATTTCTTCCCTCATGTATCTAAGGACATATTTTCTTGGAAATATGAATGCCATCTGACATGAGAAAAAATCCCCTCTTAGATTGTTCCATACTGAATCACTTCAGTATCTTTCCAATGTATGAAATTTCACTTAGGTCAATAAATCTCTTGAATCTATCATGATGGAACTTAATCCTGAGAATATATGTTGTCTCTCCCATGTCCTTCATATAGAATCATTTATTTAACCAAGCAATTAGTAGACTGTGATACTTGTATTTCATTTCCAATGAGTAATATTTCATCAACATATACTCTTAAGAAAATGAATGAAATCCCAATAAACTATTATTAGACACAATTATCACACTCATTATTTATAAAACCAAGTTCCATTATTAATTCATCAAAACAAATGTTCCATGACCTGGATGATTTCATTATTCTATAAATGGTTTTTTTTATTTTTCATATAGTTTTTGCATTATTAGGAGTTCAAAACCCTTGAGGTTGTGTCATATAGACATCTTCCTAAAGGTTCCTTTTAATTGATGATATTTTGATATCCGTTTTCCAAATCTCATAGTCATGGTAAGTCATAATGGAAAGTATAATTCTGATGGATTTCAACATTTCAACTGGTGAATAGGTTTCATCATAGTCAATGCCTTGAGGCTGTTTAAACCCTTTTTAACCTATAATGACTTATATATACTGAATTATCCTTATATTTATAGTTTCTTCATAGTCAATGCCTTGGTATATGGACTCCATTTCAGAATTCATGGCTTTTTTCTACTTGAAAACATCTATTCCACTTACTTCTTCCTTGTAGGTTAGAGGATCAGTTTTATCAACTAATAATGTGTAACCATCCTTGGTGACTATAAAACCATACCATTATGGTTCTATAACCTCTATATTACTCCTAAACGGTGCTTATTTCTTTGCAACAACTTCTTATTCCATGGGGATTTGTGAGATTTTTTCATGTGCCAACTCTTGTGTATCTTGAGCCTATATTTTATTTAATTCTAAATCTCACCCACTAGCCCTTTTAGAGATAAGATCCATATCAATAAGTTTGGTATTTCTATACACCAAAACCTTTTTTAATGAATTATTATATAGGTACTATCCCTTTTTTTATTTAGGATATCCTATAAACATACATTTTATGCCTCGAGGAGAACTATTGTTACCTGGAGAGGCCTTGACAAACACTTTGGAACCTATACATGTAAGTAAGAAAACACATCTTTCTTTCCATTCCATAATTGATATTGTATACCATCTATCACTTTAGTTGGCACTCAATTTAGTGCATATACTACTATTTGTAATGCAGGTACCAAAAATGATAATGGAATAATTTCATGACAAGTCACTTATCTCACCATGTCCAACAAGGTGTGGTTCCACCTTTTGCTTACACCATTACACTTAGGTGCATAAGGAGGAGTGATTTTAGATATTATCTCTAACTCTCATAAATAATCAATGAAGTCTTGATTATGATATTCTTCACCATGGTCTGAGTGGAGTTTCTTAATATTATTACGAAGTAAGTTATAAATTTCATTCTTGTATTCCTAGGATTTATCAAAAAAATCTGACTTATAACTCATTAAGTATACATATATATATCTACTAAAATCATCAGTAAAAGTTTTGAAGTATGGGTATTTATCCCTTGCTTCAACATAAAATGATCCACACACATTGGTATGAACTAATTCAATAATCTCTTTGTCCCTTTTACCTTTCACACTAAATGGGGATTTGGTTACTTTTTTCTTCTAAACATGTGTGATATAAACCAAGTGGTTTTACTTCTAAATAATCTAAATATTCATCTTGATGTAATTTTTTCAATCATTTTTCATTTACATGACCTGGGTGGGGATTCCAAAGTTGTGTGTGGTATTAGTCATGTGAGGTAACTTAATTATCAATTTCCATTACTTGGTTTAGGTAATCCAACACATAATGACCATTATTTAAACTTTCTTTACCATAAAAAATGATATTTTATAAAATAAGTAACATTTATTCCCAAATTTTAAAATAAATCCATCTCTATCAAGTTTGGATATAAAAATAATGTTTTTAGTAATGTATAGAACATAATAACTACCTTTATAAATCAACATCATTCCAGATGGAAATGTGATGTTGTATTTCCTGATAGTTATAACAGTAAGTTTATCTCTGTTGGCTACTCATAGATCTACCTCCCCTCAGTCAATATTTCTAAATATACATGGTTCTTATATTTGAATACATATGTCAGCACCACATACTATATCTAATAACTAATTTATAAAAACAAATAAATTTCACTCGATAATAAACACACCTCAAGCTTCCCTTTTCTTCTTTGGTTGAGTATAGTTTTTCTTCTAATATACCTTCTTTACACATTAAAAACAAACAGCATCATGTTCCCTCACTTACCCCTTGATCTTCCTCTTATTGGAAGGGCATGAAGAAGCTTTATATTTATAGAGATTCACATTCCATTTCAATCTATTCTCCATAAGGATGAATGATTTTCATGCTTTGTATTCTTATCTCCTTGGAAAATGAGAGTAAGAAGATATGGTAGAGACTTCTCGATGTTGTTCATATAAAAATTTCAACAAAACTGGAGAAGATATGTGTAATTGATGCAAGAATGAGATTTCTTTCTGGTTCTTTAGGTAGTTTAAACCCTAGAACATGTTGGCACTCAATGTAGCTAATGATATTGACTATGTGAGGCCTAATAGGGCGCCCTCTCTAAGCTTTATCTAAAAGTGCACCTTGGAAATCTAAAACCATTCATATATATCTCTCTTCTAGTAAATACCATGGAGGTGATAAAGCATGTTATATACATATATATTTTCATGAGACTTTATGAGTTCACTAGACATAAATTAAAGCAACAAACATTTAATGTTGACGGTGTCACTCAAATGTTTTTCATAGAAAATGAACTATTAATCACTTTCCTCCTTGTAAAGAGGACCAAGCATTGAGGATTATATCATGTGAGAATTCTGTTCATGGCTTAACACAACCCGAAGGCCTCTAAACCACTCCTAGAAGTTATTGTTAGTGAGGAGGTTGTCTTTCTCTAATATTGATCCTAGGGAAAATTTGGATGATGATCTTTCCATTTTAATCTATAATTAAAGACAACATCGTTATTAATTTCTCTTGATTTAAATCTATGTGAGAAATAATAGATTAATTTATTTCATTAATTAAATACCCCAATATTTTATCAAGTCTCAATATAACTCACCATTGAACTCAAAATATGTAGTTTCTAAGACATTATAGTGTAAATTAAATCCATTACACTTCTTAATGATCCAGAGTATTGGCCATGAAAACAATAATAAAGTAATTAGGTAGGTGTTCTTGCCAACTATGGGCTTGCAGTTCCTTTATCCGTTGAGTGGATTCACCTATCCTAAAATCTTGACTTGGATTTCCTCAACACTTGCCTCCAACTTTTTATTGAATAGACTTGGGTCATTAAAATCAATAAAATTTTAGTTAAATAAACCCAAAAACCTCATGATAACTCCCTGATAAAAGTATGTCTCTAGACTTTGGATATTTACTACACTTATTTCAACATTTTCACTCCCAATAAAGTAATGTAAAGCTTGGTATGAATTAATATTATGTTGAGGGGTTTAAATTAATTATGCATAAAATTTATCTTTTTTTATCCTTTACATGTCTTGTTAATATTAAATGTATATTACTTAATTAATTAATCATGTTAGATAAAACATTTACCCATAATTATTTTATTTAATTTTTATCTTTTCAAATTAATTCATTTATTTTTGTAATCTTGGACTTGCATCCATAAAATAAATAATTTCATAGATATAAATAAATAAATATCTAAATGACCCTTTCTTGAGCCTTATATAATGATTGATTTAATGATTGGACATTAAATAAACCTTTGACCTATGATAAATAACTTATATTTCTATCCTTGTCATGAGTTATAGCATTCCACTTGTCCACTTTTGTATCTCATGGGTTGGCATCATTATGGTTTTGTATTGAACTACCTCCACATGCCCTGGAAAACTAAATTGATTAAAATTATTTATAAATCACATGAAAGTGATGGGAACTAAAGGATTGGTTAAAGGGAGGGTACATAAATATCCTTATACATGTAGGTCATGCATAATAATGGAGGGAAGGGATGACTCACAGGCCATAAAAATTAATTTAATAATAAATAATTACAAATTCATGCAATAAATTAAATTAAATAAATATCAACTCATAAAATAGTTTTGGTATAGATCATAAATGGTCTTACATGAAATTTATACACAAAGTAAATGGATAGAAGTAATTTTTTATTAGTTCTTTACTATTAAGATAAACGTATTTTCTTTAATTAATTAATTAATTAATTTTATTTCTTCTTAATGACTATCTGAATCTTCTTGGATATAACTGTCATAAAAGAATTAATGGAAAATAAATGGAAGATCCAATAATTGTAGATTTATTACAATAAATTAATTGATCATTTAAAATTCTTTAAAACCTTATTAAATTCACAAACACTAAAAGTGTCGATCAAAGTAATAAGGTTTTAATGCTGCAATTATCAATTTAATGTTATTTAATTGTAATAGTAATTGGGAGACTGCATGGTGTGTACTGTCTAGCTACACATTGTGTACCAGAGTTTGCATGTATACAGGTTACACATATATGGATTTAGTGTGTTGACTTGTCTAGACAACATGACATGTACATTCCAGATATGAGTTGTGTTATCCGATTTTTTCCCTAAAAACTCACATGGGTATTTTTCATGTATCTCGTCGGTATCACATGGCTTGTACAGGCTAGATACACACCATGTGATCTGAATTCCACATGACTGTGCAACCTACCAAAAGACTTGTCATGTTCTTAGGTGAGAGAGTACATGATATGAGCCACCAACTACACATTGTGTATCTCTATTAATTTTTTCAGATGACTCAGCATGTATCTTGGATGCGAGAATTGATGAAATACACATTTTTTTCACTGCATACATGTCGTGTATGTCATAAATTCTACAATTTTTCAGTCTCATGTGGTTTGACCATGTATAATGACCACAAAAATTTCACGATTTAGGCTGCTAACCCATGAAGACTACATGGCATGTACAGTGTATAAAAATCATATAATCCAACAATCGTGTTCTAGGTTGTCCGTTCAACATGTGGAATACACCACCTATAATAACTATGTGTCGTGATGTGTATCTCATGATATGGATAGGTGCAGCATACTAGGGTACATAGTGTGTACTCTGACTACACACCTTATAACCCTATCATACTGGCCAAAAAAATTGGCAGTTCCTAACAGCATCTATGGTTGTTATTTATCTATTCGTAACCCTTTAAGATTATGAAAAATTCAACAAACATAAATAATATGTTGATAACATGTTAATTAAAATTGGATTAAATAACAAATAATTTTAAATAAAAATTCATTCATGATTGTGTATGGATCAACAATCAAATAAATAATTATAAATTGAAACATGACCGATCTGATACAACTTTTTGGTTATGGGTAGAGTGGAAGCATGTGGTGGGGGTGATATGTAAAAGATTATTTTTATAATATCATTGGCCAAATCCCTAAGTGAGGATATTTCACATAAAATTTATAATTAATTTATTTAAAATTTTAAGAAACAAATACATGGTCTTAGAAAATTTCTTCTTTGTGATTGTTGATCATTCAAAAATACCCTTTAAGATTGCCTTTATTTCATTATTAGGATCTAAGGATAGAATACCTCTAGTGGTTATCCACACATTCTTTTTTGATCTTTAAGCAATTCCAATCAATCTCCATGTCATGAACCGTCCTCGGGGCCCGTGCCGTGACTACCCCAAGACCGCCTTCCATAGGTCAGGGGCTGTCGACTAGCACCAAAGGCGTAATCCCGATAAAAAGGGAAGGCATTTCCTTTAATAAGTAAAAAAACAATAGAGTACGCAATTGGAAGTAAACACTAAGTAAAGCGGTATACAAAAGAAAGTGTTGAAAGGAAAGGGGCCGGGAATACAAGCCCAATACTAAAGTACAAACAACTGAAAAGCTAGTACAACTGCAGAAAGGTAAACAACAACAACTAAGTCGTCCTCCGTGAATCCCACCTGAAGGGTGGGTAGAGATGGCCTCCTCAGTACCCCAAGTCCGTCCGTCCGCTCCGTATACGTCTTGTCAAGTGGTCCACCTCTAGGTATCGTCCATCTCTACAACTCTCTACCTCGATCAATGTTGTCTGTCGTCTGCAACCAATACAAAAAAGTGCGGGCATAACCCGTGTAGGGGTGAGTATAACGATACTCAGTAGGGACCCCGAGACCCCCAAAGGTATCCCAGAATCCATGAAGTATAACCACAAAAGAAAGATACAATAATGAAGTATCAACCAACCCTACTTAGTCTTATGCCCATACATATAACTAATTTACCAATCACAGTTCGGCTCCAACTCTCGAGCCCAAGCACAACCCAGTCCACACAGGAAGTAAAGTCAATCACCATGAAGATAAATGATTGAAATCCAAGACTCATCTCACATAGGTATACATCTTTCATAGAGTGATGGAGACGATAAGATGTAGCCACTGATTCATCAAAGCTATCTGATCCACACAGGATACAGGACCAGCTAAGTTGTCGGACCCACACAGGATATAGGACCAGCTACTCTGTCGGACCCACACAGGATATAGGAACAGAAGTCAGAACTTTCGAACTCACGTAGGATTCCGGTACAGTAGTCTTCATTGTCGAACCCACAGATGATTCTGGTACAGTAGTCATCATTGTCTAACCCACGGAGGATTCCGGTATAGTAGTCGTTGTTGTCAAACCCATGGAGGATTTCGGTACAGTAGTAGTCGCAGCCAACTCTAGGGTTCCCGCACACAGTATGCTCGATTTCGGGAGGGTCCGCTCCTCGATTCAAGTGTCAATACATCAACTATCATGAAGGCCTAAGTTGATGTATCCCGTAGTTCTGTCTCATCATAAAGAACCCAACGTGACAGACGGCCCGTCAAACGGACGCCCAGTCTGAGAGTTATTGGCATTTCTGTTCCAAGGGCCCGGTTGGATTTAAGCTCGGTCCAAACCCAATTGTTTTAAAAAGTTTTCCAAAACTATCCTAGAGTATCTCAAAAGGACCGCCTCGTTGCAAGGGTCCCAGTGCCGCAGATGTCGCGTCGTTCGGACGCGTGGTCTTGAAGATATTCGCATTTATGCGATTTCGGGCCTGGCCCATCAAACCCAGTGGGTTGGCGGGTCGGCCCAACCCAACTCGGCAGGTCTGACCCGGCTGGGGGGTCGGCCCGACCCGATTTGGTGGGTCTGACCCGGCTGGGGGGTCGGCCCGGCCCGGTGGGGCGCGGCCCACCTGCGGACCCGGCCCGCGCTGCGGGCCGGTCCGGTTCACCCAGCACCGCCTCTTCCTCTGGCTGGTCGGCCATAGCTGGCCGGTTCTACCTGGTGCACGTGGCCCATGGACGTGGGTTGTGGTTCTACTCACGCAGTGCCTACGGGTGCCGCGGTTTTTCCATCCCGACCGGCAGGCGGTCGACCGGTTCGCACAGCAGAGCGGCCCATAGAAGCGGGTCGTGGTCTTCTCCGTCGCGTGGTGCCTGTGGGCACCGCATTCCTCCAGCCCAGCTGGACGGCGGTCGGCCGGTTCACCCAGCAAGCAGCCTGCGGATGCGGGCTACGATCTCCCTCCACGTGGCGCCTTCGGGCGTCGCGCTCTTCCAGCGGGCCGGTCGGTCGTCCAGCTGTCCAGCTCTACGGCGGCCGGATCGATTGGCTACCTCCGCACCTCCACCGCAGAGCGACGGCGCCGCGGTCCTGCTGCCTTCAGTGTGGCATGATGGCCCCACGTTTCTTTATCCGTCGTGGTTCCTCTCCGGCGTGGTGCGACGGCACCGCGCCCTTTCAGCTCCGCCTCCAATGTCAACCAAATGAGACTCAACGGAGGGACGTTGGGCCGTGTTTGTTCTTCCCGCGCCCTCCGCGTTAGGTGATATCAATTGTCCACCATTGAAGAATGAGGATATAATTCATACGTAGAAATAATTCAAATTCCCCCAACCACGTATTTGATGTTTGTACGTTGACGAGTCACGGAAGACGAGCGTCGCAGAAGACGGGTGTCACGGAAGATGGGTGTCGTTCCGTCAACGTCGGTGGGAGAAGAGATTGGTGAAGTCGAGTCGAGACGACGCCATCGGTATACTTCATGGGTGGCAGTGCTTCCCTTCCTTTCTCCGGTTGAAGAAGGTAGAAGGTGTTGCTTCATGTTCTTTGGAGACATGGAGCGTTCTTCGTCGAGAGGTTGATATTCTTCCAAGAGTTCTCCTCCTCTTCTTAGTTCTCCCCACAATGTTTATGCCAACCCAAATAAAAGAATATAATATCTCATTTTAATTTTGGCAAAATGAATTCAAAAGAATTCAAACACTCAAATTAATTAATTAAGTTGGTTAACTTAATTAAATGCAAGGAGTTGGCAAGAATTTAAAAGGTCTCAATTAATTAAATACAAGGAATAATTGTCACATTAAGAGGGAAGTTCAAGAGTTAAAGGGGTTCAAGGGGAGTTGAGGGGTTTGAGAACGTGTGGGCCCCACCACAAAATATCCTCCCATGGGAGGTTATGTGGGGGGTGGGACCCACCTCCAACTTCCCTTTGGAGGAAATAACCCCCAACTAAATAAAAATTATGTCACACATAATTTTATTTAATTTATTAAGAACACAGCTGCAGTAATGGTCTCCTTAAGCGAATACTAGTGCAGCGAGTTTATCGGTGTCCTCGGATTTCAATTCCGAGCACCGGTTCAAAAGATATAAAATCACGCACGTATGTTTACTGAACCTACCTGAACAGAACTTTAGAAATTTATTCCGGGCACACCAGGCCTCGAAATCAAGCATCGCCAGAAACTACAGACTCAAAAAATTCCCATGTATTTAAGAAAAAAAAAATTCCACAGAATTTTCAAGTCTTTACATTCTCCCCACCTCAGGGTTTTACGTACCCGTAAGCTACAACACACACTAAGAAAACAAATGGGGGTAATGAACACGCATCTAAGCCTCCCGCCCTCATGTGCTCTCCTGGAGGTTCTCATGCTGCCAGCGAATGCGCACCAGAGGAATCGACCGTCCACATAGGACGTGCTCCTATCGATCCTCAATCTCCACTGGAACCTCTGTGAATGTCTCCTAGTCATCAATGTCCATCTCCCCATGGTTGATAATGTGGGATGGGTTGTGCATGTATCTCCTCAGCTGTGATATGTGGAAGACATCGTGCACCCGGTGCAACTGAGGTGGAAGGGCCAAGCGGTAAGCCACCTCGCCTACTCTGCTGAGGACCTGAAAAGGTACGATGAAACGTGGAGATAACTTTCCACCTTATCCAAATATATGTAGACCTCTTTGAGGTGAGACCTGTAGAAATATGTGGTCGCCATCCTAGAACTCCAATGGTCTCCGTCTCCTATCAGCATAGGACTTCTGTCTGCTCTGTCCAGTCTTCATCTGCTCTCGGATAATCTGCACCTTCTCCGTCGTAGCCTGCACCATCTCTGGTCCTACAAATGCAGACTCCCCTGGGTCAGTCCAGCATAGTGGTGATCTGCAAGGTTATTCTTACAGTGCCTCATAAGGTTCCATCCTGATGGTGGAGTGGTATCTGTTGTTGTACAAAAACTCTACCAAGGGTAAGTGATCCTCCCAGTTGCGACCAAAGTCGAAAAAACATGAACAAAGCATGTCCTCAAGTGTTTGAATGGTCCTCTCAGTCTGACTGTCCATATGAGGATGGAAGGTGGTGCTCAAGAGAATCTGCATCCCAAAATCCTCTTGCAACCCCTTCCATAACCAGGAAGTGAAACAATCATCTCGATCAGAGACGATCGTCGATGGCACACCATGAAGTCGTACGATCTCCTGTATATAGATGCATCCCAAGCTCTCTACTGAGACCTTCTCTCTAATCGGTAGGAAGTGGGCCGACTTGGTGAGTCGGTCAACAATCACCCAGATAGAGTCGTGTCCTATGGATGTATGTGGAATTCCCATCATGAAATCCATTGATATCCCTTACCACTTCCACTCTGGGACCTCTAAGGGATGAACTAAGCCTGATGGAACCTGGTGCTCCGCCTTCACTTGCTGAAAAGTGAGGCATCGTGAAAAACACTATGCTACTGCCTTCTTCATACCTGGCCACCAGTGCTATCATATGAGGTCCTGATACATCTTCACCACTCCTAGATGTACTGCTAGAGGGGAAGTGTGGAACTCCCTCAACACCTCCTCCTATAGTGCAACTAGTACCATGGTACGTCCTCTAAAGAAGATGACGTGCTCCCCACCTTCAGAAAACCCATCAGGTGCCTACCCTGAGGATATCTGAGCACGTCATGTCTTACAATCAACATTCCCAGGCTGAGCCTCTCTGACTCACTGAAGAAGTGGAGGAGTGACTGTGAGAGACTGCATAAAGGTTGCTCCATCTCTATCCATAAGGGATATCTACAACGCGGCCAGCTGCTCTGTCACTTCTCCTAGTAGCTGAATGCCTGATCTTCTACTGAGAGAATTTTCTATAACATTCCCCTTCCTAGGAGTATAGACTATATAGAAGACATAGTCTTGGAGGAACTCGAGCCATAGTCACAGTCTTAGGTTCAGGTCCTTCTACGAGAAGATGTACCTGACACTCTGGTGGTCAGAGTAGACTGTAAAACGCTCGCCCATCAGATAGTGCCGCCACATCTTCAAGGAAAAGACCACTGCTGCTAACTCTAGGTCATGGGTAGCATAGTTTTGCTCGTGTTATCTCAACTACCGTGAACCATACGCAATAACTGCTCGCTCCTGCATCAGGACACACCCGAGTCCGGTCCCTGATGCGTCGCAGTAAACTACATACCCTATGCCCTCCTCCGGTAGCCTCAAGATGGGTGCACTGGTCAACCTCTGCCTCAGCTCCTGAAAGATCTGATGGTATCTATCTGACCACACAAAGGGTTTCCCCTTCTTCATCAATGCTGAAAGCGGTGCTGCAACTCTGGAGAAATCTAGCACAAATCTCTGATAGTACCCAGCCAGTCCCAGAAAACTCTGTACCTCTTTCACACTCCTGGGTGGCTCCCAAGAAAATACTTCCTCGATCTTTACTAGATCCACTGCAACTCTAGCCTCTAAGATAACATGTCCTAAAAAGTAAACCTCTCGAATACAGAACTATCACTTTGAGAGCTTACCATAAATCTAGTGCTCTCAGAGTGTGTCCAGTACTACATGAAAATGGTAGGTGTGCTCCTCCTCAATAGTCGAGTAAATCAGTATGTCGTCGATGAATACTACGACAAAGCGATCGAGGGAAGGCTAGAAGATCCTGTTCATGAGACTCATGAACACTTCTAGAGATTTGTTTATGCCAAAGGGCATAACCAAGAACTCGTAGTGGCCATACCGACACCTGGAGGCCCTCTTCTGCACATCCTCATCTCGAACTTTGAGCTGGTGATAGCCTGACCTAAGATATATCTTTGAGAACCATCGCGCTCCCTTGAGCTGATCAAAGAGGTCATCAATCCTCAGAATTGGGTACTTGTTCTTCATAGTCACCTAATTCAGGTGACGGTAGTCGACACACAGTCGCAAACTCCCATCCGCCTTCTTGGCGAACAAAATCGGAGATGCCCAAGGTGAAACACTGGGTCGGATAAATCCCTTCCCCTGTAAGTCCTCTAGCTATACCCACAGCTCACGAAGCTTGGCGGGAGCCATACGATATGCTGGAGTAGATATCGATGTTGTCCCGGGGTACAGGTCAATGTAGAATTCTACCTATCTGTGAGGAGGTAGTCCTAGAATGTATTCAGGGAAAATATCCATGTACTGATCCACCACAACAGGAAAACTCGGACTCCGCACGTCAACCACTCTGAGGATAAGACTATCCAACTAATGTGTGATCGACTACCCCCTCCTCTACATAAGTCCATCCTATGCTACAAAGGCACCCTTCTCGCCGGTGAAGGTGAACTTGGTCCCATCCATACGGATACACCGCACTTTGCGCCTAATACAGTCAATTAGGGCATGAACTGTGGATAACCAGTCCATACCCAATATAAGGTTGTAAGGCCTCAATACCACTATAAGAAGATCCCAGCCGAAGATCTCTCCTCCTAGAGTAAGCTCACACTACCGGAACCAGTGCGTAATCATCGAGTCTACTTCCGTAGGAGTCTCTAGCCATAAGGATCGCGTCAATGGATCCGTCAGAATCTCCGAGCTCTGAACTAGGGCAGTGGAAATAAAATAATGACTTGAACCTGTGTCTATAAGTACTACAGCAAGGGTGGAGTAGACATATATAGTACCTCGAATCATCTTAGATGTGACGTGGTCATAGGCCTTGATTTCCTGGAGTTGAGCCCACCTCTGTCCATCTGCTCCCTGTGGTCGGGGTGGACCACCTGATGGTGGTGGTGGTAGAGCCTCAAAACGTCTTCCACCACCCGCTGCTCGGCCAGCTCCTCTACCACATCCGCCTGCTCCCGGCGGACCAACAAGGTCGAACCTCTGCCTATTCCTGGGAGGTCCCTCTACTGTCTGCTTCTCATCTACATGGTGGGTCAGGCAGTCACGATCCATGTGGCCATGACCGCTGCCTGCATAGCACTGTCTGCTCCTCGTATAGCTAGCTCTGACTCGTGTTCCCCGCACAACCAAACATGTATCCTGGAGTCGCCCACCTGATGGCTAGGTCCTCTTGGACCTCTGCATCATCTTTCTACTACCGGCTATAGAAGACTCTGCTACGTGTCACCCTGTGGTGGGTCTCACTGCTGGTGACTGCTCAGTGAGAAAACTCTACACTAGAAGGGCTCGCTCCAGCACCCCCGCCTGCATCAGAATGTGGAGGGGAATCGTCGAAGCCCTGATATCATGCTTGAGTCCCTGCTCGAATTTCTGGGCCCTGAAGAATGGGTCTCGTACCATATCCGTCGAGTAGATTGAGAGGTCGGTGAACCTCTCTGAGTACTGAGCTACTATCATGCTGCCCTGCTGTAGATGAAGTAACTCCTGAATCTGCACTGCATGAAGGGTGGTTGGAACAAACTCTGAGTGGAAGAGTCTCTCGAAGCCTTTCCAGAGTAATGATGCCTCGCCATGCACCTAGATCATTAGGCTCCACCATCTTCCTGCTCCTGCATACAGGAGACTTGTGGAAAGGATCGCCATGAGGTTGGCTGGTGTCCCCACAAATCTGAAAACTCTCACGAAAGCCTCCATCCAATCCTCAGCTTCCTTTGGGTCCGTCTCTCCCCAAAACCTGGGCAGCCTCTGGCGCTGAAACTCATGCAACGCACTCATATGTCGTGCACTATCTACTACTGGAGCTAGTGGTATCGGTGGACCAATAGATAGTGGTACTGCTGGTACCTCCACTGTGATGGGGCCCTACACCAAGGCCTTGTCACTTGGTGGGCTACCATCTCATACGTAACTCAGAACCCTATCTGGTTGCCTTCGTGGGGCCATCCTGAAAAGTAACAGGTGCGCCATGGTTAAAATAGTATACCTGTTGAGATAACACAAAGTAATCACAAATAAAACTTTTTCAAAGGAAACACACGAGCAATCATTGTTTTCGTGCAATGAGTTGGATATCAGAAGTCAGAGTCCTAGTGTATGGATACTTCAGCTGCCGCACCAACACCGGTTTCCCTAAACTGATAACCATACCCAAAACACTTAACATTATTGTCGTTAAAAGAATTAGAGTCCAAGTTCTGCGGTAGAACTGACTCCTCTGATACCAATTTGTCACGACCCATCCTCAGAGCCCATGTCATGACTACCCCAATCCCGCCTTCCATAGGCCAGGGGCTGGCAACTAGCACCAAAGGTGTAATCCCGATAAAAAGGGAAGGCATTGCCTTTAATAAGTAAAAAAACAACATAGTATGCAATGGGAAGTAAACACTAAGTAAAGCGGTATACAAAAGAAACTGCTGAAAGGAAAGGGGCCAAAAATACAAGCCCAACAGTAAAGTACAAACAACTGAAAAGCTAGTACAACTGCAGAAAGGTAAACAGCAACTACTGAGTTGTACTCTGGGAATACCACCTGAAGGGTGGGTACAGATGGCCTCCTAAGTACCCCAGGTCCATCTGTCTGCTCCATGTATGTCTTGTCAAGTGGTCCACCTCCGGGTACTGTCCAGCTCTACAACTCTCTACCTCGATCAATGTTGTTCGTCGTCTTCAACCAACACAATGAAGTGCGGGCATAGACCGTGCAGGGGTGAGTATAATGATACTCAGTAGGGACCCTGAGACTCGCGAAGGTCTCCCAGAATCCACAAAGGATAACCAAAAAACAAAAGATACAATCACGAAGTATCAACCAACCCTACTTTGTTTTATTCCCATACATATACCTAAGTTACCAATCACAGTTCAGCTCCAACTCTCGAGCCCAAACACAACCCAGTCCACACAAGAAGTGAAGTCAATCACCTCAAAGATAAATGATTGAAAGTCAAGAATCAACTCACACGGGTATACATATTTCGTAGAGTGATAGAGATGATCAGATGTAGTTGGACCCACATAGGATACAGGACCAGCTAAGCTGTCGGACCCACACAGGATACAGGACCAGCTACTCTGTCGGACCCAGACAGGATACAGGAACAAAAGTCAGAACTGTCAAACCCACATAGGATTAGGGTACAGTAGTCGTCATTTTCAAACCCATGGAGGATTCCGGTACAGTAGTCATCGTTGTCGAACCCACAGAGTATTCTGGTATAGTATTCGTCATTGTCGAACACACGGAGGATTCCGGTACAGTAGTCGTCACAGCCAGCTCTAGGGTTCCCGCACACAGCATGCTCGATTCTAGGAGGGTCTACTCCTCAAATCAAGTGTTGATACATCAACTATCACGAAGTCCTGATTTGATGTATCCCGTAGTTCTGCCTCATCATAAGGAACCCAACGGGACAAACGGCACGCCAAACGGACACCCGGTCTGAGAGTTATTGGAATATTCGTTCCAGGGGCCCGGTTGGATTTACGCTCGGTCCAAACCCGTAAATTTTCCAAAGTTTTCCAAAACTCACTTATAGTATCTCGAATGGGCCACCTAGTCACGAGGGTCCCAGTTCCGCAGATGGCATGTCGTTCGGACGCGCGGTCTTGAAGATATTTGCATTTAAGCGAAGTCGGGCCCGGCCCGTCAAGCCCAGTGGGCTGGCGGGTCCGCCCGACCCGGTTCGGCGGGTCTGACCCGGCTGGGTGGTCGGCCCGGCCCGGTGGGGCATGACCCACCTGCGGACCCGGCCCGTGCTGCGGGCCGGTCCGGTTCACCCGGCGGTGCCAAGCGGCGTCGCCTCTTCCTCTGGCCGGCTGGCCGTAGCCGGCCGGTACTACCTGGCGCACACGGCCTAGGGACACGGGCAGTGGTTCTCCTCACACGGCACCTGTGGGCACCGCGGTTTTTTCAGCCCGTCCGGCAGGCGGCTCGCCGGTTCTCCCAACAGAGCGGCCCGCGGAAGCGAGCCCCGGTCTTCTCCATCGTGCGGCACCGGCAGGCGCCGCTGTCCTCCAACCCGGCCGGCAGGAGGCCGGCCTATTCGCCCAGCAAGCGGCCCGCGGATGAGGGCCGTGGTATCCCTCCACAAGGCGCCACGGTCTTCCAGCGGCCCGGCCGGTCGTCCCACTGTCCGCCTCTACGGCCGCCGGCTCGGTCGGCCGCCTCTACACCTCCACCGCGGCATGACGGTGCCACGGTCCTGCTGCCTTCCGCGTGGCGCGACAGCACTGCATTTCTTCATCCTCCGCGTTTCTTCTCTGGCGCGGTGCGACGGCATCGCGCCCTTTCGATTCTGCCTCCGACGTCAACCAAACGAGACTCAATGGAGGGACATTGGGTCGTGTTTGTTCGGCCTGCGCCATCTACGTTAGATGATATCAATTGGCCACCATCGAAGAACGAGGATATAATTTATATGTAGAAATAATTCAAATTCCCCCTACCTTGTATTTGATGTTTGTACGTTGACGATTCACGGAAGATGGGAGTAGCGGAAGTTAGGGGTCGTTCCATCAACGTCGGTGGGAGAAGTGCTCGGTGAAGTCAAGTTGAGACGACGCCCTCGGTATACTTCATGGGCGGCAGTGCTTCCCTTCCTTGCTCCGGTTGAAGAAGGTAGAAGGTGTTGCTTCACGTTCTTCGGAGACGTGTATCGTTCTTCGTCGAGAGGTTGATATTATTCCAAGAGTTCTCCTCCTCTCCTTAGTTCTCCCCACTATGTTTATGTCAACCCAAATAAAAGAATATAATCTCTCATTTTAATGTTGGCAAAATGAATTCAAAATAATTCATACACTCAAATTAATTAATTAAGTTGGTTCACTTAATTAAATTCAAGGAGTTGGAAATAATTTCAAAGGTCTCAATTAATTAAATACAAGGAAGAGTTTGAACATTAAGAGGGAAGTTCAAGAGTTAAATGGGTTCAAGGAGAGTTGAGGGGTTTGAGCTCGTGTGGGCCCCACAACAAAATATCCTCCCATTGGAGGTTATGTGGGGCGGTGGGACCCACCTCCAACTTTCATTTGGAGGAAATAACCACCACCTAAATAAAAATTATGTCACACATAATTTTATTTAATTTATTAAGAATCCCCAAAAATTAACTTCTGCTCTCAACCAAATACAACTGCGGTAAAGGTCTCCTTCAGAGAATATCAGCACTGCGAGTTTATCAGTGTACTCAGATTTCAATTCCGAGCACCGGTTCAAAAGATATAAAATCTCACATGTACTTTTACTGAACGTACCTGAAAAAAACTTCGGAAATTGATTTCAGGCACATCGGGTCTCAGAATCAAGCGCCGCCAGAAACCGCGGGCTCGTAAAATTCCCATGTATTTAAGAAAAAAATTTCCAAAGAATTTTCGGGTCTTTACACTCCATGTGCTAGCACAATGAATCAATTATATTGTGTTTTTTTGTGTTAATTGATCTTCCTTTGGTCCTTGAAGTAATATCTTTTTCATTTATCCTTATTTAAAGGGGGAGAGAAGGAGGATATGAGAAAGAATTTTTTGTGCGCAAAACTTCTCCGTTTTTCAATTGGACACGATACACAATAGACATAACCATTTATTTATTGAACTAATGTTTAAGTTAAAATAATTATTTAATTGGTTACCATCCCTTTAAATAATATTATTACCTTTAATGAACCTCATGCCACATAATAATAATAATATTAATATTAATAATATTAATGTTAATATTAATATTAATAATAATAATATTATTATTATTATTATTATTATTTTGTGGTGTGAACGAACATGCGCAACAACAATTATTATTTAATCGGCTTGTTAATTAATATTTTTCACTATACACGATCATCGTTCATTCGAACTCCCCTAGAATTTATTTAACACCCAAATAAATATTTAATTTAAATATTTCATTCATTAATAAATAATTTTTATCGATAAAATGAGAATAAAATTATCCTTCATTCTTGAGAATAATATTTATTCAATAAATTAAATTCAATTAGAATTTAATCGAGGTCATTAGAAACCCTTAGCGTGTGACCCTATATGATTCTTTGTCATTGGAATTAGATGATCTTAGATAAATTCCAAGATTACTATCTAGTAATGGGTCAAGGAATCTAAGAGAAAAAACTTAATTTCACAATAATAATGACCACATGCAAACACTCACTATGTAAAATAATCTCTTTTCCATAATATCTCATCAAGTAGGCTGCACATCTGTGTCACCAAACTATATAATCGATACATATTTCTTTTACTATCTTAAATAAACATTTCATTATACCATTGGTGTGGAATTTAAGTAAATGGTTTTATTCCAATCAAAGGGTCTAGAAATCAACTTCTATAAAGATGTAAGGGACAAATCCTTCCTCAACATATCCACTAATGACATGTCAATCGTGATGCACCCAACATACCCTACCTTACAATGAACATATTTCATCATAGTTTTATTCAAAAAAAACTACTTGCATGAGTCATGACATTCATTAATGATAATATGGAAGTCTAAGGATCATTACACATGCTCACAAATAGGAATATATGTTCACACCAAAACATACATAATTCCTATTGGTGGGTCTGTTCTTATAATCTCTCATCTTAGAAATTACCAAGTGTGAAATTCATGAGAAGAAGACTCATCTTATTATGAGTACTCGCACCTGAAATTATATGTACTATATGTCCCATCATAATATGTTATCTAGAGTAAAAACATTATTCAAAAATATTGTCATATCACTTCAAGGTTCTAATCATAGCGGGGAACTGTTATCACCTTATCAATGCGATGTATACTCTAGGAAATTATTACATCGGGGTCATGTATAATAATGAAAAATATTTAATAATATTTTTTCTTAATATTAAACATATTTAATATTCATGTAATCAAATTATAAATAGTTGGTCCTAGGATACTAACTCCAACAAATATAGAGTTGGATGAAGCTAGAAAACTAGTTGACAACAAGCTATATAGAGATGTAATTGGGATCTTGTTTTATCTAAATACAAGTAGACATTATATTATGTTTTTAGTTTTTTTATGTGAAAAATATCAAGTAAACCCAAATTCATCTCATTTAACATCATCCAAAAGAACTTTAAGCAATTTAAAATTCACGGTTCCTTTACATTTACTTTTTACAAAAACTTCTGATTTTGATTTAAGTTTATATTCTAATGTTGACTTTGGTGGTTGTAGACAACAACAAAAAATATACATATGAAAATTTTCACTTTTTAGAAAAATATAATCTTTCTTAGTCAATTTAAATGCAACATTCTTTTGTATTATCACCTGATGAAGCTGGGTAAATTGTAGGTGGTGGAGATTGCGCTCAGGTGTTATGGATGAAACACACATTAATGGACTTTGGATTTATTTTTAATCACTTCCTAATAAAATTTGATAACACGGGTGCTATCATAATTTCTGAAAATCTAATAAATCATTCAAGGATTAATTATATTGATTTAAGTCATCATTTCTTAAGAGGTCATTCACAAAAAAGGTGATGTTTATATTGAATTTTTTTTCTAGTAAAAAAAATTAGCATAACTAATTATAAAACCATTTCATATTGATCGGTTTGATTTTATTAAAATTGAATGAGGTTTATTTAATTTTTAATGATTTCATTTCAGTTTTAGTTTTAATTCAATATTTTATTATTTATTTCTTTATTATCTTATAATATGTTTTTATTTCCAAATTTATGTTTAATGTGATTGTTTTATATTTATATTAACAAATTCACATGTGACCCTATCCTAATCTAGATTTTTATTTATTTGTTTTATCATGGAACCTTTGTAAGGATACTTTTCATATTCCATAGAAAACAATCGATCACACAAAAACTCTAAACCTTCACAAACCTCTAAACTTATTTTCTCCCAAATTCAAACCCTTCATTCCCTAACTAAATATTTTAAACCTAAATACAATTATTTCCTATTGAGAATGGTAAATTTGAAGAGATATTAATAGGGAATCTCAAAAAAAATTAAGAGAATGAAAGTTTTGTGTAAAGTTCTGAGTGAGAAAGCTATCAATTTTTCTTATCTAGACTAAATAGATTCAATGATGAAATTTTTTTGGAAATTATAATGATGGGAGTTTGTAATTGATGAAAGGAGAAATGAGTTCTTTTTTCAAGAACAAATTCATGGAGTTCTATGAAAATACTGAGTTAATTTTTTAGGATGCTAAATATTTAGCCATATCTAAATTCAATGGGAGGAAATTTTTTATATCAATTGTCATGTTTTTTGAAGTTATTAATTTCCTGTATGAATGAAGTTTAATGTTTATTTAATATCTATTTATAATAAATAGTGTGAGTTTAGATGAGATAATGACATATCTTTTTAGATATCACTTAGTAGAGAAAATTCAGTCAAGGATTTGGAAGTTGAAAGAAAGATCTTGTTTGATTTTATCCAAACTAGAGTCATTCACAGAAATAGAGATTTTAATTCAATGAAGTATTTGATTTATGGGATACAAATCCATGTGGCAGAGCTGATAACTAATTATATTTAAAATTTGTATTTTAATGAGTTAAAAGAAATTTTAAAATCTCACATAGAGATGATGAGAAATATGTCAATTGTTTAAAAATAAATATTTTCCTTAAATCTAGAAGAAATTATGTCTATCAAAACATACATTTATTATCTGAAAATGTTATAATATCTTTGTTTGAGATTATATAGAAAATTCTATATGTTTTTTCCACATCCTAAACTAAAAATAAATCCAAATATACCTCTAATCAACTGAATAATGTATCCTCATATTTTATGATGTTATATGGGAGAGTTCAAGAGCTAAAATATGATATGGTATCTTTAGACACCATTCAAGACCTAAGAAAATATGTCACCTTGGCCTTCATCTTATCAAATATGATTCTCAGAGAAGAAGATAAGATATTTACAAGAAAATGAATGAGTTGGTTGGTTTTTTTAAATATTTTTTTACCTATTTAAATAAATATTTGGTAGAGAAAAATAATCTAACTAGTAATAAATGCACCATGATTACTTAGTGGGTATCTACATTGAATAGAAATATGCAGGCCATGAAATAATCCCCATAGGAAATACTGAAATAACTTCAAGACTTTCCTTCATCTAATTCTAATGATACTTAGTCTAATAAGGTAGATGAACCATGTGAGAATTATGAAGGGCCTATAGATGTTGAGATGGTTTCTACAAAGGGGAAGAAAGTTGTCTCTCAACTGATCATTTCAAATAATGGACTTAAAGTTCTTAAAATTTTAGTTGAACCATTATTGTTCAATTTAAAATTCATTTAAGTATCGAATAATAACATTAATGATAGAAATTCAGTTTCCAAGGGTGATATCTCTAATCATAGAGAATACTTTGGATATGTGATTAATAAATGAATTTTTTTTCCTTTTTGGATTTCTATCAGGATGTGCTTGTCTCTTGGTTATAAATGTATGGAAATACTTTTTTCAATATATATGAATGATACCACTCATATTTAATCCTACCATTAGTTTTTTGCATATCATTGAGAGGATTAATAATATATTTCCACCTCCTAATACAATTTAAAAGGGATAATGTTTTATTCGGAAAAGCAATTCAGAAGTATGCATCTACCTCTACTTCACATATTCCTTTTACCAGATTCACCTTTCCTTTATCTATAGATGATAATTTTGATGATCAAAGATACAAGAAGCTATTGGGGAAGTTGGAAGATGATTCCTTTTGCAGCAACACTCTAAATGATGTATCAGGATGACACAGAAAGCACTTCATACACTAGATAGACATATATCTGCTCCTATTGGCCTATAAAGTGGAAAAGATCAAAACACAACTAGAAAAAGTTTTGTTTGATTACCAACTCCTTAAAGCTTTTTTAATGTAATTCAGATGATATCCTGCCTAATCACTACACAAAACTACAAAAACACACGTCACAGATGAACAGTAAAATAACCAGACAAACAAGATTAATGTGGTTTTGGAAAAACATCATACATCCAAAAAGATAACACTATAGACATTTTCATTATAGGGGATATAAGGTTAACTAACCTGATAGGCTAGAATGGAACTTCATTCTAAAGGTGATGAGATGTATAGGATTTTCTTCTTGGGTTACTGATTTTTTTTTCAGATTTTATATCTCCACTTGATTCTCCATATATTTTATAGGAAAAAGTTGTGTCTTCATGAAATCGGTAAGGGGGTGAAAGAAAGGGGACCCCATTTCCCTGATACTTTTCATTATGGTGTAGGATACCCTTAGTAGATATCTTTTTTGCAATATCTATGATTGGAGAATTCTCCCCTTTCATAGTAGAGCTAGCTCTAGTGGGCTCTCACATCATTTCTTTGTAGGTGATATCATCTTTTTTTTGAATGTAAGAAAAAGATCCATCTAGGGTTTAAATAAGGTGGTGGATGCTTAATGTATATGGAGTGTCAAAATTATTAACTTAGCTAAGAGCAGAATTTATTTCTCGGCTAAATGTTCAAAGTGTCATGTCAATAATATTGAGGACTCCTTGAACATTGACCACATGATATTTCTCATGGAGTTTCTGGAATCTCCAATTTCCCCTAGAAATATGTGATTCCATCATTTCAAGTGGGGGTTGATAAAATCAATAATCATATTGACAATTGTAAAAATAGATTTTTATATTTTGGTGGTAGCATAACCTTAGCGAATTGTGTCCTCACATCTATTGCTATGAATATTCATTATGTTTGTAGAGTGTCATTGTGTATTATCAATGAGATAGAGAGGATCCTATCCGACTTTAACTGGGATGTCTACTCAAAAGTTTAATTCCATTGGTCATCATGGGATAGAATGGAAAATCCCATTAAGAGTGGTGGCATTGACCTGGGGGATTTTTTTAGCACTATGCATATCCTGCAAGTTAAGATTGTATGGGAATCTATTTAAGGCTGATCACTTTGGGGTATACTCATTGTTAAAAAATACGGGATGGAACTAATTAACCCAAAGGGGGAGGTTTCGAGTCTGTGGTTCTCCTATCAATGGCACGTCCCAACTCTCATGGATAATTCCCAGTGGATTATTGGTCATGGTGATATTGGTTTATGTGATCCCAACTGGGTTGGCATGAAGCTCAACTTTCCCAGATTCCCTACTTCTAATATTTCATTTCATAGGGCGAGTGTTCATTTGTCCTTCATTGAATCCATTATTGACTAGAACTAATGGGTTATCTTCAACAGCATTCAACTAAATGACGAACCAAACTTTTGTGTCTTCATGGGTTCGTCTTTTAGATTTTCATAGTGAAGGACCTTCATAAAACCCTGAAGGATACATAGGTACATCACTCTTGGGGTTTTTTTCTCTGGTGCAATGAGATCCCTCTAAAAATTAATTTCTTATTATGGAATATCCCCCATAATTCTCTTCCCACAGATGTTGAGATCAAGAATAAAGGTATATTTATCACCTATAAATGTCTTTGTTACAATAAATATGATGAAGAATCATCCACCCATCTATTTTTTCAAGGAGAATGGGAAGCCACAATTTAGCGTGAGTTTGGTTCTTTCACAGGGTGGATGAACCAGGTCTCCAATAGTGATACCTTATTTTAGTGGTGGTTCAGTGGAATTGGTCTTAATAGCTCAGAGTAGAAAGCACATGCTTTGGTTCTAACTACTAGCTTTGGGTGTATCTGGGAAGCAAGGAACAAGATTCGTCTTAGTGTCACCCGCTGCTTGGTTTATCTCCCATTATGAGGATCATGTGCATGTTAGATTAAATGGATCTTTTTCTATAGGAATAGCCTAATTCCCCCTCTCTTAGACAATTCATCCAAGTGTGTGGGACTATGCCTGTACTGCAAGGACCTCCCTTGCAGGGTCACTAGGTCCACTGGATTCCTCCTTCAAATGTCATAAAATTAAACATTGATGGTTCATGTGTTTCCAATATCATTCATGTGGGTGGTATTGTTCGGGACTCTAGGGAATCAGTGATTCTTGCCTTTACTTCTTCCTACGGGTAGGGTGACTCCCTCATTGTTGTTTCAACCGCAATACAGGATGTCTTGGAGATCTATAGGGGTCATGGAATTGATCTCTCTATGATAGAGATGGACTCCTCAGTTATTTTTAATTCATTTCATGGGAAGATCGACATCCCTTGGTCTATTCCTTATCAGACTCATAGACGTAAGGACGTGATACCCAAAAAGTCTATACTTCTTCACACATGGCATGAAGGAACAAAGAAGTGGTCTTTATGTCTTTGAAGGTTAGAACGACTAGAACATTCACTCTCTACACTATTATTTTCTCCCTCCCTCAAGGATTTGTTGATGTCGTTTTAGGTGATGCCCTTGGTTTTCATTATTTTTTCCTCCCTAATTCTATCCCAACTTTCATTATCATAACTTTTTATAATAAATGTAATGATTATTTTTAATATTATCCCAGATCTGGTGCATTTATTTATTAAATTTTCATTGATACAATATCCAAACACCAAAGGACCTATTAGTTCAATAGTATTGAAGAACTAGATGCATACAAGGTACCATTATTACATTGTTAATTAAAAATAAAACATAAAAAAGGAAATTAATTTTCATCCTTTAAATTATTCAAACATTTTATCTTCATCACCTGGGGAAAAGAAAACAAATAAAAGGGTGATCTCAGATAGCTATTAAGGGTTACATACAGTAGAAGCTATCTTGAATTAAATTGAATAATAAACATGGCATGATATATAACAAAACACACATTCAATTTAATCAATAAATTGAGAATGAAATGAAATTAATCCATATATTTTGACATAGTGAAAATAATATGGATAATAATAACTGAATTTCTAATAAAATTATTAATTATTGGATGTCATGTATCTAGCATGTGAACCACTACTGTCAAGACCTTTCAAAATATATTTTTATCTATATGGGTAAAAATCTATTTAATTTGGCCACATTATTCGCCACATGAGACTACTGATGCATTGAGGGGATTTTCTATAAATTATCCTCATAAATTATTATATCCAAAGAATTAATTATAAATAAAATTAGTAAATTTAATTCACTAACCAAGAATCCTTATCAATAATTATTTTTATTGAATAAAAGATGCGTATTTTACGTTATTTATCCAGCAATTCAAATCTTTTTTAATGTAGATTTTGTAAGTAATATACGGCTTAGGAAAAATGAATAAATTATGTGTATTCACTATAAATACACATTAAACAAGTTTAAACACAATAGGATATAATAAAAAATTATTTTACACATAACCTTATCATGACATAATTAATGAAATATAATTTTAACCCAATGAATGATAATTGTGTTAATAAATCCCTTTACCACCTATAATCAGTCGAATCGTATACCACATAAAATTAATAATTATCAAATGAAACATTGAATAGAATGAATATAATGATATTCATGGTATTATATATCAAATCGAAATATGCATACATTATACACAATAATTACGTGGTGAATAAATCATATATCTCATAGAATAAAAAGTGAGACGAGAAAAACCATTACCTTACACTTACTGTTGGTTATGCATGCTTTAAACTCTTGTATAATCAGTTTATGCATGTTATTAACTTATATATGAACCTTATTCATATTTATGATATCATATATTATCTTATCATATATTTTATCACCTGTTTTTTGATAATATTTCGTTATTACCCTTGTTTTTGGTGTTAACTGCTTTATTTTCCTATGCATGTTTTTTCATGAATGTCTCGGTTATTTTTCATAGGATACAGATCCAAAATCTCCAGAATGTAATTAATGTTTTAAATATAATATTAAATCATTAAATTCATTTTTATATCTATTATTTAATTTTTATATAGAAAATGAATCGCATCGCATCGTAGTGATGGTATGACGTATGTACACACGAACGACGGTATCATTCCCTTAATAAGAGAAATAGTAAAGAAGTGTACAGTATAATAATTTTACCAGAATTAATATTATGTCATATTTATTATATATATCCATTATTTTCATTATTATACCCATCCAAGTAAAGTGTTTATGAAAAATAGATTACACCACGATGTGGAAACGATAAGTTGTACACATGCACATGTGGTGCTTTCATTTTTCGTAGGATGGATAAAATGTGGAATATGGTTTTCCTATAATCATAATAACATCTAAAAATATAGATGATATTGGATTTATTACTTTATTATTGAAAAAACAGATGAATAATAAGTATAAGAATAAATTAACTTGAATTAGTGGGTAAAACAATTACATCTTCTTTGGTGGACTTCCTTTAGATCTCTTTTAAAGGGATTTAGATTTGGTCTTATTATAAGACCAAGATCTCCCAAACATGGATAAGGATGTTTGGAGGAGAAATGTGCAGGTTTTTTGAGCTATAAGGCTCAATGTGGTGCGACGAAGTGAGGTAGGAGGTGCCTTTTTATAATTGAGGTGAGGGGCACTTTTGGAATCTCACAAAATATTAAATTAATATAAATTAATTTTCAATTTCAAATGGATACAAATTTAGTTATTTCAAAGATAGTATGAAAATGGGTAGAAATCCTCTCAAAAAATAATTTTTAAATAATTTTAGGTCACATTTTTACTATTATCTTTTGGCTTTAACCCTTAGTTAAACTTTTTTAACTTTTACTATGGCAACTTGGATTTTTACTCATTAAGGGTTAATATAGTTAATATAAGATTCCAAACGAACAATAAATGAGTCTTGGATGACATTTTAAACCTTAAAAAAATTATATTTCTAATTTTTATATTTTTATGAATTTTATATCATTTAATAAAATATTATTTATTTTAAAATATCAATAGTTAATTTTGACACTATTCACCACTTGACTTTTTAAAAATATCATAATAACAAGATAAATTCGAATCAATACTTCTAAAACATAAATATCATGTCATAGTCATCTAAAAAAATCATGGATGACATTAATCGTCTCAAATTATATTTACTCTAGTATTTTTAATATTAATTATTTGATATTTCCTTTAATTAAATAATTACGGCATCATCATTGTGCAAGACTTTAATTTAATTATTTCTTTCCTAAAAATTAAAAATAAATTATCATGATAAATATAATCATTTTGGACTTGAAAATAATATTTATAGTCGAATATATACCATATATTACACCATATTCAAAATATTCACTTGTTAAAAACAAAAGTATGAAAAAATTGAATTTCCTTTGAATATAATATTATAAATGTCATACTCTCATCCAAGTGTCTTCAAATGTTATAATTTTGCCCAAAGTATGATTTGGTCAAAACATACTCAACCAATGAAATTAGGACAAGTGTTAGGGTAATTTTATAATATTTATAATTTTAATTTGACAATTAATTACTCGATTAACCTTTAACCGTGTCAATAAAAAAATTAATAAATTACTATTCATATTATCCAAAACAAATTGCCATATTTACTAAATTTTGAAATTATTATTCCAAATATGGAATCCATTTTTCAAAATCAAAAACACAAAAATTTCATAAATTAATTAAAAATTAATCTCATTGACATAACGGAAAACAGGTTATTAAAGTAAAAACCTTCAAAAGATTGAATTGTTTTATCCAAATTCAATGTGAAATTCATTAAAATCACCTAAATTGTATTAATTGATAAAAAATTGATCTTAATATACTTTAAAACAAATTAAAAATATAATTTAGCTCTATAAATTATTTATATGAAAAAGTTTTTTCAATTAAAATGTAGTATTTTTTCACTATTCAGAAAAACAAAAAACTTATCACAAAAATACCAAAAAATCAGTGAAATTAAATTTTGATATTACACTTTCAAATAAGAAGTTTATTTTTTCAAATATAATTTATAAATGTGTCAATAACTATATTTAAAAAAAATTGTACCATCAAAAGTCCGTAAAACTACCTTTATAAAAATATAGTCTTTTAATGTATAAATGGAATTTATTATTATCTTATGCATATAAAATCATTTGAATTAATTTAAAAACATTTTACTAAATATATAACATGTAAATTTTATAATTTATTTAATAATTTTCATTCCCTCCAATTTAACACCTAGGATAAAATAATATTTCATTTTTAATTTAAGATGGGTGTTGTGTACAATGTAAGCTTTAGAAAAGCTTAAATTTAAAAAGATACATACCATAAAATATTAGGTTGTAACATTCTCCCCTCTAATAAATTTTTTCCTCCCAATTTGAAATTACACTTCAAAAATCAAGGTTGATAATTGAAAATCCGTTTGTGAGAAACCCACATTGGAAATAGGATTAATAAAACATCCTCTTAATAAGAGGGAAAGGTAAATGTAAAGGTTACCACAAAATTAGGCTTTAGAATAGGAGAATATAATAGGAAAGTGAAAACATGGACATGGAAGATAAATCTAACTATCATGTTCTGATGGAAAGTGATAGAGAACTTGGTCATTAGAAAGTTAACCATTACAAAACCATAAATTTGTGATCATTTAAAGACAGTTGATTTTATAGTAAGAAAAGTAAATGAATAATATTTTTGTTTAAAAATCCTTTTCCTTGAGCTTAGGGATTATTTTAATATTCATATAATCACTTTAGAAAATAAACTAACTTTATTACATTCCATATCATAAGCATGATCTAATAATTTTTTTGTGATTCGATCTATTTTTACTTCATCTCTTACACCTAGAAATGAATGTTATAGATTAATTTTTCATACCTAAATCAATTTTATGAATCAAAATATTTGTGACTAACTACTTTATCCATTAAATGTATACTGAAACTAAAATGTTTTTCATAGTTTATCCAATATGATGAATCATACTTTAACCTAAAATAATAATATCCAATTCTAAACATAATTCATTCCAACCTTAAGGCTCATCCAAAATATATCTATCCAAATTCACAGTCCAAAAAGGTCTCTAAATTTTCAAAATCAACTTAACATCATATTTTACAAACAACATAATGTTTCTATTATTGTCACATACCAAATATATAAATACCTTGATCACTTAAAAACCATATTTAAAACCTTCATGATTTAAAATAGTTAAAAAGAAGAAGTAATATAGTATAATACGTATTTATTCCATAATTTTATGACCAGTACATCATTGATAAAATACTAAAATGAAATAATTATTTAATCCAAGAATAATCAGATTAATCAGACATCTTTTTATGTGGTAGTAGCATAAGCATGGTCATGATCCATTATCTTATTTTGGGGTGTATTCCTTTAATTCATGAGAAATTGATTATTTTAGTGTCTCATCTCCTTTTAGTTAAATCATTGTACATTAGAAAACTTTTTTTTACCCTTTAAATCACAAGAACGATGGCCTTTCTCTCTACACTGGTAGAAAACTCTTATTTATTTTAATCAAGTACCAGGGTGATTCTTTCCACAATTATCACATGTGTTAAAATACTTATTTCTCTTCTTTCCTTTATCCATATTTATCCTAGATGTACTATTTTCTATTGCTTCTATCCAAATCCATAATACTTAGAGAATTATTTTTTGTCTCATTGTCACATGATAATATGTAATCATATGACAAGAATGTTTGTGAGACTAATTCCCTTATAAATATTTTCTTAAACCCATCAAAGAAATTATCATTCTTACTCTTTGGATTTTTTGAGTTTTTTTGGTTCTCATTCATTCTGGTAGGTTCCATTTCTAAAGGATGGAATATAATAGATTAGATCATGGAAGTAAGAAACATGATTTATAATATCAAAAATAGTGGATCACATAACCTAAATTTAAAATTTAGGTATAAATAATATCTAAAAAATAAGATAAGTTTATTTGGATATATTTTTAAATTTTTTTCATAGGGTTTCACTCTCTAATATATGTTTTCTTAAATCTAGTTCTCATTATTTCTACTAAACTTTCTATGATACCAACTGTAACAACCCTAACCCCAGTATCCCAAATACAATGCCTTTCTTTATTACATTAGCATATATACAAGATTTCAATTCCAAATTATATAATAGTTCAGTAGTCTTGAAGAACTAGATACATACATGGTACCATTATTACATTGGTAATTAAAAATAAAACATAACAAAGAAAAGAAATTTTCATCCTTGAACTCATTCTAACATTCCATATTCATCACCTTGGGAAAATAAAACAAATAAAAGGATAAGATTAGATTCCCAGTAAGAGTTACATATAGTGGAAACAATCTTGAATTAAAGAGAATAATCAACATGCAAGGTAGATAATTGAACACACATTCCATTTAATCAATAAATTGAGAATAAAATGAAATAAATCCATAGCTTTTTTCATAGTGAAAATACTCTGGATAATAATAACTAAATTATTAATGAAATTATTAATTAATTGGACGTCATGTATCTAGAACATGAACCACTACCATAAAGACCATTAATAAGAATATTTAATCTTTATAGGTAAAACCCCATTTAATTTGGCCACATTATTCACCTCATGAGACTACTGATGCATCAAGGGGTTTTTCTATAAGTGGTCCCAATCCATTCTTGTGTCCAAATAATTAATTATATATCAAAATAATTGATTTAATTCATTAAAAAATAATCCTTATCAACAATTATTTGATTGAGTAAAAGATATAGATTTAACATTATTTCCCCAACAATTCAAATATATTTCAATGTAGACACCGTATGTAATATATGGTTTAGGTAAAATGAATATATTAGGTGTATTCACTATAAATATACATAAAACAATTGGAAATAAAATATGATATAATAAAAAGTAATTTCACACATAACCTTAACATGAAATAATTAATGAAATGGAATTTTAACCTACTAAATGAAAATTGAGTTAAGAAATCTCTTACCACCTGTAATCATTCGAATTATATGCCCCATAAAAGTAATAATTATCAAATGAAACATTTACTACCATTAATATCATGAGATTAATGATATTATATCTAAAATGGAATTATTAAGACACCACACACAATAAATAAGTGGGGAATAAGTCATATATCTCAGAGAAGAAAAAGTGAGACGAGAAAAACCCTTACCTTACACTTCATTTTGGTTGTACATGCTTTAACATACTGTATAATGGTTTTATTTATGTTATTAACTTATATAAGAATTATATTCACATTTATAATATCATATATAATCTTATTATTTTATTTTATCACCATTTTTTTGATAATATTTCATTATTACCCTTACTTTGGGTGTTAACTGCTTCATTTTCCTATGAATATTTTTCCATGAATGTCATAGTTATTTTGCATGGGATATAGATCCAAAAATATAAATATTGGAATTAATGTTATAAATATCATATTAAATCATTAAATATATTTTTATATCCATTCTTTAATGTTTGATATAGAAAATGAATTGTATCGTGTCGTGGAGATTGTAGGTCATATGTATGCACGAGCGATGGTATCATTCCCTTAATAAGTGAAATGGTAATGAAGTGTACAGTGTATTAATTTTCCCAAAATAAATATTATGTAATATTTATTATATATATATATATACATATCTATTATTTCCATCATTATACCCATCCAAGTAAAGTGATGATGAAAAATAGGTTACACCACGACGTGGAGATGGTAAGCCGTACGTACGCACGTGTGATGCTTTCATTTTTCATAGGATTGATAAAAGTTATAATATGGTTGTACCATAATCATAATAACATCGCATAATATATATTATATTATATTTATTACTTTATTATTGAAACAACACATGAATATGAATTAGAAGATGAAATGAACTTGAATGGGTTAGTAAAACAATTACCTCTTCTTCGGCAGTCTTCCTTTATATCTCTTCTTAAGGGATCTAGAGTTGGTATTTTTAGAAGATAAAGACCTCAAGAACATGGATAAGGAAGTTTGGAGGATATATAGTCACGTTTTATCAATCTAGAAGGCTCAAAATGGTGTGAGGAAGTGAGGGATGAGGTGCCCTTTTATAATTGAGGTAAGGACACTTTTGGAAACTCTCAAAATATTAAATTTATAAAAATTAATTTTCAATTACAAATGGATGAAAATTTAGTTATTTAGAATATAAGATGAGTATGGGTCAAAATACTCTCAAAAAATAATTTTTAGACATGTTTAGGTCACATTTTTATCTTTATCTTTTGGTTTTAACCCTTAGTTAAACCTTTTAACTTTTATCGTGACAACTTGGATGTTTACACTTTAAGGGTTAATATAGTTACTCTAAAATTCCAAACAAACCACAAATGATTCCGGGATAAAATTATAAACCTTAGCCAAATTTTTGGTGTAATTTTATATTTTTATGAATTTTATATATTTTATAAAATGTTATTTTTTTTAAAATATCAATAATGTCAATTTTGACACTATTCATTAGTTGAATACTTAAAAATATCATAACAACAAAATAAATTCAAACCAATACTTCTAAAACATTAATAAAATGCTAAATTAATTGAAAAAATTAATGTATGACATTAATCATTTCAAATTATATTTGTTTTGGTATTTTTAATATCATTTATTTGATATTTATTTAATTAAATAATTACTACATCATCATTGTGCCGGACTTTAACTTACTTATTTCATTAATAACAATTGAAAATAAATTTTAATGATAAATATAATTTTTTTGGATTTAAAAATAATATTTATAGTGAACCAATACCCTATATTACCCCATATTAAAAATATTTCACTTATTAAAAAAAGTATGACAAAATTGACTTTCCTTTGAATATGATATTATAAATTTCATACTCTCATCCAAGTAGCTTTAAAATGTTATAATTTAATCTCAAGGATTATTTTGGATGAAACACATTCATCCAATTAAATTAAGAAAAGTGTTGTGGTAATTTTATAATATTTATTATATTATTTTTACCCTTAATAACTCGATTTACCTTTAACTATGTTAATAAAAAAATTACTAAAGTTACACTTAATATTTTCCAAAAATAAAATGGACCTATTTAATAAATTAGGACCTTATTATTCCAAATATATAATCAATTTTTCAAAATTCAAAACATAGATATTACAGAAACTAATTGAAAATTAATCTCATTGATGGAACTAGAAAACTTGTTTTTAATGTAAAAACCTTCAAAAGATTGAAATGTTTTTATATCCAAATTCAATGTGAAATTGATTTCAATGACATAAATTGGATTAAAAAATAAAAAATATATCTTATTATACTTTGAAACTAATTAAAAATATAATTTAACTCAATAAATTATTTAGATGAAAAAGTTTTTTTAATTAAAATGCAGTATTTTTTCACTATTCGTCAAAACGTGAAACTTATCACAAAAATAAAAAAAAATTGAAATTAAATTTTTATATTAAATTTTCAAATAAGAAGTTTATTTTTTAAAATATAATTTATAAAAGTGTCAAAATCTATATTTAAAACAAGTTCACCATCAAAAGACACTAAAAATGCCTTTAGAAAAATATAGCATTTTAATGTATAAAATGGGATTTATTATTATCTTATGTATATAAAATCATTTTGATTAATATCAAAACATTTTATTAAATATATAACATATAAATTTCATAATTTTGTTAATACTATTCATTCCCACTAATTTAATAGCTAGGTTGAAATAATATTTCATTGTTCATTTAAAGTGAGCATTATTTGCAACATAAGCTTTAGAAAAGATTTACTTTAAAAAGAGACATATAATAAAATATTGGGGTGTTATGGTAAGATAATAAAATACCCATTGCCCAATTTCTCCCTATTTATAATGTCCTAAATAATAAATTCCTAATCTTTTGACTATTCAACATACATCCACAGTTGGGCCACCACCTCCATATATAGAGGTATTCATCTAGTGATCAGGTTTCATAGACCTCCAATATTTATGCTCAACCTCCCATTATCCTGGGAAAACTCCGATATAGCATTGAACCATCTAATGAAAATTACAATAGTAGGTACCCATGAAGGCATCCCATACATAGATAATTAAACTTGGTGGAACTTCTTCTGATGGACTCTTCCACCTGAATCTGATGAAGCGTCAAAATAGGATTGCTTTTTCTAATATTCTCTGTCTGATGACATTCATCTTGAAAACTATGTCTGATGGTACTTAAGAAATTTCAAAAAAAATTGAACAATCACCCACTTGAAAATTTATTCAATATTTCAACCTTCTCCAATCATCCATCTGACCTCATCCTGTATCCAATGTATAATGTTCTATCCTCTCCTTCTAATCAACTAAGTATAACTAAGGCACAAAGTTGTCTCAAAATTTCATGGACTATCACCTTTGTAAACATATCTATAGGATTCTTCTTCCCATTATCCTTCTACAACTCCAACACTTTATCTTCTATAAGGCATTGGAAAAAAATGATATTTCATGTCAATATGTTTCATTCTTTCAAGAAATACTTGATTGTGAGTGATATGGATGTCAACATGACTATCTTATAATGTAATTCCTATATATGATCCATTTCTGAGTTCTTTTATCAAGTGAATCAACCATAATAACTCTTTCCCTGCTTCAATAGTAGAAATATTATCTTCATTCATTGGAGATAAATTAAAAACTTGTTGCAATCAAGATATCCAACTTATCGTTGTCCCACAAAAAGTAAACACAAACCTGTAGTACTTTTCTGTGATTCCATATCTCCAGAAAAATCAAATTCTACAAAACCTTTCAAATAATCATCATCTCCAAAATATAAATTTACATCCTTTAACCCCTTCAAGTATTGAATGATCCATTTCACAGCTTCCCATTTTTTTTATCTGGGGATTGACATTAAATAGTAACAAATCTCACTACAAAAGAAATGTTTGATCATGTACAAATTATTACATATATCAAACATCCAAAAAGTGAAGTATAAGGAACCTTTTCCATGTCACAATATTCTTCTTCCGTTGATGGAGCCTATGATTTATAATGTTTTAAGTGTACAGTGTGGGTAGTTGAGATAGTTTTACAATCATTTAGTCTGAATTTTTGATGACCTTCCTAATGTAATATTTTTGGCATAAAACCGATGTAATAGTTTTTCTATCTATCTCGATTCTCATCCCTAATATTTTCTTGTTTTGTTTAAGACTCTTCATTTTAAACCTTCTAGAAAACTTCTAATTTGGTTCCTAAATCTGATATAAATTTGAAACTACAATAAACATACCATTAACATACAACAACAGTATAATATATGTTCTATCATCTCATTGATTCCTGTAACAACAATAATAAAACTCACATCGACTGAAAATTTCCACAAGCATTAAAGCTTAAAACTTTTTATTCCACCATTGTAGAGCTTACTTTAAGCCATAAAAAGATTATTTGAAATTTAAAACTAGATATCCTTCTTCTGAAAAACTTTATAACCCTTTGTCTGAACCATGTATATTTCCTCCTATAAATCCCCATGAAGAGAATCTTTATTTACATCTATCTACTCCAATTTTAGATCATCAGACATAATAATGTTAAGTATTATTCAAATGGTTATGAGATTCACTACTAGTGAGAAAATTTCATAAAATTAAATCCCTTCCTTTCTATGGAAACCTTTCACCACTAGCCCTGCTTTTAATTTTTTATTTCCATCAGGTTTCTCTTTCAAACAAAAAACACATTTTTTATAGATCAATTTTTCCTTCTGGTTATTTAGACAACTCCCATGTAATACAAAGATTTAAAAAAAATTGTTTCCATGGTTAAGTCCCACTATTTTAAGTCTCTAAGAGTATCAAATTATTCTAGATATTTTGGTTCCCCCATAACCATTAGAAGTAGAGAGTTCATGCCATCCCCAAACCTCTATATTAGTTGTATAATTTGAGTGGATATTCTTATAATAACATTAGGTTAAACCATTGTAACCTCTATATCTAATAATAATTCATTTTAACTTTCTTTATATGGTAGAGGTAATTCTAATAACTCTCTATTTAGTAGAGGTATGTCTGATCATTCTCTATCTGATAGTGGTCTGTCCAATTGTTCTTCATCTGGTAACGGTATGTCTGATCATCCTTTATCTAGTATAGTAATATCTAATCATTCTCTTTCTGGTAGGGGTATCTTGATTATCCTTCATCTATAAGAGGTATATATGATAATTATTCATCTATTATATGGACTTACAAATATTTTTTAACCTTGACAGTTGATCTAACCTCAACTTCCTTCTCATCCATGTTTTGATATTTCCACAGAAGCTCTTTGTTGAAAACAACATATCTACTCCGGATGACTTGTTTCATTTCATCATCCCACTAGAGGTATCCAAATTTCTTGTCACCGTATCTAATGATAAATCACAACTTTTATTTTTATTACAGCTCATCTATGTATTTAACATTGATATGAAAATATGTGATACTTCTAAAGACTATGAGATGGTTCGCCTCTAGTATCATACTGGACAAAAATTACTTTGGATGTACTTGTCCCATAATTGAAGTTAGACTTATTTTCTCTAAATATATTGTTATATTATTATCTTATGCCCAAATTCCCTCAATAATTCCAAAGTGAAGCCTTGTACACTGATTTTTCTCTTCAAAAATTTGATTCATTCATTTAGCAACTTTATTTTTTGTGGATTTCCTAGAAATTTCTTCTCATGTTTGATGCCCATCCTCTAACAGAATTGATAAAATATGTGTCTGGTGTACTCCCCACCATTGTTAGTTAGGATACACATTAACTTTTTTTATACTCTTTTTCAACCAAAACATTCCACTGAATAAACACCTAAAACACATCAGATTTATTCTTCAGGAAGTAAACCTAAAAATTTTGAGTGGCATCATCAATAAAGGTTGCATAATGTAGTGATCCTCCATTATAAGTGATATGAATATTTCCCCAAACATCGAAATAAAAAATTTCTAGTTTTTGATTCCTTATATTTATACTTTCTAATTTAAAGGAAAATTTCTTCTATTTCCCCAATATATAACTCTCACATATTCCATGTTTTGTGTAATCAAGTTTATGTATTCCTTTCACTACTAGAACTTTCATATTCTTTTCACCGAGGTGACAAAACCTACAGTGCCAAATTTTAAGACCATCTGATTAAGTGCTTCTCATTAGTGAAAATTCATCCTTGCATCCATTCAATTACAACATTATATTATTCACTCCATAAGCAATCACTATGGACCCTTTGGGGATCTTTCAGACTCTATTCAGAAATTCTTTCTGAAACTAGCATCATCAAGTTTTCCCACTGATATGAGGTTCTTCTCGAGAACTGGAATATGTATAATATCTTTTATTCTAAAGACACTTCCATTTCTCATTTGAATATTAACATCACTTTTCCTGACTATATCCAGAGATTCATCATATTCTAGATGTACTCTAACCAAGTTTCCCAATAAATAACCAACCATACACCCTTGATCACTATTTGAATGAAAAGATTCACTTGAGTCGATAATCAATGAATATTCTAGAATTATCATACTCAGTAACAAACTGGTGTCTCTGTCTATTTTTCTAACAGTGTTTTTCTATCCAAAAGTGGAAGCCTCTATCTAGTTCTTATAATCTTTATTAATATGTCCCTTCTTCCCAAAAAATCCAACATATAGAACCTTGACCCGTCTATTTTCCTCAACTTCTTCTTTGGGACTTATCATAAGATGATTTATTCTTCTAAAGGTCCTTCTATTGAGGTGATTTTCCCCATCTGGTAACGTATTGAGATCAATTCTGAATAGATCTTAGACTTTCTTCCAAATTAACTCTTCATTGAAGATAATGTTTCAAATGTCATAAAACATAATATTTGTCTTCCTAATAGTGTTTCTCACTATTGTCTTAATGGAATCACAAATTTTTGAAAGCAAATAAATAATAATCAAAGCCCATATATCACCAATAAAAGTTACTTCCCCTGATTCGAGATACCCTTGGATCAAATTGAAGTCATTCATGTGATTTGATGCAATTCTTTAGCCCAATAAACTCAATCTGAACAATCTTCACATCATAAAAATTTTATTAAGAACTATTTAATTTCCATACATTTCATTCAATGATTTCATAACTTCTACAGTGGTTTTCATTTCTCTAATGTTAAAATCAACATTTCGAGCAATTGAAATCCTGATCAAGGCTAAAGTCTTCCTATCCAAACGTTCTCATTTTATCTTTTCATTCATTTTAAAAAATTTACCAATCAAAAGAGTATCTATATATTTCTATATCAAAATATCATCCACTTTCATTCTCCAAAAGTCAAATTCTATTCCATTGAACTTGTTGATATAAACTTTACCTTCCTATAAAGTCATTATTCCAATAATTATGTGTCACGACCCGTCCCCCAGGGCCCGTGTCGTGACTACCCCAAGCCCAACTTCCATAGGCTGGTGGCTAGCACTAGAAAGGAGAAACCCAAAAAGGGAAGGCATTGCCTTTAATCATGTACACACACAGACTAGTTATACAGCAAAATAAAACCACAAAAAGAACTGATCATAGTAAAAGTAAGTACTGAAAGAAAATGGGGGCAGAATACAATCCCAATTGAAAATTAAATATAGAAAAAAGGAAAAAAACAGCTCCTGAGGTCATCCGCCAAGGATCCTACCTAAAGGGTAGGTACAGCTCATCATTGCAGATCTTCGCATCAACTGGTCACCTTTGTACAACATCTAGTCATGGCTCCCTAATCTCAATCAAGGTTCCATGTCATCTACACAAGACACAACAAGGTGTGGGTGATGCCCGTGTAGGGGTGAGTATAACAATACCCAGTAGGGACCCTGAGACCCTTGAAGGTGTCCCATAGTTCCACAAATGAAAAACCACAAAACATGATTTAAATCACAAAGCACAAAGTAAAAGATAGATCACACCAGGTATACAACTTAAGGTACATGAATAAAGATGATTATTAATAAAACTAGATCATCTTATTATATCGAGTGGCTTTAGATTCTAGACCACACAAGGTCACAAGGTGCTGACCTATAGAGGATTGCTAGGTGCTGACCCACATAGGATCAATAGGTGTTGAACCACAGAGGATCGCTAGGTGCTGACCCACAGAGGATCGCTAGGTGTTGACCCACTCAGAGGATTGATGGGTTCTGATCCATAGAGGATCACTAGGTGCTGACCCACTCAAAGGATCGCTAGGTGCTGACCCATAAAGGATTGCTATTTTTTCTTCATGTCACAGCTAGCCACTGGATTCCCACACTAAGCACGCTTGATTTTCATAGGATCCACTCCACAAGACATCAGTTGTACCTCAACCGCCACAAAGTCCCATGAAGAAGTAACCTAAAGAACAGCCATGTCATAAGGGTTCTAACGCAATGACAATGCATCAATCGGACACCCAGTCTGTAAGTTATAGGCATTTTAGTGTCGAAGGCCCGGTTGGATTCAGTTTCGATCCAACCCTCTATACTTAATCTTTCTCCAAAACTAAAGTGGATTATCTCAAAAGGATTTACTCTTCCTAAGGGTTCCAGTGTCGCAGACGGTTTGTCAAACAGACGTCTGGTTTAGGTGATATGCCCCATTAAGAGAAATTGGGCCTCAATGGGTCCAGGTCTGGACTGACCCGACCTGACCTGGCCCGGTCTGGCCCGCTGGGCCATGGGACTGGCCCGGCCCACCTGGCTGGGCGAGTCCCAATGGGCCACTAGACTAACCCGGCCCACTGGCTAGGCGCGGGGGTCCGCTCCCCTCCTGAACAGACTACGGCCTATTCGATTCTTCAAACAGGTGGCGCCAGCCTGGCACCATCTCCTCCAGCAGACCAGTTCGGTGGACCGGTCTTGTGCGCGACTCACGGACGCGGTACGCCTCCTCCATGGCTAGAGCTGTGGCGCATCCTCCATGGCGCACCGTCGCCGTCAACACGGTCAGTGTCGGCTGGCCGCCCCCTGTCTGTCACGGCACCTTTGGGCATCACCACCTCCTCATGGCCAGTGAGGGCCGGGCGCCACCTCCTCCAGTCATCGATGTTGTCGCATTGGCGGAGCTTTCGTGGGCCTCTGGTGAATCTTCGTAGGTCCGTTTTCTTTTTTGATTGTGCCTACGGGCCTCTCGAGATGCTTCCATCACTCTGTGGACCCCGGTTTTGTCTTGCTGCCATATTGGTCGGTCATCCATGAAGAATACAAACAATACCAAGATCAACGGAGGGTATGTTCCTTGTTTGGTTCAGCCCGCACCTTCCACGTTAGTGTTATAGCATATAAAGAGTTCAACATCATCAAGGGTAGATGAATCATAAAAAATCTTAAACAAAACCCCTACAGAGAACTCGTTGGAAGGCAGTACGGATGAGGGAAGGAGAACCCATGTTCGAAGGGTGTTTGTTGGTGCTCATTGATCTCCGGATCGAATCCTCAATGGTGTCTCCAAGTTCTCCGTTCTTCATTGGAGGATTACATTGTCATCAATTCTTCAAGAGTTCTCTTATGGGTTCCCAAAACCCACTCCAACGACTAGATCAAATAAAAGAAAAGGATTTCTACTATTTTCACAATTATGTGGTTCATTAATGAATAATTAATGAACCCATTAATCTCCCGACAGTGTGGTTACACAATTAAGTGTACCCGGTCATTAAATGGACTTAATTAAAATGATCGACCAACTCTGCAATCCCACCACCGTCACTCAAAGGTTACAAAAATAAATAAAATAACTTATAGAGTTATTTTTTTTATAAATTCCAAAAATTAACTTTTTTGTCCGAACCTTTCTGGTCGAAGTTAATATTCTCCTAACTGAATCTCGGTGCTGCAAATTCAAAAGTGCCCTCAGATTTTTAATTCAAGCATTATTTCAGAATATATAAATCATTTCTCACATGTTTACTGAACGTACCTTAAAAAAATTCAAAATTCTGTTATGGGATCTCCGAGCCTCGGAATCACATGCCATCAATTTTCACAGACTCATAATAATCCCAAATAATTAAAATAAATTATATGGAATTTTAGGGTATTTACATTCTCCCCACCTTAGGGCTTTATGACCCTGAAATCCACAATAAAATCTAAGAAAACAATTGGGGGTATTGAGCACGAATCTGAGCTTCTCGCTACCATGTGCTCTCCTGGTGGTTCTCGTGCTGCCACCGAACTCGCACTAGAGGAATCGACAACCCTCATAGGACTCGATCCTGTCGATCCTCTATCTCCACTGGGAACTCTACAAACGTTGCCCCATCATCAATGTCCATATCACCCTAGTCGATGGCGTGCGATGGATAATTCATGTATCTTCTTATCTGCGACACATGGAAAACATTATGCACCCGGTGCATCTGTAGGGGAAGAGCTAGGCGGTATGCCACCTCGCCAACTCTACTGAGAATCTGGAAAGTTATGATGAACCTCAAATATAACTTGTCGCCCCATCCAAATCTCTGCAATCCTCATTGGGGTGAGACCCCTAGGAAGACATGGTCTCCCTCCTCAAACTCCAAGGGTCTCTGTCTCCTGCCGACGTAAGACTTCTACCTGCTCTATGAAGTCTTCATCTTCTCCTGGATGATCTGCACCTTCTCGGTGGTATCTCGTACTAACTCTGGACCCAAAAGTGTTGACTCCCCTGGGACTGTCTATCATAGAGGTGATCTGCATGGTCACTCGTACAAGGCCTCAAACGGTGCCATGTTGATGGTGGAGTGATAACTATTGTTGTATGTGAACTCCACTAGTGGAAGGTGGTCCTCCTAAATATTTCCAAAATCAAGGACACAAGCATGAAGCATGTCCTCGAGTGTCTGTATGGTCCGCTCCATTTGACCATCTGTCTGAGGGTGAAAGGTGGTTCTCAAGCTTAGCTGAGTCCCAAATGCCTCCTGTAATCCCTTCCACAACCGAGATATAAAATGATCTACATGATCTAAAATGATCGTTGATGGAACCCCATAAAGTCATGCTATCTTTTTTTCATAGAGGAATCCCAATACCTCTATTTATCCCTGCTCTCAGATGGGTAGGAAGTGGGCTGACTTCATGAGTCGGTCAACGATCACCCATATGGAATCATGGCCCTTGGATGTATTTGGTAGACCTATCACAAAGTCCATGGAGATTCCATCCCACTTCTATTTCGGAACCTCAAGTGGTTGTGTTAAGACTGCTGGAACCTGATGTTCGGCCTTCACTTGCTGACAAGTGAGGCATCATAAAACAAACTTGGCTACTGCTTTCTTCATCCCTGACCACTAGTACTGATACCAGAGGTCCTGGTACATATTCTCTACACTAGTATGTACCGCCAAAGGGGATGTGTGGAACTCCCTCAACACCTCCTATCATAGAGTCACTGGTACCATAGTGCATCCTATGAAAAGGATGACGTGCTCCCCATCTTCAGAAAATACTTCAGGAGCCTTTCTTGAGGATATCTGAGCATGTCAGGTCTCATAGTCAACGTCCTCAAGCTGTGCCTTCCTAACTTGCTAGAGGAGTGGGGGAGTGACTATCATAGAATGAAGTTAAGTTTCTCTATCACTATCCATGAAGGATAATTACAATGTGGTGAGCTACTCTGTCGCCTCACTCAGCAGCTATAAACTAGACCTTCTGCTGAGTGCATATTCTACTACATTCCTCTTCCCATGAGTGTAGACTATCTCAAACTCATAGTCCTAGAGGAACTTCGGCCATCTTCATTATCTCAAGTTCAGGTCTTTCTGGTAGAAGATATACCTGAGACTCTTTTGATCGAAGTATATGGTAAATTGTTCACCCATCAAGTAGTGTTGCCACATCTTCAAGGAAAAGACCGCTACTGCTAACTCTAGGTCATGAGTAGCGTAGTTCTACTCCTGTTTCCTTAGATTCCATGAGCTGTAGGCAATCACTACTTTCTCCTGCATGAGGATACATCCCAGTCTGGTCCCTGATGCATTGCAGTAGACTACATACCCAACGCCCACTTCTGGTAGCCTCAAGATGGGGGCACTCGTCAGTCTCTACCTCAGCTCCTAGAAACTCTGTTGGCGTCTCTCTATCCACAAGAAAGGTTGTACCTTCTTTTTCAAAGATGAAAAGGGTGATGCTACTCTAGAAAAGTCATGTACGAATATTTGGTAGTACCCATCCAACCCCAGGAAACTCCACACCTCGGTCACACTCTTGGGTGGATCCCAAGAAAGCACTGCCTCTATCTTTACTGGATCCACTACAACTCCAGCCTCCGAGATAACATGTCCCAAAAAGTGGACATCCTGTATCCATAACTGTCACTTCAAGATATTTCCATAAATTTGTTGCTCTCATAGTTTATCTAAAACTATATGTAGATGTGTAGCATGCTTCTCCTCTGACACTGAGTATATCAAGATGTTGTTAATGAAAACCACCACAAAGTGATCGAGGTAAGGCTAGAAGATCTTGTTCATGATCCCCATGAACACTGTTGGAGCATTGTTCACACATAAAGGAATTACCAAGAACTCATAGTCATCATACCGATATATAAAGGTTGTCTTTGGTACGTCCTCATCCCATACCCTGAGCTGATGATAGCCTGATCTGAGGTATATCTTCGAAAACCATCATTCTCCCTTTAGCTGGTCAAAGATATAATCAATCCTCGGTATAGGATACTTGTTCTTCATGGTCATCTAATTCAGGTGCTGATAGTCCACAAAAATCCTCAAACTTCCATCTGCCTTCTTGGAGAACAAAATTGGGACTGCCTATAAAGAGACACTGGTTCTTACGAACCCCTTTCTCTGTAATTCCTCCAACTGTACCCTCAATTCATGAAGCTCTACAAGAGCCATCCAATATGTTGGTGTAGGTATCGGTGTCGTCCTGGGGTATAGGTTAATGTAAAAGTCTTCCTCTCTATGAGGAGGTAATCTCAAAACATCATTATTAAATACATCAGCATATTGGTCCACCACAACAGGATAGGTCGGACTCCTCTCATCCACTACACCAAGGGTGAGGCTATCCAACTGATGAGTGATTGGCTGCACCATCCTCTGAGAAATTTTATCCTATGCTACAAAGGTTTCCTTCTCACCAGTGAAGGAAAACTTGGTCCTATCCTCACTAACACACCGCACTTTTCACCTAAAATAGTTGATTTGAGAATGGACTATGGATAACCAGTCCATACATAAGATAACATCGTAAGGCCTCGACGCTGCTACTAGGAGATCCCAGCCAAAGCTCTCTCCTCCAAAAGTGATATCACACTACCTACATCGGTGCATAATCATTGAATATTCTCTCGTAGGAGTCTCTAATCATAATTATTGAGCCAACGACTACATTATAATCTCCGAGCACTGAACTAGAGTCGTGTAAATGAAAGAGTGGTTGGAACCTATGCCTATAAGAACTGTAGATAGGGTGGAGTAGACACATATCATACCTCTAATAATCTCTGGGGTGTCGTGGTCATAAGTCTCAGCTACCTGTAGCTGAGCTCATCCCTGTCCACCTACTCCCTATGGTCAGGGTGGAGCACTTGGGGGTGGTGGCAGTAGAACCTCAAATCTTCACCCACTGCCTATTTCACAGCCTGCTCCTCTATCATGTCTTCCGCCCTACATACATTCTCACTCAAACCTCTGTCGCTGAATCGACGGTCCCTCAACAATCTGTTGATCATCCATGTAGGGATTTGGATGGTCGCGAGCCATGTGCCCCTGTCCTCCTCAAGAGTAACAGACTCTAGTCCTCAAATTACCTCCTCTGCCTCGTGATCTCTACACCTCTGACCCTACATCATGGGGTCATCCTCCATAAGGTATGGCCCATTTGGGCCTCTGCATCATCTGCCTACTACCAATTGTAGATGACTCGGTTGCATGTCTTCCAGTGGTAACTCTCATTGTCGGTGTCTGCTTGGCAAGGAAGCTCTCCACCAATAGTGCTCTCTCTAGCACTCCAGCCTGCGTTGGGATGTTGAGCGATATCATCGACACTTTGATCTCCCGTTAGAGAAACTGCTCAAAGGTTTGATCCCTAAATAATGGGTCTCGTAGCATGTTTATGAAGTGGTGAGAGAGGTCAATTATTCTCACTAAGTACTGGGCCACTGTCAGGTAGCCCTACTATAAGTGCAGTAGATCCTGAATTTGCACTGAGCATAAAGTCGATGGTACGAACTCTACCCTAAAGAGGCTCTGGAAATCCAGCTGGGTGAGTGTCACCTCCTCATCTGTCTGGAGCAATAGGATCCACCATATCCCTACTGTTCCCTAGAAGAGGCTAGCATCTAGGATCACCATCTGTTCTGCTAGTGTCTCAACCAAGTGAAAAACCCATGCCACAACCTCCATCCAGTCCACAGTTTTCTGGGAATCTATCTCGCCTCAAAACCTCAGAGGCCTATGTCTCTAGAAATCATGCAATGCGTTTAGTTGGCGTGCACGGTCTGATAGTGGGGTTGGTGGAATCTTCTACCCTATGGGTATTGGTGCTACTAGTAAACCACCCGAAGGTATCATCGTCGTATGAAGGCCCTACACCGAACGAAGCCTCATTGCTCAGTGGGTCATCGTTGTGATCTCTCAGTGGAATCATGGCTGGTTGTCTATGCAGCAGCATCCTATAAAGAAATAGATTTTCCATGGTCAATAATCTATACCTGGTGAGCTGACTCAAAAAGATCAAAAGTAAAACAACATTTTCAAAACACACGCAAATAGTGTTTTCATGTACCAAGTTGGAAATTATAATTCATGGTCCTGGTGTATGGATACATCGGCCACCACACCAACAATGGACTCCCTGAGCTGAAACTCAAACTCAAGACACTTAACATTATTGCTCCATTGAAAAACATAGACACTTAGTTCTTCTAGTAGAACCAACCACCCTCTGATACCACTTTTTCATGAACCATCCCCCAGGGACCGTGCTGTGACTACCCCAATCCATCCTTCGATAGTCCAGGGGCTAGTGACTAGCACCAGAAAGGTGAAACCCAAAAAGGTAAGGCATTGCCTTTAAACTTGTACACACACAAACTAGGTATACAACGAAAGCAAACCACAAAAAGAATTTTTGATAGTAAAAGTATACTGAAAAAAAAGGGGGCCAGAATACAAGCCCAACTAAAAAGTAAATACAGAAAAAAGGAAAAAAACAGCTCCTGAGGTTTTCCTCCAAGGATCCTACCTAAATGGTAGGTACAGATTGTCAATACGGCTCTCTGCGTCAGTCAGTCACCTCCGTACACCGTCTAGTCCTGGCTCCCAAATATCGGTCAAGGATACCCATCATCTGCACAAGACACAACAAGGTGCGGGTGATGCCCATGCAGGGGTGAGTATAACAATACCTAGTAGGGACCCTGAGACCCCCAAAAGTCTCCCAAAATTCCACAAAATAAAAATCACAAGGCATGATCTCAATCACAAAGCACAAAGTAAAAGACAGCTCACACCAGGTATACAACTTAAGGTACATGAATAAAGATGATTAGTCATAAAGCTAGATCATCTTATTATATAGAGTGGATTCATCTCCCAGACCACACAAGGTCTCTAGGTGCTGACCCACAGAGGATCGCTAGGTGTTGACCCGCAGAGGATCGCTAGGTGCTGACCCACAGAGGATCGCTTGGTGCTGACCCACAGATGATTGTTGGGTGATGAACCACTCATAGGATCGTTGGGTGTTGACCCACAAAGGATATATCAGTTATGACCCTCTCATAGGATCACTCAGTGCTGACCCACTCATAGGATCATCATCCATTGGATTTCCGCACTAACCACACTTGATTTTTAAAGGATCCACTCCATAATCCATCGGTTGTACCTCAACCTCCACGAAGTCCCACAAAAAAGTAACCCGAAGAACCACCCTATCATAAGGGTTCCAACGCAATAGGCGGTGTGTCAATCGAACGTCCGGTCTGTAAGTTATAGGCATTTTAGTGCTGAGGTCCCAGTTGGATTCTTGTTCGATCCAACCCATCTGTACTCCAACTTTCACCAAAAATCAAGTGGAGTATCTAAAAAGGATGGCCTCATCCTAATGGTTCTATCACCGTAGACAGTTCATCAAATGGATGTCTGGTTTAAGAGATATTCCCTTTTAAGCAAAACAGGGCCTAAATGGGTCTGTGTCCGGTCCGACCCGGTCGAACTGACCCGACCTGGCCTGGCCTGAACCGGCTGGCCCTGGTCTGAACCGCTAGGTCGTGGGACCGGCCTGGCCCACCCAGATGGGTGAGGCCCTCTGTGCCGCTGGACCAACCCTGCCCGCTAGATGGGCGTGGCTTTCCAGCTGGGCGTGGGGGTCTGCTCCCCTCCCGAACGGACTACGGTCTGTTCGATACTTGAAACAGGTAGTGTCAGACTGGCATTAACCCCTCCATTTGACCGGTCTGAAGGACCGATCTTATGAAGGACTCGAGGACGTGGTCCACCTCCACCACAGCTGGAGCCACAGCACCTCCTTCGTGGAACCTCCTCCACAGCGCGGTGCTGCTGTCAATGCGGTCAGCGTTGGCCATCCATCCCCTGTCTGCCACAGTGCCTTTGGGTGCCACCACCACCTTGTGGTCTGCGAGATTCGGTCAACGCCTCCTCTGGTCACCGCCTCCTCCGGTTACCGGTGCCGCCCCGCTGGCGGAGCTTTTGCGGGCCTCTAGTGAAGCTATGGCGGTCCATTTTCTTTTCCAATTGCGCCTATGGGCCTCCCAGGATTCTACCATCACTGTGTGGCCCCCGGTTTCATCTTTTCATCGTATTGGTCAGTCATCCACAATAAATGCAAACAATACTGAGATTGGTGAAGGGTCAGGGCCTTGTTTGGTTTGGCCCACACCCTCTGCATTAGCGTTATAGCATAGTAAGATTTCAACATCATCAAGGGTATATGAATCATAAAAACTCTTAAATAAAACCCCTACCTAGAACTCGTTGTAAGGCGTTGCATATGAGAGAAGGATAACCCGCGTTCAAAGGGTGTTCGTTGGAATTCATCAATCTTCAGATTGAATCCTCAATGGCGTCTCCAAATTCTATGTTCTTCGTTGGAGGAAGACGTTGCCAGTACTTCTTTAAGAGTTCTACCGTGGGTTCCTAAAACCCATACCAATGACTAGATTAAATAAAATAAAAGGAGTTCAACTCTCCACACAATTATTTGGTTCATTAATGAATAATTAATGAACTTATTAATCTCCCAATGGTGTGGTTACACAACCAAGTGTAACCGGTCATTAAATGACCTTCATTAAAATGACCGACCAACTCTGCAGTCTCGCCACCATTTCTCAAAGGTTACAAAAAGAAATAAAATAACTCATGGAGTTTTTTTTGTAAAGTCAAAAAATTAACTTTTCCATTGGACCCTTGATGGTCAAAGTTAAGCTTCACCTAAGCGAATCCCGACACTGCGAATTAAATAGTGGCCTCATATTTTTAATATGTGCACCAGTTCAAAATATAGAAATTACCACTCGCATGTTTGTTGAACGTACCTTAAAAAAAGTTCAAAATTTCGTTTCGGGCTCTCTGAACCTCATAATTGCATACCGTCAATTTTTGTAGACTCATAGTAATACCAAATAATTGAAAAAAAATCTACAGAATTTTCAGGTCTATACATAATGAAACCAACTAAAATCAAACAACTTATAAGCCAACGAGAGGAGAAACCTGAATACCATGCATGAATTAAAACCAACCCTTTGATACCACTTATCGAGGAATATGGAAGATGATACCTTTTGGAGCGTCACTTTTTTCACTGTATTGGATAGACACATCAATCACTTCATACACAAGATATAAATTCATCTGTTCATCATGGCCTATACAGCGAAAAAGATCGAAACACCATCGAACAAAGGTTTTTCGGATAACTATCTCCTCTGAGTTTCTACACTGGAACTAGGATGAGATCCCACATAATCACCACACAAAACTCCAAGAACAAACTTCACATGCAAATAAAAAACTATCATACAAATAGTATTAACATGGTTTGGGAAAATGACAGACATCCATGGAGGAACACTACAAACATTTTCATTATATGAGATGTAAGTGAATAAAAAACTCATCGATCACTTTCTTTCAATTTAAAAAATTTCAGAAAATAAAGTCATAAACATTTAACTATTTAGTATACATCCATATTTGGGCCACCACCTCCATATATAGAGTTTTTTATTTTGTGAATAGGTTGCACTGACCTTCGAGATTCATGGTCAACCTCTAATACACTATTGTAACATCCTATGAAATCTCCACCTACCAGTACCAATGAAATAAGACCATGAAAAGAGATATCATCCCAATGGAAATTTTAATGCCCCAAACCTAGTTACCCAAAGTTTGTGCATTATTACATAACATTGGAATGATTACAAGGAATCAATTCCCAAAGGACATATCAGTTTAGCAGTCTTGGAAAATAGATTACATACATTAACTTTACATTACAATTTGAAACATAAAACACAGTATAGATAGTTCTTTGAGAATTCCATTTTTCCCTTTAGCTTAACCCTGTATATAAATCATAATACACTTCTTGGAATCCTAGGAAAATAAAACACAAGAAAGGGGTGAGCTCAGATGCTCAGTAAGGGTAAATAATTTAACGGAAGCTATAAACTTTTTAAGGATAGATGTGTAATAAAAACAACAGACTTTTAAACATAAACTTGAACATAATTGGTAAAAATAAATGAAACATTACCATTTAAACATGCACATGGATATTCTACTAGTCGAATAATCACATTTAATAACTAATTTCATAATGATGGAATGCCTAACGCCGGACATCATTACCGCATAGTCAAGGCCTCATGCCAAGACTACAAATAAAATTTTTGTCAAGGCCTTGTTCCAAGACACTAGTTTGTCCCATGAGACCTACCGATGCATCTAGGAGCTATTGCGGGCTCCACTCGTCACTTACTAAGTTCACTACATTCCTCATATGAATAGTTGAAACATAACATAAACATTCGTATTAAAACTAGCATACGAAATGTCAATACATTAACCATAAACCATGAATGGTATAAAAATAGAACATCCACAGTCAAACATATAATAACTCATTCAATACAATAAGGAATATTGTATTATAATAAATCAACCTCAATCAAAAATAATATTCATTAGAGGATGCTGACATAGTTGAAAATGATGAGAAAAACTTTTTGAGAGAAATATCATTTTTGTAAAATCATTTAAAAGTCACACATTTATAAAGGAATTAATTTAAAAGATATTTTTGAATAAAAGTGTCTCATACCACTTTGAAACTTTTGAAAAGAATTATCATTTTAAAACATTCATGTCCATATAAATAAATCATTAAAATCATTTTGAAAACATGGACATTAATTAAAAAGATTTAGAAAGATAAAACTGTAAAACATTTAAAATTCGGATATTGATAAAGAGTATCTTTCACGAATCTTTAAAATACTCATTTTGAAATAATTTTTATGAAAAATGGATGATAAAAATTTCCCAGTAGATACTTAAGTAAAAACAACCTCGGATAATAAAGAGATTGTGAAATTACCCCTTACCAATTTGGTAACTTATGAAACATACACCAAATGAAAGAGGTATCATACAAAGAATATGTAAATACACATAAATTAAAGTTTATTACACAAAGAATACAATTATGGGTAGTATATACACCACACAAAAGGTAATAGTGGCAATATAGCATGAATCTCATGGGAATAAGGAGTGAGATGAAAACCCCTTACCTTACACTTTCCTTTAGTCGAGGGTACGTTTAGCCTCCTGTATGAAGAATATAGTATGTTATTGAATTATACCAGAACCATATTAATATTTATTATATCATACATTATTCTTGTATGACTTTATACTACCCATTTAATAATAATTTCCATGTTATATTAATATTTCGGGTAATAATCGTTTTCTTTATCGTACGTGTTTTAACTTGTTAATCTTGATTGTATCACTTAGATCATGATTTAAATACTTACAGAATATAAAACATGATTTATTTATCATATATATTTAGAATATAAAAATTTATAATAGACTTATATATTAAATAAAAAACACCGTTTACGGAGACGGTAGTCCGTACGTACGCATAAACGTTGTTTCTGTTTTCATATAGTATTGAACGTAAGTAAGTGAATAAGATATATGTAAGTACATAAATACTTATATATATAAATATATATCTCCAGTAGAATTATTATTTCATATATTAAATACTTATTATTAATATATATTTTTATAATCGTCGATGAAGGGTGAACTTGGAAATGAATCTCATCGTGTCGTGGAGACGGTAATCCGTACGTACGCACGAGCGAAAATATCATTCTTTTGATATTAATATAATATATAATTGGATGGTATATAATATATACATAATCCTTATCATGTTATATTTATTATTTACATAACATACACATCATTATTACACCCATCCAAATAATAATGTATTGAATAACAATTACACCACAACGTGGAGACGGTAAGCCGTACGTACGCACGTATGGTGACATGTCATTCAAAGGGTGGATAGAATAATGAATTTGGTTGTACAATAATTATAATAACATCATAGTATATATGAGATATTGGGGTTATTATTTTAGAATGGAAATAATAAAGAAACAAGAAGTTGAAGAAGAAAGGAACTTGAAAGAGGGTGGTGAAAACATTACCTCTTCTTCGGGTTCTTCCTTTTGATTTGATCAAAAGGGCTTCTTAGGTTGGATTTCTGATCAAACTAAGGCCTCTAAGATGAATTTAGGGAAGTTTGTAGTATATTTAGGTAGGGGTTGGCCGAGCCAAATGGCTTTGAAGGTGTGAATTAACTAGAAGGGGGAGTTCCCTTTTATAAGAGGGGTGAGGGGCTCTTTAGGAAAAACTTAAAGTATTATTTTATAATAAAATCATATTCGGTTTCTAATGGATCCAAAGTGTATTATTAAAAGTATAAGGTAGGGATGGGTATAAATCATTTCAACTGATAGATTTTTGACAGGTTTGGGTCATTATATTAACCTTATCTTTTAGTTTTAACTCTTGGTTAATTAGTTTAACACTTACCATGTCACATTGTATTTTTATAATATATAGTTAATAAACTTACTATATACATCCAAGCGACCCCCAAGTGGTCCATTAATGATACACCAATAATGATATAAGTCCTTTGGCTGAACCTTAGATTTTTAGGAATAGAATATAAATTAATAATATAATATTTGTTTTAAAAACTCATTTATGTCAATTTTGACACTACTCAATAATTGATTTTTGTTAAAGTCTTAAAAACTTTATTAATTCAAAACAAATTAATTTAAGAAATCCTAAAATGTCATATTAACCAATAAAATTCGTGTATGTCATCAAAACTTTCAAATTATATTTATTTTAACATTTATAATACCAATTATTTGATTCTTTCATTAATAAGGAAAATACTGCATCATTATTGTGTCATATATATTTTTACTTTTTTAATGTCTAAAAATTATAAATAAAATATTTTTATGTATGAAATATTTTTATATTTATAATGAATATTTATAATCGAAAATATAACATATATAACCCTATGTAAAAATTGTTTTTCTAAAAGATATAAGCTTATGTCATTTTTGTATTTACTTTATCTTAATTAAAATAAAGTGTCCCTATCACCTACAAGTGGCTCCATGGGGTCCCAAAAATCGACCCAAAGATGCCCATGGTCGGACATGTATCCACCAATAAGGTTAGGACACGTTTTAGTGTAATTTATTATTATTATAATATTATTTTTTTAACCCTTATTTACCAGATTTACCCTTTAACCATGGTAAATAAAATATTTACCGAAGTAATTATTCAAAATGTCTAAAAATAAAAGTTACATATTTAAAAAATTTGGACATCCTGATTCCAAATATGGAATCCATTTTTCTAAATTCAAAACACATAAGTGGCAGAAATTAATTTAAAATTAATTCCCGCTGTCAAAACAAAAAGCGTGTTTTTAACAAATAATAACTATCAAAAGATCGACACTTTCTTATGTCCAGTTTAAATATGAAATTATGTCCAATGACCAACATTGGATTAAATGGTAAAATTATAATCTAATTATACTTTAAAATCACTCAAATTCATAATTTATCACTATTAATTATTTCGATTAAAAAAGTTGTTTTTAATTAAAATTTAGTAATTTCCGCTATTCATCAAAATATGAAAGTTATCAGAAAAGTACCAAAATTTTACCCTAAGCTAATTTTGATATTCTGAATCCAAAAATGAAGTCTATTTTACAAAATTCAAAAAATAAAAGTTTCATTTATTAATTTCCGTTGTTGAAACCAAAAGGCGTATTTTTAAGAAATAATAACTATCAAAAGTTTGACACTTGTTTATGTCAATTTCAAAGTGAAATTACTTACAATAAACATCATTGGATTAAATGGTAAAAATTTATATTTATACTTCCAAACCATTAAAATGTATAATTTAACAATATAAATTATTTTTATTAAAAAAGTTTTTTCCAGTTAAAATATAGTATTTTTCACTATTCACCCAAATTTGAAAGTTATCAGAAAAAACGCCAAAACTTTATTGAAACTAAATTATTATGTCCCGATTCTAAATAAGAAGTTAATTTTGTCAAATTGAATATATAAAAGTTTCAAATATTGGATTTAAAAAGGGTTCACTGTTAAAAGTTGGTAAAAGTGCATTTTTGAAAAATACTTCTTTTATCTGAAAAAAATGAATTTATTCTTACATTATGTCTAAGAAACTCATAATATGGATTCTAAAATTATAAGGATTATATAAAGTTCAAAATTTAGTTAATAATATTCATAACCTATTTTGAACGGCTTGTTTGGTAAGTCATGGTGCGCTTGAACTCGGTGTTGCGTGTAGTGCAAGTTATTGAATTATTTTGAAGAAGTAACACACTATGAAATCTTGGGGTGTTACATTCTTACCTCCTTAAATAAATTGAATTCTCGCAATTTGATATTGTTTTTTGAAAATAAAGATTGAAAATAGAATATATCTTTGTGGGAAAACCCACATCGGAAATTTGGTTAATAAAATTTAGTCTTAATAAGAGGAAAAGAGAAATGAAATGTTCAACACCAAATTATGATCTCTATTAGGAGAACATTGGTGGAAATTAGAGACATATAATTAGAAGAAAAACATAAATATTTATAGGTAGTGATTGAAGTCCTCAATCACAAACAAGTTTAAAATTGAGGTCCTTAAATTCATCAATCTGTGATGATTTAAAATACCATCGGTTTAAAAAAATATAAGGTATTAGGATAACACATTTTTGGTTTTAAGATCCCTTAAATAAAGTATAATAATTAATTTCTTCATATAATAAGAGGATAAGAAAAATATATACTTGACAAGTAGAGTTCCATCCTTTAACTAATTTCTACCACAAACTCATTTTCACTCTAAAAGATAATAGAACTTAAAAAAAATATTCTATTTATCCTATTAGTTTGGGGTTAAAAAATGAATTTATAATTCAACTACTAGACCTTATTAAAATAAACTACTTTATTTAATCCAGGATATCTCGTGGGCCAGTAGTAGGTGATACACCCTTTTCGCCCTTTAGTTGTGGGTTCAAGTCTCACTGTCTTGCCGGACGTGACGGGTTGCCGCCTGACCTCCGGGTTGTCCTTTTTATAACAATCCAAAAATAATTTTCAGAAATTATTTAACCTTAACAATTGTATCAAATGTCAAATATAATCCATTTCAACCTTTAGACTTATCCAAATTACCTCTGTCCAAACTCACAGTCCAAAATTTATAAGGAAGGTAAATATAATGAAGGTCTTTTTTTGCCACGTAATAACATGTGAATACCTTCATCATGTATTCTTTTAAAATATGGTAACACCCTGAATTACCATAAAACCTTATTGATTACATTCATTCTCCCTTATTCCTTATATAATACTAGATATATTCCTTATATCCAAAAACTTTGAATATTCCAACAATGATGAAATAAACAAACCATTAATCAATGCCAAGGTAGTCAAGAATATCCAATATAATTTATCCAAATCAACCATCTCTTATTCCAAAATTACTTCCTCGGTATCAATACCATACTAAAGATTACATTTCCTTCAACCATGTATTTAAAAAAAAGATTAACTTGCTATTGAGTCACTTTTCATAGCACCATATAATCTCAAATCCTCAATGAAATAGTACTGCAGTACAATCCTTATTTATCTCCATAATTCATATAACCAGTACATTGTTGATACAACACTCAAATGAAATAATTCTTTAATAACAGCATACGAACACTTTTCATTCCTCTTCATCTGTGGTAGTATCATAACTTTATTATTATCCAATAGCATCATTTGGGGCATACTCTGATGATTTGAACATTGATTCGCGTAGTGTCCCCACTCCTTGCAGATGAAGCATTGTACATTTGAAACCTTTTTCTTACCCTCACAATCACAAATGTGGTGTCCTTTTTCTCCACACTTATAACAAACACTCATTCCTTTCAAGAAAGTTCCAGGGTGTTTCTTCCCACAGTTATCACATATGGGAAAATTATTCTTTTCCCTCTTCCCTTTATCCATCTTTCTCTCTTCCATCCTTTTCTTCTCTTGCTTCCCTTCAAAGCCATAGGACTCAAAGAACTCTTTAATTATCTTATCAACACATGATACTATTTCTTCATATGATGATAATATGTGGGAGACTATTTCCCTTCTAAATGATGGCTTAATACCATGAAAGATACGATCCTTCTTACTCTTTGGATCATACGTATTGCTGGAGTTCACATTCCTTCTACTGGGCGCCATTTCTATACAATAGCATGAACTAGTTCAGTTTATTAATTTCGATGAATAATTCCAAACATGTAAAATACCTAACATAAATTGAATAGATTATGGATATAATCCATAATCACAAAAATGTTTTCTTTGAGGAAGTATATAATCATAAACCCTTCATAGCGGTTTGTAAAGAAAATGATAATTATCATAAGCATATCCCCCGAGAGTGTCGTAACCAAGAGTGAAACAAGGACCATTGTCGTGCACCAGTTCCCGTTCGAGTCTAGCTCAAAGCGGTGTTTTCGTGTTTTACCCCTAGGTATATCTGTGCCAGAGTCGCCTCTAGCTGCACATATCCAGACATGGATGTATCGCTCAGAAAACTAACAAAATCTCTACAATACCAAAATTCTAGGAAGTTATTATACAATAATCATCAATGATTATCTTAGGGTAATGTGCTCTAATCAGAGTTTATCTAAATCTAGTTTCCAAGGTTATTTCTAAACTTCCTCTGATACCAACTCTAATGCCCCGACCCTAGTTACCCAGAGTCGGTGCATTATTACATAACATTGGCATGATTACAAAGAATCAAGTCCTGAAGGGCTGATCAGTTTAGCAGTCTTGGAAAATAGATTACATACATTAACTTTACATTACAATTTGAAACATAAAACACATCATATATATTTCATTGATAATTCCATTTTTCCCTATAGCTTAACCCTGCATATCAATCATAATACACTTCTTGGAATCCTGGGAAAATAAAACATAATAAAGGGGTGATCTCAGATGCTCAGTAAGGGTAAATAATTTAGCAGAAGCTATAAACTTTTTAAGGCAAGATGTGTAATAAAAACAACAACCTTTTAAACATATACTTGAACATAATATGGTAAAAATAAATGAAACATTACCATTTAAATATTCACATAGATATTCTACTAGTCGAATAATCACATGTAATAACTTATTTCATGATGAGGGAATGCCAAACGCCGAACATCATTACCACATAGTCAAGGCCTCGTGCCAAGACTACAAATAAAATTTTTGTCAAGGCCTCGTTCCAAACACTATTTTTTCTCATGAGACCTACCGATGCATCGAGGAGCAATAGCAGGCTCCACCCATCACTTACTAAGTCCACTGCATTCCTCATATGAATAGTTGAAACATAACATAAACATTCCTATTAAAACTAGCATACGAAATATCAATACATTAACCATAAACCGTGAATGGTATAAAAATAGAACATCCACAATCAAACATATCATAACTCATTCAATACAATAAGGAATATTGTATTATAATAAATCAACCTCAATCAAAAATAATATCCAGTAGAGGATGCTGACATAGTTAAAAATGATGAGTAAAACTTTTTGAGAGAAATATCCTTTTTTTAGAATCATTTAAAAGTCACAAATTTATAAAGTAAGTAATTTAAAAGAGATTTTTGAATCAAAATGTCTCATACCACTTTGAAACTTTTGAAAAGAATTATCATTTCAAAACATTCATATCCATATAAATAAATCATTAAAATAATTTTGAAAACATGGACATTAATTAAAAATATTTAGAAAGATAAAACTTTAAAACATTTAAAATTCTGATATTGATAAAGAGTAGCTTTAACAAATCTTTAAAATACTCATTTTGAAATCATTTTTATGAAAAATGGATGATAAAAATGTCCCAGTAGATACTTAAGTAAAAAACAACCTCGGATAATAAAGAGATTGTGAAATTAACCCTTACCAATTTGGTAACTTACGAAACATACACCCCATGAAAGAAGTATCATACAAAGAATATGTAAATACACATAAATTAAAGTGTATTACACAAAGAATACAATTATGGGTAGTATATACACCACACAAAAGGTAATAGTGGAAATATTTCATGAATCTCACGGGAATAAGGACTGAGATGAAAACCCCTTACCTTGCACTTTCCTTTAGTCGAGGGTACGTTTAGCCTCCTGTATGAAGACTATAGTATGTTATTGAATTATACCAGAATCATATTAATATTTATGATATCATACATTATTACTTTATGACTTTATACTACCCATTTAATAATAATTTCCATGTTATATTAATATTTCAGGTAATAATCGCTTTCTTTATCGTACGTATTTTAACTTGTTACTCTTGATTGTACCACTTAGATCATGATTTAAATTCTTCCAGAATATAAAACATGATTTATTTATCATATATATTTAGAATATAAAAATTTATAATAGCCGTATATATGAAATGGAAAACACTGTTTATGGAGACGGTAGTCCGTACGTACGCAAAAACGCTGTTTCCGTTTTCATATAGTATTGAACGGAAGTAAGTGAATAAGATATATGTAAGTACATAAATACTTATATATATAAATATATATATATCTCCAGTAGCATTATTATGTCATATATTACATACTTATTAGTAATATATATTTTTATAATTATCGATGAAGGGTGAACTTGGAAATGAATCTCATCGTGTCGTGGAGACGGTAATCCGTACGTACGCACGAGCGAAAATATCATTCTTTTGATATTAATATAATATATAATTGGATGGTATATAATATATAAATAATACTTATCATGTTATATTTATTATTTACATCAAATACACATCATTATTATACCCATCCAAATAATAATGTATTGAATAACAATTACACCACAATGTGGAGACGGTAAGTCGTACGTACACACGTATGGTGACATGTCATTCAAAGGGTGGATAGAATAATGAATTTGGTTGTACCATAATTATAATAACATCACAGTATATAGGAGATAATGGATTTATTATTTTAGAATGGAAATAATAAGGAAATAAGAAGTTGAAGAAGAAAGGAACTTGAAAGAGGGTGGTGAAAACATTACCTCTTCTTCGGGTTCTTCCTTTTGATTTGATCAAAAGGGATCCTTAGGTTGGCTTTATGATCAAACTAAGGCATCTAGTATGAAGTGAGGGAAGTTGGTAGTATATTTAGGCAGTTTTTTACTGATCCAAATGGCTTTAAATGTGTGAATTAATGAGAAGGGGGAGTGCCCTTTTATAAGAGGGGTGAGGAGCTCTTTAGGAAAAACTTAAAGTATTATTTTATAATAAAATCATATTCGGTTTATAATGGATCAAAATTGTATTATTAAAAGTCTAAGATGGGGATGTGTCGAAATCCTTTCAACCAATAGATTTTAGACAGTTTTGGGTCATTATATTAACCTTATCTTTTAGTTTTAACTCTTGGTTAATTAGTTTAACACTTACCATGTCACATTGTATTTTTATAATATATAGTTAATAAACTTACTATATACATCAAATCGACCACCAAGTGGTCCATTAATGATACACCAATAATTATATAAGTCATTTGGCTGAGCCTTAGGTTTTAAGGAATAGAATATAAATTAATAATATAATATTTGTTTTAAAAACTCATTTATGTCAATTTTGACACTACTCAATAATTGATTTTTTTTAAAGTCTTAAAAACTTTATTAATTAAAACCAAATTCATTTAAGAAATCCTAACATGTCATATTAACCAATAAAATTCGTGTATGTCATCAAAAATTTCAAATTATATTTATTTTAACATTTATAATACCAATTATTTGATTCTTTCATTAATAAGAAAAATACTGCATCATTATTGTGTCATATATATTTTTACTTTTTCAATGTCTAAAAATTATAAATAAAATATCATTATGTAGTAAATATTTTTATATTTCTAATGAATATTTATAATCGAAAATATAACATATATAACCCTATGTAAAAATTGTTTTTCTAAATGATATAAGCTTATGTCATTTTTATATTTACTTTATCTTAATTAAAATAAAGTGTCCCTATCACCTACAAGTGGCTCCATGGGGTCCCAAAAATTGACCAAAATATGACCATGGTCGGACATGTATCCACCAATAATGTTAGGACACGTTTTAGGGTAATTTATTATTATTATAATATTATTTGTTTAACCCTTATTTACCGGATTTACCCTTTAAACATGGTAAATAAAATATTTACCGAAGTAATTATTCAAAATGTATAAAAAAAAGTTACCTATTTAAACAATTTGGACATCCTGATTCCAAATATGGAATCCATTTTTCCAAATTCAAAACACATAAGTGGAAGAAATTAATTTAAAATTAATTCCTGCTGTCAAAAAAAAACGTGTTTTTAACAAATAATAACTATCAAAAGATCGACACTTTCTTATGTCCAGTTTAAATATGAAATTATGTCTAATGACCAAAATTGGATTAAATGGTAAAATTATAATCTAATTATACTTTAAAATCACTCAAATTCACAATTTATCACTATTAATTATTTCGATTAAAAAATTTGTTTTTAATTAAAATTTTGTAATTTTCACTATTCATCAAAATATGAAAGTTATCAGAAAAGTACCAAAATTTCACCCTAATCTAATTTTGATATTCCAAATCCAAAAATGAAGTCTATTTTACCAAATTAAAAACATAAAATTTTCATTTATTAATTTCCACTGTCGAAACCGAAAGACGTATTTTTAAGAAATAATAACTATTAAAAGTTTGACACTTGTTTATGTCAATTTCAAAGTGAAATTACTTACAATAACCATCATTGGATTAAATGGTAAAATTTTAATTTATTTATAATTCCAAACCATTAAATTTTATAATTTAACAATATAAATTATTTTGATTAAAAAAGTTGTTTTCAGTTAAAATATAGTATTTTTCACTATTCACCCAAATTTGAAAGTTATCAGAAAAACACCAAAACTTTATTGAAACTAAATTCTTATTTCCCGATTCTAAAGAAGAAGTTCATTTTTTCAAATTGAATATATAAAAGTTTCAAATATTGGATTTAAAAAGGGTTCACTATTAAAAGTTGGTAAAAGTGCATTTTTGAAAAATACTTCTTTTATCTGAAAAAAATTAAATTGTTCTTAAATTATGTCTAATAAACTCATAATTTGGATTCTAAAATTATAAGTATTATATAAAGTTAAAAATTTATTTAATACTATTCATAACCTCTTTTGAACGGCTTGTTTGGTAAGTCATGGTGCGCTTGAACTTGGTGTTGCGTGTAGTGCAAGTTATTGAATTATTTTAAAGAAGTAACACACTATGAAATCTTGGGGTGTTACAGAAATTTTTCGGATGGACTCTTCAACCCAAATATACCAAAGCCTTATTATGGGATTCCTTTGTCTGGTCATCTCTGTCAAATGACCTATGTAAAAAAAACACTATCTAATGGAATTAAAAACTATACAAAAAATCCCAAGAGAATCTACATGATGATTTTATGGCTATGTTTAAGAAACATATTGGAGACACTACTAGTGTTAGTTCAGATGGAACTAAACATTCCTTATCTATTCCTAACCTTGTGAATTTTTTTCATGTCATTGCCCCTCTTAACCCTAACCCCAAGAAAAAATATTGATATATTTTTCTCTTACAATAATTTTTAACTATCTTGCAATGTGACATTGTACTTTACAATATTTAAATTAGTGAAATTCAATGCTTTGTGGTTTATTTATTCTTAAATGTCTCTATTCTTTAAATTTTCTTTGTTTTTTCTATATTTATCTAATTAAATTCCAAATTTTTTTCACTTCAGTTATTTATATTCTTCTGGTTCATAATTTATTATGCTATATTGAATGTGTTCTCTCACTCCGATTATTCTACTTTTTGATATCACAAAAAGGGGGGGAGAGTCAATATAAAAATTTTAAATTTTTAATCATTATTTTATAGGATTTTATATCTTCTATATAATAAAATTATTTAATTTTTATATTTAATTTATTATGGGTTTTGTGATCATTAAAAAGGGATAGATTATTGGAAATGCTAATTTTGTTCCAAAATATCTCAATATTTCATATGTTTTAATTCTCACAAAATCCCCATTTATTTTACTAATAAATTGTTCCTAAGTGTTTTTAGGAAATTTTGATTTTTACAAAGTGGTATTTCTTTTCAAAATATTTTGGCTAAACTTAAGTTTTCAAGTTCAAAGTAATTTTCCAATCAAAATATCATGTGAGGTGATAAATTTTCATACATGGTGATAATTTATCATACAAGTTATTAATTGTCGTACACTACTATAAAATCTATTTTTTATCAAAGGAAATCATCTTATGAATAGATAGACATCTTTATACTAGATTTCAGATTCCTGATAAAGTGAATTATCTTATTAAGGTATTATATATAATAATTATTGTATGAGGCAGAAAAATGTTTTATAGGTCATTCTTTTGGAAAAGTCATTTATCATAAAAAGATCAAATCATCGTACAAAGTGTCCTTTTTTTCAATGAGCTCAAAAAGTGTATCATGAACTGGCTTGGTTACCCTGGTAACTCGATAACCAATCCAGACTAGACATAGGATAAAGGGAATTTCTGATCCCCATAGGTTGGCGACTAGCACTTGGTATCATACGACATACAAGTAGGAACAATTTTTCCATAAGAATGCGAAAGAAAAAGATAAAAAAATAGTATGCGTAACAAAATAAAACTCCACTGGGAGTAAATTACCAGAATACAACAAGGCATAAAAACCCATATTACTACAATCCAAAGTACTAAACATGGAAACACAACCCAAGTCCCTAAAGAAATAACTCACCAAGACCAAGGTTCAACAGCTGGATCCACCTCCAAGAGATCTATTCCCCTTACTCGAACCTGGAAGAAGAAAGTCTACAAACACTTGAAGGTAAAAGTATAGTGTGAGCCTAAGACCAGTAGGATTCCACCAAATATTCAATAAAATATACCAAATATAGATTATCGAAAGAAAATCTTTCAAATTTTCAAGGTAAACAGATTTGGAAAATCAAAATCACATTTAAACAAAACATGTTATACATTTTAAAAATGATGGAAATATACTTTTAAAGCACATTCTTTTCATTAAAAAAGATATAATATTTATAAAACAATGGATTAAGTAAATCATTTAAATAAAATAGTTTATATAAATTTAGAATACATTCAAAGCAGTTCAAACAACATTGGCATACATTTATATTTCAAATATAAATAAACAAGTGAGCAACATGGTCATCTGCCAAAAGGTACGATAGTATTTACCAACTATAGGATTATTCACTCTTTAAGTGATCTCAGTAAAATGAGTATACTCACGTCCCCTTGACACTGGCTAGAGGTGACTTGTCACCCTCCCATCAGGGATGTGACCCACCGTAGGTATGTTTTAGAACGTTGTAAGAGCGTAGACTATATCCAAATATCTCACCAACTACCAAAGGCTTGCATGTGCTCTTACATGATGGGAAATTTATTTTAAGACCTCTTAAAATACAATTAAATATCATTATTCCATTTCAAAATGCTAGTTTTCTTTCATTTAAAATAAAAAAACATTCCCTTTTCACAAGATAAAACCACTAAATTTCTATCAAATCATTTTAAGCCATTTTAACAAGTTTGAAATACATTAAAAACCAATTACATCCTTTTCAAAATTCATTTTAAAAAATTAAATTCAAAAAATTAATTGAAATAATTTCAATCAAATCCACAATTTAAATTCAATAATTTAAATAATCCAATTTCTATATACACACCCCAATTCAATGGAATTGGGGGGTTTTCAAAAAATTTGTTCCAAAACCATTTCAAATCTCTCGATTCACTAGAATCGAGTTTTTATCAATTTAATTGAAAGAAAGTTTGAGAAATTGAATTTAAATCATCAATTGCAATAAATATATAAAATTAGGAATAATCAATTTGGCAATTCGGGATGGAACTAGCTACCTCTTTCTTGAAGAACGAAACTCACAACGGCACCCGTCAAAGAGAAATAAGGTGAAGGAGATCTTGAAACCAAACCTAGAATCAAGATATGACACCATAGGGAATGGATCTATCAATCCCAAGATGGTCCATAGAAAACCCAAGAGTATAGAGAGAGAGAAAAAAATCATTGCCTCAGGTCATGATGTGTAGTCCACACTGAATAAGTTACGTATCAAAAAATGGTGATAATCTATCATACGAGTTATTAATTGGGTGTGGGTTGGGTCATGATGTGTAGTTCACCCTGGATAAGTTACGTAGAAAAATCCATTGCCTCAGGTTAAAAACTGAAATTTTCACCCTACACGATGTGTACCCACCAATCACGATGTGTACTGGTTCACAGCGTGATCTCCCCTTTTATAACATGTATACAGTGACCAGTACACAACTTTTACCTCACGTACACAATTTGTACCTACTCTATAGCCTATAGAAAATCCATAAAAAGAATTCTAAGGTCTTTGAACCAAAGGGGAACTTATATAAAGGGAAAACTTACTCGATCAAGGTAACGAGATGTTACAAACTCCCCACCATAAAAACTTGTTGCGCCTAAAATCCTATGAAGAATATTCCATTCCAAAGAGATGAGGTCACTAATCTCTCATAAATTCCTCACATTCCCACATCTCATGACTATCAAAGCCATGCTACCATAGTACATGAACCAAAGGTATCATCCTCCCATGAATTACCTTGGTCTCAGAATCAACTATCGTGACTGGTCGCTCAGTCAAAGATAAATCTGGATCAATCTCAAGATCACTCTAGCTCAAAACATGAGATGGATCAGAATAATATTTTCTCAATTTCGATACATGGAACATGGTATTTATCAGCATCAACTATGGTGGAAGTTTCAAATGGTACACAACCTTCCCCACCTTCTCAAAAACATTGAAAGGTCCCACAAAGTGAGGAGTAAGATTCCCTTGTCTCCCAATCCATCGATGACCCAATAGGGGTGAAAGCTTCAAGAACACCTAATCACCAACTGAAAACTCCAATGTTCTACTTCGTTGATCAGAATAAGACTTATATCAGCTTTGTGCTGTCAAAATCCTTAGAATAATTAGCTAAATCTCAGTTATTGTCTCTTGCACCAAGCTTGGTCCAACCAAGGAACTTTCACCCACCTCCAACTAACACAATAGGGATTTATAAGTCCAACCATCCAATGCCTCAAAAGGTTCCATTCTAATCATGGACTGGTAACTATTGTTATAAGAAAACTCAACCAGCCCTAAGTGATCGTCCCAAGCCCCGCTAAAGTTGATAACACAAGCACAAAGCATATCCTCAATAATCTATATAGCTCTTTCTTTCTGGCCATCCGACTATGGGTGGTAGGTCATACTCAAACAAACCAGAGATTCCAGTGCCTCCTAAAGGCCTCTCCAAAAGCGAGAAGTAAATCGAGGATCCATATTAGAGACTATAGCAGATGGAAGTCCGTGCAAACAAACAATCTCCTTCAAGTAGAGACTTCCTAACTCCTCAACCATTGCTATATCTCGAATGGGTATAAAGTGAGATGACTTGGTTAGCCTCTCAATCACAACCCATATAGCATTATTATTTCTCTAGGTACAAGGAAACCCAACCACAAAGTCCATAGAGACCTCATCCCACTTACAAGTAGAGACTAAGAGTGGTTTTAAGTAAACCTGAAGTTTTCTTATGCTCGTCCTTAACCTGTTGGCACATATATCAATGAGAGACAAACTCAGAAATGTTTTGTCTCATTCTCAGTCACTAGAAAAGCCACCGCACATCATAGAACATTTTTGTGATTCCTAGGTGCACATCCCACTGGGATTTATGGAAATCTCCCATCACAACCTTCCTTGCTGATAATGGACCAACGAAGCGGTTCTAATAACATAGAACACCCTCTTTATAGATTGACCATAGGGAAACTATCTCCCCACAATAAAGGTATTATATAATGATATGGAACTCATCATCAAGTTGTATCTTGAAGAATCATCTCGCGAATAGCATATGTCAACTGAACACTATCCAAGGAAACCTTATCCCCTTCCTCCTAAACTCTAATATAAAACTGTGTAAAGAGATCCATAAAATTCTACTCTTTTGAGGATTCTTTCACTGAATGGGTTAGAAGTTTTCTAATCAACGCATCTACAATTACATTCCCATTCCCTAGGGTATAGGTGATTTCAAAGTCGAAATACTGTAGGTACTCCACCAAATGCCTCTTCCAAATATTTAAATCTTTTTGGGAGAAGATATAATTCAAGATTTTGTGGTCTGAATACACCATAAACCTTTCACTAAAAAGGTAGTGCTGCCAACTATTAAGAGTGTGCATCACTATTGTAGGTTCTAGGTCATGGGTAGGATAATTCTTCTCAAGATTCCTAAGCTGACGAGATACATATGCTACTACATGTTCACCCTTCATAAGAACACAACCCAGGCCTAAACTTGATGCATCAAAAAAGTTCACATAGCCCTACCTAGCTTCTTGAAGATTCAACACCAGCGTAGTAGTCAACAGACATTTTATCTCAACAAAATAACTTTGAAATTTATCATTATATTAAAACTTCACCCCTTCTGAGTTAGAAAAATCATCAGAGAATCCAGATTCGAGAAGTATTTTACAAACCTACGGTAATATCCGGCTAATCCCAAGAAGCTCCAAATCTCAAAGATATTTTGTAGTTGCTCACAATTAATTATAGCCTTCACCTTCTCAAGATCAACTAATACACCCTATTCAGACACCACGTGTCCCAATAGTTTCACTTCCCGAATCCAAAAATCACACTTTGAAATCTTGGTATAAATGCGGTGATTTCTCAGCAGACTCATAACTACCCTCAGATGTTGCACATGATCCTCCCCAAACTTGTAGTAGACAATAATTTCATCCACAAATACTACAAAAAAGGTATCCAGATACTCATGAAAAATCTTGTTAATTAATTCCATGAAAATATCAAGAGCATTTTTCATACCAGAGGGCATGAAAAGGTACTCTTAATGGCCATAACTACTCTGAAAGGTAGTTTTCTGAATATTAGATTCTTTTATTATTAACCGATGGTAACTAGACCATAGGAAAATCTTTGAAAACTACTTCACCCCTTTTAGATAATCAAACAGATCATCAGTACATGGAAATGGATATTTGTTCTTTGTCGTAACTCAATTGAGTTTTCAATAATCAACACATCGGCGAAGAGAGCTATCAGCTTTCTTGGTGAAGAGAACTAGCACTACCCATGGTGACACACTCTGGAAAATAAATCCTTTCTCAAGAAGATCATCTAACTGAGACTTCATCTCTTTCAACTCAGTTGGTTCCATGTGGTAAGAGGGGATAAAGAGTGGTTGAGTTCCAAGCATTAATTCAATAGAAAACTCAACCTCTCTCACTAGTGGTAGAATAGATAAATCTAAAGTAAAAACATCGGGAAACTTTATGACAAATGTACGAACATCACTAACCATTGAATCTTACTCCAGATCAAAATTATAAACTGATATCACTTTCCCCAACTCTAGATAATCAGATCTGCTCGAACTTGGGTCCCATTCTCCTTGAAAGACAAGAGAAAAACCAATAGGTGTGGTAAAAGAGACCCATTGAATATAAAAATCAATTCGGGCCTTATTGGTAATGAGAAAATCTATCCAGAGTATAAATTATAGGGATTTAATATTAAGAATTATAAAACTCCAAGCTTGTATAGAATATGATAGAGAGAAGACATAAGAAGGAATATGGAGACCCTACTCTATCTTCATACCAAGGGGTGTAGTAATATCCATTGCAAAAGATAGTTGCTCCATAGGAATATTAAGTAGGTTAACAATACATGTTGAATTAAAAGACTAATATGCACTAGTATCAAAAAACTAGTCACTAATGATGATTCTATAGTGATGGTACCTCTCACAGTCATTGGACCCGTGTCTACTTCCTCTAGAGACTCTTCCACTACGTGAATAAGCTTCGTTCTGGAAGCTTGTGGATGGAACCCTTTTGAATGTGAAGCATTTGATTGTCCCACAGTTTTAGGTGGAGCTGATGATCCTATCCCACTATACGGAGTAGAGGAGTGAAGGCAGAACCTTTGTAAGTGTCCTGAACGTCCATAGGAACTACAGTCCTTGGGTTCTCAGTGAAAACCCTCTTATAATGTTCTGGCTTTCCACACTTATAGTAAACCAAATAACTTACTCCTAAGGCTATAGCAAGTCTGGAATGACTCTTACATCAAAAAATACTACGAGAATCATCATGCTTTTATTTTCCATTGAAATATCCAACACTACCATTGTGGGAAAAAGGATCTCCTATTAACACTAACTTCCCAGCCAGGTCCATCTCAACCATCATCGTCCTATCCATCAAATCAGTATGAGTGGGAAGCTTCAGCAAGAAGACCTGAGAGAAAAATATCTAATCAAAGTCCCAAATCTAACCATCGATCCTTCATCCTCTCATTAGATACAATCTCAGGAGAAAACTACACCAGCTCATCAAAGAGATTTGAATACTCAGTCATCATTTTTTCAGCCTGCTCAATCATGAAGAACTCTACAGCCTTAGCCAAGACCATTGACTTTGGATAGAACTGTTTGGTGAAAATAACCTTGAAGTCTTTCCACTCTAATCCCTCATTTTTCCCTACCATAACCATCATGTCCCACCATCTTCTACTTGTTCCTTCCAGCATAAAGGTGTCACACTTCACCTTGATCATGTCAGGTGTCTCCAAGAACTCAAACATATATTCTATCATTCTCAAAAATTCCTCATATTGTTGAGGAATAGTAGAGACCTTAAATACTGGTGACTTCTGGAGAAGTAACTCTTGAGAATGATTCTGAAGAACATCCCCCCTGAGGATCCACAGCTAGATCCTAAGAGGGAATTGGAGGTGGTGCATATCCCAAAGCTCGGACAATGTGAATAATCACCTTAACCAGACGCGGATCCACAATAGGATTCTCTTGCTGTGGTTTAGCAACAACCACTTCCTGGATCTGATTCATACATCTTATCATAGGCATGATGATACACAACATCAGCAGATAAAAAGAAGACATTATATTAACACTCAAACTGAGCAACAAGGGAAACTATTTACAATAGGTAAAATAAACAATATTTGGATTTCACTCTATCCAAATAAGAATAGGGAAAAGACTAGAACTAATATCCAAGGTGTCTTTCCCTAACCACCCCTAGAGACCTAAGGTTTATTGTGGTGAGAGATGGCCAGGAACTCTATTGTAACTACCACCTAAGTCCTGACCAGATTTAAAAAATGCATATCAACTTCAAGATAAAAGCTGAACAGCCTCCTCTAATACCAATTTGTCACGAACTAGCACAGTTACCCTGGTAACCTAATAATCGATCTGAACTTTACATACCCAAAAGGGTGTTCCCGATCCCCACAGGTCGGCGACTATCACCTGGAATTGTACGACATACAAGTGAGAATTATTTTTCCACAAGAATGCAGAAGAAAAAATAACAAAAAAGTATGAATAAAAAAAGAAAAATCCACTGTGAGTAAAGTACCAAAATACAACAAGGCATAAAATCCCATAGTACTACAACCCAAATTACTAAACAGGGAAACACAACCCAAGTCCCCAAGGACACAACTCACTAAGAACAACGTTCAATAGCTGGATCCTCCTCCAAGAGATCATTTCCCCTTGCTTGAATATGGAAGAAGAAAGTCTATAAACACCCAAATGAAAAAGTAGGGTGTGAGCCTAATACCTATAGGATACCACTAAAGATTCCATAACATATTCAAAATATATTTTATCTAAAGAAAATCTTTCAAATTTACAAGGTAAAGAGATTTTGAAAATCAAAATCACATTAAAACAAAACATGCTATACATTTTCAAAATGATGGAATAATACTTTTGAAGTACATTATTTTCATTACAAATGATGGAATATTTATAAAATAATTTCTTTAGTAAAACATTTATATAAAATAGTTTATATAAATTCTCTAGGCATGTAAAGTAGTTCAAACAACATTGGAATACATTTATATCACAAATATAAATAAACAAGTGTGAAACATGGTCATCTTCCAAAAGGTATGATAGTATTAACTATCTATAGGATTCTGCACTCTCTAAGTGATCTCAGAAAAATTATTATACTCACATCCCCTTAACACTATCCAATGGTGACTCGTCACCCTCCCATCGAGGATCTGACCTGTAGTAGGTATGTTTTAGAATGTTGTAATAGTACAGAGTGTATCCAAATAACTCACCAAATAAATAAGGCTTTTATGTTCTCTTACATGATGGGAAATTTATTTTAAGACTGCTAAAAATAAAATAAAATCTCATTATTCCATTTTAAAATGCCATTTTTTCCTTTTAAAACCAAAACAGGTTTGAATCAAAAACAAACCCTTTTCACAAGATAAAACCACTAAGTTTGAAATCCATTAAAAACTAATTCCATCCTTTTCAAAATTCATTTTCCACAATTAAATTTAATAATTTAATTGAAATAATTTCCATAAAATCCATAATTTAAATTCAATAATTTAAATCATCCAATTTTTATAAACACACCCCAATTCAATGGAATTGGGGGTTTTCTAAATTTTTGTGCCAAAACCATTTTAAATATCCTAATTCATTAGAATTGGGTTTTTATCAATTTAATGGAAATCAAGTTTGAGAAATTGAATTTAAATCAACAATTGAAATAAATCAAGCAATTTAGGAATAATAAATTTGGAAATTCGGGATGGAACCACCTACCTCTTTTCTGAAGAAGGACACTCCCAATGGCACCTATCAAGGAGAAATAAGTTGAATGAGATCTTCAAACCCAACATAGAAGCACGATTTGACACCAATGGGTATGAATCTATCAATCCCAAAATGATCCATCTAAAACCCAGGAGGAGAGAAAGAGAGAAACTTGGAGAATGAGGGAGAATACTTACCTGAGAATCACACCGCAAGAGAAAGGATGATCGAACGCCAAAGGAATGGATCCAAGAAAGAGGGGTGCCTTGAAAAATTCCTAGCAAGGGTTCTGGGTTTGAGAGAAATGAAGATCCAATGAAAGGAATGAAACAAAATAGTTGCACGCGTGACTTAAAACTGGGTGTGGGCTGGGTCATGACGTGTACCCAAGGGTCATGATGTGTAGTCCATGATGGATAAGTTACACCAAAAAACCCATCGCCTCAGGTTAAAAATTGACATTTGAACTCTTTATGATGTGTACCCACCATTCAAGATGTGTATCAGTTCATAGCGTGATCTCCTCTTTCATGACTTCTACAAATCAGCCAGTACACGATGTGTACCTCAGGAATACGACATGTACCTACTCTATAGCCTACAGAAAATCCATAAAATCACTTCTAATGGATTTGATCCAAAGGTTAATTTATGGAAATGGAAAACTTACCCGATCAAGGTAGCGAGAGGTTACAACCTCCCCACCATTAACTTTTTCTGCCCCCAGAAAGCCTATGAAGAGGCTTCTATGCCAAAGATATGAGGCCACTGCTCTCTCATCAGTGCCTCTCATTCCTTCATCTCATGACTATCATATCCATGCTTCCATAGTACACAAAACCAAAGGTATCATCCTCCCATGAAGTACCTTGGTCTCAAAATCAACTATCCTGACTGGCCGCTCAGTCAAAGATAAATCAGGCTCGATCTCAAGATCACTCTAGCTCAAAACATGAGATGGATCAAATAGATATTTTCTTAGTTGCGATACATGGAACACATTATGAATCGATGTCAGCTGTGGTGGAAGTTCCAAATGTTACACAACCTTCCCCACCTTCTCAACAATCACAAAAGGTCCCACAAAGAGAGGATCAAGCTTCCATTGTCTCTTAAGCCGTCAATGACCCAACAAGGGTGAAACCTTCAAGAACACCTGATCACCAACTAAAAACCTCAAAGGTATATCGTTCTTATCAGTATAAGACTTATATAATCTTTTTGATGTTAACATCCTCTAATGAATCAGTTGAATCTTATTTGTCATCTCTTGCACCAAGCTTGGTCTAACCAAGGAAATTTCTCCCACCTCCGACCAACACAATGGATATTTACAATGTCATACATACTTCCTCAAAAGGTTCCATTATGATCACATAATGGTAACTATTGTTATAAGAAAACTCAATCATACCTAAGTGATCATCCCAATCCCCACTGGAGTCAAGAACACAGGTGAAAATCATATCCTCAAGAATTTGTATGGATCTTTCTATCTGGCTATTAGAATATGGATGGAAGTCCATGATCAAACAAACCTGAGATCCCAATGCCTCTTTAAGGCCTCTCCAAAAGTGATAAGTAAACTTAGGATCCCTATCAAAAAATATAGCAGATGGAACTCCGTGCAAACAAACAATCTTCTTCACGTAGAGACTTCCCAACTCCTCAACCTTGGTTTTATCTCAAAGGGGTATGAAGTGAGCTGACTTGGTTAACCTATCAATCCCAACCCATATAGAAGTCTTCTTTCTCTGGGTATGAGAAAACCCAACCACAAATTCCATATAGATATCATCCCACTTTCATGTACGGACTAGAAGTGGTTGATGTAAACCTGAAGGTTTCTGATACTTGGCCTTAACATATTGGCACGTATAACAATGAGAGACAAACTAAGCAATGTCCCATCTCATTATCAGCCACCAAAACTACCTCTGCAAATCATAGAACATTTTTTTGGTTCCTAGGTGCTCAACCCATTAGAAGTTATGGAAATATCCCATCACAACCTTCTTTGCTGATAATAGAACAATGAAGCGATTCCAATAATATAGAACATTATCTTTGGATAACAACCATAGGGAAACTATCTTTCCACTATAAAGGGATTCTCTAATGTTACAAAACTAGTCATAAAGCTATTAATCTTGAAGAATAATCTTGATAAGATCATATTTCTACTAAACACTAGACAAGGAAACTTCGGTCACTTCCTCCTAAACTTCAATATGAAACTATGCAAAGAGATCCATCAAATTCCACACTTTTGAGGATTCTTTCATATCATGGGTTGTAATTTTTCTGGTCAATGCATCTACAATGACATTCCCTTACCATGGGATATAGGTGATTTCAAAGTTGAAAGACAATAGGTACTCCACCCAATGCCTCTTATAAAGATTCAAATATTTTTAGGGGAATATATAACTCTAAATTTTGTGGTCTGAATACACCATAAACCTCTCACCAAAAATTAATACCACCAACTCTTAATCATGTGAATCATTACTACAAGTTCCATGTCATGGGTAGGATAATTATTATTGTGTGGCCTAAGATATAGTGATCTATATTTTACTACATGGTCACCCTGCATGAGAACGCAACACAAGCCTAAACCTGATGCATCACAAAATACGACATAGCCTTACCCAGCTTCTAGAAGATTCAACATCGACGTAATAGTCAAAAAAATGTTTTAGCTCAAAAAAAGAACTCTGACATTTATCATTCCATGAAAACATCACCACCTTCCAAGTCAAAGTATTCATTGGAGAAGAGAGCTTTGAGAAGTATTTTACAAACCTGTGATAATATCCAGTTAAGCCTAATAAGCTCCGGATCTCAAAGAAATTTTGTGGTTTCTCTCAAGTCATTATAGCCTTCACCTTCTTAGGATCAATCGATACACCCTGTTCAGACACCACATGTCCCAAGAATTTCACTTCCTTAATATAAAAATCACACTTTAAAATCTTGGCATAAAGGTGGTGATTTCTCAGCAAACTCAAAACTATCGTCATATATTTCACATGATCCTCCTTAGACTTGGAGTATAGAAGAATGTCATCCAAAAAGACTACCTCAACGGTATCGGGATACTCATGGAAAATCTAGTTCATTAAGGCCATGAAAATAGTAGGATCATTTTTCAGACCAAAGGGAATGACAAGGTAATCATATTGTCCATACCTAATCTAAAAGGTGGTTTCATAAATTTCATATTCTTTTATTATTAACTGATGGTAACCATATAGCATCCCGCCTTTTTATTACATAACATTTCATCACATTGTACAAATAGAGGATCTTTAAAGTCTAGTGTCTTGGAAATCAGGAACATAAAACATGAGAACAACATAAAACATTCTTCTAAAACACTTGTAAGGATTATTGATCATTCATCCTAAGTTTATTACAGCATCTCATAACCTGGGAGCATACATCAAAGGAAAGGGTGAGCAGAAGGCCCAGTAAGGGAAACAAGAGAAACATTTTACATGTGAACTTGAGATACATCAATAAAGTCAAGATAAATAACTTTAAGGCATGAGAAAGAGATCATGAGGCATATCATAATAAAAATAACATGTTTCATAAATTGAAGATGTGGATAAAACATTTAACTTAGACAATCATTTCTGTATCACCAAGGTCCATCCCCAAGGTGTCATTAAAAAAATTACCAAGGTTATTCACCAAGGTATCGTTAAAATGGTCATCTCTAGAGATTAAGTCTTTACCCAATGCATTAGAGCGCTATCTGGGTGCACCCTTAATTTTTCTTTATTATCATGTGAGCCAAATATATCATCATCAATAATTTCATAAATAACCCATATAGTATAAAAGAAATGGGTTTCATTTCATATTCATAACATTTTAAAAACTGCTTTAAAGACAAGATCTTTATGTCACTTTAAACCCACGGAAAAGGAAAGCGGGTCTCATGTATGTAAATACCAGAATTTAAAATAGAAAATTTTTATATAAATTTGAATACCCCTATAGAATAAATAGTTTTAATTATCCACTTAATAAAATAAAATAATTTGAGAAAAATAGAGATACATTTTGAGACGAAAATTCGGCAGCATAACGGCTATGTTTCTGGGTTTTAGAAAATATTTAAAAGAGAGGGTACATGGGTGACCCACTCATAATAATACATAAAATAGTATAGGGACAGAATATAAAGTATATAAGAAGATGGTAATGAAATTTTAAATACATACCATATGAAATGAAAAACATGGAAGGAAGACAAGAATAAGATTTCTCTTATGAAAATTCGGCAGCCTAACGGCGTCACTTAAAACTTTAAAAAATGAATTAATGAGATAAAATAGGGTCTCTCATCATATGAACATAAAAGGAAAGTATGATGTATATAGAGATAATACCCCAACATGGGAAAAGGGAACTTGAAAGAATTGACATGAAAATAGAACTTTGAAAATCGGAAGAGTGAAAGAATCCCTTACAAAAATTCAGTAGCATAACGGCGCCACTTAAACATTCTTAAAATGAATTGATGAGAGAAAGAGGGGGTCTCTCATCATATAAACATGAAAAGTAAAGTAGTATGAATATAAAATAACATCCCGACATAAGAACATGGAGCTTAAAATAAATGACATAAAGGAGAATACATGAAAAGAAAGAGAGAGGTAGGATCCCTTAGCTTAAAACATAACTCTTAAAACTCGAAGTTCAGGACCTTGAGGGATTGGGAGAACCTTGGGAGGACTCATTGGAAGGTAATGGGACCAGAGATTCGTTGGGGTAGATTTGGGAGTGAAAACTAAAGGAGTAAAGGGTGGGTATTTATAGGGAAAGGGAGGTGACAAAGCATTAATTGTCAAGGGACACCTCATCAGTGGTATTGGAAAAACCATGGGCTTTACCATGGTATTTTCCCATGGTATTGGCCACTTGGGACACCTCATACCTTATCTTACTATTCATAAGTTGGCCAAGATTATTTCATAATTATTACATCCTTAATTATGTCATTAAACACCCGAAACTCAAAAACTGTATTTTCACTATTCATTGAAAATTCAACTTTCTCATAAAAATCTCAAAATTTCACCTTAAACAAATATCGATGATCTGATTTTAAAAATGAACTCCATTTTATGAAAATAATTTTATAAATATTTTTTAATTTAATTATTAATTAAAATCATAATTTATTCAATAATTATAATTCAAAATCTATAACTCATTTTTTAACACCTTGAAATTTAGTCAACATTCCAATACCTTATAACCTTATGAAAATAAAATAATAATATGTTTTACTAATTATATTGGTCACATTAATATTCATATTACTATTCATATTACTATTCATAGGGGTAAAAATTACTATTCGCCAAAAATTATTTTGATTTCAATGAACCACATTTTTCACCTTAATTACAACAATGTCTGTCAAATTTTTGAAAATCAATTCACAAAAAAAGTTATTTAAAAATTAACCATCCTTTTACTATTCATAAAAACACTATTCATCAAGAACTATTCATCAAAAATGAAACTTTTAGAAAACTTCCAAAAAATCAGCCTAGATTAATTTTGACATTTCCAATTCAAAAATGATGTTTATTTTTCTATAAAAACTCTCTATGTAAGGGAAATCTTTGAAATACCATTTTAACTTCTAAAATAAATTTATCAAAATTTTCTTAATAAACTTATATTTTATTTAAGAAAAGCTAGTTATAACACAGAAATGATGAGACAATAATTTTATTAAAACTATAGGATTACACAAGGCAGTTATGGTCTCGTTACATAGCCCCTTACAACAACAGCATAGGACCTAAGAGTAAGGTGTGCTAGGGTGATAAAATCTTGGGGAGGCTCGCCAAACATTGCCCAAGTAGTGATTTCTATCAGCTTCAACTTCTCGTGAAGGCGATTCTGTTCCATCTTCACACGATGAAGTTCGGCTTGGGTTTAGTCCAGAGCAAAGCCCAAAGGTGCTACCTCCTTCCTGAGTTCTGTCAGATGGGCTTCGATCGGACCGAGACTACTGGATGGGGCCATCAAATCTTCTTTCTATATTAATTAATCAAGATCACTTGTATTTATAGAAAATAATTGTAACATTTATTTTCCAAAGGTCATGTTGACCAATGGTCTTATAACAGTCGAAACCCAATGGTCTTATTCTAATTATACTCATTTTATTAAATGAAATAGTTTTTTTTTAGTATAAAATAAAATAACACACAAAGTTTAAGAAACAAAATTTATTCAAAATTTTGGGTCGTTACAATATTTCCCCCTTAATAAATTTCATCCTCACAATTTTAAAATTGGGCTTGGAAATTTCATTGAAAGTCCCACATCGGAAAAAGAATCAGTAAAACTATTACTTTAAAAGAAAGAAAGGGAAGTACAAAGGTCACCTGAGTTAACCCATACTAGGATTCCATGTAGGAAAACATGGATATGGAAGAGAAAACAAAGGTTCAAGTTCTGATGGAGAGTGATAGAAAACATGATTAAGAGAAAAATAAATACAAGAAGATCACAAACTTATGATGTGTTAAAAGGTCTTTGATTACCCAGTAGGAAACGTAAACCAACAACATTTTTGTTTTACATTCCTTTTCATAATTTTGAGGAATTCATTTACTACATAGAATAAAAACATAAGGAAATATATTTACCTTCAAGTATAGTTTCATCCCTTAATAAGTTTCCACCAAGACTAATCTTTTCTCCAAACAATGAGCATTCAAAAAGACTTGGTCTCATCAAAAGTACAAGAATCATCTTCTAGAGAATAACATAATCTAAAAAAGAATAACTATATTTTTCCCTTGTCTTTAGTCATTAACTAAAACTAAAAAGGTTAGTACGATATCATATAATCCCTAAAATGGATAATCCTTTATAAAAAAATAAATGACTATTAATCTCCAAAATTCAACAAAAGTACCCAAAGTTCCAGAAAGACCATTCAATACAGAATCATCCTTAAAATTCTTTAGAATAATCCAAACTAAGATTGGAACCCAAAACTCATAAGGATTTAATCACATAGTCTTCCCCAATAAATCTTAACATTTATCTCTAAATAACATCAACTACTATTAAAGTCTCATACTAAAGTGTAATTAACCTATTCATATATTCTCTATGCTAGGTTCATCATTTTCCAGAGATAACCCAAATCAACATATGTCCACAATAAATACATAAATTCTTACAAAAAAAAATCAACCATTCCTCCTCAATTTAAATCGTGTAGTATTTTATTTTCCTTAGGCATATGGTACTTCAAAAGACAAAACATCGTCCAAAATAACCTTTATCATTTAATCACCAAATCATTTTTTATACAAAGGATATCTATTTGATAAAACCTAAGTTTCCAAAATCAACTTATTCTTGATCCATAAAAATAGTAGGTGCATTAGTCAGTCTGAAGGTCATAACAACAAAATCATAATGCTCATATCTTGATTGGAAGGTAGTTTTTGAAATATCATCATTCTTCACCCTCAATTGATGATAACTAGAATAAAGATCAATCTTAGAGAAGAATTGAGTCCCATGAAGTTGGTCAAATAAGTCATCAGTTCTTGGAAGAGAGTATTTGTTCTTCACTGTGATCCCATTCATTTCTCTATAATCAATGCATAGCTGCATCGATCCATCCTTCTTCTTCATAAGGAGAACTGGTGCTCTCCAAGGAGACACACTTGGTCGGATAAACCCATTCTCCAAAAGATCTCAAAGTTGTTTCTTTAATTCCTCTAGCTCTACATTTTCCATCCTATAGGGGGTCTTCGACATCGAATGAGATCCAGGTACGAGTTCAATGGAGAACTCTACCTCTCTTTCTAGGGAAGGTCCGGGTAACTCCTCAGGAAATACGTCAACGTATTCCTAGATTATGGGGACATTTTCTAAAATAATAAATCCTTCTTGAGAAACTTATTTCATTTACGAATCTTTTAACTAAAAAGGATTTTATGTCTTAAAACTTCATGCTTAGACAATTACATTTTTCTATAATTCCTTCATAATGATTCATAAAAAGCTTGTGATTAACCAAACATATCCCCTGAGAGTGCCGTAACCAAGAGTGTAGCAAGGCCCGTTGTCGTGTACCAGTTCCCGTTCGAGTCTATCTCAAAGCGTTGTTTTCAGGTTTTACCCCTATGTACATCTGTGCCACAGCCACCTCTACCTGCTCATATCCATATAGGGATGTATTTTTTTGATAAACCACTTACTCAATACTCACCAAAATACCAGGAAGATTTCCTATATTTAAACTTTTCTATAGGGTTCTTCCTAAAGTTTTCATATCCTAATTTCCATAAATAACTAAACTATCATTTGATACCAACTATAGAATCCCGCATTTTTATTACATACCATTTCATTACATTCTACAAACAGAGGATCTTCAAAGTCTAGTGTCTTGGAAATCAAGAACATAAAACATGAGAACAACATAAAAAATTCTTCTAAAACACTTGTAAGGCTTCTTCATCATTCATCCTAAGTTCATTACAGTATCTCATAACCTGGGAGCATACATCAAAGGAAAGGGTGAGCAGAAGTCTCAGTAAGGGAAACAAGAGAAACATTTTACATGTGAACTTGTGCATCAATAAAGTCATGATAAATAACTTTAAGGCATGAGAAAAAGATCATGAGGCATATCATAATAAAAATAATGTATTTCATAACTTGAATATGTGGCTACAAAATTTAACTTAGACAATCATTTCTGTATCACCAAGGTCCATCCCCAAGGTGTCATTAAAAAAAATTACCAAGGTTATTCACCAAGGTATCGTTAAAATGGTCATCTCTAGAGATTAAGTCTTTACCCAATGCATTGGAGCGCTATCAGGGCGCACCCTTAAATTGTCTTTATTATAATGTGAGCCACATATATCATCATAAATAATTTCATAAATAACCCATATAGCATAAAAGAAATGGGTTTCATTTCATAGTCATAACATTTTAAAAACTGCTTTAAAGACGAGATCTTTATGTCACTTTAAACCCATGGAAAAGGAAAGCGGGTATCATGTATGTAAATCCCAGAATTTAAAATAAAATATTTTTATATATATGTGAATACCCCTGTAGAATAAATATTTTTAATTATTAACTTAATAAAATAAAATAATTTGAGAAAAAGAGAGAGAGATTTTGAGATGAAAATTCGGCAGCATAACGGCTATGTTTCAGGGTTTTAGAAAATATTGAAAAGAGAGGGGACATGGGTCACCCACTCATAATAAACCATAAAATAGTAGAGGGACAGAATATAAATGATGTCATGACCTGCCTTCACCAAAGGGAGGGAAAGGTCAGCAGATTGCCAGGCCCTTCCTTCTTTAAGTTGAAGGAGAGATAATGACCCCCGAAACCCACCTTCAATAGGTCCCGGAGTGGTGACCAGCACCAAGGGTATAAGATCACACACTAAATGGAAGGCATTTCCATTTTTCTTTTAATAGGATCAGGAGATAAGATAGGTAAATCCCACAACACCAAACTGAAAGTGAAAAAAAAAGACTAAAGATAAACCATTCTCATATGCATATTCAAAGGTAAAAGATACAAGTCGTAAAACCCCAAAGGTAAAAAGAATACCAAGAAAAGAAAAGCAAAAATAGCAACCATCCCAAAGGTCCTGCGCTAGTATGGTCTCACACGATCCCCGAAGTCCTCCTGGAAACCTGAAAGCAGTTTTATATACATAGGGTGAGCATACAGGTATACTCAGTAGGGAAAAACCAAAGACTCTTGTGCACAAGTGGGGAGACATACTAAAGTCCCATGAGAAGAAGACAACCAACACTATCAAGGAGTTCATCCATCCCACTCACTGTCCACACTCACCAAATAACTCAAGAAAATAATGTATAAATAAAGCACATCGATGCTTGGGTACCCCGCGCCACTTTCCCATTGGTTATTGAAGACATCCCACTCATCGAACCAATCTCGCCATTCTCACCGCAGTCCCACTGCCACACCCCGCCCGCACACACCTGGGCCATATCCTCATGCATTCCCACTTCCAAACCCTGCCCGAAAACACCTGGGCCACAACTGTCTCACATAACCATGCCTGTAAACACCTAGGCTAGAACAACCACTGCCGCCCGAAGACACCTGGGCTAGAATATCCACTGCCACACCCAAAGACACCCGGGCCTCATCCTGAAGACACTTGGGAAACCACCTGCCCGGACACACCTAGGCCAAACACCACACTACCCTGCTCGAAGATTCTTGGGCTAATAATGGACTTCAGGACATCACAACCTGCCCGAAGATACTTGGGCTATCCGGGAAAGGGAGCAGAAAGGAGCTAATAACCAGCCACTAATAGAAGTGTTGGGAAAAACACACTCCCCCATGAAATGGGGGTGTTTGGCACTAAGTGCTCAACTTGGGTGGGGTGAAAATAATAAACACAAAAACTAAAAGTATATGTATAGGTAACAATCACTCACCCAATCTGGGTTTTTCTTCAGCCAGACTAAAGAACACTATCCCCACTATTCGTTCACAAGAGAAGAGAATAGCACCCATGCCAAGTCAAAACTCACATCAAGCCAAAACCCATTTGTCCCATCCTTGTTTCATGTTCATTAATAATGTTTAAATAAGTTTCTGCACCTACTTGGGAAACTAGAAGCACAAGCTAAGGAAAGAGCACAGTCGAACATCAACTTAAACATTCACACCCGGTTCTCTTGTAAAGTCACAACAAAAAAGGGATAAGTGAGATCCCTCGAAGTACTGGAACCAAAGAAAACCCCAAGATATAGCCCCATGTCCCCAGGATCCAGGAGCCAGCGGTTTATCAACAATAGAGGATCCCACCCCAATTCGTGATATAAGCAAGGTAACCACGCGGCCTCAAATTTACAACCAGCAATATCATAACAACAGGGGATCCCATCCCCACCAACATCACCCAGCAATCGGCCCGTGAACAAAAACAAACAAACCACTGCCACCAACACAAAGCAGGCCCATGTAGGTATTTTCAGATTTAAACGATTTAACACACTCCATGATTTCTACTTCATTGTGCTTTAACCAGGGTTATCACGGAAAGGATTGATCCTTGTGCTTTCAATTTATTTAGCCGGATATATGTAATTAACCAAATTCCTTTACACAGCAAGAGTTCACAACCACAATACAATTCATTTAAACATCACCAGAGGTAAGGGTTCATTAGTTCACAGAGAAAGACCACCAACGGCCGTGATTTTCAGTAGGCGTAAGCCAGCACAATTCAGAAATCTTTAATCATGGAAGATCATAAAAATAAAATAGCATCATCGATCACACCCCTCCCCATTCATTCTTTAGGATCCGTTTATTATCTTCATTAAGGTTTGGTTCATCCAATTCGACAGAAACAAAAGCATGCCCACCCCGCAAGATACACATAAAGGAGATACAAAGGTGAATCCCCTACTTGATTGATCGACGATCGAAGTTTATCTTCACGCACCAGGAACAGAAGATGCGTGATTTGCAGGGGTGGGCCTCGAGAACTCAAGGACGAGGAGACAAATTGATGGGAGGTTATCGAGAAAAAGAAACCTAGGGAGAACCCTTTTGTTTATAAGGGTCGGGGACGGTTGAGATAAGAACGTGAAACCGCGTAAGGAGCGAGGTTGTGGGTTGACCACGCGGCCCCACACGTCATTAAAGGGGTCCTCACCTTTGGGGTGGTTTAAAACGATGTACACACCAGGGATCCTCATTAAACATTTAATTAAACGCCATTTATGGGTGTTACTGGGCTTTAAAACGAGCTTAAAGGGGTCAAAATAGGGTTTAAAACTCAATTTGCGCAAAAAGGAGGTGCTACTGGAAAACCCGTGGGGGTTAGGCTAGGTCTACCGGTTAGCTGAACTACCGGTAGGTTGCAGCTACTGGTAGGCCGAGCTACCGGTAGGCCTAGATACCGGTAGGCCTGTTACCGGTAGGCTAAGGCTACCGGTAGGCCTACCGTGGGTCAAACTTCACCGAGAAGTTGGGATGGCCTCTCAGACCACCCAGAACACCCCAAACATCAGATTTTTACTAAGTAATGGACCTCCAACAACCTAGGCCATTAAAAAGGATATAAGAACATGGTAATGAAATTTGAAAGACATACCATATGAAATGAAAAACATGGAAGGAATACAAAATTAAGATTTCTCTTATGAAAATTCGGCAGCCTAACGGCGTCACTTAAAACTTTTAAAAATGAATTGATGAGATCAAATAGGGTCTCTCATCATATGAACATAAAATAAAAGTATGATGGATATAGAGATCATACCCCAACATGGGAAAAATAACTTTAAAGACTTGACATGAAAATAGAACTTTGAAAATGGGAAGAGTGAAAGAATCCCTTACAAAAATTCGGCAGCCTAACAGCGCCACTTAAACATTCTTAAAATTAATTGATGAGAGGAAGAGGGGGTCTCTCATCAGATGAACATGAAAAGGAAATTAGAATTAATATAAAATAACATCCCCAACATAAGAACATGGAGCTTAAAATAAATGACATAAAGGAGAATGCATGAAAAGAAAGAGAGAGGTGGGATCCCTTACCTTAAAACGTAACACTTAAAACTCGATGTTCGGGACCTTAAGGTCTAGGGGGAACCTTGGGAAGACTCATTTGGGATGTAATGGGACCAGAGCTTCGTTGGGGGAGAGTTGGGAGTGAAAACTAAAGGAGGAAAGGGTGGGTATTTATAGGAAAAGGGAGGTGACGAAGCATTAATTGCCAAGGGACACCTCATCAGTGGTATTGGAAAAACCATGGGCTTGCCCATGGTATTTTCCCATGGTATTGGCCACTTGGGACACCTCATACCTTATATTAATATTCATAAGTTGACCAGATTTATTGCATAATTATTACATCCTTAATGATGTCATTAAACACCCGAAACTCAAAAACTGTATTTTCACTATTCACCGAAAATTCAATTTTCTCAGAAAAATCCCAAAATTTCACCTTAACCAAATATCGATGCTCTGATTTAAAAAATGAACTCCATTTTAGGAAAATATTTTTCAAAATATTTTTAATTTAATTATTAATTAAAATCATAATTTTTTCAATAATTATAATTCAAAATCTATAACTCATTTTTTAACACCTTGAAATTTAGTCAACATTCCAATACCTTATAACCTTATGAAAATAAAATAATACTATGTTTTACTAATTATAATGGTCACATTAATATTCATATTACTATTCATATTACTATTCATAGGGGTAAAAATTACTATTCTCCAAAAATTATTTTGATTTCAATGAACCACATTTTTCACCTTAATTACAACCATGTCTGTTAGATTTTTGAAAATCAATTCACAAAAAAATTTATTTAACAGTTAAACATATTTTTATTATTCATAATAAACACTATTCATCAAGCACTATTCATCAAAAATGAAACTTTTTAGAAAACTTCCAAAAAGTTATCCTAGATTAATTTTGACATTTCCAATTCAAAAATGATGTTTATTTTTCCGTAAGAACTCTCTATGTAAAGGAAATATTTGAAATACCATTTTAACTTCTAAAATCAATTTATCAAAATTGTCTTAATAAACTTATATTTTATTTAAGAAAAGCTAGTTATAGCACAGAAATGATGAAACAATAATTTTATTAAAACTATAGGATTACACAAGGCAGTTACGGTCTCATTACATAGCCCCTTATAACACCAGCATAGGACTTAAGAGTAAGGTGTGCTAGGGTGATAGAATCTTGGGGCAGTTAACCCAACATTGCCCGAGTAGTGATTTCTATCAGCTTGAACTTCTCATGAAGGCGATTCCGTTCGAGCTTCACACGATGAAGTTCAGCTTGGGTTTGGTCCAGAGCAAAGCCCAAAGGTGTTACCTCCTTCCCGAGTTCCGTCAGATGGGCTTCGATTGGCCCGAGACTACTGGATGTGGCCATCGAATCTTCTTTATATATTAATTAATCAAGATCACTTGTATTTATAGAAAATAATTGTAACATTTAGTTTCCAACGGTCATGTTGGCCAGCGGTCATATAACAGTCAAAACCCAATGGTCTTATTCTAATTATACTCATTTTATTAAATGAAATAGTTTTGTTGAGTATAAAATAAAATAACACACAAAGTTTAGGAAACAAAATTTATTCAAAATTTTGGGTCGTTAAAAACCAGACCGTAGGTTAATCTTTGAAAACCACTTCTCCCCTTTAAGTTGATCAAAAAAATCGTCAATCCATGGTAATAGATATGTACTCTTTATCATAACTCAGTTGAGTTTTCAGTAATCGACACATAGGCAAAGAGATTAATCCACTTTCTTGGTGAATAGAACTGTGTAGGACCCCGGGACACCTTGAGAGGGGAGGGGTGAATCAGGGTGTCTACTTTTTCTTTTAAAGTGATGGATATTGTTCCCACATTGGTAGGAACTTGTTAAACTTGTATAATGGAAATGAATAGAAAGCAAACATTCACATGCAGAGAGACGACACAACACTTTTTACTTGGTTCACCACTAAGGGCTACGTCCAAGGAGCATATGCCGACAGGTTGTCAGTTGTACAAAATTCTACTAAACTTTACTAGTTGTGGATTACAAAGGTTTGGGAATAGTCACTCTGTCACAGGCTCACTGCCTTTACAAAAGTTCAGGGACTTCCGCGACTCTGCACCTTTAACTCCCAAACCGCCTTGGTCGCGTAGCCAACAACCGACATGCATCCTCTACTTGCGCGACCCAACTACCACTTGCGCGACTCAACCACTTGCGCGACGAGATCTCGAAAAATCTCTAATTATTGAACTTCGTTCCAAATGAGGAGGGGTGGTCCTCTATTTATAGGCAAACTGGACCCCATGTGCGGTGGCGCGTAAGTGTCCTCTCGGCGCGCAAGTCCCAGCACGCAGCTCCAACTGCCCTAGCCTCTGTCGCGCTACTCACTTGTACGACCACACCAATACTTTCATGACCCTCTTTCCTTTGAAATTTTATGAAGCTTTGATCTCGAAGAACAATAGGCGCGCAACTTTCCAACCTCCTAGGCATCGGCGCGCAAGTCCTTTCTCAGCGTACAAGTCACTTGCGCGACTAGCCAAAGCCTTGCGCGGCCCTTATCCCTTTTCCATTTTTCCATGTTTTGATCTTGAAAAACATATGGCATGCAAGTTTCCTTTCCTTCAAGTAAACAGCGCACAAGACTCTTTGCCAAAAACACTTTTCTCCATTTGTCGATTTTTAGGCCCAAAAATTTGGCAAACACTGGGAAACGGTTCCACCTTCAATACTGTTGTTTGCTTGAACTGTATGATCACTTTGCTGGTACACATTCTGAACTTCCACTGAGGATTGACAACAAACACAAAACAGACTCCAATTCAAACATAGAAGACCATGGTTCCAACAATATCCCCCTTTAATATCCCCCTTTGGGTTTGTTGGCAATCAGAAAATAAATTCAAAAGATCCCCATCCATATGCAAACCAAAAATGAAAGAATCAACTCAGCCAACACTCTAAGTCTACGTGAGAAATGATCGGTATAGAAAACAAGATAGGAATCTTGAATTGGGTTCCAGTGTTTTGGAATTATCAATGATGCCCAAGAAGCATTACATGCCTAGAAGCATTACATGCCTGAACATGCCTGAATTTATTCCTTTCTTTCCCATTGACAATAAACCCAAAGACTGGTAATTTGTTCACTATTCAGCTCAAACCATACCCCCCTAGATAGTATCTCCCCCACAAACCTGCATCAAATCCATAAACAGATAAAAACAGTTATCATAAATGGGGAGAGGGGTATTGCGTAACCTCTTTATGCACTGGGAGGTGGATGAACACTGAGGTTCAACCGATGCTTCTCAAACACAGCTGCTAACAGTGGCTTGGTCAGGATATCTGCCACTTGCTCATCAGTTCCCACATGATCCATTACAATCACCCCTTACTCAACTTTCTCTTTGATAAAGTGATACCAGATTTCAATATGTTTTGTACGAGAATGCTGAACAGGATTCTTCATGAGATCAATTGCGCTCTTGTTATCACAGTAAATCACTATTGGTTGCTTTACCTCATCACCAATATCTGTTAATTGTTTCTTCATCCATAGCAGTTGAGTTCATGCCTTTGTGGCAGATATATACTCAGCTTCAATAGTACTAAGAGAAGTACTTTCTTATTTCTTGCTCAACCAGCCAACACATTTCTACCCAATATAGAAGGCTCCACCACTGGTGGACTTTCTGTCTACTACATCACCAGCCCAGTCAGCATCAGAAAATGCTGATAATTCACTGTCCCCACCTGCAGAAAAATATAACCCAAAGTTATGTGTACCTTGAATGTACCTCATGATTATTTTGACTGCCGCCATATGTTCCTCCTTTGGATTACTCTGAAAGCGGGCCACAAGACATGTGGCAAAGACAATATCTGTCTGTGTCGCTATCAGGTACAGTAGGATCCCAATGATCCTCCTGTACATGGTGGGATCTACAGAGGTCCCATCCTCATGCTTTCCAAGTTTAGTTCCAACTACAATCAGAGTTGACATTGGTTTGGAGTCTTGCATATTAAACTTCTTCAACATCTCTCTTGCATACTTTTCCTGAGAAATGAAAGTGTAATCCTTCTTTTGAATCACCTGTAGCCCCAAGAAATATGCAAGCTCCCCAATCATAGACATTTCAAATTCTAATTTCATATGATTGGAAAATTCATCCACTGATTTTTTTCCTGCTGCCACCAAATATGATATCATCAACATAGACTAAAACCATGAATGGATCTTTTGGATAATTTTTCACATATAGATTGTGATCTACTCCTCCTCTTTTGAACTCCAGCTTCTTGAGATATGAGTCCAGGCAGGAATACCAAGCTCGTGGTGCCTGTTTCAAACCATATAGGGCTTTTTTCAGTTTGTAGACCTTTGTCTCATCAGTACCAAGAACAAAACCCATTGGTTGTTCAATGTATACTTCTTCTTTGAGTACCCCATTCAAGAATGTTGTCTTGACATCCATTTGATATACTTTATATCCTATTTAGAGTGCCATGGAAAGGAAAAGTCTTATTGACTCCAGTCTAGCCACTGGAGCAAAGGTTTCTTCAGTATCAACACCTTCAATCTGAGAATATCCCTTACATACCAGTCGAGCCTTGTTTCTGATAACACTTCCATGCTCATAAAACTTGTTCTTGAAGATCCATTTTGTACCAATTACATTGTGGCGTTCGGGTCTTTGGACAAGATCCCATGTCTAATTCTTGTTAATCTTCTCTAACTCTTCATTCATGGATTTTACCCATGATTCATCCTTTGCAGATTCTTCAAATGAGGATGGCTCCACAACTGACATAAATGCAGATTGCGTGTTATTTATCATCCTCCTTGTTTGATTGGGTTCATTCCTGTCCCCAATTATGTTAGATGGATCAATCTTAGCTCTAAAATTTCTCTTGTGTGGTTTAGTTGCATTTTCTCTAGCCACAGTTTCTTCTTTAGATTCTTCTTCTGAGTCAACATCATGATGAGACTGCTGAGTGTTTTGTACAGCTTCCTCTATTTCTGTAGTTGTATTTTCTCCACGTTCACTTTCTTCCTCACTTTCTATTACATCAACATATGACATCCTTGAAGAATTTGTTGTTTTATCTTCAATTATCTTAACATCACTACTTACCACAATCCTTCCTAATCGCTTGTTGAAACACTTGTAGGATTTGCTGTTCATTGGATACCCAAGAAAAATTCCTTCATCAGCATTGTCACCAAACTTCCCTTGATTTCCTTCTTTGTTCCGGATGAAAAATTTTCTTCCGAAAACACGAAAGTATTTCAATGAAGGCTTCCTTCCATGCCATAATTCATATGGTGTCTTCGTTTATCCCATATAAATCCCTGTTCGATTCTGAATGTGCACTGCAGCTTCAATAGCTTCCTTCCAGTAATGGCGAGAGATACTGCTCTCAATTAGAATAGTCCTGTCCATATTGTTAACCTGTCGATTTCTACGCTCAACAACTCCATTTTTCTATGGGGTTCTCACGGTAGCTACCTCATGTTGTATCTCATGCTTCTCCAGGTAGTTTTCAAATTCAATGGATGTGTATTCCCCTCTATTTTCTGATCGCAACACTTTGATTGTTCGTCTAGTATCATTCTCGGTGATTTGACGATATGTTTTCATGCAGTCAAGCACTTGTCATTTCCTATGTATAACCATTACACATGCCATTCTTCTGTAATCATATATGAGAAGGACGAAGTACCTTTCTCCATGAGTTTCAGCAACATTTACCGGGCCACATACGTTTGTATGAATGAGATCAAGAAGATGTGATGCCCTTTTCTTCTTTGGACGATATGAACTACAGACCAGCTTCCCAAAAATGCAGGCATCACAAGATTTTTCCCATTCACATTTCAGAATGGGGATATCCATGACTATCTTCAGCTTAGATATCTTTTCCATGTCTTGTTGGTTAATGTTCCCCAGCCTTCAATGCCACAAATTTTTTTCTTCTTCAACAGACAAAAAATTGGATTTTACTTTGTTGTTGACCTGATATAAGTTTCCATATGTTCTACAACCTTTCATAAGAGAATTCTCTATTTTTTCCTTTATAGTGTAGCAATTTTGATTGAAAGTTACTATGATCCCTGAGTCACAGAGTTGACTCACACTAAGGAGATTGTGACGCAGACCGTCCACATAAAGAACTTCAGTCTTCTTTAGCTCTCCATTGGCGAGAGCAGTATTCCCACTTCCTTTAATCTTCAAAGCACCATCATTAACAAACCTAAATGTTCCATCAACCTTATTTTTAATGTTCTTAAAAAGGTCAGCATTTCCCGTCATATGGGAAGAGAATCCACTATCAATAATCTAGGTGATGCTGCTTTTTGTAGCTTTGAAGTCCACCTCTACAAGGTTGGATTTCTCAATTTTCTTCCTTTATTTCCATGAGACATTGGAATGAGTATAGATCACTGATGGCCTTTCAATTATCTCATCTGTGTACATTGCTTCTTCATAGTTGAAGTCTTATTCGAGAAGATAAAACCTGTTTGAAAGAGTAACACTATCTTGTCGACGAGATCTGACTTGTCTTGAATTCCGGTATGAGGTGTCCATGTCCCTTCTCTGCCTGCAATTAACAGCCTTATGACCAAAGTTAGAACAATGAAAACAATATACAAAGAAACTATTTCTTCTATAAGATGGAGGATATGAAGTCAGTCTCCTTTGTTGATGTCCCAGATCTTCCCCATTCAAATAGCTCCTTGCCTCTTCCCAATATGACATGGTATGGCCCAGATAGCCACAGAACTGACACTTCATGAGAGGAAATGTCTTCTCACTTGAGTTTCTCCTCATAATTTCTTCCTTTGGAGAATATTTGGACTGCCTATCATTTCTAAATGTTTGAGGATAATTTTCAATTCTCCTTTTATTTTGGATTGAGGGTTTCTTTTTCAGAACTTCAAGAAATGTTTCAACAAGTCCAACTTTCATCTTGTCTTTCTTTTGGATCTCTTTACTTCCAACAGTTGAAGTCTTAGCTTCACATACAATTCTACTCTTTCCCATGCAAGCGGGTCTTTGATCACTCAATATTTTTTCAACCCCATCTGAACCACTCTTGGCTCTTTCCAGTAACTTTGCATCTGAGAATCTTCTAAAATGAATTTTCTTCTTACCCTCATATGTGGTTGATCGACACTCTAGTTTTCTTCTAAGAATAACAACTTCTTCCTCAAGACCCTCAACAGTCTTGGACTTCTCTTCTAGTCCAGATGTAAGTTCATTTATGACCTTTTCTTGTTATTCAATTCTAAGCTTCAATTCTGCAATGTCGTCTATGCTTTCAAGGATTGAATATTGAACTCTTACTATTTCTTCTAGTCATTCAATTTCAGCTTCAAGCTCATCCACATATTCTGATGATTCTTTCACCATTTCTTTCCACTTATTACATTTCTTGAATTTGTTCTCAAGCTTTGAAAAATCATACTTACTTTTCAACTTGAGATCACTATTATGAGTCATATGATTGTCTATGTCTTTGTCGATAGAGGGTTCTAACTTTTCAACGGTAGTCATCATGGAAGCATGGTTTCCAGTTTTAAATCTGGGTTCTTCTTCTTCAATGAATTCAATATCATCCTCTTCCTCTTCACAGACAAAACTCTTCTTCTGTATCTTCTTTTCAGATTTGAAGTCACCCTTTTTGAAAAACATTTTCTGAGTATTCTCAATGTCTTCTACTTCACTTTATTCATCATTGAACTTTCTTTGGAACTGAGAGGCAATGTTCCCAACTCTTCCACAACTAAATCATGCCAGATGTAACTTACCTTTAAATTTACCTTTTCCCTTCTTCAGCCTCTTAGAAATAAGAGAAATAACTAATTTTTATTAATCATCTTCATCACCACTATCTTCTGAAATTCTCAGTTTGTCCATGGCTTTGAATTCCATTTCCTTTCTAACACAAGTCATAGCTTCTTTGGGTTTGACTCTCATATCATATGCCACTATACTACTTAGCAGATCATCCAGAGATAGTTTAGATAGATCTCTTTCTTAAAGGGACGATACCTTTTCATTGTACGTTAGAGGTAGTCTTTGCAAGATTTTCTTTACAATATCAATGTCTTTGATTTCCTCTCCAAGACCTCGAATTTCTCCCACTACTTCAGTGATTCGGTTAAATAATGAATCTGCATTCTCATCAGGATGCATCTTTAGATCGTCAAACCTGTTGTGCAGAACTTAAAGTTTTTCCTCTTTCACTTTGTTGTCTCCTTCATAGATATTTTCAATTTTATCCCACATTTTAAGAACCTGGTTTTTTCTGTGAAATAATTTGGAATATTCTTGATGATATTCCAGAGCAGATCCTTCAGACGGCGTGCGATTTCGAGCCCCGGAGTGGCCGGAATTAAATTTTCAGTGCGTTCACACTAGAAACGCCAAATAAATGGGATAACTCCTAAACGGAGCTTCATATCAGAGATCCGAGTGTACGGATGGGTCCGGAATGGGTTTTTTACCCTAGTAACGACATAAAACTTGTCGGCGTGGGACGTTTGGACCCCTCACCCGCTTCTGGAATGTTAAAAGGATAAATTAATTTATTTATTTATTCGTTTAATGGTGAAACTCTAGTATCTCTTAAACAGTGGCTCGGATTGGAAAACTGAGAGCACCTTTGAGTTCGGAGCGTGCCGTTTACCCTAGTAGGGGTATGAGTTTTGCGGGCGCAGGCCGTCTGTGAAAAATGTCCCCCGGGGGCGTTTTCGTAATTTGGCGGCCTCGAGTGCTAAGTTTTATAAATTTTGAACGGAGTCTCGGATTAAAATTCTGAGACCTCCGTTGTGCTCAGGAGGTCGTTTTTACCCCAGGGGCACCCTCATTTTTTTCTGCATCGGCAGCGTAGTCGGGGGCGTGTCGGGCGGGGGGTTTAAGTGTTTTCTACTTAAACGCACCCCCCACCCACCCTCTTCTTCTTCTTCTTCTTCTAACTCAAACCCTCCCCCTCTCCTCCAGCTCCGGCGAAGCACTCCGGAGAGGCACCTCTGGCGAGGCAGCTCCGGCAAGGCGATGACGCGGCGGCGGATCGCCCGTGAAGCTTCGGGCAACGCCCCTGCAGGTAGGAGTTATTTCGTTTTCGTTTTGAAATTCCTGCAATATTTGAGCCCAATTTATACTGTCAAATTGTTGTCTGATCATCGATCGAAGCCTACAGATGTGTATTATATGTTCTAAGGTTTCCGACGCTCTTCTCGGATCAAAAATCCGAGTCCCGGGGTGCCCGGGGCAGTCCCGGGAAGTTCCGGCCAAAATTTTGGTTTTCCGGCGGTTCCTGGCGGCGGACGGTGGTTCTGGGACGGCGGTGCGGCAGCGGGCGCGGCGGAAGGCCGGCCGGCCATCCGGCCGACTGGGCGGCACCTCGCCGGTGCGGGAGGGCGCAGGCGGTCCGGCAGAGGGCGCTGGCCGTGGGCGCCGGCGAGAGGAGGCGGCCGGGGTCGCAGGCGCACGACCTCGCGGGGAGACAGAGACCTGCATGACGAGGGTCTCCGCGTGGACGCGACCGGCCGTGTCGGCCGGTCGGTGGAGGCGCCCGCGCGGCGCACGGGCGAGGCAGGCAGTGGGCCGCGGTGCGGTGGCCCGTGGGTTCAGCTGGGCCGGACCCAGGCGGCTGGGCTGCGGTCCCAGCGGGCCGGCCGGAGCGGGCCGGCCCGAGCAGGGCGGACCGGCCAGACCGGGCCGGTCCGGCCCGAAGGGTTCTCCCCTAATACATTCGGACGCCCGTATCTTTAGCTACGGACGTTTGTTTTGCGCGCCGTCTGTGGGGCCGTGGGCCCGACGCAGAGGCGGAACTTTTGAGATGGTTTTGGGAATTTTTAATTCCCGAAACGAGGGGCCGCGGAGGCGGGACGTGTCTTTAAGTAGACAAGCATTTTTTTCGGGATTCTTGTTTTGGACGGCGCGGACACGTCCGACGTCCGTTTTGAGCGCCGTCAGTGGCGTTGGGACCCTGGAATCGAGGCGAAGCTTTCTAGGGTGGTTTCAGGCATTGAGGCCGAAGTTGAGGCGTGGGCCCCACGGCCCGTCTTTTGAGCTGCGTGCAGCTTTTAGCGACTTTTTCCTCGGACGTCCGTTTGGGACGTGCGTGCAGTCGATGTTGGGTGTTTTTCCGAGGGCATTGCGTTGGCGTAGTCTGCCCGCTGTATTTCCGCACGATGGTGCGGGCCCCGCGAGGGCCGTTTCGGGAGTTGACGGTGATTTCTAGCTTTATCACCGGGCGACCGTTTTGGACAAGTGAATAGTCCATCTCATGTACTTTTTCGAGAGGATCGCAATGGTGCGATCCGTTCGTTGAGTTTCGGGACCGGGATGTGGGTCCCACATGGCACCGCTGGTGTGCGGTGCGCTGGGATGTATCTTTTTCTCTAGATTTCCATTGCACTCAAGTGAGTAGTGCTTTTGATGTGTTTTCCGGAGGGGATCGCAATCGTGCAATGCGCCCGACTGTTTTCGGGGCCGAGGCTTGGGATCACGGGACGTCGTTCGGGCGTGAGGCGGTGTTGGTGACTTTTCCGTCGGATATCCGTTGGAGGTGAGTAAGTAGTCGATCTCGCGTGTTTTTCTACGAGGAATACGACGGTGTGATCTCTTCAAGCGAGCGGAGCCTCTTGCGCGATCTTATTAAATGTGTAAGCATGGAAGGTGCTCCAGTGGTGGTTTGCCCTACCTTGTTTGTAGCAGACCCTTGGCGTGTGATCACGCACTCTTGAGAGAGTGATATAAACGATTCACAAGATGTGGTTGGCCATGCCTGGGCCTTTGAGGTGGAGTTGTTACGTCACGCCTTCGCGTTGACGTTGGGTGTCATGTGCACGATAGCCCTTGGGCTAGAGACATGGTTTACTCTGGGAGTATACGAGAACTCTTAGAGGTACGTGTGGTTTGTACCTGAGACGTTCGTGCGCTTGGTTGGGGTTGACTTGGGGCCACACATCGTGTGGGCCCCACGTGTGTCGTGTTCTGCTTTGCGTACTTAGACCTCTCGCGGCGTAGAGGGTCCCTTTGTGCTCGTTTGTTTGGCTAGCAGGGTGGAGTTTATTTCCCCTAGATGTGTGCTCGTTTGTTTGACCAGCAGGGTTGAGTGGTCTCCCCCTGGTTTCGTTCTCGATGGATTGGCTGGTAGCGGTGCTAGTGACACCCAGTGCTGGAGCAGACGCTGCACCTCTTTTGGGTGAGTTGTTCTGGAGTTGGGAGGTTACGCGATACCCACTCCGTGTTCGGTTGGCCAGTGTTGTGCCCTACAGTGGAGATGGCTAGAGCAGTTCTGAGTTCTACCATTCAGTGGGGCTGGGCAGTGGGTTACTCATCGACTTCTTCGGGTTCACCCTCCAGCAGGGCTGGGTAGTGGGTTGCTCACTGACTTCTAGGGTTTACCCTCCAGCAGAGACTGGGCAATGGGTCACCTGACGCTATTAGGGCCTACCCTCCAGCAGAGGCTGGGCAGTGGGTCATCCGACGACCTCTTAGGGTCTACCCTCCAGCGGGGCTGGGCAGTGGGTCGCCCGTCGTCTAGTTCCAGGTCTACCGTCCAGCACGGCTGGGCAGTGGGTCGCCTGTCGACTTATTCCAGGTCTACCCTCCAGCGGGGCTGGGCAGTGAGTCGCCTGATGATGTGTTATGGTCTACCCTCCAGCGGGGTTGGGCAGTGGGTCGCCTGATGACGTCTTATGGTTTACCCTCCAGCAGGGCTGGGTAGTGGGTCACCCAGTATCTTATTATGGTTTACCCTCCAGCAGGGCTAGGCAGTGGGTCGCCTGATGATGTATTAGGGTTTGCCCTCTAGCAGGGCTGGGTAGTGGGTCACCCGATATTTGGTTATGAATTACCCTCCAGCGGGGCTGGGCAGTGGGACACCTGTTGGCATTCCAGACTCAGTCCTTTCTACTAGGCTAGTCTCTGGCTTTCCTCCATGACCACCGAAGCGGGACCCTTGGTTGTACGGTTTGGTGATGGAACGGCTTTGGCTTTGAGGAGACCTCTCGACTGCGGGGCAGTGGCGAGTTGTGGTTGACTTTCCCCCGGAACTCTCAAGAACGAGGGGCACTTTCCCCACCGAGACGCGTTCTTGCGACGTGATCTAAAACCGTGCGGGTGAGTCAGTGCCGCCCAAAGCAGATAGTGTCAAGGTGCGGTGATTGAGCCCCTTGGCTTTCGGTTCAGGGCAGACGTGTGGGATGCTGGGCATCGATGAAGGTTATTCTTTTGGGACTGTTGGTGACTCATTTTTCTTGGGTTGAGCTACGGGACGGAGATCCCCTTACGACGTTGTTCAGGTTTCTCAACAGAGCATATGGATTTGTATATACCATGTTCTGGTACCCACTTCTTGGGTTTGGTTACTCTCCCTCCAGGAGAGGCGAAGACGCGCGGGGTATGCCATGTGCTTTCCGTGTCTCGCTTTTTGTGGTGGGATGAGTCTAATCTCCTGCTATAGGTAGCAAGGACTCGATGGGAAGTTCATTTTCTCACCGTTTCCAGCTCCTTGTGTCTGGACGAGTCTACTTCCTTTCTCTTGTTGGGTTGAGCTGGACTCTTACTATTCTCTTTACTGCACTCCTTGTTGTACTCCTCTACTTTTTCTGTTCTCTCTACTTCTCACCCTTCGGTACCTCCTTTGTTGCTCCCTCGAGCCTTCGGGGTATCCTACTGAGTATTTTTATACTCACCCCTGCTTTGGCTTTGCTCGCACTTGGTGTGCCCTTGCAGAAGACGGACAGGTGGAGCGTGGCTTCAGTGGAGTGTAGGAGCTTGGGAGCTTGGACCGCGTGCGGTGGTCGTGGCTGGGTTCCAGGTGGGAGACCCGTCAGCTGTTTCTTTTTGTTTACCTATTGTCGGGTTGTGGCACTTTTTGGTTGGGCGCGTGTTTTTCCCCTTTTCTTTTCAGTTTGTACTTTGTACTTGTAGAGGTCGATGCACTCTGTGGTTTATATATAGCAGTTGTTCTTTATTTTTACTCTACACTTTTGCATTGAGTGTGCTGTGTGTGGGTGTGTACAAGTACTTAGGCAAAGGCCTCCCCGAGTTGTTGTGCCTTTGGCGCTGGTCGCCAGCCCCTGGCCTATGGAGGCGGGCTTGGGGTAGTTGCGGCTCGATCCCGGGTAGCGTCGGGTCGTGACAAAGTGGTATCATAAGTGGTTCATTCCTTGGGATGCTGTTCGGACGTCCCTAAAAGAGGAATTGGTTGAGATTTAGGGAAACAGTGTTAACGTGTCTCGAGAGCGGCTCTCAGGTCAGGGAGTCCAGTGATGGTGCGGCGGCCGACGTATCCATTCACCAGGACCTTGATAACCCGCTTGTCGACTCGGCATGCTGAGAAACTTGTTGTAGGGAAATTGGATTGTGCATCACATGGGATTGAGTCTTTGACTATCCTTCTTGAGTCAGCTCCCCATCGTTGTTGTTGGTATATACATATATGCTCATCTGACCACGGCACTCCTTGATAATATTCAGGATTTCTCCGCGAGGACAGCCATCCAGGATACCAGCTTTGGTTTGTGACGACGACCCTGTGAGCTACGAGTCCACAGTCCAGGACCCATCATGTGAGCCCCTTTCTCCCGGTGGGCCAGTAGCAGCACCCCCACCTGTTGAGCAGCAGGCAGTTTCAGCAGAGCAGGCTGAGCTTGAGCGCAGGTTGAGCGCGCTCCATGAGTTCCAGCGGAAGAGACCGCTGAGGTTCAGTGGTGATCCAGACCCTCAGGCAGCAGAGGTTTGGCTCGAGGCAGTGGTTCGCCTTTTCAGGCTTGTGCAGACACCGACAGATCATAGAATGGCTTTGGCAGCCACCCTTTTTCATGGAGTATCTTGGCGTTGGTGGAGTCTGGTGACTCAGTTTCTTGGCGAGTCATTGCTTTTGTGGGGCGACTTTCAGTTGTTGTTCCATGAGGATTTTTTCCCCTCCTACTTGCGCTCCTTTCGGATTCAGGATCTCCTGCAGTTTCAGTAGGGAGGGATGACAGTGGCTGAGTACGTGGATAGTTTTGCAGACCGTGCATGCTTTTACCCGGACTTGGTCCATGATGACAACTTCCGAGCGCGGAAGTTTGAGCAGGGTCTCCACCGAGAGATTCGTGCTGTCAGAGTACCCTTGGGCATTTCCACATATGCTGGGGTGCTAGAGTAGGTGCTGGTGACAGAGGGCTTCCTGTCATGTTTTGCGGTTGGTAGTGGCAGTGGGCGCGACGGAGCCAGGACGTATGTCGTAGCTAGCAGGCACCGTAGGACAGGACCTCGATACAGGTGGACTTCCCACTTCCGGTTTCGGAGACGTGGTCGTAGACCACTGTGGCGAAAAGGCGCAGGGCCTCATCCGATGATGCCCTTCCGTGAGTGGATCTCGGGCCGTGGTCGTACACCACAGTGGCACCGGAGGGCACCAGGGTATCCCAGAGAGCGTTGGTGCTATGCTTGTGACGGGCGAGGTCACTTGGCACGAGACTTCCCGACCCGAGTTGCTGAGAGCTTCGGGCAGGCAGCAGGCACACCACCACGGCAGAGGCAGTGCCGTGATCGGAGTAGTGGCCAGAGAGGTGGTGCTAGCATAGGAGCGGGAGGAACTGTAGGTGGGGGATGACGATACGAGATCTCCTCATCACCACTAGGCGGTCCACGTCAGGCTCCGGGAGCTGACGGTTGGGAACGCGGGTAGCCACGAGCTTTGGATGTCTACGATCCTGCAGAGCATGGGATAGTGAGAGGTACCCCTTGCGACTCTTATACTTTTTGCAGTAGAATTGATAGGCTCTGCATGAGAAAGGATTTTCTCCCTACTCCTTGTTTGAGGTGTTACCAGGGTGATGCAGGGCGTCGGGTGTAACCCTATATTGGTAAGGAAAAGGGCGTGAGACCTTTTCCTTTAGTCGATGGTGTTGACTCCTTCGCCTTTTGAGCGTGTAAGAGAGCATCGACTGTGAAATCTTGCGTGACCAGATATCCTTGGGTGCTTCACCATATGGATATTTTGAAGGAGGGAATCATTAGTCCTTATCCCATTCCCAAGCGGTGATTCCTGTCGCGGCGTGCGACGTAGAGGTGTGACCGGGGAGGTGAGCTACCCCCGAGAGCCTTCGGGCCATTTGAGACCGTGCAGAGGGGTGGCGAGGATCTCTACTGCCTTGCCCTAACCCCAAAGTTTGGAGTGGGTGCACGACATCGGCAAGGGATGACCTCGCGTGAACGGATCAATCCTTTGGTCTGTGTGCGGTGACGCGGAGCTGTGCGTGGGTTCTTCTGGGTACGGGGAGCCAGGTGTGGGCTTAGTACCCTGTGTTGCTCCCTAGTTTTGCTTTTCGGGGACGAAAATATTGAAGGATGGAATGATGTAAGAACCCGGTTTTTTCTGTGAAAGACTTTGGAATATTCTTGATGATATTCCAGAGCAGCGCCTTCAGACGGCATGCGATTCTGAGCCCCGGAGTGGCCAGAATTAAATTTTCAGTGCGTTCACACTGGAAACGCCAAATAAATGGGATAACTCCTAAACGGAGCTTTATATCAGAGATCTGAGTGTACGGATGGGTTCGGAATGAGGTTTTTACCCTAGGAACGACATAAAACTTGTCGTTGAGGGACGTTTGGACCCCTCGCCCGCTTCTGGAATGTTAAACGGATAAATTAATTTATTTATTTATTCGTTTAATGGTGAAACTCGAGTATCTCTTAAACGGTGGCTCGGATTGGAAAACCTAGGGCACCGTTGAGTTCGGAGCGTGCCGTTTACCCTAGGAGGGGTATGATTTTCGCGGGCGCGGGCCGTCTGTGAAAAATGGCCCCGGGGGCGTTTTCGTAATTTGGCGGCCTCAAGCGCTAAGTTTTATAACTTTTGAACGGAGTCTCGGATTAAACTTCTGAGACCTCCGTTGTGCTCGGGAGGTCATTTTTAGCCCAGGGGCACCCTCATTTTTGTCTGCATCGGCAGCGTAGTTGGGGGCGTGTCGGGCGGGGGGTTTAAGTGTTTTCTACTTAAACGCACCCCCCACCCTCTTCTTCTTCTTCTTCTAACTCAAACCCTCCCCCTCTCCTCCAGCTCCGGAGAAGCACTTCGGTGAGGCAACTCCGGCGTGGCAGCTCCGGCAAGGCGATGGCGCGGCGGCGGATCGCCTGTGAAGCTTCGGGCAACGCCCCTGCAGGTAGGAGTTATTTTGTTGTCGTTTTCAAATTCCCACAATATTTGAGCCCAATTTATACTATTGAATTGTTGTTCGATCATCGATCGAAGCTCGCAGATGTGTAGTATATGTTCTAAGGTTTCCGACGCTTTTCTCGGATCGAAAATCCGAGTCCCGGGGTGCCCATGCTTGGTCTTTGCCCGCACTTGGTGTGCCCTTGCAGACGACGGACAGGTGGAGTGTGGCTTCAGTGGAGTATAGGAGCTTGGGAGCTTGGACTGCGTGCGGTGGTCGTGGTTGGGTTCCAGGTGGGAGACCCGTCAGCTGTTTCTTTTTGTTTACCTATTGCCGGGTTGTGGTACTTTTTGTTTGGGTGCGTGTTTTGACTTTTTTCTTTTCAGTTTGTACTTTGTACTTGTAGAGGTCGATGCACTCTATGGTTTATATATAGCATTTTTTTTTTCTTTTTACTCCGCACTTTTGCATTGAGTGTGCTGCATGTGGGTGTGTACAGGTACTTAGGCAAAGGCCTCCCCGAGTTGTTGTGCCTTCGGTGCTGGTCGCCAGCCCCTGGCCTATGGAGGCGGGCTTGGGGTAGTTGTGGCTCGAGCCCGGGTAGGTTCAAGTCGTGACACACATAGACTTTGCTGAGGTGAAACTCATAACCTTTAGATAAATTTGATTAGAAAGAGCTGCAGTGATAGAATTCTGAGCTTTAGCATCTGCATCAAGAACTTTCCTGTCTGTATCAGTCATAGAAAGACCTTTTGGATCAGTAACATGTATTCCTTGCACATTAGCAAAGAGGACTTCCATTCCTAGAGATCTTAAATGATATATCATTATGTTCTTCCAGATCTGGAAATTACTTCCATCGAATAGAGGGACTCCCCTGACATTGACTGCATTCTCCATGACATCAAAGGCCAGATTCAACACCAGCAACTTGCTCTGATACCACTTGTAGGACCCCAGGACACCCTGAGAGGGGAGGGGTGAATCAGGGTGTCAACTTTTTCTTATAAAGTGATGGATCTTGTTCCCACATTGGTAGGAACTTGTTAAACCTGTATGATGGAAATGAACAAAAAGAAAACATTCACATGCAGAGAGATGACACGGCACTTTTTACTTGGTTCACCACTAAGGGCTACGTCCAAGGAGCATACGCTGATAGGTTGTCGGTCATACCAAATTCCACTAAACTTCACTGGTTTTGGATTACAAAGGTTTGGGAATAGTCACTCTATCCCAAGCTCACTGCCTTTACAAAAGTTCAAGGATAGCTCACTGCGTCCCTTGGGTCACTCTCGTTGACTCCCCCTGGCTCACTGCCCTTGGTGAAGTCCCACTCAGTTTATAGACATGAAAGATCTCTTTATCATTGAAAAATAATGAATCCTATGTTGAATGTAGATGCTCTGTTGAAGTCCAACTTTCACTCATAAACTAATCCCACTTTGCACCGAAGGTATCGGGTCAATCTTCCAGTTTTCGTGCAGCTCCAAAAGGACCGGCGTACAACAACCTCACCTAGCGTGCTTCTCCAAGACTGGCGTTCAAGTTTCAAGAACGGCGCGCAAGTCACTTGCGCGGTAAAAAATCGGCGTGCAGGTGACACTAACACACCTGCATGACACTACCTCCTTCAACTCCAAACTTGCCCGACTCTACACCTTTAACTCCCAAACTGCCTTGGTCGCACAGCCAACAACTGACGCGCAGCCTCTACTTGCGCAACCCAACTACCACTTGCGCGACTAAACCACTTGTGCGACAAGATATCGAAAAATATATAAGTCTTGAACTTCATTCCAAATGAGGAGGGGTGGTCCTCTATTTATAGGCAAACTGGACCCCCTGCGCGGTGGCACGTAAGTGTCCTCACGGCGCGCAAGTCCCGGAACGTAGCTCCAACTGCCCTAGCCTCTGTCACGCTACTCACTTGCGCAACCACACCAATAATTGCACGAATCTCTTTCCTTTTTCATTTTATGAAGCTCTGATCTCGAAGAACAATAGGCGCGCAACTTTCCAACCTCCTAGGCATCGACGCGCAAGTCCTTTCTCGGCGCGCAAGTCACTTGCGCGACCAGCCCAAGCCTTGCGCATCCCTTATCCCTTTGCCATTTTTCCATGTTATGATCTTGAAAAAAATATGGCATGCAAGTTTCCTTTCCTTCAAGTACACGGCGCACAAGTCTCTTTTCCAAAAACACTTTTCTCCATTTGTCGATTTTCAGGCCCAAAAATTTGTCAAACACTGGGAAACGGTGCAACCTTCAATACCGTTGTCTGCTTGAACTGTATGATCACTTTTATAGTACACATTCTGAACTTCCACTAAGTATTTAGAACAAACACAAACCAGACTCCAATTCAAGAATATAATACCATGGTTCCAACAAACTATCGCTGCCCAAGGTGACACACTCGGGCAAATAAATCCTTTCTCAAGAAGATCATCTAACTGAGAATTCATATCTTTCAGCTCAGCTGGTTCCATATGGTAAGATGGGATAGAGAGTGGTTGAGTTCTAGGCATTAAGTTAATAGAAAACTCAGCCTCACTCATCAGTGGTAGACTAGAGAAATATGAAGGAAAAACATTGGGAAACTCGAAGACGACTAGAGGAAGATCACCACCCATTGAATCTCTCTCTATATCAAAATCTTAAACTGGTATTACTTTCCTAAACTCTGGATAATAAGATCTGGTTCTACATGAACTTGGGTCCCACTCTTCTTAAAAGAAAAGAGACACACCACTGGGTGTAGTAAAGGAGACCCATTTAAAATAATAATCAATTCGGGCCTTTTTGTTAATGAGCCAATCCATCCCGAATATGATGTCAAGGGATTTCATATCAAGAACTAGAAAACTCCAAGCTAGCTCGACATTTGATATAGAGGAGACACAATAAGGACTACAGAGACCCTTCTCTCTCTTCATACCAAGTGGTGTAGTAATATCCATTTCATAAGATAGTTGCTCCATAGGAGGATTAAGCAGGTTAACAATACAGGTTGAAATAAAAGAGTGAGATGTGCTAGTATCAAAAAGAGAAGTTACTAATGGAGATGTTATAGTGATGGTACCTCTCACAGTCACTGGACCCATGTCAGCTTCCTCTAGAGACTCTTCCACTACTTAATGAAGCTTTGTTCTAGAAGTCTATGGTTGGAACCCTTTTGAACATGAAACATTTGGTTTACCCTCAGTTTTAGGAGGATATGATGATCCTATCCTACTATGTGGAGTATATAAGTGATGGAAGAAACCTTTTAAGTGTCATGAACATTCACAGGAACTACATTCCTTGTGTGCCTTAGTGAAACCCTCTTAGATTGACCTAGCTTTCCACACTGATATCAAATCAAATAACTTCATCCTGGAGTTGTAGGAGGTCTGGAATGACTCTTACAATGAGAAATACCATGAGAATCATCACGATTCTATTTTCCTTTGAAGGAACCAACGCTACCACTGGGAAAAGAAGGAACTCCCATTAAACCTGACTTCCCAGCCAGGTCCATCTCAACCATCATCGTTTTATCTAGCACGTCAGCATAAGTGGGAAGCTTCAACAAGAAAACATGAGAATGGATATATGATCGAATTCCCAACTCAAATAGTTGAGCCTTTATCCTCTCATTAGATACAATCTCAGGAGAAAATAGAACCACCTCAACAAAGAGATCTGAATTCTCAGTTACAGTTTTGTCAGCCTGCCCAAGCTTGATGAACTCTACAGTCATACCCAAGACCATTAACTCTGGATAGAACTGGTTGGTGAAAAGAACCTTGAAGTCTTTCCACTCTAAACCCCCATGTTTCTGTGTTGTCATCATTGTGTCCCTCCATCTCCTGCTCGGTCCTTCTAGCACAAAGGTGGCACACTTCACCTTGACCATGTCAGGTGTCTCCAAGAACTCAAATAGTCATTCTATCTCACTCAACCATTCATTATCATGTTGAGGGTCAGTGGATCCCTTAAATAATGGTGGCTTCTAGCAAAGGAACTATTGAGAACAATTCCAAGGAACATCCCCCTGAGGATCCATAGTTGGATCTTGAGTGGGAACTGGAGGTGGTGCATATCCCAGATCTTGGACAGTGCGAACAATCACCTCAACCAGACTTGGATCCACAACAATATTATCTTGCTGAGATTCAGCAGCGGCCTCTTCTTAGATATGATTCTCACGTCTTCTCAGAGACATGATGCTACACAACATCATCAGATAAAAAAGAAGACATTATATTAACACTCAAACTGAGCAACAAGGGAAACTATTCACAATTGGTAGAATAAACATGATTTGGATTTCACTCTATCCAAATCAGAATATGGAAAAGACTAGAACTAATCCACAAGGTGCCTTTCCCTAACCACCCCTAGAGAATTAAGTTTCATTATGGTGAGAGATGGCTAGGCACTCAATCGCAACTGCCACCTAAGTCCCGACAAGATTTCAAAATTGGATATTGACTTCAAGAAAAAAGATGAACAGCCTCCTCTAATACCAATTTTTTACAAACCAGATAACTAAGCTAGCCCTAACATATCCCAAAGGGATTTCCCGATCCCCACAGGATAGCGACTAGCACTTGTAATCATATGACAAACAAGTGGGAAAGATTTTTCCACAAGAATGAGGAAGTAAAATATAAGAAAACAATATGCATAACAAAAGAAAACTTTACTGGGAGTAAAGTACCAAAATACAATAAGGCATAAAATACCATAGTAATACAACCCAAAGTACTAAATAGAGAAACACAACCCATGTCCCTAAGGAAACAACTCACCAAGACCAAGGTTTAACTGTTGGATCCTCCTCCAAGAGATCCTTTCCCCTTGCTTGAACCTCGAAGAAGAAAGTCTACAAACACCCAAAAAAAGTAGGGTGTGACCCTAAGCCTGGTAGGATACCACCAAATATTCCACAACATATGAAAAATATACATTATCCAAATAAATACTTTCAAATTTCCAAGGTAAACAGGTTTGGAAAATTAAAATCACATTTAAACAAAACATGTTATACATTTTCCAAATGATGGAATGATACTTTTAAAGCATGTGATTTTCATTGAAAAATATAGAATATTTCTAAAGAAGTGGCTTAATTAAAACATTTATATAAAATAGTTTATATAAATTCAGTAGGCATTTAAAGTAGTTCAAACAATGTTGGCATACATTTATATCTCAAATATAAATAAATAAGTGAGCAACAAGGTCATCTGCCAAAAGGTACGATAGTATTAACCAGCTATAGGATTCTACACTCTCTAAGAGATCTTAGCGAAATTAGTATACTCAAGTCCCCCTAACACTAGCCAAAAATGACTCATCACCCTCTCATCAGAGATGTGACCCACCGTAGGTATGTTTTAGAACATTGTAATAGAGTAGAGTGTATCCAAATAACTCACCAACTAGCTAAGGCATGCATGTGCTCTTACATTATGAGAAATTAATTTTAATACTTATTAAAATACAATTAAATACAATTCTTCCATTTCAAAATGCCAATATTTTTCAATTTAAAACCAAAATAGGCTTTAATCAAAATCATGCCCTTTTCACAAGATAAACCCACTAGGTTTCTATCAAATCATTTTAATCCATTTTTACAAGTTTGAAATCCATTTTTAAACCAATTCCACCCTTTTCAAAATTCAATTTTCCATAATTAAATTCAACAATTTTATTGAAATCATTTATATCAAATCCACAATTTAAATTCAATAATTTAAATAATCCAATTTCTACAAACACACCCTAATTCAATGGAATTGGGGGTTTTCCAACTTTTCATGCCAAAACCATTTCAAATCTCTCGATTCACTAGAATCAGGTTTTTATCAATTTAATTGAAAAAAAGTTTTAGAAATTGAATTTAGATAAATGATTGAAATAAATCAATAAATTTAGGAATAATCAATTTAGCAATTTGGGACGGAACCACCTACCTCTTTCCTGAAGAACGACACTCACAACGACACTCATTAACGATAATGAAGGTGAAGAAGATCTTGAAATCAAACCTAGAAGCAATATCCAACACCAAAAGGAATGTATGTATCAATACCAAGATGATTCATCAAAAACCCAATAGGAGAGAAAGAGAGAAACTTGAAGAAAAAGGGAGAACACTTACCCAGGAATCACACCACAAGAGAAAAGATGATTGAACACCAAAGGAACATATCCAGGAAGGACAGACACCTTAAAAACACCTAGTAAAGGTTCTAGGGTCGAGAACAATGAAGAGATGTTGAAAGGAATAACATAAAATAGTTGCACACGTGACTTAAAACTGGGTGCAGGCCAGGTCACGATGTGTACCCAAGGGTCACGATGTGTAGTCCACGATGGATAAGTTACACCAAAAAACCCATCACCTCAAGTTAAAAACCAACATTTTCACCCTACACAACATGTACCCAGCATTCACGACGTGTACTAGTTCACAGTGTGGTCTCCCCTTTCACAATTTTTGCACATCGGCGAGTACATGATGTGTACCTCGGGTACACGACAAGTACCTGCTCTATAGCCTGTAGAAAATCCAAAAAAACACTTCTAAGGGATTTAAACCAAAGGGGGCATATATAAAGGGAAAACTTACCCGATTAAGGTAACGAGATGTTACAAAGTGAGAATACCAATATTTGACAAAAGAAAATATTATACGAAGTTCATAATTATCATGTATAGATCAAAAACATTGTATGGAAAAAAATATCTTACAAAATAGTGTTTCTGGTTTGTTTATCCAACAATTATAGGATTATCTTATGAAAGGATGAAATATCAAACATAATAGATTATCTTATGAATTTGAAGATATCTTTTAAAGTAAAAAATATTCTTTAAAGTCTCAATTTAGGTATTTCACTAAGTTTTTTAAAAATTTAAAGATGAAATGACCTGAAATTAAGATAATGCTCTATGAAGTTATAATCATTCAAAATAAGTAATTTTAGAGTATTTATTACATATTTTAAGAAATTTATTAATTTTTTAAGAAATAAAGTGAATTCCACACATGTTTTTCTTTTTATCGTAAATTATGATGGATGAATGAGGAACAAAAAAATAAATAATTGTCTATTTCTAAGAATTTGTATAATTCCAATGATGAGCATTATTTTATTCAACAACGATCTCTGTAATTTCTATTTTCAAAATCAAAGGTCACTTATGAGAAAAGAGATTGTATTTTTGGATCATTTGATATTCTCTTAACTGTTGGAGTATATATCGAATTTTGAGTTCAAAAATCAACAACAGAAAAAGAAAAACACTAAAGAAATAGAGTAATGTCTGAATAATTAAATGATACTCTACTTTGATATATATAAAAACTATTCTTTGTTTTTCTATGAAAAAAAAATTGGCATTTTTTGAAGAATATATCAACTGTAGTCAAGATATCTTCTAGAGTTGTTCATTAAAATATTATTCTTTTTTTAGAAGAACCTATCATATTTTTTCAAGTTGCATCTTATAGATTTGGTCTAAATCCGTATCCCTATTCTACATATTATCTTATATAAAGTGAAGATACCTTTTTCTAAGTTTGTAAATTCTATGGATATATCTTGTGAAAAAATTAGATCCTTTTAAATGATTTTGGTACCTTTTTGTAACAAGTTGTAGTTGTATGTACTCAAATGTCGAGGTCCCTAAGAAAAGGGCCTAAATAGTGAAATTCACCAAGTTTGTGGAGAAAGAATTGGTGAATTTGACTAGGAGATTTTTTTTCCTATACCACTATAACCCCTATGTGTTTTGTTCTTTTATCTTCTGTGTTTATATAAATTATATATATCATAACATAGTTAAGAACAGCTCGAGGGTTGTTTTTTAATTGGGATTAAATTTTCAAGAACTCAATTCACCCCCACCCCACTTGAGTCATTACAAAACTCCCTTCAAATCAACAAAGGAGTTTATGTAACATTTTGTTACCTTATTTTAGGTATTCCTTATTTATAATTTTCATTTGGGTGTATTTCATACCTTTCAAGGTTAGAGAGTGTTTTTTGGGAAAATTGACCTAAAGTTCAGGGATGTATGTTTGCTTAAATTAATGGATTCTGGGTATAAATGTGACAAAGGATTTAGGGTTCATTATAATATTTATGGTATTATTATATATAATCTGGTTCCAGTGCTTCCTTTAGAACTATCTTATGCCATAAGATACATTTTTATAACATAAATGCGTTGTTGGGCACAAGTCATGAAATCGGGTTACGGGAAAAGAATCATATAAGCTATAAAATCCATTTTTACACCATAAACTCCTCTTACTCTATAATACATAATTTTATTCCATAAGTCCATCTCTTGGAAAAAAAATAATAAAATTTTAGGCAACGTGTTTTTTGGTGTACTTAACTCATGGGGTGATTATATCATAAAAGAGTTGTTTACATCATAAAACCTTCATGCCAGCAAGTTTGACCATGAATCATGCCTTATATTTTTTATTATTCATGTAGGATCTCATCTACCATGAACCCTAGGTGTCCTCCCAGGTGATTTAGAGTATCTCTTCTCATTCTGGACTGTATCATTCGGTGCTCGATCTTCATTGTAGTTGGGTGGCGTATGTCCAGGTAAGTGATCGTTCTACTTCCTCATTTCCATTGATTGTAGAATTACCATTTCAATTTTATTGTGGATTCATTTATATTGTGGTGATGTTATTCTTGATCATTTCTATATATTTCATGAGAAATTCCCCCAGAGAATGACCCTTGTGCTGGTTGTGGTGTGGTGTGCAATTTTCTTGAAGTATGTGTTGTTTATCTTCTCCACCAACTGCTTCTCTTATTAAATAAATTATACAATATGGTAATTGGTTCTAGGGCCTCTGGTTTTGTCTTTGTTTTCCTTCTGAAAAAAAGTTAATCTCCAGGAGTGGCCTTTTTGAACCCTCCACACCCAAAAACCCCCCTCCCCATGAAGAGGTCATCCAGAGAATCCCCAGCTAGGAAGAAGTCATTGCCAGCCGAGATGGCAGAGCGTCCCACGGGGTAATAGCCCAATTAGTGATGGTTCAACATAGAAATCTATCAGCTGGGTGGTTTGCGCCCTTCTTCCCATCCAATGAGACACTAGGTGACCCGATAAGGCGAGCGGAGCATGGGAGGTAGAAATTCCCCCAAGAGCAGGATCCCAAGAATTAAACCTTGTACCTCACCAAACATCGTTGCTATGGTCCTCGAACTTGCACCACTACTTCGCCACCAAAGTGGAAAAATTACACCAGGTTTTTAGGCCCAGGGGTTACATGGTATAGGTGGGTTGTCAACCACTACTGAGCGCCTTTATGTACTTCCCCATCCATAGGACCAAGTGTAATGACACCTGGGATTTCGGGACAATTCCACATGGGGTATAGGTTTTTCGATTGATTTATTCAGGCATCTCAGGCATTTCCATAGTGAGGAATCAAACTCGGAACCTTGGTGATAGACTCCACATCCACAACCAACTCAACCATGCCCATGTAGGCTCTTTGTGTTACTTTATTATTGATAGAATTTCTTATGGGAATGTGCAACCCGAGTTGAGGTTGGTGGTTCCATCTCTATCCTATGTTGAATGAACCTTGATTTCTATGGTTTTGATAAAAAAAAGTATACATAAAAAGAAATGATTGACTGATTAATTTGTGTTCGTGAAAATTGGTTTTTGAGAAAAGTGGTTTCCCCTTGTTTGGTAAAAGAAAAGTGTATTTTCAAATCATTGTGAAATTTATTTATGAAATGGTTTTCAAAGTATGATTTTCATGAAATGGTTTAGAAAATGTAGCATAAGGGGGGCCTTGGGTACTTAGGTGGAAGGTGTAGTAATAGGCCTTATTCATTTATACCGTCATGGGGAACACTCATGGGGTGTTCCTATACTCCCTAGGCCTATTTTCTAGGGACTTATTAGACACTATTGTTAGGTTCATTTTCTTGGGTGTTCATATAATTTCTATATTCAATGCATATGTTGAGAGACTTAATGCACATGATTGTTGATGTTGGGTATGAGTGTTCAAACTAGCCTGGAATGTAGAGATCCTTAGCATGATGTTGCATGTGCTTTTGGTTTGTACTATTTTGGATATGATGTGTTATGTGATACATGATTTGAACTACATTGATTTATATATGATATGATTTTGAACTATTTTTCTTTAATTATTTTGAATTGTGGAAAAGGGTAATTTTTTATGATGCTTTTTATATAAAATTTGTTTCACTGATTATCATGCCTTGTTTTATCTAAGGTTGATAATGTTTAGATTATTGTACAAAGACTTGTTATGGAACACCTTGGTGAGATCCTGCTTAGTCTGTTTATCTCATGCCCTATGCACCCCTTCGTTAGTGCGTAGACTTTGTTATGTCTTTTGATATAGGGAAAGACAAGGCGCCGTAGTGATTCAGTGAGTTTTCTATCAGTTTTGTCTATGTATCTGGTGGTGATATGGTGGTATTTTTCCTATGCTATCGCATGGAGTATCTATTTCTAGTTTTGGTTTTTTCCTTTATTTTTGGACTTGTACCTTGGAGTTTGTTTGGATACTTTTTAGTTGTATCATTACCACTATCTTCTTTCTGCTATGGAATATATATATATTTATTCATTTTTTCTTTCATTGTTTCTCTTTTCTATATATATATTCAATGTTTTCTTCTTCAGTTTGGGATAAATTATTCCCTCTAGTTGTTTTTTCTTCTTGAGTTCTAGTCGCCATCCCATGGGGATTAGGAATTCCCTTCGGGTATATGAGGTGGATTGAGTCATGTGTCATGTTTGAGGGTAACCTGGGTTGGTTTGTTACAAAATGGTATCAAAGGTGGTTGTTCTAAATCTTGGGAAGTTGGTTGATTGGAGGTAAGATTTTCGGGACTTGAGAGGTAGGTTTTGATGAGTATCTGACCATCTCTTGTCATGACGAGGCTCAAGTTACCATCAGTGTTGGGATGTGTGTCTTCTGTTTTGAATTCTTGATCTTAATATTAGTTTTTTTCTTATGGTTTTTTAGGTCAAACTGAGATTTTTCTAGTTATTTGATCATTTATTTTGTTTTTTATGTACAGTGATATCCTCTATGACATCTTCCACAGTTTCCAGTGGAGGTTGTAGTGGATACTCCTCAAGCTAATCTACCTTTGGATCAGAATCTTTATAAATTATCATGTGAGAAATTTGTTTCATGGATTAAAATATACAATAATTTCATAACACATTTTTTGAGGTATATCCCAGAGATGGAGGATAAAGTTATCTATATCAGGAGTTTTTACATGAGAAACCACTATCCTTTAAGATTATGAATGATCCCCAAGAGGTGTAGTACTAGATGGAAAATATTAATCAATTATCTGACTTCCTAAAGACACTTAAGAATATCAAGGTGGAGTGTGAATCATTCATACTTGAGGGTCCCACCAAGGGATAGTGGTATTCCATGGTATAGGTAGATATTCACATATTCATGGACTCGATGTGTTTTAAGACCCTATTTCAGTAGTTTTGACTGGAGTCTATGATGATGACAAAATCTCTAGAGTTCCTCTTTTTTGCAGTCAGGAGAGTGATCAGTGTCAGTGTACAACAATCGGTTTGGAGCTAGTTCATTTTTCTCCATAGGGAGTGAAGAATGACCAATTGAAAGGTCAGAAGCACCTGTGTCATTTGTGACCGGATATCAGATCACATGTATTCACATTGAATCATTCAACCTGTATGGGGATAGTGGATAGGTAAATGATGGAAGAGATGAATATGGTAGGAATGGTTAGCTCTTATGTAACTTCTCTTCCACCTAGTAGCAGCTTCAGTGGTGTGCAGGGGAAGAAAAATAAGTGGAATGATCATCTTAAGGGTGGAATTGGTGGTTATTAGTAGTGGACTTCCTCTATACCGTTAGTTATAGGCATTAATGTACCCCTGACTTGTTATTAGTGTGGAAAGGTTTGGAACACCCAGCGTTCTTGTTCCATGCCTGAAAAGATGTGCAATGGTCATGGTCATTACAGCCATTTGCAGAGGTTCTGCCAAACAATGTATACTCCTCATTATAGTGAGGGATCATCGACTCCAAAAGCCACTATAGCACATTCATGTACTTCAAAGTCTATGGGGATCCAGCCACAGGTCTCAAGAGTGAAGCACCTTCAAGTAGTGGATGAGTTTCTGAAGGAGGTTAACATGGGTCTATTGATAGTGAGAGGTTCCATATTTATTGAATCTTCTATAGTGACTGATTTATTTGATACCGATGCTTCACACATGTTTATTTTTTCCCATTTTTTTATGTTCTTAAACTTCCAAAAGAGCTCATGTCCTTTTTTATGGAGTTAGCAAACCCTATTGGGAAGAGTAAAGAGTCAGTGTTTTGGTGTCCTTCTTGTTCGCTATCGATAGATAATGTGGAGCTAGTATGGGATTTATTCATTCTCAATCTGGATCTATTTAGCGTCATCATCATGATGGATTGTATTATTGTTCATCATGCTGAGGTTGGTCATTATCATCTACGTGTCTCATTCCATGTTGTTGATGGGAGCTCTCGAGTGTTCCAGGGTGAGTGGGTTCTGAGGTTTAGTCATACAGGACCTTTCCACCCATAGCTTAGTAGTTTTTTATATGTTGTTGCATTTGAGCTCAATGATGTTTCTTCTCTTATTAATCTTCATGCGGCTATTCAAGACATTATTGATGTTTTCCTTTATGAATTATCTGATCTTCCTCTAGAGAGGGAGGTGGAGTTCATGATTGATCTAGTGTTGGTTACACAGCTGATCTTGATGCACTCATATCATATGAAACCTACAGAGTTGAAAGATCTCAAGATTCTGTTAGTTGATCTAATGGAGAAAGGTTTCATTCACCCCAGTGTTTCACCTTGGGTAGCACCCATGATATTTTCCAAGAAGATTGATGGTTTACATTTATTATGCATGGACTATAAGAAGATGAACGATGTGATGGTTAAGAATAAGTATCCTTTGACCTGTATGGATGATTTATTTGATTAGTTAAATGGGGGAAGTGGTTTTCAAAGATCGATCTTCATTCGGGTTATCATCAGCTAATATTTCAAGAGTCTATTCCAAAGACAGATTTTAAGATAAGGTATAGCCATTATGAATATCTTGTGGTTCCTTTTGATCTAACTAATGCTCCTACAGTTTTTATGAATTTGATGAACTGGATATTCCATTAGTATCTTGACACCTTTTGTGGTGGTGTTCATGGATTATATTTTGGTTCATTTGAGATCCAAGTGTGAGCACGAGCACAATCTAAGTTTGGTTTTATAAATCCTAGGGAGTCACCATTTGTATGAAAATATTTTAAAATGCAGTTTCTATATCCAAGAAGTGAGATTGTTAGGGAATGTGATTTCTGAACATATCTTATCAGTTGATCATGAGTCGATGAACGTTGTCTTTTCATTGGAGGATCTATGAAACATCTTTGAGATTCAGATCATCCTTGGTCTTTCTGGATACTATCAACAATTTTTTAATGATTTCTTGAAAAAGGTCTCACCTTTGACCATTATTACCAAGAAAGAGGTGAATTTCACATGGGATGTAAAATGATAACCTTATTTCGATTAATTAAAATTAATTCTGACATCGGCTCATATTCTGATCTTACATGAGCCCAACAAGGGGTATGTGGTGTTTTATGATGCTTCTGGTGATAGTTTAGGTTGTGTTCTTATGCAGGATGATCATGTTGTAGCCTATGTCTCTCATCATCCTCAGCCGCATGAGAAGAATTATCTCACTCATGATTTGGAGCTTGTCGCAATTATGTATGCATTTAAATATTGGTGGCCCTATCTATTTGAGGATAGGTTCATGGTCTTTTCTGACTATAAGAGTCTGAGATATATGTTTTCTTATAAATACTTGAATCTCGGAAAAAGGTGGTGGGTGGAATACCTTTATATGTTTGAATTTGACATCGCCTATACCCCGAGTAAGGGGGATATCATTACAGATGATCTTAGTTTGAAGGTGTCCTAATGAGTTATTTTGGAATTAAAGGAAGCATGTAACCTTAAGGGACTCTTCACTCAGTTGCATATGGATTCTCAGGGGGGTGTTTCAGGTACGGTTCTAAACAATGTTTAGTTATTATAATATCTCCTTGGGTCTATTTTGTAGGGTCAATAGCAAGATGATGAGTTCAGAAGTATTCAAGAAACCCTTTATAGTGGGAAGACCGTTTATGGTTGGTCTCTCTCTTTAGATGGTATTCTCCTCTTTAGGGATCGGTTTGTCATTCCAACATCTATGAGGAGATTATTTTTGTTTGGATTCCATAGTTCTTCTTGGGTCATTCATCTGGGTACTAAGAATATGTATTATGAAATAAGATGGTGATTCTTGTAGCTGGGTATGAAGCGAGTCATTACATATTATGTGTCCCAGTGTTATACCTACCAACAGATAAAGACTGGGCATCCAAAACCTTTTGGTTTATTCCAACCTCTTCTGGTGCCGGTTTGGAAATGAGCTGAGGTGTCCATGGACTTTATTGTTGGATTATGATGGACTCCCCAAGGGAAGAATGTTATATGGGTGGTGATTGATCGGTTGAAAAGGTTAGTTGATTTCATTTTGATCAAGGGCACCAATAAAGTTGAAGATCTGGGTAAGGTGTATGAATAGGGGGTTGTGATGTTACATGGGGTTCCCTATACTGTTGTTTTAGACAAGGATCATAGATTTAACTCACTGTTCTAGAAGATTCTCCAGGAGGTGATGGGGACTCAGGTCAGGTTGAGTATATCTTACCATCCACAAATAGAAAGTTAGACAAAACATGCTATTCAGATCCTAGAGGATATGCTACATGCATGAGTTTTGGACTCAGATGCATCGTGAGATAGCCATATGGGACTAGTTGAGTTTTCTTATAACAACAGCTAGCAGTCATCAATCAGAGTGGTGCCCTTTGAGGCTTTGTATGGTCACCCGTGCAGGTCACCTCTTTGTTGGGGAGAGGTAGTTGAGGCCTCTCTTATGGGACCAAGTCTCGTTCTGGAGATGTCGATATGTATTTAAGATATACACCGGCATCTGGTTACAACTCAGAGTCGTCATAAATCCTATGCATATAATCAATGTCATCCTTTTGAGTTTTTTGTTGGTGATAGGGTTTTCTTGAAGGTTTCTCCTTGGTTGGGTCACCGTCGGCTTTGGAAATAGGGAAAGTTAGCTCCGAGATATGTTGGACCATTTGAAGTCACTGAGTGGCTTGGAAAGATTGTTTATCGGTTGGCATTATCGTCTCAGTTGACAGATAATGATGATTTTTTTCGACATATCTCGTCTTAGGAAATATCATTCTGATCCCTTCATGTTCTGAGTTAGGAAGATATTGAGTTAGAGCTAAATGTTTCTATTGTAGAGAAAATAGGGGAGATCATAGACTCTCAGGTGAAAGTCTTGTGTGGGAATTCTATCTCGTTAGTCAGAGTGTTATGGTAACATGGATCATATTATCATGAGACATGGGAGCATGAAACGTCAGTGAGGGAGCAACAACCTCACCTCTTTCCAAAGCATTGTTCTTCCACATGACTTATTGGGGACGGAAGGTCTTATGGTGGGGAGTTCATAACATCTCATTACCTTCTTTCAGGTATTCCTTAACTCTTTTTTTTTTGTGTTTTGGACCTTTCAACATTGGAGATAATTTGTTAGATAAAATGAACTAATTATTGGGGATATATGATTGTTATAATTATTAGAGTCCAAGTATAAATGTGGTAATGGATTCAGGGGGTGTTGGAATGTTGATGGGAGTATTCTGTAGAATCTGGGCCTGGTGTTGCCTGTAAGACCATATTATGTTGTAAGACACATTTATAGCGTAAATGTGTCATTGGAAACAAGTCATAAAGTCGGTTTACGACACATGAATCATGTAAGCCATAAAATCATGTTTTACACCCAAAAAAACTTCTTTAACCCTGTAAGACACACATCTATGCCATAAGAACATCACTCGGGAAAATGATAAAATTTTAGGCGATGTTTTTTTGGTGTACTTAACTCATGGGGTGTTTACGTTGTAAAAGAGTCATTTACATTGTAAGACCTTCAGCCCAGTAGGTTTAAGTATGCAGTGTGTCTTATGTTTTACATTCTCCATACAGAATCTCCTCTCCTTTGAACCCTAGGTGCTCTCCCATGCAATTTCGAGTATCTCTGCTCATTCTAAATTGCATCATTCAGTGCTTGATTTTTGTTGTGGTTGCACTACTTGTGTTTGGGTAAGTAGTCTTTATGCTTCTTCGTTTCCATTGATTGTGTCAGCGTCGTTGCGTTGTGCTTGTGGATTCATTGATCTTATGGTAATTTTCTTCTTGATCCTTTCTAGATCTATTGTGCAATCTTCCCCTGGAGACTGACCTTGTGTTGGTTGTGGTGCGATGTGCGAGTTCCTTGAGGTATGTGTCGTTTATCTTCACTACCAAGCATTTCACTTGTTAAATCAATTCTAAGATATGGGAATCAGTTCTAGAGCCTCTGGTGTTGTCTTTGTGTTCCTTGTTTTTGGATTCCATTGCGGGCATGTGCGACCCGAGTTGAGGTTGGTGGTTCTGTCTCTAACCTGTGTTAGATGAAACTTGATTGCTCTGGTTTTGATAAATTGTTTTAGACATAAAATGACATAATTGATTGATTGAAATGTGTGTATGCAAACAAGTTTTTGAGAAAGGGTGGTTTCCCCTTATTTTGGTAAAAGAAAAGGGTATTTTCAAAGCATTGTGAAATGGATTTTTGAAATCGTTTTCAAAGCACGGTTTTGATGAAATGGTTTGGAAAATGTAGCACATGGGAAGCTTTGAGCACTTAGGTGGAAGGTGTAGTAATATGCCTCGTTAGTTGATACTGTCAGGGGGTTCACTCATTGGGTGTAGGTTCCGGGTGCAGCGGAAGCGCGTTGGTGGGTGTACCCAACTTTAATTTTAGTGTTAACAGCGATCAATCTGAGATCTGTCACGATAATAAAACACCGGATCTTCGGAATAGAACAAAGAACGAAAAAGAAAGAGGGGATTTTCGGAACCATAGATAGGACCATCATATGTTGGTTATAATTAATTTAATTAATTGACAAGAATTACCTTGATGGAATTCTTTCTTCGTAGATGTTTCCAGTCACGATCTGATGTGATCCATCGTTGCGTCATAGAATCCAAGTGTAGGATTCCTCTAGGGGTAATTCACACGTGCTCCACATATCTATGGACGTCGCCAAAGGGATCTTCAGGTGCTAGCGCAAAAGTGTCTTCGCTTGCGATGTCCGCCTTCGATCGCCTTGATCCGGTGGAGGTGGATCTCTCTCTCGTAGCTTGAGAGTGTTCTTGGTGGAAAAGGAATTCTCTCTTGGCTTGAGAGATTTTCCAAATCCGTTGTGCACAACCACATAAAAAATGGATAGGCTAATGAGAAATATATAATTGGTATTTTTAATTACATAGAATTATAAAATGAATTAATTACCTGAAATCATTTATTCATTTCATTTAATTCTTAGTAATACCTCATGTCTAATAATAACAGTTGATTATTATTATTACTTGACATGCGCCCAACGAATTACACCTAATATTATTTAATTAAATAAATAATATTATTTCTCATAAAATTTCAAAAAAAAATACACGACGTGTATATTTAATATACATGGCGTGTACTTTTATTTTTATATTTTTCTTTATTTACTCCACCACATTTATTAGACCTTGAATAATGGCTATTTATTTCTAAAATAAATATCACTGCATTACTCGCTAATAAATATATTATTTCGCCCACAATATATTCTCTCGAATAACTAGTGTTGAAATGAATGCGATCATCCATCCTTAAATAATTATTAAACCACAATCAGGAATAATCTTTATTTAACTTGTTAAATTAATATTTAACTGAGATACTTAGATACACTTAGTGTGTGACCCTCTAGGCCTCCTTCTCAGTGGCATTAGACGGAGCCTGCCTAAAGTCCAAGGTTAACGTCTAGCAACACGCCAAGGCACCCATAGAGAAATAATTTAACGCCGCAATGACGTGTCACCTCCTACGAATGCTTACCGTGTAATATAATCTCTTTGTCTCGATATCTCGAATCAAGCGGGTTGCATGCTAGTGTCATCAACCCATGTGCTTGATTATTCTTTTTTTGACTTTCCGGAATTGAACTTGTTCATTCCTCACCATGGTCATGGATTTATTTAGGCTATATCAATTCTATCAAAGGGCCTGAGATATCTACTTCTGTTATAGAACAGAAGGGACAAATCCTTTCTCGCATTATCTATTAATGTAGTATCACTCGTGATGCACCCAACGTATCTTATCTTGCTGCGAACAGTGTGTCGTTAATACATCTAAGTGCGCGAGTTGTAATACCCATTAATAATAATTTTAAAGTCTAAGGACCAATACACACGTCCACAGATAGGAACATCCAATGACACTATGAAATGTGGATTTCCTACTGGTGGGTCTCGTTCTCATAATATCCTCCTGGATATTACCAAGGGCGCACACCATGAGAAGGTGTCTCAAAGTTTTATGAGTCTTCACCCCTAATGGCCTGTATTATTTGTGTCTCTCAAATAACATCATCCAGCCATATAACATATATTCAAGAACAGTGTTATGGCACTTCCAGGTTCTAATCATAGCAGAGATCAGCTATGACCCTTTAATGCAACATCTATCCTTAGGACATTATCACATGCATTGTCACGCAGAAGAACAATCAAGATGTGATAAGGTATTTATTAATGAATAAAGTACAGAGTAGTTGGCTCTAGGCCACCAACTCCAACATTGGGTGCTTCTCTGCTCCCTAGGCATGTTGTTCTAGGGACTTATTGGACACTATTGGGAGCTTCACTTTCTGGGGTGTTCCATGCTATCTAGATTCGATGCATATGTCTAGAGACTTGATGTGCACGATTGTTTATGTTGGGTATGAGTGTTCTAGCTAGCCTGACCTATAGTGATCTTCGGTGTAATGTTACATGTGCTTTTAGTTTGTACTGTTTTGGATATGATATATGTGATACATGCTTTGAACTGCTTTGATATATATATGATATGCATTGGAACTGTTTTACCTGGATTATTTAAAATTGCAGAAGAAGGGGAATGTTTTACCATGATTTTGATATAAAAACTATTTTACTGATTATCATGCATTGTTTTATCTAAAGGTGGGCATGATTGGATTTTGTACAGAGACTTGTTATAAAATACCTGAGTGGGATCCTACTGAGCCATTTTAGCTCACACCATGTGCACCCCTTCAGCAATGCGTAGACCTTGTTATGTCTTTCGACGTAAGGAAAGACAAGGTGCCGCAGTGAGTTGGTGAGGTTTCTGTCAGCTATGTATGGGTAGTTGGTGGTTAGATGGTGGGATTTTTCTCATGTTATCACACAGAGTAGTTGTTTTTAGTTTTGGTTTTGGTCTTTGTTGTTGGACTCATACCTTGGAGTTTGTTTAGCTACTTTTGAGTTGTATAGTTTCCGTTGTACTCTTTCAGTTTTGACACACATATTTATTCTTGTTTACCCTGTCGTTGTTTCTCTCTACTGCGTATATATATGACATGTTGTCTGCTTCAAGTCGGATGAAATTGTTCCCTCTGGTTGTTGTTGATGCCTGAGTGTTAATTGTCAATCCGTGAGGATCGGGAATGCTCTTTGAGTATGTGACGGATTGGGTTAGGTGTCAGGTTTGAGGGTAACCCAGGTAAGTTCATTATAGTCTAGGTTGAGCATCATGCAAGAATCACCCCACGCAGTGCCATCCCATGACAACGGATTTTATAAAGACATGAGGACGCTTCTTGGTTGATTCATGCATTAACTTGTGTGTTACAACACATGAGTTAAATCCGCGATCTTAACATGCATCGTATGCATGTATTTAATGAACTCCATCAAATTACATCTAATGTAACAAATCCACATATGATAACCATTTGAGGGAGATCCGTTGTTGGGCATTAACTCTTAATGTTTGGATGTTGTGGCCTTTGTCAAATGAATCGTAGCATATGAGTCATGTCAATGACAATAGTTACCCATGAAGAGCCAAGGCAATAATAGGCTTAAGCCATATGATATGGGTGCCAATTGTACTCTATGATTATTTAAGCATTTGTAGTCGGCATCATGAAAAACCATGCCTTCCGGTTGCCTTCATAATTGTAAAATACAATACTTATAAAATGCATATTCAAAATGATTTTGCAGTATACAAATCATATTTTACGATTTTGGTATGTCATGCAAAATGATATACCCCATATATCATATATATGATGGCCTTTGGTATGTCATGCAAAATATAAATTATATTATTCGATTTGAATAGTTAACTGAAAAAAATATTCATTAAATTATTCACAATTATTAAATATTGGGTCAATCCTGGGTCAATCCCCAGTTACTCATTCTGATGGATACCCACTGATATCCTCGTTTTCCTACGGGCCACTCCTCCATGCTGTGGAAAATAAAAAATAAATGCTACCAACGCAAAAACAAAACAAAACAAAACAAAAAATATTGTTGATTATTTTTGTTTATAAAAACAATGCATTTTATTTATTAGACTAATTTTATCTGCATTTAAAATCAACCGTTACCGTTAAAGTGAGGAAAATGCATAGTAAATTATGAAATAAACGTTTTAACTACTCTTAACTCATTTAAATACCAATTTATAATTTCATGATTTCTAAATTTCATTTATAAATATAAAATAAATGGATATCCAATTAAATAAATATCTTTTATAATTTAATTATCATTTAAAATTTATAGTTCTCGGATTAATAATAATTAATTTATTTTGAGTCAAATTTAAAATTCATTTGTGAATCTTTAGTCACTTCAAAGTAAATAAATAAATTTTATAATTTTACTATTATTTGCAAATATTTAATTAGTAATAATTAATTTCATCTACTCGGGTATCCTAAGACTACCACTCTGATCCTACTCTAATATTAATGTGGTTTAAAATTTATTATTTCAATCCTATAAAAACTAGATTAATCACTATTTTCCCCCTTTTTTGAAATCAAACCGAATATACTGATAACGAATATGAGTTAGATAACACATAAATCGTTGCCACCTCTAGTTTTCAATATCAATTTGATTAAGTTTATTTTTTAAAACAAATTAATTATTTTCATATAATTCCAAACATTAATTATATGAATACCCGGTGTGTGACCCAGCCACGTGGATGCGAGCTCAGGAAGTCATGATTTGACATGGCGAACCCCGTGAGATAATTGTTGCCACGTGGAGGGCTCGCAGCCCAGCTACGCGTGCGAACAGTTGACCAGATCATGCGTTACCTTTGAAATGGTATACTCTTTATTACGAAAATATTAATTTAATGATTATTATAATATTAAAAATAAGTATCGATTATTATTTTTTTTTTAAATTATAGTATTGATTATTAAAAATTAAAATAAGGATTGATTATTGACATCATAATATTTTTTATTATTAATTTTTTAATTGTATTATATTCTTTAGCAGATTCTATCATTATTTTTAATTTTTCTCCGAAGACCCAAAAGTAAGAAAAAACCAACCGTGCAGCGGATGACCGATTTGACGTCGTTAGAAAAGACGGCGAGTTGCATTGGTAGCACTGCCCAACGAGGGGTTTGGAGACGGTCGTCAAGTTAACGGCCCATGTTGACGTCATTTTTGACATTTTATTCTTCACGTTCCACGTCATCCCTCCCAAACCACATCTTTTTTATCATTATCATGTTTTCAATAACTTATTATTATAACTAAAATTATATATTGGTAGACGATGAATGCCCATGAGCCAGGTATTCGGCCGGCCAATTAAATTATGTTCGGAAACATTTAATCATATTTAATTAGATTTAGATAATAATTTTAGTACTCGTTTAGATGAGATTCGGGTACATCTTATAGAATACCCATAACCTCAATTCGTTTATATAAATTATTATTATTTAAAAATTTATAATAAAACATGAAATGGAATGAATTACAAAAATCAAATAAGAATCCTCCAAGAAACCGTACAAGATTACACACTTGGACTTTACAAATTAACATGTACAATAAATCCGTCCCCTTCGATCACTCCAAACTATTGGGATTTTAAATCAATTTGTTGTGTAACTACAACCTTTCGACAATCACTGACAATCAAACCTCTAATCTCCAATAATTTTGTTCAACGAATTACCATTGGGACATCCCATCGAGGGCTATTATCATCGTTGTCGTCATAGGAATTGAGTTCCTCAATAACCTCGATTTCAAGTGCTAAGAGTGACATAATTTTCTCTACATGGGAAGAGTATGTATGAACATGTTGATCTTTGTGATGGCCCAAACATGAAGAACTCACAGAATTATCATGTGTTTTATTTGTTGTCAACTATGACCGGAGACCATTAGAAGTTATTGAGGAAATTTTTGAGCCACTAAACATGTTTTTGAAGCGATTTCATATGAATTTGAGTGAATGAAGTTGTTGGGAGTGGAGTTGAAAAGCCCGAAAAAGAATTTTGCATTGCAATGTTTTTAGAGAATTTGGTGAAGTACTAGAGCATATTGTAATGCATAACATTTTGTAAATGGAACATAAGGTTTTCTTGTTGATACGTACTATATTTTAGTGCATACAAAAGATATCCGAAGCATATAGAAGATATATGGTGAAGTGCATGCTGAAATGCAGTAAAGTCAAAACCACACCGTGATAAGTATGATTTTTGGAGCATATACAAAAGATTTTCAGGTCAAAACGTAATATTTCAAAGGCGGTACAAAACATCTTCCAGATGATATGGAAGATATTGCAAATTGAAATTTTGTAAAGTATCGGAAGTGGTGTGATACATAATATATCCCGGCTGATACGAAAGACATGCTAACGCATATGTAATATTTCCTCTAGAATATGAAAGATGATCTAGATCATACAAAAGATATTGATGATGATAAGTAAGGTTTTTTTAAAACTTATGCAACATGTATAAGATCTATCTGTTTTGAAGAAATGTAAGATTTTCAGAAGAACTGTTTGGAAGGGGAATTAAATCAAATGATGTTTTGCTAGTCTTCAAGTCATAAATATCACCATGTCAAGGGATTGAGTCGTGATTCAAGCTGAGTCAAAAAGAGGAATGTAACACCCTCGGTTAATCGTTTTATTTTCTTAAACTATATGTTTATAATTCTAAAGTATGTGTTTTCTGTTCTTTTCAAAGAATTAAAATTGGGTAGGAAATAAGTAATACAAGATATGAATCAAATTAACCAAATTTTATTCATACATACTAGAACATTACAACAAAAGTGGCACAAGAGCCTCAACACAGTTGGCGAGAACTCAACAAGTGCATCCAAGAGACCCCAGTTCAAAACCGGGTATAGACATATTTCCAGGTTACTATAGTAGACACTATAGCAGACATTGTAGCATGCACTGTAGCAGACAATGTTCGGTGCTGTAGCAGCCGGTATTATTCATTCGATTGGGCTTTCGGGCCACCGGTTTGGGTCCCAGGTCTTTTAAGGCCTTCAGGCCACCTTAAGGCCTTCGGTCCACCTCAAGGCCTTCGGGCCACCCGAAATTGTGCTTAAATGATCAGAGAGACACTACAAGGAGTAGACTCCAGATGGGGATTCAGAGCATGCGCATTCACCAGAGCAGAAGTTAAGCGGATTTGTCAGAAAGAGAGAGTATGACATTGCCATCGGGACCTGCCTGTGGTTGCACGAGAAGCCTAGCCGAACAATCATGTGAAGGTGGAGAGCTGATATCACGATGAAGAAGCTGGGAGGAGGAGTTCCAAGTATAGTTCGTATATTTCTTAAGACCTACGGGTCATGTAATCTCTGAGCCTACGGACCTTGTAAGGGTTCCCCCTCATCCCTTGAAAGGGGGTTATCATCATCATATCATTAGATTTTTATTCTAAAGGACCAAGGGACAAGGGACACAGGCGGACCCAACTAAGACCTAGGGGGGTCGAAAATAGTGAAGACCAAGGGCATCCCCTCGTATCAGATTCACCCCATCGGGTTTGAAGCTAGAGAAAGTATTAAGACAGGAGACATTGGAGCCTTGGGCGACCAGAGAGGCAAGATGGTCCGCGACCTTGTTCCCCTCCCTCCAAGTGTGAGAAACACACATATTTCTGTTGATGAGGGTTCTACACCTCCTGATCGTGTACGCTATCGCCCACGGAATGTGAACTTTCCCTTGCATGGCTTCATGGATTATCTTGGAGTCCGTTTCAACATGAGATAAAACAATTTTCCGCTACTTACAAAGATTTAGGCCTGTGAGTACAGCCTTGGCCTCCGCTTGCATAGAATTTCCTGGACCATAGTGGGCTGTGAAGGCTAGTATAACACTGCCTCAGGAGTCACGGACGACCCCACCTCCTCGCATCTCCCCCGCACAAAAGGAACCGTCAGTATTGAGTTTGAGGCCATTGTTGGGGGGTTTCAACCGCACCCATTTGCCCTACCTGATGAGGGGTTGGGCCACCGGAGAGATCACTTGGAGCATCCTCAGGGCAGGGGCATCCTACCATCCACTAGAGAGATTCACCAGGTCGGTCAGAAGACATCTTGCTCGGATAGCGATGGTCCTCCCTGTTGACGATGACCCCTCATAGCGCGCCTGATTACGAGCGAGCCACAGGCTCCAGCAGCCCGCGTTGAAAATGATTGCACGAGCCCTCCTTTCCTGGCTTTTTCCATCTGTTCCCTGGAACCAGCGGTGCAAGAATGGGCCATCTTGAGGGTCTTGGGAGAAAGCAGCAATGAACCCGCCAAAGTATCTCCAGACCTCCTGAGCCCAGCCGCCTTCAAAGAAGATGTGGTTGATGCTTTCTTCATTCTTGTTCCTACAGCACTGGCAACACGATGCCAGAGGAATACCCAGTTTTTTGATGTTGTCATCCGTAGGGAGGGCTTGGTTCATTCTCCAGCAAAGGAAGCTATATTTTGTAGGTATCTTGCCGCACCATAGAGTCTCATTCCATTCATCATGAAGATCCTGATAGGTGAAGGTCCGGTGAAAGTCCCTTGTCGTGAACTTCCCCGTAGTAGAAGGGGGGAAGACACATTTGTCAGGCTCAGCGTTCAAAGAGATTAACTCATAAGTTTCAAACTGGTTCGCATTCAGAACAGCCTTGATGAACTGTGGGTACTGGTTTGCCTCCTTGAAGGAAATATCAGGGGTTGGACATCCAGGGCAGCCTAGCACTTCTCCTGCCCAGTTGCAGTGCAAAAAACGGATGTTCCCCTCTCCAATAACCCATTGAGATTGCACCTGGAGGCTCGGAATAAGGGGGAGGAACTTGGCCCAGAGCGGGGACCCATGGGTACTCACCGTGTCCACACTACTCCTAGCCATCTGCGACATTACCTTCCCCCAAAGCGACCGTTCTTCAATAACTTCCCACGTGAGTTTAGCATGCAAGCCGAGGATCGTGTTGCTTAAGCTTCTAGCATTGATCACATACCATGAATTATTACATACAATGGATGATTACATCTCTTAAAAGTGCATTGATTAAAAGAGGTCAATAAACTAAAAAGAATAATATCTTTAAAACTAGGAAATCACCTGAATCATCTCCACCCTTGAGAATCACCGTTATTAAAACTAAATCTACAATGATAAAAAAACATCATGATAGGAGAAAACATGTTGTAAAACCCAAAATGAAAACTATAGGAATGAGATATGTTCTTTTAGAAGATAAAATAAAATGAATTTATAGGATGTGTGGGGGGTTATATAGGTGTTACATATCTATTATAAAGGGGTATATAGTCATTGGGTATAATACCAGTAAACATGTCACCAGTTTGGAAATACTGGTATATAGTTAAAGTTTATTTAGATGTAAAAAATATACATTTTAAATATAAATAATTTACTTGAAATAAAATAATTGATTTTTAATAGAATTAAAGGATACTAATTCATTTGTGAAAATACATTTTATTTAATTTTTTTTTTAAAATACGCATTTTCATTAAACTTATTACTTTAAAAGAATGGTATCAACAAAATATAATGATAAAATTGAAGGAATGATTAGTAAAATAACTTAATAACATCCAAGGAATAAATAAATAACTATAAGGAATAAAAATTTAATAATTCATGGATTAACAAAAATAGTTTGTTTGAAAACATTGTTTTTATTATATATTATACGTTTTTATTTAAAAACTAAATTTCAAACATTTGGAATATAAAATGAAATGTTTTTATTATACATATAAATAAATGAGTAACCATTCATACATTTATTATAAATCGTTTAGAAATGAAAAAAAAATAATTTAATGGAAAAAAGAGATATTTTTTAATGGAATTGTTTTTTTATGTGTAATATATTTTTATCTTAAAAATTTAAATTAATCACTATTAAATAATGATTCTGATGAAATTGATTGATAATATAATAAGTCAAAATTCATCTAATGTTTATTAATTTTGAAAAGAATAAGAATAAATTCATTTTATGCTTAAATAAATACATTTTTCTAAAAATTATTTTTTATGTGTTATGTGTTTTTATATTAAAATTACTTTTGACCACTTTTAGAAATTAAATCAAATAAAATGGATTTAATATTTTAAATTAGAATATTCAACTAAGATAATAAGGTTAATTTCATTTTTATACATAAGAATAAGTTTTTGGGGAAAAAGTCAGTTACCATTATAATAGTAAAAATGATTATTTTCAAAGAATTGTTTAAGTGATGTATATTTTTGTCTAAATAAATTAAATTGATATATTTTAAATGAAGAATCTAATGTAATGTTTGAATATATATATATATATATATTAACAATAATTTAATTAGTAATTTATAGAAAATAAGAATAAAAACACTTAATCTTTAAAAAGTATGTAAGTCTTAGTGGACTAGTTTAAACACACCTGGGGGTGAATTAGGCGAGGTCAACTTTTTACCAAATTCCAAATCTTTCTATAAAATTTAACCCCCTTGGTCTTTAATCCTTTAATGTCAGTTAAGACAAATGGATTTTTTATTGTCTAACCTAGCATACACACCTATATGCAATGTAGGAATGTAGTAATGTATGTCACGTGTTTTTAAAAGGTTTGGCCCTGATGCGGGAAACCTACTTCTTGTGGTGCTTGAGATGTCAGGGAATATCCACTATAATTTTATCATCAATACAAGTTACATAGGTGATTTGTTCACTATATTGCACAATTGAACTCATTCATTATATTACATAAGTGAACTCCCGCCTCTCTCATGGGTTCTTTATACTAGCATCGCACTAGTCCCCAGTTTAGCACTTCCTCCTTTTGTAGTACTGCATGCAAGTCGACATTCCTCAACTCAACCTCATTTTTTTTCTTTTCTCTTGAATATATCTGATCAATGAAACAATTTAGCATATTCAACTTTGATACACAACAGATGCTAATGGATCAAAGAACTTAAATTTTTATTTTATTTCCTGATAATCCCCTTTTTAATTAGGCTGAAAGGGAACCCTTACATAGATCAAAATCCATGTGGCACAAAAACATTACATAACCCATAGGCCCAACGACACAAGGCCAATACATGACCCAAAGGCCCTGACCCAAGACCCACACTGAAGTAGCCTCTTTTCCCTGTCTTTTGTATCTGTCACTCTAACTTGTAGTCCTGAATTCACATATGTGGTCAGTCATCATTTCGTCCCCTATCTGGGGTCTTTAACTGGTACGTTCTAGCCACTCCATGATGGAACCTCCACATTCAACTGATCTCAATTCCCACCTTTTCCATTCTGCTTCTCCACCAGTCAGGAACTCTCTAACATGAAGTCTTGGTCCATTATTCACAGGCATGAAAGCCCATATGGCCCGAAGGCCCCATGGCCTGAAGACCTATGGTGGCTCGAAGGCCCTGTAACTGTTACAGTAACTCGAAAAATCCACCCCACCTGATTTTGAACCGGTGACTTTTAGATGCCCAGCAAGAGAATATACCACTCGACTATGAGATTATGGCACTTTGATACAAAATAGATGATTATTCTTGGTTTAATACAAGCCTATCCTTTTTCTTCTTTGAGGATACTTCTTTTCTCTCAGTTTCTTCTTTTTCTTTAAGAAACCATCTGGTTCTCTCGATACTCACACAACAACAACAACAAAACTACTATTCCATGAGATACTTGCAGCCCATAACTATACATGAGCTCCCCACTTTTTCTTGGGGTCCTCCCACATTTCCATAAATGAAATTTCACACAGGACTTAAAGATCTCTTACAACAACCTGTATCACGATCCTCTATATCTTCTTCTTTAAATGAATCATGTGGGTGTGTTCCATGATCTTCTCAATTACTTTCTTCAGTAGAAAAATACAAATATCATTTTCTTCCTTATTCTTTTATCCATCTTCATTTTTATAGCGACCCAACCTTTTCTTACATTACTATTACATCATTATAAAAATAAACAACATAATAGTATTACACCATAAGGATCCAGAGGTTTATTGTCTTGGTAAAACTAGGACAAAACATAACATTTACAATATCAAACATAAACATTTATTTAATTCCTTCTTCTCTAGCTTCTTATTGGCACTTGAACTCTCATTAGTACATGTAGTCACCTAAGGATATACATTAAAAATGGGCGATCTAAAATCCCAGTAAGAGGATAGATGATTCTCGCTCAAATTTACCCAAGAGAAGAAGGTAAGACGATCCTTGTAGTTTAGCTTGGGTTTTCGAATCCTCATAGACCTAAGAAGTAACCTATAGAAACGTACATTCTATGGACTGTTTTTGGCTATGAAGTGACCAACTTGGGTTGATTTTAGATGGGTTTAAATGATCTCTAAGAGATTTAAGTGAATTCAATTTAAAAGAATGAGTTGATCCTAGGTTATCGCTCGGGGTGGATTGGACGTATTTCCTTTTCAATGATTTCAATTTCTTATATTTGGGATGTGTTCATTTAAGGAGATAAAACAACATCATCACTTACTGGTTTAATGCCTACACCCTTTAATACTAATCACCTATACACCTGAAGGATCAATGTTTTGAGCACTTCAAGGTAAAGGTTCGTATTAGCACTTGAAGTGTGTGGCCTTAAATTCAACAAGGATGTAACACCCCAAGATTCCACGGTACGTTTCCCTTTGAATAATGCAATGACGTGTGTTGTACGCAACATCGAGTTCTAACACACACCGCAACCGATCAAACTAGCTGTTATGAATAGTAATACCTACTTTTTGAAATTTTATACATTTTATCTTTTAAAATGGACTTTATTTTTGGATTCATAATATTGAAATTAGCTTAGGGTGAAATTTTGGTACTTTTCAGATAACTTTCATATTTTGATGAATAGTGAAAATTACTAAATTTTAATTAAAAACAACTTTTTTAATCAAAATAATTAATAATGATAAATTATGAATTTGAGTGGTTTTAAAGTATATTTAGAATATATTTTTACCATTTAATACAATGTTGGTCATTGGACATAATTTCACAATTAAACCGAACATAAACAAGTATCAATCTTTTGATAGTTATTATATCTTAAAAACACGCTTTTTGTTTTGACAGCGGGAATTAATTTTAAATTAATTTCTGCCACTTCTGTGTTTTGAATTTGGAAAAATGGATTCCATATTTTGAATCAGGATGTCCAAATTGTGTAAATAGGTAACTTTTATTTTTAGACATTTTGAATAATTACTTCGGTAAATATTTTATTTACCACGGTTAATGGGTAAATCCGGTAAATAAGGGTTAAAAAATAATATTATAATAATACTAAATTACTCTAAAACGTTTACTAACCTTATTGGTGGATACATGTCCGACCATGAGCATCTTTGGGTTGATTTTGGGACCCCATGGAGCTACTTGTAGGTGATAGGGACACTTTATTTTAATTAAGTTAAAACAAATACAAAAATGACATAAGCATATATCTTTTAGAAAAACAATTTTTACAAAGGGTTATATATGTTTTATTTTCGACTATAAATATTAATTAGAAAGATAAAAAGATTTCATACATAATGGTATTTTATTTATAATTTTTAGACATTAAATAATTTAATTTATTTATGACCCAATGATGATACAATAATTACTAAATTAATGAAAAATTAGAATAATTGATATTATAAATACCCAAATAAATATAATTTGAGACTTTTAATGAATTAAATTAATTTTATAGGTTAATATTATATGTTAGGAATGATTTAATTAACTTTTTTCGAAGTAATCATTCTGTTATGATTTTCAAAAAAATCAATTTTCCAAATAGTGTCAAAATTGACATAAAAGAGTTTTTAAAACAAATATTATATTATTAATTGATATTAAATTTCTAAAAATCTATGGTTCATCCAAGAGAATTATATCATGATAGGTGTATCATTAATGGACCACTTGGGGGTCTCTTGGATGTATATAGTAAGTTTATTAACTATATAATATAAAAATACAAAGTGACATGGTAAGTGTCAAACTAATTAACTAAGAGTTAAAACTTAAAGATAAGGTTAATATAATGACCCAAACCTGTCTAAATTCTATTGGTTGAATAGTTTTCGACCTATACCCACCTTAAACTTTAAATAATCTACTTTGGAGCCATTAGAAACCGAATATGAATTTATTATAAAATAATATTTCTATCTTTTCCAAAGGTGCCCCTCACCCCTCTTATAAAAAGGCACTCCTCCTTATCATTACTTCACACATTCAAAGCCTTTTGGTTCGGCCAAACTCTGCCCAAATACTCTCTAAAATTCCCTCAATACAACCTAGAGGCCTTAGTTTGATCATAAATCCAACCTAAGGAGCCCTTTTGATCAAATCAAAAGGAAGAACCCGAAGAAGAGGTAATGTTTTCACCACCCCTTTTCAAATTCATTTCTTCTTCAAATTCTTCTTTCTTTGTTATTATCATTCTAAAATAATGACTCCAGTATCTCCTATATACTGTAATGTTATTATAAACATGGTACAACCATATTTCAGTATTCTATCCATCCTTTGAATGACATGTCACCATACGTGCGTACGTACGGCTTACCGTCTCCACATCGTGGTGTAATTGTTATTCAAAACATTATTTTTTGGATGGGTATAATAATGATGTGAAATTCATGTAAATAATAAATATAACATGATAATGATTCTGTATATAAGATATACCATCCAATTAAATATTATTTTAATATCAAAAGAATGATATTGTCGCTCGTGCGTACGTACGGACTACCGTCTCCACGAACGCGATGAGATTCATTCTCCATCGCATCCATTCAAGTATAATTATAATTTGATGATTTAAAAATAATTTTTAAGGACTTGATATAATTTTGGATATGAATAATATACATCCTATCCATGACAAACATGTCTTACGTAACAAAACATATCAAAGAAAACGAGTAAGTTAACACCCGAAACAACGATAATACTAAGATATTATTAACAAAGCAATGTTAAAAGATCATATATGATATCATATTAATATATATGATTCTTGTATAATTTAATAACAATTATTTCACCATTATACATGAAGTTAACCTACCCTCGACCAAGGAAAAAGTACAAAGTAATGGGTTTCTTATCTCACTTTTAATTCCGTGAGAATTCCATTGTTTACCACTTATTTATTACATGTGGTGTGTGTGCTGCCCATGTTTGTATTCATTATGTAATATACTTTAATTCATGTATATTTACATCATCATTTTATGATCCTTCTTTCATGTGTGTATGTTTTGTATGTTACCAAATCAATAAGAGAATTTGAAATTTCAATTTCCACTCATTCGGCTTTACGCATACTTCATTGATTATTTTACTCCAAGATTATGTGTGGAATAACTATTCATTTGATTATGTCATAATTTACACTCCCCTTTCCGTGGATATAATTTTTATACACATAATCAATCCATTGATAAATTCTCAAGTCATCGGTATGAACTTGATAAGAGTAATTTTTACTCAATCTCGATTTGTTGAGATAAACATCCAATTCATTGGTGTTGTTTTTACTAGAATATGTGTGAATATCCCTTGATTGTTTTACACTAAATATCCAATCATATTTAGTGTATTTATATTTTTCACACATAATTATGTCATTGATTTATCCTTAACATAAGGATACAGACTTTATGAGAGATTTCATCTCAATTTACATTCCATTGAGACTTCTTTGTTGTTATACACCAAATCACTTTTATGTGGTGTATATAATGTACTTTGACATAGTATATCATGAATCCCTTTATTCTCATGATATTACAAAGTTTTTATTACCTCAATTATTTGTATTCAAGTGTCTCTCTTTTGGTTAGAAACTCTAACTAAAATACCATTTTTAAATGTTTTAAAGACTTATTCTTCTAAATATTGCTCATTAATGTCCATGTTTTAAAAAATGGTTTTAAGGATTTATTTATATGGACATTAAAGTTTTAAAATTAAAACTCCTTTTAAAAGTTTCAAAGTGGTATGAGACACTTTGATTGAAAAATCTATTTTTAAACGGCTTCTTGACAAATAGTGTGACTTTTAAATGATTTCAAGAAAAGGGGGTTATTTCTCTCAAATAGTTTTGATGGTTATTTTCATCTATGTCAATATCATTCATTATTATTGATTGAGGTTAATATGATACAATACAATCTTCCATATTGTATCGAATGAGTTATGTTTGACTGTGGATGTGCTATTTTTATACCATTCATGGTTTGTGGTTAAAGTATTGACATTTCGTATGCTAGTTTTATTACGAATGTTTATGTTATGTTTAAACATGTTCATATGAGGAATGCATTGGAATTAGTAAGTGACGGGTGGAGCCCGCTATAGCTCCTCGATGAATCGGTAGGTCTCATGAGACAAACTAGTGTCTTGGCACAAGGCCTTGACAAAATCTTATTTGTAGTCTTGGCACGAGGCCTTGGCTATGTGGTTATGATAGTCTGGCGTTATGCATTCCATCATTATGAAAGTGGTTATTGATATTGCATGTGATTATTCGATTAGTAGAATATCCATGTGAATAATTAAATGACATTATTTCATTTTATTTTTGCCATACTATGTTGAAGTTCAAGTTTAAAAGGCTTTTGTTTTAGTTATAAATTGCCTTCAATGTTTATTTTTATTTATGAATGTTTCTGCTATATTGTTATCCTTACTGGACATTTGAGCTCACCCCTTTTCTATGTTTTATTTTTCCCAGGATGTGAATAAATAATTTATGAATGACCTGCAGGGATAGTATGAGGGGATATGAAGACAATATGTTGTTGTAGTTTTTTTTACCTTATGATGTAATGTAAGACTTATAAATATATCTAGTGTTTCCAAGACTACTAAACTAATCGGTATTTCGAGACTTGATCCTTTGTGATCATGTTAATGTTATGTAATAATGCACCGACTCTAGGTAACTGGGGTCGGGGCGTTACAGTTGGTATCAGAGGAAGTTTAGTACAAACCTTGGAAGCTAGATTTAGATAAACTCTAATTAGAGCACGTAGAACTAAGATGAACTTTGAGGATTAGTATAGAAGAACTTCCTAGAATTTTGGTATTGTATAGATTTTGTGAATTTTCTGAGCAATACATCCCTGTCTGGATACGAGCAGGTAGAGGCGGCTCTGGTACATATGTACCTAGGGGTAAAACCCGAAAACACCGCTTTGAGCTAGACTCGAATGAGAACTGGTGCACGACAACGGTCCTTGTTGCACTCTTGGTTACGACACTCCCGGGGGATATGCTTAGGATAATTTACATTTTCTTTACAAACCGATTTGAAGTATTATATATATAAGATGAGAGTAAATGACCTTGGTTAATCCTAATGTGTTTCAAATTGAGAATATGGTGACATGTTAATCTCTAAATGATTTTTTGACTACTGTTAGTCACACAATGCTTTCTGGTTTTAGTCAATGGCTGGATTCCAAGGAAGTCATAGTGACTTTGAGAATGATGTACAAGGTGGGAACGGTGGTGGCAATGAGAAACAAAATGGAATGTTTATAGGGGTAAAAGATATCGTCTTTATGCCAAATCAATTTTCCAAAAATATGATCAACAATATATATATTAACCAATTCCCGGACTCAACAAAGAAGAGAAAGGTGATGAATGATAAGAGCTCCAACAGTGGAGACCATGAAGAAAGGAATCCTAAATTTCCATCATGCAGGAAATGTAGAAGGAGACACCCAGGAAAGTGTCTCAATGGGACAAAGAAATGCTTTAAGTGTGGGAAGGAAGGACATAAAGTGAAGAATTGCCGAAGAAAAATGAAGAGTACTATGGAAGAAGATAAAAATGGTCCCAAGAGTCCATTTACAGTCATTTTCCGTAAATGTAGGGGAACTGGCCATTACCCGAGTGAATGCCCTATTATATAGGATATTTTCTTGGTCAAATAAGAAGCTATGTGGAAATAAATGGTTGAAGAAATGTTTAAAAAGTATTAGTGCTCCTTGTTGATGGGTTTACTTTGGAATAATTTTCTCTTGTATTTTTAACCCTGCAGTTTTCCATGTGAGAATGATATTTGAGGAAGAATTATCTTTTCTCTTGTGGATATAGTTATAAATAACCATTTGGTTTTATATGATCGTTGGGTTTGAGGCAATTATAAGTTATTATAATTTGGGATGAAAATGCAAGGTATGAGATAAGATTTTTGGTTAAATTATGTTATGGTTATTTTGAGGAATTTATCTCATTTTGGTAATGTTATAAAATATAGTTTTTGAAAAAGGACAACACGCAGACCGTGTGACAACCCGTCGCGTCAGACAAAGCTGTGGGAATCAAACCCACAACCAAAGTGCGATTGGGATTTGTCGCCTACCACTGGACTACGTGAAGTCCCTAGTTAGCGTGACTATTATTTTTAGTTAAATAATTTTATTGATCAATAATAATTTTATTTGGGATCTTATGTCTTATCAAATGAATACCATTAGTATAGGAAAATGATTTGGTGATTAAGTGATAAATGTTATTTTGGAAGTTGTTCGCTTTGTTGTGAACACTATATGCCCAAGGAAAATAGAATAGTATGAGATTTTATTTGAGGAGTAATGGTGGATTTTTATCTATGTTTTTATTGTGTATTTATAGTGATTTGGGTTATTTATGGAAATGATTAGGTTTATTACTTTTAAGTATGTGAATTTAAGAGTAATTACTGTCATTTGGAGATACAATTTAACGTGGAAGACTAAATTCTTATAAGTTTTGGGTTTCAATATTAGTTTGGATTATATTGAAGGATTTTAAGGGAAATTGATTATTTAATGGTATTTATTTAACTTTGGGGTATTGATGGTTTAATTTTATAAATTAAGATTAGTGTTTTTTTCTCTAATGGAATATCCATTTGGGGGATCATCAGATATTATTCTAAACATTTTGGTTTTGATTAATCTTTAAAGACAAGGTAAATATATAGTTTATCCTACGTGGATCATGTATTTCTATAGAAGTTTATTCTAGCTCTTCCATTGTGACCAAGTCTTCTTGAATACTCATTGTTCAAAAAAATGAGTTAGTGGTAAAAATTTATTAAAGAATGAAACTCTACTTAAAAAGTAAGTATATCTCTTTATGTTCTTAGTCAATATCATAAATTAATTCCTCTTCCTTATGTAATGTAACTTAAAACAATTTTTTTTTCCGTTTACTTTTCCTATTGGGAGACTAATGACCGTTTGTCCCAACACAAGTTTGTGATTTTCTTATTGTTAACTTTCTCCTGATCATGTTTTCTATCCCTCTCCACCAGAACTTAACACTTAGTTTATCGTCCATATCCATGTTTTCCTATATGGAATCCTAGTATGGGTTATCTTGGGTGACATTTATACCTCTCTTCCTTTCTATTAAAGTGATAGTTTTATTGACTCTTTTTCCGATGTGGGACTTTCCATTATATTCTCAAGCCCAATTTTAAAAAAAATTGCGAGGACGCAATTTATTGAAGGAGGGGAGAATGTAACACCCCACGCTTCCACGGTATTTTTCCCTTTGAATAATGCAATGACGTGTGTTGTACGCAACATCGAGTTCTAACACACACCGCAACCGATCAAACTAGCCGTTATGAATAGTAATACATACTTTTTGAAATTTTATACATTTTATCTTTTAAAATGGACTTTATTTTTGGATTCTTAATATTGAAATTAGCTTAGGGTAAAATTTTGGTTCTTTTCAGATAACTTTCATATTTTGATGAATAGTGAAAATTACTAAATTTTAATTAAAAACAACTTTTTTAATAAAAATAATTAATAATGATAAATTATGAATTTAAGTGGTTTTAAAGTATATTTAGAATATATTTTTACTATTTAATACAATGTTGGTCATTGGACATAATTTCACAATTAAACCGAACATAAACAAGTATCAATCTTTTGATAGTTATTATATCTTAAAAACACGCTTTTTGTTTTGACAGCGGGAATTAATTTTAAATTAATTTATGCAACTTCTGTGTTTTGAATTTGGAAAAATGGATTCCATATTTTGAATCAGGATGTCCAAATTTTGTAAATAGGTCAATTTTATTTTTAGACATTTTGAATAATTACTTCGGTAAATATTTTATTTACCATGGTTAATGGGTAAATCCGGTAAATAAGGGTTAACAAATAATATTATAATAATACTAAATTACCCTAAAACGTGTCCTAACCTTATTGGTGGATACATGTCCGACCATGGGAATATTTGGGTTGATTTTGGGACCCCATGAAGCCACTTGTAGGTGATAGGGACACTTTATTTTAATTAAGTTAAAACAAATACAAAAATGACATAAGCATATATCTTTTAGAAAAACAATTTTTACAAAGGGTTATATATGTTGGATTTTAGACTATAAATATTCATTAGAAATATAAAAAGATTTCCTACATAATGGTATTTTATTTATAATTTTTAGACATTAAATAATTTAATTTATTTATGACCCAATGATGATGCAGTAATTACTAAATTAATAAAAAATTAGAATAATTGATATTATAAATACCCAAATAAATATAATTTGAGACTTTTAATTAATTAAATTAATTTTATAGGTTAATATGACATGTTAGGAATTATTTAATTAACTTTTTTCGAAGTAATCATTCTGTTATGATTTTCACAAAAATCAATTTTCCAAATAGTGTCAAAATTGACATAAAAGAGTTTTTAAAACAAATATTATATTATTAATTGATATTAAATTCCTAAAAATCTATGGTTCGGCCAAGAGACTTATATCATGATAGGTGTATAATTAATGGACCACTTGGGGGTCGCTTGGATGTATATAGTAATTTTATTAACTATATAATATAAAAATACAAAGTGACATGGTAAGTGTCAAACTAATTAACTAAGAGTTAAAACTTAAAGATAAGGTCAATATAATGACCCAAACCTGTATAAATTCTATTGGTTGAATAGTTTTAGACCTATCCCCACCTTAAACTTTAAATAATCCACTTTGGAGCCATTAGAAACCGAATATGAATTTATTATAAAATAATATTTCTAGCTTTTCCAAAGGTGCCCCTCACCCCTCTTATAAAAGGGCACTCCTCCTTCTCATTACTTCACACCTTCAAAGCCTTTTGGTTCGGACAAACTCTACCCAAATACTCTCTCAACTTCCATCAATACAACCTATAGGCCTTAGTTTGATCCGAAATCCAACCTAAGGAGCCCTTTTGATCAAATCAAAAGGAAGAACCCGAAGAAGAGATAATGTTTTCACCACCCTTTTTCAAATTCATTTCTTCTTCAACTTATTATTTCTTTATTATTATCATTATAAAATAATTAATCCAGTATCTCCTATATAATGTAATGTTATTATAAACATGGTACAACCATATTTCAGTATTCTATCCATCCTTTGAATGACATGTCACCATACGTGCGTACGTACGGCTTACCGTCTCCACGTCGTGGTGTAATTGTTATTCAAAACATTATTTTTTGGATGGGTATAATAATTATGTGTAATTCATGAAAATAATAAATATAACATGATAATTATTCTTTATATAAGATATACCATCCAATGAAATATTATTTTAATATCAAGAGAATGATATTGTCGCTCGTGCGTACGTACGGACTACCGTCTCCACGAACGTGATGAGATTCATTCTCCATCGTATCCATTCAAGTATAATTATCATTTGATGATTTAAAAATAATGTTTAAGGACTTGATATCATTATAGATATGAATAAGATACATCCTATCCATGACAAACATGGCTTACGTAACAAAACATATCAAAGAAAATGAGTAAGTTAACACCCAAAACGACGACAATACTAATATATTATTAACAAATCAATCTTAAAAGATCATATATGATATCATATTAATATATATGATTCTTGTATAATTTAATAACAATTATTTAACCATTATACAGGAGTTTAACCTACCCTCTACCAAGGAAAAAGTACAAAGTAAGGGGTTTCTTATCTCACTTTTAATTCCGTGAGAATTCCATTGTTCACCACTTATTTATTACATGTGGTGTGTGTACTGCCCATGTTTGTATTCATTGTGTAATATAATTTAATTAATGTATATTTACATCATCATTGTATGATCCTTCTTTCATGGGTGTATGTTTTTTATGTTACCAAATCAATAGGGGAATTTGAAATTTCAATTTCCACTCATTCGGCTTTACGCATACTTCATTGATTATTTTACTCCAAGATTATGTGTGGAATCACTATTCATTTTATTATGTCATAATTTCCACTCCCCTTTCCGTGGATATACTTTTTATACACATAATCACTCCATTGATAAATTCTCAAGTCATCGGTATGAACTTGATAAGAGTAATTTTTACTCAATCTCGATTTGTTGAGATAAACATCCAATTCATTGGTGTTGTTTTTACTAGAATATGTGTGAATTTACCTTGATTGTTTTACACTGAATATCCAATCATATTTAGTGTATTTATATTTTTCACACATAATTATGTCGTTGATTTATCCTTAACCTAAGGATACCACCTTTATGAGAGATTTCATCTCAATTTACATTCCATTGAGACTTCTTTGTTGTTATACACCAAATCACTTTTATGTAGTGTATATAATGTACTTTGACATAGTATATCATGAATCCATTTATTATCATGATATTACAAAGTTTTTATTACCTCAATTATTTGTATTCAAGTGCCTCTCTTTTGGTTAGAAACTCTAACTAAAATACCATTTTTAAATGTTTTAAAGACTTATTCTTCTAAATCTTGCTCATTAATGTCCATGTTTTAAAAAAATGGTTTTAAGGATTTATTTATATATACATTAAAGTTTTAAAATTAAAACTCCTTTTAAAAGTTTCAAAGTGGTACGAGACACTTTGATTCAAAAATCTATTTTTAAACGGCTTCTTGACAAATAGTGTGACTTTTAAATGATTTCAAGAAAAGGGGGATATTTCTCTCAAATAGTTTTGATGGTTATTTTCATCTATTTCAATATCATTCATTGTTATCGATTGAGGTTAATATGATACAATACAATCTTCCATATTGTATCTAATGAGTTATGTTTGATTGTGGATGTGCTATTTTTATACCATTCATGGTTTGTGGTTAAAGTATTGACATTTCGTATGCTAGTTTTAATACGAATGTTTATGTTATGTTTAAACATGTTCATATGAGGAATGCATTGGACTTAGTAAGTGACGGGTGGAGCCCGCTATAGCTCCTCGATGCATCGGTAGGTCTCATGAGACAAACTAGTGTCTTGGCACAAGACCTTGACAAAATCTTATTTGTAGTCTTGGCACGAGGCCTTGGATCTGTGGTTATGATAGTCTGGAATTATGCATTCCATCATTATGAAAGTGGTTATTGATATTTCATGTGATTATTTGATTAGTAGAATATCCATGTGAATAATTAAATGAAATTATTTCATTTTATTTTTTCCATACTATGTTGAAGTTCAAGTTTAAAAGGATTTTGTTTTAGTTATACATTGCCTTCAATGTTTATTATTATTTATGAATGTTTCCACTATATTTTTATCCTTACTGGACATTTGATCTCACCCCTTTTCTATGTTTTATTTTTCCTAGGATGTGAAGAAATAATTTATGAATGACTTGCAGGGATAGTATGAGGGGATATGAAGACAAGATGTTGTTGTAGTTTTTTTTACCTTATGATGTAATGTAAGAATTATGAATATATCTAGTGTTTCCAAGACTACTAAACTAATCGGTCTTTCGAGACTTGATCTTTTGTGATCATGCCAATGTTATGTAATAATGCACCGACTCTGGGTAACTGGGGTCGGGGCGTTACAAAGGATGATGGAGTTTAAAAATCATCACATAAAAATCTCAATTAAAGAAGTGATTATACATTAATGGGGTGATAAATAACATCCAATAAAGACACTTGATAATCCCTTGAATCAACCCATAAGTGGGTTATCCCTCCATTGATCCCATGGTTTCAATGGAATCGGAAAGTAGACTCATGAGGGAGGAAATGAAGAAGTAAAGAAAACAACAAAAATAAAATGATCACTCCACCTTTGTGTGAATAATTTCACAAGGTTTGGTGTGAATAAATTCACACCTTAATCCAAAAGTATCAAAGTGATATGAAGAAAAATATAATAATATTAGAATAAGAACTTTTATTAAGAAACTAAAGTGAATTGAACAACTTACATATGAAAGACACATTTGAGACAACAAAATTGCAGCATAACATTACAATTGAACAAAGTACCAAAGATTACTAAATCATCCAACACCACTACCTTAAATAGGAATTTTTGAGCCCTTTGGTCTAGCCTCCAACATTCCAAGTCTTCTCAATTAATTTTGGTAGGCCATAGGTAGGTGGAAAGTAAGGGAGAGTTGATTTTTCCACCCTTGACCCGAGGTGGAAGCCAGCTTTTCTTCACCGAACAGACGCGCTTGTAAGACCATCTAGATGGCCGAATCAGAGTGGTCTATAGAAAAAGAAAATGTATATCCCTATGTATTCTAACCTCCTGTAAAATTTGTCTCCATTTTTATTTTTATATTCCGAGATATTATTAGATTAGTGAGATGTTTTTTCTGGGACGCAGAATCTGGCCCAGAATTTTATCTCTAACTTGGGCCGCCTAAATGACCACCATGGAGCCCAAATTAGCATTGGATCCTGAAGAGTGATTTTTTTCCTATACGGTTCTTATAGAATCCCAAGAAATTTGGGATTCATTGGGCCTGTATGGTGGGATCCACATTCGAATCAGTGGGATGGTGTCCAATCCGCCTTCTCTAAAATTGCTTCCTTTCATCACAAAATATCCCCATCTTCTTCCATGAATTCTCCATTGATCCCTAAATTAAACATGTTCATATTGAAGTGTAGATAAATTTAACAAAATATAAAATTAAAATATGGATAATTACATTCCTTAAAATCAGATGAATCATTGGGTACCTTAAAAAATGTACCACATAATAGGGCATTTTAAGAAGGTATTATAATCATAATGTGAAATGATGTTCAAAGTGTAAAATGCACTAAAATTGTGTTTATGAATAATAAATAACATGAATATTATGTATATTAACAATGAATATTAGCCTCATTTAGTGTCTATTCACACCCCCAACTTGAGTTTTGCTAGTCCCGAGCAAAATATATCTCAACAATATGAAATTCGAATTCCCTTTTCCAAAAACATTTTAATACACAATGATCACCACAAACCCTTATACCAAAAAATCCTGAAACCCATCAAAATATTTTAATACTAGATATTTTCATAAGCAGATCCCAATCCTAAGACCATTCCTTTGTTCAAATTCATTACCATATTTCATCCAATATCAATTAAGTATGAGGATGTGTTGTGCATCACAATAGACATGGGGGTTCATCTTTATTCAAGGGGGAAATGACGGAAGCGCTAGGTGGAATCACATTTCAATATTAAGATGAGTATTCAATTTTTTTTGTATCGTATTTTTTTGTTTTTGTTTTTTTTTCAATTTTTCCATGGAATTGAAATTGCACTCAAAAGAGTCAACCCCTGTAGTGAGACTTTGCCGATGACTCCCAGGCTCAAAGACCTTAGGGCACCAAGTGAAGCCCACATACTCGGGCATCATCTCGAGTTAACTCAGTCAAAAAAAAATCGAATTACCAAAAATAGAGATAAAATTACTAACTCTAGGCCAGACAACTATGGAGTCACAATCCCCAAGTGCCAAAAGCCACGCATTAGGTCATTTCATTGCTCTACACGCAATTTTTTTTTGAATTTTTTTGAATACTCATATTAAAATAAAATGATCACCAAACCTATGCTATTTATTTAGGGGACCCCATGAACTCAAACTAATATCCCACTATCCAAAGGATGTGCATTGTGATCTTTTTTTATTTGGATGAAAATATAAGCAATGAAATATCACATTGGACAACCACACTTTCCAAAATCTATGCTCATGAAATTATAAAAGGATTAAAATCAGAATCAGGGCATGATAAATTATTTGATATTTAGTTTCAAAGTGTGCAATGTGTATTAACATGTTCAAAGTTAAAAGAATTTTTCCTTCCATTTACACAATTTTTTTCTCTCAAATCATTAATTTTTTTTAACACGAAATCATTTTTTTTATTTTATATCCCCCAACATAAAATAACACTATCCCCAGTGTTTAAAGAAAAGAAAATTTAGAAGGGGGTAGAGTTAGGGAATTAATGTCCAAAAAGGAAATTGAAAATGAGGATCATGGAATGAAGTCACCTGGTGGTTGAAGTTGAAATTCTTGCTGCTCCCTTTTAATCCTTTGATATCCATGTCACTTGCAGAGTTCCCTAGTAGAAAAAGGAAAAAAAAAAAACAAAAAAAAAACAAAACAATATATATATATATATATATATATTTATATAATAAAGAAATTAAAATATAAGTATATATATAAAATAAACTGATGATACATTGTCTTCTTTTTAAATTTCTGGGTAAGGCATTACTCAAGGATCACACCACATGACACAGATGAATATGGTGCTCCCCTTTCATACCCATCCATACTCATAATAGAAGAACATGTCAACAATCTATTTTTTTTATTTTTAAATATCAAAATTACTAATTAATATATAAATTTTATTAAAACAACAAAATGATAGGAAACTTGAAAAACCATGGGTTGCCTCCCATACAGCGCTTTGTTTAACGTCATTAGCTCGACTTGAATCCCCCAACTTATCCAATACCAAATTTCAACATTTTAAGGACCACATGTTTCACCACTTCTACTAGGTTGAAATTGATTCTATGTTTAGAATTTGTTTCATGCACAAACCTCTGTTCTAAAATGAGCAGGTAAATCCAAGGAATATCAGAAATGATGGATTCAATTTCTTTTGTAGTATTTTCTAATACATTAAGAATCATTACCTATTTATTGGTTTCAAGATAATAAATGGTGACAACTGGAAGTTTTTGGCTATCCCTAATGAATGTAAACTTAAGGGTGGATGGAATGTCCTTTTGTTCAAGTTCAGGTAGGCTAAAACTCTCAAACATAGGTTGGGACTTTGAATTGAACTCAGTTTCATTTTCAAAATTGCTCAACAGAATTGGTTCATTTTCAATAGAAGATTCAACCACCAAATTGGAAAGACTAGTTTCAGAAATGGTTATGGACTCAAATTTTGTGATTTCTCTTAATGGTTCAATGATTTGTGTTTTTGAAAAATCATCAATGGAGTTATATTCATGAGACTCAATCCATGATGTCAAATTTACCTCTTGTGAATACAAAAAATCATTTTCCTCTTGATTTAAACACCCATCAATAATTCCATGATCCTCCTCATCTTCCCCAAATCCAAAGGTTTTCTCTTTAATAAATTCATAAGAGGTTTGTGGGAAACTAGACACTTCACATAAGGTTATGGAAGGGATAGTTTGTGTAGGGATAGGTTCCTCACAATTTTTAATGATTTTTAGTTCTAACCTCAATGATGAAACCTCAAAATTCATTATCTCCATTTTTTGACACAGTTTTTCAAGTAATGGATGTGGATTAGGATGGATAAGGTGTTGATCCAAATGGTCTATTCTAGGTGGATAATTAAGTTGTTGGAATTGCATAGGAGGGTGTTCAAATTGGCTTTGTGGGGATTGAAACTCATTATATGTTGGAATGTTTTGTGGATCATAGGAGTAAAAACATTTTGGTTCATTAGGTTGTTGATGATCCCACAAGTAGAAATTAGGATGGTCATTGTACATCACACATGGGGTTGGGTGATCAAAGTAGGGATAGGTTTCCAATGTTTGGACTTGTTCAAAATTGAATTCCATAGGAGTGAGGGGGTGAGAAAAGAGAAGAGGGATGAAAAAAAGGATGATAGTGTCTAATATAACTTACTTAGGTCCCCGGCAATGGCGCCAAAATTTGATTCTCGCTCAAATTTACCCAAGAGAAGAAGGTAAGACGGTCCTTGTAGTTTAGATTGGGTTGTCAAATCCTCAGAGACCTAAGAAGTAACCTATAGACACGTAAATTATATGGACTATTTTTAGCTATGAAGTGGCCAACTTGGGTTGATTTTAGATGGGTTTAAAGGATCTTTAAGAGACTTAAGTGAATTCAATTTAAAAGAATGAGTTGATCCTAGGTTATCGCTCGGGGTGGATTGGACGTATTTCCTTTTCAATGATTTCAATTTCTTATATTTGGGATGGGTTCATTTAAGGAGATAAAACAAAATCATCACTTACTGGTTTAATGACTAAACCCTTTAATACTAATCACCTATACACTTGAAGGATCAATGTTTTGAGCACTTCATGGTAAAGGTTCGTATTAGCACTTGAAGTGTGTGGCCTTAAATTCAACAAGGATGATGGAGTTTAAAAATCATCAAATAAAAATCTAAACTAAAGAAGTGATTATACATTAATGGGGTGATAAATAAAATCCAATACAACCCCTTGATACTCCCTTGAATCAACCCATAAGTGGGTTATCCCTCCATTGATCCCATGGTTTCAATGGAAGCGGAAAGTAGACTCATGAGGGAGGAAATGGAGAAGTAAATAAATCAACAAAAATAAAATGATCACTCCACCATTGTGTGAATAATTTCACAAGGTTTGGTATGAATAAATTCACACCTTGATCCAACAGTATCAAAGTGATATGAATAACAACAGAATAAGAGTATAATAATAACTTTTATTAAGAAACTAAAGTGAATTGAACAACTTACATATGAAAGACAAATTTGAGACAACAAAATTGCAGCATAACATTACAATTGAACAAAGCACCAAAGATTCCTAAATCCTCCAACACCACTGCCTTAAATAGGCATTTTTGATCCCTTGGGTCTAGCATCCAATAGTCCAAGTCTTCTCAATTAATTTTGGTAGGCCATAGGTAGGTGGAAAGTAAGGGAGAGTTGATTTTTCCACCCTTGACCCGAGGTGAAAGCCAGATTTTCTTCACCAAAAATACGCGCTTGGAAGACCATCTATATGGACGAATCAGAGTGGTCCATAGAAGAAGAAAATGGATCTACGGATGTCTTATAACCGCCTGTAAAATTTGGGACCATTTGAATTTTTATATTCGGAGATATGATTAGATTAGTGGGCTATTATTTCTGGGTCGCAGAATCTGGCCCATAATTTTATCTCTAACTTGGGCCGCCTAAATCACCAACATGGAGGTCTAATTAGCATTGGATCCTGAATATTTATTTGTTACTATACATTTATTCTAGTATCACACGAAATTTGGGATTCATTGAGCCTGTATGGTGGGCCCCACATTCGAATCAGTGGGATGGTGTCCAATCTGCCTTCTCTAAAATTGGTTCCTTTCATCACAAAATATCCCCATCTTCTTCCATGAATTCTCCATTGATTCCTGAATGAAACATGTTAATATTGAAGTGTAGATAAATTTCCCAAAATATAAAATTAAAATATGGATAATTACATTCCTTAAAATCAGATGAATCATTGGGTACTATAAAAAATGTACCACATAATAGTGCATTTTAAGAAGGTATTACAATTATAATGTGAAATGATGTTCAAAGTGTAAAATGCACTAAAATGGTGTTTATGAATAATAAAGAACATGAATATTATGTATATTAACAATGAATATTAGCCTCATTTAGTGTCTAATCAATAGATATGAAAAATATAACAATGGGTGAGAATAATCATAACATTGGCAAAGGATCATGAACATGAGAGGAAGCATTAATAAAAGACTTGAAATGTGGTAATGCATAAAAAATGAAACATCATGTCTTAGTGTTTAACAACCAGATATAATTGTGAACAAATCTAGCATCTTGTTCATGAATCATTTCACTTTAACTCATGAGATTCATCACTTTACCCAATGTATTGGAGCGCTGTATAATTCTGGGCGCGCCCATCACATTCAAACATTCATATTGCGCTATATAATTCTGGGCGCATCCGTCACATCATAACATTATCATTATCATGCATGCCACATAGAAAATATATAAAAAATGAACATAACTAACCCATGTAAAGTAATGGGTTTTATATCATAAGAACACATTCATAAACTTTGGGTTTCCAAAAGAAAGTGGTAATAACATACTTGATACAATAACCATCAACCTTGAGTGAGAAATTAAAGGTGTGTTTATGAAAGAAGAGTTCTTTTGGAAAACATTTGTTTGACATAAACTCAAGTGAAAAACATGTATATCATAGAAAAGGTAATATAATGATGAAAAAATGATTTTTAATGAGTGATCATACAAAAAATGGAGTGAAAGAGGGAGAACCCGAAGAAAGAAAGTTGGGTTCGAGAATTTCTCCTTACCTTGTATCCGAATGATTTCTTCACTTTAATGTCCTGTATAACCATATTAGATTCATTAATTAAAAATTCCATAACCTTTTGTACATGAATATGGTTAATTATGGTTTCATTAAGTTATTTTATGGGCCTTTGGATGAGTTATAGAGTTTAAAAACATTGTTCGGGAATGTTTGTTTTTATGGTTTTCTTGAGCGGTTCACTTGTATTCATAAATAAAAGTTCGTGTAGAACATGGATAAAAAACCAGAACTGTTTTTTAATGCTATTAATGATATTACAGAAGTTTAAATTATCTTATAATGAATTATATTATATACCAAGTGGATTAATCATTAGATAAGAATTAAATGATGATTTTTTGGGTTAATTTGGGCGATTTTTCGACCACAACAAACTTGTTTTGTTTAATCATTTAGTAATATGTACATAAGTTAGATACAGAACATTAAATAGGATATAATATATATAAAATATTCTGGTTCAACCATAAAAATGGTTTTATGACCATATCTGAGGTAGAAATGGAAAAAAAGAAAACATGTCATTCTTGAAGGTGATAAATTAACACCTCACGAACAATGCTTTCTTTTATAAAATAAAAAGAAGAGGAGAAGGGGGTTGTATGGTATAATATCCCATTATTATCATAAAATTATAGTATATGTATAATAATGGAGTTAACATACCATGTGGATGAGGATAGATGGGGAGAGATTAAGAAATGAACTTGAAATTGAAAGCAATTTAAAGGAAAAAGAGAGAGAGAGGAATTACCTCTTGAATCCTCATCTTGAGATCCTCCTTAAGGAAGATAGGCTTGGTCTTTTGATGAGATAAAAAGATCTTGAACGTGGGGAAGGGGATAGGGAAGATTCTTGGGTAGATTTTAGACAAGTCTTGAAGCTTGAGAGGTGTGAGGAAATGAGGGTGTGTAGGGTGGTATTTATAGTGGAAGGGAGAGGGGTTTTCTCAATATAATATTCATTAATTTATTATTTCTCCACAAGACAAGTAATAGTGAATCTTCCATGAATAATTATAGTAATTTTATCATGTGAATCCAAACCAATTGGGCTTACATAAACACAACATCATACATGAATCTATAATTAGTGTATTTATCTTATTTTGTAAAATATGGTATTTCACTATTCATAAAAAATTCAAGTATTTCAGAAAAATCCCAAAAATTCACCATAACCATTTTTCTACATGTAGAATCCAAAAATGAATTCCATTTTTCAAAAATAATTTTCTAAATATGATTAATTTAATTTTTAATTAAAATCACAATTTACTTGAAAAATACAGTTTTTAAAACATTTGTTTACTTATTCCAAAACATAGGTACATCATGCTTTCACTTAAATCCTACATATATACTATAATAGATGAGGTTACTATTCATAAGGGTATATCACTATTAATAAGGGTAACATTACTATTCATAAGAGTATGTTACTATTCACAAAAAATTAAATTTGTTTTATTAGACTCCAAAAATCACCCTGAAAACAACCGTGTATGTTAGATTTTAGAAATTCAAACCATAGAAGTGGAAAAATTATGTTTAATGATCACATAGTATTTAGTATCATGATATTTAATTGTGATTCCTAATGTGATTATACTATAAGACATAATTATAATAAGGGAATTCCATTGACAAAACATTGGGTCGTTACATTCTCCCCCCTTATGAAATTTCACCCTCAAAATTTCGTTTTACATAAACAGGTGAGGGTACTTATCCTTCATAGCCTCTTCCAGTTCCCAAGTAGCTTCTTCAAACTTATGGTTCCTACACAACACTTTTACAAGGTGGGTTGTCTTATTGTGTATAACCTTATCTCTCAAATCCATAATCTCTCTTGGTTGGTGAAGATGCAAGCCCGAGGAGAGACAGAAGCAATAGGAGGAGGAGAAGTAAGAAGGAATATTCCTCATTACCTCCTCATTTGGAGACTCGGTCTGGAAGGTCTGCAAAAAAGATAAATTCCATGAGACCAGAATCAGAGGTTGGTGATACTCAAAATCTGGAATTACTGCTAAGCTCAGAAGAAGAGGTGGCCGAACAGGTTTTGTTGCTGAATGTGACAGAAGAGGAGGCAACTAAGATGATGGGGAGACCATTAAATGTGTCACTCAATGAGGAACAATACGCATGGGTTGATAAATATGATTTAATTCTTATCGGAGGCTTTAATAAAGGGAAGATCAGTCTTGAGGGGTACTTACAGACCTGGGACCAGCTGGCTTGTGATCTTGAAAACCTGTTGTTATCTATCCCAAGCACCCAGGTATCCTCCATTTATTGGAATTTGTCTAGGGATTTGGTTACAGGTAAGCTCAAATTTTACTTCAACTATTCTGATGGAAGGTATGGAACCTGTTAAGTGATTGGGAAGCATGTTGGTCTGGCATGTGTAAATTTTGGAGAAGATTATGGTTTTTCAGGTGGCTTAGCGATGTTCCCAGCATTCTTGAGGGGCCACTCCAGATGGGGATCGGAGCACAACCTTCACCTGTGCATACCATTGGGAAGATTGAGAGGGTATGGCCATGCCATCGGGTCCGGGCCCATGTATTCGTACACGGGACAACTTGTGGAATGGTCAGGTACAGGTGATGGTTTTTGTCATTCTTCATTGGCTAGGGAGGAGTGGTTCTTCTTGTTTGGTTCTGGTTTTTGGTTCCTTGAACATGTTATTCAGATTTGGGGTTTCTCACTTTTCCCTCAAAAGTGTTTTGGCTCTCTAATAAAAAAATAATTGTCATCATCATCATAATCTCTACTGGCTTCTCCTCATAGGAGAGATCATCTTCCAGTTGCACCACCTATGAGTTCAGTACATGTGAGGGATCTGGTATGTACTTCCTTAGGAGTGATATATGAAACACATCATGAACCTGATTCATATTCGGTGGAAGTGCAAGCTGATAGTCTATAACTCCTATACAGTCAAGGATCTCAAAGGGGATAATGTAACTTGTGCTTAGCTTCCCTTTCTTTCCAAACCGCATAAATCTCTTCTATGGTGATATTAGAAGGAAGAATTTATCCCCAATGTCGAACTCCAAGTCCCTTCGACGATTGTCAGTATATCTCTTTTGCCAACTCTGGGCTGCTTTGACGTGTTTCTGTATGACTTGAACCTTCTCTGTCATCTCTTGCACAAGGTCAGGTCCAAGTAACTTTGTTTCTCCAACTTCATCCCAACAGGTTGGAGTTCTAAATCAATTTCCATACAGAGTTTCATATGGATCCATCTGAATACTCGAGTGGAAGCTATTTTTGTATGAGAACTCAACCAATGGGAGATGTTGATCCCATCCACCTTTTAATTCTAAAGATCAGGCTCTTAGAATGTCTTCAAGTGTCTGGATAGTTCTTTCAGATTATCCATCAGTTTGGGGGTGATAGGCCATGATGAAATTCAATTCAGTACTCAAGGCATGTTGAATACTTCTCCAGAATTTAGATGTGAACCTTGGATCATGGTTAGATACAATCAAGAGTGGAACACCATACAGTCTCACCAGTTCCTTCACATATATCTTTGCAAGTTGTTTAAGCGATAGATCTTCCCAAATAGTGATAAAATGGGTAGTCTTAGTGAGTCGTTCAACCATAAACCATATCGCATTATTTCACTTTGACGTATTTTGGAGACCCGTGACGAAGTCCATAGTGACATTCTCTCATTTCCACATGGGTATAGGCAATGGTTGCATCAACCCTTTGGACATTTGTCGCTCTGATTTAACTTACTGACATACAAAGCATCTTGAGATATATTATGAAATTTCTTTCTTAATTTTATCCCACCAGAAGTGTTCTTAGAAATCACGGTACATCTTGGTTCCACTAGGATGGATAGAGAATGTTGAGCTATGTGCATTTTCCAATAGCTCATTCTTTATCCTGGGTGATGAAGGTACACAAAACCGCGTTCCAAACTAAATCACAGCTTCATCGTAGATATGGAACTCTTGCAGCTTCCCTTCCTTTATTGCATTCACCTTCTTTTGTAACTCCAGATCATCCCTTTGTGCCTCCTTAATCATCTCTTGGATTGATGGCTGCGTAATCATTTGGGCAAGGTAGGATGTATCCCCTGCCCTTATGATTTCCAAATCCATCCTTTGCATATCCAAGAAAATAGAGTCTTTCTCAATCCACAGCATGGATAGAGTAACAAGTTCTTTTCTGCTTAGAGCATCAGCTACCTTGTTCTCTTTTCCAGGATGATAGTGAATAGAGCAATCGTAATCCTTGATTAGATCTAACAATATCCTTTGAAGCATGTTGAGCTCCTTTTGTGAGAATATATAGTTTAGACTCTTGTGGTCGGTGCATATGTCACACTTCTCACCATAAAGGTAGTGCCGCCAGATTTTCAAGGCAAAAAACACAGCTGCCATCTCTAGATCATGCGTTGGGTAGTTATGCTCATGGATCTTCAATTGTCGTGAGGCATAGGCTATGACACTATCATTTTTCATGAGCACACAACCCAATCCTTTCTTTGAAGTATCACTATATATCACATACCATTATGCACTTTTTGGTAGTTTGAGTATAGGTGTAGTGATCAACCTTTTCTTTAGCTTCTTGAATCTTTCCTCACATTCTTCTGTCCAGACATACTTTACCCCTTTCCTTGTTAACTTAGTTAGAGAGCTTGAAAATTGTGATAAATTTATCATAAAACGTCGGTAATACCTAGATAATCCAAGAAAACTATGGATTTTTGTGACACTAGAGGGTCTGATCCATTCTTCAATCGCCTTTGTTTTTGAAGGGTCCATATAAATTCCCTCACTTGTGATCACATTTCCCAAGAATGTGACTTGCTTCATCCAAAAGTCACATTTGCTGAACTTGGCGTACAAATTCTCCTTTCTCAATGTCACCAACACAAGTCTTAGATGTTCTTCATGTTCCTTCTTGCTCTTGGAGTAGATGATAATATCATCGATAAACACTACCACAAATTTTTCTAGGCAATGTCTAAAGACTCTATTCATCAAATCCATGAAGATTTCAGGGACATTAGTAAGTCTGAAGGGCATCACCTAAAACTCATAGTGCCCATACCTTGTACGAAAGGCAGTCTTCTGAATATCTTCCCTATTCACCTTAAGCTGATGATATCCAGAACAAAGATCCACCTTTGCGAAGTATTTAGCTCCTCTTAACTGATTGAACAAGTCATCTATCCTTGGAAGAGGATACTTGTTCTTTATGGTGATCTTGTTGAGTTCCCGATGGTCAATACACAGCTGCATTGTTCCATCATTCTTCTTCAAAAAGAGCACTAGTGCACCCCAAGGTGATGCACTAGGGTGTATGAACCCTTTATCCAAATTCTCTTGTAACTGCTTCTTTAACTCCTCCAATTAGATAGGAGCCATCCTATAGGGACACTTTGAGATAGGAGTAGCTCCGGGTATGAGTTCTATTGAGAACTACACCTCACAATCTAGGGGAAGTCTAAGTAACTCTTTAGGAAATACATCACCGTATTCCCTCATGATGGGAATTTCTGCAAGGTTGACACTTTCCTTTGACTCAACCATTTGGGAGAGGTATGCTTCTTCATAGCAAATCAACACCCACACAGTTGAAGGATTTTTCAAAGGAGATTCATGATCTTCCTTGCATTTGTAGAGGAGCATAGGATGGTTCAGAATATGAAAAGTTATTTCCTTTTCCCGATAGGTGATACGTGCTCTATATAATGAGAGCCAATCCATTCCCATTATAACATCAAATTCCACCAAGGGAAGTATTATGAGATTCGCTGGAAGAATATTCCCACATACGCCAACATGAGAAGAATCAAACACATGGGTTTCAATGATTTCACCACTTGTGTTTTTACAGATATCTCTACTTCAAGGTTTTGAGGCTTCGATTCTATAGTTTTAGAAAACTTTCAAGATATAAAGGAATGCGTAGAACCAGAATCAAATAATACTTTTTTCCATTATTGAGTGAATATGAAGTGTACCTTGTAAAACCTCATTATCTTTCTCCAATTCCGTAGTAGTGATGACATAAGCCTTCCCTTGTTCCTTTGGGTTTGGTAGATGTTGACGTTGATTACCCTCGATGATTCAAGGTTTAGTGCACTAGCTTTCATAGTGACCTTGCTCCCTATAGTTATAGCATTGAACCATGGATGGTTCTCTCATTTCTTCCACCACATTCTCCTTTCTTTTCATGTCTTTCCGACACTCTTAAGCATGGCGCCCTTCTTTCCCACACTTGAAGCACTTCCCCGTCCCTTTTAGGAAATTCCCATGATGCAACTTCCTACATTTTTGGCATGTGGGTCGTTGAGTTTTCTACCCACCTTTATCATTAGATCCTCCATCTTAAAACTCCATACTTCATTTCTTATCAACATATCTGTGGGACCATTCTCCAAACTCCATCTCTACTTTGAGATCACATCGAAAAAATTCTTTATAACTCCCAAAGTCTCGAATTTCAAGAGCCTTTCAAAGGTGTGGTTTTAATCCATTAAAGAATCTATCAATTTTTCTATCATTGTTGATAAAAAAACCCAAAGAATACCTTGCAAGCCTGGTGAAATTCAATTCATAGGTTGTGATAGATTCTTCTTCTTTTTGCTTGAGCTCTATGAATTATCTCTCCATATTTGTACAAAGAGTTTGTGGGAAATAATTATTAAGAAACATGATCTTAAAGTATTCCCATTACATCTCTTCAATTTCCTACCTTTTCTTGGTGTTCTTAATCAAATCCCACCATTGGTCGACCTATCCATCTAGAAGATAAATGGCTAGAGTCACCTTATCTGTCTCAGAACAGTGGAGCACAAAAAAATATCTTCTCCATGGATATGACCCATTGTTCCGCAACTAGTGTATCGGAAGATCCACTAAACGTCGGTGTTCGTTGCCACATAAAACACTCGATAGCCAGTTTCTCCCTCTTTGGTGAAGGAAAATGTTCCCCATTATTATGGTTATTGTTCATAACTTGTGATAGTTGGGTAAGCATCTCCATGAATTTTGGAACTCTAACTCCCAAATCATTGGGGATGTTGTTCGGGCAATCGTTTCATTGGCCCTTGCAAGAGTTGTTGGCCTGATTTCTCTTGGTTCCCACCATTATCTAAAATAGAAAAGGTTAGAATGAAACATAAGTCAACAAGTCCTGAATAACTTATTCATTTTATACAATTTACACTAAAATCATAACTTATGGGATCCCTATATAAATCTTCTTGTGTGAATATTTTTACTTAGTCTCATACTAGAGGTTTTCTCTAGGGTTCACTAATCCTAATTCCTAAATTAACTAAACCTTTCCTATGATACCAACTATAGCAACCCAGACTTTTCTTACATTACTAATATATCATTATAAAGATAAAAAACATAATAGTATTACACCATGAGGATCCATAGGTTTAGTGTCTTGGGAAAACTGGGACTAAACATAACATTTACAATATCAAACATAAACATTTATTTAATTCCTTCTTCTCTAGCTTCTTATTGGCACTTGACCTCTCCTTAGTACATGTAGTACCTGAGAATATACATAAAAAATGGGTGATCTAAAAGCCTAGTAAGAGGATATATATAAACAATATAACAATGGGTGAGCATAATCATAACATAGTAAAAAGATCATGAACATGAGAGGAAGCATTAATAAAAGACTTGAAATGTGGAAATGCATAAAAATAAAACATCATGTATTAGTGGTTAACTACCACACATACTTGTAAAAAAAATATAGAATCTTGTTCACACATCATTTCACTTTAAATCATGAGATTCATCACTTTACCCAATGCATTGGAGTGCTGTATAATTATAGGCGCACCCATCACATTCAAACATTCATATTGCGTTATATAATTCTGGGCACACCCATCACATCATAACATTATCATTATCATGCATTACACATAGAACATATATAAAAAATGAAAATAAATAACCCATGTAAAGTAATGGGTTTTATCTCATAATAACACTTTAAAAAACACTGGGTTCCCAAAAGAAAGTGGTAATAACATACTTGACACTACAACCATCAACCTTGAGTGAGAAATTAAAGGTGTGTTTATAGAAGAAGAGTTCTTTTAGAAATTTTTTTTTGACATAAACTCCAGTGAAAAACATTTATATCCCAAAAAATGTAATATAATGATGAAAAAATTATTTTTAAGGAGTGATCATACCAAAAATGGAGTGAAAGAGGGATAACCCAAAGAAAGAAAGTTGTGTTCGAGAATTTTCCCTTACCTTGTATCCAAATGATTTCTTCACTTTAATGTCCTATATAACCACATCAGATTCATTAATTAACAATTAAAGAAACTTTTGTACATGAATATGGTTCATTATAGTTTCATTAAGTTATTTTATGGGCCTTTGGATGAGTTATAGAGTTTAAAAACATTGTTCGAGAATGTTCATTTTTATGGTTTTCTTGAGCGGTTCACTTGTATTCATAAATGGAAGTTCATGTAGAACATGGATAAACATACAAAACTGATATTTAATGTTATTAATGATATTAAATAATTTTAAATTATATTACAATGAATTATATTATATAATATGTGGATGAATCATTAGATAATAATTAAATAATGATTGTTTGGGTTAATTTGGGAGTTTTTTCTCGACCACAACGAACTTGTTTTGTTTAATAATTTAGTAATATGTACAAAAGTTAGATCCAAAACATTAAATAGGATATAATATATATAAAATATTCTGTTTGAACTATAAAAATGGTTTCATTACCAGATCTGAAGGTAGAAATGGAAGAAAATAAAACATGTCGTTCTTGAAGGTGATAAATTAACACCCAACGAACAACGTTTTCTTTTATAAAATAGAAAGAAGAGGAGAAGGGGGTTGGATAATATAATATCCCATTATTATAATAAAATTTTATTATATGTATAATACTGGAGTTACCATACCATGTTTATGAGGATATGTGGGGATAGATTAAGAAATGAACTTGAAATTGAAAGGAATTTAAAGGAAAGAGAGAGAGAGAGGAATTATCTCATGAATCATCCTCTTGAGTTCCTCCTTAAGAAAGCTAGGCTTGGTATTTTTATGAGACGAGAAGATATTGGATGTGGGGGAGGGACTAGGGAAGATGCTTGGGCAGAGTTTATACAAGGCTTGAATCTTGAGAGGTGTGAGGAAATGAGGGTGTGAAGGGTGGTATTTATAGTGGAGGGGAGAGGGGTTTTCTCAATATAATATTCATTAATTTATTATTTATCCACAAGAAAAGTAATAACGAGTCTTACATGAATAATTATAGTAAATTTATCATGTAAATACGAACCAATTGGGCTTACATCAGAAGAACATCATACATGACTCTATAATTAGTGTATTTAGCTTATTTTGTAAAATATGATATTTCACTATTCATAAAAAAATCAAGTATTTCAGAAAAATACCAAAAATTAACCCTAACCATTTTTTATGTGTATAATAAAAAAATGAATTCCATTTTTTAAAAACAATTTTCTAAATATGATTAATTTAATTTTTAATTAAAATCACAATTTACTTGAAAAATACAGTTTTCAAAAAAATTGTTTACTTATTCCAAAACATAGGTACATCATGCTTTCACTTAAATCCTACATATATAATATCATAGGTGAGGTTACTATTCATAAGAGTATATCCCTATTCATAAAGGTAACATTACTATTCATAAGGGTATGTTACTATTCACCAAAAAATTAAGTTTGTTCTATTAGACTCCAAAAATCACCCTGAACACAACCGTGTATGTCAGATTTTTGAAATTCAAACCATAGAAGTGGAAAAATTATGTTTAATGATAACATTGTATTTGGTATCATGATATTTAATTGTGCTTACTAATTTGATTATACTATAAGTCATAATTATAAGGAGGTAATTCCATTGAAAAAACATTGGGTCGTTACAATTTTCCTCTCTGCCAAAAATATATTCCAAATAGTTTGCAATGAGATTGACGTATTCCTAAAAATAATATCACAGTGGGTGAAATAAAAATTTCTTCCAGACAACATAAAAAATACAACAATGATAGTAGCAACTTGGTCTTACTCTTGCAGCATGAGAGCTCCTTTGGAAACTAGTACAGATTCAGCTTGAATCAATACAAAACAGTTTCCAGCTCAACTTCAACCTTCTTCTCTTATAATTATTCTTGAATCAAAAAATATTTATTATATTTGAATAAAAAAATATTTGTGATATTTTAATCATGGAAGACCAACACTTTTATCAACATGTTTAGTTTATTCTTATTATAGAATTTCTTCATTCTATTTTTTAACTCTATTTAATTTCCAAAATCACTTCTTGATTTAATCTTCCTTTCCACAAGTTTAATGTAACAGTATAGATAATGATAGAATAAATCATTTTTATATTTATTAATATTAATTAGATAGTTGTATTTATTATAAAAATATTAAGTAATTTTTAAATAAAAAAGGAAATATTTTTAATTTAACTATTTTATTATGAGGTTTTATTTAAAATATTAACTTCTAAATTATAGAATTTTAATTTTGAAAAATTAATTTAATTTTTTAAATCAAAATATCAAAATTTAATTTGAGTGAAATTTTGGGTTTTTTTCAGAAAATATTATTTTGTCAGTGAATAGTGAAAATATAGATTTTTGTAAAAAATACATTTTTTCAATAAATTAAGTTTTTTAAATGTACCATTATGTTTTGAATATTATTTCACATAATATAATTATTATTAATTTATATTTAATTCACTTAAATTTTTTTGAATCAAATTTTTATTGGATTTTAGTATAAGTTTGTTTTTGGGTTTCAAAAAGAGATTTTTCTTAAAACTGTTTAAAATGCATAATGCTTCTCCATTTAATTAATTAAAATAACCCCTAACGAGGAATGTTTTAAATAAAATTTACAGATTATATATCATTAAATATTAATTTATATTCATACAATTATTATTATTAGTCATAGAGTTAATATAAAATCATATTTTGTTAAACAAATGCACTTCCTAAAAACCTACTTTTTCGTCGCGTCTGCGAGTTTTACTTTAAATTAAAAAATTCCACTTATGTGATTTGAATTTGGTAAAATTGATTATATATTTAGAATCAACATAATTTATATATTATAATAATTTTAACTTTATTTTTTACCATAATGAGTAGTGAAAACAGTACAAATTAATTATCACGATTAAGGTAAAAATGAGTTTAACGATGAATTAAACTAAAAGGATAAGGGTTAAAATGACCTAAAAAATTGTCTAAAAACAATAATATGGCCATATTTAGACCTTATCATGTCTAATAATCTAGAATAATTCATTTTGAACCCTTTTTTCATGTAAAAAACAGGGGTACACCTTTTTTTCAAAAATTAAAAGCGTGTCACTCACCTTACTTATAAAATGCCACCTAGTATCCTATATTTTGAACACTTTAAAAACCTCCAAGATAGACCATTACATACCTAAATCACCTTAAAACTTCTATCCAAACATCCTAGAAGCATTGGTTTGGTCATAAATCCACTCTAGAAATACTTTAGTTATAATCCTAAAGAGGTGGTCTAAAAGGAGGTAAAATTCCTAACTTTGTGTTTTTGTTTTATTTTTTATTCCACCTACTTAAAATATTATTCATTTATATTTATATAATAAAAATATATCTCCCATATACTGAGATTTTATTATGTTAAGGGAACGACCTATATTCATCTCCACTTCCCTAAAATGAGAAACGATAACGTCGCTCGTGTGTACGGTGGACTACCACCTCGTGAACTGATGTGATACGTTTTCCATCAGCACCTACCACAGTTAGGTATGATGATGTATATAAAGTATATATATATATATATATTATATTACTAAAATAATTATACTACTTTATTCATTATATTATATATATATATACCTTTTTTACTTTCTATTCCATAGGGGAAACGATAACGTCATCCATGTGTACGGTGGACTACTACCTCATGAAGTGACATGGAATGTTTTTTACTAACACTTTACATGGAAGGTAATATGGATAAAATTAATAAAATTAATAAATATATGTTATATTATGACATAATTATAATATTAATTACATATTTATCATTATGAAAATATAATATATCATTTTCTTTCTTACACTAAAAAATGATAACGTCGTTCGTGTATGTGTGGATTACCGCATTCACAAAGTGATGTGACTCCCTTTTCATCACTACACCACAAGGATGATACATATAAGTATATTTAAAGAAATAATTTGGTATATATGATATTATTTTCATTCTATAAAGATAAAATATTTATTACCTTCTTTCTATAGTGATCGTTGAAAAATGGAAATGTTACTCATGCGTACGTGCGACCTACCGTCTACATGATCATAATGTACTTCATTTATCAAAATAATATTTCATTATTGGTATTAAAAGTATAATTTATATATAAATATTATAATTATTTCATTACTATTATTCTATAGATGTTTAAGTAATGACCACTTTGACCATAGTCAACCTACAAAACTCATTCTTGCCACATATGCCAAATATCTTTGAAATATCCAACGTAAACTTAATTGATTAACTAATAATATATAACATGGTAATAAGTGAAATAAAAGGAATAATAAACTTTAAAAATGTTCTTAAAAAATTAAATAATTAACATAAGTTTATTATTCAGGAAGATAAAGGCACATGTGACAAGTCAGACTCAAGATAAGGGACTTCGTCTCAATTTCCTTTTATTGAGACATATTTTGATGTTACGCACCTATATTATTTTATAAGGTGTATATACAAAACCTTTGACATGTTATATCATAAATTTATCTATTATTATTACATTTAATGTTTTTTTAATGTTATTCTTTCATGGGGCTTACAATTTAAGTGTTTCCTATGTGATAAGAGAATTTTATTTAAAAAAACCATATTTTAAAGCTTTCCTTAAAACTATTTCTCTTCCATGTTTATGTTTTTAAAATGATTTTATAAAAGTTTTTATATGGAAATAAAATATTTATAAATTGAATTTTATGAATCTTTTTACCTTTTTAAATGTTTTCAAAAGAAATATTTTTATGTGTTTTATAGGAGCATTTTAACAGACGATAAAAAGAATGTTCTATTGTATACAATGACAGTAACTTTTCTATCATCATAACCATTATTTAAAGTTTGGATTCCATTAAAAGATTTATTTTTTATTCATAGAAAAAACCTATTCCATTTTTTGGGTATTTTAGTATTGAAAATGGGTTTTAAAAAGAAAATGATATTTTTGTATTGAAAATGGGTTTTTAAAAGAAATGAGTATTTTGATATCTGAAAGTGATTGCTTATAAGTTTAAAAGAGTTTTTCAATTTTTTTTATGTAAAAGTGAAAGAATAAATTTTTTTTATTCATGATATTATGATTTATCATTATACTTGAGAAATGGGTGCACCCAGATAATGCCAGGTGAGCCCGTTACAGTTTATACGATGGGTGTGTCAAGATTGCACCGGGTGAGCCCATTATAGTTAAATGATGGGTTCACCTAGATAACACTTCAATTAATTGGGTAATGTTCTTTATCTTGATATACAATAATGATAGAGTTACCAAATAGTTTATTTTATGGATTTAACTGGGTTCCATTTACTTCTAATATGGGTTAAAAATGGGCTATGAATGTGATGCTCTAAGTTATCGAAAAGAGTTTTTAAAATATTTATATGGGTTTTAAATTATTCCTTTGAGGAAAAAGTGTGTGTATTTTTCATTTGAAATTGTTTTATTTGATACTCCCAAATAAATTTGAATATAAAGGTAAAAATTATATGAGTTTTCATGTTTTTCACTGTACTAATGCTTTTCTTTCTTTTTTATGTCCCTTACTGAGGTTTTTATGCTCATCCCATATTTTAAAATGTTTTTCACAGGGTTTAAGGATGGGTAAGGGAAAGGAGTAAGTCAAGTTGAAAGTCATAAATATTTTTCATGAAAGGAAATCATGTTTTATCTTAAAAATTTCATATTGTGGAAAAAATGGATACTGATTGGAAGTTTCCACTTTGTATTACATGGTTATGTTATGTATGATTCTCTAAAACTCTAAACCTAATGAGATATAAAAATGTAAGAGAATGAATTCTTGACTTTAAACACAAGATTATGTAATGTTTATAGTTGGGTCCTTATATTTAAAATTGGATTCTCATAATTCTCTATCTCGAATCACAATTTATTTCTTCTTTTAAATAGAAATTATGGAAACTTATATTTTAATCTAGTAGATTTTTCTAAATTACCCTATGTGTTAGTCCTTTTAGATGAAATGATCCTTATGGTCCAGGAAAATGACCCTTATTAAATCACTTGATCATCCTAACAAAAATTGGAAGTCATATATGGGTAGAATCAAAGTTATATGTGAAATTAGTATAATTTATACACAGTTCTTTAGAATTCATACATGATCCCATGAGAGTATGACTTAAAGTCATATGCTTTGATAGGAAAGTCATACATGGCTTCCAAATTCATAAAAAAACATCAAAAATCTATATGCATTTTTAAGAACTTGGTATTTATTCAAGGTACAAATATTTTTTACTTTCAATCTAATCCTTCATTTTGGACCTAATATGGATGCCTAATAAGGTCAGAGATGTTTAAGGGGTATTCGAGGCTTGTTCGGAGCCTAAAACCCAACTTTTTTTGGAGAAACAAACTGATGACATGATTAGGAGAAACCATGCGGTGCAGTCCTCACGGTTACCTCTAACCATGCGGGGCTGGATAGTGGTCCAAGTAGGGAACACGGGTTTTCCTAACCGCGAACTAGGGGCCACACGCCCGTGTGAAATCTCTACAGTTTTTAGTAGAGGAATATTGCACGGTTGGAACATAGTTTTTCAAACCAGGTGGCCTAACAATGCAGGTCCCCTCTTGAGGTAGTGTGGCTAGCACAATTGGCATACAATTTGATAAACCATGCATCCAAATCGTGTGCCACTAATTTTTTTGGTGAAATTACCAAATTAACCTTAAATATAATTAAATCCACCCCAACTTCTTATTTTCTCATTTATCCAATGTGCAATGGGTTTCCCCTCATTTGAGTTTTCCCCCCTCGAGCTAGGTTCTTCAGTAACTCCTCCATCCTCCATCCAATTCTGCTTCCATTACTCTCATTAGATTCCTCCTAGTCAGCTCTTATATCCTTAATCTCATTTCTCTGTTCTTCTTTTAACTGGATTTTCTATTTTTATATAGGCTCATATGACCTATTTCTTCAGGATATTGATCCATTCTTCCATTTTCTCTTGATATGGATGAAATCAAGGGTTGATACTGGACGAGGAGAGTTGTATGAGCACGAGGTAGGCGGTCTATTAATTATCCCTCAAGTTTTGATGTTTTATAATATGTGTTGTTGTGGTGGTGTTATTGTGGTGCACGCCAGTGTCACCTTGCATTGTGTTAAATTGTATCTACCTTAAATTGCTTTCCTTTCTTGGAATCCAAAGACCTGTTAGAACCCAAACTCTTATCAAGATTGTAAACCTTAGAGTGAGCCATCCCTTTGGGCGTGCCCTCCTTATGCCTAATTGGATTTCAATATTTTACATCCAAAACACCTAATGGTGTGTTTGAATTACTTTAAAATGGTAATATCATACTGATATCACTACTACAAAATAGACCTTTAATAGCACATTCCTTTATCAAAGCAATACAAAAGCACTGATAAAGGGTGTCGTTTATCATCGCTTTATTTTTAGCGCTCATAAAGGGGGCCCTTTATCAATGATTTATTTTTAGCACTCATAAAGGGAAACCTTTATCAATGCTTTATTTTTAACACTCATAAATGGATCCTTTATCAACGCTTTATTATCACTGATAAATCACCAAATAAAATGAAATAATTAAAAAAATTTGTTTATTAAAAAAATATTAAATTTTTTATTAATTAAATAATTATTGGTAAAAATGAATGAACTGATTATAGTATATATAAATTATAAATACTAATAAATAGTATATATTAATTATATAGATATATATAGAATGAAAATTAAACAAATAAAAATTAAAAATAAGTAAATTGAGAAAAATATTAAACATTTTATTAATTAGATAACTATTGAAAATGTTAATAAATAATATATATTAAATATATAGATATATATATGAATGTAAATAAATATGATTTATATAATACAAAATATTGCTTTTAGAATAATGGACATAATTGATTAATGTCGTTTTATTTTTCAATTTAACAAAGATCAAATGTGTTTTATATTAATTTCACATATACGTAATTAATGAATTTTTATATACAATGCACACACACAAAACTTATCAGTTTTTTCAAACTATACTTATTTTTAATTTATTAAATTTCACTCATTTTTAACATGCATGCACTTAAGATTAAATCTTCATTAATAATGTTAAAAAAATATTTTTTAAAAAATATTTATAAATAAATATATTTATAAATTTACATTTAATATATTTATACATTTAAATATTTATAATTATAAATAAATAATATTATTTTTTTAGAAAACTATTTATATAATTATAAATAAATAATTATACATACTTAAATAATTATAAATAAATAATTATATATATTTAAATAATTATTAAATTTACAATAAATTTATTTAAATAATGAATATATTTACAATATTTATATTTTTATATATTTATTATATATATATATATTATGATATAAATATTATTTTTAAAAAATATTTATATACTTATAAATAAATAATTATATATTTACATAATTAAAAAATTATAATAAATATATTTAAATAAAGAATATATTTACTATATATATGTATATAATTATTAAATATATATATAATTATATATATATTTGCAATTTTTTATTTATAATTATAATTATAAATCCTTTATCATCGCTTTTTTTGAAGTGCTCATAAAAATGTGCCGATCTATTTAAAAAACCCTAGCCAGTCGCGAACCCATTGAGATATCTGAAGCTTTCCATGGAATCCACCCTCTACCAGTGCTCCTCCTCGGTGAATCGAAGCTCAAATCAAGCCTCAAAAAAATATAGGGCTAAAATCTAAGGCTCAAACTATTCAAGGGTTGAACGAAATCAAGGATTGAATGTAAGTCTTTCTCTACATTCTCTCAAACATAAGTCTTTATTTACTTTCTCTTAGGGAACTTGGGGTGTAAAACATCAATGGTTCTGGCCATGGTGGAGGTTGTTTTACAACTATGAGTGTGGTGAGTTATCCATTTTGGATATTTGGCCATGGTGATCCTCTATTTTGATGTTTGGATTTTTTAGAGTGTGAAACACCTATACTATGAGCCTTCTTAGCTTCACTCCCAGGCCATACGAGCATCTCCTTCCTTATCAATTGTAGCTGTGAATTAATGTAGGGGATTTTTGAGCTACTATTTTATTTATGTGAAAGTTTTGATGAATCATGCTTTATTTTCATTGGGTAAATAGTGGAATTAACCATATGGTAGAAGTCCCACCCCATTTTACATCGTCTATATAATTTTGTATGTATCAATTTCCATGATAGTGGCTGGGTATCCTATGAGACTGCTTACTAGTGTATTAAACTGACTAGTTATTTTCGTATTTTTGTAGTAGAGACTTTAGATGGGGAGTGATGTTTTATAGATCTATTAACTTTGTGATTCCACTTATATTTCTAAGTGAAGTAAGGGTTGTCTATTTAGAAAATGTGACCTCACAAGAGTCGTTTTGTCTCGATAGTGGCTAGTGTGTATGTGATAGATGTTGCAAGGGTTGGTGTGTTTTTCTCCATTGTTTGAGATATATCTTGTTGATGTGTATTACTACTATGCCAACTTCTTTATAGACCTCCCTAGAATCTCAAGGATGGGTCAATGTGTATTAGATGGCCTCCCTAGAATCCTTGAAATGGGTAGATCTGATGTGATGACCTCCCTAGAATCCTTGGGATAGGCCAGTGTGGTGATATGACATCCCAAGAGTCTTTAAATGTTTTCAAATACTTGATATACCATTAATATTAAATGTAACAATTTCTTAGGTTTTTACACCCCTTATTCCAAAAAATAGAATGAAGGTTATCAAATTCTATACATTGGAAATTATTTTAAGGTATTCATCATTTTAGGTCTACATGTATTGGTTCCACCCTTAGGAATATCTCATTACCATCCATGTATATGAAATAACTCTTTATTTATTAAAATGTTTTATCAATAAATTTTTATTTATTCTAGTTGATTAAATGAGAGTTTATTATTCTTGTTTATCATATTTGGGTTTCTTATTACTTCTTATTTTTCTATATTATATTTTCATTTGTTTAGGGTAGTTAATAAAGACTTGATGTGTGTCAAAAAATAGATATTATTGGAATTTGTTGCTAGAGACTCATCCCCCATCCCTTTTATATACAACTATCATTCTCATCAGTTTTATCTCCCAAATAGTTATTGCATTTTGTTTCTTGAGACTCATCCCACATTTATTTTATGTTTCTTTTATTACTCTGAGCAGTAGTTATCCCATGGATTACTACCACTTAAAGTATTTCAAGCAACATAGGTGCATGCCCACAAGAAATAGAGAATGCGTGTAAACAAAAAAAATGCAATGATAAATGTTTGGGAGCTGAGCTGAAGAGCATGAAAAATTTCTATAATTTTCACCTTTTAATTAATTCATAGGATAACACCTAATACAGTAGATTAATTCTTTTCTTAAATTTAATTACCCGTTTTATTCAAAGCATACTAAAATTATTTGAAATAATAAAATATTGGGTTTCCATTGTTAAAATTGTCTATAACTTTCACCTTTGATAATGAATATCTTATGTGTATTTATTTATTTATTATAAAAAATTAATTTTTATGAATCCAATAGTATGGATATGAATCAAAAATGGATGAACACTAATCATTTGACAAAAGAGTATGAAGATAGAGTTAAAGAGTTCATCAAATTTACAAGAGAGCATGCATATGATCCTTCTCAAATCCTTTTTCATGTTTACATTGTTGTTATTAAAGAAAAATTAGTTCATAAGAGTTAGAAGAACATTTGATTTGTTAAGAAATAGATCAGATATATAAATGTTAGACTATACAAGAGAAAAAACTGAACATGCACACCGATTGGTATGATGCTGTGGTTTATTAATCATTTGATATGAATACCAGTGTAAATGATGACAGAGATCACATGGAAGAAATGAAAATGGCAATTGAATATGACCTTCATGGTTGTAAAAAGTCTTTTATGAAGTTAAATAGCTATACCGAGATAACATTGTATATCGGTTGTACTAAATACACAACATTGAAAGCTGTATTGAAGTTGTATAATTTGAAAGCTGGCAGCAGACAAGCTTTATAGAACTACTTGGTCTCCTGAATGATATTCTACAAGAAGAAAATGAATTACCATGTCAAATATATGATGGTAAATGAATTCTACGTTCAATGAGAATGATCTCTAAAAAAAATACATATTTTTCCAAATGATTGCATATTGTTTTGAAAGGACCATGAATCACTCATAAAATGCCCTAAGTGTGGCGCATATCGATTCAAGAAAATTGAATCAAGTCCTTAGAAATATGTATGGTACTTTACTATCATTCCATGGTTTAGAAGACTATATGGATGTCGAGAAACCGTGAAACAATTGATATAGCATGTATATACAAGAATTAAAGACAGGAACCTACGTCATCCAATATATTCTCCTTAGTGGAAGAAAATTGATTAAGAGTATCTTGAATTTGGAAATAAGCTGAGAAACTGTTGTCTTGCATTATCTATATATGGAATAAATCATTTTGGTGTACATATTAATACTCACATTACATGTCTCATCATGTTGGTAAATTATAGCTTGCCTCCATGGTTATGCATAAAGCATAAATACATTATATTGTCTTTGATTATATCTAGAACAAAGCAACCTAATAATGACATTGATTTCTATTTGGATCTATTGATTAAAGATCTGAAATTGATGTCTGATACAAGTGTTACAATGTATGATGCTCATAGAAGTGAAGAATTCACATTGAAGTCCATGTTGTATGGGTTGATAAATGACTTTCTCACTTATGGTAATTTATCAGGCTAAAGCATGAAAGGAATGTTGGGGTGTCCCATTTTTGAAAAATGCACATACTCCGTTTGGTTGAAATATTCCTCGAAGACTATGTTTTTATGACATCAAATTTTTTTACCTCAGCGACATAAATAATGATCCGGGATGACAACATTCGATGGGAATATAGAACAAGGTACAACACCGTCTCCAAAAATAGGTGATTAACTGTTCAATAAAGTAAAATATATTGATTCTATTTTCAGTAAATCATTTAAAAAAACCTTATGAAATGAAGTTATAAGAAGAGATCAATTTTCTTTGAATTACCATACTGGAATCGTTTGAATGTCAGAGATTTTCTTGATGTCATGCATGTAGAAAAAACTATATTTGATAGTGTTATTGGAATGTTACTAAATGTTTCTGAAAAAAAATATGGCATCAAGTCTAGGTTATAATTTATTGAAATGGGGATAAGGGAAGATTTGGAACCAGTGAAGGGTAAAAGGAGTAATTTTCTTCCTCCAGCAGTTTACACTCCATCTGAAAAAGAAAAATTGTAATTTTTTCTTTTCCTTAATATTGTAAAAGTTCCACAGGGGTATTCATCAAATATCAATAATATTATATCAGTGACTAATTTGAAGTTACAAGGACTAAAATTATATGACTATCATGTTTTGATGCCTATTATTTTCCATTGCATTCTACCTCAAAATGTATGGCATACATTAACTAGACTCTGCTTCTTTTTCAAAGCCATATGCAGTATATTTATAGACCCGATGAAGTTACCAATCATGAATAAGGAGGTTGTAGTCATATTATGTAAATTAGATATGTTATTACCACCATCATTCTTTGATATAATGGTCTACCTGATGGTTCACTTGGTTAGATAGGCTCAACTATGTGTTCTTGTCCATTATAGATGGATATACCCCATTGAATGATATATGAAGATTTTGAAAGGGTATGTCAAGAATAGAAGTTAGCTAGAAGGTTGTATTTCAAAATGATATATTTTTGAAGAATATATTGAATTTTATACTGATTACCAATCAGATGTTGACAGAATCGATCTCCCAAAGTCTCATCACAATGAACGCCTTATGGATAAAGGGATTTTTGGAAGAGAGCTTGTTAAAATTACCTTGATAGAGTGGGAGAAAGTGAACCTTTATGTTTGACATAATAGTGAAGATGTTGATCCATACATTGAACCCCACCAAGATATTCTTAGATATTTGAATCCATTAAGGGATGAAGGATATATATCAAATACACATAATAAATTGTTAATAGCATGGTTCTGAGATAAAATTTGTAAGGAGTTATCTAAAAATCTTAATTCAATTTCCAAACAACTTTAATGGATAGCTAGAGGACTGAATTAAAATGTTATATGTTACACTGGTTTTGTAATTAATGGTTATATGTTCCATACAAAAGAACATGATAATTGCAGTACGATGCAAAATAACGGTGTTACATTTATGGATAAAGTGATGCACATATCTGGTACCAAGGATAGAAATCCAATTTATGAAAATATGTCATATTTTTGCATTATTTAATAGATATACAATTTGTATTATACAACATTTCAAGTGAGGATTTTCCACTGTAAATGGGTTGACAATATGAGTACAGTGAAAGTTGATGAAATGTGATTCATGAAGTTGAATTTTAGTGTGGAAGGGGAAAAAGGAGAGTCGTTCATAATGGAATAAAAAGAAGTGCAAGTATTTTATGTCTGAGATCTAGAAAACAAGAATTGGTCAATTTTCCTGATGGTGACTAAAACAAATATCGATTCAGATGAAAATTCAATCAAGGATGACCCTTTCATTGGGAGATCACAATTAGTTCACGTGAGTCACAATGTAGATAATGTCTTGTACATTAGAGGGGACCACAAAGATAATATTTGGATTCTCGATAGAGGAACCAAATCCCTAAAACATTGTAGAAAAAGAAAGAGAGTTCAATGAGAAGGTAAAAGTGTTTTTTTAATATACTACATTTTCCTCATAATATTATATACTCTCTACTACATTATCCTAATATAAATTAAATGTTTGGATACTATACAGATAATGTCTTCTGCACATGATGATGTTACCAATCCCTTGTAAGAACAAACTATAATGAAGAAAATCATTTGGGAATATGTAAAGGTAATGCTATGATATAATTTCTCTATTTTATAAAAAAATTATATATTGGAACGTTGATTTAATTTTCATTATTCCTTACAGAGTTCATTTATTTTAGAAGATTTCTATCTATCTTTCATACCTTTATAGGAAAAGAAATGATTTCACCTTTTCTCAATCACAGAGTTAATCATGATGTTTCACAGTAAAATCATTGTGCATAAAATTAATATATTGTTTTATATTTATGATTAATTTATTTCTTTTTAGTATTAATCACATAATAATTGTTTTCTTATACAGGTGGGTTCTTTTGTTCAAGTTAGGGTGGTCTGTCCATATTTCATGCCTTTCTGCACCAAAACTTCCACAAACTTCTTCTACCTAAATTTTTTTTCACCCCTGCATTGATGGAATTTATCACTTTCCTTCAAGTTCCCTCCAATGCTCAATAAAATATCTAATTATGATGTTTTCATAGTAAAATAATTATCTATAGAATTAATGTGCTGTTTCATATTTATGTTTTATTTATTTATTTTTAATATTACTCACATAATAATTGATTTCTTATACAGGTGGATTATTTTTTTGAGTTAGGGTGGTCTGTCCATCTTTCATGCCTTTATGAACCAAAACATCCACATACTTCTCCCTCCAAACCGTTTCACCCCTATAGTGTTGAAATTTATCACTTTCTTTCAAGTTATCTCCCCTACTAAATCATAGATCTAATCTTGTTGTTTTCAAAATAAAATAATTATACATAGAATTAATATATTATTTTATATTTAGGTTTTATTTATTTATTTTTAGTATTACTCATATAATAATTGTTTTCTTATACAGGTGAATTCTTTTATTCGAGTTGGGGTGGTTTGTTAGAAGTTGCTCATGCTCGTGAGATATTGGACTTAAATCCTACAACTGAGATAATGAAAACAAGGAACTAAGTCAAGAATTCATACAACCATTAAGAAAAGGTGAATCCCTACTACTTAATTAATTAATTTTTCATCATTTTATCTAATATTTGTAAGTTAATTTCCTTATCATTTTTATGTGATACTATTTTGATTTTTTCATAGATCTTTTTCAAAGTCATATTGATTCGATGTTCTTAGTATTAAAACCTTTCTCATTGAAAAATAAAAGAGTACACGAATATTGTGTGGCCATTATGGTGACTTCTCATGGTATAATGGGAACATGAACTTCCTATAATCTTATAGATTTCAACAACGAGAATGATTTTTCGAATAAGAACATTGAGTCAATATATAGTGTTTGAATTTCGACAAATAAATTCAATGGAAATCATTTTAACATTTAAAGTTATGTTTTTAAAACTTTGGAATGTTTAGGAATCGACCACACATCAATCAGACATATGGTGTGATTGGTATGACTCCAAGCGGTTCTTTTTATTTAAAATTGACATCAATTTTAGTAAAAAAGACAACTGACATACTCAAAACTGATAAAAAATATTTATATGGTTTTGATACTTTAGGAAAATGATCCATAAGTCATTTTTAACATGTAGGAATAATCTTCACATAAATCTAATGCATGATGTGCCCAATATGACTCAAAGTGTCTGTTATCAGTTTAAAATCAACATTTCAGTTCAAAAAGTGTCACTCAATGAAAACCAATAAAACACACTTGAATTTTATTAATAATTTAGGAAAATTATTCATAATTAATTTTTGACATATAGGAATTAGTTTCACCTCAAACTGATACACTATGTGACTGTAATGAGTCAACGTACGTGTTTCTAGTTTAAAATTACATTTTAGTAAAAAATACAAGTGACATACTGAAAATTGAGAAAACGCATTTGGATTGTTTTGATACATTAGGAAAATGATCCATAAAATATTTGAGACATTTAAGAATTATCTACACCTCGATTTGATGCATGGTGTGACAGGTATGACTCCAAGTGCATCTTTTTATTTTAAATTTACATCAATTTTATTAAAATGGACAACTGACCAACTCAAAAATGATAAAAAACATATGAATTATTTTTATACTTTACTAAAATGATCCATAATTCAATTTTAACATATAGGAATCATATTCACCTCAATTAGATACATGATGTGGCCAGTATGACTCAAAGTGTCCGTTGTCGGTTTAAAATCAACATTTTAGTTCTAAAAGTGTCACTCACTGAAAAATGATCAAACACACTCATATTTTCTTGATAATTTAGTAAAATTATTCATAAGTCATTTTTACATATAGGAATCAGTTTCACATCAAATTTATAAACTATGTGATCATAATGAGTCAAAGTGCATGTTTCCAGTTTAAAATGACATTTTAGTAAAAAATAAAAGCGATGTACTCAAAACTGAGTAAACACATTCAGATTGTTTTAATACATTAGTATAAAAATACACAAGTAATTTTAGATATGTAGGAACTATACTCACCTCAATCCGACGCATGGTGTGACCGATATGACTCTAAATGCGTCTTTTTATTTGAAATTGACATCAATTTTAGTAAAATAGATAACTGACCTACTCAAAACCAAGAAAATGAATCTGGATTGTTTTGATACTTTATAAAAATGATCAATATGTCATTTTTGACATGTATGAATTAGTCACACCTCAATCAGATACACGATGTTCCTAGTATGACTTAAAGTATTTGTTATCAGTTTAAAATCGACAATTTAGTTCAAAAAGTGTCAGTTACTAAAAACCAATCCAAAGTGATATTATTTTCTTCATAATTTATGAAAAATATTCATAATTAATTTTTATTTGTAGTAATAATTTTCACATCTAACCAATACATGATGTGATTATAATGAGTCAAAGTGTGTGTTTCTAGTTCAAAAATGACATTTTAGTAAAAAATACAGGTGACATACTCAAAACTAAGAAAACACATTTGGATTGTCTTGATAATTTAAGAAAATGATAAATAAGTCATTTGAGACATGTAGGAATCATCTGCACCTCAATCTGACACATGATGTGACCGATATGACTCTAAGTGTGTATTTTTATTTAAAATTGACATCAATTTTAGTAAAATGGACAATTGACCTACCCAAAACTGAGAAAACACATTTAGATTATTTTGATATTTTACAAAAATGTTCTATAAGTAATTTTTGATGTGTAGAAATTAGCCACATCTAAATCCAATGTATGATGTTCCTGATATGACTCAAAGAGTCCTTTATCAGTTTAAAATCGACATTTTAGTTCAAAAAGTTTCACTCACTAAAAAATAATTAAACACACTCAGATTTGTGACATAAAGGAACTAGTTTCACATTAAATCGATACACAATGTGATTAGAATGAGTCAAAGTGCATGTTTTCAGTTTAAAATGACATTTTAGTAAAAAATACAAGTGATGTACTCAAAACCAAGAAAAATAATTTGTATTGTTTTGATACATTAGTAAAATGATCCATAAGTACTTTGAGATGTGTAGGAATCATACTCACCTTAATCCGATGCATGATGTGACCAATATGAATCCAAATGTGTCTTTTTATTTAAAATTGACATCAATTTTAGTAAAATGGACAACTGACCTAGTCAAAACCGATCAAAAACATTAATATTATTTTGATACTTTACAAAAATGATCCAAAAGTTATTTTTAGCATGTAGGAATTAGTGTCACCTCAATCAGAGACATGATTTACCTGGTATGACTCAAATTGATAGCTATATGTTTAAAATCTAAATTTTAGTTCAAAAAGTATTACTCATTGAAACCCGATCAAACATTCTCATATTTTCTTTATAATTTATAAAAATGATTCATAAGTCATTTATGACATGTTGGAATTAGTTTCATGTCAAACCTATACACAATGTGTCTGAAATGAGCCAAAGTGCTAGTTTCCAATTTAAAATGACATTTTAGTAAAAAATACAAGTGATATACTCAAAACTGAGAAAACATATTTGTATTAATTTTATACTTTAAGAAAATGATCTATAAGTCATTTGAGAAGTGTAGGAATCATTCTAACCTCAATATAGTGCACAGTGTGACTGGTATGACTCAAAGTGAGTCTTTTTATTTAAAATTGACATCAATTTTAGTAAAATGGATAACTGGACTACTAAAAACTAAACAAAGGAATTCATATTATTTTGATACTTTACAAAAACAATCCACATTTCATTTTTTATGTGTAAGAATCAACCGCACCTCAATAGAATGCATGATGTGACTGGTATGATTCAAAGTGTATGTTATCAGTTTAAAATCGACATTTTAGTTCAAAAAGTGTTAGTCACTTAAAGCCAATAAAACACACTCTAATTTTCTTGATAATTTAGGATAATTATTCATAAATAATTTGTGACATATAGGAATTATTTTCACATCAAACTAATATACGATGCGATTAGAATGAGTCAAAATGCATGTTTCCAATTTAAAATGACATTTTACTAAAAAAACAAGTGACATACTCAAAACAAAGAAAATGAATTTGAATTATTTTTATACTTTAGTAAAATTATCCAAAAGTAATTTTAAACATTTAGGAATCAGCCTCACCTAAATCTAACACACAGTGTGATTGGTATGACTCAAAGTACATCTTTTTCTTTAAAATTGACATCAATTTTAGTAAAATGTACATATGACCTACTCAAAACTAATAAAACAAATTAATATTGTTTTTATAATTTACTAAAATGATCCATAAGTCATTTTTGATATGTAGTAATCAACCTCACCTCAATCGGATACATGAAGTGCTCGGTATGACTCAAAGTGTCCGTTATCAGTTTAAAATCAATATTTTAGTTCAAAAAGTGTCACTCACTAAAAAATAATAAAACAAGATCATAATTTTATGATAATTTAAGAAAAGGATTCATAAGTCATTTTTTATGCGTAGGAATCAGTTCCACATCAAACCGATACACGATGTGATCAGATTGAGTCAATGTGCGAGTTTACAGTTTAAAATGACATTTTAGTAAAAAATACAAGTGACGTACTCAAAACTGAGAAAACATATTTGGATTGTTTTTATATTTTAGTAAAATGTTCCATAAGTCATTTTAGATGTTTAGGAATCATCTGAACCTCAATATGATTCATGGTGTGACCGATATGACTCCAAATACATCTTTTTATTTAAAATTGACTTCAATTTTAGTAAAATGGACAACCAAACTGCTCAAAACTGAGAAAAAACATTCGAATTGTTTTGATAATTTACTATAATGATTCATAAGTCATTTTTAATCTATATTAATTATATTCACCTCAATTTGATACATGATGTGCCCAGTATGACTCAATGTTCCCGTTATCCTTTTTAAAACCGACATTTTAGTTGAAAAAGAGTCACTCACTGGAAACCGATCAAAAACACTCAAATTTTCATGATAATTTAGGAAAATTATTCATAATTTATTTTTGACAATTCAAAATCAATTTCACATCAAATATATACATTATGTGATCGGAATGAGTCAAAGTGCATGTTTTAAGTTTAAAATGACATTTTAGTAAAAAATGAAAGTGACATACTCAAAATCAAGAAAAATATTTGGATTGTTTTTATACTTTATAAAAATGATACATAATTTATTTTATATATTTATGAATCAACCAAACCTCAATCCTATGCACAATGTGACCAGTATGACTCCAAGTATGTCTTTTTTATTTAAAATTGACAACAATTTTAATAAAATGGACAAATGACCTACTCAAAACCAAGAAAACACATTTATATTGTTTTGATAATTTTAAAAAATGATCCATAAGTCATTTTTGACATGTAGGAATTATACGCACCTCATTTTGATACAAAATGTTACCAATATGACTCAAAGTGTCTGTTATCGGTTTAAAATTGGAGTCACTCACTAAAAACCAATCAAATAAATTTAGATTTTCTTGATAATTTGGGGAACTGATTCATATGTAATTTTTGATATGTATGAATCAGTTTCACATCAAACTGATACATGATGTGACCTAAATGAGTCAAAGTGTGTGTTTCCAGTTTAAATTGGCATTTTAGTAAAAAATAAAATTGATTTAAAAAAAACTGAGAAAACACATTCATATTGTTTTGATACTTTAGGAAAATGATCCATAAGTCATTTGAGATGTGTATGAATCAACCTCACCTCAATCTGATGTATGGTGCAACTGGTATGACTCTAAGTGCATATTTTTTATTTAAAATTGACATAAATTTTAGTAAAATGAACAACCGACCTACTCAAAAATGAGAAAACACATTTAGATTGTTTTGTTACTTTATAAAAATGATCTATATGTAATTTTTGACATGTAATAATTAGATTCACCTCAATCAGATACACAATGTTCCTGGTATGACTCAAAGTGTCTGTTATTAGTTTAAAATTGAAATTTTAGTTCAAAAGTGTCACTCACTAAAAATCAATCAAACACACTTAGGCATTATCTTATACTTATTTAATTAATTTTCATATAGATAATTCTTTAATATAAATAAGAAATGGTGTGACTTGGAAGAATCAACCACAACTTAATCTGATACACAATGTTCCTGGTATGACTCAAAGTTTAGTTTAAAATTAACACTTTCTGTTAATTTATTTATTTATATTATTATTTATATAAGAATTATTTTCTTATATAGGTGAATTATTTTTCTCAATTTGGGGTAGTTTTTTCAACAATATCATGAGTTGGGGTGAGGATTGAAATACAAAGGAGAATTTATGTTTTTGAATGTATGTAATAATTTTTACTTATGTAATTATATAAACTAATGTTTGAAATGTCTATTATATAGTTTTTTTCTTATATTTGTGTTGTAAATTTCATTTCATTTAAATTATATATTGGTACTTGATTTTTTTTGATATGGTGGTGTTTATGGATTTACAGTGTACTGTTACAGCACATTGCACTGGTGCTACAATGTACTGTTATAACACACTGTAGTATACCCCTTTATCAGTGCTTTTCAAAGCACTGATAAATGGGTCCTTTATCATTGCTTTTAAAATAGATGATAAAGGACCCCTTTATTAGTACTTTTTTTTGTGCTAATAAAAGAAAAGGGATTTTAATCTCGATCCGGTTATCAACGCCTCTCTAGCAATGATAATGGCCATTTTTAGCATTGTTAAAATCCTATTTTGTAGTAGTGTATCAAATAAATTTAGTGGTGTGGGATGGAAAATTCCCTTATCAATTGTAATAAATTAAATTCAAGTGAGAAATATGACCACATAAACCTTCTAAATGGAACAATGGTTACACCCCTTTTAGAAAGAAACGTCAATAATTATAAAGCCTATTTGATTGTTTATTAATCATGAATTATATAAGGGCATGATGACCCTTGTTAATCTATGTGAATGGTAATGATGACCCTTATTCATCTTATATGTAATTGGGCATGGCATCCCTTTTTCTTTATATAAATGGTCATGATAACCCTTGAACATGTTATACTGATACTGGCATAACGACCCTTATATAAATATGATACGATATGGGAATGAATACCCTTATATAATTGTGATACTTTATGGTCATGACTTCTCTTGTTATACTATATGGGAATGGAATCCCTTACTATGATACTATACAGTCACAGAGTCCCTTGCAATACTATACGGGCATAGATTCCCTTACTGTGATCCTATATAGGCATGTCATCCCTTACTATGATACCGAGCATGGAATCCCTTATAAATGTGACACTGGGCATGATGTCACCTTTACTACTGTGATATTGGGCATGACGTCCCTTATAAATGTGATATCAAGCATTGTGTCCCTCGACACTTGTTCATACATATTCTGGCGCGGTCTCAAGTAGGTAGTGTTAGCATGGTTTTCCTTCATAAATTAGAGATGACACATTTATAGTTTTTATTACTACTTTGCATTATTATATTTGCACACTTCCATGTTATACACATAGACCGGGTATTTATAGACACCGTTGATAGTGGCCTACTGTGTTTATATCACACCCTATCTAGGCCGCCGATGGCACATGGGAAGAATACATTATTGTAGGTATAGATAAGGGGAAGCATCCTCTTATGGATGCATGACTTCTTGCATATCTTAGGATGGAGCTTGGTAGTAGATGAACAGGTTGGATCTTTGGATGCTGGGATACATTTTTCCCATTTTGTACCTTTTTGTATGGTACTTCTTCCTACTGTGTGTAACCACATTTTCCTTCATTATAGATACATTAAATACATTATCACCCTTTTTATATGATTAAGTTAATGCTTTTAGTTATTATTCAGTGTTTGGATATTCGTATGTGCTTATGCTGCAATAGGTTATTGGTCCAATATTTATAGAGTTGGATTTCTCAGTTCCATTGGTTTATATATGATTCTATTTTTTACTTGATATATTACTTATCAATTATGCTACACTATTTTAATGAGGGCATAGTCTCCTCACAGATACACCCTAGGCCATTACTAATAGTCGGCAGCCTTTGGTGTTCGAGGAGATGCGCTTGAGGCCATGTAACCAACTGGTCTCAAGGCACCATTCAATTACATTCGGGTCCAGAAAATCACAATATGGTATTAAAGGTTTATTTTATTACCATACTATTTTGAGACAATATACATGATATTAGAAATCATATGGGATTTGGTAATGAGATGTGCCAGAGAGTAGCAAACCCATGTACAAAGAAAATCTAAATCACCTTGAATGAAAATTTCTATTTTCTATATTTTTCTTATTACAGTTGATTTGATTCCACCATTGGGTGATGAACTTGAATTATGATATTAATATTGATATAATTAAGGTTTATCTTTTATCCTTGTCCCAATGAGATAAGGGAAATGAAGCATTGATCATGCATCATATTAGGCACCTTTTAGGAAATTCACATGCCATGCACATTACATGCCATATAGGAGATTCATGTTGATTGTAATGCCTGCGATTTCCATTAGACATTTTATTTCTATAAATAGAATTATCATCAGCTAATGATTATTACAAGGGATTGAGAAAACATATTTGGTTCTTAGACTGTCTTCCATAACCTAACAATGTTTTCCTGTATCGACTATCAGACACCCTAAGCAATCAACTATGGCACGTTGAGTCCTGGACCATTGGTTGCATGGATTAAAACATGTTTTGGTATGTATTGAGTGGACTCCACATTTTGGTTAATAGGAGTATGGGACCTTATGGGTTAGAAGTGGTGAACCAATTGGTTCAACCATCTAAATCAGATTCAAATGTAATTATGAACTTTAAAATAGAAAATAATTTCAAAACATATAGCTTGACCTAGTCTTGGAATTAGTAGTGGGAAGTAGGTAGCATCATTGTTGTTATATATAAATTTTTCGATCACATTGACCTGACTCTTTTAGCTAGAATAGGGGTGTTCTAATTATATAACAAGGCTTTATACCTGTTTTAGTTCTATATTTGTGTCTTATTCTGTTATTGAACTCTATCTAAGGAATGTGTTTGGAAATTATACAGCAATTCCACCACGACGACCTCTAGTTGTACACCAAGAGGGTGGTGATGACCATACCCAAAGGTGGCGGGCCCTGAGCTACCAGAGATACCTACAATAGTTCCTCCAGTGGCATTTATTTCTGTTCTTGATGCAGGCAATGATTCTTGGTTTCAAGGTGATTTTCTACGGCTTATGAAGACTTTACAGGGATCTCCACACTCTTCCCCATCTATGGGAGAGTTGAATTCAGAGTTCCAGTGGTAGCATATGCCCACGTTTTCAGGGGATGGTGGACCACATGCTACAAAGTTATGGCTCGAGATGATAGGCTTCAACATCATTCTCAGGATGGACTGGTTGGTTCCTTATCATGCCTATGTAGTTTTCATCGCCGGAGGGTGTCGTTTACATCACCATAGGGAGGAAATTATATTCACAAGGGAGAGTGTGATGTCCAAGATAGTAGATCTATACTATAGTATATAGGGATATGTGTAGTGACCACTAAGATTTCTATAATTTACATGGAGGATTAAGGACTACATTAGACTAAGTTTCCTCCAGTAGTCGATTGATTTAGGGATGTCTTCCCTAATGAGTTTTTGGGACTACCTCCTGAGAGAGAGATAGAGTTTACTATTAAGATTGTGCCTGGAGATACCCTGGTATCCATTCCTACTTATATGATAGATACTACTAAGTTTAAAGAACTCAAGAGGTAGCTAAAATATTTAGATTCCAAGGGTTTTATATGGACCAATACCTCTCCCTCTGGTTCACTAGTCCTTTTCGCTAAGAAGGTGGATGGATCATTTAGGATTTATGTGGATTTCCAAAAAATGAATTGGATTATAATGGAAAACTAGTATCCCTTACCTCATATAGATGATATTTTCAACCAACTCATATAAGAAAGCGTATTCTCGAAGATCCACCTAAGATCAGGCTATCATTAGGTTTGAGTCATTCCTTCAGATATTCCATGTACGACCTTCCATTGTTGGTACAACATCTTCATGGATATGATGAATAGGGTTTTCTATCCCTATATAGATTCCTTTTTCATGGTCTTCATAGATAAAATATTGGTGTATTCTCATACTCAAAGCGGCCATGTGTAACACCCCAAGATTCCACGGTATGTTTCCCTTTGAATAATGCAATGACGTGCATTGTACGCAACTTTGAGATTCTAACACACCACAACCAATCAAACTAGCCGTTATGAATAGTAATACCTACTTTTTGAAATTTTATAAATTCTATCTCTCAAAATGGACTTCATTTTTGGATTCGTAATATTGAAATTATCCTAGGGTAAAATTTTGGTACTTTTCAGATAACTTTCATATTTTGCTGAATAGTGAAAATTACTAAATTTTAATTAAAAACAACTTTTTTAATCGAAATAATTAATATTGATAAATTATGAATTTGAGTGGTTTTAAAGTATATTTAGAATATATTTTTACCATTTAATTCAATTTTTTTCATTGGACATAATTTCACAACTAAACCAGACATAAACAAGTGCCAATCTTTTGATAATTATTATCTCTTAAAAACACGCTTTTTGTTTTGACAGCGGGAATTAATTTTAAATTAATTTCTGCCACTTATGTGTTTGGAATTTGGAAAAATGAATTCCATATTTGGAATCAGGATATTCAAATTGTGTAAATAGGTAACTTTTATTTTTATACATTTTGAATAATTACTTCGGTAAATATTTTATTTACCATGGTTAAAGGGTAAATCCGGTAAATAAGGGTTAAAAAATAATATTATAATAATAAAAAATTACCCTAAAATGTGTCCTAACCTTATTGGTTGATACATTTCTGACCATGGGCATATTTGGGTCGATTTTGGGATCCCATGGTGCCACTTGTAAGTGATAGGGACACTTTATTTTAATTAAGTTAAAATGAATACAAAAATGACACAAGCATACATCTTTTAGAAAAACAATTTTTATATAGGGTTATATAAGTTTGATTTTAGACTATAAATATTCATTAGAAAGATAAAAATATTTTCTACATAATGGTATTTTATTTATAATTTTTAGACATTAAATAATTTAATTTATGTATGACACAATAGTGATGTAGTAATTACCATAATAGTGAAACATTAAAATGATTGATATTGTAGATACCCAAATAAATATAATTTGAGACTTTTTATAAATTAAACTAATTTTTAGGTTAATATGACATGTTAGGAATTATTTAATTAACTTTTTTTGAAGTAATAATTCTGTTATGAATTTTTAAAAAATCAATTATTGAATAGTGTCAAAATTGACATAAAAGAGTTTTTAAAAACAATATTATATTATTAATTGATATTAAATTTATAAAAATATAAGGTTCGGCCAAGAGACTTATATCATGATATGTGTATAATTAATGGACCACTTGGGGGTCTCTTGGATGTATATAGTAAGTTTATTAACCATATAATATAAAAATAAAAAGAGACACTGTAAAAGTGAAACTAATTAACTAAGAGTTAATACTTAATGATAAGGTTAATATAGTAACCCAAACCTGTATAAATTCTATTGTTTGAGTGTTTCTCGACCTATTCCCACCCTAAAATTTAAATAATCCACTTTGGAGCCATTAGAAACCGAATATGAATTTATTACAAAATAATATTTCTAGCTTTTCCAAAGGTGCCCCTCACCCCTCTTATAAAAGGGCACTCTCCCTTCTCATTAAATCACACCTTAAAAGCATTTTGGTTCGTCAAAAATCTTCCCAAATACTCTCTAAACTTCCCTCACTACAACCTAGATGCCTTAGTTTGATCATAAATCAAACCTAAGATCCCTTTTTATCAAATCAAAAGGAAGAACCCGAAGAAGAGGTAATGATTTCACCACCCTTTTTCAAGTTCCTTTATTCTTCCACTTCTTCTTTATTTGTTATTACCATTCTAAAATAATAACTCCAGTATATTATATATACTGTGATGTTATTATAAATATGGTACAACCATATTCAGTATTCTATTCATCCTTTGAATAACATGTCACCATACGTGCGTACGTACGACTTACCGTCTCCATGTCGTGGTGTAATTGTTATTCAATAAATTATTATTTGGATGGGTATAATAATGATGTGTAATTCATGTAAATAATAAATATAACATGATAATTATTCTGTCTATATGATATACCATCCAATTATATATTATTTTAACATCAAAAGAATGATATTGTCGCTCGTGCGTACGTACGGACTACCGTCTCCACGAAATCGATGAAATTCATTCTCCATCGTATCCATTCAAGTATAATTATCACTTGATGATTTAAAAATAATGTTTAAGGACTTGATATAATTATGTATATGAATAAGAAACAACCTATCCATAACAAACACGGCTTACGTAACAAAGAATATAAAGGAAAATGAGTAAGTTAACACCCGAAATGATGATAATACTAAGATATTATTAACAAATCAATGTTAAAAGATCATATATGATATCATATTAATGTAAATTATTCTTTTATAATTAAATAACAATTATTTCACCATTATATAGGAGGTTAACCTACCTTCGACCAAGGAAAAAGTACAAAGTAAGGGGTTTTTATCTCACTCTTAATTTCGTGAGAATTCCATTGTTCACCACTTATTTATTGCATGTGGTGTATGTTTACTACCCATGATTGTATTCATTATGTAATATAATTTAATTTATGGGTATTTTCATCATCATTTTAAGATCCTTCTTTTATGGGTGTATGTTTCGTAAGTTACCTAATCGATAAGGGAATTTGAAATTTCAATTTCCACTCATTCGGCTTTACGCATACTTCATTGATTATTTTACCCCAAGATTATGTGTGTAATCACTATTCATTTGATTATGTCATAATTTCCAATCCCCTTTCTGTGGATATAATTTTTATACACATAATCACCCCATTGATAAATTCTCAAGTCATCGGTATGAATTTGATAAGAGTAATTTTTACTCAATCTCGATTTGTTGAGATAAACATCCAATTCATTGGTGTTGTTTCTACAAGAATATGTGTGAATGTACTTTGATTGTTTTACACTTAATATCCAATCATATTTATAGTATTTATATTTTTCACACATAATTATGTGGTTGATTTATCCTTAACCTAAGGATACGACCTTTATGAGAGATTTCATCTCAATTTACAGTCCATTGAGACTTCTTTGTTGTTATACACCAAATAACTTTTATGTGGTGTATATAATGTACTTTGACATAGTATATCATGAATCCCTTTATTCTCATGATATTACAAAGTTTTGATTACTTCAATTATTTGTATTCAAGTGTCTCTCTTTTGGTTAGAAACTCTAACTAAAATACTATTTTTAAATGTTTTAAAGACTTATTCTTCTAAATCTTGCTCATTAATGTCCATTTTTTAAAAATGGTTTTAAGGATTTATTTATATGTACATTAAAGTTTTAAAATTAAAACTCCTTTTAAAAGTTTCAAAGTGGTATCAGACACTTTGATTCAAAAACCTATTTTTAAATGGCTTGTTGACAAATAGTGTGACTTTTAAATGATTTCAAGAAAAAGGGGGATATTTCTCTCAAATGGTTTTGATGATTATTTTCATCTATGTCAATATCCTTAATTATTATATATTGAGGTTAATATAATACAATAAAATCACCCATATTGTATCGAATGAGTTATGTTTGACTGTGGATGTGCTATTTTTATACCATTCATGGTTTGTGGATAAGTATTGACATTTCGTATGCTAGTTTAATACGAATGTTTATGTCATATTTCAAACTTTTCATATGAGGAATGCATTGGACTTAATAAGTGATGGATGGAGCCCTCAATAGCTCCTCGATGCATCGGTAGGTCTCATGAGACAAACTAGTGTCTTGGCATAAGGCCTTGGAAAAATCTTATTTGTAGTCTTGGCACGAGGCCTTGGCTATGTGGTTATGATAGTCTGTAATTATGTATTCCATCATTATGAAAGTGGTTATTGATATTGAATGTGATTGTTCAACTAGTAGAATATCCATGTGAATAAGTAAATGAAATTATTTCATTTTATCTTTGCCATATTATGCTGAAGTTCAAGTTTAAAAGGATTTTTTTTTAGTTATAAATTGCTTTAAGTGTTTATGCTTATCTATGAAAGCTTCTGCTATATTGTTATCCTTACTGAGCATCTGAGCTCACCCCTTTCAATGTTTAATTTTTCCCAGGATGTGAAGAAGTAATTTATGAATGCCCTGCAGGGATAGTATGAGGGGATTTGAAGACAAGATGTTGTTGTAGTTTTTTACCTTATGATGTAATGTAAGAGTTATGAATATATCTAGGGTTTCCAAGACAACTAAACTAATCGGTCTTTCGAGACTTGATCCTTTATGATCATGCCAATGTTATGTAATAATGCACCGACTCTGGGTATCTAGGTTCGGGGCGTTACAGTTGGTATCAGAGGAATTTTAGTACAAACCTTGTAAGCTAGATTTAGATAAACTCTGATTAGAGCACGTAGACCTAAGATGAACTTTTAGGATTAGTATAGAATAAATTCCTAAAATTTTGGTATTGTAGAGATTTTGTGAGTTTTCCGAGCAATACATCCCTGTCTGGATACGAGTAGGTAGAGGCGGCTCTAGCACAGATGTACCTATGGGTAAAACCCGAAAACACCGCTTTGAGCTAGACTCGAACGGGAACTACTGCACGACAACGGGCCTTGCTGCACTCTTGGTTACGACACTCCCAGGGGATATGCTTAGGATAATTTAAATTTTCTTTACAAACCGATTTGAAGTATTATATATAAGATGAGAGTAAATGACCTTGTTTAATCCTAATGTGTTTCAAATTGAGAATATGGTGACATGTTAATCTCTAAATGATTTTATGACTACTGTTACTCACACAATGCTTTCTGGTTTTAGTCAATGGCTGGATTCCAAGGAAGTCATAGTGACTTTGAGAATGATGTACAAGGTGGGAATGGTGGTGGAAATGAGCAACAAAATGGAATGTTGATAGGCGTAAAAGATATCATTTTTATGCCAAATCAATTTTCCAAAAATATGATCAACAATATATATATTAACCAATTCCAGGACTCAAAAAAGAAGAGAAAGGTGATGAACGATAAGAGCTCCAATAGTGGAGACCATGGAGAAAGAAATACTCAATTTCCATCATGCAGGAAATATGGAAGGAGACACCCAGGAAAGTGTCTCAATGGGACAAAGAAATGTTTTACGTGCGGGAAGGAAGGACATAAAGTGAAGAATTGCTGAAGAAAAATGAAGAGTACTATGTAAGAAGATAAAAATGGTCCCAAGAATCCATTTACAGTCATTTTACCTAAATGTAGGGGACCTGGCCATTACCCGAGTGAATGCCCTATTCTATAGGATATTTTCTTGGTAAAAGAAGAAGCTATGTGGAAATAAATGGTTGGAGAAATGTTTAAAAAGTATTAGTGCTCCTTGTTGATGGGTTTACTTTAGAATAATTTTCTCTTTTATTTTTAACCTTGCAGTTTTCCATGTGAGAATGATATTTGAGGAAGAATTATCTTTTCTCTTGTAGATATAGTTATAAATAACCATTTGGTTTTATATGATCATTGGGTTTGAGGTGATTATAAGTTATTATAATTTGGGATGAAAATGCAAGGTATGAGATAAGATTTGTGGTTAAATTATGTTATGGTTATTTTGAGGAATTTATCTCATTTTGGTAATGTTATAAAATATAGTTTTTGAAAAAGGAAAACACGCAGACCATGTGACAACCCGTCGCGTCAGACAAAGCTGTGGGAATCGAACCCACAACCAAAGTGCGATTGGGATTTCTTGCCTACCACTGGACTACGTGAAGTCCCTGGTTAGTGTGACTATTATTTTTAGTTAAATGATTTTATTGATCATTAATAATTTGATTTGGGATCTTATGTCTTATCAAATGAATACCCTTAGTATAGGAAAATGATTTGGTAATTAAGTGATAAATGTTATTTTGGAAGTTGTTCGCTTTGTTGTATGGAAAATAGAATAGTATGGGATTTCATTTGAGGAGTAATGGTGTATTTTTATCTATGTTTTTAATGTGGATTTATAGTGATTTGGGTTATTTATGGAAATGATTAGGTTAATTACTTTTAAGTATGTGACTTTAAGAGTAATTAATGTCATTTGAAGATACAATTTAACGTGGAAGACTACATTATTATAAGTTTTGAGTTTCAATATTAGTTTGGATTATATTGAAGGATTTTAAGGACAATTGATTATTGAATGGTATTTATTTAACTTTGGGGTATTGATGGTTTAATTTTAGAAATTAAGATTAGTGTTTTTTTTCTCTAATGGAATATCCATTTGGGGGATCATCAGATATTATACTAACCATTTTTGTTTTGATTAATCCTTAAAGACAAGGTAAATATATAGTTTATCCTACGTGGATCATGTATTTCTATAAAAGTTTATTCTAGCTCTTCCATTGTGACCAAGTCTTCTGGAATACTCATTTTTCAAAAAAAAAGAGTTAGTGGTAAAAAGTTATTAAAGAATGAAACTCTACTTAAAAATTATTTATATCTCTTTATGTTCTTAGTCAATATCATAAATGAATTCCTTGTCCTTATGTAATGTAACTTAAAACAAAAAAATGTTGTCCTTTTACTTTTCCTACTGGGAGACTAAGGACCGTTTGTCCCAACACTAGTTTGTGATTTTCTTATTGTTAACTTTCTCCTGATCATGTTTTCTATCCCTCTCCATCAGAACTGAACACTTAGTTTATCGTCCATATCCATGTTTTCCTACATGGAATCCTAGTATGAGTTATCTTGGGTGACCTTTATACCTCTCTTCCTTTCTTTTAAAGTGATAGTTTTATTTACTCTTTTTCCGATGTGGGACATTCCATTATACTATCAAGCCCAATTTTAAAAAAATTGCGAGGACACAATTTATTGAAGTAGGGGAGAATGTAACACCCCAATATTTCACGGTACGTTTCCCTTTGAATAATGCAATGGCGTGCATTGTACGCAACTTTGAGATTCTAACACACCACAACCAATCAAACTAGCCGTTATGAATAGTAATACCTACTTTTTGAAATTTTATAAATTCTATCTCTCAAAATGGACTTCATTTTTGGATTCGGAATATCAAAATTAGCCTAGGGTGAAGTTTTGGTACTTTTTGGATAACTTTCATATTTTGATGAATAGTGAAAATTACTAAATTTTAATTAAAAACAACTTTTTTAATCGAAATAATTAATATTGATAAATTATGAATTTGAGTGGTTTTAAAGTATATTTAGAATATATTTTTACCATTTAATTCAATTTTTTTCATTGGACATAATTTCACAATTAAACCAGACAAAAACAAGTGTCAATCTTTTGATAGTTATTATCTCTTAAAAACACGCTTTTTGTTTTGACAGCGGGAATTAATTTTAAATTAATTTCTGCCACTTCTGTGTTTGGAATTTGGAAAAATGGATTCCATATTTGGAATCAGGATGTTCAAATTGTGTAAATAGTCAACTATTATTTTTATACATTTTGAATAATTACTTCGGTAAATATTTTATTTACCATGGTTAAAGGGTAAATCCGGTAAATAAGGGTTAAAAAATAATATTATAATAATACAAAATTACCCTAAAATGTGTCCTAACCTTATTGGTTGATACATGTCTGACCATGGGCATATTTAGGTCGATTTTGGGACCACATGGTGCCACTTGTAAGTGATAGGGACACTTTATTTTAATTAAGTTAAAATGAATACAAAAATGACACAAACATATATCTTTTAGAAAAACAATTTTTACATAGGGTTATATATGTTGGATTTTAGACTATAAATATTCATTAGAAAGATAAAATTATTTTCTAGATAATGGTATTTTATTTATAATTTTTAGACATTAAATAATTTAATTTATGTATGACACAATAGTGATGTAGTAATTACCATAATAGTGAAAAATTAAAATGATTGATATTGTAGGTACCCAAATAAATATAATTTGAGACTTTTTATGAATTAAAATAACTTTATAGGTTAATATGACATGTTAGGAATGATTTAATTAACTTTTTTTTGAAGTAATAATTCTGTTATGATTTTTAAAAAAATAAATTATTGAATAGTTTCAAAATTAACATAAAAGGGTTTTTAAAAACAATATTATATTATTAATTGATATTAAATTTATAAAAATATAAGGTTCGGACAAGAGACTTATATCATGATAGGTGTATCATAAATGGACCACTTGGGGGTCTCTTGGATGTATATAGTAAGTTTATTAACCATATAATATAAAAATAAAAAGAGACACTGTAAAAGTGAAACTAATTAACTAAGAGTTAATACTTAATGATAAGGTTAATATAGTAACCCAAACCTGTCTAAATTCTATTGGTTGAGTGGTTATAGAACTATCCCCACCTTAAAATTTAAATAATCCACTTTTGAGCCATTAGAAACCGAATATGAATTTATTATAAAATAATATTTCTAGCTTTTCCAAAGGTGCCCCTCACCCCTCTTATAAAAGGGCACTCTCCCTTCTCATTAACTCACACCTTCAAAGCCTTTTGGTTCGGCCAACCTCTGCCCAAATACTCTCTCAAATCCCCTCAATACAACCTATAGGACTTAGTTTGATAATAAAGCCAACCTAAGATCCCTTTTGATCAAATCAAAAGGAAGAACCCGAAAAGAGGTAATGATTTCACCACCCATTTTCATGTTCCTTTCTTATTCCACTTCTTCTTTATTTGTTATTACCATTCTAAAATAATAACTACAATATCTTATATATACTGTGATGTTATTATAAATATGGTACAACCATATTCAGTATTCTATCCATCCTTTGAATAACATGTCACCATACGTGCGTACGTACGGCTTACCGTCTCCACGTCGTGGTGTAATTGTTATTAAATAAATCATTATTTGGATGGGTATAATAATGATGTGTAATTCATGTAAATAATAAATATAACATGATAATTATTCTGTCTATATGATATACCATGCAATTATATATTATTTTAACATCAAAAGAATGATATTGTCGCTCGTGCGTACGTACGGACTACCGTCTCCACGAAAGCGATGAGATTCATTCTACATCGTATCCATTCAAGTATAATTATCATTTGATTATTTAAAAATAATTTTTAAGGACTTGATATAATTATGGATATGAATAAGATACAACCTATCCATAACAAACACGGCTTATGTAACAAAGAATATAAAGGAAAACGAGTAAGTTAACACCCGAAATGACGATAATACTAAGATATTATTAACAAATAAATGTTAAAAGATCATATATGATATCATATTAATGTAAATTATTCTTTTATAATTCAATAAAAATTATTTCACCATTATACAGGAGGTTAAACTATTGTCGACTAAGGAAAAAGTACAAAGTAAGGGGTTTTTATCTCATTCTTAATTTCGTGAGAATTCAATTGTTCACCACTTATTTATTGCATGTGGTGTATGTGTACTGCCCATAATTGTATTCATTGTGTAATATACTTTAATTTATGGGTATTTGAATCATCATTTTAAGATCCTTATTTCATGGGTGTATGTTTCGTAAGTTACCTAACCGATAAGGGAATTTGAAATTTCAATTTCCACTCATTTGGCTTTACGCATACTTCATTGATTATTTGACCCCAAGATTTTGTGTGGAATAACTATTCATTTGATTATGTCATAATTTTCACTCCCCTTTCTGTGGATATAATTTTTACACATAATCACTCCATTTATAAATTCTCAAGTCATCGTTATGAATTTGATAAGAGTAATTTTCACTCAATCTCGGTTTGTTGAGATAAACATCCAATTCATTGGTGTTGTTTCTACAAGAATATGTGTGAATGTACTTTGATTGTTTTACACTGAATATCCAATAATATTTATTGTATTTATATTTTTCACACATAATTATGTCGTTGATTTATCCTTAACCTAAGAATACGGCCTTTATGAGAGATTTCATCTCAATTTACATTCCATTGAGACTTCTTTGTTGTTATACACCAAATAACTTTTTTGTGGTGTATATACTGTACTTTGACATAGTATATCATGAATCCCTTTATTCTCATGATATTACAAAGTTTTGATTACCTAAATTATTTATATTCAAGTGTCTCTCTTTTGGTTAGAAACTCTAACTAAAATACCATTTTTAAATGTTTTAAAGACTTATTCTTCTAAATCTTGCTCATTAATGTACATGTTTTAAAAATGGTTTTAAGGATTTATTTATATGGACATTAAAGTTTTAAAATTAAAACTCCTTTTAAAAGTTTCAAAGTGGTATGGGACACTTTGATATATTTTTAAATGTCTTCTTGAAAAATAGTGTGACTTTTAAATGATTTCAAGAAAAAGGGGGATATTTCTCTCAAATGGTTTTGATGATTATTTTCATCTATGTCAATATCCTTTATTATTCTCTATTTAGGTTAATATGATATAATACAATCACCTATATTGTATCGAATGAGTTATGTTTGACTGTGGATGTGCTATTTTTATACCATTCATGGTTTGTGGATAAGTATTGAAATTTCGTATGCTAGTTTAATAAGAATGTTTATGTCATATTTCAAACTTTTCATATGAGGAATGCATTGGACTTAGTAAGTGACGGGTGGAGCCCACTATAGCTCCTCGATGCATCGGTAGGTCTCATGAGACAAACTAGTGTCTTGGCACAAGGCCTTGGAAAAATCTTATTTGTAGTTTTGGCACGAGGCCTTGGCTATGTGGTTACGATAGTCTGGCATTATGCATTCCATCATTATGAAAGTGGTTATTGATATTGCATGTGATTGTTCAACTAGTAGAACATCCATGTGAATAAGTAAATGGCATTATTTCATTTTATCTTTGCCATATTATGCTGAAGTTCAAGTTTAAAATGATTTTGTTTTAGTTATAAATTGCTTTAAGTGTTTATGCTTATCTATGAAAGCTTCTGCTATATTGTTATCCTTACTGAGCATCTGAGCTCAAACCTTTCAATGTTTTATTTTTACCAGGATGTGAAGAAGTAATTTATGAATGCCCTGTAGGGATAGTATGAGGGGATATAAAGACAAGATGTTGTTGTAGTTTTTTTACCTTATGATGTAATGTAAGAGTTATGAATATATCTAGTGTTTCCAAGACTACTAAACTAATCGGTCTTTCGAGACTTGATCCTTTGTGATCATGCCAATGTTATGTAATAATGCACCAACTCTGGGTATCTAGGGTCGGGGCATTACACCATGCCACTCATCTTGAGATTATTTTGAATACACTAAGGGAGAACTAGATGTATGCTATGATCAGTAAATTCTACTTCTGGATTGACAAGGTATACTTCCTCGGCCTTATTATCTCAGATGTATAAGTTTCAATTGAACTAGAGAAGGTGAGAGTTTTGGTTAACTAGGAGTATCCCATGAAAGTATTTGAAATATGAAGTTTATTTGGGCTATTTGGTTACTAAGTACATTTTATACAGGACTTATCTTTCTTAAAAGCACCTCTTATGGGATTGACTAAGAAGGGGTAAAGTTTATATGGTCTAAATCCTATGAGTCAACATTTCAAGAGTTAAAAGGGATATTTAATTTAGCACCAATCCTGATTCTTCTAGAGCTAGGTTGGATCTATACAGTCTATTATGAAACATTATGTATCAACCTAGGAGCATTTTTGATGTAGGATGGTAGATTCATTTCATACGAGTAATGATAGTTGAGGACTTATGAGAATAATTACCCAACATATTATCTCAATTTGGAAATTGTTGTACATGCCTTGTGATGTTGGAGGCATTACCTATTGGGAGATCATTTTTGTGGTGTTTACATACCACAATAACCTCAGGTATATTTTTATACAGTGAGACTTAAATCTTATTCTTTGAAGATGTGTTGAATATCTATAGTAATTTGACTTTGAGTTAGACTATACACTTGGGAAAGGAAATGCTGTTGCAGATACAATGAATAGGAGGAATTAGATGTAGGTAGTTCAAGATACCTGTAGAGAATGAAAACTTATAGCCTTATTTTCTAAGATTAATATAGAATTTCAGAACTGTCATATATAGTTTGTACTTGCATCGCTATCAGTGACCTCTTATATTTTGGAGAAGGTGAAGATGATCTATTTTTCAGATTATTAGGGATTGGTCTTACAAGAGAGTATTGCTAGTGAGGACCCACCTCCAATGTGGTCTATCAATGATGATGATATCCTGTATATACATGGGCATATCTGGGTTCCCATAGATACAAGAGAGGAGTTGATGCAGGAATCAAATTCTTCTCAGTGGGAATTTCACCCGGGTATCTCCAAGATGTATTGTGACATGTTCCAATAGTATTGGTGGCTAGGGATGAAGTGTCATATAACAAGTTTTATCACTAGGTGTTCTACCTATCAGTAGGTGAAGGTGGAGCACTAGTGACCTGCTGGCTTGTTACATACATTACCTATCCCAGAATAGAAATGAGAGGATGTTTCTATAAATTGTTTCATTGTCTTACCAAGGTTTCCTTGAGGTAACAATGTATTTTGGGTAGTATTGGATTGAATGATGAAATTAACCTACTTCCTTTCTATTCAGGATACTTTCTCAGTTGATGATCTGGGAAGATTGTACATCTATGAGATTATATGACTACATGGGGTCCATATTACTATCATTTCATATTGGTAAGCTTTCTTTACATAAATGTTATGGTAGGGGTTGTAGAATTATATGGGTACACAAGTGATTCTGAGCATAACCTTTCACCCTCAAACCAAAAACTAGTCAGAATAGTCAATACAGGTTATAGAGGACATGATCCAGGCATGCATCCTTGATTTCGGTAGTTTTTGGAAGAAGCGTATCCCTCTCTTCGAGTTTTCCTCAATAATGGTTATCAGGTGATGATACAGATGGATCCTTATGAGGACCTATATGGTAGGTCATTCCATTCACTCTTGTGCTGGTTAGAGGTAGGAGAGGAAGTGATAATGGGTCTTTGTCTTATTCAAGAGACTTCAAAGTAGGTTTAGCCAATCAGGAAGCAGATGTGTACTACTCAATATAGAAAGAAATATTATGTTGATTATCATCGATGACCTCTATATTTTTAGGTTGGGGATTATGTTTTCTTATGGGTATCACCTAGACTTGGTAATAGATGGATATAGAGGCTAGGGAAGTTGTCTCCATGCTTTTTCGGGCCATTTGAGATTCTAGAGAGAGTCGGGCCGATAACTTATCGATTGGTATTACCTATGAGGTATCATTCCATGAATGAAATCTTCCATGTTTCACAACTTCACCATTATCATGCCATCCCATATAATAATTTTTATCTTGAGGTTATTGAGCTAGATGTTGATGCTTCTTTTTTGAGGAGTATCTTATACACATCATTGATCAAAGCATGAAGGTTCTTCAAGGCTGGTCAGTCCCATTAGTACAGATTCTATGAAAACATGACTGGGTGTAGGATAAGACTTGGGATAGGGAGGTAAATTTATGTGCCTAGTAGATGGAGTTGTTCTCATATGAAGTTTTTCAACCCTTGGAAGTGAACTCAGGGACACGTTACTTTAAAGGGGAAATACTATAAGATTATGATCTTTATTTGAAGTAAAAATCATTTTAATTTTTGTCTAATACTTTATTTTGTACCTAATATGGATGCATAATAAGTTCATAGATGTTTTGGGGGTGTTGAAGGATTTTTTGGAGCCCATAAACCAACTTTCTAGAGAAAAAAGACTGGCCACATGGTTAGTATAAACCGTGCGGGGTAGTCTGAATGGTTACCTCTAACTGTACGGGGCTGGAAGTGGGCCAAGTATGGCGCAAAATTTTTCCTAACTATGCACTAGGGGACACACTACTATGAAAAATCTCTATAGTTTTTAGCAGAGGCATATTTTACAGATGGTGTATGGTTTTTAAAACCATGCTAGTTAACTGTGTGGGTCCCCTCTTGAGGTAGTGTGCCTAGCATGGTTGGTGCACAGTTTGGCCAACCATGCAGGCAAACCGTGCACCCATAATTTTTTAGGATAAATTATTTAATTTACCTTAAATATAATTAAATCCACCACACTTACTTATTTTCTCATTTCTACAATGTGTAGTGGGTTTTCCTCTTGTTTGAGCTTCTTCCTCCCTCAAACTAGGTTCTTCAGTAACTCCTCCATCCTCTATCCGATTCATCTTCCATTGGCCTTGTTGGATTCCTCCTAGTAAACTTTACAATCATTAGGCTCATTTATCCATTATTCTTTCAATCAGTGATGCTATTTTTATGCATGATCATATGACCTATTTCTTCAGGATATTGATCCATTCTTCCATTTTCTCTTCATCTAGACCAAATCAAGGGTCGATACTGGATGAAGAGAGTTGTACGAGCATTAGATATCTGGTCTATTAATTATCACTCATGTTTTAATGTTTTATAATATATGTCATTGTGTTGTACACAAATTTCACCATGCATTTCCTTAAATTGTATATTCCATAATTTGGTTTTCTTAATTGGAACCTAATGACTTGTTAGAACCCAAACTCTTATCGTGACTGTAAACCTTTGAGTTATCCATCCCTTTGGGAATTCCCTCCTTATTCGTAATTGTATTTCAAGATTTTACACCCAAAAAACCTAATGGTGTGTTTAGATTACTTTAAAATGGTGATATCATACTGATATGGAATTAATGTAGTGGCATGGAATGGACAACACCCTTATCAATTATAACAAATTGAATTGAATGTGAGTGGTTCGACCACATCACACTTCTTAATGGAACAATGGTTACGCCCTTGTTAGAAAGAAAGTAAATAGTTGTAAATCCTATTTGACTATTTATTAATTGTGAATTATATAATATCATGGAGACCCTTGTTAATGTTAGTGAATGTGCATGATGAACCTTATGCATCTTATGTCTAAATGGGCATGGCGTCCCTTCTGCTTTATATAAATGGGCGTGATGACCCTTGAAAATGTTATACTAATATGGGCATGGAGACCCTTATATAAACATGTTATGATATGGGCATGGTGACCCTTATATAATTATGATACTATATGGGAATGATGTCCATTGTGATACTATATGGGCATGGCATCCATTATTGTGATACTATATGGGCATGATGTCCCTTGTGATACTATATGGGCATGGAATCCCTTATTGTGATACTATACAGGTATGGAATTCATTACTATGATACCAGGAATGGAGTCTCTTATAAATGTGATAATGGGAATGATGTCCCCTTTACTACTATGATATAGGGCATAAAGTCCCTTATAAATGAGATACTGGGCAATGTGTACCTTGTCACTTGTTCAGACATATTTTGGAATGGGCCAAAGCAGGTACTATGAGCCTGGTTTTCCTTCAAAAACCAGAGCCAACCCATTTTTAGTTGTTATTATTACTTTACAATATTATATCTTCACACTGTCATGTTATACACATAGACTCAGTATTTATAGATGTCGTTTGTGGTGGCCTATTAACTTTATCTCACACCTTATCTAGGTTGCTGATGACACTCGATCAGACTACATTCTTGCAGGTGTAGATAAGGGGAAGCATCCAATTATGGATGTGTGACATCTTTCATATCTTAGGATAGAGTTAGGTAGTAGATGACTGGGCTAGAAATTGAGATGTTGGTATTGACTTTTCCCTTTTTGTGCCTTTATTATAGTACTTCTTCCTGCTATGTGTGACCATGTTTTCCTACTTTATATATATATAAAATACATTATCAAACTATGTATATGATTCAACTACTTATTTTTATTATTATTCAGTGTTTTGATATATGTATGCACTTCCAATACGGTGGGTTACTGGTCCAGTCTTTATAGAGTCCGATTCCGTTATGCCATCTGTTTATATATGATTCCTCTATTTACCTGTTATATTACTTATCCATTGTGCTACACTCTAGTAATGTGAGAATAGTCTCCCTATGGACACACCATAGGCCCTTTCTATTAGTTGGAATCCTTTTACATTAGGGAAGATGTGCCTGAGTCCATGTGGCCAACCGGTCTCGGGGCACCATTCAGTGGCATCCAGGTCCGTGACATCACACGTTTCCTCAGTTGTCATACATGCAGATTCATGCTCATCCTTAAAGTCATACACCTAAAAGTGAAGTCATATGTGATTTCTTTCAAGTCATATGTGAAACACATGAATTCATATGGAAAATAATTGTCCATATTTTTAGCTCCAACCACCAAAGTCATATGAACTACTTAAACTCCAAAAATCCTGGACTTCATGAAATGAATTTAGGGATTCTTCAAAACAAATACATGCCTCCACATCCACTTTAAATCACCTCATAACCACTCAAAATAATTATAGGAATTATTAAAATAATTTTAAAATCCTTGAGAAAGTTTCCAAGCTCCTTTGAAGAATTTAAATACTCATATAGATCATTTCAAGCAACTTCAATCATTCCCACCTTCATCCAAGTGGTATAAATCACTTATTTTAGTAGGAAATATTCTATGTAACATTGGGATGAATTCTATAAAAATTTATCTAGATTTTATATATAAATAATAAGTAGGTATTCAATATACCCATGGTAAAGCATCACAACATTAATAGGACTATTTTAGATAGCACTTTAATGCATCTTAGTACTTATCTTTGACATGAGTATCGAATCTCTAATCATCAGATGTAAGGGCTACTAATATACCAGCCAACTCCATTCACCTTTAACCCTAATGCATGGGAAACACATTCAGATTCTTTAGTGGGTGGATTCTAACTCTATTATCCACCACTTACCATTTTTATAATTACATTGATAATACATATAATTTAAATCAACTAAAACTTCAACCTATAGGGCACTTAAAATTATTTTTTCTACAAAAATATATTTTTTATATATATTATGTTTTAATTTAAAACTTAATTTTATATTATATATATATTTAATTAGATTAAATGGAGTCCAAATTTTGAAAATTAACATCGAAATTAGGTAATAAGGGTCATCTTATTTTTTAGTTAAAAAAATTTACCATAGTAAATAATTAAACAAGGCAAAGGGGGTAAAAAGAGGTAAATAATCATGAATCAATTTTTTTAAATTAATATGATAGTTATTCATTGTAGAAGTTATTTTTTAGCTGTGAGAGTCAAACATAAATTTACCACCAACATTTCCACACTCGACACACATAACTCCCATGTGATTCTATCCTTACCATCCACATGACTTAGGTTTTCAATGAAATGTCCATAAATTTCACTCATAAAAGGATATCTCTTAAACCCACACCAAACCACTCTTATAATTCAAATACCTATTAAATATCTACTAATTTTTACTCTGATAGAGTTTCCTCCCACATTTTTATGCCTTTGGTCACATTATGGAGTTTTAAGTCCTCCATTCCAAGGGAAGTCATCATGAGAAGGAGTGATTTCATAAAAGTAAGAAATGAGTTCTTATTCTTTCTTTTTTTAGTTACTTTCTCACCTACACTATTCCTAAACACCATTAACCACTCCAATGATGTTCTATTCACATTATTATTATTTTTTTGTGAAAATAATATTATCATAACATAACTCTACTTTGTTACTCATCATAGGGGATTCCCTCGACCTCAATCACTTTAGACCCCCCTAATTTTATGGTTACCTCCCCCCTTTCCCCATCCCCAAAGTGTCCTCCCTTTCTCAGAATAAATAAATAACATGATGATGATAATTTTATATCATGAATGATTAATAAAACTTAAATGATGGCAATATAATGTAATAATGGTGAGGTTAATTTGTTTAATTAATTATGTAATGGTAATATATATAAGTATATTCATTTATAAAAATCAACTCTTTTATTGAATTGAAATTCAAAAAAGGGATATTTTTACCGCTCTTAACATATTGTCACTAAAAATTACATAAAATAACCATTGGAATCTAGAAATACATATAACATAACTATTTAACATTAATGAATATTCTTGAGGTTATGAAAATATGATCAAGTACCATGGACTAGAGCCACCATATCAAAGCTAGTGTAGAACAAACAATGAAATTTACACCTAAGTGTTAATTTTAACAAAAAATGTATAAATAGATAATAATAAATTATAAATCAATAGTAAAAATTAAAATAAATATAAATATTGTTCTAATATAGATTAATAAAAAACATAAATTGATTATACTGGAGTTTAGAGCATGTATGACCAAGCAGGAATCCCACGTAAGGGTTTTCATCTCAATTTCCCTTCATTGAGGCATGTTTTTATGTAATACATAAATTATTATTTGAAATAGTGTATTTAATATCCCATTGAATCATTTTATCACTAATAAAATTTTAATCATTTGATTTAGAAATCCATTTAATTATATCTCTTTCATGTTCTTTTCATATACTACCAAAGTTGTAAGGGTTCTTTGTCTCAATTTACATTCCTTAAGATATGTTTCACGCATCACACCATGTTTTCAATAATATTATGTTCTCACTATCTCCAATGAATTATCTTAAAATTATGGTATTTACAACACTATTTTATGATCCATCGTTCACATTATTTTGATTTAATCAAATTCATAAGGGTTTTGTTGACTTAATTTCCATTCCATTGGGCCATAATCTCTCTTCCGTGATAATATTTATAATTTTTTTATATTTTATATTTAATATATTTATTATTAAATTTTTTATTTATATATGAGAAAATTATATTTTCAGGTTAAATTATTTTTCTTTGATGGAAAATTTTCTTCATAAAAATATGACATTGTTAAGAATATAATTCCCATCCTTTTTAATGGATCTTTTCCCTAGATATCTATATTATTTATTTCCACAAATTTTTTACTCTATAATTTTTAAAGATAAATATGGATCATCTTTTTTCCACTTCATATTTCTCTTTATCTTATTTCAAAAAATAAGTTGTATAACTTTTTAATCGATGTGAGTTTTTCTCTAAAACTACCTAAAATCTAAAAAAATAATTTCATTTTACTTCTTTCAATTTTATATCTACCACTCAAAATTTCCTAACTTTAATTTTATTTGATTTTATGGATCCATTATTAAGAATTATTTAAAAACAATTTTTCAAAAATCCTTTCTTGACACCTTCTCAAAAATTATTTTTGAAAGTAACTCATAACTTCATCTTTTTATGATAATTTTAAAAAAGATTTTTGAGAAATATTTTTGTGATTTCAACTGAATTTTCCTCTATCTCAAAAATATATATATCATATGAGTAATGTTCATGATTACTCTACAAATTCTCATATGATATTATTATTTTTGGGGATTTAATTTCTAGTATTAACTAATCTAGTTCTTGATATCATCTTATGTGATACCATTTAAAAATATTCTGTAACCCATTTTATTTCCATGGGTTTTCATGATGAGATATATGATTGATATTATGTGGTGGGTGGGAAATATATAGTCCTATAATTCATTGGGTAATGATTTATATCTCATCATATAATTATAGTACATGAGTTGTGATGCTCGATTTACTATGGGAAATGAGTTGTGATGCTCAATCCATTATGGGAAATGAGTTTTGATGCTCAATACACTGTGGGAAATGAGTAGTAATACTCGATCAATTATGTCAAATGAGTTTTGGTGCTAGATTTACTATGGGAAATGAGTAGTGATGATCTATCCACAGTAGGAAATGAATTTTTATTCTTGAACCACTAGGGGAAATGAGTTGTGATACTCGATACACTATGAGAAATAGGTTGTGATGCCTAATACACTACATTATAATGATATTGTTTGCAAACCTTGAAATATGTTATGATTTACTTTACCTATGTTTGTGCTATATTTTTATGCCACATGCCTATTTTATAACCCATGGATCATGATTATTGTCTCATATTATTATTCCATGGCATGTTTATGAACTTTTGAGGTTAAATGAACTTTTATCATGACCTATGGAAAGCACTTATGATTCCATATTATTTTTAATCATATATTTATCCCATGTTCATTTTTTATACTGTACTTATGATCTAGCCCTTTTATTTGACTCATTGATTAGTTTTTTCCCTTACTGATCATTTTACCTCACTCCTTCTTATGTTTCCCATTTATTAGGGGATTACATGCAGTATTATATTCAGAAAAAAGTAATTTATGGGGAATTTTATGGGAGATTATGAAGAAATAATGTGTACAAATTCTTCTATATAGATAATCACTAAAGTCACTAAACCTTTAGGTTATGAGGTTATGTGAATTTTGTGAGATGTAATGTTTAAATTATGGAAATGATGTAATATTTATACATGTTATGTTTGGGGAATATCAATTTATATAAAATGTAGTGAATAAATAATGTGTTTCTAGTGCCATATATAGGAGTGTGGGTCTATGGAATCTTAAGGAATGAATATGAATAAAATTAAAAGATCACTACCCAATTATTATAAGATTTTCAAATATAAATATTTGAAAAAGTTAAAAGTTAGAGAAATTACTGAAATATTTTCTTGATTAGTTTAAATTAGAAAGTGTAGACATTTATGAATATTGAGTTTAGGATCACGGGGAGAAAAACTACATGATCAGTTAAAGGTGAAGATTTTAGATAATAATCTTGATCAAATTAATTGAAGGAATATTCTAGAAATTATTTGGCATTAAAAATTTCTGAAATTATGGATTATTAATTAATTCCCAAGGGCTCTTGAAAATAAAAAATTAGAGAGATGAGATCAGTTGAAATATTGAAATTATTGAAAATATTGAGTGAGAATTATCAAAATAAGAAGAGATTTTGGATTTAGTTGAAGATCAGAGATATGATGCATCCTTATTAATTAACTGGGCATTGATATCTTGATAAATAGGAAGCCTAAATGCTATTAAATATTCTGAATGCTCGAAGGAAAAGTTTTTTTTTGATTCTGAAGAATCCTTAATATCAAAGGTGATACTTTTGATTTTGGTGTGAATTCTTATTATAAACAAGTGGGATCTAGTATAATGAATAGTTTTAAAACTAATATATTAACAATTATATATTATAATATCTTTTATTATTAGTGATAAAGTCTGTGTATCGATATTTAATTGAACACAACAACAATGTAGTCATCCACAACCTTGTAAAAATCATATATATTATATTTATCATTATTTACTTTATGTATACGAGGGAGGGATTACTGGAATGGGTGGATCCTAATGTTAACCAGTCACATGTGTTAATTTCTAATAAGAGGGAAATTTTATATTAGAGTAACATTGATCCACCCCATTCTCAGTGTTACATAACTAATTAACTATTAATTTCAAGTGGTATAAGAGTTAATACAGGTGCCCTATAAATGATCATATAATATTTTAAGCTCATGATGAAAAATATTGATTCTATCAAAAAATGAAGGAGTTCCTATATTTGATGGAAATAATTATCATGGATGGAAGAATAAGATGGTTTTGTATATTTTTTCTCTTTTCATATAAGTTATTGATGATTCTAAAGTGTATTTTACACAATTTTAGAGATATAATCTTATGAAATTTTCAAATAAAATGATTTTTGATGTTGATATCAAAGCAAGGAATTCCATGTTGATGTCCTTATTTGATAAAGTTTATACAAAGGTGATGAAACACAAGACTTCTAAATAAATATGATATAATCCTGAGAATATTTTTGAAAATTACTAAAAATATGGTCTATAACAACATTCCTATACCAAAAAATTGAAAAAAGGTATAGGTCCGAATAATATTGGGTACCTATACTAATAGTTTTGGAAGACCATCGACACTGTTGGTATATATTAGAATTTTTTTATTTTTATGTATATTAATAATAAATAATTTAAAATTGAAAACTAATTATATATATATATATATATATCTAATTGTATAAATAACATATTTCTTAGTATAGTGTTTAAGTTGTTTAATAATAAGAGAGGTATTGGGTTCAAAACTCTCTATTTCTTTTTTAAAGTACCTATACAAAAAATTTATCAATTGTTGGTATAGAGGTCAATACCAACAGTTTTATAAAACCATTGGTATAGTCAAATACAAATTTTTTTTACACTCAACGTCTCATAAAACCTTTGTTATAGGTTATAACCATGGTTTGAGTGCCTATACTAGCGGTTTAGAATCATTATTATAACCAAAATTTCTAAAAATGGAAGGGAATGTCAAATTAAAATAATCTAACATATAGATTTTAATATCAATGTTTAAAGATATTATAATGGTTGATGATGAAACTATTAATAAATATTTTATAGGGTTTTATGAAATTTCCAATAACATCAATGGTTTTAGAGTCACTTTGGAAGATTCAACCATTATCGATAATCTAATAAAAAGTTTCCTTGGTAGGTTTGATGAAAATATTTCTATTCTGGAGGATATAAATGACATTTTTATTAATGAACTATATAATTTTATTGTTTCTTATGAAATTATAAATTCCTCTATTTTTGAAAAGAATATTAAATAGGAGAATGAAATTTCATTTCAATACATGAAAGATCTCAAGATCAAAGGTAAGAAGAATGGATCATTATCAGAATATGAAGATGATGAAGAAGGAAATGAAGAGCATGAAATAATTATCTCTAATTTAAAATAACTTTAGAAGAGGGTAATTAAAATTCAAATGTTTTTTTTCTTTTAAAATTATTTAATTTCGATGGAATATAACATTTTGCAGTTGATTGATCAATAAAAAAGAATCGTGGAACCAGTAATGATGAACAAAAAGAAGTTATTCCTAAAAATAAATAGATAAATATAAAAAAGGATTATATTGTAAATAATTAGTTCCCAATAATAATGAGAAGAAATATGATACTCAATAAAGAAGAATATGAATACTAATCACAATAAATTGAGTTAGAAAATTATGTTACCACTTAAAAAGAAAAATCTTCATGGATCATGTTAAACAACATAAAGAAACTTCAAAAAATGATGAGGATAATGAATAAAGATATATTTAAAATATATTAAAAGATTATCTTGAATCATATCTTTATAAAAAAACCAAGTTCAATAAAAGGTTCAGATTTCTTGAGAAGGAGAGAAAAGGTGAAGATGAATTAATTAAAAAGAATAATAACTACATTGAATAAATTAAGAATATTAAGGTGAGACTTGTAAAAAAATACAAAATATTGAAAGATATTGATATAAAATATATTAAAAAATATGAGGATTTGAGTAATAAAAAATATATTTTTATTGAAGCATAAAATTCCTTGAAGAAGATGAGAAAATATCACTAAAAATTTATGGATGTTTAGGATGAATCATCTCATGCTTTTGTGAATTCCAGCATAAAGAAGAAGGTATATACTACTAATTTTTATTATATAGATGCTAAAAATTCTTCATATAACAATTAAGGCCCTAAAACTAAAATTGGGATTGTGAGGGCTGATAAAATCTTGAAAACTCCAATTTATATCAAGGGAAGTTGGAGGTAATTTGAGAAGAGATTTTCCCTATGTCAAAGGAAAAATTAAGTTTAGAATTAACCTATAAAAAAGAAGATTTTTATTGAAAATGTTGGTACTATAAAGTATATGGGAATGAAACATATGTTTGGTGGTATAAAATTCCATTTCTATGGAGTCAGTGAAGGAAATAATTGAGGGGGATCTATCCAAGGAATATGAGAAACAATTATGAAAAGAATCATGTTGTAGATAAGAGTTCATAAAGACTCTCCACTCAAAATAGATTTGAATTTTTGGGAGAAATATATTGAACATGTGACCAACAAGGTCATTATGTAAAATATTATAAGAAAAAAATTATAGCACAAACACAAAAATCTATTAAAGTTGAGAAATTTCAGAAGTGCGATAAGGGAGAGAAGTCACTTCTTATTAAAGTGTCTCTTAAATAAAGAAAAAATGTAATCCATGTATAATTTATATCATCTCACATGATATAAGAAACTATAATATTTAATAATATATAATATCATGATGGAATTTTACTTATTTTAGTAAATGAGAGATATTTGAAAATTAAATGAGTTGGTATAGTTGAAATCGAGACCCAAAAATTGAAACCTAATGAAGTTCTATTTTAGGATGGGCTAAAGCATAATGTATTGAGTGTTAGTAAAAATTTTGATAATGGGAATGAATTAATTTTCATAAATAATTAATGCATCATCAAGCAATTTAAATATGGAATATTCATCATAATGGAAAAAAGAACTAGTGGAAATTTGTTCCAAATTAGGAACTCAGATGATACTTTTTATTTGAGCTCAAAATATGAGAATAAGATATGTTGAAAATTAATTGGATATATTCTTCCAAGGGGTTTGAGAAATATTTAAAAAGGATATGTGGTAAGATACCTTCTTCAAATTAATAAATAAATATAGGATATTTATTAAACATGTAAAAATGGAAAAAAATACAAGGAATCCCCAAGAGAGTGGAAATTTAGTTTTAATAGTACACTTGAATTGATTTACTCTGATTTTTATGGGATGATGAGACATAAATCCTCAATAATATACCATTATGAAATCATATTAATTAATTTTTTTATAATAATAACCAATTTGATGTTTATAAAACAAAAATCAGAAGCTGTGAAGATGTTCAAAATTTTCAGAAGATATCTTAAGAAAGAGCCAAGAGTTTATATCAAGAAGATGATACTTGATATTGGAAGTGAGTTCACCAGTAGTTAATTTTAATCATATATTTATTAGCATGGGATCAATAATAAAAATTTTCCTCATATACACATAAAAAATGATGTTTTAGAGAAGAAAAACAGAAGCATGGTTGTGATGAAAAGAACTATGCTAGAATAATTCAAGATTTTAATTTTTTTTGTATATAAGATGTGAGTTTAACTATGAAAATTAAAAATATATGCTTATTAAGGCCTTAATAAAAAATTAAATATTATTAAATGTGGTATAATAATAATCTTACTTTGAATTACTTAATGGTTTTTGGAACTCCATTCCTTTTAAAGATAAAAAAAATCAAATCTAGAAAAATTTGAAGAGAAAACTGAGGGGCTCTTAATGGGATATTTATCTAATGTAAGAGGATAAAATTACTTGAATAAATGGAAAAAAAATTAATTTTAATGTTATGATTTGAATATTATTTAAAATAAACCTAATTTTTGTGTAGAAAATTAACCATACAAATGTGGAAAACATGCAAATTACTATAAAAATGAGAAAAGAAGAAGCTAGAAAAGAAACATATAATGATAATATTGATTAAAATCAAACTAATGATGATTATGGTGCTATTGGAGATGATATGTTTAAATATTTTAAGCTTAAAAATTGTGTGGATCCTACAAATATAATTGGAAATCAAAGTTCACCTATTCATACCAGAAGAAGGCTGAGGTGTAATAGTCAAATAGATATTGTTTCACAAGTTGAGTCATAAAAAGATGTTGAGGTTATTGAGAACAAAAAATATGTAAATTAAATGAATGAGGAGTTGGATCAGATTAAAAATAATTCCACTTTGGATAATCAAGACCATGAGGGAATAATTTCATTAGAATCAATTGGGTGTTCTGAAACAAGCCCAATGACAAAGTAAAATTTCAAGAAACAATTCTAGATTAATTTTTAAAGGATACTATTAGGTTGAAAGAGTTGATTTTGGAGATAAATTTTTTATGGTTGTAATATTTGAAGCCAAAATAATGTCCCTGGATGTTACTGATCACAAGCATTGCAAATTATATCAAATTTATTTGAAGTCTAATTTCATGAATGTATAACTTAAAGAAGAAATTTTTATTAAAAAACATAAAGATATTGTTCATTAAAATGATAAAACTATAGTGTAAAAATTGTATAAATCTCTATATGGGATAGAATAATCCCATAAATATTCATACTCAAAGATGTGTAGCTACCCGAGAGAGATGAAGTTCACTAAAGAGAAAGTTAACAACAATATTTATGTAAAGGATATGATCACATGTACTCTTATTATCATTTTTTATATTGATGAAATAATTTTTACATGAGACAAGAATTATTATTGTAAAGGGTTTATAAGGAAAATGAAAATACATTTTAAGATGTCTATTCCTAAAGTATGATCTTCTTCTTGGGATTGTGAGTTTTGAAAAAAATAAGATTTTATTTTCTTATCCCAATAAAATATGTTAATTATTGAACATGTTTAGCACGAAAGATTCTAAAGAGGTGTTTTCACCCATGATAGTTGGGGTGAAGTTGAGAAAAGATGATGTGGGGAAATATGTGAATAAAAAGGAAATCAGGAAGTTAAATAAATGTTTTATTTATCTCACTAAATTTAAAATTGACATTATTTATGTCGTAACATTATATGATATGTATAAAAGTGATAAAAAGGATTAAAATTGATGGTTTCTAAGATAATTCTCAAATACATCAAAGGGAATTTGAATTACAGGCTGATGTAAAGAAGTTTTGAGAATCTGAACTTGTTCGAGTACACTAATGTTGATTGGGATGGAGATTATGATGATAAGAAATCAACCTTATGTGGTATATTCTTCTTAGGTGAAAGTTTTCTCGTATGGAATTATGATAGAGGAAATAACTCCACTATATATTTTTTTGATTTCAAATTCATTTTTAACCTTATATTTATTAATTAATTGTGTTTTTGGATGTTTTTGAATTAAAGGGACATTGTATTGGATTTTGTTAATATTTATTAAAATGGATGAAATTACAAATTTAATTGATTTATTTAATTTTTGGAATAAAAAGTAGTGTTGGATAATAATAATTTTTTTAGTTTTTTATTTTAGGAGAAGTTGGCTACAAAAGGTTGTTTTAGGAGTAAGGAAGTATGGAAGATGACATTAGGAAGCAACAAAGTCTGGAAACATGAAGATAAAAATCCAAAAGACTAAATAATTGGAAAAGGACTATATATATAAGGGTTATTCAACTAATTCCTTAATACATAAAGGTTACAACCTCATATGTAAAGGTATCCAACCTAATACATAAAATTATTTTTAAGAAAAAAATTGAAAATTTAGGGAAAACCCGATGCATAAAGGTTTTTTTCTTGATACATAAGAGTGAAAAATCTATATATGTAAACATCCTATCCTTTTCCCTTGGAAGTTATGTTCCATGCTTCCCTATGATATATAAAAGTAACCCCATGACCTACATGACATGTAAAATTCAATTCCTTTTCCATGGGGATGAAGCACTCCATATGTAAGAGTAACACCACAACCCAAGTTTTTTTTAGATGACCAGAAGAATTTATTGAAAATAAAAGAGTGACATTACAAAATCGAGGAGTAAATCACCTACACCAGCGGGGATTTATAGACTAGAAAATATAACAAAGAAACTACCAGCCCAAATCTTCAAAGAGAGTCTGTGAAGACCAACCATCACCCCAATGGATCATCTTCAAGCTCATGTGATGTTCTAGACCCCAAAGAGATCACACCAGATCATCCAGCGAAACCGAACACGAACAATGCAGCCTTCTTAAGACTTCCCAAAATAAGAACAGAAGCATCAAACATTCATGTTCATCTAGCCCAGAAAAAAATATTCCTGTCCAAGACTGCATTCTGGGAACTATCACGAACAACAACCAAGCTCCAAAACCAACCATCAGAATTCTTAAAAACAGTCCTCAATGCTGTTGTGAAAACCATTCAAATCAATCCTCTCTTCACTCTATTCTGACTTGGCCTCTACCAAGAGGAAGGGCTGCTCCCCAGAAAAAAGACAGCAGCATCAAGAAGTCATACATCAGAACATCAACATCCAAAATGTGCCAAACTGCTCTACTGAAAACAAATTAGATCGGTTCTATGCAGTTGATCCAGAACCATGCTTCAAAAAAATCAGAAGTAGTAGGAAGGTTTTATCTTCCATGAAGTTGAGTATTCCAGCCAAAAAAACCAGCAAAATCAGAGACTGTAGCAAAAGACACCTCATAGGGCTTCAGAGTGATTGTCAAGTGTGAAAATCGGCAGACTCCAGAATCAGAGCCAGAAGCCCGCCCAACTCCAAACAGATCACCAAGCCATCCAGAAAAGGCATTAAATGCAGGACTCCATAAAGTAAGGATTCCAGAAGAACAAACAGATGTTCAAGAGTGAAAATTTGTTTCAGAGTGAGATAAGCAGTTCATCCAACAAATAGAGCAGAAAACCAAAAGAAAATTGAAACTGATTCATAAAGAAATTCATGCCAAACTGAGAACACAAGGACCAGCCAAACTGATGAGCAAAAACCAAAGAAACCATGTAGTATCACACAAAATTCATGAAGAAAGATGACCATTTTTTAATGTTTGAAACTATTATTAAATGAATAAGAATTCTTCTTATATTGATTGATTTCAATATTCTGTGGCAGAGAATTATGTTGAATGCAATCGTGTTTAGTTTATTATTCTTATGAATTTATTTTTTCTTGGGTTGATTATTATAATTCCATATTTATTTATTTTTTCTTATATAAGATGAAATAGGTAGGATTGAGTGGTGATTATCTAGTGATTGTTTATATGTGTATGGAATGTAGTGAATTATCTCTGAATTTATTGGGAGAAACTTAACTTGATCAGGATTTTCTAGAGTGGTTTAGGGGTGGTTTATTATTGAGGTTTCTTATGATACATTTCCACACAAATAGAAAATAGGGTTGATCAAGAGTGATTAATGTTAATTAAAACCCATATTTTCTCTCAATCTAAGATAAATGATAAAATTATTGTGGGTTATTTCATTTATTAGTTAATAAAAAGAACATTGAAACATTTTTAATACTAGGATATCATTATAATTTTTACTATAACCCTCAGACCAATCATCTGTCATCACTTTGATAAAATCGACCTTCTTAAGTTATTTTTATTGTTTTGTCAATATAAAATTCACCATACACACCTTTTTACTAATTGTCAACAATTAATTTACAACCCTCTTTATAGAATAACTTTGTATTGGGACCACTTGTGTATAAGTTTTATTTGTTGTCAATAGTTATTAATAATGGTCAAAATGAAGAAGGAACTCCAAAGTTAATGGATATTGGTTGAAGTGAAGATGCATGGAGAATTGTAATGGATTTATAGTATTGGATTCCATTCTTGGGTAATTCTACATTTTTTTTAATTTAATCATTGATGCACTGATCCTAAGTTCAATGAACTTGTATAATATGTGATATATAGTATACAACAATTAAAAGGATGATTGAAGTGTTCTCTTTGGAATTAATAATAAAAAAATAAAGAAGGATGATGGATGGAGAAGAGTCTTGGTATTTGTGTGGGTCATGCATGAGGTTTATGATTTAAGGTGGACATGCAATTTTACACTTAGAAGTATTATTTTTCATAGGCTTAACTTAAAAAATTTATCCATCCCATTTAGCTGAACAACTAGCCTCAACCCAAGGAAATTGTGGGACAAAGTTGATCACACCCAAGGGGAAGCCAGCCAGGCTAGCCCGCAAGCAGCAGGGCCGTGTGTAGGCTCACAGGTGTGCATGTGGCAAAGCCTGTGCATAGGTGGGATGAAGCCTGCACATAGGTTTGGCACAAAGCGCGCCCACAAAGAACATGATACGGGGCGGTACCATGGAGGGAGGAGGAGAATTATAAGCGAATGGCGGAGCACTTTGATACTTAAACCACACCTCATCAGCATCTCAGTTTTGATGTGGAAAAAACACATGGGTACTATTCATCTTTTATAAATTTTGGAAGGAATCTTGGTTATCCATCTAATCTGTGTCCATGATCTAATCGCCACTGTCGATCTTATCCGCGCCACATGCGTTTGAACCAGGGTCATCCAATTCCCCCACGTAATCATCTTCTTCCTTTAGCGCCTGATGTCATCGCTGCTACTCACCAGAGATGAAGACCGAACCTACATCGAGCTTCCGACCATCATTAATGATCTAATACACTGCTTTATGGTCATATAAGAGTCATGAAATCAAGCATGTAATTTCATTTTCATGCATGCAATGAAACAATAAAGTTCGAATGAGGCTGAAGTAAACGAAGTTGTGAGGCCTCATCTTCTGTAAGATTCAATTTTTTAGGTATGTTTCTTTTGAATCTATTATTTTAATAGATTATAAATATTTTATGTGAATAATATAATAATATTTTTCTTGGACAAAAAACTTAATAAATGATTAAGGGATTTACATAAGAAATAATGCCCAGTTAACACTTTGTAATATTTTAATGGAATGTTTTCAAAGTTAGTCACAGAGTAGTGAGAGATTTGGAGGCCCGAAAGGCCTCGGCGTAGACGAATTAAATATATTAATTAAATTATTTAAAAAGTGGAATATTTTTGGAAAATATTTGAATAAATTCAAAATGGTTCATCATATGGGAAATCTGAGATGACCGGTGTATTCAGAATAGGGTGTTTTCCCTAGGTAGAGTATGAAATATGTTGGCGTTAGATATTTGGATGCCTCCCTCATAAGTTAAAGTTATTAAATAATATTTAATATATTATTTTTTTAAAAAAATAATTAAATATGTCTCAAACGGTGCATCTTATGGGAAATATGAGACCACCAATGGGTCCGGAATGAGGGGTTTACCCTAGAAAAAGTATGACATTTGTATGCATCAAGCGTTTGGATGCCTCACTCGTAAGAAATTTCCCTTTTATTTTAATTAATTATTTATTCTATTTTTAAAAAAATAAATCATTAATAACTCACAAACCATGCATCATACAAGAAATCTGAGATAATTGATGAGTCCGGAATGGGGGGTTTACCCTAGGTAGAGTATAATTATTATTCGCAACAAAAATTTTATCAAAGTAACAAATTAATTATTTTTATTTATTTAAATAATTAAATTAATTAATTAATATGAAGGTTCACTGTTCAATCTTCTCCTACATATGCCGCTTCCCAGTTTTTGTCTGTGGAAGCTTTTGGGAACCTCATTGTGGACCGTTTTAAATGCAATAAATTTTAAAATGACCTCTAGGTGTGAAATAAATCACTCCACCAACAAGAAACGGATCAAACATACATCAAATGAAGAGTTTTAATTTAGTTTTTTTATTGAATCTGAACGGTTCTATATATCTTTTTAAAATGCCCCATTTTTTGAGTTGTGGGTCCGAGTAGTCATGTGAAAAATATTCTGGATGTTATTTGCATAACCGATCTTCATCTTCTTCCATCCGAAGACCAGGAGAGTGTGTGCCATTTTTCTTTTGCCTGTCAACTTGGTGTGCACAACAACCAGGTTTTCATTTTGTTTTATTTATTTATTTCTTCTATTAGTATTATTTTCTCACTCCTTTACTATAATTATTTATTTAAAAATGGATGAAAAAAATATAGGATTGTTTTATAATTGATAATTTTGTTTTCAAATAGTGATTACATGGATTTTTTTAAAAGAAATTATCAATGTATGATTTGATAAAATTATATTTACACAATTATTATTTTATTGTATTCGCGTAATAATATAAAATATATTTATAAAGAAATCATATGGAATTATTATAAGATAAATAAATATGATATTATCATAAGATATTTATTGGCGGTTGACGTGCGTTTTTTTAGGGTGTTCGTCCGTCCTCTTGCGCTCGAACCAGATCGAACCATACCTCAATTTTTGACATGTGATTTATCTTTGACATAAGGTAGGTGTTTTAAAATCCAATCCTATAGTCTCATCTTGTTATGCATATGCATTTTTAAAAATATCATGGCGTAAATAATAATTGAGTCTTTTTATCAATTAATTAATTGGGTAAATTAATTAATTTGGGAAATGTTAAATTGGTAATTGAATTAGTTGGAATAAATAAATAATTAATAAATAAATTAAAAATATTTTGTGATGATGGATATTTGGAATTAAATGATGGTCATAATGTGGTTAATTAGTTAGTTATTTTAAATAATTAATTGGTGGTTTTGTTATGCAGATTTTGTGACTGTGGATTTAATTAAATAATTTTATTTGAATTAATGAAACAATTGTTGTGGTTAATGGTTGAATTAATTAATCAATATTTTGAATGATAATTATGATAGAAGGTTATGGTTTATTAAACATTGAATGATATTGTATATGTGAAATAGATATTTGATTGGGAAAGGGTTGTGGGACACAAACTAATGATCTAAATACCCACAGGTGTTCTAGACATGGCGCTCTAGTACCAATGACATGGATGTATGGATCAGACAAGGACTGATGCTCCAAATACCCATGGGGTTGTGAGACAGGGACTGTCGCTCCCAATACTCACATGTGTGCTAGAAATTACGTTCTACACTCCTTTATTTATTTTTTTCTATGATTTATTTTGGATATTTATAAATTGAATATTGTGAAATAATGATTAAGAATTGAACATGGGAAATGGTTTAGGCTTCGGCATGGTCCTAAGCAGGTATTGTCATTTGGGCGTCGTTGGGAACCCAAAAGTTTAAGTTATTAAATAAAGGTTAATTGGATAAATATAAATTGTTTCCTCTATTGACATATTTTATTATGAATACAAACACATACACTGCTTCTGACTGGATTTGTTTTTGACACTGTTGGTGGTGACCTACTGAGTCGTACTCACACCCTACTCGGGCTGCCTAATCGATACTCGAATAGACTTTGTTGTTGCAGGACAAAGTAAGGGAAAGAGCCCAGGTTTAGATTACTAATTGGGGATGGAGATTGGTTGAGGGAACCAGACATAGTTCAGAACCCACTTGGGTGTTTCTAGCCTCTTACATCCTATTTTCTTTTTTTAGATACTTGATACATATTTATAGACATTTCATGTTTTCAGTTGAGTATTGTATTTCTTGTCTTGGTTATTCTTATTGCATTTTTACTGTTTTAATTATATATGCTTCTACTATTGCTTGTTTACTTTCACTGATATTTTTACTCTAATAAAAGAGGGTATAGTCTCCCCAGGACTGACTTACCAGACCCTCGCTGCTTGTTGACAGCCTCTGGCATACGAGGAGATGCACTTGAGGTTATGTGGAGAACCGGCTCGGGGCACCATTGCATGACACTCAGGTTGGGACATTACATCTTGCATGGATAAATATCGGGTAAAATGAGTTTCATGTGATCATCATCACATGCATGTGATTTCCTCCCCCTAAATGTGGTGTTTGTTTAAAAAGGAAACACACCACAAATCTTAGTGTAACTCAAACTTGGGTTTGAATGTTTTAAAGAACCAAAGATCTTGGTTATTCAAAGGGAAGATCTCAGCTAATTCAAAGATGAGATTTAGAATATGAAGAAGATCCATTCTCCACATATAAAAAGAGATGTAACGAGCCAAACAGAGGTGTTTTCATTCATTATCTAAGAGATATTGTTCTCAAAACAGAGCCTCTATGTGTTTCCATTTCACGAAGGGAAAGCAATGATCTTGCAGGCCTTTAACAAGTGCAATGCACTCTTGAAGTGTCTCACAAAGAAGTAGAAGCACACCCACACAATATGTTTTTATCATCCTTTGTGTGCCTTGTAAGGAAAGATCCATGAACCATTCTGGTTAAGTGAAGAAAGATAACCGTTCATACCTTTCATGAGGAAGAAAAACCGGGAACCCCATAGTCTTAATAAGGGTAAAAACTCTCCTCTTTACATTGAATAACCCTACTTTTTGTAGGAGAACTATTTGAAGAAAAAAATACTAGTATGGAGGAGGGTAGTGCATACATGTATGCACCCATGTACATTACTTGAAGAATCCTGAGGCAACGTGTATCCACATGTGAAGAATAGGAAGAACCTGTCCAAAGTCCTACACCCATTCGATTAGGGTTTCTTTGTGTATGGTTACATCAAGGTGATTTATGTGCATACAAAAGGAAGAAAATAAGTGAAGAGTGTGCATTCAGTTTGGTTGAGAATACATCATACATGCACTCATATGCATGAATTGAAGACACCTTAACCAAGTGAAAAGAGAAGAAGAGAAGAGGTGGTGTGCGTATACAAAGATCTATACCCATTAGGGGTCTCACCCAAGAGAGAAGAAAAGGACAACACATGCAATCTTTCATACACATTCACACATGAAAACACTTAAAATAAAGAATCAGAATAGTGTGTGCATGTGCGTAAAGAAGAAGAATAAGTGGAAGAGAAGAGTTCAACCAAATCACTACATGCATGATCTCATACATATATGAAAAGAAGAAAGGAGAATTAATTCTGATAATTCCAAGTAAGCCGATCTTTATTGTTTTAATAATAACAAAGGTGTTTGTGATTATATCCAAGAAATGAAAGAAATTCTAGTGTATTTGGTTATTGCACTAAAGAAGAAGAAAGAAGAAGAAGAAGTGCAGTTGGTTTTGCACTTGGGAAGAAGAGAGAAGAATAAAGGAGAGTTTCTTGCCTACTTCTTAACAAGTAACAAAGTGAATATCACTAAATAAGATCAAGAGTAGAACCTACCTTTTGAAGAAGGAAGAAAACTGTCTCCATAGGCAGTATAAAGAACCAGCTAGAGGCTGCAAGTTGAACTAGGTTATCACCATTTTGGAGAAGTGGATTATTTCCCATGCCCTCCAAAGTGTAGGGTCTCACACTGGCTAGAGTATTGTTTTCCTAGACAATCCACTATAAAATTTATCACATTATAGTTTAAAATCCATGCACTAGTCATTTACAGACATGGAAAGGATGTAATTTCTCTTATTGAGAAGTGAACCTTGTAAAAATATCACGTGCATATTTTTACTGCTTTCTATTATTGCATGTGACATGGAAGATAGAAGAATAGAATAAAGATCCTAAAATGTTAAGAGGTGTAGGGATAAAAAGTTTGAATTGGTTTAAAAATTCCCCAACACTAATTCACCCCCTCTCAGTGTTAGGTATATCCCAAATTGGTCCTCTCAATTGGTATCAGAGGTAGGTTCACATCTGTTGGATTCTCTACATAGAAGATATTCTCTTTTAAAGACTTGAGTTTCTTTTCTAACCCAACAATGAAGAATAGTTTCAGTGAATATTCAAATGTCTCTAAGTAGAAAACCATATCTACCAATACCATGATGAACATAAAAAATAAGAAGAAGAGAAATTTGAAGAAGAAGTCCCTCTAATCTAAAGAAGAGGAAGTATCTAGTTCTCCACACCTAGATGACAGTGAAGACACATAATTCTTGGAATGTAATTAGTAGGTGGATTAGGTTCCCACCAAGAAGATGGATGACCTTTATACCTCAAGTGATCAGGAGGTATGTGTTATTAATTTTGAAAATTATTTTCATGATGAAAATACTAGCACAAGTGGTGATGACCAATCTACAACCTCTCAAGAATTATCAGTTGATAGAGTAAGAATGCTTTTTCATAACATTCAAGAAGAAAGTGAATCCATTATTTGTGGAGTATTTCAATGTATTCAAGAAAATATCTCCCAGTAGGAAGAAGAAAATGATGTTTTGGAGAAGGGCTTACAAGTAAAAATTTGTGAATGTTTAAAGCTCTCCAGACAAGTTGAATCCTTTGAAGCAACATCCATAGGTCCAAAAGTATATGTATACTGAAAATATATTTAGAAATATTGATAACATCTGTGATGTATGTAATGGAAGTGGTCATAATGTTGGTACATGTTCATCTTAACATGCATCCAAAGCTGATAAGAAAAGAAGATCACATAAGTTAAAAAAAACAGAAGAAGCATCCTTGGGAAGTAGTCAAAAGAATGTTGTTTAAACTTATTCTCCAAAGATGATTCCAAGAAGTAAATTAGATAAGTCCTTGGATTCTAAATCCTAGAAGGTGAAGGATGGTGCATCCAAAAGAACACCTTATAAGGATTTCACTTAGAAGAATTCATGTGGAAGATCCAATCTTGATGCCTCAAATTCTAATGACCTATTGTTTATACGGCTAGAATATTTGGAAAGAATGAGGGAAATGGAATATACACAAGCCGAGGTGCAACAAGGATGGTCATACTGTTAGAAATTGAATTGTACTTATTCCAGCTAAAGAAGAATTTCTTAAAAAGATGAAAGTTGCATCAGAAGATTACAATGCTTGAAAATATCTTGAAGAAATAAGGTTACACAAAAAGAGATGGAATAAGTGATAATATCCACACAACCAAAATCAAAATTTAAGAAAAAATGTGCAAATGTGAAGAATGGATCATCTGAGTTGAGAAAATTATCTCAACCTTGTTGTTCACATTGATGAATCAAGGAGGATCCAACTCATTCCCTTAAATATTTGTGTATTGTATTTGTTCTTATAATACAGGTAATTGAAGGTGAATCAAGATATTAGGGGATAGAACTTGAGAGTCAGTTATGAGGAGTGTTCCCTTGAGGGGGAGACACATGAAGAAGATGCCAGAGTTATTATTTCAATTATTATCAACTTCAGTTGGTATAAAATTCAATTACTCTGAAGATTGTTTGAAGATCATGTGATTGGAAAATATATGAAATTTCTTAATCTCCCATCCCTGGTTACTAAAAATAAAGACCATCTTATAAAGGGTGATTATCTAAATTACTCAGTGACATAAGAAGAATGGAAGTTCCCCAAGGTTACTCATCCTACTTATTTCACTTGAATGTTTTTGATCCATTTGTTGTAGTGAGTGAAATTTTTTTAGTTTGATTATTTCATATCACATTTTTTATCCTCAGTCTATAATGAAAGTGGAAAACCCTTGAAAAGTATATGAGTTCTCATCTGACGAGGTATCATGATCAGTTCATAATGGACAACCTTGTTTTCTAAATAAAATCATCTTGTTTTCTACACCAAGAATTACTGAGGTAAACTTAGAGTGAAATGATTTATGGAACATTGATTAAGTATAGATTGATACCCTTTTCCCACAAACTTTGTATTTCTTGTCAATAAGGGGGATATAAAGTGAAATGAAAGTTCAAAAGTGAGGAAAATAAAAGTGAAGGGGAGAGAGAATATTATCATTTTGATATTGACACATTAATTTGAGAAAGAACTTTGATGTATTTCCAATAAATACAAGGGGTGATATTGTTGGGAACGCTTTGTGTATAATTTGTATTTGTTGTTAACAGTTTTCAATAATGGTCAAAATGAATAAGGAAATCCAAAGTGAATGGAGATTGGATAAAGTGAATATTCTTGGATAATTTTTATGGATTTATAGCATTGGATGCCATGCTTGGGCAATTTTCTATGTTGTTTAATTTAGAATATTGATGCACTAATCCTAAGTTCAAATAACATGTATCAGATGTGATACACAGTCTACAACAATGAAGAGGATTATTGAAGTGTGTTATTTGGAATTAATATCCAAAAATTAAAGAAGGATGATGGTTAAAGAAGATGATTGGTACTTTCGGTGGACATGCATGAGGTTTATGGTTTAAGGTGTCCATCCAATTTTATACTTAGAAGTATTATTTTTTATGGTATTCACTTAAAAAAATTGTCCAGCCAATTTAGATGACCAGCTACCCTCGATCTAAGGAATTTGTGGGATAGAGTTGACCACACCCAAGTGGAAGCCATTCAAGCCAGCCTGCAAGTGGCATGGCCATGTGTAGGCCTATAGGATCACAAGGAAAAAAAACTCGTGCATTGGTGGGCTGAAACCCATGTAGAGGGTGGGCAGGGAGCACACTCGCAGAGAACATAGTACGGGGAGGTACCATGGAGGGAGGAGGATAATTCTGAGTGAATGACGGAGTGCTTTGATACTTAAACTATGCTTGATCTACGTCTAAGTATCAATGTGGTACAAAAACATACATGTACTATTCATCATTTCAAATACGGAGAAGGAATCCTGGATTTCCATCTAATCTGCATCTGTGATCCAATCTCTGCTATCCATATCATCCTCACCATACACATTTGAACCAGGGTCATCTGATGCCCCCGCACCATTGTCTTCTTCTTCCAGCGCCTGACGCTACCACTACTACTCATCGGAGATGAATATTGAACCTCCATTGAGCTTCCGACCATAATTAATGATCTAATATAATACTTTATGGTCATATGAGAGTCAAAAAATCATGCATGCAATTGAATTTTCCTGAAATCAATGAAATAATAAATTTTGAATGAGGCTGAAGTAAACGAAGTTGTGAGGAATCATCTTTCACAGATAAATCTCGGGCAGAATGAGTTTCATGTGATCGTTATCCCACACACATGATTTGATCCTAATAAATGAGGCGTTCGTTTAAAAAGGGAGCACACTAAAAATCTTAGCATATCTCAAACTTGAATTTGAAAATTTTAAAGAACTGAAGATCTCATTATTCGAGAGCTCTTGTTCTCAAAACAGAGCCTCTTTGTGTTTCCATTTCTCAAAGGAAAAGAGACACGTGCATACCGTGCATGAGGAAGAACAACCGTGAATTGGTCATTCCAAGACATTGAAAGGGACTAGCATGGAGGAGGGAAATGCGTACATGTATGCACCCATTTACAAGACTTGAAGAAGCCTGATGCAATGTGTGTTCACATGTGAAGAAGAGGAAAAACCTGTCCAAAGGCCTACACCCATTCAGTTAGGGTTTCTTTATGCATGGTTACACCAAGGTGATTCATGTAAATAAAAAAGGAATAAAATAAGTGAAGAGTTTTCATTTGGTTTTTTTGAGAATGCATCATACATGCACTCTTGTGCATGAATTTAAGACACCCTTACAAAGTGAAAAGAGAATAATAGAATAGGTATTGTGTGTGTACAAATATTTATACCCATTAGGGTTCTCACATAAGAGAGAAGAAGAGGATAGTGCATACACTCTTTCATGCACATTAACACGTGAATACACTTAAAAGAAAGAATCAAAATAGTGTGTGGACATGTGTAAATATGAAGAAGAATTGGAAGAGAAGAGTTTAACCAAATTGTTACATGCATGATTTCATGCATATAAGAAAAGAAGAAAGGATAATTAATTCTGATGATACTGAGTAAGATGATCTTCAGGGTTTGAATAATCACAAATGTTTTTGTGATTCTAGGAAAGAAAAGGAAGAAGTTCTAGTGTAGTTGGTTATTTCGCTAATGAAGAATAAAGAAGAAGTAGTATAGTTTCTTTTGCACTAGATAAAAAGAGAGAAGAAGAAAGGAGAGTTTCTTGCATAATTATTAGAAAGTAACCATATAAAGAGAACTAAATAAGATCAAGATTAGAACCTACCTATTTAGTAAGGAAGAAAATGGTCTCAAAAGGCATTATAAATAACTAGCTAGAGGCTTCAAGTTGAACTAGGTTATCACCAGTTCAAGGAGGTGGATTGTTTGCCACCCCCTCTAAAGTGCATGGACTCACACTATCCATAGGAATGTTTTCCTATCTAATCCACTATAAAAGTTATGAAATTATAGTGTAAAATCCATGAATTGGTCATTCCAAGACATGGAAAGGATGTAGCTTCTCTTATTGAGTAGTGAACCTTGTAAAAATATAGTTTTCATATTTTTATTACTTTCTATTATTGCATGGGACGGGGAAAAGAGAATAAGAGAATCAAGATCCTAACAGGTCAAGAGGTACATGGATAAAAAATTGGAATTATTTTAGAGAGTCCCCAACACTGATTCACCCCCTCATAGTGTTAGGTATATCCCAAACTGGTCCTCTCAATTTGGTACCCAGTTTGTTATAGTATAACCCTAGGTAATTAAAAACATTTTTCACCATCCCACAATAAGTGACTTAAAATCATGATATTATTATTATGAGGATGGTGTCAAAATTATTAATAATTAATTTTCATCACCCATTATAACACTTTTAAACATTTTTCTCAGACCCATAGGTTGAGAGAACCTTCCCAACTAAACTTAGAAAGTTAAATTTGAAAACAGATATTGAATACATTGAATTATCAGACTCTAGAAAAATTTAAGTCTTTAGTTTGAATCTATGTCCATGGTAGATCACTATTAAAAAAAACCCTGATATACCATCATATTCCCCTTTTAATTAATCATAATAATGATATTTCCATGCTTGTATTATAATATCACTTTGATCTTAAAACTGATTGGATTCAATTATTTCTAAAATTTCATGGACTTTCAGGTGAATACCGGAACAAGTATATCAAATAATTTAACGAGGTATTTTCATCACTTAATCACAGAGGAGCATATAATGAAAAAATTAAATGGAGTGTGTTTATATTGTCTTTGGAAATAACATCTAAATAATGGTTATAAAACCTATAGCTTGGATAAGTAAATGATTGGGATGGTCTTTAGAGGAGCTTCCTCTAAAGGATCTTAACAACATTAAGGAACAAAGTTAAAAGGAAAGAGATCTATGAAGCATGATAGGAATTATCAGAGACACTATATGAGTACTCAAAAAGATTCAAGAAGTTTTATACAATCTATCCTCAATAATCCATCGAAGGAAACAATATTCCAGTATTCTTCTACCCATATTTGTTTGATGGTGACAAAAATCTACTAGATAAATCATTAGGAGGAGATTGGTTGACAAGTCACTTATATAATCTATAGGATTTTTTTAGAATAAAGCTATGAATTCTCAAAAATTTGGCATAATAGGTATTGGTATAATAATATTGCATGAGGCAAGGTTTACTAAATCACCCTTACTAGAGTCTAAACTTGAGGAACTAACCTCTTTGGTTAGGAAAATGGTTCTTTAGTATTCAAGTGAGTAACATACACTAGAAAGGACTTGTGATCATTTTTCTTTTCTAAATCATTATACTTATTAATGTTTTTAAGTGCAATGAACTTAAATATATACAACTTCCTATTAATAAAGGGAATTTCAACAACACAATCAAGGGTAGAGAGACACACCCCATGTCTAATATGGATATGGGACATAAAAAATCATTCTAAATCACTCTTTTAAAACCAATATTAATAACCTACCCTATTATAATAATCACACAAGAAACTATACAACCAACAACCCTTCCAACCATCACCATTTCAATAAAGGTAACCCTATAAACAACCTTCAACTAATTCACAACCAATTGTCTATAACTAAATCGATTTGAGAATTGAGGAGATGACTGTTTTGGTGAAGGAATTAAAAATTAATCTATGAATCATTATTTAAATAATGACCAATATTATAGAAAAATTACTACCTTAGCTCATTCCAATTATTAAAGGTAATTTGAGAATAATAACAACAAGGAGTGGTAAATAGATTCAACCTAATCCTAAATCTAACCCCAAACTAGATTTGGAATAGCTCAGAGAGACCTATATGGAAGGAAGATAATATTGATAAAATCATGAAAAAATAAATAACACATTTAAATAAACTCAAGGAAAAAAGACCTTCCAATATCATTTCCCCCAGGAATAGTCTAATAAAATAAGATACATGAGGAATAAATCTAAAGGGAAATTATTTATAGTTTTCAACAGTTTGAAATTAATATACCTATAATCAAGGATCTATAATAGATTCCTAAATATTCTAAGTTCTTAAATGAACTATTCTTCAAAAAAGGATCCTTCATAGGAATGAGAGAGTGAATTTATAGAGAAACATTTCATCCTTAATCACACCATAATTTATAGCCAACATTCATGATCCAATTATATTTTATATCACTTATAAAATTAGATCCATGTATTTTAAATATTCACTATGTGATCTAAGAGTTTTTACTAATGTAATGACTCATTCTATTTTTTTCTTTGCATATGGGAGAGCTCAAAATAAAAAGAGTGGTTGTCCATTAGCTAACATATCCACTATATTCACAACTAGAGTTCTAAAAGATGCTCTAGAAAGAGTATAGAATTTGATCTTCCCAAGTGATTTATACATGATAAACATGGAATAAGATAGGATTTAAACTCATCCAACCATCATTATAGGAATACCCTACCCAAAAAAGTCAAAGGAAATCATAAATTTCCATGATAGAACTCTGAAAATAGAGTTTAGCGAGAACACTATCCACTTAAATATTTCTGAATCTATGAAGTATCCACAAGAAGAGAATTCTATTTTTACACTTTCACACTCTAAATAACTTAATACATGATAAGGATATGATATGTTATATGAAATTTTGTGTCAAATCAACCAATTTATATTTGAAAATTCTAGAAAAAATAATTGGGATAAACTTAAAAATCTTTTGAAACCATATGAAGATGAGGTAACCTCTAATTTCTATGATGGATTTGATTTTATATTCAATAATAAAGAAGCTAATAGTTAATATTTTGTATATAAAATTAAGAACATTAAGTTATGTAAACCAAATATAATTTCATCTTTAGTATAACCACTAAATATAAAATTAAAACCTTTTCCCATAGATTTAAATTATGTGTTTTTAATGGAAGGAAACAAGTTTCTAGTAATTATTTCTAGAAATTTTTTTTCTGATCAAGAAAAAAAAATGATAGGTTATTGAAACCCTAAAGTTTTATGTTGGATTTATTTATAAGTAATGTTATTTGAAAAGACATGTGTTGGATTTATTTACACAATACATATACATATATGAAATTTTTGTAGCCCTAAAGGTTTGTGTTGGAAATATAGAATCTAGAATAATGTATACTTGGAGATTTATTATGGATGCTTTGAGTATTGATATGGATCCATTAAGACTATAAGGTTCGAATAAGGATGCTAGAGGGAAATATTTTTTAGGGACAAAGTCTACATTGCAGAACCACAATCTATATTATGGTACTTGATTAACATAAGAAACCATGTAGTAGATTTAATAATTACACCATATAAGAATTATGGTTGGAGTTTCCTATTTGGAATATGAGAATTTTCCCTGCTATAGTGAGGTTGGTTGCATCGCAATAAAGGTTTGAGAATGTAAAAATATGTCCAACCACTGGCTAGGTCTATATAATCATCCATCCACCTAGAGGTATCCATTCTAGTTCAAATATATCTCCAACCTTACGCAGTAGTGGAGAAGAGCACCCATATGGGAATAAACAAGTGCTTGTGAAGGTATGTAGAAGCATGGGTTTAAGCTAGGGGAAAATGGTGTTTGGACTCTCATGTGTGGGTTAGTACAATAGTTTTTAGGTGAGCACTGGTGACAATCAGACTTGAATGATTGGTTGTATATGTCCCCAGCTTTAAACATTACATAATCATGAGTTAATTCAATAATTTGACTTTATTTTATATTGAGGATCTTTTCAAGTTTATAGATTTAGATAATTAGGCCACAAATCAAACATAACTCCTCAAATATTACAAATTAGTCACTTCTACTCACTATCCATTTTATCATAAAACAAAAACTTTTAAAAAAAACTAGGTTTGGTTTAAGGTTTAATCATCACAACTTTTACTTGACCCCATACTTAACTCTATTGTCCTTTAAATACTATGAAAAACATTTGAAAACTTGGGATGAGTATAAAAATCTCAGTAAGGTATACAAAAATAAGGAAAACTATTAGTATTTCAAAAACATGTAAACCAAGAATACTTTATCATAATGTAATAAATTTCACCCTTAGAAGTAGTAAATACATTACTTTGAATATAAGCTCATTGATTACCTTTTATATAATAAAAATATTACCATAAAACCAATATAAAGCACATTATAACATATAAAGGTAACATGGGACATATTTATTCTTAAATGGAATAACCATGCGGTCAATTTCCACACATATCACTCTTACAAATGGAATAACCATATGGCCAACTTCCATACCAATGGATTATAGTATATAACACAACCACACAACCTTTATTTATCATATAACCACCCATATTTGGTTTATCATGGAAACATACATATTTGTTTTATCACGTAACCGCCTGTCAAATGTCCAAGTACCATTATATAATCATAACACATAAATTTTTTCAATTATCAACATATCACTCATAAATATTCATTTGAAATCACAAGAAATAATTTCAAGATATTGAAATAATCAATAAATTTTCAAAACAATTTTAAATACCAAAATAAAAAAATACCAAAAAAGGAAATACTTGATTTATTTTCCTTTTAAAAAAAATTAAGGTTTATAGAGGAATCTAAATATCAAATAACGGTTATGGTGGTGGAGAAGTCATTGTCGCCATATACATGAAAACAAATTCAAATTTTTATTTAGTAAAATGATTAATATAAAAATATTCCTTTTGAAAACCTTTTAATGAAATTAAAAGTCAAAGGGTTTGATTATACACCTTATAAAATAACGCGGTGTATAACATAAAAAATACGCCTCAATGAAAGGAGATTGAGATGAAGTTCCTTACAAAGATCATTTTATTATTAAAATAGTTTGATTATGTGTTTTAACTATAAATACACATAAATAAAGTATAAATAAAAGATAATATATTCAAATTTAATTTCACAAATAATATTTGAATGACATAACCAAGAAGTAGAAGTTTAACCAAAAGAATGGGAATTGGGTTAAGAAATTCCAATACCTCGAGTTTGAATCGTCTTGTATGTTCTTAATTATCACTGAATAATAAAATTAGGTTCATTTATAATTGATTCAAAAACTTTTAATGTTTATTAATCCTTTTATATCATTAATTATTATGGTATAATAATTACATAATTATTTAAGTTCATGCCAAACGCTTTGTCGATATCCAGTACTTGAGTTGAAAATGATATTGATAAGATGTCAATAGTACATGTGGTCATAAGTCCATAATATCCAGAATATAAAACATAATATAAATATATTATATATATATTATATAATTATTTTTAATAATCCTTAAAGAAAAACTAAAAACACCATTCATGGAGATGGTAGGTTGTACGTACGCATGAACGCCATTTTTGTTTTTCTAATCGTATTCAAGAAAAAAATTAAATGAAATGTATGTAAATAAGTATATATATATATATATATGTATTATAATTATAGTAGAATTAATATTTAATTTATATCATATTTTTTTACTAAAAAAATCCTTAATACATTCCATGTGATATGTGAAGTAATCACATTGTTTTGAGGAGGCGGTAGTCCACACGTCCCCAAATGAAGTTATCGTATAAACAAATTATGGAAAGTATGAATTTATGTTTAATATAAAATTTAAATAAAATTTAAATAGGTTATAATATAAATATTAAAATATTATTTGACCATAAAAATAATTTTAAGACCATCCATGAAGGCGGTAGTGGAAAAATTATAAAAACCTTATTCACGAAGGCAATTAACCGACATAACTTGGAAAACATTATCTTTTATTTGAATAAGAGGTGGTGAGAAATGAAATAGATATGAGATATTCAATTAGAATCATAAAAATTCAGTATATACATGATTCTATAGTTATCATTAATTTATGGATGAAGGTGGTGAGGATAAATTAGAAAAAGAAAATAAATTAAGAGCGGTACTTTGATAAAATTACCTCTTGAATATCCCCTCATTTAAAGACCCTTAAGAACCTTGTATTTGGTCTTTTGGTGATACCATAAGAACTTGGACGTGGGGAGAGTGAGGAGGAGAAGTTTGGGTAGATATTTGAGGAGCGAAAAAGGCTTTGTGGGTTGAAATGGGTAGGTGAAACATGGTATTTATACTTGAGGAGAGGTGGGTTCAAGTGATTAAATTATTGATTATTTTATATTTAAAGCAAACCAAATTAAGGTGGCATTAATTTAAATAGATTATACTTTAGATTAACTTTTTTTAGGATTTTGAGTGTTGATTCAAACCTCAAAAAACCTTTAAATTTTGTATTTTTTCGTTATTTTAATCCTTTACCTTTTTAATATTAGCATGTTTCATTTTTTACCTATACTACGGTAAATAATTTTTTACCATGGTAACTTTTTTAAAGAAAAAAATTAAATTGACATTTTTTTTAACCTTATGATTAAAAATATTGAATCCATTTTACCTAATTCAATTCACATAATTTGATGAATTATATTTAAAATTAATTTTGGAGATAAAACAAAAAAGAGGGTTTTTAAAGTGAAACATTCAAAAGTTTGAAATGATTTTATTTATATTTTCAATTTGAAATTGAATCCAATAACCTAAATTGGATTAAATTATAAAAAATTAGTATAATTACACTATAAAATCAATTAATATTACTATATAACTATATAAATAATTTATATGAAAAAGTAGTTTTGAATTAAAATGCATTATTTTCACTATTCATTAAAAAATGAATATTATCAGAAAAATACCAAAAAATTTATCCAAAGTAAAATTTTATGTCCTTATTGTAAATAAAAAGTTTTTTTATCAAATAAAACTTATAAAAGTGTCACAAACTAGATTTAAAATAGGTGTACCATCAAAAGGCAGGAAAAATGCCTTTTTTGAAAAATACTTCTTTTATACATAAAATTGAATTTGTTCTAATATAATGTCTAGGAAAACCATAAAATTAATTATAAAAATTACATTGAATATGTTATATATATATATATTAATAATATAATCCAACAAGAGTGATTTATTATTTTATAAACACAATTATTCTCATTTAAATTGTTTTTCATAAAAACACATCCTTTATGTTCAATTGTTTTCTATTTCATTTTATAATTAATTTGGTAACCAATGAATAATTATATAAAAATTTTTAAAACCTATTTTCATAATTCAATTAATATTTTTTTCCTTCCATTCCAACGACTAGGTTATAATGGTAACATTTAAGTAAAAATATTTAGTTGTTCGTTTATGCTCAATGTGGCGTATCATGTACGCTATCGAACATTGTGTTTCTTTATTAAAACTCAGGATTTTATAGGTTGAGAGGAATCCCATATTATTACACAAAAGAATTTTGGAGGCAATTTCGATGTGGGATAAGGTTCAACCAGGCTACACCCACAGAAAAAAGGCCATGCCACATAATATAAGAGTATGTATGATTTGTATGTGGATCTTAATTGTAGTAAAAAGTACCATGTCATAGGTAGTGATGAATAGATATTCCTTGTATATATAGTTTCAAGGGTTCCTTCATTTTTGATAGAAGGTTGTGCTACAATCCTGTTGGATAAGAGAAGTCCATGACTTATAAAGTTATTACATCATAGAGAGTGTTTTTTTAAAGAAATTGATGATGTGGTGATAATAAATGCTATATGAATACGTATAATAGAAATAAATTATAATGTGGTGGATGAGATATTGGTATAATTAATGAATTAATATTTCCAATCCTATAGGATTTCTCACCACAGTGTAACTGACTGCACTGCAGTTGGTCTAATAATCAAAGGACTTTGAGGAGATCATACTGAGATCATGAGAGTAGTTAAGAGGAGGTAAATGTATGAGAATTGTGAATCTATTCCACTAAAGGATCTTTTTAAATATAGATGAATACCATGTCACACATTTTTACTGATAAACCATTCAAAATTTTATATTAACGAGCTACTTCATGGTGAAGTAAAAAAAGGAAATGACTACACCATGGAGTCATAGACCACACCGTAGTCAAGGAGTTTTTATGTCCAACTAAAAAAATTGACTAATAAATGAAAGAGGAGTTAAGGATGCGATATATAGGTAATTAATTCATATTTATTGTCATATTATGATCGCATTAAATACAAGGGACAATTTTCATAATCTCTAAGGAAGAAGATTCAATCTTAACCCTTAGATTAAAAGAAAATAGGTGAAATCTATATAAAAATAATTTTTTCCATTATGGAGAAATCATCTCTGAATAGAGTGAATATAGATAAATCCAAACTTTATATAAGGATAGGAATGTGTTGTTGTTGTGTATTAAAGAAGAAAGTAAAGAGTTTTTTGCTTATTGAATATCTTTCCAAAGAAGAAGAAGAAGGAGATTTCATGACATCTCATGGAAAGAAGATGATGTATCTCAATTCATAATAGGCCTATGAAGGAGAAAGAAGATATTTAAAGGAACTCATCCATACATGGTGAAATAATCTACAATAAGGTGATATTATTATCATCCTATGTGTAAAATTTTAATACCTTTTATTAGAGTAGTGATCCAAAAGAGGGACGTGAGCGGAAGTGATCCTTGGGTGGTAGTGAACCAACCCAAAACCTTTGTAAGGGAAGTGAGACCATGTAGAAGTGACCTTTCTAAACCTCAATAAGTGATCTTATAGTGTTCTTGGTGCATCAAAACATTTTCGATCATATTCTTCTTGGACTAGCCTGTAGTGGTGAACCATGTAAAAATCATTGTGTCCTTTGTGATTTCTTGTTCATATTATTCACAATACATTCTAAAAATGGGTTAAAGGAACCATGGATTATTTGTATTGAAAGGTTGGTCAAGTGTAATGGGAATCATATCACCTAAATGTAAAGATAAAAATAAACAACCCTTCAATGTAATAGGTCAATATAATTGGGGAAATGGTGATTTAAAATGAAAAGTGGTTAAATTTTAAATGAGTTCTATACCCTGATTTATCCCATATTTTAGGGTATATCACACCTCAGATCCTTGAGGGACCCAATAATTAGTATCAGAGCCTAGGTTTATTTTTTATTTAATTTGTTTTTCCTATAATGTGGTATGATGTTTTTGAAGAGAAAGGGAACTCATAGTGATATCTACTCTATTTGACAAAAACCATTCCAAGTGGTAGAAAAAGAAGTTCAAAGTTTTTATGGAAGATTTTCTTGGATTTCCCTAATAATTTTTTCAGGAAGGAATTGTTATGTTGACATAACATGGATTGATATTTGAAATAAAACAAATAAACTTGGAGATTAATGCCTCCATCAAGAAGGAATTAAAGGGAGCTCTTAGAGAATATGTTTATACATAAGTTTCTCACTACATGTTCTCTAAAGCTATGTGTAAAACACCATAAGATTCATTTGGAAATAAAAAAAGGTCAGATAAAAATTAAATTATGTCAAATGGTAAAAATAAAAATAAACAAACCACATGTGGCATTACATATTATGGAACTATTTATAGAAAAAGTGATATTACATTGAAGGAATCATGTAACACAAAAAAAGGTATAAATGATTCATAATATGAACATGTTTATCAATTTAATGATGTTCTAGGAATAATTGAAGTGGTTGATAGGATAAGTGAAGTTGGGAATACTGATGATGAGAAATACCCAAGGATTATAAAAGTATAAATTTACCAACTATTAAATGTGATACTCAGAATTTGAAATCAATGAAAGTTAAACTTGTTTCATACCTATCATAATTGGTGGAGGAAAAGAAAAGAACACAAAAATAAAAGGTATTTACTAAGGACTCTTTTTATCAAATGAACAAGAAGATAAATGATACAAGTGAAACGCTAGAAAAACTTTCTCATGAATTAAATCATGATATGTCTACAATAAGGGAACTCAATGTATAGTTAAATTTGAATCTTTAGATAAAGGGAAAAAATATCTAGTAGTTAGAAAAATAGTTAATATTAGGAAAGAATGAAGTGGAACAATCTAGTGCCAAGGTTGAGCCTAAAATAAAATATTGTTTACATTTATTATTTGAATATCATTAAATAAGTGATAAAGACTTTAAATGAAAAATATGCCTCATTTTAAAAAAAAGCATGACAAGATTGTGATGTCCCAAAGGCCATGCAATATGGGAAAATTTGGTATTGTCTATGATGATACTTATATAAGGAACGTAAATAAGAGAAACACAGAGAATCCCAATAAAACGAGAAAATATGGGAGATAATTTAAACAACATTAAAATAATTACTACAAGAGAAATTAGAAACTAGATAATCCCATAAGATAGTTTGGAAACATGTGACGATTTTATGGGATGCACGGGAACATGTCTAGTTTTTATGCTAATGTATGGGAATACATTAAATGTTGTTAATATGATAAATTTTTTGAAATATGGATTTCTGAAGCACAACATAAAAGGCATAGATATCATTATAATAATTACAATCATACTAAACATACCTATAATGGAAATTTCATAAAAAAATAAATAGGTCTTGAAAGAAGAACTCAACATGCATACAATGACAAATTAGTCCCTATGAGAAATATTTTTTAGGGGATGTATGAAAAATATATTTATGCTAAAAGTAATGAGAAAATGATCCCCAATATTTTTTAAGGCATAAATTTCTTGGTGAGACAATAAAAGAACTTATAATCATTAGAAGGGTCCACATGTTTCCAAAACAAAAATGGTATATGAGAAAGGGATATCCCAAGACAAGGAATGTGTTTAAAAGTTTAACATTTCTTATATGGAGATATTGGGTAGCAAGAAGTTGTGTAAATTGAAAATTAAAACTATATTTAAGAATGAAATCCTTGGTAGTAAATATATCCAAGGAAAACCAAGTTTTTCTTTAGTTATGAAGAGGGGAACAAATCCAAAGAAGTGGAGAAGATCTTGGATTCTATTAAATTTGATCCTGATCGGAAAATGGACTCCATGATCAAGGAAAATGGAAAAATAATAGTATATAGTGACTCACGAACCTCCTTAAATTTAGTAAAATGGAAGTTACCCCACTACCCATGTTATTTAAATGTTTCCACTTATTTGAAGTGGTTTAGAAAGTTGGGGGAGATATAAACCACGGGTATTTTTACTTGAAAATCATATAAAAATGACTATAATGAAAACCTATTAAACCTAAGAAAGTAAATACAACACATTATTGTTAGGATTATTTTAAGCTCCATTTTAAATTATTCCACAAATTTAGTGGTTTCATACCACTAACTAAAAAGTGGACAAATTATAATTAGCTACATAACTGAATTTCATGTCTTGTTATTTATAATCAAACAAATTGTATTAGTTTTTCAATAATTTAAGATACTAAATGATTCTAGTCACGGGTTTATCCCTAACAAGTGTTTTCCGAGGCTAGAAATTATCACAATTATTAGTTTTAATAAATTATAAATTTAAGGGAATTTTATGACAAGCCTTCAAAGTCCACTAAGACTCATTTATGAATGATGAATCCTTTAAAGAAATGAATGTCAAGAGTTGTTATCAACTTAGTGTTTATAATTAGTATCAATTGATACTATAAGTTGAATGTCTCAACACCATGTGATTTATATTTTATATTATATTTGTTTGGTGTGAGAATTTGATGAGGTTATAGGATATTTTTTTTTGGGAAAGTGGAAAGTCCAAAAGCTATAATGATTTTATCATTATTCTTGAGTAACATGGAAAAACTTTTGGAGGTTGACTTAGAATCATGTTTTTTACACTGATATCCAACTCATCAGGCCTATAGGATCTATTGATAGCCCAAGTGAGAAGTGGTAAATTCACTCATTGATGTCTAAAGTTCTAGAAACTACCTTAGAAGTGTATTCTATGGAAGATTACAGAATTGGACATTCAACTAGAAAATATGTTCAGTTTATGTTAGAAATGATCCAAAAAAACTATTGGCAAAGGGGGAGAGAAAAGAGTAAGTGTGCCTCTGGAGAAAGAAGGAATTTATTACAGAAGAACTCGGACTCCAAGGAGTATAAAAGATTAAGATGATTGAGAGACTTACACTAAGGGAAGTAGTATGAATACGGAGAAGGTAAGGTAAGAAGAATCCCTATGCCTTGTTGTGACAAAGGGTATAAAGAATAATTTTTTTCCATATGTATTTCATTGAAAAAGGGGGAGAGGAAATAAAAGAGATAGGTAAATCTTGTCAATAAAATCAAAAAGGGGATATTGTTGGACTCTTGAAGGTTTGTGTTGGATTTTTTGACAAGACATGTTGTCAAAAAGACATTTTTTGGATTTTTTGACAAAATACATATAAAAATGTGTAATTATTGGAACTCTAAAGTTTGTGTTTAAAATGTGGAATCCAGATTAATGTATGCTTGTAGGATTTTTTTATATTATTGGAGGATTGTTATGAAGCCATTATCCCCATATGGTTTGAATAAGGATTATTTTGAATGTGGTAGAAAAATCTGTCTAAGTGAAAAATTATATACCATAGAACCACAATCTACATTTTATAACTTGATCAATATAAGAAACCACAACATAAAATTAATAATTGTTCTATAGAGTAAGTATGTTTGAAGTTTTCTCTCTATAATATGATAATTTTCCACACCACAGTGAAGTTGGTTGCACTAAAATAAAGTTTAAAAAAAGAAAAAATGTTGATATCCACTGGCTAGGGCCATCCAAGTGCCCAACAACCTGGAGGTAGATGGTCGAGCTCAAAGACAACATCAAATTTAGGTAGTAGTGTAGGTGATCACTTGTGTGGGAAGTAAAAGGTGTGTGTAAAGGTAGGCAGAAGTGTGGGTCAGTACTAGGGGAAAAGGGTGCTTGTCTACTCAGGTATGTGTCAACATAAGAGGTTAAAGGTGAGAACCAACACCAGTCACACGTGAATGATTGGTTGAGAGGAATCCATGCTTATTAATCACTAGAATTGTATAGTCATGTATGATGCGGGACAAGGATCAACTAAGATATACCCATAGAATAAATTCCACACTTCATATTGTAGTAGTATGTATGAGTTGTATACAGAACTTCACTATTGTAAAAAGGACCATGTTGTAGGTAGTGATTATCCTAAATTCCATGTAATTTGAGTTCACACCGAAATAGAAGTTACTATGCTACCATAAGTTCATTCATCATATAATTTTGAGGAGATAATGTTGAGAACATGGGAGTAGTTAAGAGGAGGTAAATGAATGATAATTATGGATATAGTCAACTAAATATCCTACACCATATGGATGATGACCAAACAACATATGTTGATTGATAACCCTTCCTAAACTATTGAATAATGGGTTACATTATGATGATGTAATAAAAGAAAATTACTACACTGTGGTTTCATAGAGCACACTGCAGCCAAGGAATTTTTAAGTTAAATTAAAAAAATTTACTTCTAATTGAAATAAAAGTTAAAGATCATATTTACAATTGATAAATTTGTATTTCATGGAATATAATAATCTCATTAAATACATAGGGCACTTATAATAATCGCAAAGGAAGGAAACCAATCCTAACACTTAAAGAAAGAGGATAAATATATATAAAACTACCTTTGGTAGTTCTAGAAAAACCATCTCTAAATAGAGTGCATATAGAGATATCCAAACTTTAGAGAAAAAGAGGAAGGAATTGTTTTTGTGATGAAAATAAGAAAGAAATGAGTTCAATACTTGTTGAATATCTTTCTGAAGAAGAAGGATAATGTGATTCCATGACATATCATGGAAAGAAGACGACGTTTCTTAATGTGACATTCACAGTAAACCTAAGAAGGAGAATGAGAAGATTTAAAGTCACTCATCCATACATAGGGTAGTCATATACAATAATTTGATATTGTTATCAGCCAGTGTGCTAACTTTTAATCTATTTTCTTAGTGCAATGAGCCAAATGAGGGAACTGAAAGTAAGTGATACTTAGGTAGTAGTGAACCAACCCAAAACCTTTATAATGGAAAACAGACCAAGTAAGAGTGACCTTTCCAAACCCCAAGAAGATATATTATGGTTTTTTTGGCACATTAACACATTATTGACTAAATTCTCCTTGGACTAGCTCATATTGGGGAACAAATTAAAAATCAGTGTGCCCCCTATGATTTCTTGTTTATATTATTCAAAAAAATATCTAGAAAATGGGTATAACAACCATAGATTATATTTTTTGAAAGGATGTTCAATTATAAAGTGAATTATATTATATAAAAATCAATAGAAAAATAAGTGACCCTTCTAAGTAATATGTCAATATCATTAGGCTAGTGGGGGATTAAAAAGAAAAATTTTTAAATTGGAAAAGGGTTTCATACTTTGATTCACCCCCACTCTCATGGTAGATCTCACCTAATCTCCTTAAGGGACCTAAAATAAATATTTTTATAGAAAATAAGAGTGCTATGAGATGGAACATAGAATAAATACTATGAATTATTCTCAAAATCTAAAAGCATAAATTCAACCGGAAGGTGGTGAAAAACCTATTACACAACCCCAAAGGAGAATTAACCCAAAAATAATGGTGGTAGTTAAAAATGATATTAAAAACTATTATAATTAGAAGTTATCTACCCCATTTATGACTCATAATGGGTTATACACATTCATATAATGCACAAAAAATCTATAAAGGACATTGTGACTAATGAGAAAAATGAATTAATTACTACGAGATTCCAAAAATATTTGGGAGATTTCATTTATCATAGAAAACGGAATCATATCATGAGAAAATATCATTTTCCCATTATATTTGTTGTCTAATTTTTAGAAAGACTATCAGGTAAAACTCACTAATAATTTCTATATGGATTCTCAAGATACTTCCAGGTGAACACTAGAGCGGAGGACCAAGAAAAGAAAATTTCAGATGTATTTATAGTACCTTTTCATATAGGATAATTCTATTTGGATTATGCAATGCACTAGGTATATTTCATAGATATATGGTAAGAATTTTTTCTAATCTAATTGAGGAATTTCTTAAGGTATTTCTAGATAAATTCACAATATTTGAAAATTATTTTGATCATTATTGGGAAAATATGGACAAAGTCATTAATTTTCTTATTGAAAATAATTTTATTTTAAATTTTAAAAAGTTTCATTTTATGGTTGAAAGAGGCATTTTTCTTGGTTATGTAATTTCAAACAATGGTATTGAGATTGATAAATTGAAAAATAAATATATCAAATAATTTCCTTACCTAAATTTTGTGAAACATATTGGATCCATTTTTGGACATCCAAGATTTTATAGAAGATTCATCATCAATTTTAGTAAGATTTATTTACCAATATATAGATTAATTTTAAAATATTTTGAGATCAATTTTTATGATCATTGAAGAAAATATTTTGATGACTTAAAATGTAAAATTAAAACAACACCAGTTTTACATCCATCTAACTGGGACTATCCATTTGAGTTGTTGTGTGATGCTTCAAACCATGCTATTAAAGTAGCGTTGTCTCAGAAAATTAATTTAAGACACAAAATCATTTAATATGATTCCCAAAAACTGGATTTATCTCAAAACCATTATATATATACTTAAATTTGGGTTTTTTTAGTTTTTTTCTTTGGATAAATTCAGGTCCTATGTACTTGGTACTAAAGTGACTATTTTCCCTAACAATATATCCCTTAGGTATTTGATGAATAGGTTAGAAAAAAAAATCTAAGTCCAATGAGATAGATGAAGATTATATAAGAGTTTGATTTAAATATAAAAGTTAAGAGAGGAACTAAAAATCAAGTGGTATATCAATAGATTAGGCTGAACCACCCAACTGAGGTGAAAATTCCCGACAAAGTATAAGGACCCAGCCTTAAACATTACATAATCTTGAAGTAAATGAATAATTCACATTGAGGATATTTTCAAGTTTAGAGTTTTATATAATTAGGCATAAAAATTACATTACATCTCAAAAATTAGAAAGTAGACACTTCTAATCAGTTTCCATTTTTTTCATAAAATAAAAACTCTTGAATAAATGATACGTGTCTAGTTCCATGTTTTATACAACATAAATTTTCCTTGATCCCATCCATGACCCTATTCCACTTTATGTCCTATGAAAAACAATTCAAAAACTTGGGATGAGCATAAAAACCTCATTAAGGGATACACAAATAAGGAATTCTATTAGTTTTTCAAAACAACAAGTAAACCATGAATACTTTAACATAAGTAATACTTTTCACCATTATGAAGTAGTAAATACTCTTCACTGAATAAAAGATCACTACTTACCCTTTTATAACCAAAATATTACCATAAAACCCATATAAAGAAAACATAACATATAAAGGTAACTTTGGACATAAAAATATTTAAATGGAATAACCATACGGTCAACTTCCACAAATATCACTAAATGGAATAGCCATACAGACGACTTCTATACCCAATGCATTGGAGGTTATAACGTAACCACCCATTCTAGTTTATCATAGAACCACCCGTCATATGGTTTATCACGTAACCACCCGTCAAATGTCCAAGTACCATCATAACACATAAAATATGGAAAATATAAATATTTCACTAATAAAATTTCATTTTAAATCACAAGAAGTAATTTCAAGATATTTAAATAATCATTCCATTTTCATAAACCATTTAAAAAGAGATTTTTGAATCAAAGTGTCCCATATCACTTTGAAGATTTTAATGGAATTATAATTTTAAAACATTAATGTATATATAAATAAATACTCAAAACCATTTTTAAAACATGGAAATTAAAGATAATGATTTATAATAATAAATCTTTAAAACATTTAAAATGATATTTTAGTTAAAGAGTTTTTAACAAAATGAGAGACTCTTGAATAAAAATAATTGAATAATAACATTTAATCAGAACTTTATAATATCATGAAAATAAATGGATTCATGATATAATAGGTCAAAGGATAGTATATACACCATATAAGAGTGAATTAGTGCATAACAACAATGAAGTCTCAATGAAAATGTAAATTGAGATGAAATCCCTTATAAATATGGTATCCTTAAATTAAGGATAAATAAATCACGTAATTATGTGTGAAAAATATAAATAAACCCAATATAATTGGATATTAAGTGTAAAACAATCAAATGTCATTCACACATATTCATAGGATGACATATTCAAGAAGTACAAATTGAACCCAAAGAATTGAAATTGGGTTAAGAAGTTCCCTTGTAAAAATTTGAAAGCCTAACAGTGTCACTTTAAAATTCAGAAAATGAGTTAATGAGATAAAAAGGGTATCTCATAATATGTACATAAAATTTAAATCAATAAAGATATAAAATAACATATCCCAACATAATAAGATGTAAATTAAAAGACATAACAAAAATAAGTCTTTTAAAAAGAGGAGGGTGAAAGGTTCCCTTACCAATTTGGTAACTTACAAAACATACGCCACATGAAAGAAGGACAATACAATATAGATGTAAATACCCATAAATGAAAGTATATTACACAAAGAGTAGAGTCATGGGAATTTCATACACCACTCAAAGGAAATAGTGACAAATATAGCATGAATCTCAGAGGAATAAAAAGTGAGATAAAACCCATTACCTCGTTGTAATCAATCGAGTCGTATGAAAAAAATATAATAACCAAAAAATGAATAAAAAAATACCATGAATATAAAGAGAATCATGATAATATATATATCAATGTCAGTATACATTTCACCACATGCAATAAATAAGTGGCGAACAATGGAAATCTCACGGAATTAAAAGTGAGATAAGAAATCCCCTTACCTCGTGTCCTACTTGACTCGTATGTTCCATGTTCTTACTGAATAATAAACTTAAGTTAATCTCTCCTTCATTAAGAAAATTTTTAAAGTTTATTATTCATTTTTTTTCACTTATTATCTTGTTATAACAACTATTTAATTATTTGAGTTCATATTGGATATTTTATCGATGTTCGGAACTTGAGTTAAAAATGAACTTGTTATAATTACAATTTGTCCATGTGGTAAAAAGTACATTATCTATAGAATTATATTCATGTTTTATATATCATATATATCATATATATCCAGTGTATATGTTTTTATAATATTCCATATCATTTGGAGTTAATAAATGAAACGCACCGTTCATGGAGACTGTAAGCCGTACGTACGCATGAACGCTACTTTCATTTCTATTTTATATTTAATGGAATGAAAACTTAATGATACATTGGTATATTATAATTCCAGTATAATATAATATGATATTTTATGTTATATAATTTAATTAACTTCAACCTTTATATGTTCCATGTATGTCATGAACGAATCATATCACCTTGAGGGGGCGGTAGTTCGCACTTCCTCAAATGAAATTATCATGTTTAACCATAATGGAAACCATAAAGGTATACTATAAATGAATAATACAGAAGCATAAAGAAAACATAAACATAATATACATCCAATATAAATACATTTCCATCTTAATGTCCACCTTGTTAGGCAGTAGGAGATAATCGAACAATCATCATTTTGTGAGGCGTTAGTTTTCCATCCACAGAAACTGTATGTTCTTCACCCATTAGATGGAGGTATGTGTAAGTGTAGTTCAAATAATTATTATAAAAAACATCCTAGTATATTGAGGATACTTGTGTTTTTCTAAAATAAAGGAATAAAAAGAGTTTAGGGGGTTGGAGAAGTAAAATAAAACAAAATAAAACAAAATAAAACAAAATAGTTTAAGAGAAATTATTACCTTTAATTTGGGTAAATTCCTTTGGTTTGAACCAAAAGGACTTATTCAAGTGCCTTCTGCCTAAGGTAAGGATTATAGGAGGAAGAGGGGGATCTTGATAGATTATTTGGTCAGGGGTTGGATGAGCCAAGGGGCTTGAGAGGTGTGAGGAATTGGTTAGAAGTGGTCTCCTTTTATAAGGGGGAGGAGGGGCTATTTAAGAAAGTGTGAAAATATTATTTTATTATATAATGATATTTGGTTTCTAAAGGTCCAAAAATAATTAAAGTATAAGATAAGATGACTCATAGTCGAAATAATATCATCCAATAGTAATTGGAAAAGTTTTGGATAATATTTTGATCATTATAATCTTATTTATTTAAAACATTTATTAATGAGGTAAATACTGCATCATTATTGTGTCATAAATAATTTAATTTATTCAATGTCTAAAAATTATAAAAAAAATATGATGTAGGAAATATTTTTATCTTTAAAACTAATATTTATAGAAAAAAATATTACTTATATAACACCATATAAAAATTAATTTACTAAAAGATTTTTGTTTATGTCATTTTTTTCTTTACTTTAAATTAATTAATCTAAAGTGTCATTATCATTCATAAGTGCCTCCATGGGGTCCCAAAATCGACCCAAGGATGCACATGGTCAGACATTAGTCATCCAATAAGGTTAGTACAAGTGTTAAGGTAATTTTGAATTATTATAATATTCTTTTTACCTTGAATTACCCTATTTACCTTTAACCGCGGTAAATAAAAGTCAAAAGTTACTATTCACCAAAAAATATTTTCATATTATTGAACCAAATTTTACTTAATAATAACAACCATGTATGTCAGATTTTTGAAATTCAATTCATAGAAGTGGTAAAATTTCATTTAAATGAAAATGTCAATTTTTTTAACTACTACTAAGTGGTTTCACTATTCATCAAAAATTGAAGTTTTTCAGAAAAATACCAAAAATTCAGCCTAAGATATATTTGATATTCCAAATTAAAAAATAATGTCTATTTTACCAAATTCAAAACATAGAAGTTTTGTTAATTAATTTAAAATTAATTCCCGTTGTCAAAACAAATAACATGTTTTTAAGAAACAACAACAATCAAAAGATTGACACTAATTTATGTCCAATTTCAAAGTGAAATTAATTCCAATGACCACCATTGGATTAAATGGTAAAAATATAATATAATTTCACTTTAAAAACAATTAAAAATATAATCTAACCATATAAATAAATTAGATTAAAAGGTAGTTTTGAATTAAAATACAGTATTTTCACTATTTATCAAAAAACTAAATTTTATCAGAAAAAATACCAAAATTTTACCCAAAGTGAATTTTGATGTCCTAGTTCTAAATAAGAATTTTATTTTTTCAAAAAGAATATATAAAAGTGACCAAAACTATATTTAAAGAGGGTTCACCATCAAAAGGCGGTAAATCAACCTTTTAAAGTAAATTATGCTTAAAATTAGATTCATTCACATTTAAGCCTCTATCTTTTATTAGATAAATGTAAAACCATTTAACAAACTTGTATAATCATATTTTAGTTAGTTATATTCATTTATTCTAATACAATGGCTAGACGTTAACTACTATTTAAAATAATAATATTATATTATTAGTGTGCAACGTAAGATTTCAAAGAAACCTGTTATTGCGTATCGGGTAAGCCATCGAACATAGAATCCCCTTTAAAGTAAAATTAATATTTAATTCACAAATATTAATAAATATGAAAATGTATTACTCATTATTTACATGAGATGTTACACAAAGAGTCACGAACTTACTTCATTCTTAGAGAAAATTTATTTGATTGAAGGAGAGGTACCTTGGTAAAATGATATGGTAAATTTTCTAGTAACTTATCCAGTTCTAGAACATATAAACTAATAAAAAACATTTAAATGAAAAGATAAATAAAAGATTTATATTTGGGTTTTATGGGTTTCAATTGATCATATAATGATTATATACATTGGAATACAACACAAAACACATGATATATATCTTAAAGAAATTAACATGTTTATATTATCGCAAAATAGAGTACTTAGAAAATGTGAGTTACAATATTTTTTATCTTCCTTCTATAGAGAGTGTTTGAGTAAAATCACAAGGATTAGTGAACAAAATCACCCTACATCTAAGGGATTACATCAACCAATGGATCCAAGAATACTTTGTGAGAATACCTAATATCTAAAGGGGTGATAGTGCCTTCTCAAATGTGATAAATAGAGTTTCAAGAGGAGGAAAATTAGAAAAGGCTTATACATATCACAACACACACACATACCAAATATGAGAGGATCGCATCCTCTTATATATCCGAAACCCGAGGCATCCCACATTGTATGCATTTCTAACTGTTGGTGTATTATTCATTGAACATTTTCAATGAATTTAATTCCACGACTTTAATCCATTCATAATTGATTGTAATAGATGAATAATTTTTTTGGGAGAAATAAATAATATATATTTCAGATATATATATATATATATATTATATTCACACATCATATGCATGAAAAATACATGCATCATATGCATATATGAAATGTACACTATATATATAATATCATATTATATATATATATATTTATTATGAATAATATTCATTTTTACATGAATATCATTCATATACATTTTTTTTCACATCCAATAATCTCCAACTTATACTAAAATCCCATAAAGAATTTATTCAAAACTTCACAACGCTTTATGAATCCCTCTGAACTCTTTTGTGTACATTTTTTTTCACCAAACTCTCTTTATTTTGGAAAACATTTATTTAAAACTTTATCATTATCCAAGGGCCTGACTATTTGACCATTTGGTCCTTATCATCACTAATAATAACTATGAAATCCCAATTTTGTAGATATAAACAAAGAGCGGCCTCTAGAAAAGCGTTAGTGCTACTCAAGCTACTAAAGGATCCGATGTGATATCCATAAAACATAATTATATCTCTATAAGAACATGAAAACCACAATATGTATCATATACATCATATGTATTCATATATAATACTTTTTTCCTTGACATCGAGTGACCACTAGATATAGGACATGTCAATATAATAGAGTCATCTCATCTTTTCTTAATTCTCGGAAAAAGACTAACCAAGTAAATGGAAACATCACATGTCATTAATTTATCTTATAAGTACATCACATTTCACTTATCCAAGTAGTTGAAAATTTCATATGTTAAACAACTAAGAATGGCCATGCATCTCCTCTATGTAATTCAATCAAGGCCCAAATGTATTTTTTTCATACAAGTGAAAAAATCCCATCTTGTTTGCCCTCAAACTGATGATATTGTCAACAACATACTCAAACAACCCCATATTAACTAATTTAATATATTGAATTTCATAATTAGGGTATCAAAGTATGAAGTTTCTCATGTTATGCATCTCGCCAACCTCAGGTAATAAGGATTGATAATAATCATACACCCCTATGTTTATCTATGATTGTAAGAAATTCCATGAGATATACTTTCATGGATTAGTCCAAGTAACAAGTCTCTTCTTATTACCTCAAGAATCTATTCTTATATTCTTCATATCTCATATAATTTTTTTAATGGATATAGTAATCCATTAAAGATAAAATTTACATATCATCATATCCCATTATACTCCACGATGATAATCAGTTATGGGAAACTCAAAGTTTCTACTTTTAGGGGATATTTATCATTCAACTGTTCATGTAAAATAAAGTTACAACTCACATTAATGAATGATAAATAAATATTTATACAATTATAAATACATTATATTTTTACAAATATGATAACCAATATCTTAATATATTCTACAATGCTTTCATGTTGTTGTTCCAGAAATGGTTTTTGAAAATTACATCCATTTGTAATTCCTATCATATCCCTATGTGAACATCTAATAAAATACACCCACTAACCTCTTAGTGTGTAACATTTATAAATAAATCTAGTTTGAATAACGGAGAGACTTAGAAATCACATTCCTTATGTTCAATTCTTTGAACATATATTCAAACTCCTTTAGTTTATAAAAAAAATCTATAATTTTGTCTTCTGTTGTGTACTTAAAACTCTTTCTATGTATATCATCATCATTATCCTTGAAACATTTTCCATCAAAATTTTCCTTGAAATATTTTCTAATTAATTTAACTACTTACATTATTACTTTACTATCCTATCCTATACTATTTTAGGATAAAGTGATATCCACTACATTATGGTAACCAATGTAACTCATTATATTTATCTTTACCTCCATTCCCTAAACTCTTTTAGGATACCAATTGATAAATTTTTTGTATTGGTTGGTAACATTTGTATTTACTATAAAATATCCTAATATTATTTAGGATATTAAGTGAAAAATTACTATAATCTTATACTGGTATAATCCTTTAGTTAACATTGATAATCACTTTCTCATAGTAACCAAATGTAACTAATTTTATATTTTTTATTTAGTATCACATGCCCTAACTCTTTAGGAATTTAGTGAAAAATCACTCAAATTCATATTGGAATAATAATTTATTTGTTAAATTTTAACTTCTATAAGTCCAAACATACTCCCACTATCCCCTTAGATATCATATTCTCTCTAGAAAATATTTATATGAATAATAAAACATTGTGTTTTAGGAAATAAAACTCAAGTCCTTTTAATATTATGTTCTGAAAAATATACTATTGTTTCCATATCTCATATGGAATTATATGTGTTTATATTATTTTCATAAAAAATAATATTTCATTCATTAAAATAAAACATGACTAGGTGGGAATCAAATTCCATCATATTTTAACAAATATTTGGATAAACACTTTATCCTGTATGAAACTCTTATCCATATATTCTTCTCAAAACATGTTATAGAATCTAATGAATCATAAACATAGTATATCCAATTAATTTTCTCATGTTTTTATTAATTTTTTTTAACACCTCTTATCATATAAGATAATTGATATGAAGACACACTTCCTTTACTTAGATTCATCCAAGCTTCATAAATATATTTACATTCAAATTTCTGATGTTACAATTATTTACTTCATCATGTGAATGAAAACTATACGATATTTTCAATTCTTTATATTATTTTGAACTCTTGTATATTTTAAAAAACTTGTGAAACATACACTTGGTATCGTATACCCTTAAAAATATAAGAATAAATTTCTATAACATTAATACCATACATGGAAATTACATGGTATTTCTAAAACCCCTTTGGTTATTCTAAATAATCCCATCATATGGAATAATTTTTCCTTCTTAATAATACCCTTAGGTTTCAAATAACCTTATCTAGTTTCGTATTCCTAGTTCATCTATTCTCAATACTTTGAGAATATTGAGTAAACATTTATTGAATTCTTCCATCCTACTGGAATATTTCTATAGATGAAAATAGAATAAATTCCTTAATCATAATAAACCTTATAGGAATTATTCATTCCCTCCGAACATATTCAATAATATTGAATATCATTAACATACACAATAATATTGAGTATATGAGACTATAATTACTTAGGTAAATTAGCATGTAGCGACTTTGAAACCTTAAATGAATCAATCCATGCTTCCATAATCATCCTGATTTACTTGTTGAATAATTTCAACACTTGGTTACTTAGGAAGGAACTATTATAACACATTTAATATTTCTCTTACTTAAGAAATTTTCTTAAGCTACCAGTCTTAGGAGGTTATTACTTTAAAATTATTATTTCAAGTATTAATATAATGTTTAGTTTTATGATGATGATGTATTTTTATACAATATAAAATTTTATTATATGAATATCATGTATTATATATTTTCATCAAGGAAATTTAATTAAAGTGATCCACTAAAAGTGATGAACCTGTATATCATATCCATTTAGCGATCCAATACCCATATTTCACTGAGAAATGAATCTAACAGGGTGTCCCTCTTATCAATTAATTATTTAGGTAGTGAATTATCTCAATCAAAACAATTATGCCTCTTGGATATTTGATTATTTAACTCTTTATCCAAATCTATAATATGGATAAACTCAACTATATTCCTTTACTATTCTTCCCAAGTGTTTCCCAGCTAAGTGTAACCCAAAAAAATTTCTAATAATAGACTAAAAAAAGACATTACAAGGTAACCCTTCTTAGGAAGAACTAACCCAATGATGATACATTGTTATCTATTACTTTCTTGCATTGCACAAGATAATTTAGGGGCACCCTGCTTTGACAAAACATACCTAGTTGAATGATAGAGTTCTTGACAAGTGTCATTTTGGAAGTAATCTCACACTTAGTATTTGAGGGGTTTTTATTTTATGGTCTCACCAATTTAATATATATCTTATGGATATTAAATTCATAACTATTTCATCATATGTAATAATTATATTTTCATGTTTTATTTCCTTTTATGTATGCATGCTTCTAACTATATAGTTTTGTAAATCCCTATTCCAACCACCAAATTAATGTGATCACCCCACATTAATTTGAAAATATTTAAACGACCCACACGTTTGTGTTAATAACCCAAAAATAGAATTTAACTATATTAATACATATCAAAATGCATCATATTTGTAAGGTATATGAAATCTTCATGTAAATGAAAAGAGTTATATGAGATTGAAAAAATACACATGGGTAATCTGAGAGCAATTGATAACCAACCCCATTCAATTTCATTACTAAGGTAATCCTATAGGAAAATAGGTAGTCCAAATCCAAATCCCTCTTCCAGATAAGAATTTTCTCAAGAGAGAATTCAATTCATGAAAACTCTAACACCTAATACGAACAAACTATTCTGAACAACTATTCTAAATATCATAACTAAAAACACAAACTAAGTTCAAGGTATATGAAAACTAAATTTTATGATATAATACCTAGAATGATATGCAAGGCTCTATCATAGAAATAAGTTATCATATAAATGAGAATACATAATATTAAAATTTCATAAACAATTTACTAATCATGAATATCAAGGAAAATAAAAAAATAAATAAACATTTTATTTGTTTTTCCAAAACTTGAGAAATTTATGAACTATTCATAAATAAATTCTAATTATAAACATCTTATAAATTCCCATGAATATAAACATTTTATATTCATTTCAAAATGAATCCATTCATATTTTATATTAAATATAATTTATATAATATTTCATGAATTATATACATTTTATAATTCAATATCTATTATGTAAAAATTTTATATAATCTAAATATCTTATATTTTGTAATTTATAAGTCACATCTTGTGATTTCTAAATAAACATTTTATTTATAGTTCAAAAGGAATTCCATTTAACTTGTCAAAAGGCATTTTAAAATATTAACTTTTAATATTTGGGAATAATGTTTTATAAAAATATAATTAATTAATTATAAACAATTTATAGTTTATTTATTTATTTAAAAAATCCATATAAATTAAATATCATCAAAATTAATTTTAACATGATATATAAATAATTTATAAACCATTAAAAACATTTAATATGTTAATTTTTTTTACAATTTTTTATTTACCCTTACGCATAACCCATAATCTATGTAAGGGAATCCTCCATTTTACACTCACATTGGCTGTATGGAAGTATTTTCATAAATCTAAGTCCCTCCTTACCTTTACACATCTTAGATTTAACATGTTGCGTAAAGGTAATATGAAGATTACCTCTATGAGGCTTATTCTCCATAAGGGTGTAAAAGATATTACCCTTACGTGAACGCATCATGTAAGGGCCGATCCCGACATACCTTTACATGACACCGCTATGTAAGGGTAATTTATTTATGCAACTCCTTTACGTAAGGATACTTTGAATATTTCATACACTGTGTAAAGGTAAACATCATAGACCTTTACATAGCAGCTCTAATACCTTTACATGTAAGTGTAAGGTGCCAATGACCAGTATGTAAACCCATTTGTGTAAGGAAACCATGTTTACACAAAAGACCTTGTGTAAGGGTACTACCCTTATGCAGCACCCCTAACATAAGGGTACTACCTTTACACAACCATTTTTTTGTAAAGGTAACAATGAGGGTCTCCTTATGCAGACCTTCTATATACGGGTACTACCTTTACATAACTCACTTGTGTAATCGTAATAAGGTTGTTACCATTACATAGAACTTATATGTAAGGGTACCACTTAAGGGTATCGCTTAAGGGTAAAAGAACATCTACCTTTACATAACTGACTTACGTAAGGTTAAAACATTTATGTGGTGAACTTTTGTAAGGCTAAATCATATTTACCTTTATGCATCTCACATAAGAGGCTATAATGAATATCTAGTTTTTTGAAAACCTTATTTTTCAAGTTTTCGTTTGAAAACCAGTGATAAAAACACATTTAATTTGTGAATAACTTTCCTCTAATAACACTTATGTGTTACATATGGTCATATAATGATCATATGAAGTTGAAGATAACTCAAAATGCTAGTTATATATCTTCAGGAAATTAATGTGTTTATATTGTCATAAAATAGAGTACTTGGAAAATGTGAGTTGCAGTAGTTTTTATATTCTTTCTATAGAGATTTTTTGAGGAATATCATCAAGAGTAGTGAAAAAAACATCCTACCTTTGAGGGAGCACACCAACCAATTGATCCACATAGGCTTCATAACAAAACCCGATATCTTAATGGGTGCTAGTGACTTCTCAAATGAGAGAAATGAAGTATCAAGATGAAGATAATTTATCAAAGGATTATGTACATTGTACCACACACACACACATGACCAATAATATAGGATCTATTCCTCTTATACAGTCAAATCCCAAGGCATCTTGAGTCATATGTGTTTCTGACTTTTAGGGTCAAAGCCCAAGGCATCTCACATCTTATGTGTGTATGAACATTGTGGTACTGTTTGTTGAAAGTTTTCAATGAATTTAATGAAAATCCTTTAATCCATTCATAATGAATTATAATAAATGAATAAAATATTAGGGGAAAATAAATAATATATATATATATATATATATATATATATTATATTCATGCATCACATGCATGAAAAATACATGCGTCGTATGAATATATTAAATGTAAACTATATATATAATATCATATATTATATATATATGTCTCATGAATCATATGAATTTGTAAATTCATATCATGCATGTACATTTTAGTGAACATAAAATATTTATTATCCATATCTTTGTAATATTTTTAATGATAAAATGACTAAGAGATGTTTTCCTAAAAGTGAGGTACAATCTATCCTAGATATTTTTGGTACATTAGCATGTGGAGGATACTTTGGACCTCTAATAACTTATAGGAAATCTTAAAATATATAATATTCCAGCCCAAACTATTTAGATATTTCCATGAATTTTGTTAGAAATGTGTACATTTCTAATTCAATGGAAATATATCAAAGAGACAAGAAATCCATCAAAGAGAAATTAAGTTTTTTAAAATATTTGAAGTACGTGGAATAGATTTTTTGAGACCATTTCCCATGGAGTTTGGATATTATTATATATTTTCAGCTATATAATTTCTTTCAAAATGGGTGGAAGATAAATCCACTCAAATTAATGATTCCACTATTATTTGTGTATTTTACTGGACTAAAATGTTTTATAGATTTAGTATCCCAAGAGAAATCATCGATGAACAAGAAAACTTCTTTTGAAATACATGTAATCTTTAATGAGGAATTATGGAGTGAACCACAAACCATCAACACCTTAACACCCAAAAAACAAAAGATAGGCCAAATTTTATAACAAGGATATTAAGGGAATCCTAGAAAAAACTATTGAGAAAAATAATAAAGATTATAAGATGAACTTTGGCATTACATAACTTCTTAAAAAACCCTAATTGGAATTATCTCATACCAATTGATCTATGGGAAGATTTTTTATCTACTTGTGGAGCTAGAATATAAGGCTAAATGAAAATTCAATAAGATAAATATTGATCTAGAGAATTATGGTCAAAATAGAAGAATTCATATTACTAATTTAGAATATATAAGGAGGTAAGTATTTGTAAATTATATAATTTATAAAAATGGAAAAAGAGTGTCACATGAAAAGATAATTTAGTAAAGTGACTTCCATCAAACTGAGTGAGTTCTAATTTACAACTAAATACTAAAATTAATGGCATGTAAGCTTTGTTACAAATGGGAAGGCTCATTTACTTTCACTAAGGTGTATCTATTATGTTTTTTAAAGATAATAAAAGAAGTAGAGAAGAACCAATTCACTACTGATGGATACATTTAAAATAAATAACATGTAAATATATCATAGTCATCGGTAATGGAGATAAAAATCCTTCAAACCATCTACAAGTAAAATCCCCAGGTTATACCTTTCCTTAATCTTATTGATTGTCTTTATTATTTACAATATACACACACTAATATTTCTGTTAACATACATTGAGGATACTACATCCTTCAATTGAGGGGGAGGGAAAACTATATATATTTTAGGAATATCAAAATGTTCATTTTTCTTTTTCATGTTTTTCATTATCTTTCATTTTTGTGTGTTTTTAAACCTCTTGATCTAAAATTGACTACCTTTGTAAAATTGGAACCCATGACAAGTGTACGAAACTGATTTGACCAAGGAAACTCAAAATAGATGAATATTAAAATAAATTTATTTTTAAATTGAAATCTTAGTAAATTTATAAAAAAACATTGATTTTGAATCCCAGACCATAGAATATTTTCCAATATTAAAATCACTTACCCAAAAGGCTTCTGAAACGTTTTTGACATCTTATTTACAATGAACTAATTTTCATGAGAGAACCCATCCATGCCTGAATAAACAAAATTTTATTTTAATTATTTTCAAAACCTTTTAGTATTAAAGAACTTGGGTTAACAATTATTGATTGATTCTTTTTTATTAATAATATATTTTTATAATAAAATTATTTTCTAGCCTACATTTATATCTAACCCTTGTTAGACTATTTCATTCTTGTATTAACTTGTTAAACAACCATATTATAATCTTGAAATCCATAATTACATATATCTAGAAGTAAATTCATGATAATGGTTGAAATTAAGTGTGGGGGAGTCTATTTATAAGAATATATAGAGGAAAGCTATTTTGTGAGACGAACATGGGAGAAACATCAAAGTCAAGGAAAGATAAAAGGAAAAAATCATTCAAAAAGAAAAAAATGGGAAAAGAAGTTACTATAACTATGTGAAGATCCAATATTCCTGAATAATATCAAAATTCAAATCTATATAGAATTGAAAAAAATAAAAGAAAAAAATAATAAGCAATTATACTAAAATAAATATTGAGTATAAATATTTACTACTTCTAAATCGATTCATTCATAAACATTCCATGAGAATCTAAAAGATTTTAGAAATAAATATTTTCAAAGGGGAGTGAGTAAGGATACCATTCTTGAGATTAAACTAGAAATTAATTTTTTTTCTTCATTTTAGAGATAATCCCCACTCAATAAAACTCAATAATTTTTATCATCATAATCCACCAACATTTATCCATAGAAAAACTGTGAAAAGTCCTCATGAGAAACACAAGTACTTGAAACATTGAGTGGAGATTTATAAAATTATCAAGACAAAATTGACCCCTATATAAGTTTGGATTGAAAACATATTTTTTTAAAATTAGCACTTTGTGTGATGAGAGAAATACCTCCAAGAAGGTTGGTATAAATGAGCATAGGAGGATTAAAAAAGTGGAAATGAATTGAATATAATTGATAGGGAAAATATAATAAAGATAATTTAAGATGCATGATGAGTTTGAGTGACATGACAGTTGAAAAATAGAACTCATATTGGTTAGTGTTTTTAATTTTTTGAGGGAAATATTTTTTATGTTCACTTGTCTAGGAGTCTAAGTTTTAAGTGTGGTGGGGATTGATAGATAAAATTAATTCAATACATTTTACTAATATTCAATCTATTTTACTTCTTCACATTGCTTAATTAATTAATTTTAGGATATTTTTGAATTAAAGGGGGGCATTTCATTGGATTTTTTAATATTTTTTAATGTGGTAAAAATTGTAAATTTAATTGATTTATTTAATTTATGGAATAAAATGAATATAAATATAGAAATAAAATACTTGGTTTGTTGTTTTAAGAGATGTTGACTGAAGTGGGTTGTTCTAGAAGTAAGGAAGTATAAAATATAACATCAGTAAGCAGTAAAGTCTATAAATAAGAAGATAAAATTTCCAAAGATTGAATAATTAGTAAATTAACACATAAATAAGGATAAATTTTTAAGTCCATAATATTTAAAGGCCACCAAATCATATGTAAATTTCACCGTTCCAATACATAAGAGTCTTTCTGAGCCGTAAATTGAAAATTCATAAAATCCTTGATGAATTTTTTTTCCATCTTGATATGAAAGATTCCTCAATCCACATTTATAAAGGTCCTTTCCATTGTTACTGGAAATGATGTTTTGTTCTTCCATGTGATACATAAAGGTAACATTGCGGCCCACATAACATGTAAAGGAAAATGCCTTTTCTTTAGGGATGAAAAACTCAATACATAAGAGAAACCATGTGACCCAAGTGATGTGTAAAGGATAATTACATTTTTATAAGGATGACACAGTTGATACATAAGGGTTTTTTCAATATCCCCTAGGATATTTAAAAGTTATTTTGATTATATATAAAGGTTACTACTCAGTGAGGTTTAATGAATAAGGGTACTTTGGAAAATATATAAGAATATGATACTTTAAAAAATCCTAAGAAAGTAATATCATGTGGGGAAAATATTTTAAAATACTAATAAAGAACTAAATATATGGATATAATATTTTTTTTCTATGTGGAGCTATAAAATGCAGAGGAAACTTGGAGAAGATCGTTAAATTTGGGAAGAATAAAGCTCATACATCCAACATTTTACTGATGTTGGGAGGAAGGAATTCAAATATGTAGATTTATATAGATCCTAAAATATATAAGGGGATATTAAAAGTGTACATAATATCATGGAGGTTGACTAAGATGAAAGTGGAATATAATAATCTACAAAATTGACTAGATAAGAAGAAAAGGGGGATTGAGGTTTTTATTTTTTCAGCGGTTGTACATTTTGTTTTCGTTTTTCCCACTACTTGTTACCTTTTACATGGAGGGGTAATACCTTTTAGTGACTGGTGTTGGGGGGATCAGGAGATTAATAATATATATATGGAAATTAGTGAACTATCTTTGAATTAAGTGGATGTAACTTAATCTATTTGAGATTTTACAGAGTAGTTTAGGGGATGTTTATTGTTGAAGTGTAATATGATATCTTTCCACACACATAGGAAGGATGGTTGACTAGTAGTGATTAAATTTGATTAAACCTCACAATTTCTCTCAAAATAAGTTAATGGATAAAGAATTTATGGATTCTTTCATTTATCAGTCAATAAGAAGACGGTTAAACCATTTTTAAGAATAAAATATCATTATAATTGTTACTCCAACCCTTGAACCAATCAATTATCATCACATTGATAAAATCCACTATATTAAGTTGATTTTCCAATTATCTCAATTTGAAATTCACCACCCCCAATTTTAATAACTCTGAAAAATGAATTTTCATCCTTACTTGGAGACCACCTTAGACCCTACTATGCTATAGTATAATCCTAGGTAATTAACAGCATTTTGAAACACCCTGTAATAGGTGAGTAACATTTCAAGAAGAAAATCCTAGTGAATTTAAGATCTAGAGGCTGAATATGTGGCTTCTATATTGCATGTACACAGATGATTTTAATGAAGAGAAACTGGAAGACATGATGGTGAGAATTGATAATCCATTGAGAATTAATTTTGATAATCTATGTGAAAATAATATTTCCAAGAATCTAGTGTAATAATATAGATATAAACACATTTAAATTAAATATCACTTAATTAAAGAGAAGGTTTCAAATGGTGATGTGAGGCTAGGATTTATTCCTAAAAGGGACCAAATTGCTAATATTTTCTTTAAGTCCATGCCAAAGGATAAATTTGAAAATTTTAGGTTGAATATGCATGTTAGTACTTTCCTTAACATTTAAGGAATGCTGTATTTATTATGATCAGAACCAATGGGGATCAAGCTAAAACTACCCTAATCCCACCTCCATAGGCCAAGGATTGGCTATAAGTGCCGAAAGAAATAACTAATATGGGAGGAATTTTCCTAAGTACATATATGAACACACCCAACCATATTGATGCATAAGTGCAGATGAATAATAATAAAAGGTAGTAAAATATAGAGTAAAATCCATGCATGTAATATCTTATAGGGAATAAAAGAGTAATATATTATAAAATAAAAAGTAAATATGGAAAGATACATACACAAATAGAAAGATATCCAACCTAAAAAATTTGGAAAAGTAAAAATGATGAGAGAGCCCAGCTCTGAATCTCAAATCTCCAATCACCGTATGCGGTAAAATGCACCCTGAATACCTTTGATCCTCTATAATTACCGTCTAAATTTCTATAATATTTATAAGACATGACATGTGTAGGGAAATCCCATGAAGGTGTGAGTATATACATTCTATGAAATATACCCCAAAATCTTAGTTTGAAAGAAATACGAGACAAGATCAAAGTAGAATAGATAGTAAACAGGACACAACATAACCCACAGAAATTGAGTAACCTCATCCAACCAAAAGGAGGTCAACACGGTGTGTAGGTGGAATACACATTGTGTCTCTACCACCCATAGTTAGAGAGTAACAAGATCAAACAACATGGATAAAGAAATATATATGCTTAAACCAAAGGAACCCAACGAGAGAGAAAGGAGATCTCTATCTCACAACCCAGCCTGAGAAAATAGTCGACATCAGTTCTAAGAAGTCGATCAATGATGCCCAATATCTCACATGTCTATTTAGAAGTAACCAAGTGGAGGGTCCACACCTCTCCACTTTGTAGCATAATATGGGGATCAAAATCAAGGTAGAGTACACACAGAACAGTGCATCGTGTGGGTGTCACTTATTAATTATCCATAGAGGACCCACACCCCGATTCATCAGTGGGGTTCCCCTTTGTAGGAAGAGGACCCACACTCTGGTGTGTCATGGTGGTCCACTATGATATCATGAATACCCATGCCCTATTTGATGGGGAGTTACACTTGGTAGATAGAGGAACCATTCCCTAATACGTTGTGGGGGGGGGGGAGGGTCCACTCTGGCGTCACAAGGATCTGTGCCCTATATGAAAGGGGGATCGACTTGGTAGATAGAGGATCCATTCCCTGATGCACCAGGTTGGCTCCAATCTGGTGTCATGAGGACTTGTGACCTATCAGATAAGGGGGGGGGGGGGGGGTCCACTCGATAGATAGAGGACCCGCACCCTGATGCATCAGGTGGATTTCACTCTATAGATAGGTAGATGCCTCATGCCCCATCCCAGTAGGAGGGTGCCACTATAATGTCTCTTGTGATATTTATTGATCACTACTTCCGTTGAGCATCGCCTAAAGAAGAATCATGCCAGGAACATATCACATGGTATCTTAAAATATACCATTAATTCCACCATCACATTCTATGTGGAAAACCACTCATGATAGGATAATCGTAGGCCAAAATCTGAGTCCAAACGAAAGAGATACGGGAGGTTGAAGTTCCCTTTAAATGAGGTACACAACATGTAGGGGACCCACATGGAATGTAGTCCCTCGATACTACCAGGTCATATTCTCTCCATCACATGGATTTCTAACCATGTAGTACTACATGGTGTGTAGGGTACTACACGACATGTCTCAGCCACAATCCTAACAAATGCACAAGCCTCATCATTCGTCGGATGAGTGAAAATGTCAAACCATTGATATCTCATCACAAACAGCCATGAATGGCCAAAATAATCATACCATTGTGATTCTTGAAGAAAAATTCTTGGGATAGGATATTCACTTCTCCAATCGGATACCCGGTGAAAAAATGCATTTCACCGCATCACGGTCAAACAAGATTTTGTGGGACTGAGCCATGAGCCTAAATTAAATACCCGATATTTTCAATTTAAGGGTCATAATTATGCTAAAAGTTTTTCATTCTGAAAATGTATGAAAAAGATATGTCAGATACTAGATTCCATAATAATAATATTATTATTACCATTGGGAAGTCCATGGACCTATGCCACAATGCCTAATTAAATATCCAACATTGGTTAATGTCTAATGTATTTGAAGTCTTAGTTCCCCCCCTTTACCCTTAAAAGGGGGTTTATCCAAAATCAATAAAAATTTAAGCCTTCGGGCCATTCAGTAAATTACATTGTCATGATACCACCGACGGTTCATCAATCCGACACTGTACAAAAATGTTACGGTCAGATTAAGGTTTTAACAAAAAAATAAAAAAATAAAAAAATAATAAAAATATTTTTTATTATTTTTTCTTTTTCAAAGGATGCTCAACCACCCTCCCTGCTCAAAATTGTGCACCCTCTACCCTATTTTAATTTTAATCCTTTAAATAATATTAATAAAAATAAAAATAATATTATTATATCATATAATTATTATTATCATATATAATTATACAAAGGGGTTGCATGACTCAATTCCATCCCACTTCCAACCTATGTGAAACGACCGTCTAAGGTGCATCCATTCATTTAATCAACTTATTTTATAATATTTTCTTTAAAATTATTATCATTGTCAACAAAAATAATAAAAATATTATTATTATCAAATAATAATAATAACACAACATTATTATTTTTGAAAATAATAACAATTACAGACCTCCCATTAATTACCCGAAGATCTAGCTTTGACCGCACTCCACACTGGGCAGTGGCCCTTAGACCTTCAAGACACTATCAAATCCACACCAAGTAGACTTATTCCTAATACCTAGTGCATGGTATCCACTCATAACTAATCCCGTCACACTGTACATCATCACCACATTTCAACCAGGAAAATGAGGATCCCCAATCTGAACCCAAACCACCTCTAATTAACTGCCACCCTTGATCAAGAACTCACACTCACGGTACTAATCCAATCCATTTGAAAATCACCATGACACTCATTTTTTTCACAACCATCACGGATCCAAGGGGTTCGATCACACTCGAATCCCCCTACCCCCTGGTGATGTCAAACCGTTCCCTTGTGGGACAACAGTGAAGAATGTAATGAACAATGAGAAATATTCATAAGGAAAAAGTTAAAAATATAGATGACCTAAAATTATTGGATAATGATGATAGATCAGGAATATCCATGGCGAGAACAAGGCACAAAAAAGAATAAAAAAATTAAATAAATTTAATTCATCTACGGGGGTCATGCGAAGAACATACAATCAAAAAATCAGAAGCAGATAATAATCCATGTTTCAATGATTTAATAAAAAAGGGTGGAAACTACAATTGAAGAGTCCTACCTCAATTATAGATTGATTTTTGGTTAAGAACACATGAACTAGAGATGAAGGTGGTATGTTGTGTCTGTTGTCTGTTGATTCACCTTGATTTGATCACTGATTATCATCCAGTCTCAATATGCCAATGTAGAATTAATGAAATCTCATCTCATTGATCACAGTGTTTTTTGGATAACCCTTAAGATTCGTCATAACATATTATTTAAAGACCTAAAATGGTTTTGGGAATTAAATGAAAGAATTAAATAAATAATAATTTATTTATTTATTTATTTTTCTAACGATGATGCTCAAGACAAACACGAGATGCTGACCATGGTTATGTCATGCCTATGATAAAATAATCCTTCCAGATTCAACAATGGTCTTGAATTTTTCATCATAGTCACCATTTTTTAGTTATTTGGGTTAGGATTATTAAATAAATAAATAAATTAATTTTATTTATCCAATGCACCTCTCGAAAGTTTCCTCATCATAACATCCCGCATCAGCCAACTTTCAATCTTGCATAGGGTAAAAACTGCACTCCGTATTCAACTATAGTCTCATATTTCTCATTCGAGAGTCCATTTAGGAGATATTCCAATTTTTTAAGAAAATTGCACATTAATAATATAAAAAATATATAATAATTTTATAAACTTAATTCCGGCCTCACCAGGCCTCAAAATCATGTTCCTTATCACCACCTGGCTCTGAAAATAGTCTTAGAAATATATCCAAAGTCTTATATGGAAAAAATAAAATCTATACATTATTACCTTATTCAAATATTTTCATCCTTGAAAATTACAAACTATTGAAAATGGTGGGGATAATGAGCTCTCAACTGGGTCTCCCACTCTAAATAGTTCCCATGATGGTTTCCTATGCTACCAATAAACATGCTTCCAAGGAAAACACTTTCCCATAATGGGTCTTTCTTTTCCATTTCTTAACTCCACTGAATCCTTGATAAAGGAAACTCCACTCTCACATCCCATCATACCCTTTTCAGTATCGTAAAATTATTCAAACATATAATTCCTCAGTTACAACATGTGGATAATGCTATTCAACCAGTCTAACTGTAAAGCGGTCAAATTATTTACCATCTCACTTGAAAATAGGGGATGAAAAACATCGTTGTGAGCATCTGCTACCAGATCCACGCCCTGGGTGGCCCTTAATCTTATGCTTCCTCAATGTATGAGGGGTCCAATATCACTCCCATGTCTGAGAAGACATATCCTAATAAGTGGAACTTCTAATCTAGAACTGAATCCGTGAAAGTTGTCATTCGACTAGCACTCCTGGAGCATGTCTAGCACCATCATCCAATGTCTCACATTCTCTAACTATGACACCAAAATAATGAGATTAACATCAGATAATACTATCACAAATCAATCCAAGAACTGTTAAGGATCCATATCATAAGTCTTGCGAACTCAGTTATGGCATTCAACATGCCAAACGGTATCACTAAGAACTCAACACAACCACAATGGATCTAGGAATCCACCATCGGTACATCCACTTCTCAAACCCGGAGCTAGTGATAACCCATCTTGAGGTCAAACTCTAAGAACCACTTTATCCTGAACCACTAGTCGAATAACTCAACAATTCTCATGGGTGTATACTCTTCCTCGCATCACCAGGTTCAAGTGACACTAATCCACACCTTAACTCAAGTTATCATCCATCTCTTAGGAGAATGACATCGAGATACTTAGGTAAACACACTGGTTCTTACGAAAAACCTCTTTGTAGACTCCTCCAACCACACGTCAAGATCTTAAAACTATATCTGGTCATCTGATATACTAGCATAGATATCGGGATGTCCTTGGTGAAATTCCATGTAGAAAGTAAAATTTCTATGGTGAGGTAAATCTATAAATCCATCAAGAGGGATTCCCTCATACTCCTCCACCATTTCAAGAAACTAAAAGGTCATGGAATCCACTTATCCATGTGTAATACTACCCAAATGATAAGGAAGAGGCTGTAACATCCTATGAATGATCTCATCTTACTCTACCCGAGGATCACTCTTTATAAAAGGAGGAAACCTCCATCCCAACAAACCAAAAGCACCTATACATTCATTATTAGAAATAATCTGAGCATGGATGGTAAAAGACCATTCCATGCCAAGGAAAAACACCATAGGGTCTCACTACTACTATAGAAAGATTTTATGTGAGGCTCTCTCTCCTCATAGAGTAAGGTCACCCCATCAGAAGAAATATGTGATCACTGATTCTCTATGAAGGATCCTCCAACATAAGGGTCGAGAAAAAAGGGCCTCCAATGGCATAACTAGGTCTCAAACAAAATCTATGTACATGGAAATGTGGATTTTGAATCTGTTCTATAAACTATATATGGAGATATGGAGACACATGTCATACCCAGAACCACACTCAAGCCTTAGACCAGAAGACCATTTTATTGGAAGCTCATCCTTTACCTTTACTACCTTCTCTTCTCAACCAAGGGATTTTATGACACCTCATCACACTAGAAGGATCTCAAAAAAACAAGCCAAAGGAACTCGTCCTCCACAACTTGATAAAATCCACTTTGGGAAAACACTAACTCATCCGCATAGTTTTAGATCACTTCGCAAGAACATGTCTTGGTGGGGGAAGTGTCCCTCTTTCTTGCATGTCTAAATCCACATTGAACATCACCAAGATATAGCTCTACCGATGACCCACATCACCCTAGAGATGTATCACTATGAGGACCACCATCAAAAGGGGTTCCATCCGAGTGGGATATTAAAACCAAAAGATCGGGCCTGACCTCAATCACCTTATAAGAGAGTCTAGCTCAACAAAAAACCTGTGCAATATCCTTCTCTGGAACCTACAATGCGCACTCAGTTCTAGTGCATCATCTTCTAGTACTACAGAAACCAACTGATCCTCTATGAAGAGAACTGGCTATGAGTGTAACCATTTGATTGGTCATGATCCACACAAGCCTAAAAAATCATATCACTAACTCCATCCAATCCTCTAAAGCCTAGGGTTATAGATCATCATGGAACCTTAGCGGCCTCTAGTGTTAAAACTCACAAAGTGTGAAAAGTATACATGTATCCTCAGCCTAATCTACAGGTACTTTTTCTACTTGACAGGTGGGGGGGGGGGGGCTTCTACCTATCCACTTGGAGTAAGGAACTCATGTGATGGCCCTTGATCTGAGGCCTCATCACTCTTCATATTTTCATCATGATCCTAAATCGGTAACTGGGCTGGCTATCTTTGTAGATTCATCTCGAAAGTGATAAAGACGTACCATGGTCAAATGATCAAAAATATATGGGGAGATGAATCAATAAGATAATTTAAAGACCCTATCCTATATGATGCTTGTACTATTGTTCCCTGTAACCAATGTATCAGTATACCCAGTTCACAAGTAGGTTCTCGGAGTCCTGATGTATTGATACATCAGTTGCCACACCAACATTGGGTTCCTTGTCTAAAATCCACACTTGAGACACTCTAACACGTTTTCCCTATATCCCAAACAAATCCTCATAAGAGGACTACTGAAAACAATATAACAAGGATCAAACCATATTTAATACCAATATATCACAACCTATCCCTATGAGGCTCGAGTCGTAACTAACCCAATCCCACCTCCATAGGCCAGGGCCTGATGACAGGAATCAAAAGGAATAATATATATGGGAGGCCTTTTCCTAATTACATGTATTTACACACCCAAACATCTAAATTTAGAAGTTTATAGGAATGATAATAAAATATTTTAATATATATTGTAATATCCATGCATATAATTACCTCTATGGAATATAAGAGTATGAAAATATAAACTAAAAAGTAAAGAGGAAAAAATACACACGCAATAAGAAAGATGTCCCAACCTAACAAAAATAGAAATGTAAAACTGATGAGAGATACCAGCTTCAAATCTCTGAGCTCCAAACACCATACGTGGTCAAATGCACATAGTATCCCTATGATCCTCTATAATTACCACCAACCTATCCATTATATACATATTCCACGACATGTATGTGAAAATCCCATGTAGGGGTGAGTATATATATAACCAATAGGACACCTCGAAAGCTAAGGGGGAAAGAAATAGGAGACAAGATTAAAGTAGAAAATATAGTAAATAGGAAACAAATTAACCTAAAGCATGAGTGTAACCTCATCCAACCACAAGGAGCTCAACACAGTGTTTAGGTGGAATACACATCGTGTCTCTACCATCCATAGAAAGAGATTAATAATATCAAAAAAATGGATCCATATATATATATATATATATATGATCAAATTAAATAAACCCAATGAGAGGGAAAAGTGATCTCCACCTCAAAGACCAACTTTGGAAAAGAGTCATAATCAGTTCTAGGAAGTCCATCAATGAAGCCCATTATCTCATGTCTCTGTCTAGAAGTAACCAGGTGGACGATCCATATCTTGACACCATGTCACATAGTCAAGGAAAAAAATATCCAAGTATAATACTCGATCCCTAGTGTATCAGGTGGATTTAATTCAATAATTATCCATAGAGGACCCGCTCCCTGATTTGTTAGGAGGGTTCCACTCTGTAGGTGGAGGACTTGAATCCTGTTACTTAATGGGTTCCACTCTAGTGTCATGGGGACCCGTTCCCTATCTGATAGGGAATTCCACTTGGTAGATAGAGGACCCATTCTCTGATGTGTCAGGGGGGTTCCATTCTGGTGTCAGGAGGACCCGCACCATATCCGACAGGGGTTCCAATTGGTAGATATAGGACCCACGCCCTAATATGTCAGGGGTTTTAACTTTGGTGTCACAAGGAACCATTCCCTATCTGATATGGGGTTCCACTGGGTAGATAAAGGACCTATTCCCTGATGCCTCGGGGGGTGGGGGGGGGGTCCACTCTGAAGATAGGTAGAGGACACATGCCTTATCCCAGTAGGAGGGTTCCACTCTAATGTCCCTGATGATCCTACCCGATCACTACCACTATCGAGAATCACCTAAAGAATAGTCATAATCATAAAATCTTGCATCATATATTAAAATACACCAAATAGGCCATCATCACATTCAACGTTGAAAATAACTCCGGATAGGCTACTCATGGCCAAAATCTGAGTCCAATTGAATAATATACGGGAGGTAAAAGTTCCCTCAAAAGGAGGTACATGGTGCATAGGGAACCCACACAACATGTGTTCCCACTCTTCTACCTAGACATGACCTCTCTAGAACACAACTTACTGGACTTGTTGTGCTACACGATGGGTAAGGGTACTATACAACATGTCTTAGCCAAAAGCCTAAGAACACATGAGCCTCATCATCAATTTGATGGAAAAAACAACAAACCACTAATATGTAATTTTAAATAGCTATGAATGTCTAAACAGATCATACTGATGTGATCCTCATTGAAAAATGCTCGAGATAGGCTATTCACTTGGCCAAATCGGACACCCATTGAAAAAAAACACATTTCACTGCATCACACTCAAATGAAATTTTGTGGGCCTAATCCACAAGTCTAAATTAAATACACGATATTGGTCTTGAAACGTATGCCTTAATTTTAGGGTCATGATGACGCTAATGATTCATCATTCCAACACCGCATGAAGAAGATATGTCAGATAATAGATTTCATAATAATAATATTATTGGGAGCATTATGGAACTGCACAACGAGTCTGAATTAAATATACAATATTGTTCTTAAAATGATCATCTCAATTCTAGGGTCATGATACCTCTTATGGTTCATCAATTCGAAAACTTATAAAAAAATTAATACTGGATTAAGTTTTTAACAACAAAATATAATTAATTATAATAATAATATTATTTTTTTCTTTTTCAAAGGATGCTTAAGCGCTCCCCTCCCCTTCCTAGAAATCACGCACCCATGCCCCTCCTTCAATTTGACTCCTTTAATAGAATTAATATTAATATTAATATTAATATAATAATATTAATAATAATATTAATAACAATATTATTATTATATCATATAATTATTGTTATCATATATAGTTATAAAAAGGGGTCACATGACTCAATTCCATCCTACTTCCAGTGTGCATGTAGCGACCCTCCAAGTCATGTCCATACTTGATTTGGTCAACTTATATAATAAATTTTTCTTTAAAATTATTATTATTATCAAAAATATTAATAACAAGATTATCATTATTAAAAAATAATAATAATAACAAAGTATTATTATTATTAAAAATAATATTAATTATGTAACTCCCATTAATTAACCCAAGACCTAGATTTGACCGTGCTCTAAAACTGGAAACGAACCTCGCACCTTCGAGCTACCATCACATAAATTCCAAGCAACCTCTAACACGAGACCTCATGCATGAAATCCACTCGAAACTGATCCTATCACACTGCACATCATCACTGCATGTCAATCAAGGAAATGGGGATCCTTGATCTGAACTCAAACCACCTTCGATCAACCATCATCCTCGACCACGAACCCGCACTCACGATACCAATTTGATCCATTCAAAAATCACCATCTAACTCATTGTTCACACAACCATCATGATTCTGGGGGTTCTATCATGCCCGAACCCACTTCAGCAATGTTGAACTGTGCCCCCATGGGGAAATGGTGAAGAAAAAAATAACAGTGTGGGAGAGACATGATAATAAAGGTGAAAACATTGATGATCAAGCATTCCTGTAAATGATAATATAGTGGGAATATTCATGGTGAGAAATTTTAGAGTTAGTGTATTATGACCAACTGATTGAACTTTGATTACATGTATATTCAATTTATTTTTTACATTTTTCTCATTGTTTTTACACGGATTTAATTTAATAATTCCCTAGAGTATTTTTCACATTGATAAGTTTATAACAATTCCCCACAATGATGAGAACCTTAAAATTATATGAAAATATTCTTAATATAGTTCTTCAGTTGACTAACGTACCATGATGATACACATTGTTTTTAAACCATTAGGTGAGAGTTATTGTAAGGATACAAGGCTTATTCTCATGAAATTATCACTTGATAATCTCTAAGTTGGGAGATTATAAGAACAAAAGCACCGGTTGGAATTCTACATGTTTTGGTGTCATCAGAATTCCTATTTGCGAGCATGCGTAATGACCTTTAGACTTTAAGATTATCATTAATGTATGTCATTACACATTTAATTATATTTACTAACCAAAACCATCATGATATATTTTGGAAGTAAGTAGGGTATGTTGGGTGTATCACGATTAACATGTCATTAATGGATAAGTTGAGGAAGCATTTGTACATTTCATCTTTATGGTAGTTGATATCTTAGACCTTTGATTGGAATAAAACCATCACTCTAAATTCCATATTTACGATGTAATGATGTGTTTATTTTAGAATGAAAAAGAAATAAGTATCAAGTAAATAGGTTGATGACACCGTCATGCAACCTGGTTGATGAGATATTGTGTCAAAGAGATTATTTTACACAATGAGCATTCGTATGTGGTTATCAATGTTGTGACATTAAGATATTTATCCTGGTTCCCTTGATCTATTGTTTGATAGTAATTTTGGAATTTAAGTAATACCACTTAATTCCAACGAGAAATAATCCTAGTGGGTCATACAATAAGTGTTTCTGTTAATCTAAATTAAATTATATTTGATTTTAATTAATGGAATAAAAATTATTCTCAAGTACGAGGAATAGTTCTATTGATGTTATATTGATCGCATAAATTAGATAAATATTTATTCATCAACATGTGAATAAAAATATATATATTTTGAGTGAATATTTAATATATATTTATTCATCAGTATGTGAATGAAATATTTATTTATGAATATAATTTTATTTGGGTGTTCAATAAATGTAAGAGGAGTTTAAATGGATAAAGACTATATCTGGTGATTGGTATTTTTAAAAGGGAAAGCATCAAAGCTTCATAATATGATAAAAAAGAGTTACAAGATTCGTAAAGAAGAAAATTTACATTTATCTCATTGAAGAATAGTGAGCATTTCACCTGTAGTGTTGGAAAGATGAGTGAAAATATCTTCAGTGGTTCCAATGTTTTCTAGCTAGTCAAAAAGTCAGTTGGCTTCATGATAGACATGTGTTATAATATAATGCATTGAAGCAAGACTTTCGAGACACTTTATCCATTTCGATGTAAGATTCCAAGTGAGATGAATCTAACCCATTATCACTGCTTTTACAATAGTGGATGATTCAATTTAAAACCAAATTTTATTCCAATTACGTTGTTGAGAAACTTCCACTACCTTGATGAAATCCATCATTTCATCTTCTAGAGAAGTGGCGTGCCCACATGATCCATGAATTCCTTCTAAGAAGTCTCCATTATGTTCCCTGAAGGAAATTCCATAGACAAAAGTCCTGTATTTCCTTTCAAAGTGCTATCCAAATTTCATTTAATCTAGCCTGTGAAAGGTGGTATCTAGAAAACTTCAATGGTGACCAGGGGTTTAGGGTAATTACCATGTAATTATAGCTTATGAAAAACTGCAAAGTCTCTGACCGAATTATCACAGTGTTCATTATGTAAATTGTTATCCAGTTGAGTCACTAAAAAAACCTCAGATAGAGTAGAATTGTGGTTGAAGATATCATTTTCATATCAACTCTTATTCATAATCCTCTAAATGATATAAATAGTTTCATCACATGCCACAAAGAGGATTTAACGTACCTGTTTTGAGAACTGCACCGCTGAAATGTGTAGTAGAAAATCCCTGATACTCGAGACTTGCGGAGGAGGGTGATAGAGAAAATATTTTCAATTAATTTATATTTAATATCATTGTTTTAAACCCAAAGAATCATTCCTATAAGATGAATTGTTTTTTTTATGATATTGGTGTTATTTTGAGATGAATAGTAAAAATTAGCCATTTTAGATTTTTAATAGTTTTAAATTATTTCTGTATTTTAGCCATAAAATTATCTATACTGATCCAAATTGCAAAATTCTTTCTTTTACAGATTCTACACATACATGGATTCATTTACTATATTTGGACTAAAAGTTTAATCGGCCATATGGAAGCTCAAAAGAAGCTCACAAGTGGGAAAAAGAAAATTGTTTGCAGTTCTGCCTAGTTTTGGTGTGAGATCCATAACTCATTTATGGTGGTCCCAAATATTGTGCTATTCGGTAGGTGGACGCGAAAGGAGTTTTAGAACATCTTTTATGAAGGAAAGTATGCGGGATTTTTCCGTTTGATGGTTCATTAAAGCTTCTTAACCCGAGGTTTGACATTTTGGAGAGTCTGACTGAACAAAATAAATGATCAGAGTAAAACGACCATAACTCTCGAAATACATGTCCAAATTTGCTAAGATTTTGAGGGAAAACGCACAAGAAAATTGTTAACAACATTGAAGAAGGTATAACCGCGTGAAGAGGTAATTTATTGGGTCCCAAACGCGACAATATTCGGAGGATAGAAATATTGCTATAAAAGGAGGAGAGATCCTCCTCCTTAAAGCATCCCATATTCCATCCCATTCCTTCTGGGACTCCACAATCGGAGACGGGAGGAGGATAAGGGACACTCAGGGAAATTATTTTTCAGCATGATTCTATTTCTTTCTTTTATTTTTTCTTTACTTTAAAATGTCTCTCCTCTCCCACATCATCTCGCTTACCCCATCCATGGAGGGGTAGTTTCATTTGAGTGATCGGAAAGAGGGGAGGCTGGACCTATGTGTTATGTTTGAGTTTTTGTGCTTGAAATGAATAAAATTTCTTCTTCTTCTTATTCTTGCTTCAATTCTTAATTTAGTATTAAATTCCGAATGTGGTAGTGTTAAGGTTTTGATTCTGAAATTATAAATTTCTTTGGTCGATGATCACATCTCCCTCCACCCAATTTTAATCTGTATACGGTGGAACATGATTAGGGTTGGGTGGTGATTGCTAGGCGGTTGTCAAGCACGTGTGTTGGATTGTATGTAAAAATCTTGGTTTATTAGGGAACAAAAATTCCAGGTCTGGGATTTCTCTTATTAATCAAGAGACCTTCTACAACCCTAAACACATTGGAAGGAGGATAGACCAATCTAAGGTTATAGAAAGGAAAATTCTCATCACATCTATCTGACCAAGGGAGAGAGAGGACTCGATAGATAAATATCTCTCTTACCAGTTTAAGGAAGAAGAAGAGATAAAATTTGGAAACCACAATGGAACAACACTAGGTCTAGTCGAACTCAATCCGATCACCGTCTTTATCATTTGTTAAAATCAATCAATTTTTGTTGTTTGTTTCTCTCATAGTCATTAAGATTAATTAAAACCAATCTTTTTAAGAAAACCAACAAAAAGTGACAACCTTGTTTTGTGTGCACTCCTCTTCAGGAGACTACCTTGGATCAACTGCTATACTATACTTAGGTAAATAAAATATTGTTTTTCCATGCCCCATGACAGGCGTGCGTCAAACTTGGCGCCTTTTCCGGGGAGGCAGTGCCTCTAATTTTTTTTTTAAAAAAATCTCTTTTGAATGACCCGTAGTTCAAATAGAAATTTATTAGAATTCGACCTAGAAATTGAGCGCACAATAACCAAATTGAGAAATCAAAATCTTCCCAAAGACTTAAAAGAAATCAATCTCACCGATTCAAGTGATACCTTAAGTGAAGACTTTGAAAATTTAATAATGGCTATAAATCCTAACTGAACCCTATGTGACATCTGTGCACCTCAATTTGTAAATCAAAATTATCAACTTGCAATTCCTGCCTTAGAAAATGATTTTTAATTGTGAATTAACATGATCCAAGTGCTTCCTAAATTTCATGGTCTAGCAGGTGAAGACCTGAATCGACATATTCAAGAATTCACCTATGTCTTCTCCAGCTTCAAACCTCGAGAAGTCGCGGAAGAGCATGTAAAGTGGAGGGCATTCCCCTTCTCACTAGAGGGAGAAATGAAGGAATGGTTGTAAAATCTGCAATTGGGGGAGATCAGTGACTGGGAAGATCTGAAAAAATGATTTCTACAAATATTCTTCCCAACATCCAGGAGAACTGAAATAAAGAAGGAGATTTATTTCATCCATCAATCAACAGGAGAAACACTCTACGAATATTGGGAACGTTTCAAGAAGCTTTGTGCAAGTTGTCCACACCAAGAAATAGAAGAGGACCAATTCCTTGTGTGCTTCTACCAAGGATTGCTTGACAATGACCGGAATCTACTAGATGCCTCGTTGGGAGGAGCCCTCATTGATAAATCACCTGCAGATATACAAGTTCTGATTAAAAAGATTGCACAAAATTCATAGCAGTTTGGCACTCGAGGTACGATCACTAGAGGAATCCATGAGGTAAGAACATCTGATTCAGTAGATTATATTAGGAATTAAATGGGTGAACTCACCAGGTTGGTGCGACAAATAGTTGTGAAACATGTGAAGGAACAAAAAGTACCGAATCAGGTATGTGGTTTATGCTCTTCTAATTCTCATTACACTGATCAATGTCCAGAAGTGCAGGGGATAGAAAGTTGTGCTGCAGCCTATCAACAAAGGAAATACCAACCGCAAACCCAACCAGGGTATGGGTTTCAACAGAACCAAGATAGAGCACCTTTTCAGTAGTAATATCAGAACCCGATAGCATTCCAACAACCATATCAGAAGCCCTTCCAACAACAATAAACTTTCCAACCACCACCTTTCCAGTAGAAGAATTATGAGCAACCATCCACAAGTGCACTGAAAAATGAAGACCAACAGCTGAAGACAAGAGTTTTGGGAATAGAAGATAAGATGGACAAGCTAGCTGATCAATTTTCAAGCATTATGGATGTTCTCACCAATAACCAAGGTAAGATTTCTACACAAACAATTCCCAATCCAAAAGAGAATGTTAGTGCAATCACAACCCGAAGCGGGATGGATCTCACACCACCAGAACAATGTGAGGAGGATGAATCTGGGGAACCTGCTGAAGCTCATCCTGTCCTACCAAAAGATGGAGTCAACAACAAAAGAGAAAGAACAAGGTTCAGGAAAGAAACACTAGAAACACCATTGCAGAAGCAACAAAGGGAGAAAAAGGATATCCCAGTGCCATTACCATCAGCATTGGTTGAGTCAAAGAAGGGCGAAGAAGAATGACTTCAACGGGAAATTCAGGAAACATTCCGAAAAGTTGAGATTAACATTCCACTACTGGATGCAATCAGACAAATCCCTAAATATGCAAAATTTATGAAGGAGCTGTGTACTAAAATAAAGAGGCTGGATGGAAATGAAAGAATCAACTTAGGAAGAAGCGTCTCAGCATTGATCACACCACCGATACCATAAAAATGTCAAGATCTAGGGACTTTCTCTATTCCCTGCACTATCTGTTATTTAAATTTTACTGATTCACTATGTGATCTTGGAGCTTCAATAAATGTGATGCCTCACTCAGTGTTTTCATCTTTGCAGATAGGATAACTAAAATCAACTCGGGTGGTGGTACAATTAGCAAACAGATCCACCGTTTTCCTAGCTGGAGTCATTGAAGATGTACTTGTAGGAGTGAGAGGATTAATCTTTACAGCACACTTTTATGTCCTTGCCATGGAGGAAGACCGAGCACCATCCCAATCTCCCATCATCCTAGGGAGACCATTCCTGAAAATATAAAGGAAAATCATCAACGTGCATGAAGGAACACTCACCATGGAGCTCAGAGATAGTACAGTACACTTCAATATTCTTGATACGATGAAACACCTGTCCAGCAATCAGTTACTTTATGCAATCTCCCATGATGAAGGTATAGAACCAATTGAAGAATCAGGTTTGCTTCATGACTTTTTATCTGTGGGAGAACACTCTTAATTTGAATTTTATAACTCCCGTGAACCTGAAAATTCTGATATCATGTTGAAGGATGAGGTAAAATATGATTTTTTCAATGATTTGTTAAAAGGAAGTGAGATTATTCCAGAGAATTCAACATTAGAAGTAGGAAACCTAAATGCAATATCATCCCTTGAACAACCTCCATGTTTAGAGCTGAAGCCTTTACCATGTGACTTGAAGTATTCTTACCTGATGGAAGGATAGAAATTTCCAGTAATCATTGCCAATAACCTATCCCATTCACAAGAACAAACATTGATTGACCTTCTCAAAAGGAATGTCAAAGCTATACGATGGAGTTTAGGTGATATTCTTGGAATCAACCCTAAGGTATGCTCTCATAGGATATTTTTAGAAAGTGATTCTCGGCCAGTTAGACAACCTCAAAGAAGACTCAATCCCACAATCATGGAGGTCGTTAAGAAAGATATTGATAAATTGTTAGCATCTGATATCATTTACCCAATATCTGATTCTCAATGGGTTAGCCCAATTCATGTAGTCCCCAAGAAAGCCGGCCTGAACACTGTTACAAATGAAAGAAATGAACTGATCCCCATGAGAATACAAAATAGATGGAGAGTGTGTATAGATTACAGGAAGCTAAATCAAGTTACCAGAAAAGATCACTTTCCTATTCCATTCATTGATCAAATGCTTGAAAGGTTAGCTGAAAAAACTCATTACTATTTTTTAGATGGATTCTCAGGATATTTTTAGGTACCAATTGCACCAGAAGACCAGGAGAAGACAACCTTCACCTGCCCTTTTGGAACATTCGCCTACAAAAGGATGCCTTTCGGGCTATGCAATTCCCCAGGAACATTTCAACGATGTATGGTGAGTATTTTCTCAGAACACATTGAGGATTGGTTGGAGGTGTTTCTTGATGATTTCACAGTTTTTGGAAATTCATTTGATCATTGCTTGGGAAATTTGGAAAAAGTTTTGAAAACATGCATTGAAAAGAACCTTGTCTTAAATTTCGAAAAATGTCATTTCATGGTTGACAAAGGGATAGTGTTGGGGCACATAATTTCACAAAATGGGATTGAGTTTGATAAATCAAAAGTTGATGTAATAAATTCATTGCCATATCCAACTTGTGTCAAACATGTTAGATCCTTTTTAGGGCATGCATGATTTTATAGAAGATTCATCAAGGATTTCAGTAAGATTTATCTCCCTCTCTCAAGATTACTTTTAAAGGATGCTGACTGTAATTTTGATTGTGCATGTAGGGAATAATTTGATGAATTAAAGGAAAGGTTGATAACACCACCAATAATGCAGCCACCCAATTAGGATTACCCTTTCGAGCTACTTTGTGATGCATCCAACCAAGCAGTGGGAGCTGCTCTATCACAAAGAATTGACAGCATGCTTCAAGTCATATCCTACGCATCAAGGACCTTGGATTAAACACAAATAAATTACACAACCACATATAAGGAGTTCCTTGAAGTCGTTTTTGCACTAGATAAATTCCGATCATATCTTCTAGGAACTAAATTTGTTGTTTTTTCTGACCATGCAGCTCTTAGGTACTTAATGAAAAAGGAGGATGCTAAACCACGGTTGGTGAGATGGATTCTACTCTTACAAGAGTTCAATTTGGAAATCAAAGATAAGAAGGGGACTAAAAATCAAGTGGCTGATCATCTGAGTCAACTACCCCTCACCGCTAAAACAGAAATCCCAAAGCAGAACCCACTTAACGATGAGCTTCCTGGAGAACAACTCTACATCATCAACAGTGAAGTACCATGGTATGCCAACATTGTCAACTATTTGGTAACATCTCAGGTACCCTCTCATCTAAGCTCTCATAAAAAACATAAGCTTTAATCTGAATCAAGATTTTACATTTGGTAAGACCCATTTCTGTGGAAAATTTGTAATGATCAAATAATAATAATATGCTTGCCAAGAAGTGAAATTGAATCAGTGTTTGAATTTTGTCATAAATTATCTTGTGGAGGCCACTTTGGACCTCAGAGGACTGCCCGAAAAGTTTTAGAATCTGGACTCTACTGGCCCACCTTATTCAAGGATGCATATGAATTTTGTAAAAGATGTGAAAAATGCCAATTTTCTGGTAACTTATCCAAATGACATGAAATTCCACAAAAACCAATAACCTTTTGTGAATTTTTCAAAGTTTGGGGCATAGATTTCATGGGACCATTACTAATGTCATTTGGAAATTCATATATTCCTTTGGATGTAGACTATGTTTGAAAATGGGTGGAAGAAAAAGCAACTAGAACTGATGATGCTAAAGTTGTTTGTGATTTTTTCAGGGCTAACATTTTATTTAGGTTTGGCGTGCCATGAGCAATCATCAGTGATCTGGGAACTCATTTCTTCAACAGGAAAATGGAAGCATTGCTGAAGAAGTATGGGGTGCATCATAGAACATCTACCCCATACCATCCGCAAACAAATGGCCAAGAAGAAGTCTCCAATAGAGAAATCAAAGCCATTATGGAGAAGACTGTTAAACCCAACCGGAAGGACTGGAGCCAAAAGTTAGATGATACATTATGGGAATACAGAACGACCTACAAAACACCGATATGGATGAGTCCCTATAGATTTATCTATGGAAAGAGTTGCCACCTTCCTGTGGAGTTGGAGCATAGAGCCTACTGGGCGGTCAGAGAGATGAATCTGGACCTTGAGAAATCTGGGAAAGAAAGAAGATTGCAGTTGTAGGAGTTAGAGGAAATTAGAAGGGAATCTTTTGAAAAATCAACGATCTATAAAGAGAGAAAAAGTATGTCCCATGACAAGATAATTAAACCAAGAACCTTCAACCCTGGAGATCATGTGTTACTCTTCAAATCCATACTTAATCTTATGCCAGGTAAAATTCATTATAGATGGGAAGGCCCCTTTACTATTATTCATGTATACCCCTTTGGTGCTCTGCAGATTCAAAAGGAAGGAGGAGGAAACCCATTCACTGTAAATGGGAAGAGGCTAAAGAAGTTCCATGGGACCGTACCTCAAGAACCCGTCGAGGAGATCACACCCATTCACCCTGAATTCAAATGAACACCTACCAGGTTGCATCATTCCTTTACACTTGATTAAATGTAGTAACTCCATCTTTTTGAAACATACATAAAAATTCCATTTCCATGCATTGAGGACACTGCATCAATTAAGTGTGGGTGAGGTAATCTTGTAGTCCAGGAGATTTTTCAAAAATTTTAATTTTTTTTTGTTTTGTCGATCCAATGACATTAAACAAAGGCGCTACCGGGATGCAACCCGCATTTCCCCCCATTGTCCACTTTTCCTCTTAGTTATTTACCAGTATGATTGAACAAGCCTGCACTATCAATTTTTTTCATTTTTATATTTCAGGTCCATTAATGAAGAAGTTGTAGTGGTATTATACGTCGTGAAGAAAAGAATCCATTTGAAAGGGGAGTAAGAGTTTCAATTCTATATTATCCAACTTTATTCCCTACATTTTTAGTCTTTTAAAGAATTAATCAAAAAATGCATGCCCATGCTTGAATTCATGTTTTACTTGACTTCTCTAGGAGGCATGAGTTTCATAGAAATCCAGTGATTCCATGTTTTAGATTTCAAAGTTAATGAGATTGAATGATTAAAATGGATAATTGGATGATTAAAGTAAAGCAAGGATATTGAAATAAGGACTCATGATTTGAGGGAATTAATTGATTCATGTAAATGAAATTTCCCTTCCATTTTTCATTCTTTGAATTTCTGAAATTCATGTCAATTAATTTGTTATTATTAATCATGCCATGAGTGATTGTCTAATATCATATTCTCATTCCTGAGAGGATTTCTAGACCAAATATTTCCTATTTTATCTTGAGCATATTTCTTGAGTGATCTTGGGACGTGTCACCTGCTAGAACTTGTATTGAAACTTGTCAAAGCTATGACTGTACAAAACCACATTTAAAATGATTGAGGAACTACATTGGATAGCCACATATTTACCTAAGACCCACCCTTACATTTATCATTCGTTAGCCCATAGAAGCCATGAATTTCCTTATAGGTTTAAGCCACATTACAAGCTGATATTTCCTTACCTACCCACATTTTTAGTATTTTTTCATGGTAATTTAAGTTTGAGTGTGAGGGAAGGGCCTTTCATGTGCGTTTATTAGGATATGTATCATTTTTTGGTGGTGTAATGTGTGTGTCATCATTTTGAGCAATGTATTATTAGAAAATTGGGCATGAGTCATCATTTCATTATGCTTATTTCATTTCATCCGGTTCTCCATAAAAAAAAAGAGAAAAAAAATTCAAAATAAAGCTGTGCCTGTCTGGAGCTTTACAAAAAAAGAAAATAAAGCTGTGTCTTTCTGGATCTTTACAAAAAAATAGGGAGAACTTGGATGATATCATTCTTTTTAATCATTTATTGACTCATGACCCATGTCATTAAAAGGAGAGCGGTGTTGTGATTCACATTTCAAGGAGATTTGAGTGAGGTTAATCTTGTGTTTTCAATTGATTAATCATGCATTGTACTGAAGAGTCAAACCTCCTACTTCTGTCCTTAAATTATTTCAATAATTTACCCACAAACCCTAAGCCACACAGTCATTTGAACCTTTATTGCATGTCCTCATGATTTTATGTGTGTTTTGTCTTTACAAAGTGGAGAAAGCAGTTCCTTTACAATCCTATGGGTAAGGAGAATGTTCTCATGATATGAGCATAACTCCACTATTAATTATATCATGAGTGATGAGAGAAAATATTCAAAAGTGAGATAGATCATGATTTGGCATGTTTAATAATAATAAATTGAGAAGCTTGAATGAATGAAAGGAGAAGCTCCATTATTTTTAAAAGGGGAAAAGTAAAATGCATGAATTGATTGTTTCTTTGAAAAATGGGAAATTAAATTGGTATTTTTGTGGAACTAGAAAATTTTATTGGACATTGATAATCATTTGATTTTATTTCATTTGAAATTTAAATACTGGTGACATTGGTGCCCTTTGAATTCCATGTTGAGATTTTATGCTTGAGGAAAAGCATAGTTTAAGTGTGGGGGAATTGATAGAGAAAATATTTTCAATTAATTTATATTTAATATCATTGTTTTAAACCCACAAAAGTGTTCCTATAAGATTAATTGTTTCATTTTTATGATATTGGTGTTATTTTGAGATGAATAGTAAAAATTGGCCATTTTGGATTTTTAACAGTTTTAAATTATTTCTGTATTTTGGACATAACATTATCTATAATGATACAAATTGAAAAATTATTTCTTTTCCAGATTATAAAAATCCATGTATTCATTTACTATTTTTTGACTAAAAGTTTAATCGGCCATGTGGAAGCTCAAAATAAGCTCACAAGTGGGAGAAAGAAAACTGTTTTCAGTTCTGCCTAGTTTTGGTGTGGGATTCATAACTCATTAATGGTGTGACCAAATGTTGTGATATTTGGTGGGTGGAAGATCAAGGAGTTTTAGAACATCTTTTATTCAGGAAAATCCGTGGGATTTGGCTGTTTGAGGGTCCATTAAAGCTTACTAATCCGGGGATTGGCGTTTTGGAGAGTCTGACTGGATAGAATAAATGCTCAGAGTAAAATGACCATAACTCTCGAAATACATGTCCAAATCCAATGATATTTTGAGGGAAAACGACCAAGAAAATTTTGAACAAAATTGAAGAAGGGATCAACAAGTTAAGAGGTAATTTATTGGGTCCCAAACGCGACAAAATTCAGAGGACAGAAATATGGATATAAAAGGAGGAGAGCTCCTCCTCCTCAAAGCATCCCATATTCCATCCCATTCCTTCTGGGACACCACAATCGGAGACGAGAGGAAGACAAGGGACACTCGGGGAAATTATTTTTCAGCATAATTCTGTTTCTTTCTTTTATTTTTTCTTTACTTTAAAATGTCTCTCCTATCCCACGTCATCTCGCTTACCGCATCCATGGAGGGGTAGTTTCATTTGAGTGATCAGAAAGAGGGGAGGCTGGACCTATGTGCTGTGTTTGAGTTTTTGTGCTTGAAATGAATAAAATTTCTTCTTCTTTCTTATTCTGGTTTCAATTATTAATTCAGTATTAAATTTCGAATGCGGTAGTGTTAAAGTTTTGATTCTTAAATTATAAATTGCTTTGGTCGATGATCACATATCCCTCCACCCAATTCTAATCTGTATACGGTGGAACATGATTAGGGTTGGGTGGTGATTGCTGAGTGGTTTTCAAGTACGTGTGTAGGATTATATGTCGAAATCTTGGTTTATTAGGGAACAACAATTACAGGTCTGGGATTGCTCTTATTAATCAAGAGACATTCTACAACCCTAAACACATTGGAAGGAGGATAGACCGATCTAAGGTTTTAGAAAGGAAAATTCTCATCACATCTATCTGACCAAGGGAGAGAGAGGACTCGGTAGATGAATCTCTCTTTGACCAGTTTAAATAAGAAGAAGAGATAAAATTTGGAAACCATGATGGCACAACACTAGGTCTAGCCGAACCCAATCCGATCACCGTCTTTATCATTTGTTAAAATCAATCAATTTCTGTTGTTTGTTTCTCTCATAGTCATTAAAATTAATTAAAACCAATATTTTTAAGAAAACCAACAAAAATTGAAAACCTTTTTGTCTGTGCACTCCTCTTCAGGAGACTACCAAGGATCAACTTCTATACTACACTTAGGTAAATAAAATATTTTTTTTCCACGCCCCATGACAGGCGTGCGTTAGAGGGATTTCAAAAAGGCCAGAGTTGAATTTCCAGATAGAGGAAGCTGTCTTGTAGGATAGGAACAGATGATTAAAAGCATCATGATGTTTATTGAACATAGCACACCTAGAGCACAAGGAGATTACTACCCTTTGTAGGTTACATTCCACCAGAATTGTATTCCAATAGAGGTTCCAAAGAAACATGAAGTGGGATGGTTGAATCCAGTTTTTATTAAAATTCATAAACCTGGTATTATTGACTTTCCATAGATTATTGTGAAAATGATTGGAGTCAATAATTCTATTAGTACTCAGTTTCCAGATAAGAATGTCTTCTGTGTTCAGAAAGTGATAAGAAGAGACTTTAAGGGTAATATGAAGTGGAAGTGTGTTCACCTGCTCAATTTTTTCTTTAATGGTAGTATTGTAATCTATATCCAGGTCTTGAGTTCTAACATTATCAATCAAAGGAGAACCTACCCAGTTAACATTCCATAATTTCAGAGATGATTGAGCAATAATCCGCCAGTGAGAGTGCATATTGATCTTCTAGAAAATATTTTTGATACTTGTCTACACCGAGGATTTCATGTAAGTCATCTTCCCTCCAATCAGTCTACTAAGTAATTTGGGTCTGAGTAATTCAATGTAATAAGATTTGTCATTAATAAGTCTACTGAATAATTGATCATGAAGAGATTGATTGAAGAGCTCATTTTTTTGATTCCAATTCCTACCATTATATATGCTAAGGAAAATTTCTTCCAAGGAGCTGTAATAAATTTATTTTTTGAAATACTACCACTCCAAATGAAGTTTATCATGAGATAATTGATGGAATTAATGGCGGAGGTAGGTCAGGAATACACCATGAAGAACTAAAATAGTTTTGAGACAATCACATGTTTAAATAAAAAAATCCTTCCCGCCATTGATAGAGATTTGAACTTCCATATAGAGAGGGTTCTTCTAACTTGACTAACAAAATCAACAAAATAAGAGGAGCGAGTCCTTCCAAGAAACATGGGGACCCCAAGGTAGGTGAATGGTAGAGACCCCTCCCTTATGACAAGATCATGTACTATGCTGTGATTCCTGGATGTTGAGATATTTTTTCTAAAGAAGATAAGAAAATTCCTCTAGTTGATTTCCTATCCAAACACCCTTTCATAATGGAGAAGGGTTCTCTTAATGTTTTTTATGTTGTTCATGTATCCCTGAGTTAAAATAATAATGTCATCCACAAAAATAAGGTGAGAGGGGGCAGAGATACCTATGGGTGATCGAATTGTTTTAATTTACCATTTGTTGGATTTATAAGTAAGCTGTCTATTGAGATAGTCTTTAGAAATTGAAAAAATAATGGCAGATAGAGGGTCTCCTTTCCTCACTCATCTAGAAAATTTGAAATATCCTTCTTGTGATCCATTAATAAGAATGGAGATGTGAGTAGAGTTGATCAGAGTATGAATCCAGTGAATGAATCTCATGTGGAAGACAAACTCATGAAAATTATGACTAATAAAACCCCAATCAATGGTATCAAAGGCCTTCCTAATGTAGAACTTGAGGGAAATATTTCCTCCCCTTATAGTCTTCCGAAGAAGATTGATGCATTCAGAGGCTATCATAAGACAATCCCGAATTCTTCTTCCCTTGACACAACCAAACTGATTCCATGTGAAGATTCTCTTAGAAATATGGGCAAGATGATTATCAAGAATTTTGGTAATGATCTTGTGGATAGAATTGATCAGTTCCACAAGCCAAAATTGACCAATATCACTTTCATTCTACACCTTAGGGATTAAGGCAATAAACTGCACATTAAGGCCCTTAGAGAGAGATCTATCAATGAAAAAGTTCTTAACCAATTTATAAACATCATCATGTATGACATCCCAATAATATTGGAAGAAATGATTAGTGAAACCATCTGGTCCTGGTGAGCTTCCTTTATTAAGCCCAAGAACTGAATCCCTGATTTCGATATCTGTGGGCATCGAGGTGTGAAGAGTATTATTAGCTTCAGTAAACAACTTTGGGATGACGCCTGCCATTAAGTCCTGAGTGCTTCTGGGGCCATTGAAGAGGTCCATATAGAAGGAGAAAATATGATTTGAGAAAATTTTTCTATAATCAAGAACTATATCTCTGTTCTTTAATAGAGAAAGAGGTGTGTTGAATTATTTGTATCTTTGAAGTGCATTGAAGAATTTGGTATTCCTATCTCAATTTGTAAGCCACTAAATTTTTAACAAGTATTTTTGAATTATATATATAAGAAAAATGATCTTGTTAAGTTATGAGGAGACTTTAGCCTCCTGTCCATAAATACTAGAGAAATTAATGATGGTCATTGATTCCTATATTTCATGTAGTGTCTTTTCAAGAGAGTCAATTTCCTGATTAAGGAGGCTGAACCTGTTTTTACTCCATTGCTTCAGTTTAATCTTGATATCTCTAATCTTGAAAACACAAGCTAAAGGATTGCAGCTATGATATTCAATGACCCAAGTGTCTTTAACAAGTTGAGATCATTCCAAAAGGGTAGTCCAAGAATTATAGAACCTAAAGGGGAGATGTTGCCTCTCTTTTTTGCAATGAATTTTTTCATAATTGGATGGTGATATGAATTGTGCCTCGTAAGAGTGACACATGAAATGGGTTTCAAGATCTCCAAAATGTGTTCATTGACAAAATCATGACCAATCCTACTTTCCATCATGCCATTCATGTGTTTTCTATACAAGGTGTACTTGGATCCAAGCAAGTTAATATCAAACAGATTAGAATCTTTGACATAATATCTGAAATCTTTCATGAAAATAATGCTAGAAACATGACTTCTCTTTTCATATTCATGGAGGATAACATTAAATTCCCCCATTATCACCCATGATTTAGAGATGGAAATGGATAGGTTTTTAATTTTTCCCCAGAGATATCTTCTGATAGTGTAGTTTTTAGAGGAATAGAACATTGATCAGAAAGTATTGTGGCCAGAATTAAAGAACCTCTAAGTAATGACCAGCTCATCCATAGAAATAAGAGTAGGATTGAAAACACTATTATGAACAAGAATGCATAATTTTTCTCTATCAGAGTCCTGTATAGATCTAAACTGTGAGTATACGATACCTTCAAGAGGAGAGCTGTTATTAGTTACCTTGGTTTTAGGTTCAAAGATCCTAATAATTTAGGGTTTGTATTTACTCAATAGAAGCGTAAGATAACTTAATGGGCTAGGATTGGCTAGTCTCTGGAATTTTAAATATAAGATCCTCATTATGATTTATACTTGGGGGTGGAGCCCCCTTTTTCCTTCATTTCTATTTCCTTGTGTCTTCCAGACCTCCTCAGATCTGCGTTCTTGGAAGCAACATTTGGGAGTTCTTTCTTCAGGGTAGCTTCAGTGCAAACTTGAGCAGAATGTTCACCCTTATTTCTGGATTCTAAGGGTATAACTACAACCAATTGAGGAGTTATTTGATAGATCAGTGTATTGTACAACACTTTCTTGGAATGGAGGTTGATGTTAGCAGTATCTGGAGTATCATTGTCGAGGGCCTCAATTACCTTTGAGCTGATTAAATCCAAGGTGAAGACTTCATATTGTGTACTGAGAGAAAGAGAAAAAATATCTTTGGTAAGTTTCTATTGGGAATTGAGACTTTTATTTTTTTCATCCAATAAAACACATGTTTGATTGATTTTTTGAGGGAAATCCTCCTCTTCTTCTTTAGCAAGGTTATCCCAAGAATTTCTATAACTGGTCGGATTCTCACATGCTACTTATTTTGAAGTCACTTTATCATTCTTTTTCACATATTCCCTTGTGAAAATATTTTTCCTTTGTGGGACCTCCTTCCATGAGGCATTGGTTGGTGTTGAATGGAAAATTTTCTAAACAATACAACACATATCCATGATATGGCCAACCATCCTGTAATACTTTCTGTATTTAGGAACGTTCTCAAATTAAAACTTAACTTCAATGAGTTTTACATTGACATCCAGGGAAACATATTCAGGATGTGAGGTTTCCCTATCAATATCTATTTGAACTTTGGCATAGAGTCCAAAATTTAGGGATTATTTTCTTATACTTAGTCTTATCCCTATGGCTTTCACTAGAGTTTTATAACCCTAATCCCCAAAATAACTAAACCTATCCTATAATACCAATTTTAACAACCCTGGTCTTTATTACACACATAAACATGATTTATTACATCAACATGCACTTAAGACAATTCCGAGGATCGATAGGTCTAGTGTCTTGAGAATTTTAGATTGGATAAATAGAATATACAACCTAATTAAGTCATTAGGATAGTATTGGTGACCATGATAATGGTTTGTTATTTTATGAAAAAATAATTTTTGATATATTTTAAATTTTTTTTAAATGGATATACTGAATACAGATAGAGTTAATTTTCTAATGAAATTACGTTTTCAACTCCATAGATTAGTATATATTTTAGTGCACATCAGTGGCTATTTGGATGTATACATGACATGTAAAAAGGGTGTAAGATAAGGTGATCCTATCTCAACATATATTTTTACAATTTTTGATGAATATTTATATATTATTTTACTTAAAATGGGTGAGAACAAAATACTAAAATCCATCAAAGTTTTCAGAGGCCTTTCCATTCCCACTCTGCAAGTCCATGTGATTTCTAAAAAAGGTTTTTCTGTGGATCCTGAAATGATATAAGCTGTTATCTCATGGTAACCACCAAATAATGTCTTTGAAATACTAAGTTTTTCATTTTGAGATACTTTTTTCTATTTTTAAGATCCTTTTTTTAGAGTTGTGGTTTGAGTTGTGTTTGGGTGAGTTTTTAAGAAAAATTGATATGGAGGTTCTCAAGGAGGTTATTTCAAGTGTTAAATCATCTTTATTTTTCATTTAGTTTCATTTAAATTTATCTTCTTTTCTTATTATCACCTAACCTCCTCTATCCAATTGATCCTTATAACTCCATATTAGTTAATGAGATGACGACATGGAATTATTCTAACATGGTCTCCACAAGATAAACCTCAATAGTAGTGACTTCATTCACAGATTCCTGTAGGATTTGAAATTCATCAAGAAGTTCCTCCAAAAGTTATTTTTATTAATGGATAACATCCATTATTGATTACTTGGTTGATACCACTTCTATCTTTTTCATAATGTCATACTTTTATATAGTAGTTCAACAGGTCCCAATATGGGTTTTCTCCTCGATATGAGGCTCAGGTGATTCAATTAAAATTATGTCTACAAAGTATAAAAAATGATGTGATATAGGTTGGATGGTAGAGAACTATTAATTGATCCTGCATAATAATTTTTTGTGACTATGATTGAAATTGTTAGACCTTGGGAAAGGATAAAACCATAACAACATTTAATTTCATTCAATATGAATAATAACTATGGTAATATTTATCACCTCTATAAGGGTAGAATCATGTTAATATTAGTTAAAACTAAATGTGAAGGCCATATTTTTTCATCATAATTATTATTTGATGAATTTAATTATACCATTATCACCATAGGATTATAATTGAGTTTTCCAATAGTCAATTGTCATTAAAATTTAGCAATATGAAATTATAATAAATAAATGATACAAAATGGATCTAGAGTATACATTGTATTGATAAGGTCACAACAGTTCCCCTCTATAACGAGATCCATGAAGTGTTATGAAAATATTCATAAATAATGTTCTCTGGTGTGATAACACATTATTATGCGACCTATAGTACATGAAGTATTTTGTGTCAGTACTCATAATAAATGAGCTTTTTCCCATGATTTTTCACATTGTAATCTCTAAAATTGGTGATTATGAGAATATAACCTACTGTAGAGGTTTTTATTTCCATTTAGACCCAGGGTATGTGATTATTCTACCATTAGATTTTCCCCCTTGAAACTCATTTTACAACCTTTTTTTATCCTTGATGTAATAATTTTTAAAAATAATGGTTGGATGTCTTCATTCGATTTATGTGTAAACCAGAATTCAGTGACAACACTATTAATGAACATTGAACTCATCTTCAGTAGGCTTCACAATCAACATAGATGATTATTTCCATCCTAAATTCCATGACTATTGTTCCTTATTATCTTCAATGCATCAGACTACACTTGATATCCCTTAGGAGGTGAAGAACGTTTTTCACACTTCACTGTAATATCAGTCATACAGAATCATAATTTTTCATTTTGATGTTTGTTTCAATGAAGATAATTATAAAAATAATATCTTGAATTGAATTTTATATTCAAATTTTTTTTATTTTATACACTCTAATTAAATTATAATTCAATCTTAAATGACTCATATGAATTCTACTAAATGACTTGTATATAGATTGAAATGAATCATATATGGAATAGATATAAAAAAATACTGATTACATATAAAAAACTTTAAATGAATCATATAGTGTGCCTATGATTAGAATTGACCCAAATAGATTCACAATATAACTCATACATACTTCTAAAATTATGCATACACACCTTTTCATTATTAAAAATTGAAAATTTATTTTAAAATTTTTGGGATGAAATAATTAACTTAAATGATGACACAACATTGATGATGTAGTTATTTTATAAATAAAAATATCAAGTATTTTTTAAAAATATTATTAAAATGAACATAATATGAGATAATTAATTTCAACCATTAATTATATAGATGTGGTTTCACTACTTCATGGGTGAATGATTTACCATCTACTTAGACCACAAGAGTATTAGGTATATCTTCTCATAGAAGGACCTGAACTTGAGATAATGGTGATGGCTAGAGTTCCTACAAGACTATATCTTTGAGATAGTCTATACTCCTGGGAAGGGGAATGTGGTGGCCGATTCACTTAATAAGAGGTCTAGTTTTCAGCTGCAGAGTGAGGCAACAGAGCAACTAGCCGCGATGTAGATATCCTTCATGGATAGTGATAGAGAAGATTACCTCCAGTCTATAGAATTTATTGTCTCAATAATACTCTATAAATTATAATTATTCTGATAATAAAAAATACCCTCGTTTGTTTTCTAATGAAGAATTCTTGAGTTAGTTTTCAAGAATTTATATACAGGTTATCATAATTTAACATTACAGGAATTACTTTGGAAATACTATTTTAAAACCCCATGTTCGGTAGATGAACGTATGGTATCAACTCTAAATTACAACAGAAAAGTGAAATTCTTGTGTATGGTATCAACCCTACGTTATGATAAATTTCTAAATAAGTAAAACTTAGTTTTTAAATAAAATTATTATTTAATTTGAAAATAAATATTTTTAATTTAAAATAGTTTTTATAATACTTCTAAAAATTAACCGAGGTCTCATAAAATTATTCTAAAATCACAGGACAAAAAAATATTTTTGAATAAATTTTATGATTTTGAATTTTATTAATTTAATATAAAAAATAAAATAAAAAAAACTGAATCACAAGTATATGCACTAAGGATCACTATAGGACATATTAATAGACAACTCGTACCACAATCAATAAATTTCACAATCCAATTCCTAGAGTACAAGTATAGTATATAGAGGAATACCCCATGATTAACACCCCATAATGTTAATATCCTTACCCTAGAACAATAAGCCTTCTATAACAATTGTTCTTATTTAAGAAACTGAAAAGTAAAACACATCTTGCTAATTTCAGTAATATATCTACGTATTCCATCACACCATTGATACACAAGAAGGTATTTTACATCTCAGTACATCAAAAATGAATGGAAAATAGAGAACAATGAGATTCACTAAGAAAATATTTAATCTACTTGGAACCATTACTCCTCAACCAGGACAATCTCAACAAGGAAGCTAGGAGAACAATGTAGCGATGGAGAAATTTTATTGAGCTAACCAGATGGTTTTTGATGATTATGATGGACTACCTATAGTGAGAGGTACAATTATTTTTAATTCTACCCTTGTGAAAGTTCTCTTCGATACTAGTGCATCACATTATTTCATTTCTTCTCATATTTTTGATTTTATATGTTTAAAGTTGGAAATGATGCCTTCTATTGGTGGTGGGAGATATATTAAAATTTATTTTAATAATCATTGCCTAAAATGAAGAGAGGGGATATTTCAGATAAAATTTATAATCAATTTATTTAATATTTGAAGAAATAAATACCTAGAACTAACAAGTGGATTCAAAGGGGTCACATTTAAATTTATAGTTATTTATTTGATTATTAGTATATACGTAATTTTAGTTAGAAATTCATTTCATGTTATTCGTTCTTTAATTTTATTTGAATTAACATGTTATTGACATATTAATCATGTTCATTCAGTGCTTCATTTTATTAAATGTTTTTGAAAAAATGAAGAATGATGGATTATGTCATCAGGAAGTGTTAAAAATTTGGCCAGTAAAAATGGGTTACATGACATGTATTTAGATCACACTCTGTGTACCCATTCACATTGTACATGGATATGCCGAGCAGTTAATTTCATAGGGTGTATTAATTACACACCACATTTTGACTAAGCCAATATAGAATATAGCAAGCAGATACATGATGTGTAGTTGGGATGTACCCACTGTGTAGTCTGGACGAGTTAACACATCAAATTACCATGCGTATGACTCAGATACATAGAAACTGAGGTATACAACATGTAGCTGGACTCTACATGATGTGTAGTATCCCATTAAGTGATAGAATTAAAAATAAAATAAAATAAAATATTATAGCATTAAAACCTTATTTTATAGATTAACACACCAATGTTTGTTTAAAAATTTAATAATAGTTTTAAAGAATAATAAATGCTCAATTAATTTATTTCAAATAATATTTCATTATTGGTTTTTCCATTTATTTAACATAAATACAATAAATGATGGATATCTCCAATTAAGTTTGAAAGATCATTAAGATGAAAGGGAATTAATTAATTAATTAATAAATGAAAGACCATTCATCTTAAATATTAGAGAATGAACAATTAAATGAACGCTAGCCATTTACTTTTGTGTATTAATTGCATGTATGACCATTCATGAGCTTGACCAAGACCTGTGTATGCATTTTATGTTTTAATTTAATTTATTTCATGAGTATGCAATTATTTATTATTAAATTAAATATAATGGGTTGTGTTTCATGCCTTCATCCATAATTATGTTGGAATTGTTCATCCATGTATGTTTATGTCATACCCTTTTAACCAATCCTTTATTTCCCCTCACCTGTGTGTGATTCATAAATACATGTAATTAATGGTGTTCCCCAAGGTGTGTGGAGGTGGTTCATGACAAAACCATTATGATGAAAACTCAAGTGATACATAGGTGGATTGGTAAAATGTTGTAACTCATACCAAGACTAGAAATAATAGTCATTTCCTCTAGGACAAAGGTTGGTTTAATATTTTCTCATTAAATCAACCGTTAGATAAATCTCATGAATGGATCATTTAATTAACTATTTATTTTTGTATATGCAATTATTTATTTTATTGATATAAGACCACGATCACATAAATAAATGAATTAATGTGAAAATATAGAATTTAAATAAATTTATTATGTGAAAATGTTTTATAGAGCATGGTTAATTAATTAAGTAACACACACTTTATATTAATATGACATGTAAAGAATAAAACAAGATAAAATTTACGCATAATAAATTAAATAAATGAATTATGTGTAATTTTTTTTATCCATCATGTTTAATTAATTAAGTAACATTTACTTAATATTAACAATACATGTAAAGGATAAAATAAGATAAAATTTATGTATAATTAAATAAAATCCCTCAAACCTAATATTAATTTAGACTTGGCCTTCCATTACTTGATTAAGAACAAAAATCAATAGAACTAAGTGTTTTACCACACCTTGTTGGGGGACTTACTTTTATAATGGGGTTCTTATAAAGGTTTTGGGTAGACTTAAAAATTTTACATCAAGAGGATTAACCCTCACTAGACTTGGTGTAATTTTAAGGAAAGTGTTGAGATTATCCATGTCCTGATTTTAATATTGGGGAATCCACTCAACTGATCAAGGAGCTACAATCCTGCATTTGGAAATTACCTACCAACATAAATACTTTCAATTAGCTTGACCAACTCTTGTTGGGGTTATGAGAATGGGAATATGGATCATTCACACCAGAATGTCCTAACTACTAGACATTCCGAGTTTAATGGTGGGGGCTATTTGGACTTGATAAAATAGTGGGATATTTACTAAATTCAATTAATTTATTATTTCTCACATAATTTTTAATCAAGAAAAATACTAATAATAAATTATTTTAAGTTATAGAATAAAATGGAAATCTCATCATCCACATTATCCCTATGATCAATGTTAGACAAAGACAACCTCCTAACTGGAAGTAACTTCCAAGGATGGTACTGATGCCTTCAGGTTGTTCTATGCCATGAAGAAAAATATTACATTATAGAATCCTCAATTCCTGATCCATCTACTAAGGAGGTGAGTAATGAAGAGTTTTCTATGAAAATATTTTAAGTGATGTGGCCAATGTTTAGTGTTTGATGCTTTCATCAATGTATAGCGAACTCATGAAGTCTGGTGAAAACATGGATTGATATAACATGATTGAGAAACTATATGGTATTTACCATGAGAGAGATAGACATAAAATATTTGATATTTCCAAGGAACTATTTCATATTAATCTTGGAAAGGGTTTCCCATCTGGGCCTCATGTAGTCAAGAAAATTGGATACATTGAACACCTAGAGGTTCTAGTGTTTAAACTCCCCGAAGAATTGGTCACCGATCTCATTATAAAATCACTCCCTCATAGCCTCTACCAATTTTTTTGAATTTTAATATGAATAAGATTGATAAGTATTTTTCAGATCTTATCACTCTTCTTCACCAAGTGGACAAATATATGAAGCATGAAAAGCTTTTCATCCTTATGGTAAACAAACAGAAAGGGAGAAAAAAGATATTTAATCCCAATGCTTGTTCACTCCCTTCCATGAAGATTAATATAAAAGGGAAATATAGTGAATGGGATGATATCTATTTCACATGTGATGTGAAGGGCCACTGGAAGAAAAACTATACCCAACCAAAGAAGCAAGGGGAATCATGAGGTGTATTTTTTATTGAGTTAAATTTGTCTATTTTTATAAATTGGGTATTAGATATATATTGTGTTTCCCACATATGTATTCAAATATAGGAACCAACTAGATTCAGAAATATTGACCAAGGGGAGGTAGATCTACAAGTATCCAACAAATCTAAACTTTCTATTATACCATCTCATGTTGCCGACCGAAATGATCTTGATTTTGAAAGGTTGTTATTATGTTCCATTTGTTAGTAAAAAAATTATTTCTATATCTAGACTTGATATTGATGAATTTATTTTCAAAATTTAGAATAAATGTTTCTTCTTTTGTAAATATTTCATTTTTTATGGTAAGTCACATTTAAATAACGATCTTTATGTGTTAGATTACACAAACCAAGTAATGACAATCGATAATGAATTTAATTCACAAGAATCATACCACACCCAACTTTGGAATTACTAGCTAGGCCATGTAAATGAAAATAACTTGAATAAATTACATCAATATGGATATTTAGATTATTTTAAACTAAAACCACTTGGGGTATGTCATGCTTTTTTATAAGAAAAAATGATGATATCCCCATTTGGTGGGAAAGGTGATAGGGCTGAAGAGATTCTTGAATTAGTTCATACCGATGTGTGTGGACTATTTCCTATTGAAGAAATGGGTGGGTACTCATACTTAAAAACTTTTTTGGATGATTTTAGTAGATATGGATGTATCTACTTGGTGATGTATAAGTCATATTATTTTGATAAATTCAAGGAATATAATAATGAAGTTGAGAACCAGTTTGGTAACAATATTAATAATATCTGCTCGGATCATGGTGAATAATATCTTAATCAAGACTTTATTGATTACTTATGGGGGTTTGGGGTCTTATCCCAACTCACTCTTCCTTATATGACTTAGTGGAACAGTGTAGTAGAAAATAGGAACTACACCTTATTTGATATGGTGAGATTAATGATGAGTCATGCGAGTCTTCAATTATCCTTTTGGAGATATTCATTACAAATAGTAGCATATATACTAAACCAAGTACCAAATAAATTGATAAATGGTATTCCATATGAATTTTTTAGTATAATAAAAACCATGTTATTGAATTTACATGTGTGGGGAAGTGAATTTTTTAAGGCCTCTTCTGGTAAAAAACTTTCACCCTAAGGGACAAAGTGTATCTTTATAGGATACCCCAATGAAACATTGGGATATTACCTATATAAACCCTCAAAAAAATGTTATAGTGGAAATAAATGCTATATTACTTAATATGGAGCATGTCTCTAAAATAGATATTTGAATTGAGATAGACTCGATGAATTTGAGGATCAGGGTGCACAAGAGTTGGTACATGAATATATTCCACATAGCCCCATAGATGTTGAAACTGTTCTAAGGACACAAGTACTGCGTAGGAGTATTATAGAGGTTAGAGAACTAGAACATTATGTTTTTCTAGTCACCAAGGATATTGAATCATTATTAGTTGATAATAATGATCCTCTAACCTATAAGGAATAAGTAAGTGGCATAAATGTTTACAAGTGGCAAGAAGAAATGAATTATTAAATGGATTCCATGCACCAAAACTAGGTCTATAATTTGGTAAATCCCCCAGTAGAATTAAATCCTATTGGTTTCAAATGGGTATTCATGAAGAAACTTGACATGGAAGTAAAAGTCAGTAACTATAAGGCATGACTAGTTTCTAAAGGGTTTAGACAACATCAAGGCACTGACTATGATAAAACCTTATCACCATTTGTAGTGCATAAATCCATCTTAATTATACTTGTCATTGTAGCTTACCATGACTATGAGATTTGGAAAATAGATGTCAAAACAACCTTCCATAATGGGAACCTTTAGGAATATGACTATATGAAAAAACCCGAAGGGGTTGTGACTCCAAAGGATGTTAATAAGATATATAAATTGTGAAAATCCATTTATGTATTAAATAAATAATCTTGTTCATGGAAAATTTGTTTTAATGAATCCATAAAAAAATTTAATCTCATAAAGAATGAGTGTTAGCCTTGTGTCTATAAATGGTTTAGTAGGAGTATAGTCATTTACTTAACAGTATATGTTCAAGACATGTTACTTATAAGAAATGAACTACCAGTCTTATGGTCTGTTAATACATAGTTTAATAAATGATTCTCCATGAAAGACTTGGGTGAAGTTGCTTATAATCTTGGGACCAAGATCCATCATAATAGATCCAAGAGACTTCTTGGCCTGAGTCAAAATTATATACATTGATAAGATACTGAATAGATTCAGTATGGAATAATACCATAGGGGATTGATTCTATTATCACTTGTCATTCACCTTTCCAATAAAATGTGTCCTTAGACACATGAAGAAAGAACCCGAATGGAAGGTATTCCTTACTTGTTAGTAATCAGATCAGTCATGTATAATATTCTATAAACTAGGCTAGATGTTGTCTATGCATTGAGTGTGGTAGAAAGATATCAAGTTGATCTAGGGGATAGTCAAGACTATCCTTAAATATCTGAGGTATATTAAGGATATATTCCTAATCTATAGAGGAGATAATGAACTAGTCATAAGAGGATATGAAAATGCTAATTTATAAACTAACCAAGAAGAAATGAAGTCATAAATGGGATATATATTCACTTTGAATAGAGGTGTTGTGAGAAAGAAGTGCTCGAGGCAGGCTATGGTCACAAATTCTATAGCAGCATCTGAGCATATTTAAGATTTTGAGGAAAATAGTGAAGTAATATGGATGCTAAAAAATTTCCAAGATCTTGATGTGTTATCTTGTTGTAAATATCTTATTACACTCTATTGTGATAATATTGCAATGATGTCTATCGCAGAAGATCTAAGGAAACATAAAAGGGTAAAGCACATACTTCAGAAGTATCATCTCTTGAGGTATTTTTCTCATAGAGGTGAGGTTGTAGTGAGTAGAATTTCCATGGAGTAAAACATTGCAGGCCCCTTTAATTATACCTTAACTCTATAGAAACATGATTATCATGTGAGGACTAGTAGAATTAAAGTTGTAGGTAGTTGGCTCTAGTTCAAGTGGAAGTTTGTTTGAGTTGTTGCCCTAGAACTGAATAGTTGTACTTTGATTACATGTATATTCAATTTATTGAATATTAATTTAACATATTATTAAATATTTTTTATTGTTTCTGCGTGGATTTAATGTAATAATTTCCTAGAGTATTTTTTCATATTGATAAGGTCATAAAACTTCCCCTCTATGATGAGAACCTTGAAATGGTATGAAAATATAATTAATATAGTTCTGTAGTTGGATAACATACTATTATAAGATACATAGTATTTAGACTGTTAGGTGTGAGAGATCATAAGAATATGAGGCTTATTATCATGAAGTTCTCACTTGGTAATCTCCAAGACATGAGATTATGAGAGTTGACCCATTAGTTGTAATTTTTCATGTTTAAGTGTCATTGGATATTCCTATATGTGAGTGTGTGTAAAGGTCCTTAGACTTTAAGATTATCATTAATGCATGCCCTAACTTGTTCACTTAGATTTACTGAAAAACTATAATGCCATATGTTTTCTAGAAGTAGGGAACATTGGGTGAATCACGATTAAAATGAAATTAATATGACAATCCTCCTTTTTAAAACAAAAATTTTAATTACATTGTACAAAACAGAAGATCTTTTAAAGTTTAATTTCTTGGAAATAAGGTACATAATATATGAAAATGTAATTTTTTTTCTAAACAACATGAAAGGATTCTTCAATGGTCCATCCTAAGTACTTTTACTACATCTCATAACCTAGGCACATACATCGAAGGAAAGGGTGAGCATAAGGATCGGTAAGGCAAAGCAAGGGAAAAAAGTTACATATGATCTTGAGAAATATCAACAAGAACATAAGGAATATAATAAATTCAAAAGAAAAGGAAAAAATAGAATATAATAATAAAAAGATCTTGAATCATAACATGTAAATTCTGCAACAACATTTAAATGATACATTCTTAATCACATCACCATGGTTTTTCATTGAGGTGTCATAAAAATTTACCAAGGTTAATCACCAAGGTATTGTAAAACATGTCATATATAGAGATTAAATTATTTACCCAATGAATTGGAGAACTATTAAGGAAAAACCTTTGTATTCCTTAATTAACATGATCCACATAAAAAAATAATGGTCTTTTAAAAGTGCTTAAATACAATGTATTTATGTCATTTTTAACCCAAGGAAATGGAATGAGGGTTTTATGAATGTAAATTAAATAAAAAAATAAATAATTTTTACATATTGGTGAATACCCCTTGAAAAAATAGGTTTTGGTATTCACATAAATAAAATAAAAGGGAATTTCTTGAGGAGAAGGGAGAAAGTTTGAGAAGTAAAATCAGGAGCATAACAAGTATAAAATGTGGTTTAAAAAAAGGGTAAAAAAAGGGGAAAAGGATATGTCGTTAATAAAAGAATCTTAATACAACAAAATGATAAAATAAATTGGATAGAATAACTTATTTTGGATATTTTAAATACATACCACATAAAGATGGAACTTGAATGAAAAAGAGAAATGCAGATTTACCTTAACTTGAAGAGTACTTACTAAAAAATGAGGATAAGGAACTTAGGGGATTGATTAAACCTTGGTAGGACTCATTAGGAGATAAAATTATCATATATTCATGGAGGATAAAATAAGAGTGAAAGGAAATAGAGAAATTGGCGGGAATTTATAACAAATGTGGTGGATTTGTTTATTAATTTCTATATTTAGGCTTTGGACACCTAGTTAGTGGTAAATAAAAAACCATGGGATTTCCCATGGTATTGGACACTTGGTAAAACTTTTATGTTATTTTAATCCATAAGAGTTAAACAACATTTTATATTACTTATTTTGGAAAGGAAAATTAAATTTTTCACAAAATAACATTTTCAATGTTAGAGTTTCCATTTTAGAATTTGGAAAGTAAAATATATATTTGGAGATTGATTAAAATATATTAAAATAATTGATAATAAAAATAAATATTTTAATTCATGTATTATGGTTAATTATTTACTACATCATTATGACATAATTATGATGTCCTTAACATACCAAAAACTCAAACTGTATTTTTACCATTCACGAAAAAATAAAGTATTTTAGAAAATTCTCATAAATTTACCCTATTCTAATTTGAACATGATGATTTCAAAAATGATATTTATTTTATCATAATAATTCTCTAAAAATTATAATTATAACTTTTAAATATAATAATCCTTATTTATTAAAAATAATAGCGGATTAAAAATACATAGTAGAATTTCTGACACTTGAAAAAAATAAAATTAATTTATCATTTATATTTAAATAAGAGTGTTTTTATCACACTATTTTAAAAAAATAATAATTATTCATTATATATTAGTTTATTACAATTATTTATATTGTTTCTATAAAGTTCAATATCTTCCTGAAAAAATAAATTTATCAAAATTTATCTTGATTTTATTAAGAAAACAAATCTTAAAACAGGTGTGATGGAATAAAAATTATATTTAAACAAAGGTATTACACACTAAGGTCGGGATACATAACACATTATTACACCCTCATACACCCTAATAGTTAGGTGTGATATGGTGGTAGTTTCATGGGGTGCCTCGAGTAACATCGACCGAGTGGTAAACTCCACTAAGTTGAACTTCTTCCATAAGCAATTTTGTTCAAGATTTACCTATTGAAGCTCAGCTTGGGATTGGTCAAGAGATAACTCTAGTGATGAAATATCCCTATCAAGCTCTAAAAAAATGTGCTTCAAATGGAATGACTCTACTAGTTGAGGCCATCGACTCTTCTTTCTGTATCAATTTTCCTTTTTCAAAATTTTACTTATAAACTCTAATGATAATGTTAAAATTATTATCAAGAGTATAGTTACCAATGGTCATATTTTCCAATGGTCATAATTGAACAATGTTCATATAACAGTTAAATTGATATGGTCACATTTCTATTTATATTCACTTCATTTAGACTCGTTACCTTGGTTGAGAAATGTTATGGGTAATTTTGCCTCATCGTCTCATCTGGTTCCCACATTGCTTCTTCATATATGTGGTTCCTACATAACAATTTGACAAGGTGGGTAGCCTTTTTGTGTATAAATTTGTCTCTATAGTTTGATATCTCCACCGAATACTCCTCATAGGAGTTCTACATCACTTCCCATATAGATCTTCATAGGGTTACATTTGAATACTCGAATGGAAGTTGTTGTTGTATGGGAACTAAAATAATGGGAGATGTTGATCCCATAAACCTTTAAATTACATTGAGCATGTTCTAAACATGTCCTTGGGTGTTTGAATAATCCTTTCAGATTGTATAACAGTTTGGGGGTGATATGAAAAACAAAAATTCATTTCCGTACTCAAATCATGTTGAATACTTATCCAGAATTTTGATGTGAACTTTGGATCACAATCAGAAACGATCAAAAGTGGAACTCCATGTAACCACCCCACTTAATTTATGTAAATCATGGATATTTTATCAAGAGATAAGTATTCCTAGATAGATCTAAATTGGACAGTCTTGGTGAGATGGTCTACGATAACCCATATTGGATTTTTTCATTTAGATGTTCTCAAGAGACCAATGATAGAGTCCACAGTGATATTGTCACACTACCATGTTGGTAAGGGTAGTTTTTGTAATACCCCTTTAGGAATTTGTCACTCTATATTCACTTGTTAACACACTAGGAACCTTGTAGTGTAGTCGAAAATCTCCATTTTCATGTTATTCTACCAATAATGATCATAAAGGTCTCTATAAATTTTAGTGCTTCTAGGATGTATAGAGAATGTAGAGTTATGAGCTTCATCCATCAAATCATTATTTATTTATAGAATAAATGGAATACATATCCTTGTATGAAATTTCACTACACCTTCTTAATTAATATTGAACTTAGGAAACTTACCATTCTTCACATCCTTTATCTTCTTCTGTAAAAAAGGATGTTATTGTTGAGATTTCTCGATATTCTATAGTAATGATAATTGATGAATAATCTTTGATAGGGTTGATAATGTCCCTTCCCTCATGATTCCCATGTCCAACCTTACTAGTTCCTTGATCAAAGGATCTCCCTGAATCCTCATCATTGCCCACAAAATAGGGTCTTTCCTACTTACTGAAAATTAACCTTTTTATTATCAAACACTTTTGAGAAAAAAGTGAGAAACCAAAATTTCAAGCACAAAAGGAAATAATAGATTCATTAAAATACAAATTATTTCTACCAGGTTTTATCTCCCTAAATAACTACCAGGAGAAATTGTTTACCTATGTATCTAGTTCATCCATTAAAATATCTTTGAACATGAGTGCAAGATTGTCCCGGGACTGGATGTACTCCTTTACATTGATCTTCCCATCATGGAAACCATTATAATTATAAGATCCTAATTTTTTTATCCAAGGAAACTAACCCTAATTAGGCGATACCTTTAATAACATACTCATAATCCTGTTGGCATCTTCATCTATATCTTTAATTGTCAAAATAGATTTCAGTAGGTCTTCTCCTGAGTGTATAAGAAATTCAAATGATTGATCATGAACTACAATAGATTCCACTTATTGGAAGACATCCTTATTGGATTAACTTTCCACCAGATTATATTTTGACTTCTTCATGGATCTTGCCTCTATATTAAGTGGTAAATATGAGAAGTATTTTCTCTCTTTGTGAATGCTTCTATGGATCTAGATTTTTCACGTTCTTGGAAGACTGTTGCTGAGACCATCTTCATTTGAATTTCCAACTCATTGGATGGAATACTCATCACTGGATTCATTCCTAGGGGCCTTATGCTCCTCCATAGAGAACATGACTGGGACAATTTCAAACTCTTACACTGGATCATCATTAGAAAAACCTTCAAAACGGTTACCCAGTTCAATGTCAACCACATTCATTTTAGGACTTGAAATAATTGGTTCTTTATGGACCTCTTACTAAGCTCCATTGGATGTATCTTTACCTGACAGGACTGCCTCATCATATGAAGCAACTGAAGGAGTCTAGGGTGCTCCCTCATGCTCTATTGCATTTGAAACAAATTCTCCTGCAATACCATCACCCAAATCCTCTTCAACACCCTTAATCACCACAGTATTTATGGAACTATCCACTATAATATCATGCTTCAATTTGGAAAAAATATTATAAACTTTCATGTACAGAGGTCTATCCTTGTACTTTGTCACCCCTTGACTGATTCCTACAAGATCAGAGTCTCTAAGACCTGTGTTTGAGTCCGATCTGGGGAAACCAACTCATGACATACAACTGGTCCACTATTATCCACCACTAATGGACTAAAAATAACAACTAAAGCCTCACCTAGGACCAAACTCATCTACTTAGTGCCCAGGCCAGACTCCTACGACATTAGTTTCCCATTCCTACAATCCTCCATTCTGTGAACCATTTTCTTACACCAGGGACAAAAGTCATACTGGAATTTGAAGATGAAATACTACATATAACAGAAATCTTCACATACGTCAACCAAAAATAACTCAAATAGATTCTTTGACATGTCAACTTTTACAAATATTCTAGGGTAAATTGGATGGAAAACAACCCTAGTTTTAGAATCCAAATAGAGGTAACACCACATATTCTGGGGTCTTTCCTACTTAATGCATCAATAACTTTGTTTTCCCTTATAGGGTGATAATTAATTGAAAAATCATAATATTTAATAATTTCCAACCATCTCCTCTGTCTCATATTCGATTAATTTATCATGAAAATAAACTTCAAACTTTGGTGGTCTGTTTATATATCACATTTCTCCCTATAAAGATAGTGCATCCATATCTTCATAGAAAAGACAACTGCAACCATCTTGTAATGAACCGATCCCATAATCCCAAAGTAGATGAATTATTTTATTACATTGATATGATTATAAGGAGTAAAATTCTAAAGTAATGATCAGTTTAGCATTTTTGGAAGCTAGATTATATACATGAACCATAAATTACAGTTGAAACTATAAAATACATTATATTCAATCATTTGAGAGTATCAATATTCTCATAACTTAACCCCACATATCAATCATAATACACATATTGGAATCCTAGTAAAACATAATAATGGGGTGAGATTCGATGCTCAATAAGGCTAAGCGTACAGTATAAACTATGAGTAAATATGGAATAAAAAATATGGTAAGGTAAATAACTGATAAAAATTCCATTTTAATAATCACATGACCTAGGAAACTTAACCATGTATATTCAAACAAATAAAATAATCACATGGAATAATTATAATGACGACATGAATAATGTTGGATTTATTCACTATCAAGATTTATCCTCAAGCTGGATACTGTCAAGATCTATCCTCCTAAGAGTTTATGTCTGTGGATAGAAACCTGTCTGATTTGTGTCAATATCTATCCTCCTGATAATTTAAAACTATTTTAAAATAAATGTGAAGGGTTTGTCATCTACTGATTTCATCTCATGATACCTATTGATTCATCGAAGGGCTATAGTAGGCCATACTCATCACTTACTAATTCCAATTCATTCCTCATATGAAAAAATAAACAACATAAACATTCATATTGAAAAACTAGCACATTAAAGGTAAATACTTTAACCATAAACTATAAATGGTATAAAAATTGCACATCCATAATCAAAAGGTTCACAAACCCTTCAATAAAATAAGGTATATTGTATCATAAGATATCAACTTAAATTAAACATAATATTCAACAAAGGATGTTGACATAGATGAAAATACTCTAATAAAATCACTATAAATATCTTGAGAAAAACACTATTTTACCTTGAAATCATATATTTAAAATCCAAACATTTATAAAAGAAAAAATTTTATTTGAAAAGAATTTGGTAATATTTTAAAAGAATCTTCAAAACATCAAGGCATCCTAACGGTAGTAAAAACCGTTCATGATGTATAAGTTAAAAATAGACATTATTTCTTTATCTTTGTTTAAAAAGTAATAAAGTACCTCATTTGGAAAATGAAAAAAAGATTCCTTTCAAAACAATTTTATAAAAAGTAGAACATGGGTAAAAGACTTAAAACATTGGTAGGATAATAGTATTTTTTTGGAAGATATTGTTAAGAAACACAGAAATGGATGATAAATAATCCTCTATAGATACTTTCATATAAACAATCCTAAATAATAATGATATTGTGAAATTAACCCTTACATTATACTTTACATTAGTTTAATGTGCTTCATACCAATTTATATTGATTTATAACATGTTATTATTGTATACCAGAAACATGTACATATTTATGATATCATATATGATCTTTTTATATTATTTTATCACCTGTTTATTGATAACAGTTCATTATTACTGTTGTTTTGGGTGTTAACTGCCTCATTTTCCTATGCATGTTTTGTCGAAAATGTCTCGGTTATTTTGTATAGGATATAGATCCACAATATAAAGAATTATATTATTTTAATAGATATAATATTTACTCATTATATACATTTTTATAATAATTCTTTAATGGTTAACATGGAATATGAATCACATTGCGTCGTGGAGATGGTAGGTCATACATACACACGAGTGATGATATCATTCCCTTAATGGTCAAAGGGTAAGGAACCAGATGATGTATTAATTATAAAGAATTAATATCATTTCATTTTAATTATTTATATCCATTATATCCATCATTATACCCTTACAAATAGAGTGGTTATGAAAAACAGATTACACCACGACGTGAAGATGGTAAGTCATACATACGCACATGCAATATTTTCATTTTTTGTAGGATGGATAAATCATGGAATATGATTGTACCATAATAATAATAACATATCAACGTATATATGATACTAGAGTTATTACTTTAGTATGGAAACAACACATTAATTGTAAGTAGAAGAGTGAATGAACTTGAATAAGTTGGTAAAAAAATTACCTCTTTTTCGGTGGACTTCCTTTGATTAACACCTTAACACCTCTAAAGAGGGTGTTATGACAAAACTTTAGCCTATAGAATGTATTTAGGGATTCTAGGAATCAATTTGGAAAGATATTGTCTAAACCAAATAGGGTTTTAAGTGCTCTTAAAGGAGACGAGTGGGTGACCTTTTATAGGAGAGGGGAGGGTTAATTTTGGAAATTATCAAAATATTAAATTAATATAAATTAATTTACAATTCAAAATGGCTCAAAAAGTGAGTTATTTAAAATATAATTTTAGTATGGGACTAAATACACTCAGTGAATAATTTTTAGAAGAGTATGGGTTATATTATTACCATTATCTTTTTTCTTTAACCCTAAATTAATTTTTTTAACTCTTACCATGACAAAATGTGTTTTTATTCCTTAAGGGTTAATATAGTAACTCTAAAACACCAAACGATCCATAAATGGACCATTTATGAAATTTTTAATTTCAACCCAATTAGTTTTCCTAATGTTATATTTTAGTGAATTTTATATCACTTAAAAATTTATTTATTCAAGAATATCATTAATGTTAATTTAGACACTATTCATTTCATGGATTTTTAAAAAATATAAAGACACAAGAGACCTTAAAAAACTATTAATACATCACTAACATGTTCAAGTCATCCAGAAAATTCATGGATGACATTAATTATATCAAATTGTATTTATTTATTTTAATATTTTAAATATCACTTATTTGATTCTTCCATTAAATAAACATCTACTAAATCATCATTGTATAAGAAATTGAGGTAATTATGTACTTCCTAAAAACTAAATATAAATTACCCTGTTAAAAAAACATTTTATATATCAAATAACTATTTATAGATGAATTTATCTTCTTTATAACACTATATTAAAAATGGTATAATTATTAAAATATGAGCATAAAATATTTTAAAATGTGGTTCAATTATCAATATGCACACTATAAAGAAACCTGTTCGGGGACTCAACCCCACGATCGACGCCCACACCCCAAAAATGGTGCCCCACACCCCATCCCCCATTCCACCCCAACAACCTGTGGGGGGCTATGATTATGATATATTTAACTTTTCTTTTAATAAAATATAACAAATGTCATACCCTTACCCAAGTGGATTTAAATTGGTTATAATTTCAGCCCAAGTATTATTTTGGAAACCCACCCATCCAATGAAATTAGAAAAAGCGTTAGGGTAATTTTATAGTCTTTATAATATTATTTTTACCCATAATTACCAGATTTACCCTTAACCGTGGTAATTAAAATATTACTAAATTTACTATTCATATGCCCAAAAATAAAAGAAACCCATTAACATAATTTAAACCCACTGATTCCAAATATGGAATATATTTTTGAAAATTCAAAACAAATAATTTACAGTAATTATTTTAAAATTTATCCCATTGATGAGGTTAAAAAATGGGTTATTAAAGTATAAACATGCAAAAGATTGAATTATATTTATAACTAAATTCAATGTAAAATTGATGCCAATGACCTACATTGGATTAAATGATAAAAAATAATCTAATTATATTTTAAAAATAATAAAAATTATAATTTAATTCTATAAATTATTTCTTTGAAGAAAGTTTTTTTCAATTAAAATTTAGTATTTTTCACTATTTATCAAAACATGAAACTTATCAAAAAAATACCAAAAATTTAACCCAGGTAAATTTTTATATTTAGATTTAAAATAAGAAGTTTATTTTCTAAAATATAATATATAAAAGTTTCAAAAATTGGATTTATTTTGGTTTTCCACTAAAAGGCGGTAAAACTACCTTTAGAGAAACATAGGTTTTTGTACATAAAATTGGGTTTGTTCATATCTTATGCCTATAAAATCTATTAGATGAATATAAAAATAATTTGATTGAATATATAACATATATATTTCATTAATATAATTTTTTAATTGTAATTAATTTAATTTATTAAGGAAAAATGAATTTGGAATAATAAAAATAAAAATAATTCCTTTATACTCAATTGGTTTATATTTTCATTTCTAATTAATTGGTAACCAATGAATTAATATAATATTTTTATAAACCATATATTTTAAAAATTTAGTTAATACTTTTCATAACTACAAATTTAATGGCTAGATTATAATGTTAACTTAATAATATTTAGTCGTTTGTTTAAGATAGGTGTTATATATAATGAAAGCCATCGAAGAAATTAAATTTATTTTAAAGGATACATATCATAAAATAGTGGGGTGTTACATTCTCCTCTACTTCAATAAATTGTGTCCTATCAATTTGAAATATTACTTTGAAAATCAAAGGTTTATACTTAAAATTTCTTTTATTGAAAACCCACATCGTAAATATGGTTAATAAAACATCCTCTTAATAAGAGGGAAAGAAAAATGTAAAGGTCACTACAAAATTAGGCTTTCAAATAGAAAAAAATTTGTGGGAAGTGAAAACCGAGACAAAGAAGATAAATCAAATGATCATGTTACAATAGAGAGAGATAGAGAACATGGTCATCAGAAAGTCTAGGATCACAAAACTGTAAATCTGTGATGGATTAAAGAAACCATTGATTTCTCAGTATGAAAATTAACTCAATAGCATTTTTCATTCCGATTTCTATTCCTAGAGTTGAGGAATTATTTTACTATCCAAAAATAAGCACTTGAGAAAATAAACTTAAGTATTTATTTCCAAGTCATAAGTATAATCTCATCCTTTGGTTATTCTTTAATCTATTTTTACTTCATCCATTATACCTAAAAATGAGTTTTCAAGATGAATTTTTCACGCTTGAAGAATTTTCATGAATCATATGATCCATGAGTCATTCCTTCAGGCTTTAAATGTTATAAAAAAATGGTTAGCAAAGGTTATCCAATATGATAAATCATACTTTAACTATAATAAATAATATCCAATTTTCAACTCAATACATTCTATAAGTAGTTACCTTAAAACTCATTAAAAATACTTCTATCCAAATTCAAAGTCTAAAAATATAGTAAAAATATCACTAAATTTCCAAAATTAGATTCCCCAAATAGCATAATGTAACTATTAATATCACATACCAAAAATAGAAATACCCTGATCTCCTTGAATGCTTTAAAATCCTTAAAGAAGAAGTACTACAGTACAATCATTATATATCTCATGATTCTTATAACTAGATTATCATTGATAAAATACTTTTACAACATAAATCGTGAATCTAAGAGAACAAATCATTTAATTATTCCACTTTGACTGTAGTAACATAATATGCATGACTTTGATCCATTTACTTCTTCTAAGGTATATTTCCTTGATACTTAGGACATTTATTTGTGTAATGCAGCATTTAACTATTGTTAAAACACTGAATATCACCCTTTTATTTCTTCACTTTGCATTATTTTTCTTGGTTAACCTATTCTGTTAACTTATAACAAAAATTTAATACATTCAAGCACTTCCCAAGGTGATTCTTTCCACAATTTTTATATGTGGGAAAATCCTTCTTTCAATTCATCCCTTTATCCATCTTCTGCTATGTTGTCCTCTTATTCTCTTGATTTATTTTAAAGTCATAATACTTAGAAAATTATTTCTATATCTTGATATCACATAATATAATATCTTCATACGATGTGAAATTTTGGTATACTAGTTTCCTTCAAAGGAATAGATTTAACCCATCAATGAAATGATCAATATTACTCCTTAGGTTACGTATGTAATTTATAGCTTTACTTTCTAACCATGTAATATCGGATTCATATTGAGTAACATTCTCATCCTCTTTTTTCCTCAGACTAAAAAATTTCCTCTTCATATCATATCCCTGTTTGTGAGGAAAATATTTTTCTAAGAAAAGTTCCTTAAAATCCTTCTATCCCATGTTTTCTATTTTCTCATCCTTTTTAGTGTTTCGAATCAATGAACACCATTGATCCACATCTCCAGAAAGATGGTAAACTACCATGATAACTTTGTCCCTTTCCTTACTTCCCAAAGAGAGAAATATCCTTTCTAAGGAACTTATCCATTTCTCATCCTAAAATGGATTTGTAGTCTCTTTTAATATTGGTGATTGTTTTCTCATAAAGTAGTATAACATTTTTCCTCCATGTTGTGGGTTAGGATGCTCTATAAGGGTAATATTATTGTTCATAACCTGAGTCAACTATCATAGTGTGGTTATAAGTTATTCAACACCAATTGAATATATAGAACCAACATAATTATCTTGTATTGGAGGGAAATACCTACATAGATTATGTTCATCGATTCAGTTTCCATTACTTCCACTAGACATCATTTCTGAACTAAAAAATACACTAGATTGGGTTATGAATGAAAGTTCATAATTTCAAACCAGTAAAACACTTAACTTAAATAAAATATTTGTATATAGCTAATCTCATAATCATAAACATGGTTTATTTGTGGAAATATTTACTTTTAAATCCTTCATAATGGTTTATAATAAAAATTTAAATTATCCTAAGAATGTCCCCCAAGAGTGTCAAACCAGGTTTATAGAAAGGCATGTTGTCACGTACCAGGTTATGCTGAGTTAGGCCCAACACACCTTGTCAGAGTTGCTAACCATATGTACATTTATTCCAATACCACATCCACTTATTGTGTTTATAAATGGATTGATTATTAGGAAGAACCATATAATCTCTACCATACCAAAATTCTAAGATTTTTTTTATACTTATCCCCATATTCTATCTTATATTTATGTTCCATAATATTTTTTTTCTTCTAATTCTAGTTTCCAAGGTTTCTAATAAACTTCCTTTGATACCAAATGTAACACCTCTACCCCAAAAGTATAAATCCAGTGCATTATTTTATTATATTATCATGATCACAAGGAATAAAATCCCAAAGGACCGATCAGTTTAGCATTTTTTGAATACAAATTACATACATGATCCATACAATAAAATTTAAACTATAAAATAAAATATAGTCAATCCTTTGAGTATATCAATATTCTCCTAGATTAACCCTACATATCAGTCATAATAAACTTATTTTAATCCTAAGAAAAATAAAAAATAAGAATAGGGTGAGCTCGAATGCTCTGGAAGGGTAAGCGTACAGTGGAAGCTATGAGTAAATATGGAATAAACAATATTTACATGTAAATAACTGATACGCATTCCATTTAAATAATAAAATGAGCTAGGAAACTTAACCATAGATATTATAACTATTCAAAAAATCACATTAAATAATAATAATAATTGCGAGATGCATAATGTTGGATGTATTCACTATCAAGTTATATACTTATGATAGTTACTATCAAGATCTATTATCATGAGAGTTTAAGTCTATGGGTAAAACCCCATTTTATTTGTGACAAGATATATCCTCATGATATTTTAAAACTTCTTGGAAACAAATGCGATGGGTTTTTCATCAACTGATTTTGTCCCACGAGACCCACCAATGCATCGAGAGACTATAGTGGGCCCCACCCATCACTTACTTTGTCCAATTCATTCCTCATATGAAAACATAAACAACATAAAAATTCTTATTGAATAATGAGTATATGAAATGTGAATACATGAACCATAAAAAATGAATGGTATCAAAATTGAACATCTATAGCCAAAATGATCATAAAAATTTCAATAAATTAGGTTTATTGTATCATAATAGATCAACCTCAATAAAACATAATATTCAACAAAGGATGTTGACATATATGAAAATATTCTAATAAAATCAGGATAAATATCTTGAGAAATATACTCTTTTACCTTGAAATCATTTATTTAAAATTTCCACATTTAAAAAAGAATTTTTTTAAAAATAACTTTGTAAACTTGTAAAGTAATTTTCAAAACATCAAGGCTTCATGATGGATGTAAAATCTCCTCATGATTTATAAGTTAAAAATAAAAATTCTTTCTATATTTTTGTCAAAAAATTAATAAATTACCTCATTTGGAAAATGAAAAAAATATTCCTTTCAAAACCGTTTTATAAAAAGTATAACATGTGTAAAAGACTTATAACATTGGTAGGATAATAGTAAAAATATTTTGGAAAATATTTTTATGAAACATGGACAAGGATGATTTATAATCCCCATTAGATACTTATGTATAAATAATCCTAGATAATAATGAGATTGTGAAATTAAGCCTTACCTTGTACTTTCCTTTTAAATATGGTTTATCCTCCTGTATAATGGTTTAAAACATGTTATTAATTAATACCAAAACAAAAACCATATTCATATTTATAATATCATATATTACCATATTATATTATTTAATCACTTTTTTGTTGATAACATTTCATTATTACCCTTGTTTCGGGTGTAAACTGCCTCTTTTTTCTGATGCATGTCTTATCATAAATGTCTTGGTTATTTTAAATAAGATATATATCCAACATACATATAGTAATTTTTAGTTTATAAATATAATATTTACTCATTATATACATTTTTATAATCATTATTGAATGGTTAACATATTATATGAATCACATTGTGTCATGGAGACAGTAAGTCATACGTACGCACGAGCGATGATATCATTTCCTTAATGGTGAAAGGGTAAGGAATTGGATGATATATTAATTATAAACAATTAATATCATTTCATATTTATTATTTATATATATTAATTCACCATCATACTTATCCAGATAAATTAGTGATGAAAAATAGATTACACCACGACGTGGAGATGGTAAGCCGTACATACGCATGTGCGGTATTTTTATTTTTCATAAGATGGAAAAATAATGGAATATGGTTGTATGATAATAATAATAACATCTCAGTATATATATATATATATATATATATATATATGACACTGTATTTATTACTTTAGTATGGAAACAACATATGAAGTGGGAGTAGAATAAGAAATGAACTTTAATAATTTGGTTAAAAAATTACCTATTTTTTAGTGGAATTCCTTTGATTAACACATTAAATCCTATAAGAAGGGTGTTATACCAAAAATATGGACTCTAGAGTGTGGGTAGGTATTCTAGGAAGTAATTTGAGCAGATATTGTCCAAAAAAATAGGCTTTTAAGTGTTATTAAATGATTATAATGGGTTCCCTTTTATAGGAGAGCGGAGGGTCACTTTTAGAAACTCTCGAAATATTAAATTAATATAAATTAAGTGCATTCACAAGACCCAGTTTCTGAGGTATCCTTAAGTGCATCCACAAGAACCAGGTTCAAAACTAGGTAGAGGCATATTTCAGGGGGTGCTGTAGCAGAACTGTACACTGTACAGGTACTGTAGCAGAACTCTGCACTATGCAGGTAATGTAGTAGGTACTGTAGTAGTTACTATAGCAGGTACTATTTAGTATTGTAGCAGCTGGAACTATTCACCTTGGGCCACCGGTTTGGGCTTGGATTCCTTAAGGATTTCGGGCCACCCCAGCCTTTGGGTCAGTAGGGCTTTTGGGCCACCTTTAAGGCCTTAGGGATACCTCAAGGCCTTTGGAAAACATGCAGTTTCCCCAGACACACTACAAAAAAGGAGTATCCCCAGAAGAGGATTCAGAGCAGGTTTACTCACTAGAGCAGAACGAAATGGATTTGTTAGAATGAGAGGGTATGACTATGCCATCGAGACCAGCCCGTTCTTGCATGGGAATCCTAGCCACACGACTATGCGAAGGTGGAGAGCTACTATCATGATGCAGATGCTGGGGAGGGGTAGTTCCTTGTAGATAGTTTGGTTGAATTTCCTAAGACATTCGGGTAATGTATTCTCCTAAGTCTATGGTCCATGTAATATCTGAGCCTACCAGCCTTTTAAGGGTTCACCCTCATCCATTGAAAGGGGGGTTATAAAAAAAATCAATAAAAATGAAGGTCTTCTGGCCATTCGGGCTAACCCTAAATTAATTCCTTTATCTCTTACTCTGACAACATGGGTTTTTATTCCTTAAGCGTTAATATAGTTACAATAAAATGAAAAACGAGGCATAAATGGACCATTAATAACATTTTTAACTTCATTCAAATAATTTGGTTGAAGTTTATTTTTTTATGAATTTTATATAATTTAATAAAATATTATTTATTTTAGAATATCATTAATGTCAATTTTAACACTATTCATTTCTTGACCTTTTAAAAAATATAAAAACACAAGGTCACATAAAAATAAACATTTAATACATCTCTCACATGTCAAAGTGATCCATAAAATTCGTGTATGACATTATTATATTAAATTATATTTATTTTAATATTTTTAATATCATTTATTTGATTCATCCATTTAATAAACAGTTATTGCATCATCATTGTATAAGTATTTAATGTAATTATTTTTTTCCAAAAATAAATGATAAATTACCATATTAAATAAAAACATTTAAGATTTTAAATGACTATTTATAGTTGAATTTATCCTATGTATAAACCTATATTAAAAAAATTATAGTTATTAAAATATGAGTATGAAGTCTTTAACCCTTATTTAAATAAAATATGATAAATGTCATACTCTCACCCAAGTGGCTTAAAAAAGGTTATAATTTCATCCCATGGATGATTTAGGTCTAAAATAACCCATATAATTAAATTATGACTCTTTTTATGGTAATTTTATAGTATTTATAATATTATTTTTACCTATAATTACTTGATTTACCCTTAACCATGGTAATTAAAATATTACTAAATTTACTATTCATTGGCCCAAACATAAAAGAAACCGATTTAAATAATTTGAACCCACTTATTCCAAATATTTTATCTATTTTTTTCACAATTAAAAACATATAAGTTATAGTAATTAATTTAAAATTAATCCCATTGATGGAGTGAGAAAACAAGCTATTAAAGTTAAAACCTGTAAAAGATTGAAACATTATTATATCTAAATTCAATGTTAAATTGATTCCAATTACCTAATTTTTTTAATCCAGGTGTTATGTGAAATTTAATCTAATGAAGAAATTAAATTTATTTAAAAGGATACATGTCATAAAATCATGGGATGTTATACATCTCCAGGTCATGCGTAAGATAATTCTACTGATGAAGATTCAACTATCAAGGTGCATAAGAAATCACCTTATATTTTTTCATGAGGATACACCCAAGGAATTTAAAAGGTTCATCTCTAAATGTTACAAATCCTTCTTCTATATAGGTTATATTTGAGACAGGTTTAATAACCAATCTCTTCTTCATCTCTTGAAAACTTTCTATACACTCCTTTTTTTCTGGGTGAAATTGGTCCCTTTTCGAGTTAACTTGGTTATTGGATTAGCAAGTCATGATTTTTTTCACAAACCTCCTATAAAATCTTTATAAACCAAGTAAAATATGGATATCAATTACTATTTTTGGATGATACCACTCCTCCACAACCTTTTTCTTTGCAGGATCAATTGAGATTCCTTCATTGGTTACAATATTCCCCATGATAGCAACTTGTTGTATCTAAAATTTACATTTTATAAACTTTCCAAATAACCTATCCTTCCCCGGAGTTTATAATATAACCCTTAAATGATCCTAATTATCCTCAATACTTCTTGAATATATTATAATATCATCAATAAAAACTACCACAAATTTATCAAGGTAGTCTTTAAAGACTATGTTCATGAAATCCATAAATATAACAGGAGTATTAGTTAAGATTAAGGGAATAAAAAAAAACCCATAATGCCCATATCTTGATCATAGGCAGTCTTTGGGATATATTATTTCTTCACCATCAATTTATGATAACAAGATCGAATATCAATCTTGTAGAAGAATTGAGCCCCATGAAGCTAGTCAAATAAATTATAAATCCTTGGAATAAGGTAATTTTTCTTTAATGTAATCCCATTAAGTTCTATATAATCGATGAATAGTATCATTGATCTATCCTTATTATTAAAAAATATAATAGGTTCTCCCCAAGGAGACACACTTGGTCGGATAAACCCCTTTTATAAATTATCTTGGATTTGTTTCTTTAATTCCTCTAACTCCACATTTTACATTCTATATAGGGTATTTTATATCAGCTTGGATCCAGGAATGAGTTCAATAGAGAACTATACCCCTTTTTCTGGGGGAGGTCAAGGTAACTCCTTAGGAAATATGACAATGTATTCCTAAATTATGGGGAAATTTTCTATTCATATACTTTCATTTACTTCTTCAACATCATCGATCAGATCCCTAAATAAGGCTATGGGAGGTGCTTCTAGAAAAAGCTGAGGACAATATATATCTCCTTTGAAAACAACTATAAGTTTTCCATTCAAGACTACTAATATTTCCTTGATCCTATAGTTGATATTAGTAGTATACTTTGAGATCCATTCCATCAATAGTATATCATTGAATTTTTTCATGTGAATGACTACTTGATTTGTGATGAGATTGTGCTCTCCAAAGTGAATATTATAGTTTATATACACTGTTGATGCTTAGATAATCCATCTAGGAGTCTTGAATGATAAACTACTTCTAGAATTTTATGTATTGATTCTATATTCTTTACAAACTTGGAGGAAATAAAGGAATGTGTAGAACCATAATAAAATATTATTTGCTAACTTTGAGAGAACAATAAGAGTACTTGCCACCACATAATTTAGAGATTCAACTTTAGCTGTTGTGATAGAAAAAGCTCAAAATTTCACCCTTGGACTATTTAGTGTTTGATGGTGATTCCCCTCTATTAAATTTGGACTTTAACAGTGATTGGAAAAGTTCCCAAGCTATCTACACTTGAAGCATTATACTTTAGGATGGGACTACACCATCTTAACTTTTTCATTAGTGTTGAGTAGTAGAGGATTCACCTCACTATGACGGTTCTGAGAAATATGGTCATCTCTTCCACACTTACAACATTTATTTCTCCTGAGTAATCAGTTACACTAATGATTCTTCCCACATTTTTTTCATGTGGGAAGTTACACTTGATTTAAACCTCTTCCATGATCAAAATTCATCCCCATGTTTGGATCCAAAGATCTCTTCTTTTCATTAGATCTATGGGACCACTGCGTCTCTCCAAAATTCAGCTCAACCTTTATAGAACTTCTCACTATCTGCTCATAAATTTAATAGTATAAATTAAATAGATTCTTTTATAGATGATGCCTTAGTCCACTGAAGAATATATATACCTTTACATTAGGATATATGAAAAAGATAGATGTGTAGCAAGAAATCCTTGTAAATTTAGTCTCATAGCTTTCCACATATTTAATTTCTTTCTGCTCCAGCTCTAGTAATTCCTTATCTATTTTTTTCTCATCTAATGGGGGAAATATTTATTGAAAAGGGATCCCCTGAAATCTCCCCACTAAATATAATCAATCTCTCTTCTTAGCTTCATGTTTTTAACCAGTGTTCACCATTGGATATCTTCTCCCTCTAAGCGGTACACAACCAAAGTGACTTCATCTTGCTCTGAATAATGGAGTATAGAAATGATATTTTCTATAAAACTTATCCATTGTTTAGTAATCAATGGGTCGGTATATACACTAAAATAAGGTGGTCATTGATGTATAAAGGATTCAATGGATAGTTTTTCCCTTCAAGGTGAATCTGTTTTATTGTCTTGATTGAAGTTATTGGTCATAAATTGAGTCAATCGATTCATCATTCTCATGATGTTTTCCATTCCGACTTCCATCAGATTGTCATCAACACTTGGCCTGTTGTGCTCACCATTTATGAGGTTCCTCATATTTACCACCATTTTATAAAGGAATAAAACATAGCGATAAATATGTTTCTTTTAATAATATTATTACTCTAATGGAATTTTATGTCTTAAAAAATCATGTTTAATTATGTTAATCATTAACAACAATTATTTTTTCTATAAATCATTCATAATGGTTCATAAAAATCTTGTGATTAACAAAACATATATCCCAAGAGTGTAAAACTAGTATTGAATCAGGGTCTATTATCATGCACCAGTTCCCATTTGAGTCTATCTCAAAGTTGTGTTTTTGTATTTTACCTCTAGATACATCTGTGCTAGAGCTATATCCACTTGTTCGTATCCATACAGAAATTTATTTTCTCGTAAACCACTAACTTAACACTTTACCAAAATAATAGGATATTTTCACATATTTTAACATATCCATAAGTTTCTTCCTAATGATTTTATATCCTAGTTTCCAAAAATAACTAAAACATCCTTTGATACCAACTATGGAATCCCACCTTTTTAAAACATAAAATTTTAATTATATTTAAAAATAGAGGATCTTTTAAAGTTTAGTTTCTTGGAAACAAGGTGCATAATACATGAAAACACAAAACATTATTCTAAAAAATGTGAAAGTATTATTAATTAGTTCATCCTAATTAATTTTACTACATCTCATAACTTGGGGACATACATCAAAATAAAGGGTGAGCATAAGATCTAGTAAGGGAAAGCAATGGAAATAGTTTACATGTGATCTTGAGAAATATTAATAAGACCCTGAAGAATATAATAAATGTATAAGAAATAGAAAATAGGGAGTATCATAATAAAAAAATTGAATCATAACATGTAAATGTGGCTATAAAATATAAATAAGATATTCTTAAGCATATCACTAAGGTTTGTCACTGAGGTTCCATAAAAATTTACTAAGGTTAATCACCAAGTTATCATAAAACATGTCATCTATAGAGATTAAATTATTTACCCAATGAATTTAAGCACTATTATAGTGCACCATTCATATTTATTAATTAATTTTAGCCACATATATCATAATAAAACTATTCATAAATAACTCCTGTATAATAGAAGAAATTGTTTTCGTATAATAAACATGGCGTTTTAAAAACTGCTTAAAGATAAGAACTAGTGTCATTTATAATCCACAGAAATGGAATGAAGGTTTTATGTATGTCAATTATAGAATAAAATAAATCTTTTTTATATATTGGTGAATACCCCGGGAAAATAAAGTGGTTTGGTTATTTAAATAAAAAAATAAAATGGAATTTCTTGAGGAGAAGATAGAAATTTTGAGAAGTAAAACCGGTAGCATAACAAATATAAAATATCTTTTTAGAAAAGGGTAAAAAGAGAGGGTAAAAGGGTATAACATTAATAAAATAATCTTAATATATTTAATGGATACAATAAATTGGAATAATAACTTAGTTTGAAAATTTTAAAGACATACCACATAATGACGGAACTTGAATAGAAAAGTGAAGTAGAGATTTCCCATACCTTGAAGAGTTGTTCCTAAAACTTATAGGATAGGGAAATTTGGGGCTTGATTAAACCTTGGGAGGTAAAAATATAATATATTAATGGAGGATGAAATGGTTTTGAGAGGAAATGGATATATTGGTGGGTATTTATAGAAAAAGTGTGGAATTTGTTTGTTAATTTCTAAATTTAGGCCTTAGACACCTAAGTTGTGGTAAATGAAAAACCATGGTATTTCCACTAGAATTTTCCAATGGTATTGGAAACTTGAGACACCTTTTATTTTTTTTAATCCACATGATTCGATCATAATTTTTTATCACTTATTTTGGTAAATAAAATTAAATTTTTTACAAAATAACATTTTTAAAGTTAAAGTTTACATTATTGAATTTGGAAAGTAAATTATATATTTGGAAATTTATTTAAATATAGTAAAATAATTTATATTAATAAAATAAGATATTTTAGGTTTTATATTTTGTTTTATTAGTTATTAAATAATTATTACATAATTATGATGTCATTAACATACCGAAAAACTCAAACTCTATTTTTACTATTCACTAAAAAATAAATTATTTTAGACAATTCTCATAAATTCACCCTAAAATAATTTTTATGTGTTGATTTAAAAAATGATATTTATTTTATCATAATAATTCTGTAAATATTATAATTATAAATTTTAAATATTAAAATCTTTTTTTTATTAAAAATAACAGTTGATTGAAAATGCATAATAAAATTTACGATACTTGAAAAAAAATATTTAATCATTTATATTTAAATAAAAGTGTTTTTATCACACCATTTTATTAAAATAAGTATTATCCCTAATATCTTAGTTTATTAAAATAAATTTTTATATCTTTTTTAGAATATACAATTTCTGTCTGTAAAAATCAATTTATCTGATTCTATCACAATTTATTAAGAAAAAATATTTTTAAATGAAAATGATGAAATAAAAATTTTATTTAAAAAAAGTAATTACACACTTATATGAGGACACATAACCCATTATTACACCTGAATACTCCCTAAGAGTAAGTTGTGTGATGGTGGTAATTTTGTGGGTTTCCTCGACTAACATCGACTGAGTGGTAAACTCCTATAACTTGAACTTCTCCCGTAGGAGATTTCATTCAAGATTCACCAGTTGAAGCCCAGGTTGGGTTTTTTGAAATTTATGAAGATACTATATTTGATAACTTAAGGTTTTAATTGAATCCTAGATCATGAGGTGCATCCAAATCCCCCTAAGAGATAACAAGCTGTAATTGAGCCCTTTTTTAAAAAAAGGCATTCAACTTTGAATAGATCATCTGATCCTTTAATCATGTAACAATGGATCAACAAAATTGAGAAGATATTCTCCATAATTCAATTTTATGAGAAAGATAAGGTTTTAATGGTTGTTTATCATATGAAGGGTGAAGCTGATAAGTGATTGAGATCGATAAAAAATAATAAGTTTGAGGAAAAGATCAAAGCTATGGGGTGGAAGGAATTTTGGAATTTTTTTGATAAATATTTCCCTCTCACTCTCCAAATTAAAATTGAAATGGATTTCCTTGGTCTCAATAAAAAACATAATGAATCTATTAGGAATTTTGAGAAAAATTCACAAGACTTACATGATATGTCTCTGTCTTTATTCTTACCCCTGAATTCTAGGTTGGCTGGTTCTTTGGTGGGATAAAACCTAGTCTACGAAAATCCCTAGTGTTTTGAGACTTTGATATCTATGAGAAAATTGTACGATGTGTCCTCAATGTCAAAATGGAGATTGGTTAATATCAAGGGTATCATGAGGATAAGAAGTGGAAAGTGGAGTTTAATTCTGGCAGTCTGATGGATAAATATAACAGTTCCATAAAATTTCAACAACCCCCTTGTCAAAGCTGTGGAAATAAGCACCAAAACAATTAACTAAGAAAGGGTGAGGAAATGATTTAGGTGCGGGAAGGAAGGACACCTATATATCCATTTTCAATAGTATAGACCCACTAATGAAATGGAGGAAATGAATTCTCTAGTAAAACCTTAGTGCATGATTCATTGCTTTAAATACAGGGAAACATGACACTTTTCAAACCAATACATCAAGCCAAGGGTTTTCAGAGACAACCAACAACCTAAAAGGTAGCAAGGGTGATATTTTTCAGTCACCACTATTGAAGTGGATCTTGACAACAAAGTGTCTATATATACTCTATTTATTAATTCAATAATATAGAATTTGATTTTTAATTCTAGTTCTATGTATTCCTTCACATCATGAAAGTTTAGTAAAACAATTAAAACACCACTAAAAAGTATGGAAGTAGAGATATTAGTGAAAATGAAAAATGGGGAAATTATTGCATCCTAAGTATATACCTCCTCAATTTTCAAATTTTTTGTGATAAAATTCCCAAAAAATGTTTTCACACTCATATTGGTGGAATTTGATGAAATTCTGGGTATGGATTAGATTTACCTATATAAAGCCAACATAAAATTCCATTAGAAGGAAATCACTCTCTATACTAAGAATTGACCCCTGGTTCTATACAAGTGAAAGGAGGAGGATGAATCTTATTTATCGCAAATATCTCAAACATGGATATTATTTCCCTAAGAGAAAGTATATGTAGATAAAATGATTAATTATAAGGAAAGAATCATCCTTGAAGACATGCCCATTGTGAGGGAATCAACTGATGTATTTCTAAGGAATTTCCTGATCTTCCTCCTAGATGAGAGGTTGAATTTTCAATTGAGATTATACCTATGGTGTTTGCATTATCCAAGAACCTATATAGAATGGATATTGTGGAACTTGAGGAGACGATGAAAAAAACTAAATGAGAATATTGATAAAGGGTTCATATGCCCAAGTGCTTCACTATGAGGTGAACCAATCCTATTCATCAAGAATAAGGATGAGTCAATGCGCCTTTGCATTGATTATAATGAGATCAACAAGATCATTCTAAATAAAAAGTATCATCTACCACAAATTTGTGAATTTCTTGATTAGCTATGTGGAAAAAAATACTTCTCCAAGGTGGTTTTTCTTTTGGTATATTACCAAGTTAGGGTGAATAAGGTGGATATCCCCAAGACTCCTTTTCATACAGGGTTCGAACACTATGAGTTCCTAGTAATGAAATTCAAATTCACTAATGATCTTACAGACTTGATGAATAGAGTATTTTGAGATTACCATAACAAATTTTAGGTTATATTTATAGATGATATTATAATATTCTCTAAAAATAAGGAGTAGCATGAGGATATTATGAGAACTCTGCTAAATACCTTTTGATAGGATAAGATTTAAGTAAAGTACATCAAATGTGAGTTCTGGTTGGGGGAAGTCTCATTCTTGGGGCATATCATCACAAGAAATGGGATATCTATGGACCCTTAAAAATTAGAAGAAATTAAAGTATGGATGAGGCCAATATCCATGAAAGATATCCGTAGTTTTCTTAGATGATCTAGGTACTATCGTCTATTTGTGATAAATTTATTGCTATTGTCAAACACTATAACCATGATAACTTGGATGGGATTAAAGTTTTATTGGAATGATGAATGTGAAGAGAGAAAAAAGGAGTCTTATCACTACACCTGTACTCCCAATTCCCACAAGTGGATAAATTTTGGTAGTATTAAGCGATGCTTCAAAGAAGAGATTAGGTTGTGTGTTAAATAAAATTGAAAAAGCCTACACTTCAAGGTATTTGAAAGTTCAAAAATAGAACTACCCAAAACCTGATCTTGAGTTGGCTATAGTGATATTCTCTTTGAAAATATGGTAACATTAACTCTTCGGGGAGAAGTGTGAAATATATATAGATCAAAAAAATCCTCAAGTATATATTCACATAGAAAGAGATGAATATGTGCCTATGAATATTGTTAGAGATGATCAAGGACTATGACTGATCAATACACTACCATCCTAGTAAATAGAATAAAGTGAAAGGATCTCTAAGTGTAAAAGATCCAAATATTATATCATTGATTAGAATTGATTGGGATATGATCTTTTTAGATTTTAAAAGGATGGACATGAAAATCATAAAGGAAGGAACATCATCAATCTTTTGACAAATGATTTATCAAACATACCTTATGGAGAATATAAAGGATTCTAAAAGAGATGATGTGGGAATTCAGAAGAAAGTGGAAAATATAAGAAAGGGGAAATCCTCAGAGTTCAATGTTAATGAAAATGGAATTCTGATATTTGGGTCAAGAATTTGTGTACCATAAAATCCTGAGTTAAAGAAAGAGTTATTGGATGATGCACATAGCTCAACCTTCTCTATCTATCCAGGGAGTAAAAAGATGTATCGAGATCTCTAAGATCACTATTGGTGGGACAATATGAAGATGGATATCACAGAATATACATCAAAATATCTTTTATGTTAGTAAGTGAAGGTGAAAAGGTATAAATCCAAGGGGATGATGCAACCATTAATCATACCTACATGGAAATGATAAAAAATTAACATAGACTTTTTCAATAGTATTATAAAGACATCGAGAGGAAATAATTATATCTGGGTTCTGGTTGATCATCTTATAAAGACTGCCCACTTCGTTGTGATTTGATAGGGCCTATCACTAAATCAAATTTCAAGTATATACATTAGAGAAGTGGCGAGGCTTCATGGAACACCACTATCGATTATATCAGATTGAGATCTAAGATTTACCTCAATGTTTTGGACGAGTCTCCAATATGATCTAAATACTGAGTTGAACGTCATCACATCTTATCAGCCTCAACCTGATAGGAAATCTGAGTATACTATCCATAAACTTGAGTACATATTGAGAGCATGCTCAATTGAATTTAAAGGAGGATTGGATCAATATATTTCTCTAGCTGAGTTCTCATATAGTATCAGTTTCCACTCAGGCATCCAAATGGATCCCTATGAATCCATTTATGGAAAGTGGTACAGAACACCCACATGTTGGGTTGAAGTTGGGGAATGAAAACTAATAGGTCTTGAAATGGTTGAGGAAATGGTGGAAGAGGTTAAGACCATTCAGTAACACATCAAGGATTCTCATATTAGACATGAGAGCTATAATGAACCGGATTTTCCTAGACATTTCCTTTTGAAAAAACCAGTTTTAGGGTGTTTTGGGAGGCCACAATGGCTTATTTCAAGAGTTTTCCAAATTTCCAGTTTTCTATCGGCATGTCAGTGTGCCGGCATGTTTGTGTGTCTACTTGTCAGTGTGTCGGCATGACAATGCGTCATCATGCCAGTGCATTGGTGAGTCAAAGGTATCAAAATCAGTGAGTCGAGGGAATCAGTGTCTGTGAGTCAAGGGCCTCGGTGTCGTTGAATCAAGGGTGTCAGTGTCGGGAAGTCAAATAGTTGGTAGGTCATTACGTCGGTAGGTCGTTGAATCGATAGCTCAACATTAGTTTCTTAGCAATGGTGGATCAACGTTGGTAGGTCGCTGTCGGTAGGTCGTATTGGTAGCTCACCCATTGGTGGCTCTGCATCAGTGACTCACCCATCTGTGACTCACCCATCGGTGACTCACCCATCGGTGACTCACCCATCGGTGAATCACCCATCGGTGACTCACCCATCGGTGACTTGTCTACATTTTTCCCAATTTTTCCCAGCTTTCCATTTTCACCCCTCTTATGTCTTATTTGACTTAAAATGAGTTTAATGCCTTATTTGGGCATTTTAAGTACATTTAAAAGGGTATTAACTATATCTTTAAATATCCTAACATCCCAAAAAATTTGAGATACCCAAATTGTGTGATATTAACCACGATCTCTTGTTGATTTATTTTAAAACCATTCATCCTTTAAAATAGGATCTAACTCTTCAAAGCTAGGATCTTCCGTTCCTTTTGTTTTTCCATTTCCACTTAGTGCACCTAGAGCCTTCCTCCATAGATGAAAAGTGTGCCTATACTAGAGCTCTCCTACTCATATTTCTTGGAGTCCTTATCTACTACTCACGTGACCCCTGTTCTTTATGCAAGGAGGAACTTTGATCCTTTGATCATCCTGTAAGGATTTATTCTGTCTCTCTTTATTTGTGTATCATGTGAGGTGGGTGTACTAATGATTCATTGTGAGGAACGGCTGAATACTTTTCCTAAAAGGAGAAATAAATAAGAAGTAAATATGATAAAAAGATAATAGGGGTAAATAAAATAACGGCTGGGAGTGGTTTGATGTTGATCACCTATTTTTATTTGTTATTTGTTATTATTTTATGGATTTTTATGACTGCATACCTCCTGAAAATCCTGAACATTGGTGGTCTTTTCTTGTTCACTAGTGGCATTCTGTTTTATCGAGATTCTTTGATAAACGATTGTAACATGAAAAACTCTTAAACCATATATACTTGGTTAAATAAATGGATTCCCTAGGATCAGACCTATTGTAAGATCACCCCAATTATAATTAAGTGAAATTTAAGAACCTATGCTGGTTAAATATGAATATATACACACACATCCAGTTGATAGGTGTGGCTGAGTGCTATGTTCTATTAAGTTTTGTGACTTTTGTGAGTTGTATGGTGCTGCTGTTGGGAGCACAGGTTGTAGGTACAAGGTTAGGTAGAGGAGTTTGTTTTGTGAGAAGGCTGTGGTATGAGTGTACAACGAGGTTGTGGTTAAAATGGTAGTTATTGTGACCTTTGTGCATGGGGATGGTACATGTGGTGTATTGGTATCTTAGTCTTAGAGACTAATTGATTGTGGAATGGATGAACTTGTAGGAAGCTGAATTTCCTTTGTTTGTGTTGTGTCCATGGAACGACGTTGGGCAGTGGGACTACAGTGTGGTTATGAACTTGTTGAGTAGTGATAATGCATTGGGAAATTTTTTCGGTAGGGTGGATGTGGGACTTGGTTGTGAGAGAAGGATTGTGCGGTATAGTTTTGAAGAATGATAGTTGGAAATGCCGAACAGGTGTCTAGGAAGGATGAGGGTTTGTGCAGTAGACTGAAAATATAGGTTTCTTTTTTTTGATATGGTTATGGTTGATAGTTTCCCAGTAGTTATAGAATAAATTAATTATTAAATGGAATATGGTTAAAAGAAAATGGGTTGGGTTATGCTTTGGTAGTGGATGTTGTGTGGTGTGAATATAGGGGTAGCAGTAAAAGTGGTACTTGTGGGTTTGTTTGAAACTCGTAGGTTGGGATGAGTGTTTGATTACCTATATATATATAAATTGTAGTTCCTTGTGATTTCTATACACACCCCACCGTTTTTGAGCACTATGTTTTGAAAACCTCCATTTCATGGGGGAGAGTGTCTTTCCCAACATCCAGTTGGGAGGATGGATGACCGGTTACTGACTTTCTTCCTCGCACCCTCTTCCAGGTTCTTACCGCTCGAGCATATCAGGGTAGGCTGTAATGGATTGAGGCTTACCATATTCGAAGATCTTTCAGGCAAAGGTTTTTTGTAGATGAGAGGCCTAGGTTTCTGTAGGCCATGATTGTTTTCCCAAGTGTCTTTGGGACGAGGCCCAAGTGTCTTTGGGTAGGAGGTGTGGTTGTTGTGGCCCAGATATCTGCAGGCGGGGTTGTGTGTGGTTTGGGGCCTAGGTTTGTGCGGGCAGGTTGTGGTAGTGGGACTGTGTATGGGAAGAGTGGTAGTGTCAAGATATTATCCATTAGGGATGAGCAGTTAACCAATGGGAAAGTGGCGCAGGGTACCCAAATTTCTTTGTGCTTATACTATTAATTTACTTGGCTTGCATTATTTGGTGAGTGTGCCTTGGTGAGGCTGAGTTGGTTAGTATTACTTGGTAGGTTCCTTGAGGTTCTACTATTTTCTTATATGGTCATTTGTATGTTTCTCTACTTGTGTACAGGTAGCTTTAGTCTCCCTACTGAGTATGCCTGTGTACTCACCCTACATATATAAAATTATTTTTAGGCTTCGAGGAGGAATTTGAGGAATGTGATGTACCTTACAAGATTAGGCATCTTGATTAGTTTTTATTGATACTTAGTTCCTTTCTTGGGGAACTTTACATTTGTAGTTTCATTGTACTTTGTATCAGCTTTACTTTGAACATGCATGTGGGGATGGATTTCAGATTAACTTTTACTTTTAGTAACTGGAGTTGTTTGTGATTTACCATCTTATCTCCCAATATTTTCCTATAAAAAGGGTAATACCTTCCATTACCTGTGTGAGATTCTCTACCCTTGGTGCTAGTTTCCACTCCGGGGCTTATCGATGGTGGGACTTGGGGGTTATTATCTCTCCTTCATGTTGAAAAAGGAAGGCTTTGGAAGTTTTCTGTCCCTTCCCTCATCTTAGAGAAGGAGGGTCATGAAAAAATGGTATCAGAGGCAGGTTGAGAGATAGGATGGGGTTCAGAGTTAGGCACAATGTGGATTGCATTGGATGGTAGGTGAATGGTGTTAAGAAATCTTGGTGTGTGAGGTAGGTTGGGGAAGATCGACTAGGACACTTGATTTTAGGGCCCCCCATGATTCGATGCAAGGACACTAGACCTACTGAATGACTGAGTGAGGCTATGCCGATTGCAGGGTAGAGACCCTAGGGAAGGTACTTTCATCATAATGACTTGCATTATTGTGTTTCTTTGGTGTTTTGGGTATTTAAAATAAATTAAGAGTTAAAAACAAATTTAAAAGAAAATTTTCCACACTACTCAGACTTAGGAGTTCCTTGATTACTTTTTTCATCTATAGAACTCGAACGTCACCCCCATGTGGTACGAGCAGTTGAGGCCTAACAGGTTGACCCGATTGACCAGCAGAGGGCTGATTGAAAAGAGGAATATGACTAGTGGTAGAGGATGCTTTGTGATTTCTAGCAGTAGACCCTAGGAAAGTACGAGGGAAGTGTATTAGACATAGAGATGGAGAGTTGGATTGAGGAGCTAGTGATTGCTTTTAGCTTGATCTGGGATCTTCTAGAGTACTGGGTTCCTCTGGAAGTGATCCAGATATGAGGAGCATCATGTCAGTGGTGGACACTTTACCTCAGGGGGAGGAAGGATACTGAGGTTTCATGGGCTAACTTTGAGAAAGAGTTCCAGGTAGAATTACTTTATTCGACAATGAAGTCCGAGAAGTGGCAGAAGCTGCTCACTCTCCAGTAAGGGATTGTGTCGATAAGGGAATTGGGGATCAAGTTCAAAGATCCCATGCACTTCAAACTAGATCTTTTTTCGGATGAGGAGTCCTGAGTGAGACGCTTAGAGGAGGCACTCCGACCTTCCCTTCAGTATGATGTTTCTCCTTTCACTCTACCAATATACTTAGAGGTTCAAAAGAAGGCCGAGGTAGTGGAAATGATTCACTCTCTAGGAGGTGTGCCATGAGAGGGGATCCAACCGAGTTTGTCAAAGGGGAAATATTTCAGTAGTAGGTCTTCGACGTTAGGGCCTTCCTATTTTCGACCCGTGGGGAGTAGGCTTCAACAGTTCTAGTTCAGATCTTCTAGTCCTCACCATTTTCCCATGGGATAGGGACCGAGGTGATTTCTCTATGGAGGCCGTTGAAATATTCAGAACTAGTAACCAGTTCGAGCGCTATATAGTGAGGTCGGGTAGGTTCAATGACCACCTTAGTAGCATTAGTTTCCGGTTAGGCATTTCCAACAATAGGAGCACCGGGCTCCCACTCCACTGAGGGTAGACGACGCCATAGGAGGCTGAACTCAGGGTGATCCTCAGGGACCTCAACCATGGCATGGTTGGGGAAGTGGTAAATAGTATATAGGTAGAGGATCTAGGCGTGGGAAGTTTCATGCTGTAGAAGTAACTGTTCTAGCTGGGCTAGAGGTTGTTTGAGGTACGATCAGTCTGTTTAGTACTGTTGCATAAGCTTTGTTTGATTTAGGAGCTTCACACTCTTTTTTTTTCACCCAGTCTTTCCCATGCTATGTGACTAGACATAGAGATAATTCCCCTTCCCTTGGTATTGAATACGCCAGTTGGAGATCAGACCAGTCTATTTGATGTTTTTCAAGGATGTAGACTGATGTTGGGGCCGCATCAGTCCAGTGGGGATATTATTCTACTACAGATGCAACCTTATGATGTCATCATAGGCATCGACTAGTTGTTTTATTTGAACGACGTTATCTACTGACTCCAGAGAAGAGTCTTGATTTCAGATATGGGCGGCCAATGTGTATCTTTCATTGGTGAGCATAGTTGTCAGTTGGGAAGCCAATGTGTGGAGCCTATTCTTTCTTTGTTAGCCGAGATGTTAGTGGAATCCATAAATACAGAGATGGTGGAAGTTCCAAAGGTTGTCCGTGAGTTCCTGGAGGTCTTCCCCGAAGAGGATATAACTCTATCCCCTCAACATGATGTTGAGTTCAGAATACATCTACAACCTGGTGCCCATCTGATTTTGATGGATCCCTATTAAATGGTGACTTTTGAGTTGTGGGGGTTGTTGATTCAAGTTAATGACATGTTGAATAAAGGTTTTATCTGGCCAAGTGTGTAACCGTAGTGTTCCCCAGTCTTGTTTGTGAAGGTGGATGGTGGTCTGAGAATATTCATAGACTACCAAAGACTGAATCATGGGATGGTCAAGAACCATTACCCCTTCCAAGGATCAAAGATATTTTCAACTAGTTAAATGGAGTAGGTTGGTTCTCTAATATCAACTTATGGTATGTATATCAAAAATTGAGGGTAAATGAATGTGACATCCCGAAGAATACTTTTAGTTACAGGTATGGTCACTTTGAGTTCATGGGAATTCCCTTAGGTGTCACTAATTCACCAGCCATGTTCATGTGGATCATTAACTCTATTTTCCATGAGTTCCTAGACCAATTCATCTTCATGTTCATCGAAGACATCCTGATCTACTCAAGGTCCAAGGATGAGTACACCAGGAATTTGAGGATATCTTGGAGGTCCTCCGACACCACCATCTCTACAGAAAGTTATCTAAGTGCATATTCTGGATGTGAGAGGTGTACTTCCTTGGACACGTGGTGTCTCAATAATGGATAAAAATGGACTTATTGAAGGTTGAATCAGGTTTTTCTTGGGAACCACCCAAGAATGTGGTGGAGGTTCACAAATTCTTGGGTTTGGTGGGATATTATTGGAGGTTCATACCCAAATTCTCTCGAGTTGTAGATTTTTTGACAGTGTTGACTAGAAAATACTAGGAATTAGTGTGGAGTGAGTAGTGTTAGGCATATTTTATCCATCTTAAGGGGAAGATGGTCAGTGACCTAGTGCTTATGTTTCCAGAGGATGAGGTGATGTTTGAGGTGTTCTGTGATGCTTTCGGCCTAGTCTTGGGATGTGTGCTGATGCAAAAGAAAGGAGTATTCTCTTATGGGTCTAGGTAGTTATTTATTTCTTGAACATAATATTCCACCCATAATATATAGCTTGTAGCGGTCATGTTCATGCTGAAGTTTTGGTGACATTACCTCATCAGGGAGTGCTTTGTGGTCTTCACGGATCATAAGATCTTGAGTTACATCTTTTCTGAATGAGACTTGAACATGAGGCATCGAAGGTGGATGGAGTTCTTCTAGGATTAAAACTTCGAAATATCTTACACCGAGGGGAAAGGGAACATGGTGGATGATGCCTTGAGAAGAAAGTCATAAAAGGAGGTAGTTCGGGAATCGATGAATACTTGGAAGGTTATGGAGGAGTTAGCCTCTTTATGACTCGATTCTGGGGAAGACAGTGGTAGGGGATATCTTTTTCAGATGGAAGTGCGGTCTTCCTTGGTGAAAATGGTAGAGGAATATCAGAGCGGAGACTCATGGGTTGATGTAATTCATGATCGTATTGTCCAGGGTGATGCTCCAGAAGGATTGTTGGGGGATAGCTAGAATCAGATGCCATTCTGTGGGAATCTATTTATCATAGTAGCAATGTGAAAGGGAGTTCTCCATTAGTTTCATAGCTCACCCCTGGTGGTTCATCAAGGAGTCTATAGGATGTATAGAGTCTTGAGGGAGTAGTTTTGGTGGCTCAGGGTGAAGCAGGAAATAACAGAGTTTGTGGCAAGGTGCTTAGTGTGTTAGTAGGTGAAGCTCGGGAACTGTGTTCCCGATGGTCTATTTCATCCCTTGGATGTTCTCGAGTGGAAGTGGGATGAAATATTGATATATTTCTCTAACACCCCCAAATGATAAAGTGTTAAATGTGTAAATAATATGACTCATGTTAACAAGGTGCACCTTCCTTTTCAGTAGTGTACATGATTAGAACTCCATAGTTAACCGTGCTTGGCCTGGAGTAGTGATCAGGATGGGTGACCTTATGGAAAGTTACCCAGGGTGTGTGTGAGTGAGGAAAAAGTACACTTGAAAGGACTTGTGTTGGCCTTTTGGGACTTTCATTTGTCAGATGACACGTTCAGGAATGTGGGTGGGGCCCAGGGTAGGGACCACATGTCTACGGGGAAACTGGTAATACCTGGTGTGCCGAGACCCGACGAACATGTTAAAGACGGGGAGTCTGTGCTGTAACTGAGACCCAGTTGTCACATTTGGTATCAGAGGTGGTACCCAGGCTTAATTTTGGTGCACTTCCTAAGTTGATATGTAGGACCCACAACGAGGATGTTTTTCTTTAAAGGGTGGGGGGGGGGGGTGATTGTAACACCCCTGAATGATAAAGGGTTAAATGGATAAATGATATGACTCATATGAACATGGTTCAACTTCCTTTTCAGGAGCCTACCTGATTAGAATTCCACAGTTAAGCATGCTTGGCCTGAAGTAGTGATCAGGATGGGTGACCTTCTGAGAAGTTACCTGGCGGGCTAGGACCCAACGACCATGTTAAAAGCAGGGAGTTTGTGCTATCACCGGGTCCCAGTTGTCACATTTGGTATCAGAGGTGGTACCCAGCCTTAATTGTAGTGTATTTCATGGGTTGAGATGTAGGAACCACAACGAGGATTTTTTCTCTTAAAGGGTGGGTGGGGGGAGGTAATTGTAACAGCCCCCGAATGATAAAGGGTTAAATGGATAAATGATATGAATCATGTGAACATGGTGCACCTTCCTTTTTGAGAGCCTACCTGATTAGAATTCCACAGTTATGCGTGATTGGCCTGAAGTAGTGATTAGGATTGGTGACCTTCTGAGAAGTTACCCACGGTGTGTGTGAGTGAGGAAAAAGCACACTGGAAAGGACATATTTTGGCCTGTAGGGACTATCATTAGTCAGACGACCCCTTTAGGCACGTGGGTGGGGTCCAAGATGGGGACCACATGTCTGCGGGGAAACTGGTGGTATCTAGCGGGCCAGGACCTGAAGACCATGTTAAGGGAAAGGTGTCTGTGATGTCCCTAAGACCCAGTTGTCACAATTTCATCACTGGATTTCATAGGAATTAGGGAGGAAGTAAGGATCTTTGGGTAGTATGGTACCATTTTACAAAATTATCTCACTTCTTGGACATCAAGGAGTTAAGCACAATGGATGCCTTAACACAGAGGTATGTGGACAAGGTGGTGTAGTTGTATGGAGTTCCAAGATCCATTGTCTCATATCGGAATACACATTTTACATTGTGAGTCTAGAGGGGATTACAACATGACTTTGGCACCTAGTTATGCCTTAGAACTACTTTACACCCTTAGATTGATAGATAAGAAGAGAGGACTATCCAGACACTGGAGGATATGCTATGAGTGTGTGTTCTAGACTTCGAAGGATCGTGGGAATGAAACTTTCACCTAATAGAGTTTTCCTACAATAATATCTATCACTCCACCACTGGAATGAAATTTTTCAAATCCTTTTATGAAAGACCATATTTCTCCCTCGTATGTCGGATTGAGGTAGGGGAGGTAGCTATTCTTGGACCAGAGGTAGTGCATAGCACAACAGAGAAGGTTTTTCCTGTGCGTGAGAGGATGAAGGAAGCTCAGGACCAGAAGAAGTCGTATGCTAATAATAAAAGTATGCATTTGGAGTTTGAGTTTGGGGACCATGTTTTCTTGAAGGTTTCCCCTTTACATGGGAAGAAGAGGTTTGGAAGAGGGAGAAATATTTCTCCCAGGTTCATCAGACCTTTCGAGGTGTTGTGATGAGTTGGTGAGGTGGCATATCAGTTGGAATTTCCACCGTGGTTGGAGAGAATCCCCGACGTATTTCACATCTCTCAGCTCTATAAGTATCTAAGAAATAACTCCCACTTCCTAGACTGGGTAGAGTTGGATGTTGAGGACGAACCAATTTGGGTTGTGCGACTGATAATAATCAAGGACTATGAGGAGAAGGTGCTGCATGAACATGCCATTCCTTTGGTTCATGTGTCATGGAGGCATGGTGGCCTTGAGGAGAGTACATGGGAGCAGGAGGCACAAATTCATTCCTAGTACCCAGATCTATTTTTAGTTTTGTTTTTTTTCTTTGTGCCTTGCTTATGATGAAATGTTTACCTTGTTTTCTATATGATAAGATGTTTCCTTATTCTTTTATTTTATGTGAAAAGTCCTGAATATGGAGAGGGGAGAACCTAATCCCTAATCAAGACGCATTAATGTAGATTCGATTAAATCCGTGAAGGCGAGACAATGCTGCCTGAAGTGGATAATATCTTGACCTGAAGGCATTAACTCCCTAATCCATATGTCTAGATGGTGTGACATTTGGTGTTAGCGTGGTGGTTTGGGGCAGTGTGTGGCCTTAGTGTTTTCATAATTGTTCAAGAGATAGATGACAAGGAGGTTTTCTGGGATATCAAGGTTTTCACTACAGATTTAGAATAACATAAGGTGGTTTACTCATGAGATATATCTTAATGGGTGGTTGTTTAGACCCTCTCTCTTTTGGTTTAGTTAAAATTATCTAGGACAAGAATAATTTGATAGGTATCTGATTTAATGACCTAGATTTTCCTGGACCTTTCCTTTGTAAAAAGCCAGTGTTTAGGGTGTTCTGGGAGGCAATTATGGCTCATTTAAAGAGTTTTCCAAATTTCAAATTTTCCATCAGAATGTCAATGTGTCGACATGTCAGTGAATTAGCATGTCAGTGCATTAGAATAACAATGTGTCAGCATGTTAGTGAATCAGTGAGTGAAAGGTGTTGGAATTAGTGAGTCGAGGGCATTAGTGTTGACGAGTCAAGGGCGTCGGTGTCAGTGAATAGAGGGTGTTGGTGTCAGCGAGTCAGGGCATCAGTAGGTCAGGGTGTTAGTATGTCATTGCATTAGTAGGTGGTTGTTTCGGTAGATTAGTGTTGGTAGCTCAACATCCATGGATCAACGTCGGTATATCGGCGTCAGTAGGTTGCGTTGGTAGATCAGCCATCGGTGGCTCTGTGTCAGTGACTCACCCATCGATGAATCATCTGCAGTTTTCCCAGTTTTCCAATTTCGCCCCTCTTATGGATAATTTGATATAAACCGAGTTTAAGGACTTCTTTGGGCATTTTTAAGGGAATTTCAAAGTGTATTAATTATATAATTAAATATCCTAATTTCTCAGGTTATTTGAGATACCCAAACCGTGTGATCTTGACCGTGATCCCACATTAATGTATTTTAAAACCGTTCTTCATTTAAAATAGGATCTGACTCTTCAAAGTTAGGATCTTCACATCCTTGTTTGTTTTCCATTTCCCCTTGATTTCCTATTTTTATTTGTTATCTTTGATTATTCTATGTATTTTTATGATTGTATGCCTCCTAAAAATCATGATTGTTGGTTGTCTTTTCTTGTGCACTAGTGACATTCTATTTTGTCACAATGCTTTGATAAAAAACCATAACATAAAAAAATGTTAACCACATTTAATTGGTTAAATAAATGGATTCTCTAGAATCAAACCTATTGTGTGATCACCACAGTTTTAATTAAGTAAAATTTAAGAACTTCTACTGGTTAAATATGAATATATATACACATCCTTTTGATAGGTGTGGATGAGTGCTTTGTTCTGTTGAGTTTTGTAACTTGTGTGAGTTTTGTGGTGCTACTATCGGGATCAAAGGTTGTGGGTACAAGGTTAGTAAGATGATTTGATTCCATGAGAGGGGTGTTGTATGAGTTTACAATGGGGTTGTGGTTAAACAAAAAGGGGTTGGGTTATGATTTGGTAGTTGTTGTTGTGCGGTGTGCATATAGGGGTAACAGTAAAAGTGGTATTGGTGGGTTTGTTTGTTGTCTGTTTGAAACTCGTAGGTTGGTATGCGTGTTTGATTACTTATATGTATATAAATTATAGTTCATTGATATTTCTATATACACCCCACCCTTTTTGAGAACTATGTGTTGAACACCTCCATTTCATGGGGGAGGGTGTCTTTCCCAACATATTAGTGGGAGGATGGATGGCTGGTTACTGACTTTATTCCTCGCACCATCTTCTATGTTCTTACAGCTCAAGCATATATGAGAAGGCTCTAATGGATTGAGGCTTACCATAGTCCAAGATCCTTTAGGGAAGGTTTTATTTTAGATGATTGGACGAGGTGTCTGCAGGCCAAGATTGTTTTCCCAAGTATCTTCGGGATGCGGACCAGGTGTCTTCGGGCGAGATGTGTGGTTGTTGTGTCCTAGGTATCTATGGGAAGGGTTGTGTGTGGTTTGGGCCGTAGGTGTGTGCCGGTAGGTTGTGGTAGTGGGACTAAGTATAGAAATAGTGGTAGCGTCAAGATGTTATCCATTAGTAATGAGCAGTTAACTAGTGGGAAAGTTATTTGGGGTACCCAAATATCGATGTGCTTACACTACTACTTTACTTGGATTGCGTTATTTGGTGAGTGTGCCTTGGTGATGCTGGGGTGGTTAGTATCCCTTTGGTAGGTGCCTTGATGTTCTACTATTTTCTTATAGGGGCATTAGTATGTTCCCCCACTTGTGCAGATGTAGCTTTAGTTTCCCTACTGAGTATGATTGTGTACTCACCGTACATATATAAAAATGTTTTCAGGCTTCCAGGAGGACTTTAAGGACTGTGATGGACCTTACTAGCTTGGTCGTTGGGATTGGATTCTGTTGCTACCAAGTTATTTTCTTTTGGGACTTTACCTTTGTTGTTTCATTGTACTTTGTATCAGTTTTACTTTGAACATGCATGTGGGGATGGATTTCAGATTTACTTTTAATTTTATTATTTGGAGTTGTTTGGGATTTACCATATTATCTCCCGATATATTCCTATAATGGGTAATTCCTTCCATTAATTGTGTGAGATTATATACCCTTTGTTCTAGTCACCACTCCAAGTCCTATCAAAGTCAGGACTTGGGGGTCATTATCTCTCCTTCATCTTGAAAAAATAAGGGTATGGAAGTTTTATATCCCTTCCTTCATCTTAAAGAAGGCGGGTCGTGACAAGAGCTATGATTATAATCAACTATGGGACATAGAGTTTGATTTTAGAGACAAGATATTCCTCTGAATATCTCCTTGAAATAAATTGATAAGATTTGGGAATAATGGAATGCTTAGTCCAAGATACATTAGCCCCTTTGAGATTCTTGATCGCTTCAGAGTGGTGGACTGTCGACTAATACTCCCACCTAACCTATCTCAAGTACATGATGTATTCCATGTGTCCCTATAGATAAAGTATATACCAAACCCCTCACATGTACTCAATCTAGATGTGGTTCCATTAATGATCTCTCATATGAGGAGAAACTGGTGAAGATCTTAGATCATAGATACAAAGTTACATGGAATAAGACAATTCACTTGGTAAAAGTACTGTAGATAAACCACATGTTTGAAGAAGAGAAATTGTAACTAGAGGTGGTGATTAAATAGAGTTACCATCATTTATTTTAGTGTATGAAATATAAATTTCAAGGGTGAAATTTTTGAAGGCGGGAAGATTATAATGACCTGAAATGTTATAAATAAAATTCCCCTTGTGGTTTAATTAAATGCTTTATTACATGGAAAATAAATGAACTTATTTGATTTTATTGTATCCTATCAAATATAAAATACTATTAATAATATTTACTATTAATAATATAGTTGTTGAATGGTGATCACATTATTAGTATAAATATAGAGATTTGAAAAACCCAATTGATATAGACAAAGTAATTAATGGCCCCAACTAGTAGGATCATACTCTATGAATCCCATTTATTAAATCTTATAAGGGAGATATCATCACTGGTATTTTATCTTGACCAATACCAAGCCGATATCTAACAACTTAATCATGATTGAAACCATTTAGGGGAGGATTTCAAGCTCATAAAGGTTATGCCACAAACCGTGTTTTCCAAACCACCCAATGAAAGTATCATAGTTGCACACATTACCCTTAGGGAGTTTCTATTGTATTAAAGGGATATGTGTCAAGACCCAAATAATATAAAAATGTATATTTTATAGAATAATGAATATATTTTCATCTTATTATTGTTACTTTATAAATTATTTTTCTTTTAAAAAGGGAATCCCTTGGAGTGGCCTTTTCAAACCCTCCACCCCAAGAACCCCACTCCTCATAAAGGGATCACTCTAGAGAGATCCCTATCTAGAAAGGATCCATTTATAGCTGAGATGTAAGAGCATCCCATGGGGTAATTGGTTAATCAATGATGGTTCGACATAACAAACTATCAGCTTGATGGGTAGCACCCTTCTTCCCATTTGATGCAGCACTGGGTAACCCGATAAGGCGAGCAGACCGTGGGAGGCAAAAATCCCCCTAAGAGTAAGCTCCTAAGATTAGAACCCCATAACTCCAAAGAAACTCCATTTCTTTGACCTTTCTCCCTTACCATTTCTCCACAGCTTAAGTGTCTTATAAATGATTTTTATTTTGATATAATAAAACAAAAATTATATTTTTAGGTAATATTAAAATTTAATTAAGGAATTTATTTTGATTAATTAATGGATATTTGAAATAAATAATATTTTAATAAAATATTATTATTAAATAATTCTTATCAAATATAAATAATCGTATAATTTTTATGAAGTCAAATGTAATTTTTATAAATGTTCGAAAACTATTATTATAAAAAAACCTAGCATTTCTCAATAAATGTCAATTATTATTTTAAAAATTTAAATCCACACATTTATAAAAATATTTAGATAAAATTAATATTTTTTTTTGAAATTATAATGTCAAAATTATCCATTGGTGAATTTTTCATAATTTTATGAGACGGTCTAATTTTCAGGTAAAAATTAAATACTGTATAAATATACGATGTGTATTATGACATCATAATGACCCAAAAGAGATGTAATAAATATTATAAAGGGTATAGATGACTAAATAAATGTTTTTGATTTAAAATAATGTGATTTTATAATTATTTTATTAATTTTATAAGCCTTTATGAATCCTCTAAAACCATTAATATATTTAATGTTTTTAAAATAATTTCTCTAAGAGTATGACTCACATCCACATCATAAAGGTTATTATTTTATTATGTTAGGAACTTATAATTATAAATGAATGAAAATAAAACATATTTGGAATAATCCATTGGAAAAAACCTTAAGGAGATTTGTGGATTTGGTTATTTTATTATATATAGTCAAAAACTTAAGTGTGGGAAATAATAAAAAACTCCCCTCTATTTTCCTATATAAACCCACACAAGATCCCATTTCTATTAACTAAAAATACTTTGAGTACGTCTTTACTCTTTCATACACTCTCTATAGTCCTTCCAAGGTTCCCCCAATCTCTCAAGAAGCTCCTCCCGAGCATTTAGACTCACACTCTCATGGTAAGGGGGTTTTCTCTCTCCTATTTATTTAAGTTTCTTAATTAACTTAGACGTTCTATTTAAAATTACTAATATTGGGATATATTTTTAAATTTAACTATTGTTTTAAATTTTATTTAAAATTGATCATATACCATTTTCTCTCTCATCAACCCATTTTATGAATCTTTAAGTAACACTATTGTGGTTCTGAAATTTCACTCTAATTTTCTGTGCCAAAACAATTGTGTAGTGAATACCATACCCATTTTATATCAAGGGTGTTCAAGTTTATACACATATAATTATTTTATTGGGGAATTATATGTATTTATCACACACTCCTTGATCATGTAATAAAATATGATGATGAATGAATCCATGTTATATGATTTATGAGGCAAACTTAAGCATGATAATAAAATGAATGTGATGAGTGCGCCCGAAATTATATAGAGCTCCAATGCATTGGGTAATGTTTAGTCACATGAGATGTCATGTTGGGATAGGGAGTAGACCTGATTACTTTATGTTACTTTTTCCATCATGATGTATTGACATTTATCCTTGACCTATGTTTATGATGAAATGTTTTAAGTTGTTGCCATATTTCCCATGTTGTCTTTATGTTATAATTTATATCATTACTCATTGTTCATGTTTATGATTATCACCCATTTTATGCCACATTGATATTCCTATTTTCTAACACATATTAATTATTCATGTTATTCCATGTTTATTCACATACTTGGCTTTATAGATCACCCTTTTCTTATGTATGTCCCCGGGTTATCCCATGTAGTTTTAAGTGCGGGCATGTAAAGAAATTTTCAATAAAGATGATGTTTTAATCTTTTATGTTATTATGTAATGTACCTAACTCCAAAATACACTAATATTATTGATCTTATGGGTTTTATTATGTGTAATCTTATATAATAAATCATGAATTAAATTTTAATAAGGATAAGGGCTGTTATAATTTATACATGCGTATTAACACACGAGTTAATGCATACACCACCCAAGAGCATCCTTGGGTTCTATATGAACCCTACATCCATATGATGATGTAGGGTTGTGAATTTTAGATCCTAATTCTTTGAAAATACTGGTTGACCTATTTTTCTCTTTTATCATTCTCCTTTGCATATAGAGGTACTAGCATACCGTGGAGAGAAGATGGATCACATCCGAACGTCAAATGATTTTGAACAACCCATGGATACCTATGGTGATGGGATGTATTTTGGATGCTTTCTTTGTAACCTTTATTAAACATATTCAAAGGAATTTGAAGGTGGTGTGGCAGATTATTTTATTTAAGGTATGCTCGCATAGTATTTATTTATTTTAGTATTTTACGCAGTTTCAAATTATCTTGCATTGATATCCCCCAAAAGGGGTTTTAATCACTTATTCTTGATATGATAAGTGTTAGTAGAATATAAAAAACCCTTCAATTTTATCATAGGTAACTCATGATTTATATCTATGAAATATTATATCTAAATAAAGAAGAAAACCAAAAATTGATCCACGCATTTTAGGTTAATAAAAAATCTAGAAATGGGTTTACCCTTACGCAGCTGGGATACATAAAGGTAACCAAATAATTACGCTTTCACAAGAAATTATACCCTGGGATTACCTTTACATGAAGGTTTCATGCAAAGTTAGTCTATGTTGCAACCCATACACAAAGGGTTTTTGTAAAGGTGTTACATAATGATATGATATTGATTACTCTTATACAGTGCAATGTTTTAAAATCTCACATAAAAGTAAATGATTTATGTATAAAGGTTATGTAATTTTTAAAGGATTACATAAAGGAAACAATCCACTTAGCCTTATTCGATAGGATACATAAATATATAAGATGTTTTCTTAAGGCTATGTAAAGGTTACAAGGGTAATACCTTTACACAAAGGATTTCACGTGAATGTAAGAGATCAGTACCCTTACACGGTTTGTGCAAAATTTTGGTGAATCCTATTTAACCTTATTGAATTTCTACATAAGTGTAGTAGGTGGACACCTTTTCATAGAGTAGGGATTTTGTGGTAGGGTAAATAGAAACATTATTAAAACTTTTTTTTTTCAATTCTGAAATGGTTTTAATGATTTTAAAAATGTTTATAAATCATTAAAAAATGTATTTTGGGAATTTTAAATTTATATAAGGTTTATAAATTAGTTAATTATAAATTATTTATAATTAATTAAGTGTTTATGAAACATTTTATCCACATATATTAAATATTAATATTTTAAAATACCTTTTAACCAAATTATATGGCATAACATATGATCTAGAAATAAAAGTGTTTATTTAAAAATTATAAGTGATAATTTATAAAGGGTTAAAAATTATTAGATAATGAAAAAATATAAAATATTTATATTTAAATTATGAATTGTTCATAATTAATATTTTCAATTGTTCAAAATAAAAGGGTGCCTTATTTTGATATTATTTAAGCCACATCAAAAGTGTTTTGATTATTGATATGATAAAGGTTTAAATAATTATTAAATATATGATGTTTAGATAATCTAAAATGTTTACGTAATATAAATTAAATTATAAATTTTTTATAATTCATATAATATCATATATTTAATATGGAAATTCCATATAAAGATAAATATGAAATAGTTTATATTGGAATGACTATAATATATTTATATTCAAAATTATGGAATTTACATAATGTTAAAGATATAAATTATAAAAGGATTTAAAATTATCTTTTATTTACGAAAATTTTATAAATGTTTATCTCATGTTTAAATATTTGAACTATTCAATTATCTAAATGTTCATTCCCTCATATATTCATGTTTAGGAAATTTTTAGAGAAATTTAAATATTATGTATGCTTTAGTTTAATTTTTAAAATGATTCTAGATAGAGCCTTACATTACATAATATGATTGTTTCTATAATGAATATAGTTTTTCCTCTACCTTAAAGGCAGTTTGTTTTTTTTAAATTTTTAGCTTTAATTTATTTATTGAATATAGTTTTTTTATATTAGGTGTTAGAGTTATGATGAATTGGATTCTCTCTTGAGTAAAATATCCCTAGTTAGAGGGACTTGGGGCTGGACTACCTACCTACATAGAGGCTTATGCCTTGCCTAGGCTGGTGAATGGGGTAACATATCTATCACTCTGAGATTACTCATGTGGATATTGTAAATATGATATAACTTTAAACCTTAAAATGAAGTGTTCATATAGTTTATGCATATGATGCATTCAGACATGTATAGATATACTTGAATTTTATTTTTGGGTGAGTAACAAAAACTTATGGATTATATAAAGAGTTAACATCAATGTGGTTTGAACATACTGATTTAGTGAATGGAATAGGTTTCCAAAATGAATTAATAGAAGCATGCTTATATAAAATGAAATAACCTGAGATAAGATCATGAAATTAAATCCCCTTAGAATACCAAGTGTTAGGCTCCTTCTAAATAAGAACGTGTCAAGACCTCGATCATCCAAATGGGAATTTTCACAAAAAAGTGTAGAGCCCATATATTGTATTGTGATTAACATTTTTTGACATTTTCTTTGGGTTTCACTAGTCAGGAAACCCCAAGGGTTGGGATACCAGAGGAATAGTGTTGGGTTTATCCATATGATGGATTGGATAAAGAGTTGTTCACTCAACTATCCAAGAGTCACATATGATATGATTGAGAGGAATCCCTACCTAAATAACTAAGAAGTGAGTTTCACACCAAAGTGGGACCATTTTCTTAGTGAAATATGGATCTTGTCCCACTAATGGGTATAATAAATTTTCTAAAAGAGTTCATCATTTTAGTGGGATCCTATTTAATAAAAGTCGTTATTAAGTGGTTATAAATACATGATACTCATATAATAAAATATTCTATTATAGATAATATCATCATCATAATCTAACTAAAATTTTTGATCAATACTTGATAAATATAAGATTAATGTAGATAGATTTTAATATTGGTAACTTAAGAAATGTTCTTAAGCATGATTGGTGATTTAAGATAAGTTCTTAATAAAATTTAAATGTTTCAAAATAGTTCCTACCTTAGTAAAAAAGTATTTAAGTTATACAAAAAGTTAATCTTGATACTTATGGAATAATAGAGTGATCCATTTAAGGTTTCAAAATCATTATATGAATAATGACCAAATGAATATTTTTCTCCACTCATGTACTCCATATTATTGGGTACATAAATGATTTAAGGAATTTTAGTTTCATATACTCAATAAGATTGGTTCTATAAAATGATATTTAATATTATTTAATATATTTATGAATAAATGAGACTAAAGGATATATTGATGAATAAATGAGACTAAAGGTTTCATTAAGTATTTATTGGTTATATAATTAAATTTTAATATTTTGACATATATATGATATCAACTATATGTTTTATATAGTGTTGTAAATATAAAGAACGTTAGAATATGAAAATAATTGAAACTGGATTTTTTAAATTAATGAATAAAATGAGTTTCTGCATTGATAAATTAGATTAATCAAGCTTGGATAATATCATTATAAGATGTGTATTTTATCTCATTTAGATCTTGAGAAGAGCATGTGAATAACAGTTGTTGAAATGAAATTAGATGGGTGTTTTTAATATAGATGATTTATGATTTCTTTAGCTCTATAAAATTATTTAAGTAGAGACTAAAAATGATTTTTTTGTTATGGAATTTAACCTATTACCATATATGGAAATGTTCCCAAAATATGATTGAATTAAATGAATTTATTCCCAAAATTATCAATGTGTTGCGAATATATATAAACCAGAAATATGATGTATAGGTTCTAAAGTAATGTATAAATAGTACAAGTAGGTAAAAGTTAAAACTAGATGTGGAAAAGTTATTTAAAAAGGTCAAAAATGTTTCCTTAAAAAGGAAATCAAGGTCATTGAAACCTAGGGTTGTTAGGTAGGAATAGTAATAATTCAATATGATTAGATTATCTATGATATACCTAAAGGATTTTGGGAAACCCCATGGAATTTCTATGTTAGGTATGAATTTTATAGAAATTAATTCTTTCATTTTGAAAGGTAAGTGATACTATATGCATATTTTACAAAGTGTTGTAATTATATAGGAGTTTAAAATCAAATAATGAATTTATTGATCTTATAGTTTATGTAAGATCCCAGTCTTTCATAGAGGTATGAATCCTTCAGTTTTTTGTCTCAAAATTTATTTTTCACCTTAATGGATGTATCTAAATAGGTTATGGAGGTCTAAGGAGTGTTTGAACTTGGTTCATGGCACAAATTTATAGTTTTTAAAGTAAAAGGGGTAGGTACATGGTTAGTATACAGTTAGTTATAACCATTCACCTAAACCATGTGGCCTTTTAGGGGAGGAAAATAGTTTTACAAACCATGAAATATGGGACACACGACCATTAAAATTATACAACTTATTGTAGAGGTGAATCACAACGTGTGTGCATGTTTTTTATAATCGTGTTCCTAGACCATGTGGGCTAGGGGACTTCAAGACAGTTCCAAATGAATAGTTTGTGCATGATTTTCTAACCACACACATAAACTATATGAGGTTTGGCATCTTGGAAATTAGGTTTTCATGGTTGGTGCAAGATTTGTTTAACTATGTGACCAAACCACATGCCCCTTTAAAAAGTGGTAAATTACCATTTTCAATTCATTCCATTAACCTTTATTCTCCATTTATATATCCTCAAAAACATAGTATCTCCCTACAAATGGGATCTATATTCATCTCATATTCTAGGATTTTAAAGATATCATATGTATGAGATCTAATTATAACACCATCGGTTGCATTGGATCCCCCGATAAGTCTATCAATCCTCTTGTTTCCTTTCTCTGTTTTATTCCCCATATTGGATGTTCTTTTCATGTGAGCTTATATACCCTATTTTCATGGAGTTTGTTGGGTTTCTCAATTTACTATAATTCTAAAACAAATATGAGGCTAATACTATATGAGGAGTCTACTACCATGTTAATGTAGATAGTCTACCACTTTTCCATAAAATTATAGATGTTTATAATTTTTCATCATTGCACTATATGCCAAACTTTCCACCCATTGCTCATAAAATGTGTAATTACTTAATTTAATTGATGATAACATGACCTTGATGTTCTTTAGTCCCATTTTACATGTTTTTAGGTTTATGACTTTAACCTAATTCACTCCTTAGGGTGGGTTTGATTATATTCTAATAACTACCATTCATTCCTTATGACTAAACCACAACTTGGGTGTGTAGATATTTCCACCTACTAGTGGAAGATATAAATAAATTAATTGAATTGTTAAATGTTAAGGATTTACACTTGTCCCTTTTTATCACTTGTAATTGGAACAAATAATGAGATGGATGTTTTTATTATGGTATGAATACCACTATTTTACCTTTATAGTTTATAAATTAAAAGGTTAGTGGGATAGACTAAATTGAAGTTTTGAAATGAGTTGTAATTTCACATGGATCATTTTTAAAGTATTAAATATAGTAATTGATTATTATTATGGACCTAGATCACTTTAAAGTCACGGCCTTCCTTGAGTTAGACTTTGATTTCTAACCTGGAATATCTTGGGATAACTCAGAGGATTCCATTAAATTCATTGATATGACTACTAACTAAGATACCACATTAGGGTTCAATCAATATCTTATATTAGTTAATGCCTCAGTGTATCACTAAAAATTCACCTTCATCTCTAGAAAATATAATTCCAAGATTATATCCTTGGATTTGACTTGATGTCCTTAGACACACGATTCCATGGATTATCTCATTGGGCTCCAAATAAAGTATATCATGTGATTACCTTGGAATTTTTCCTTGGACTCATTTATAAATCTTCATAGTGGAATGATAAAGGTTAACCCTTGGATTACACACAAACCCCTATATCCAAGATGGATGATTTTTTTATTATGAGTTGGATCAACCTCATAAGGTCAAGGGCCTTGGTTTCACCTTAGATGCCACCTGATTATATTATATGGACTTTTTAATATGTTCCATGGTTTCCAAGATGAACTAAAATGGTTTTATGTTTAGAGACATCTAGTTTAGGCCAAAGTAGGTATGGTCGGCTAGGTTCTCCATGAGGACCCAAAGTTGGACACAAATACTATTTATTAATTGATTTTATATTCTACCTTCACACTATTACATTTTATATTAACATGATATATTTTCATTAGATTCCATTGGTGGTGGACTACTAAGTTTTACTCATATCCTATTCGGGCCACCATTAGGTACACAAAAATAATTCATGGATGCATTTAGGGATAAAGGTAATAATCCAATCATGTACAATTCATTTCCTTTTATATGGGATCTTGGTTGTAGATGACTGAGCTAGAGAACATGATGCTCATGAAGATAATTTTTAGTATTTTGTTCCATTTTTATACATGATTGTATGTATTCCTACTACCATGCATGCCTATTAATTTTTCATAGACATGAAATCGTCTGTATATAACACTGCTTACGGATTTTTATATTTATTATTATTTTATAGATGGTTTTCTTTATCCATTTCATTATATTAAATCCTAGGGTTTATCTATTACTTAACATTGTGATACCCTCTGATAAATATGGTGTAGTCTCCCTACTATACCACCATAGACCCTCTCTAATGTTCAGAAACCTCTAGTGTAGGGGGAGGTGTTCTTGAGGCCATGTGTCCAACCACGTTCGATTACTTATGAGTGAACTATGTTCAAGGTGTCACAAATTGGTATCAAAGAGACTTATTTTTCCTTGGCCTTACTATTTTATGTTGGTAAATTTGAGCCTAGTATGTTTCAAAACTTGGTAATAATCCATTCCTAGGAGTAACTAACCCACGTTTAAGGGAAATTCTAAGTTGCCAGTATAGGATTTGTTGTTATAGATTTAACCTATTATAATTGTATTAGTTTCATTATTGGGAGACATAAATGATTTATGTCACTTGTTATAATTTTGTATCTCAACCCTTTGGCCAATATGGTGAGGAAGAATCACTTATTTCATCATTATATGCATTTAGAAATTTATATGTCATGCATTTGAAATTCTATGTTTAGTTTATCCCCAACATTTCCCGTTGCCTATTGTGTGTGATTTGGTTGTAATATTTGTAAATTTTATAATGTTTCTTGAAATAAAATGGAGAAAAATAACAGTTTATTTAATTTTATGCATAAACCTAAATGGTGGTTTCCCACATAGTTTTTGGGTGGCATCTTAACTAACAATTATGACATGTTTAAGCCCTGGAATGTTAGCTACCTGGGATGAAGAATTAGTTGGTTGCAATTAAATGGATACCAATTATAATTTATAAAGATTTAACCTTTATATAATTGGTAATGATGATCTATATAATCGAGCCATTGTGCTTGGACTTGTTATATCCTTAGATTGGATGTAAATGTCTCATTTCAATTACTTGAAGTTCCAATTATTACTTATAATGTTTTGAATTTATAAGTTGGAAATGGTAACTCATCTATCTAATTTTTTGTATGAAAATATAAATCTTATTAAATTTTAAACTCTTAAAAAAATTGGTTTCCATTAAATGGTGATTCCAATTACAACTTAAATGGATTTTCCCTCTATAAATTATAATTGAAACTCAATATAACAGAACCTCTATAATTAAAACTTGGAATATTACCAATACCCTAACCTCAGTGTTGGGTAGTTGGGTTAATACATTCAGGGTAGTGAGACCTTGTGCATATTCTTATTTCTTATTTGTAATCCTTTCTTCCTATTATCGGTTCTGAGGCATGTGCTTTAAATTTTAGACATATGTAATTAAAACTTAGAATCTTACTGATTCCCTAACTTTAGTGTTGGGTAGTTGGGTTAGTACATTTAGGGTAGTGATACATTGTGAATATTCTTGTTTCTTATTTGTAATCATTTCTTCCTAGTATGAGTTTTGAGGCATGTTCTTGAAATTTTAGACATATTCCTCCATGAAGTCCTCAAGTTTAAGACTAGGAAGGTGGTAGTGACCATGCTACGGATGTGGTAGGACCTAAACCGCATGTAGTTCCACTAGAAGAACCACCATTAGTATCACCTAATATACCTATATTGGGAACTGACACTCAACTTCAAGTGAGTTTATTGTGATTAGTGAAGTCTATGGTGGGAGTTCCATGACATGAATTGACTATTTTAAAATTGATAAGGGAGTTATAGGAATATGACCCACCTACTTTCTCGGGGTATGGTGGAACCCAGGATACTAAGTCATGGATAGAATCCATTTTATTGACCATTGATCATCTGGTGCTGCATCTAGAAATGAGGTTTAGTCTCATGACTTACATGCTTCATGTATCCTCCAAGAAATGATGGAATGTTCTAAATCAATAATGTTAACATTGGGGTACAGTCTGTAGGGACTTCCAGACTACCTTACATGATTAATGTTTCTTGGAAATGTTGAGAGATGATAGAGATAGGTAATTTATGAACCTAGATTAGGGTATTATGCCTATGATGGAATATTTATCCTTCTTAATATAACTATATAATATTTCACTAACTTTTAAAAGTGATGAGTTATCCACAGTGTGAGGTTTTGAGGATGTTCTTAGGTATACCCTCTGACCATAGGTGAACATATTTTGATTATCCACCATATCTAAAATAGTAAATAAGACCCTAATATATGAGTAAAATATGAGGGAATATGAAGTAAAAGTGAAAAGTAGTTAAAACCCTAGGCTAGGAAGTGATTCATCTTACTATAAGAATAATTTTATTAAGGTTTCTTTTAATGCTATTGGCAGCCAGAGTGTACACATTAATAGATATATGGTATTCCTTCAGTGTGGGAGTCAAGGTCACATGAAGACTTAGTGTGATAAAAACCTAATTGAGTGTAGAACTTGTATCCTAATGGTACATATTTATATATTTTTCCAAACCTTCCCAACCATCCCTAGTAGGAGAGTACTTACACAAGTTCTTCAACAGGGATAAGGATCAGAAACTCCATTTTAGGACAAGATCTAGAGTACCACCAGTCGATCGGGACAAGGAGGTGGTCATGGTCAAAGAAGCTAGACAAGTGATGTTAAGCATAAACAGATATGAACTTATCAAGGAGGTAAGGTTGTAGCTTAGGGTTGTGGATCTAGATTATTACATTTAGTGTAGCCTATGCCTGAGGAATAGAGTGTCGATCCATCTACAGTCCAAGGTAAGATCTTAGTAATCTCAAATTTAATGTCTATTTTTTTGAAATAGGTGCTTCACATTATTTTATATCTATGTTCGTAACAAAGTGTCTTAGAATCAATATTGAGTACTTTTTTGGGGTAACGAATCATGATACTCTTTTTGTAATACATTCAGAAAGAATTCACTAATGGAAGGAGTGTCCCCTCAAGATCGGAGAATACCATTTCTTATGGTACATTTTTATCCTCAAGATGACAGGATTTAACAAAATTCTTGGGGTAAACTGGTTAAGACCTTATCTCATCCATTTTGATTATTATCACCAAAGACTGTTTTTAAATCCCCATAGGGTGGTAGCTATGTTCATATGGTTGAATGAGATATCCAAGAAACTCGAGTTGGACCTGAGCATCATGGTATGGGTGGAGTGTCGACCCAGATTACCCATTTTTTTCATGTTGATCAAGGAGTACGAAAAGATATATTTCCTATAGGAGTGAACCAATTCAGAGATGTATTCCATGTTGAATTTTTGGGCTACATCCTGGGAGAGAGGTAGAGTTCACCATAGATCTTGTTACAGGTGTGAGAATAGTGTATATTCATCCATATAGGATAGATCCTACTAAGATTTAAGGTCTCAAGAGGTAGTTATAGGACAAGGAAGACAAAGGTTTTATCTAACATGGTACTTCTCCTTAGGGTTTTCCAGTGTTTTTCACTAAGAAGGTGGATGTGACCCTCAGCCTGTGTGAAGATTACTGGCATTTGAATCAACTCATCATTAATAACCAGTACCCGCTTCCTTGTACATACAATATTTTTGACTAGCTTCGATGATCCAGGGTCTTATCAAATATTGATATGAGATTGATCTATCATCTGGTGCGAGTTAGACCCTTGGATACACCGCCTACAACTTTTCAAAGAAGATATGTCTTATATGAGTGTTTGTTATTCCATTAGGTCTGACCAACACACCATCTATATTTATGGAGTTGATGATTAGAATTACCACCCATATTTAGATTTCTTTGTGGTGGTTTTCATGGATGATATCTTAGTACATTCATAGAATCAACATGATCATTCGAAACACTTTGAAATCATATTGAGTACAGTAATAGAGAATAAGTTATATACCAAGATCATAAAATTTAACTTCTGGATTGATAATGTTAACTTCCAATGTCAAAAAATATTAGAATTAGGGGTATCTTTGGATCTATAGAATATGAGAAAAATTGTTTCTAGTAACAAATCAAGAACATTTTTGATATACATATTTTATTAGGTCTATATAGTTAATAATGGCGTTTAATTCAGAAATTTTAGTGCCTTACAACACCAATTACATGATTTACCAATAAATGTGTTAATTTTACATGGTTTGAATCTTTTGAGAATAATTTTTAGGAGATAAATGGATGACTGACCACAACACTGATCCTAATTTTACTTAAGCTAGGGAGAGGCCATATAGTTCATTGTGATGCATTAGGTATTGGGTTTGGAGAAATTTTAATATAAAGAGAATGAATCTTTTCATATGTAACTCATAATTTGAGGACAAATGAGTATAATTACCTGAAACATGTTCTCGTGTTAGCAGTAGTGGTTTATGTTTTGCATTTCTGGAGGCATTATTCATTAGAAGAGTGGTTTGTTGTATACATGGACCATAAAATACTCAAATACATATTCAATTATCATGAATTGAACCTTAAACAAAAAATGTGTCTTGAAGGACTTCTATATTTTGACTTTGAGCTTTCTTATAGGCCAGGTAAGGCCAATGTAGTTGACGACACTGTGATTCGAAGGACTCAAAATTGTGTTATTCCGGAAGCTAGTAGTGAATGGAAATTATTTATAATATAAATTTAGAAGCTAAAGATTGTCATGAATAGACTTATCTTCTAGCTTTAACAGTGGACTCATCACTTTTGGACCGAGTGAAGAGAAGAGAAATTTTTGATCCAGAAGGTTTAGTCCAAAGGGAAAACATCTCAGGTGAGGACCCACCACCTAGTTGGGTTATTGATAAAAATGAGATCCTACACATCAATGGGAATGTATGGGTACCTAATTACAATAAAGTGTAATTGCTGTGAGAATATAATACTTCCAAATATGTAGAAAATCCCAGACTCACTAAGATATACTGTGACTTACCCCACAAGTATTGGTGGTCTGAAATAAAGAAGTAGATAACAGGTTTTGTTACTCAATATTCCACAAGTCAACAGGTGAAGGTAGAACAGTAGCGGTCTATTGGTATTCTGCAGCTGTTACCCATTCTATAGAGGAAATGTGTAATGAACTGAACCTTTTAATATTATTTATTTCCTATTTTTTTTTGTTATTTTATACTCATGAAAAACTATATCCTTTAATTAATGAAGTGAGCATAATTAAATGAGACCGTTGGGTTTCGAATGTTATATAACCATTGGAAACTAAAATCTTAACATTAAAATTATGGTTTATAAATACAAGTGATATTGGTTTATAAATACAAAATGGATTATTGATGGCCTCATTTATTAGACTCGGGCCATACAAAGCCCATCTGTCAGATCTTGAGAAGGTTGTATCATCACTAGGCTTTTCTTTGGACCAAGACCAAGCCGAACTTCAACATATGAAGCTTGAATAGAATCACCTAAGGGAGAAGTTCAAGTTAATAGAAATCGCCACTCGGGAAATGTTGTTTGTGCCGCCCTAAGATTCTATCAGCATAGCTCACCTTACACTTAGGTCCTATGCAGGTGTTATAAGGGGATATGTAATGAGGCCATAGACACTTTTTGTAATCCCTTGGTATAAATAAAATTGTTATTTCTTATTATTGTAAAATTTGTGATTTTCAAATGTCCAGATAAATATTGGATGAATATTATTGATGAATTTCAGAAAAAAGGTATTTTAAAATATTCATGTAAACTTTAAATAATTAATAATGTGGAATGATTTTCAAAAAATGGTCTTCTACAGTTGTGATCAGTAATAAATTTAGAGTTTAATAAGATCAACTTGATTTTTAGTGAATAGTAATGTATGAATAGTAACATAACCTTATGAATAGTAATGAATAGTAAATCAACCAACAAAATAGAAATTTCACCCCTGAATGTATAAATACAATTTAGACATCTTAAAAGTGAAAAAATGACCATAGTATAAGTTTTGGTATTTTTGTATGTCATAAATATTTTATTTACAGTTTTACAATTAATTTGATAAATTAAAATGAAAATTTATTTTCATAAAATGTAATCTTAAATTTTTAATTTAATGTCTTATGGTTAAACGATAATTTTATGGGACCTTGATTAGTTTTACAAGGTGTTACCAAACGAGTTATAGATTTAATGTTGTTTATTTTGAATAAATAATGATTTTATTTAAAAATTAAATTAAAAATATTTAGAAAATTATTTTCATATAATGGAGTTTATTTTTGAATTCATAACTTCAATATTAGGTTATGTTGAATTTATGATATTTTTATAAAATGTTTTGTTTTTTGGTGAATAGTAAAAATACAGTTTTGAGTTTCAGTGTGATTAATGACATCATTAATGATATAATAATGATTTAATAATTATGGTAGACTTGTGAGTAGTAATATATGTTATGAGGTGTACCAAGTTTCCAATATCATGTTCAAATACCATGGGAAAGCCCATGGTTTTTCAAATACCACCGATGAGGTGTCCCTTGGAAATTAATCAAATATTCCATCACTTTTCCTATAAATACCAAACCATTCCCTCATTAATTTCATTCCAAAATCATCTTAAACTAAGTTCTTGTCTTTTTACCTCCCAATTAGTCCTCCCAAGGTTCCCTCAAGCCCCCCCAAGTTCCCAACCATTGAGCTTTCCAAGTCACTCTTCAAGGTAAGGGAACCTTCCACCCTCCTCTTTTAGTCATGATTTCGTTTAAGTTATTTCTTCTAATTTCCATATTTTTATGTGGGGGTATGTTATTATATATTATTATTATTTTACATTTCATGTAAAAATGATGATAGACCCTTTCTTCTCTCATAAATTTATTTTCTGAATTTTTAACTGACGCCGTTAGGCTGCCAGACTTTTCGTAAATGAAATCACATCTTCTCTTTTCATTCAAGTTTCCTTTGCATGTGGTATGTCATTAAAATATCCATACCATGTTATTATTTCTTTTTATTCTATAAAAATACTGTATTATGAGATATTTATGATTGGGTGACCCTTGGACCCTCTCTTTTCAATATTTTCTAAAACCATGTTATATAGCCATTATGCTGCAAAATTGTCATATCAAAATCTCTATCTTTCCCAAGAATTTCCCTTATTTTTATTTATGTGAATACCCAAATATATTTTTATTTTTAGGGTTATTCATCAAGACATAAAATTTATCTTTTTGATTATATAATTGTCTTACATATAACCCTCACTTCCTTTCCATGGGTTATAAATGACATAAGGATCAAGTTTTTTAAGAACTTTTAAAATGTCATGATTTTGAAATGAAACCCATTTATTTTATTCTATATTGGTTTTTTATGAAATTTTTGAATATGATATATGTGGATAGCATGAAAATAAATACATATTAAGGGTTCACCCTGATAGTTCTCCAATGCATTGGGTAAAGAATTAGTCTCTAGAGATGACAAGTTTCATGTTACCTTGGTGAATAACCTTGGTATTTTCTTTATGACACCTTGGGGATGAAAATTGGTGATATGTTCATGAATGTCTAAATTAAATATTGTAGAAACATATTCATGTGATGATTCATGTTATTTTTATTATTATATTCCTCTTTTTTCCATTTCTCATGTCTTATGGTTTTCATCAAGTTCTTACTGATATCATAAGTAAACTGATTCCCTTTCTTTCCTTACTGGGCCTTCAGCTCACCCTTTCCTTTGATGTACATCTCTAGGTTATGAGATGCAGTAATTGTACAAAATATGAAATTTTCAAGAAGATTCTAAAGGGTATTTAAAATAGTGTTTTAATTTTACATGTTTTATTGTTCCTGATTTCAAAGACACTAGACTTTAAAGATCCTCTATTTGTAAATTGTAAAGAAAAGTTATGTAATAAAAAGGTGGGATTCCATAGTTGGTATCAAAGGATAGTTTAGTTATTTATGGAAATTAGGCTATGAATTTTTTTTAATAACCCTATATAAAATTATAAATATAGGACAAATTCATGGTATTTTGGTGAGTATTGAGTAAGTGGTTTGTCAAGCAAATACATACCTATACGGAAATGAGCAGGTAGAGGCATCTCTGGCACTAATGTACCTAGGAGTGAAAACTCCAATAAGGAGTTTCAGGCTTGACCCAGGGTATCCTAGTACATGACAACGGGCCTTGCTGCAGTCTTGGTTACGACACTCCCGAGGGATATGTTTTGTTAATAATAAGATTTTAATGAATCATTATGATGGATTTATAGAGAAATGTAATTGTTTAAAGCATGAAGTTTTAAGATATAAAATCCTTTAAATTTAAAAGATTCATAAATCAAATAAATTTCTCACTAAGGTTTTGTTCTTTTAGAAAATGGTGGGCTATAGGATAAACCATGAAAATGGTGACCGCAATGGACCATGCACTGACAGCCCTCCGATGGAATATGGAATGAAAACTTTCTTGTGAATGATGAACCAACTGACTCAAGTTATGGGATATAACTTGAATAAAGTTGAGAGACTGATCTCACCACAAAGGGAACAACAGTTTTTTGAGTCCTTTATGTGTTAATTACCATAAACATTCATTGGATCGACCGAACCATTAATTGATGAATAGTTGGTCAGCTCTATAGATAAGATATTTTCCATGCTTATTTGTTTAGAGAAAGAGAAGGTCACCCTGGCTGTCTATCTCTTAGAGGAAGAAGCTGATTATTAGTGGTAACTGATTAAAAACACGAGTCTAAGAGTGGAGGTTGAAGCTTTTGATTGGGAAGAGTTCAGAGGGATATTCTTTAGTAAGTATTTCGATCGTTCCATGAGAACAATAATGGAGAAGGAGTTTCTAGAGCTGAAGCATAAGGAAAATGAATCTGTGGGAAGCTATGAGATGAACTTCACAAGGATTTATTGTTACACCTCAATATTTGTGATGGATCCTAGTGGGTAGGTTGATAGATTCTTTGGTGGACTAAGACCTCATCTGTAGAAGAATCTAGCCAATAGAGACTATGAATGTTATGAGGAGATTGTGGAGAGTGCGATGAAAGTTGAAATGGAGTTTGGTGAGACGCAGTTGTCTCATAAATCCAATGAAAAGAAGAGATTGATGGATCCAAGCCTAGGGAGGAGCTTCAATCATGGAAGAGGTGGCAAGAATGTGCAACATCCCATGTGTAATAAATGTGGGAAGAAGTACTCCAGGAACTGATTACTTGAGAGCGGGAAGTGTGAAAAGTGTAGAAGAGATGGCCATATCATGTGAAATTGTCGTAGTGAGGTGAAGCCTCAACTTCCCAACACTAACGACCAGGGAAATATGGTGCAGGCCCTACCTGATTTTTAATGTTATAAGTGTGGAAAACTTGGGAACTTTCCCAATAATTTTCCAAATCTGAGGGCAGTGGAGGGGAATCACCATCAACCTAAGTATAAGACAAGGGAGCAAGGTCATTCTTTTACTATCACTATGGATGAAGTTGAAGTGCCAAATGATGTGGTGGCAGGTACTCTTGTTGTTTGCTCAAATATAGCAAGTACTTTGTTTGATTCTATTTCTACACATTCCTTTATTTCCTCCAAGTTTGTAAAGAATTTAGAATCAACCCCCAATTTTCTAAAAGTAGAATTATTAGTCAATACTCTTGGTAGGATTATCCAAGAATCATCAGTGTTTAGAAACTCTAGTATTTAATTTAGTTGGAACAATCTTATCAAAAATCTTGTAGTCATTCTCATGCTAGAATTAGACATTATACTAGGGATGGACTGGCTCTCAAAGTATAATGCTAAGATCAAATGCATAAGCAAGGAAATCTTAGTAGACTTGAATGGGAAACCTATAATTATGTTCCAATGATAGATATATGAACCTGATCTTTGTGTAGAAGAACCTCATATATCCTTCTTTATGGAGTTTATCGGTGAAGAAGAAGAAGTAGATGATAGTTTAAGGAGAGAAAATGCCCCCATCATCTGGGAATACATTGACGTATTTCCTGTGGAGTTACCTAGAACTCCTCCAGAAAGAGATGTAGAGTTATCCATTGAACTCATACCCATATCTCATATGATATCAAAGACCCCGTGTAGGATGAAAAATGTGGATCTAGAGGAATTAATGAAGCAACTCCAAGATATTTTGGAGAAGGGTTTTATCCGACTGAGTGTGTCTCCTAGGGGATCAATAGTTCTCATTGTGATGAAGAAGGATGGATCAATGCAGTTAAGTATTGATTATAGAGAACTGAACGAGATCATAGTAAATAACAAATACCATCTTCCAAGAATTAATAACTTATTTGACCAACTTCATGGGGATGAATTCTTCTCTAAGATTGATCTTCGATCTGTTTATCATCAATTGAGGGTGAAGAAAGAAGATATTCCAAAAACTACCTTTTGATTAAGATATGGGCATTATGAGTTTTTTGTTGTGCCCTTTGGAGTGAATAATTCACTTACTATTTTTATAGATTTTAAAAATAGAATCTTTAAGGAATACCTTGATAACTTTGTGGTAGTTTTTATTGATGATATTCTGATATATTCTAAAGTTTCTTGGAGCATGAGGATAATCTAAGGGTTATTTTTCAAACTCTGTGGAAGGAGAGGATTTTTAAGAAGTTCAACAAATGTGAATTATAGTTTCAACAAGTTTCTTTCTTGGGGCACATTGTAACCAATGAAGGAGTCACAATTGATCCTACAAAGACAAAAGTTGTAGAGGAGTGGCCTCATCCTACAACAATAACTGAGATTCATAGTTTCCTTGGATTAGCGGGATATTATAGGAGGTTTGTGAATTTATTTTCATGAATTTCCAATCTGTTAACCAAGGTAACTTGAAAAGGGGTCATGTTCATTTGGATAAAAGAGTGCGAGGAAAGTTTCTAAGAGCTGAAGAAGAGATTGGCTACTGCACTGGTGTTAACTCTTCCCTCAAGTGGAGAAGGATTCATTATTTTTAGTAATGCATCTACAAAAGGGATTGGGTGCATCCTCATGAAAAATAACAAAGTCATTGCTTATGCATCTCAACAGTTGAAGAATCATGAGAAGAACACTCTTACGCGTGATCTGGAGTTGGATGCAGTCATTTTTTCTCTAAATATTTGGAGGCACTATCTTTATAGGGAGAAATTTTATATATACACATACCATAAAAGTTTGAAGTATATTTTCACACAAAAGGAATTGAACATGAGATAGAGGAGATGGTTGGAATTTTTCAAAGACTATGATTGTTGAATTCATTATCATCCCAGAAGAGATAAAAAGTCACTGATGCATTAAGCAGGAAAGACCCAGTTGTTCATTCCATGATGGGGATTCAAAGAGATACTTTGATCAATGACCTAGTAAAGATGGACATGGAAATTATAAGGGAAGGGACATCATCAAACCTAAACCAAATGATTTATCAACCGTCATCACTAAAGAAGATCAATAATGCTCAGAAATAAGATCCTTTATTACAGAAGAAGTTTGAGGGTGTGAAAGATGAGAATTTTATTGAGTTCAATATTGATCAAAAAGGTGTACTGAAATTTCATACAAAACTATGTGTTCCATATATTCCAGAAATAAAGAAGGAGCTGATGAATGAAGCTCATAGCTCTACTTTCTTTATACATACTGGAAGCATGAAAATGTATAGGGACCTTCATGATCATTACTGGTGGTATAATATGAAAATGGAGATTGTTGACTACACTTCAAGGTGCCTGGTATGTCAGCAAGTGAAGGCAGAGCGACAACTTCCTAATGGGGTATTGCAACCACTACCCATACCATCATGGAAGTGGGATAATATCACTATGGATTTCGTCACTGGTCTCTTGATAACTTTCAAAGGAAACAATACAATATGGGTTATTGTGGATCATCTCACCAAGACTTCCCATTTTATCTCCATTTAGGAATATTTCTCTCTTGATCAACTTCTCAGGATTTACATGAAGTGGTAAGGCTGCATGAAGTTCCACTTTTAATCATATCTGATTGTGATCCAAGGTTCACATAAAAATTCTGGAGAAGTCTTCAACATTATATAAGCACTTAATTGAATTTCAATATGACCTATCACCCCCAAACTGATGGAAAATATGAAAGTACAATTCAAACACTCTAGGAAATGTTGAGAACATGATCAATTGAATTTAAAGGAGGATGAGATCAACATCTCCCTTTTGTTGAGTTCTATTACAACAACAGCTTCCACTCGAGAATTCAAATGGCACCCTATAAAGCTCTATATGTTAAGCGATGTGGAACTCCTAATTGTTAGAATGAAGTAGGTGAGATAAAGCTTCTTGGGCCTGATCTTGTGCAAGAGATGACAGAAAAAGGTCCATGACATCCATCAACACATTAATTCTCTTCATAGTCGGCAAAAGAGCTATGCCGACAATCGTCGAAGGGACTTGGAGTTTGATGTTGGTGACGAGGTCTTTCTTAAAATTTCACCTTGGAAGAGTGTCATGAGGTTTGGTAATAAAGGGAAGATCAGCCCTAGGTACATTGGCCCCTATGAAATTATTGATCGCGTAGGAGCAGTGGCCTATCGGCTTGCACTTACTCTAAATCTAGCATAAGTTTATGATGTATTCCACGTATCCCTTTTGAGAAAGTACATACCTGACCCTTCACAGGTACTAAATCCAGAGGGGGTAAAATTGGAACATGAACTCTCCTATGAGGAGAAGCCAGTGAAGATCATGGATCGTAGAGACAAGGTTCTATGCAACAAGACTACCCACCTTGTTAAGGTGTTATGGAGGAAACACGAATGGGAAGAAGCCATGTGGGAACCAGAGGAGTCTATGAGGTAGAATTACCCACACGTTTTCTCTTATGAGGGTATGAGTTAAAATTTAGGGGACACAAATTCTTAAGGGGGGAAGAATGTAACGACCCAAACTTTTTAATAATATTTATTTCCTAAATTTGTGTGTTATTTTATACTCAACAAAACTATATCCTTTAACTAATGAAATGAGTATAATTAAATGAGAAAGTGGGTTTTTGACTATTATATGACCATTGGTCAATATAACCATTGGAAACTAAACTCTTAATGTTATAATTATTGTTTATAAATACCAGTGTTTTGGTTAATAAATACAGAAAGAAGAGTCGATGGCCTCATCCAGTAGACTTGGGCCATACAAAGGCCATCTTTCGGAGCTTGGGAAGGAGGTAGCATTACTGGGCTTTGATCTGGACTAAGACCAAGCCAAAATTCAACATGTGAATATTAAATGGAATAGACTAAGGGAGAAGTTCAAGCTAATAGAAATCACCACTCAGGCAATGTTTTCAGAGCTTCCGCAAGATTCTATCACCATAGCACACCTTACACTTAGGTCCTATGTAGGTGTTATAAGGGGATATGTAGCGAGGCCTTAGATACTTCTTGTAATCCCTTAATATAAATAAAATTTTTATTTCTTATTATGGTAAAATTTGTGATTTTCAAATGTTAGGATAAATATAGGTTGAATATTATTGATGAATTTTGGAAAAAGGGTATTCTAAAATATTCATGTAAACTTTTAATAATTAATAATGTGGAACTATTTTCAAAAAATGGTCTTCTACAATTGTGATTAGTAAGAAATTTAGAGTCTAAGAAGATCAAATTGATTTATAGTGAATACTAACGTATGAATAGTAACATACCTTTATGAATAGTAATGAATATTAAATCGGCCAAAAAAAATATAAACTTCACCCATGAATGTATAAATACAATTTAGACATCTTAAAAGTGAAAAAACGATCATAGTATAAGTTTTGGTATTTTTGTAGGTCATAAATATTTTATTTACATTTTTATAATTAATTTCACAATTTAAAATGAAAATATATTTTCATAAAATGTAATAATAAATTGTTACTTTATTATCTTATGGTTATACGATAATTTTATGGGACCTTGATTATAATTTCAAGGTGTTACAAAATGAGTTATATATTTAAAGTTGTTTATTTGGAATAAATAATGATTTTATTTAAAAATTATATTAAAATATTTAGAAAATTATTTTCATATAATGGAGTTAATTTGAATTCAGAACGTTGATATTAGGTCATGGTGAATTTATGAGATTTTTATAAAATGTTTTGTTTTTCGGTGAATAGTAAAAATACAATTTTTAGTTTTGGTGTGATTTATGACATCATTAATGATGTAATAATGATTTAATAATTTTTTTCAACTTTTTAATAGTAATATATGTTATTAGGTGTCTTAATTTGCCAATACCATGGGAAAATACCATGGGAAAGCCCATGGTTTGGCAAATACCATCGATGAGGTGTCCCTTGGAAATTAATTAAATATTCTCTCACTTTTCCTATAAATACCAAGACGTTCCCTCATTCATTTAATTCCAAAATCCTCCTCAACAAATTTCTAGTCTTTTTACCTCCCTAGGAGTCCTCCAAAGGTTCCATCATGCCCCTTAAGGTCCCAACCTTTGAGCTTTCGAAGACACTCTTCAAGGTTAGGGAACCTTCCACCCTCCTCTTTTAGTCATGATTTCCTTTATGTTATGTCTTCTAGTTTCCATATACTTATGTGGGGGGTATGTTATTATATATTCTTATTAATTTCCATTTCATGTCCAAATGATGAGATACACTTTCTTCTCTCATCAATTTATTTTCTAAATTTTTAAGTGACGCCGTTAGGTTGCCAAATTTTTCGTAAAAGAAATCGCATCTTCTATTTTCATTCAAGTTTCCTTTTCATGTGGTATGTCATTCAAATATCCATACCATGTTATTATTTATTTTTGTTATGTATCCATACTATATTATAAGATATTTATGAGTGTTTTACCCTTGTCCCCTCTCTTTTTAATATTTTTTAAAACCATGTTATATTGTCGTTATGCTGCAGAATTTTCATCTCAAAATCTCCCTCTTTCTAAGGAAATTCTCTTGTTTTATTTATGTGAATACCAAAATATATTTCAATTTATAGGGATATTCATCAATAAATAAAATTAATATTTTTTATTATGTAATTGGAATACATATAACTCTCACTCCCTTTCTATGGGTTATAAATGACATAATGATCATGTTTTTTAAGAACTTTTAAAACATCATGATTTTGAAATGAAACCCATTTATTTTATTATCTATGGGTTATTTATGAAATGTTTGATTATGATATATTTGGATAAAATGAAAATAAATACATATTAAGGGTTTTCCCTGATATCACTCTAATTCATTGGGTAAATAATTAATCTATAGAGATGAAAAGTTTCACGATACCTTGGTGAATAACCTTGGTAATTTTTTTATAAATCCTTGGGGATGATCCTTGGTGATATGTTCATGAATGTATAAATGAAATGTTGTAACCACATATTAAAGTTATGATTCGTGTTTTTTTTATTATGATATTCCTCGTTTTACATTTCTCATGTCTTCTTGGTGAGGTGATTCTGTTATGGTGTGTGACAGGTTTTCATGGTGTTACTGTGTGGTTGGCGATCTCCAGTTTAAAGGTGGAATTTTGGTGGCCTGAAGTATAAGGTTTGAGGGTCATTAAATCTTTTCTATTACAAGTAATTGCTCCAGATGGGGTTCAGAGCAACGATTTTCTTCTGGTTTTTTCTTTCATATTTGGATGTCTGAGAGGGTATGGTTTTTCCATCGATTCCGTGCCCGTGCAGTCATGCACGAGACTGCTTTCCATGAAGCGATGAGTAGGAGGAAACTAAAATATGTTTATGATGCTGGGTATGATATATTCTATGGAATTAAATGAGTTGTTTGCTCGTAAATTTTGTATCGTGGTGCCTTGAATTTCTTAAGTCATTGAAGTCATGTACAATTTCTCACTTTTTCCTCAAAGTGGCTGAATAATAAAAAAAGTAATTTTTAGTCATGGGGTTTCACATACCATAGTATAATATAGGGATTCTCAGTTCACTTATCATTTATAGAAAGGGTTGTAGAGGGATCTTGGGTCATAGATTTTTCTTATCACAACATACCTCCCATAGACAGGCATTCTGACTGAGTGTACTGTAAAGGTATTTGTGGACATGATTAGAGCTTGTGTCCTTGATTCTAGATGTTATTGGGAAAATCACTTACCTATTTCTAAATTCTCTTATAATAATATATTTTAAGATAATATCTAGATGGATTCATATTAGACACTCTATTGTAGGCTGTGCTATTGACCTATGTGTTGGTTAGAGGCATGGGAGGTAGTTCTATTTGGGTCTCATGTCATTTAAGAGACATTATATTAACTACAACTTATCAGGAAATATATGTCCATGGATTAGTCTAGGAAGAATTAATATGCTAATCATCATTGCCAACCTCTAGATTTTTAGGTGGAAGATCAGGTCTTCTTATGTATTTCTCATATATTGGGTCATCAAGGAATTCAATGACAAGGGAATCTAGAACCTAGATTCATTGGGCCTTTAGAGATTCTAGAGAGAGTTGGTATGATAGCCTATAATATTGCACATCCTCATTAGAACTAATCCATTCATGATATCTTCTAATTTCTTAACTTCACCATTATTATTCTGAACCACGTTATTCTTTCGATCTTGAGGAAGTTTAGTTAGATGGTGATGCTTATTTTGGGGAGTATCTAGTTTGTATTTTTGATTGTAGAAAAAAGGATCTTTGAGGCAAGACAGTTCCTCTAGTATGTGTGTTATGGTAGTATGAATATGTACAAGATATGTCATGGGAGTGAGAGTGTGATATAATTGCTTAGTGGCTGGATTTATTCTCTAATTCAGGTCAACCAACCTTAGAAGTGAAACTGTATGATGAATTGTTTTAAAGAGGGGATGTTGTAAGATCATGATTTTTCATAGAGGAAAAATCCTTTGGTTTTTTGTCTCAAAATTTATTTTTTACCTTAATGAAAGAGTCTAAAGAGGTCACGGAGGTCTCAGGAGTGTTTGGGGACCAGAGTTCCAGTTTTAGGAAAGAAAGAGGGAGGCACATGGTTAGCACATAGTTAGTGCTAACCATAGAACTCAACAATATGACTCTATCAGGGAAGAGCATGGTAGAAAAATTGTGTAACATGGGATGTATTTCCATGAGAAACCTAAATATTATTGTAATTGTGAATCTCATGATGTGCACATAGTTTGTCTAACCATTCACCTAGACTATGTGGGGTGGGGAGTTTCGAGACAGTGCTAAACATATGATTTGTGCATGGTTTGTCTAACCATGCACGTGAACCATGAAATGTGTTGCACGTTGGATAGTAGGTGCATATAGTTTGTTTAATTGTGCTATAAAACCTTGTTCCCCAATAAAAAGTGGTAAATTACCATTTTTCTATTACTTCCTTTAATTTTTATTCTTCATTTATCCTCCTTGAAATTCACATCGGCTACCCATGTGTGGGATCCCACCACTTATCCTCTTCTAGGATTTGATAGATCTCCTCCACCTGAGCTTCAAATTGAACACCGTCAGTTGTGTTGGATCCTCCTCAGTAATCTATCATTTCTCTTTCTTCCTTTCTATGTTTTCATCATCATCTTGGATGTTATTTCCAAGAAATATTATATACCCTATTTTCAAGGGTTTTTTATGGTTCCTTTATTTTCTCCCATTCTATCCTAAATATTATGTCAATAATAGATAAGAAGTCTACTAACATGTTAAGGTAGGTGGTCTACTAATTTTACCTAGAAGAGTGTATTTTTATAAATTTTTACCATTATTCCCCATGCCAAACTTTCTGCGCATTGCTCCTAAAATTTGGAACATCTTGATTTAATTTATAATAGCACAACCTTGATGTTATTTAGTCCCCTTTTACATGGTTGTAGGTTTAAAACATCAACTTTGATCACTTTAATGGTGTCAACTTCTATGAGTAAGACTTCAATTCCTGACCTAGAATGCCTTAGATGAACTCAGATAATACCAACTGATTCATTGATTCGACCGCTATGTGAGATACCACACTAGACTTCAGTCAATGACTTATATTAGTGAATACCTCAACATATCACTCACAATTTACCTTCATATCCAAAAAATATAATTCCAAGATTATATCCTAGGATTTTTATTAATGTACTTAGATACCTGATGCCATGGATTATCTCCCTGGGCCCCAAATCCAGTCTAGCTCGTGATTACCTAGGAATTTTTCCTTGGAATTGATTATAAATATTCATAGTGGAATGAAAAAGTTTCATCCTTTATATTATACTCAGAACCCTATAACTAAGCTGCATGACTTGTTACTATGAGTTGGATCGACCTTCTAGGATTCTTTGGTTTCACCTTGGACCCCACGTGATTATATTATATTGATGTTTGACTACGTTTCTTGGTTCCCAATCTAAACTAAAATAGTATTATGTTTAGTGAAATAAAAATTAGGATAAAATAGGCATGGATGTCCAGGTTACCCATAAGGACCCAAAGAATGACACAATTACTTTTTATTCACTACTTTTATATTATACATGCACACTATTATATTTTATATTCACAAGTTGTATTTGTATTAGACACTATTGGTGGTGACATACTGAGTTTTACTCACACCCTATTCAGGATGTCATTGGGTGCCCGAATAGACTTCATGGATGTAAGTAGGGAAAAAGGGAAGTGTACACTCATGGATGCTAGATTTCCTTTTGTATGGGAGCTTTGTAGCAAATGATTGAGCCATAGCTCAAGATGAACCCAGAGATTTTTTTGGTCTTTGATTTTATTTTTTTATACATGAATTATGTGTAAGATTATTACCATGTATTCCTATTAATTTTCCAAATACATGAAATTTTATATATATGACACTACTTATAGATTTTGACTATTTATTATTATTTTCGGGATGATTTGATTCTCTTGTTTGATTATATTTATTCTGCTGATTTATTATCATTGTGCTCCACTCTAATAAATAGGGTATAGACTCCCCACCGTACCACTATAGACCCTTATTTATAGTTAGTAGCCTCTGGCATATGGTGAGGCATGCCTGAGACCTTGTAGCCAACCAGGTTTAGTCACATATGAGTGAACCAGGTCCAGGACATTACTGTTTATATTCTTGAGATAAAGTAAATAGTTACCGCATTGAGGATTTGAATATAAAGGATTTTATCAAGTGAAAATGAATCCAAGTAAAATATGTGTATCTTTATCTAATTTCCCTTATGTCATAAGAGATTTTTTTCAATTATAAAGAGTTATTGTGAACAAGTATGAGATGATTAATTATATTTAAATGGTTTATGAATCATCAATTTCTAAAACATGTTTTGAGAAGAAGATATAGATAAAAGTATTTTATCCAGGATAAAATGTTTGTGAAATTATTTATTAAAATATGTGGGAATGCGTTCCAACCACATATCGATGATATATTTTAATAAATTCTTATTTATGAAAAATATTCCAAACCCATAGAATAACATTTATGATATAGAAACAATAGTTTATTTATTTAATATTCCCACAAAAAGAAAATAAAGGTTATTTTGAAACACAAAAGAGTGTGTGTTTCTTTGAAAGATATTATGAAAAGAATATATTTTCTAATAGGATATTGGGAGTATATTTAGAATTATATGTAATATCCATACCTTTCAAGAGATACCTCGTGCATGTTTCTAGGTACTCTTGTACCCTTATTTTGTGTATACCTTGGCTGGGTTTTTTTGGTGTTGTTTCTGGTGAAATTAGAGAAATTTGGAAGCCCATGGGGATTTTCATGGTTGGAGCATGGTTATATATAAACATACGATTTCCCCAGGAAACCGTTAACCTCATTTTGGAGGCATAGGAGGTGGCACAAAATTAGTGCATGGTTTGTAGAAACCATGTGGCCTCACTCTTCAACCTGTGCACCATAAAATAGAGGAGTTTTATATGGATGGCACATGGTTTTTCAAACTATATACCACTTAGGAGAAACCATGCACCCACTAAGTAGAGGCTCATGGTTAAGGCACATAGTTTGGAAAACCATGCCTCTCTACCGATCAAACTATGCACGCTTGATTTAATTCCCTCAATTTTTTTAAAATTCTTGAACCCTTGGTTTTTATCCCCATTTTCCATAAATCATCATAAACCTATTTTCTTTATGTTTGGAGGCTCATGGGAGGATTCCAAGTCTCCTCAAACCCCTTTCTTGGCGAATTGAAGATCTGATTGAAGGATCGTCTCCTCAATGATATGTAATTTCTCCCATGTTTGGTTTTCTCTCCCTCATTCCTCTCTTTCCTGATAAAGAGGGATAGTTTTTCCACTATTGTAAATGGTTTAGATCTAGGTTTTAATGGATCTTTTTTCCTTTCTTGATCTTTGGTATTGGTCGTAGATCTTCTAAGTCATTGTGATTTCGATATTTCTACTTCAATTTATGGATTTCGGTTTAGAGAACATCCATCAATGACCTTGAGGTAGGTGGTCTAATTTTCAATTCCCATTATCTTGATTATAAATTCATGTATGTAACTGTGAAATTGAAATTTCCACATTGGGAAATAAAATTCTAAATTGAATTAATTAATTGATTGTTTTCCCATGTGGTAATTAAATTGGTTGAATATGTGATAATAAAATTTATGAATAATGAGATTATGAAATTTCTTGATTAATGGATTTATGAAATGGATGGATACCCATGTGGTGTTTTGGTATGAATAAATCGATTTCTTATAAATTATGATTTTTTGATGAATGAACTTTTGAAATTGGTTGAATAATGAATTTTGGAAATGGTTGATATATGGGTTGAGAATATGAAATCATGAGATATGATGTTTTTGATTGAGTTGTGGGACCATTACTAATGAACCAAATACCCATAGGGTTCCACAATGTTGTTCTAGGGCCCCAATATATATATATAACTGTATGTATGTATTGCATATGATCACTAAGTTGTGAGACAAACAATACTACTCCAAATACCCACAAGGTTCAAGATTAATGCTCTAGGTACCAATTGTTTGAATGTGAAATTAGGATTAAATGAATAATGAAATCCCATGATGGAATGAAATGTGATATCCCTTAGTGGATATTTTAGAATCCTGTATGGGCCGAAGTAGGTATTGTTTGTTCGGGTGTCTTCGTGAGCCTGAGGATTTATGTGGTTAATTAAAGAATAATTTAATGTGAAAAATATTTACATTACTTTTTTTTAATTTATTATTTATAAAACTAAAAAAATGTTATAGATTCGATATTATTTTTGACACCGTTAGTGGTGGCCTACTGATTTTTACTCACACCCTAATCGGTCTACCTAATCAGTTTCGAAATAGACTTCACGTTTTTAGGATTGGATAAGGGAAATAACCCTATGTTAAATGGCTGAGTTGGGATACGAGATGGAGCATGGATGAGGGAACCCGACATGATGTTGGGACTCAATTAGTAGATTTCAGTGTGTCTTTATTTTTGGTTTTATTTAGAAACTTGACAAATATATGGAATGACATATTTATTACTTTGGTTTATGGTTATTTATCCCTATTTTTGGATTATCATGTGATGTTGGTCTTTATTATTTTTCTTATTATTCTAAATAATGTTTATTATTATTTAGATACCATTTATTGATTTATATTATTTTTATTCATTGATAAAGAAGGTATAGTATCCCCACTATATATATTAAACCCTCACTACTAGTTATCAGCTTCTAGCATACACTAAGGTGCACCTACGGTCATGTAACCTACCTGATGAGGGCACCGACATGTGGAACCCAGTTCATGACATTATAATGTGGTATCAAATGAGTTTTATTTTATTTTTATTTGTCTTACTATTTGTGAAAGGTAGACAAGAGACTAGGATTATCCGATCCTTAGACCGGAGATCATGCATGGGAGTATCTAACCCATGCATAGGGGAAAACCCAAGTACCGAATGTTGGATTGATGTTCTTAATGTTTTCTGTTATAGTTGAATATTATTTCACCTCAAGTGATGAACTTGTCATGTGATGTTATTATTTTTCCTGATATTTTCCTTATGGATTAGTATGAAATGATATTTGAGTGTACATGCTTCATTCTAGGCATTTAGGATTTTTATGCGACATCGATAATTTTAGGCACGTACAAAAAAAAAGTTTTGGGTGACTATTTAATAAGAAATTATTTTCTTTGATTGAGTAATTTATGATAAAATGGTGCCTAATAAAAAAATTTATAATTTTAAATTATGCTAATTGTGGTAATTTAAAGTAGATAAAATTGGCGTCTAAGGGAAACATTGTTTTATGAAAGGGTTTTCCGTATGTTATCCATGAACCATGTGAGGAATAGTTGAGGGTAGTGATTATGACTCAGTTTTGACTATGTGAAAGGGAATGGGGGATGAATTATATAACCTTATGTGAATACCTATTATGTAAATATTTTAATGATGTGTTATCTTTCCTAATATGTGTTTTTTGGATTGTAGATATATGAATCCATGATGACACATGTTGATATAATTATAGGAAGATATGGATGGAAATGATACTCCAACAGTGGAACCCGATGCCTTAATATTTCTGAGTGAAGGGTCGGGAGATCATTTCTTTGAGAAATTTTATCTATTTATATAGTTTATGGAAAAGAGACATAGGGCAGGAAATGAGGAATATGTCTGAATTGACACATGATTTATAGTTATAGTACTGTCCGACCTTCATCGGAGAGGGAAGACCTAAGCCATATGAGTTCTGGATTGAGTCTATAAAGATGATCCTTGACCATTTAGAGACTCTTACTAAGAAGATGGTCAAATTGGTTTCTTATATGTTACGTGTTCAAGAAAATTGCTGGTGGTACATTTAGACTTAGGATGTGAAGTCAAAGAATATGGGGTGAAAAGACTTTCAAGATATGTTTCTGGAAAACTTTTACCCTGAGAGGATTAGGTAAGAGATGGAAACTAAGTTTCTGTGATTGAACCTTGGAGGTATGTCCGTGATGGACTATGTTGGTTACTTCAGTGACTTTTAGTGCTTTATTCCAACGTTGTAAGGCGATGACGAAACTATGGTGAAACATTTTCAAGATGGGATTAAATGTGATATTAAGTCCTAGGTTAACATATTTAAGATGAAGAATTTTTCTGAAGTGGTAAATATATCTCTAATTTTTGAGGGTAACCTAAAGGAGGATTCGAGTGGAATGCATGTGGTTTCTATCAGATGACCAGGAGGTACATATTCCAAGAGTAGGAAGCATCAATTTGAGAACATCTACCAAGGAAATAACAACTAGAGTGGCTAGGGGAAGGACTAGTTACTCAGATAAGTAACTATATATACTTCCACCCATGTGATAGGTTGGGTCACATTCATAGTTAGTGTTCCTGACCAATAGTTGAGTGTAGAGATTGTGGTAGGATGGGTCACTTATAGATTTATTGTAGGAACCCTAGACCTATGAGTAGTGATGGAGAAACTAGGTTGAGTCAGAGTGTTGGAAGGGGGTTTTCTACTCCATATCAGTCAGGCAGTTGATGTTCTTCAGACCATGGTGGTTGAGGCAGTGTATGTGGTATATCAGGGAAAGAGCACCCATATCAAGAAAGTGATACAGCTAAGGGGACTCATACTACAGCCCATGAAAGAGGGGTGAGACAGTTGCATGTAGTTCAACCTACACTTGTGGATAGCATGGTTGGGCCATCGATAGTCATTGGTACTATTCTTGTAGATTCTAAGCTTGTTAGTGCCTTATTTGATACAAGAGAATATCATTATTTTATATTTGGATAACTTGTGAATAATTTGAGTCTGGTGATGGAGTTCTCTAGTGGGGTTATGATGATCAACACACTATTAGGAGTACAGTAGAGGGACATCTGTTTATGTAAGGGGTGTTCTATCGAGGTTGGGGAGTATTGTTTCTATTGGGATATTTACATACTTAACATGTTAAATTTTGACTTGATTTTGTGTATGGAATGATTGATGTCATATCAATACTACATCAACTATTACCATAGGAGTGTGAAATTTTTGTCTTCTAAGGGTAATAATTATGTTCATTGAGGAGAGTGGGGAATCTAGGCAGACCATGTTGGACAAGTTCATCGGCAACCGGGGGAGCCCACCACCCAGGTTGTAAGATGATGTGGGTGAGAAACATTATACCTTTCCACCCATAATGGACCTATTCTAGGACATGTTTCCTAAGGAATTATCAGGGATTACACCTAAGCGGTATGTTTAGTTTATAACTGAGCACATGCCTAGAGTTGAACCAGTTTCCATTACACCATAAATAATGGAACCAACTGAGCTTCAAGAACATAAAAATTAGCTGGAAGAATTGATGGATAACAGATTTATCCATCAAAGTGCATCACCTTAGGGTTCCCTAGTATTTTTTGTTAAGAAGATTTCTAGGGCCTTAAATTTATGTGTTGATTACCAAAGGTTTAACCATATGATAGTGAAGAACTGATATCCCCTTCCTCACATAGACAATCCCTTTGAACAATTTATAGGAGATTGTGTGTTCTCTAATATTTAATTGAGATTGGGGTATCATCAGTTTATATTTAGATCTTCTGATACACTAAATAATGCTTTCATACGTAGTTTTGGCTTCTATGAGATCATTAGGATTCCATTTGTGCTAAATAATTCCCCAACTGTGTTTATGTCTTTGATGAGATGAATAATTTTCCCGTACCTAGATCAGTTTGTGGTTGTTTTTGTGGATGTCATATTGGTGTACTCTAAGATTCATGATGATCATGTATAACATCTTGAAATCATCCTGAGTACACAAAGAGATCATAGGCTATACACTAAGCTATATAAGTGTCAATTCTGGAATGAATGGGTATATTTCTTGGGTCACATCATCTCAGAGGAAGGTGTATTAGTGGACCTAAAGAAGGTGAAAACTTTGGTTTCTTAAGAGCATCCCAAGAATATTTTTTATATATGTAGATTTTTGGGATTAGTGGGTTATTATCATAGGTTCATCCATGAATTTTACCACTTGGAAGCACCACTTTAGGGATTGAAAAAAATGGATTATGTTTGAATGGTATGGATCTTGTGATAATTATTTCCAAGAGTTGAAGAAGCATTTGACTACAATAACAATCTTGATCCAACCTGATCCAAGTGAGGAGTATACCGTGTTTTGTGATGCATCCAGGATCGAAATTGGAGTAGTGTTGATGTAGGTGGATCGAGTTGTGGCATATGGGTTATGACTGTTGAGGCCACAAGAATGAAATTACCCAACTCACAATCTCAAGTTGGGTGTAGTGGTTTATGCCTTATTGTGTTGGTGGAATTATCTGTTGGGCAAAATGTTTAGTGTGTATACTATCCTCAAGAGTTTAAAGTAAACCATTTTGCAAGGAGATTTTAATTTTTGATAGTATAGATGGGTTGAATATATGAAATATTTTTATTTTGAGATAGTATATATGCCCGGTAAGGGAAAAAATGTTGTTAATTATTTGATAAGGATTTCAATGGATCAAATAGTTTAGGAGTCCAGTTCTAAGTGGAAGATGATGAAATTACTAGTTGAGATGCATATTGTGGTTTGGGATGGCTAGGAGAAGATGGCCCTCATATCAGTGTGAGTTGAGTCCACAATTTTGAGCCAGATTAGGGTGAGACAGAATTAGGATCTTGAGTGTTTATTCATGAGATAAATCCTTTAGGGTAGGTAATAAACTTCCAATTAGACTATAGATGAGGATGTGATCATCTTTGTCTGTAACTACTTTCTTGTGCCTATGATTATGTGATAAGAGTTGATGCAAAAAATTTATGCCTCGAAGTGGGTGTTTCAGCTTGGTTTGAACAAAATGTACTATGACCTATGTCAATAGTATTGGTGGCTGGGTATAAAAAAGGAGTTTATAGTTTTCGTAACACAATGCTACACCTTTCGGCATGTGAAGTTAGAACATCAATGACCTGGTAATTTTCTACAAATATTTCACATTTGGGAATCAAAATGGGATAATGTTTCCATGGATTTCATGGTGATTATTCTAAGTATGCCTTAAAATAATGATTCTATATGGGTGATTTTGAATTGATTGATGAAAGTATCCCATTTCTTGCATATCCAGGAGACTTTCTCAGTGGATCAGTTGGGGGACTTATACATTCAGGGGATATTCTATCTGGAAAGTGTACCATAGAGAGTAGTTTCAAACCATGAATCACATTTAACTTCATTCTTCTAGAATTATTAGAGAAGTAAATATATACATAATTATTTCTGATTATGTATTTTAACCCTCAAATAGATGGGAAGTCAGAATGTACTATAAAAGTATATGAGGATATGTTATGGGTGTGCAATCTTGATTTTAGTGGGTATTGAGAGAATCACTTAGAACCCATTGAGTTCACCTATAAAAATAGTTATTAGTAAACTATTAAAATGGAACCATCCTATTCACTTTATGGTAGAACATGAAAATCACCATTATGCCAGATATAGGTAGGTGAGTTTGAGTTGTTAGGATTGAGTATCATGCAGGAGACATTGGAGAAGGTCTAGTTAATTCAGAATCCTGTTCATTGGGATTAGAGTAGGAAGAATTTATATGTTTAATAATATCGATGAACCCTTCAGTTTATAGTGGGTGATCATATATTTCTTCAGGTGTCGCCTAGATTAGGCTACCGTAGGATTCAGAGGTAGGGAAAGTTGGCACCCAAGTTTTTTGGACATTTTGAGATCATGGAGAGACTAGTGGAATATCTATTGGATATTCAACAAAAATACAGTGTTATGAATGATGTTTTTCAGGCATCATAGATTTATAATTATTTCCTCAACCCTTCTCATGTGATCGATGTTGATGATATTGAGCTTGAGGTTGATGCATTCTTTGAGGAGCATCAGATTCATGTTATGGATCGTAGTGATAAAGTGTTGTGCTGAAATACCAGGATGATAGTTCAAGTGTTATGGAATTGTGGATGTTTTATCATGAAATTTGGGAGATATAATATAATATGAGGTCATAGTGGCGTGGCCTTTTTACCTCAGAATCTTAGAGATGTTTGGGAGTACATCTTGAGGATGATCTTTTATAAGGTGTGGAGATTTTGAGATCCTGACTTTTTAAGAGATTCCTCATGTACATTTTCAGGTACTCTTTTACCTTTTTTTGGTTATACCTTATTTGGGTTTTCCTTTGGGTTTTTTTGGGTGACATTGGAGAAATATTTGAAGACCATGGGGCAATGCATGATTGGTGCACGGTTAGTGATAACCATGCGGTTTTCCCAGGAAATTGTGCACCCCATTTTGGAGGCACTAGAGGTGGTGCACAATTTCTGCACATATTAATAAACAATGACCGTTAGGATAAAATGTACACACCCTAAGTATTGGTGTAGGGTTTGGAAAACCGTGTACCTCTTCCCAACAAACCATACACATGAGATTTAATTCCCCCCAAATTTTTTAAAAATTTCATGAACTCCCCTATTTTTATCCCCATTCACCCATGCCCAGACTAAAACTATTTCCATCATTTTGGAGGATCTTGGGAGGATTCTAAGTATTCTTGATCCCCTTTATTAACGAATCGAAAATCTAATTGAAGGATCATATTCACCATGGTCTGTAATTTCTTCCCTATTTCGTTTCCTCTCACTTACATCTCTTTTTCCCAATGAGAGGGATGATTTTCTCTATGTTTTAAATTTTTTAGATATATGATTTAATTTATATTTTTCTATTGGATCTTGATTTTAGGTATTGTTCCTATATATTCTATTCCATTATGACTTCTATCTTTCTACTTTAATTTTGGGATTTCATTTTGGTGAATATATCTCAACGTCCTTGAGGTAGGTAATATAATTGTCAATTACCATAGTCTTTTTTTATATATACATGTATTTAATTGTGAAATTTCAATTTATACATTGGTAAATTTAATTATAAATTGAAATAATTAATATATTGTTTTTCCTATATGGTACTGAAATTGGTAGAATACGCGATAATGAAATTGGAAAAAATGGGATTATGAAATTGGTTGATGATTGAGAAAATATTTTACATTATTTTATTATGATTTATATTTTTTAATCCCACCAATGTGTTATTTCAAAGGAAATTGTCACATTTTAAAGTTTTTGAATTATTTAGAGCTTAATTTTAAAAATGGTTTATTTTGGAATTTAACTATTTTAATTTATTTCAATGATTAGGACATAACATTTTTTATAATGATCCAAATTGATTAATTCCTATCTTTAAGGTTACTATGTTCGATGAAATTCATTTTATCCTTCTAGACCAAAATTCCAATCCCTTATTTGGAAGCTCAAAGGCATATCACAATTCAGGCCTTGAAAACTGTGCACAGATCTGAAGAATTTTATTGACAGGACCATATCTTGTAAAATGAAAAACCATTGGAGCTGAAATTTTTCATGGACCAAGAATAAATTAATAGGAACAACTTTAATTAATATTAACGCACCTTATTCATTGATTATCAATTCCATTAATTCATTTAAACTTTCTAAATTGAAATATGAAGTCTTTCTGATAGAATTAAATATCCAGAGTAATTTGGATATATATCTCTACCCAAATATCAAATGAAGTTAAACTTTTATAGGTTTACATAAGATAGATATTTGAACAACTTTAAAGATGAAAAATCTCCTAAATTATGTCATTAGAGAGGTCTACCACACAATAACTTTCAGAGAAGGATTTTGGTGCCAAATATTTCACTCCCTCTCCATATAAAAGTGTATCCCTCTTTCATTTCAAGCGTTTGAAGCTTAAGGATGGCCTTAGTTTTACATTCTATGTAGTATTTTATTTTATTTTATTTTCATTATATAATCGAATTTCATGTTTTAATTTAATTTTTCTCCTTTCTCTCCATTTCATTCTCTCCCCCCATTTTCTTCAACACTATGAACTCTTATGCCCGTGATCATGAGTAGCTTACCTGAGGAAGTTCCCGAGGGAGTAATTCAGTGGTGAAACCAAGTCATTGCACATTTATTAATATTGTTTTCTATTTTCTTAGATTTATATTTATGGGGATCTTTGTGTGAAATGCACCTTTGTGTCTCCACTTTCCACCTGAGGTTTAGCTTTCACTTCTATAATATTTTCCCTCGATCAAGGAAGTGGATGTGCGGTCTCTAGAAAATCGTTGAGAGTAACATATATTCCCAACTATATGAAAGTGGGGTTGTTTAAAAATACTATGGAGGGTTCTAATCAAGAATTTCTTCTTTCTTCAAACATCATTATGTTTGTATTCATTATGTTTACATTACATTGCATGTTTAATTTTAGTTTTCAATTTTCAATTATCAATATTCATTTATGAAAATTTTATTTCATATATATATATATAAGTGAATTACATGTATTGAGTGATTAACTGGGACAACTCCTCAAGAGATCAACCTAGGTCATCCAATGTGCTGCACTTAGTTATAAATATTTCTGAGAGCGTGCACGACAAAGCTTCATTAATTTATTAATGATTTTATAAAATGGAGGAGACCCATGGGGTGTTTTGGTATGAAAAAATTGATAATTTATAAATTATTATTGGTTGATGAATGAACCTATGAAATGGGTTGAATAATGAATTATGGTAATGGTTGATATATGGGATGAGAATGTGGAATTATGAGATATGATGTTTGTGACTGATTTGTGGGACAAGGATTGATGATCCATATACCCATGGGGTTCCAGATTTATGCTCTAGCCCCCAAATATATATATATATATATATATATATATGTATGTATTTCATGTGATCACTGAGTTGTGGGACAATTAATGCAGCTACAAATACCCATGAGGTGCCTTACTAGTGCTCTAGGCTCCCATTGATTGATTGTGAAATTGGGATTAAATGAATAATGAAAACCCATGATGGAATGAAATGTGATATCCCTTGGTCGATGGTCTAGACACTAGCATGGGAATAAGTAGGTATTTATTTGGTTCAGTTGTATTTGTGAAACCAAGGATTTATGTGCTTAATTAAATAATAATTTAATGTGAAATATATTTACTTTATCTTTGTAATTTATTTATTACAAAACTACGTATGCTATTATAGAGTAGATATTGTTTTAGATGCCATTAGTGGTGGCCTATTGATCTCTAATCACACCCTACTTGGGCTTCCTGATTAGTACATGAATAGAATTCATGTTTATAGGATAGGATAAGGGTAAGAACCCTATGTTAGATGGTTGAGTTGGGATATAGGATAGAGCATGGATGAGGGAACCAAACATGATGTCGGGACCCATTTGGGATATGTCAGTGTGCATTTATTTTGGGTTTTATTTAGAAACTTTATGTTTATATGGAATAACATATTTACTAATTTTGTTTATGGTCATTTATCCTAATTTTTAGATTATCATGTGATGTTGGTCTTTATTGGTTATTGTATTATTCTGGATATTTTTTATTACAGTTTGGATAACGTTTATTGATTTATGTTGTTTTGTTTCTTGGATAAAAAGGGTATAGTCTCCCCACTATATATATTTGACCCTCAATGCTAGTCGACAACCTCTGGAGTATGGGGAGGTGCTCCCGAGGTCATGTAACCAACCAAAATGGGGCACTGGAATGTCCCACCTTGGTAATGATGGTACATTATAGAAGTTCAAAGTTGAAAAATAAAATATTATACCAGTCTAAGTTTAAATTTAATTTTACATAATATCCCAATAGATTTAGGATGTGTTAGTAAACAAAAATGTTGTAGTTACATTATTTCAAAGATTTCTTTTGATGGAATAGGGTTCCAAGGTTGATGATGATAAACAAAAATGTGTTTTAAGTAGAGAATATAGGTTTACATAATAAAATTTGATGTTGTGAAGTTAAGAAGTTTGAATATGTTCATGAAGCTTAATAGCTAGGAATCTGATTCCTAAATCTCACCATTATTAAAATTGACTTATATTAAAAAAGTTCAAGGAGGGTGATTAAAAGGAAAAAAGATTTCTTTTATGCATATAAGTACTCATGGAGACTCGACTGTAAGACCTCCCATGAGACCCCAAAAACTGAATTACTTCATAAATATTTATCATTAAATATCTTAGTGGTATAGTTTTATTAGATAGCCACATAGATATGTGACATGTGTTACATGTGTTACATATGTTTTAATGTATCAAAAAAACCCAAAATTATAAAAAACATAATGATGATATAGTAGTTTTTCATATATGATATGATAAATCAGTGTTAATGTTGGTTTTTCAAAATATTCTCAAAGAGTTCAAGAATATTAAATTGTATCATATTAAAGGCAACAACCATTTTATCATTATTTCACTTTTGATACAAAAATTTATAAATAGATAGACATTTCATTAAGTGAATTGATAATTAAACTCTCAAATTTTAACTTTGAGTTTATCCCTAACTGATGTTTTTCATGAAGTATTATAGGTTATGAAGGAATGTTAATCTTAGTGTGAGTATTATTCTTGTATAGAGATAGAGAATATCCCCTTGAGGTACAAAATAGAGAATATGATTTTGTGTGTGTGTTGGATGACCCACTAAGTAAACCACATAGAGTTTCATACAAATGTCTTTTTTATATTAGGGATGAGTGGATCATATTTGATTCCCCACTACCTAAAGGTGGAGAGATACCTAGAATGAGAACTTTCATAATTTAATACCCTACTTATGAAAGTCTTTGACTTAGCTAATACAGGGGTGGTTGGGTATGTTTCTAATCATTTTATCAGTCGTAACTAAACCAAGATAATAATTTCCTCTCATGTGATGAGTATGAAATATGGGACCCTGATTGAGAAAAACTATGTGAGAGTGAAGCCACTCCTAGATATTGTATATCTATCCGGATAAGGGAAATGGGATGTTCATATCCACAAGGAAAAATGAAATGTGATGTATTCATAGACAAGAGAGGTCTTTTCTCTGAGAATCAAGAACTTATGAGTTGGCTATATGGGTTGATATGTTCCATGTCCCATGGTCACTTGATTTCTTATAAAAAGGGGAAATATGAGAATTAATGTTTTCCTCGCACGTTTTCATATGATGTAGATTCATGTACATTGTAAAGACCTGGAAATTTCAAAGAATTTTTTGTCTTAAATACTTTGGAATTTTGCGAGTCTGCAGTTTCTGACGGCACTTGATTCCGAGGCCCGATGTTCCCAGAATCAATTTTTGAAGTTTTGTTCGGGTATATTCAGCAAACGTACGAGCGGGTTTTTCTATCTTTTGAACCGGTGCTCGGAATTGAAATCTGAGGACACCGATGAACTCGATGCGCCATTATTCGCTTAAGGGGACCTTTACCGCTGTTTCTATTTATGCAGGTTGAAAGTTAATTTTTGGGGATATAGAATAAATTAAATAAAATTGTTGTACACAATTTTATTTATTTTTGGTGGTGATAACCTACAGTGGAAGTTAAGGGTGGGCCCACACCCCACATAACCTCCCCTGAGAGGATTTAGTGTGGTGGGGCCCACACGAACCCGCACCCTTCCACCTCCCCTCAACTCCCCCTTAATTCCGTGCTGTTTATCTTGACAACTCCTCATATTTATTATGGTGGAGCCTCTCCACCTCCCTCCCATTAAATGTGCCAACCTATCGATTTAATATCAGTGTTAATTAATTGAAACCACTTTTGAATTAATATGAATTTCATGTAAATTCTATTAATTTGAGAGCCTTATTTCTTTTTATGTTGGAAAATCTCTATTGGAGAAACGCTCTGGAAAATTGGAAGAGAGGTGATCCTTCTTCGACGAAGAACACCGTTCTTCAACGAAGAACATTCCCGATGAAGAATGCGAAGGACTTCTTCCAACGATGCTTCTTCCTCAGACTCACCTCGACATCAAGGAGTCTACGTTGCCTACGACAATGACTCTTCCACCATCATTGACGAAATGACACCGTTCTACCGCGATGCTCGTCTTTCACGGCTTGATGACGTGCAACGTATTTTGCGAGGTAGGGGTTTTGTATATTCTGTGAGTGAATAAGTTTTACCCCATTCCTTGTTAATTTTCTGAATTGACATTGGCCGATTTCTACCACCTAACATGGAGGTTGCGGGCCAAAAAAACATGGCCCGAAGACCCTATGTCGTTTCTTGTTTTATTTGTAATCGAGAAGAGGCGACAATCGAAGGAAGCGACCGCGCGCGGACCGCATACGGAGGAACCGTGGCCCGCAACCACGGGCCGCTCGGTCGAAGGAGAACCATCCGGCTAAAGCGGGCTGGGATGAAGGAGGACCACAACACCACAAGGGGCACCGCACTACGGAAGACCGCGGCCCATGTTCCGTGGGCCGCTCGGTGGGTGAACTGACCGACATGCAGCTGACCGGGATGAGGTGAACCGCGACGCCAGGAGGGAGCCGTGCTGGAGGAACTACAGCCCGGACGAGCGGGCCGCTTGAAACAGAAGGTCCGGTCAGCTTCGGCCAGCCGGTTTGGGAGGGCGGCGCCGCCAGTTCGGGAAAACGAGGGGCCGCACCCCCCCTCATACCGCTCGACCAACCGGGCCGCGCCCTGCCAGGCCGGGACGCGCCGCGCCGCGCCGGGCCGCACCCCCTCAGGCCGGGCTGGGCCGATCGATTCATCAGGCCGGTCCGACCCTCTGCCGGGTCGGACCCACCAAGACCGGGTTGACCCGACCTGTCGGCCCACTAGGCTTAACGGGCTGGGCCCGTTTCCACTTAAAGGTGAATATCTTGAAGACCGCGTGTCCGATCGACGTGCCATCTGCGGAACTTGGACCCTTGCAATGAGGCGATCCTTTTTCAATACCCTAAGTGAGTTTTGGATGACTTTGGAAAATGGACGTGTTTGGAATGAGCGTAATTCCAATCGGGCCCTTGGAACGGATAAGCCAATAACTCTCAGACCGGGCGTCCAATTGACGCGCCGTCTGTCACGTCGGGTTCCTTTTGTCGAGACGGAAGTTTGGGATACATCAAGTCAGGACTTCGTGACAGTTGATGTATCGACCCCTTGGCTCGAGGAGCGGACCCTCCCAGAATCAAGCGTGCTGTGTGTGGGAACCCTAGAGCTGGCTGCGACTGCATCGACTACTATACTAGAATCCTCCGTGGGTTCGACAGCGACGACTACGGTACTGGAATACTCCGTGGGTTCGACAACGACGACTACCATATTGGAATCCTCTGTGGTTTCGATGGCGATGACTACTGTTCTTGTATCTTGTATGGGTGCGATAGTTTGACCTCTATACTTGTATCCTGTGTGGGTCCGGCAGAGTAGCTGGTCTTGTATCCTTTGGGGGTCCGACAACTTAGCTGGTCTTGTATCCTGTGTGGGTCTGACAGCTTAGATGAATCTGTGACTACATCTGATCATCTCTATAACTATACGAAAGATGTATACTTGTGTGAGATGAGTCTTGACTTTCAATCATTATCATCGATGTGATTGACTTCTTTGCTTTGTAGGCTGGGTTATGTTTGGGCTCGAGAGTTAGAGCCGAACTGAGATTGATGACTTAGGTAAATGAATGGGAATACACCGAAGTAGCTTTTGTTGACACTTTATGATTGTATCTTTTCTTTGTGGTTTATCCTTTGTAGATTCTGGGAGACTTTCGGGGGTCTCGGGGTCCCTACTGAGTATCGTATACTCACCCCTACACGGGCATGCCCGCACTACGTTGTGTTGGATGCAGACGATGGACATCACTGATCGAGGTAGAGACTTGTAGATCTGGATGGTACCCAGAGATGGACCACTTGGCGAGACGTACACGGAGTAGACGGACGGACTAGAGGTGCTAATGAGTCCATCGGTACCCACACTTTAGGTGGGATTCCCAAAGGACAATTCAGTGGTTTCTGTTTTACTTTACTGCAGTTATACTAGCTTTCAGTTGTACTGTACTTTCAGTTGGGTTTTTATTCTGGCCCATTTACTTTTCAGCACTTACTTTTATACTCAGTTTACTTTTTCTTACTTCCGTTGTGTACTCTGTTGTGTTGTTTACTTTTATAAAGGAAATGCCTTCCCTTTTATCGGGATTTACGCCTTTGGTGCTAGTCACCAACCCATGGCCTATGGAAGGCGGGCTTGGGGTTGTCACGGAAGAGGCCCTGAGTACGGGTCGTGACAAATTGGTATCAGAGGGGTTGGTTCTACCACAGAACTCAGGACTCTGATTATTCCTTTCTGTGAAGCAATGATGTTAAGAGTATTGAGTGTTGTTTTCAGTCCAGGGAGTCCAGTGTTGGTGCGGCGGCTGACATATCCATACACCACGACCCTGACCCCTATTTTCCGACTCAGTGCACGAAAACACTGATTGCATGTGTGTTTCAAAATTTTTCTGTGTGATTACATTATGTCAGCTCACTAGGTATACTGTTTTGACCGTGGTGCACTTGTTTCTTTTCAGGATGGCCCCACGAAGGCATCCAGCTAGGGTTCCGAGTTGCATACGAGATGGTAGCCCACCGAGCGACCAGGCCTCGGTGTAGAAACCCATCACAGCGGAGGCACTAGCTGTACCTCTACCCGCTGAGCCACCGATAATACCAGCCCCAACAGTAGAGAGTTCATGCCGCCTCAGTGCATTGTATGAGTTATAGCGACAGAGGCCGCCCAGGTTCCGCGGAGAGACGGACCCTCGGGCAGCTGAGGACTGGCTAGAGGCTATCGTCAGGGTTTTTAGATTAGTAGGGACACCAACTGATCTTATGGTGATCCTTTCCGCGAGTCTCCTGCACGCAGCAACAAGTAGATGGTGGAGCTTGATGCTCCAGGTGCATGACGAGGCATCACTTCTTTGGACAGACTTCGAGAGTCTCTTCCAATCAGAGCTTGTTCCATCCACCCTTCATGTGGTGCGGATCCAGGAGTTACTACATCTGCAATAGGGCAGCATGACATTAGCTCAGTACTCAGCGAGGTTTACTGACCTCTCACACTACTCCATGGATATGGTACGAGACCCATTATTCAGGGCCCGGACATTCGAGCAGGGGCTGAGGCACGAGATCAGGGCTTCGACAATTCCCCTCAGCATCCCGACACGGGTGCTGGAGCGAGCCCTTCTAATGGAGAGCTTTCTGGCTAAGCAGTCACCAATGGTGAGACCCACTGGAGGGCGACATGTAGCAGAGTCTTCTACAGCCGGCAGTAGACAAATGTCGCAGAGGTCCAAGCGGACCAAGCCATCATGAGAGAGACCTCAGGATACAGGTTTGGTTTTATGGGGCACCCGAAAAAGATCCATCCATACGAGGAGAAGGTAGTGCTATGTATGTGGCGGGCAGGGCCACATGGCTCATGACTGCCCGACCCACCATGCAGACGAGCAGTAGAAAATAGAGGGACCTCCTAGTAAGAGGCATAGGTTTGACCATGGTGGTCCGCCGGGAGCGGGCGGACGAGGCAGAGGAGCTGGCCGAGCAGTGGGTGGTGGACAACGATTTGAGGCTCTACCACCACCACCACCACTAGGAGGTCCACCCCGACCACAAGGAGCTAGCGGAAAGAGGCGGGCACAGCTCCAGGAAGTCGAGCCCTACGACCACAGCACACCTGAGATGATTCTAGGTACTATCTGTGTCTACTCTACCCTTACTTCAGTTATTATAGACATAGGTGCGAGTCATTATTTTATTGTCATTGCTCTTGTTCGGATCTCAGAGATTCCGATGGAGACGTTGGCTCGATCCTTATGGCTAGAGACTCATACGAGAGCAGACTCGATGATTACGCACTGGTGCCGGCAGTGTGAGATTACTGTAGGAGGCGAGAGCTTCAGCTGGGATCTTCTTGTAGCGGTGTTGAGGCCTTATGCCGTCATCTTGGGTATGGACTAGTTATCTACAGTCCATGCTCAGATCGACTACATTAGGCACAAAGTGCAGTGTTTCCGCACGGATGGGACCAGGTTCACCTTCACTGGTGAGAAGGGAACCTTCACAACGTAGGATGAACTTATGCAGAGGAGAGGGCAACCAATCACATATCAGTTGGCTTGTCTCATCCTCGGAGCGGTTGATGTGCGGAGTCCCGTTTTTATTGTTGTGGTGGATCAGTTTGCCGATGTTTTTCCTGATGACGTTCTAGGACTACCTCCTCATAGAGAGGTATACTTCTACATTGACCTGTACCCCAGGACAACACCGATATCTACTCCAACATTTTGGATGGCTCCCAACGAGCTTCATGAGCTACAGGTACAACTGGAGGACTTACAAGGGAAGAGATTCATCCGACCCAGTGTTTCACCATGGGCTTCTTCGATTTTGTTTTCCAAGAAGGCGGATGGGAGATTGAGACTGTGTGTCGACTACCATATTCTGAATCAGGTGACCGTAAGGAACAATTACCCACTTTCTAGGATTGCCGACCTCTTTGATCAGCTCAAGGGGGCACGATGGTTCTCAAAGATAGACCTCAGGTCAGGCTATCACAAGCTCAGAGTTCAAGACGAGGATGTGCAGACGGCATAACCAACTCTCCAGTAGTGTTCATGAGTCTCATGAACAAGATCTTATAGCCTTAACTCGATCGTTTTGTCATAGTCTTCATCGATGACATACTGATTTACTCGACTACTAAGGAGGATCACGCCTACCACTTGTGGCTTGTACTGGATACACTCCGAGAGCACCAGCTTTATGGTAAGCTCTCGAAGTTCTAGTTCTGGATTCGAGAGGTTCACTTCTTCGGACATGTCATCTCTGAGGCATGGGTAGCAGTGGATCCAGCAAAGATCAAGACAGTGATTGCTTGGGAGCCACCCAGGAGTGTGACAGAGGTTAAAAGTTTTTTGGACCTAGCTGGTTACTATCGGAGTTTTGTGCTAGACTTCTATAGAGTTGCAGCACCACTTTAAACTTTCACGAAGAAGGGAAAACCCTTCGTGTAGTCAGATAGATGCCAATAGAGTTTTCAAGAGCTGAGACAGAGATTGACCAGTGCACCCATCTTGAGGCTACCAGAGGTGGGCATTGGGTATGTAGTTTACCAGGAGACATTAAGGACCGGACTCAGGTGTGTCCTGATGAAGGAGCGAGCGATGATCGCTTATAGTTTGTGGCAGTTGACACAGCATGAGTAGAACTATGCTACCCATGACCCGGAGTTAGCAGCAGTGGTCTTTGCCTTGAAGATGTGGTGGCACTATCTGATGGGCGAGCACTTTACAGTCTACTCTGACCACCAGAGTCTCAGGTACATATTCTCACAGAAGGACCTGAACCTAAGACTAAAACGATGGATCGAGTTCCTCCAGTACTATGAATTTGATATAGTCAATACTACTGGGAAGGGGAACGTTGTAGCTGATGCTCTCAACAGAAGATTAGGCATTCAACTGCTAGGAGAGGCGACGAACCAGCTAGCCGCGTTGCAGATATCCTTTGTGGATATAGATAGATCAGCCTTTATTTAGTCTCTCAAAGTAACTCCTCCACTTATTTAGTGAGTTAGAGAGACACAACGAGGAGACACTGACTACGAGACACGACGTGGTCAGATATCCTCAGGGATGTCACCCGATGAATTTTCTGAAGGAGGGGAGCTCATCATCCTTTTCAGGGGACGTACGATGGTACCAGTTTCACTACAGGAGGAGGTGCTGAGGGAGTTCCACACTTCCACTATAGTGGTACATACAGGAGCAGCAAAGATGTATTAGGACCTCAGACGACAGCATTGGTGGCCAGGTATGAAGAAGGCTGTAGCATAGTTTGTTTCACGATGCCTCATTTGTCAGCAAGTGAAGGCGGAGCACCAGGTACCAGCAGGCTTGGTACAACCCTTAGAAGTCCCAGAGTGGAAGTGGGATGGGATCTCCATGGATTTCGTGATGGGGATCCCACTTACATCCAAAGGACACGCCTCTATCTCGGTGATCATAGACTGGCTCACTAAGTCTACCCACTTCCTACCGATCAGAGAGCAGGGCTCAATAGAGAGCTTGGTATGCCTCTACGTACATGAGATAGTACGACTTCATGGTGTGAAAACGACAATTGTATCTTATCGAGACACACACTTTACTTCCCGGCTTTGGAAGGGGTTGTAGGAGGCATTTGGGACACAACTACGTCTAAGCACCGCCTTCTATCCTCAGATGGATGGACAGACTGAGAGAACCATTCAGACTCTTGAGGACATGCTCCGTGCATGTGTCCTCGACTTTGGTCGCAGTTGGGAGGATCACTTACCCTTGGTGGAGTTTGCATACAACAACAGCTACCACTCCACTATCGGGATGGCACCATACGAGGCACTATATGGACGAACTTGAAGATCACCTATGTGCTGGACTGACCCTGGGTAGTCAACACTCGTAGGACCAGAGATGGTTTAGGATATGATAGAGAAGGTGTAGATCATCTTGGAGTGGATGAAGACTACACAGAGTAGATAGAAGTCCTATGCTGATAGGAGGCGGAGACCACTGGAGTTCGAGGATGGAGACCATGTTTTCCTACGGGTCTCACCTCAACGAGGTCTATAGAGATTTGGCCAGGGTGACAAGTTATCTCCAAGATTTATTGGACCTTTCCAGGTCCTCAGTAGAGTAGGCGAGGTGGCTTACCGCCGGACCCTTCCACCTCAGTTGCATCAGGTGCACAACGTCTTCCAAGTATCTCAGTTGAGGAGATATGTGCATGACCCGACCCACATCATCAATCACGGGGAGATGGACATTGATGATGGGGAGAACTTCACAGAGGTCTCGGTGGAGATTGAGGATCAATAGGAGCGGGTCCTATGTGGACGTTCAATTCCTCTGGTGCGCGTTCGATGGTAGCACGGGAACCTCTAGGAGAGCACTTGGGAGCGGGAGACTCAGATGCGTGCTCAGTACACCCATTTGATCCCCTAGTGTGTGTTGTATCTTTACGGGGACATAAAGCCCTGTGGTGGGGGTAATGTAAAGACCTGGAAATTTCAAGGAATTTTTTTTTCTTAAATACTTTGGAATTTTATGAGTCTTAGGTTTCTGACGGCGCTTGATTTCGAGGCCCGGTTTGTCCGGGATCAATTTTTGAAGTTTTGTCCGGGTAGGTTCAGTAAACATACGAGCGTGTTTTTCTATCTTTTGAACCAGTGCTCAGAATTGAAATTTGAGGACACCAATGAACTTTTAGCGCTTTTATTCTCTTAAGGGGACCTTTACTGCAGTTTTGTTTTATGTGGGTTGAAAGTTAATTTTTGGGGATATAGAATAAACTAAATAAAATTGTTGTATGCAATTTTATTTATTTTGGGTTGTGATAACCTATAGTGGAAGTTAAGGGTGGGCCCACACCCCACATAACCTCCCCTTAGAGTATATAGTGTGGTGGAGTCAACACGAACCCACACCCTTCCACCTCTCCTCAGCTCCCCATTAATTCCATGCTGTTTATCTTGACAACTCCTCATATTTATTATGGTGGAGCCTCTCCAACTCCCGCCCATTAAATGTGCCAACCTATCTAATTAATATCAGTGTTAATTAATTGACACCTCTTTTGAATTAATATGAATTTCATGGAAATTCTATTAATTTGAGAGCCTTATTTCTTTTCGCGTTGGCAAATCTCTTCTGGGGAAAGGCTCTGGAGAATCGGAAGAGAGGTGATCCTTCTTCGACGAAGAACATTCCCAAAGAAGAACGCGAAGGAATTATTCCAATGATGCTTCTTAATCAGACGCACCTCAACATCAAGGAGTCTACGTCGCCTATGACAACGACTCTTCCGCCATCATTTACGGAATGACACCGTTCTACCGCGACGCTCGTCTTCCGCGACTCGACGACGTGTGGCGTATTTGGCGAGGTATGGGCTTTGTATATTCTTTGAGTGAATAAGTTTTACCCCATTCCTTGTTAATTTTCTTTTGTATATTCCTTGTCCTTTCTTGTTTTAATTGCAATTGGGAAGCGGCGACGATCAAAGGCTGCGGCTACGCGTCGACCACATGTGGAGGAACCGCGTCCCGCAATCGCGGGCCGCTCGGCCGAAGGAGAACCGGCCGGGAGGAAGGAGGACCGTGGAACCACAAGGGGCACTACGTTGCAGAAGAACACGACACGCATTTCTCGGTCTACTCGGTGGGAGAACCGGCCGACAGCCGGCCGACCGGGCTGAGAAGAACCGCGACGCCAGGAGGGCACCGTGCTGGAGGAACCGCAGCCCGCCCGAGCTGGCTGCTTGCGTCGGAAGGGCCGACCGGCTTAGGCTGGCCGGTTTGGGAGGGAGGCGCCGCTGGTTTGGGAAAGCAAGGGGCCACGACCACACCCTCAGACCGCTCGGCCCTCAGGCCAAGCCGCGGCTAGCCGGGCCGCGCCCTGCTTGGCCGGGCCGTGCCGCGCCAGGCCGGGCCGGGCCGTGCCGCGCCGGGTCAGGCCGGGCCGTGACCCCTCGGGCTTGGCCGCACCCCTCGGGCCGGGCCGTAAAATTCATCGGGCTGGTCCGACCCTCTTCAGGGTCAGACCTGCCAAGACCGAGTTGAGCCGACCCGTCGGCCCACTGGGCTTAATGGGCCGGGCCCGTTTCCACTTAAAGGTGAATATCTTGAAGACCGTAGGTCCGATCGACGCGCCGTCTACGACACTAGGACCCATGAAATGATGCATTCCTTTTGCGATACTCTAAGTGAGTTTTGGACTTCTTTGGAAAATGGCAGGGTTTGGAATGAGCGTAATTCCAACTAGGATCATGGAACAGATAAGCCAATAACTCTCAGTCTGGGCGTCCGATTGACACACCGTTTGTCATGTCGGGTTCCTTTAGTCAAGACAGAACTTTGGGATACATCAACTCGAGACTTCGTGACAATTGATGTATCGACCCCTTGGATCGAGGAGCGGACCCTCCCAGAATCGAGCATGCCATGTGCAGGAACCCTAGAGCTGGCTGCGACTACGTCGACTACTATACTAGAATCCTCCGTGGGTTCGACAGCGAAGACTATGGTACTGGAATCCTCTGTGGGTTCGACAACGACGACTACCGTACTGGAATCCTCCGTGGGTTTGACGACGATGACTACTGTTCTTGTATCCTGTGTGGGTCCGGTAGTTTGAACTCTGTACTTGTAGCCTGTGTGGGTCTAGTAGAGTAGCTGGTTTTGTATCCTGTGTGGGTCTAACAACTTAGCCGGTTTTGTATCCTGTGTGGGTCCGACAGCTTAGATGAATATGTGAAGACCGCGCGTCCGATCGACGCGCCATCTACGGAACTGGGACCCTTGAAACGATGCAGTCCTTTTGCGATACTCTAAGTGAGTTTTGGACTTATTTGGAAAATGGTCGGGTTTGGAACGAGCGTAATTCCAACCGGGCCCCTGGAACAGATAAGACAATAACACTCAGTCCGAGCGTCCGATTGACACGCCGTCTGTCACGTCGGGTTCCTTTTGTCGAGACGGAACTTTGGGATACATCAACTTGGGACTTCGTGACAGTTGATGTATCGACCCCTTGGCTCAAGGAGCAGACCCTCCTGGAATCGAGCGTGCTGTGTGCGGGAACCCTAGAGCTGGCTGCGACTGCGTCGACTACTATACTAGAATCCTCCGTCGGTTCGACAGCGACGACTACGATACTGGAATCCTCCATGGGTTCGACAACGATGACTACCATACTGGAATCCTCCGTGGGTTGGACGATGATGACTAATATTCTTGTATCATGTGTGGGTCCGGTAGTTTGACCTCTGTACTTGTAGCCTGTGTGGGTCCAGCAGAGTAGCTGGTCTTGTATCCTGTGTGGGTCTGACAGCTTAGCTGGTTTTGTATCCTGTGTGGGTCCGACAACTTAGATGAATCTGTGAAGTTAATGATATCTTTCCAAAGGTTTTTTAGATGATATCCAAAAATAGTCCAGATATTATTTCACAAGTTATTGTATAAGATAAAATATAAAGTGAAAAGACAGAAAGTCTTTTAGATTTAGTGTAAGTGGAATATTGTTGAAGATATACCGTAAATACATATATATTTATTATATATATAATCTATTTAATATTTCATGAAAATTATGATTTGCATTCAAATAAGCGTTACTTATTTTATGTAATATGTGATTTCCAAAAATTGATAAACAATTATAATTTTGTGTTCCACCCATGTGATCTACTTGGAATTTCAATATGCATATTAGTGAATGAGTTAATGAATATACTACCCAAGTGCATACTCAAATTTTATATAAACCCTAATACAATATGATGGAGTTGGTGTGTTGATTTTAGATCCCTATTCTTGGTTGATACCCCCTTCCCCATTTCTCTCTTTCATCTTACTCCTTTTCATATAGAGGTACTTTCATATCATGGTGAGAAGATGAATCCCATTCGAATGTCATATGATTTGGTACAACCTATGGATACCTATGGAGGTGGAATGTATTTTGGATGACACTTTATTATCTTTATCAAATATATTCAAAGGTGTTAAAATTTGGTGAAATAGATTCTTCTGTGTAAGGTATGCTTACCCAATATTTATTCATTTTATTATTTTATATAGTTTCATATTATCATTCATAGAGATCCTCAGAAAAAGGTTTTTAATCGCTTCCTCTTGATATGATAAATGTTATAATATACTTAGAAAACCCTTCACCCTTTACTCTTCTCATTTGATGTATATCCACATTGAGTAGATAATATTCCTTAACGTCGACTATGTAGATGATTTCCATGACCTCAATTATAATCAGTCACATTTGTTTCAAGGAATGGTGATATGTGAGTTGGTTGGGATTCACAATTGTTCATTTGGAGGTAATTGATTTTTTATTAAATAATATGGAATGAGAGAAATTCATAGTATTTTTTTAGAGACCTTCTCATGATATTGTTGTTTCAAAATAACAATCGGGGAAAACATTGATTTTTTTTTCTATCATATCAGTGCTGGTGATATTTTATCCATATGATTTTAATTATTATGTTATTTTAAACAAGAAAGAGTTCTATTTACTTAATGATTTAAAATGTTGGAATTGAAAATGACACCACCTATATATTTATCTTAGTAAAATTAATATAATTATGTTATCATACAAATTCTTGAGGTATTTCCATAACACAATAGGATCCTTCTACATCTTTTACCATTTCTTCAAATCATTATTGAAGTGAAAATTTATGAATATTAGGGTTCAATCGTAGTCTTGAGTAAAATAATTATTTTCATAATCTTCATTACAACTCCATTTACATCGAGATACCTCTCAACATATAGGGTCCATGAAAATTATTTCTTTTTCGAAATTTCAAGAGGGATAAAGTCAAGCTTTATAAAATTTTCCATTGAAAATTTTTATTACCAATTAAACCAAATTTTTTTATCAATAGATCTTTATACTGATAATGTGTTTCAAAATTGATCAAACGTTGATTGAAACTATGAGGAACTTTGAAATTAAAAATAGATGATCGATTTTTGAAGAACCATAGTGTTAGAGAAATATGGAATTAAATGTTTGGGAAGTTGAATGTGAATAGAAATCCTATTCTAAGAGAGAGGAAAAAATTAGAGGGTACACAATGTAGAGGACTGATTTTTTATCTCATTATATCATTCACATATATATAGGCTACAAGTAAAATTACATCAATGGTGTACATTAAGCTTAATTCTCTATATTTAATCAAATTGTTGGAAACCAAAAGTTGGCATGTGATAGGTTGGGAATATGAAATGGATTGTTTGGAATGTAGAGTTACCATAATTATGACATACACATCTATTGATTCATAACAAAAAAGACCTAGTCTCTCTTAAGAAATCATAACATGTGTTATTTGGTTAAAAGGAATTAATATTAAAAAAATTAATAATTTTGTTTAAAACACATAATATATGTTTAATATTAAAAAAATGAATTTTAAAACATAGACCCATACAATCACCCATACAATAATACACACACCCACTAACACACTCAAAAAAATTAAAAAAATTAAAAAAATGAAACAAGTAAATTACATAATATAATTTATAAAAATAAATAAAATTTTAAAAGAGTAGAGAAATGTTTTAAAATTAATACCATATATTTGTTTTAAAAATTCAATATTTATAATACATGTTTATATATATATATATACTCATAAATTTTAAAATAATCTAATAAATAAAAAATTTAATAAACACACCATATGAGTATAGTGATAGAAAATTCTATCCTTCAACTTTGTTAAAATTTAAGTGGGGTTTTTGGAAATTTTACATAGATTGGGTCATATATATAATCATACGAGTGAAAGCATATTAAAAGTCACTATGAAAATAAATTACATTTCCATAAATGTATGTTTGTGTTTGTGCCCTAAATTTTTTAAGTTTTGTTGGCTTATGGATATATTATATTTTGTAATGTATATTATTTAGAATACATTATCATTTGTTCATGTTTGTTGTGTATAATATGAGTGATGATATTATAATAACCCCTGGGAATATATTTATTAACAAATACTCCCTAATTGATGATCATCATATCAGGTTGTAGTGATATGTTAAAATAAGTGTGAGTATGATCATTTTTGTAGAGATAAAATTAAAAATGCTTAGGGTATAAGTCATGGAAACCATATTCAAATTGAACCACTTAATGTACACCACATGGATTGTCATGTATGTATCATTGGTGTTACTTAAGTGAATGTTGGTTATGAATTCTTTAACTTGATGTTTTTGAGGAGGTTCTCCACTTGTGAGGTTTCATAATTTGGTACCCATCTCATGTAATTTGAGAATTTTTCTTAATAGATGGTAATTAGTTACAACACTAATAAAATGAAGGGATTTGATTAACCATTAAATGATGTTTTCTCCCATTTGATTGGTTATAAAATCATGCCAATAAATTAAATTTTGACCAAGTAAGTTCATGTCTATTTCAAAATTATTACATTTTATTCAATTATAAAATATTTAGTAAGCTCGTTAATTGAGAAAAAAAGATAAGCTATCTAGGATTGACGTTCTTAATGTCTCATGCTTAATCTCAGTGTTAAGGATAAAGGAACTTTTCAAAATCACATGTGGTGGATTAGATCACATCTAAAAAATTATTAAATTTGGTAGTTATGATGTGTTACAGGTACTTGACTGTTGCTGAGGAGTAGGAGGGCATGGGACCGAGCCTAGGCTCACGATGCCGCTGCCAGCTATTTTGCTTGTTTTGCTGTAATCTGCATTTTGTTGTACTGTATTGATGTATAACATGTTATGGCTGTTTTCTTAGAACTTGAGACATGTTGCATCATTATTTATATACAGTTGGTTATATCTACTGTAGTTTTTTAATTTAGTTGTGTGTGTTTACTGCTTCCGCTGTCGTTGTATGTTTATTCTAAATTCCTATGTGCTACACTTGGACAAATGAGGGAATAGTTTCCTCACTATCAGACCTGGGCCCTCGCTGCTAGTCGGCAGCCTCTGGTGTTTGGGGAAATGCGCTTGAGGTCATGTGGCGAACCGGGCTCGGGTCACCCGTTGCGTGGCACCCGGGTCCGGGATGTTACAAAGTGGTATCAGAGGAGTTATTTTCTTTGACTTACTATTTGGAGCCATAGTCAGGGATAGGATGAGACGATAGTTGGTAATAAGATGTGCCCGAGTGTAGCTAACCCGTGTACATGGAAAAGCCAGTCTACCTCGTATTTTGCATTCTTTTGATTTTTCAAATTTACGGTTGATTTGATTTCACCGTTGGGTGAAACACTTGTGATTGTGCTATTATAATTTATCTATGGGTTCTATTTAGTTTCAACCCGATGAAATGAGGGTATTCCATCTCATGCATCATATAGCCACATGCTAGATATCACATGCCATGCATAATTTCCATGCCATGTAGGTGCATTAGAAATTCACATGTTTTTGTGATAGTTATTGTGCTAGAAAAGCATACTGTTGTGATAGATTTTTGATAAATACCTGCCTTGTGATATGGTATGTTTTTTTTTTTGAGATTGTTTATAGAATGGATGCCAAACTTTGGTTTTTGGGGAGTATAGGCCCCCATTGACCAGAATTTGGTGGATCATTGACTGTTTGTTGGTTATGACACATATAAGATGTCAAACTTTGATTCGTGGGGAGTATGGGCCCCCACGGGTCAGAATTTGACACTTAAGTGTTGTTTTTTGATATTTTCTGGGTTTCGGGGAATTTTATGAGGCATACTATCTGGAAACCCATTATACACGTCGTGTAGTATTTTTATACATGCTATTTATGCTCTTCTGTTCAGGAAGAAAAATGAACTTTTTGAGTACATGCCGTGTACCCTGAGTACACGCCGTGTAGTCTCTTTCCGTGTCACAAACCATGTGGGTGGAGACACGGGGTAGGGAAAGGCTTGGGTAACACACACCGTGTAGCTTTTGTACACACTGTGTAGTGTGACCCGGAGTCCGGCCATGAAACTAACAACACGGGTCGGTGAACTCCTGGACAGAACACGCCGTGTCAATTATAGACACGCCGTGTAGTGTGACCTAGGGACTCGGCCGTGTAACTAAGAACACAGGCCGATGTCACCTCTCCCTGAACATGCTGTGTACCTATGGGACACACCGTGTAGGCTTGTCCGAGGACAGACCATGTGGAGTTAGCCGTGTGGCTGGGAAACAAGGTGGTGTACACTGCGTGTGCGTGTGTAACACGCCGTGTAGGGTCAAGCCGAGTAGTTGGCCGCGTCATAGACAACACGGGCAGTTGGAAAATAGCACCGTACACACCGTGTAGATATTATACACGCCGTGTAGTTTTGTTTGATGGAAGCCGTCTGGCTAAGCCATGTAGAAGGACCCGGATGGGGGAACGGAAGTCATGTACACGCCGTGAAGTCATTGTACACGCCGTGAAGTCTTGTTTTGCAGATTTTGAAATGCCTTCTTCCTCTTGTTCCTTTGTGGTTCCTTCATTTTAGTCTTAATAATCTTTAATCTGAGGCGTGCTTTTGACCTTGTAGTGTCATGCCGCCTAGACGACCTCGATTTTTTCGCCAGGAGAGCGGTGACAATTATACTCCGGAGATGGTGGGCCATGGGCTACCAGTTGATCCTCCAATAGAGCCAGATATGGCGCCAGCTGTTATACCAGACACAGGCGTGGAGGCGCAGTTCTCTGAAAGCTTTATGCGGTTCATGCAGAACTTTCAGGGAGCACCGCAGGCTGCTACATCTATGACGAAGCTGACTCGTATCTTCCAGCAGCAGCATCCGCCTACGTTCTCAGGGGATGGTGGACCATAGGTTGCAGAATCTTGGATAGGATCGATGCAGACTATTTTTGAGCATCTTGAGACGCCTCCAGGGCGGAGGGTCAAGCTCGCGACTTACATGCTGCGTGATTCCACCAAGAGGTGGTGGTATGTTACCACCCAGTCAGAGCATCACAGAGACATGGCATGAGAATATTTTCTGGCAGTATTCTATGACTTATTATTTCCCGAGATGCTGAGGGTAGATATAGCTTGAGAGTTCATGAATCTGCAACATGGCACTATGTCGCTGATGAACTATTCTGCTCGTTTTACGGAGCTTCAACGTTTTGCACCCGTGCTGGTGGGTGATGAGACGTTGAGAGCCAGACGTTTTGAGGATGGTCTTCGGTATGACATTCGAGCGCTGGTAAATGTTTTCAGTTTACCTACTGTACATGCGGTTGTGAACCAGGAACTGATTACAGAGAGGAACTTGCAGGAAGCTAGTGGTGTGGGCCCGGGCGGTCCAGCACAAGTTACTGGTACTATTTCTGTGGGCAAGAGGAAGAGACAGATGGACTTCTCTCAGGGCGGCAGTACCAGCCATGTAGCTTCTTCAGGTGTCCCGATCAGGTGCTACCAGTGTGGCAGAGAGGGGCACAGGAGACCACAGTGTCCACGAGACCTAGTGGAGTTCCGAGCTTGCGGCAAGATGGGTCATCTATAGAGCTTTTGCAGGGCGTTTCCACGAGTGGCTAGTGAGGGGGGTTCTGTGCAGACTCCGTGTGCGAGATTAGGACCAGTGGCTTCTTACCAGTCAGGGAACTGGAATACGTCATGGCGTGCAGGAAGAGATGGTGGTCATGGCCGTGGTAGCCAGACACCAGGATCGCAGAGGCAGCAGGGCGGGACGACTCAGGGTAGACAGGCTGTGTCATAGGGCCACGGCACTGGGCAGGCATATGCAGTGCAACAGACCCAGCAGGAGTAGGATCCCGAACCATCTACAGTCAGAGGTACTATTCTAGTAGCTTCTGTCTTGTCTTCAATACTTTTTGATACGGGTGCTACGCATAGTTTCATATCTGTACCCGTTGTGGAGAGCTTTGGGCTCGGTATTTCTTCTTCTTCGGATATCTTGACGCTAGACACTCCGTTGGGGACTAGGACGACTGGTGTGCATCAGTGCAAGGAGTACCCCCTTGAGGTTGGAGGGTGTCACTTTCTTTACGACCTCTATTTATTAGAGATGACGAGCTATGACGTCATTCTCGGGATGGACTGGTTGGTTCCTTTTCGAGCCTTTGTAGACTGCTATCGTCGCAGGGTGCGTTTCACGTCACCAGAGGGCGGAGAGTTTCTATACAAGGGCGAATGGGATGTTTAGGCGAGTCGAGCTGGACCAGAGCATTATGGGAGAGGTGGAGTCACAGCCAAGATAGCGAGATTATATCTGGATGATCAGGGGACTTGTCAGATGGATTTCCTTCCAGTTGTCGATCGTTTCAGGGATGTCTTCCCGGATGACTTTTCAGGGCTACCTCTGGTGCATGAGGTGGATTTCTCTATCGAGCTTGTTCCGGGAGCAGCATCGATGTCCATTACTCCTTATAGGATGGCCATGCCTGAGTTGCAGGAGATCAAGAGGCAGTTAGAGGAGTTACAGACAAAGGGCTTTATCCGACCCAGTACTTCTCCTTGGGGTTCTTCGGTCCTTTTTGTGAAAAAGGTGGACGGTACCCTCAGAATTTGTGTGTATTATCAGAAGATGAACCAGTTGAAGGTTAAGAACTGATATCCCTTGCCGAGGATTGATGATATGTTTGATTAGCTTCGTGGATCACGAGTGTTCTCAAAGATTGAATTGAGATCCGGATATCATCAACTGCGCATGAGACCATCAGATATACTGCTTACAGCTTTTCGGAGCAGATATGGTCTGTACGAGTATTTGGTTATGCCATTTGGACTCACGAACAGGCCAACGGTTTTCATGGCTCTGATGAATCGTGTGTTTCATCCGTATCTTGATTAATTTGTGGTAGTATTCGTGGACGACATCTTGGTGTACTCTCACACTCGATACGACCATGCCACCCATCTTGAGATCGTATTGAGTACATTGAGAGAGAATCAGTTATATGATAAGCTCTCAAAGTGCCACTTTTGGATGGACCAGATTCACTTCCTGGGTCACATTATCTCAGAGGCAGGAGTTTCAGTAGACCCAAAGAAGGTGAGAGCAGTAGTTTCTTGGGAGTAGCCTAAGAATGTGTTTGAGATACGGAGTTTCTTAGGGATGGCTGGTTACTACAGATGCTTCATACAGGACTTCTCCCTCTTATCAGCACCATTGCCGGGTCTGACTAAGAAGGGTGTGGAGTTCGTTTGGTCAGAAGCTTGCGAGACAACTTTTCAGGACCTGAAGGGAAGGTTGACATCAGCACCGATCCTAATACTCCCAGAGCAGGGAAAGAGCTATACAGTTTACTGTGACACATCAGGGATTGGGCTGGGAGCAGTTTTGATGCAGGGCGACCGAGTTGTTGCATACGGGTCTCGGCAGTTGAGGCCACATGAGAGGAATTACCCGACACATGATCTCGAGTTGGCTACAGTGGTGCATGCGTTGCGCAGTTGGAGACATTACCTGTTGGCAGAGCATTTTGTGGTTTTCACTAAACAAAAAAGCCTCAAGTATATATTTACTCAGCGTGACCTGAATCTGAGGCAGAGAAGGTGGGTTGAGTACCTAAAGTCCTTCGATTTTGAGCTTGCCTATACACCTGGTAAAGGTAATGCAGTAGCTGATGCACTGATCAGGAAGACTCAGCTACAGGCAGTGCAGGAGGCCCGTGGTGAGTGGGAGCTTATGGCTTTGTTCTCTGAGATGCATCTGGAGGTGCACGACAGTCAGGGGCAGAATTATCTTTCCTCGTTAGCTGTGACTTTTACCCTCCTGGACAGAGTGAGGATGAGACATCTATCTGATTCGGAAGGCCTAGTTCTACGAGAGTCGGTGGATAGTGAGGACCCTCCTCCCGGTTGGACGATAGGTGATGATGAGATTTTGTGTTTCCATGGACGAGTATGGTTTCCAAGGGATGCACGTGAAGAGCTGATGCGGGAGTTTCATGCTTCAGCTTGGGCAGTTCATCCTGGGGTTACCAAGATGTACCGAGACTTGAGACGTCAGTACTGGTGGTCGGGTATGAAGAGTGAGATAGCTGGTTTTGTTATGAGGTGTTCCACCTGTCAGTAGGTGAAGGAAGAGCACCAGAGGATAGCTGGGCTGTTACAGCAGTTACCCATTCTAGAGTGGAAATGGGATGATGTCGCGATGGATTTCGTGACGGGATTTTCGAGGTCCCCTCGAGGCAATGATGCAGTGTGGGTTGTTGTGGACAAACTCACGAAGGTAGCTCACTTCTTGCCGATCAAGGAGACCTTTGGTGTGGATGAGCTCAGAAGGCTGTATATCCGAGAGATCATACATCTTCATGGGGTCCCTCGTTCTATCATTTCTGATAGGGACGCCCGCTTTATGTCTCGTTTCTGGTAGAGTTTTCAGAGGGCGCTGGGCACACAGGTGCTTCTGAGCACAACATACCACCCTCAGACAGATGGCCAGTCAGATCGGACGATACAAGTGCTAGAGAACATGCTGCGCGCATGCGTCCTAGACTTTGGGGGCTCTTGGGGGAAGCATATACCCTTAGTCGAGTTTCCCGATAACAATAGTTTTCAGGCAAATATTGAGATGACACCATACGCGGATTTATATGGTAGGACATGCCGATCACCTTTGTACTGGTTAGAGGCAGGTGAGGCAGCTTTACTGGGGCCACGGCTCATATAGAAGACATCTGAGCAGGTCCAGTTGATTCGGAAGTGGATGGCTACCGCACAGTCTCGTCCGAAATCTTATGCTGATCGCCGTAGACGACCTTTGGAGTTCGTGGTCGGGGATCAGGTTTTCTTGCGTGTTTCGCCGAGGCTGGGACACAAGCGGCTCAGGAGATAGGGTAAGATTTCACCGAGGTATGTGGGACCATTTGAGATTCTGGAGAGAGTCGGGCTGGTTGCCTATCGGTTGCAGTTACCGCAGCGGTACCGAGCCATGCACGAAGTCTTCCAAGTGTCTTAGTTGCGTCACTACCATTCAGACCTGTCTCACACCTTTCAGCCATAGGAGATTGAGCTTAAGAAGGATTCATCCTTTGAGGAGCATCCGATCCTTATCTTTGACAGGAGCATGAATGTTCTACGAGGCTGGTCAGTTCCTCTCGTACAGGTGCTATGGCAGCATGGCCGAGTGCAGGACGAGACATGGGAGCTGGAGGCTGACGTACGTGCTCAGTGTCCAGAGCTGTTCTGAGATTTATCTTCGCCACCCTTGGAAGGGAAATTCGGGGATGAATTGCTATAAGGGGGGAAGTTTGTAAGAACCCGGTTCTTATTTTTGAGGTACGAGCTTCTTCTTTTTCCTTTTCCGTAAGTGTTTTTGAGAAAATATGGGAAATGGGGAAAAATCCTAAATTTTGGAACTACACGCTGTGTAATTTTCCACAGGCCATGTACTCTTGGCCGTGTTGGGATGAGTACACGAGGCGTGTAGCCATGTTGGCAACGCGGGGTGTAGGAACCGACTACACGCCGTGTGGTGGTACCTTACACGCAGTGTAGTCAGTCGGCAGGCTTCAATAGTAAGGCAGTGGAGTCACCGCCAGTTGGGTGACAATAAACGCCGTGTACTCAGGAGTACATGCCGTGTACTCTGGTCGACGAATGAATAGTGTGGCGGTGCCACCAAATGAACAGTTAAATGAAAGGATTACACGTCGTGTACTCATAAGTACACGCCGTGTACTTTTCTTTTTCGGCTTAAAATAGGTAGTAGACTCATCTTTTGGCAGAGGAGACACTTGAGTCGATTTGGAGCCAAGGGAGGAGGCCAGACCTTTGAAGATCCTCCGGGTGTTCATCTGGAATCCGATTCGGCTTCAGACGATCTCGTTGGAACCGCACGGGTAAGCCCTCTCTTCTCCTGGTACTGTTCTTACCAATTATTTCCCGAGGGAAAGTTATTTACGTTTTAATGGGTTTAGTTCTTCATCATATCTACGCCGTTCTTGGGCGTTTCTAGAGTCGGCGTTCGGGTATGACGTTCGTTGGCGTATAAGGTAGGTGGCTTTGTGTTTATTTTCCAACTGTCGTGCGTTTTTGTGCGTTTTCATGCCACGAACCCATGTTGGGGTGTCGTGTGGATGAGGACGTTGCTATATTTAATGCCTATAATTGCATAGGTGATTAAATTGTGATAATAAAATGCTGTTTGGGATCGTTTCATGGATCTGGAACCACCCCCGGGGTGTGTTTCACTGTTTAGCCGTTTGGCTAGGATACCCGAGGGTATGACTTTAAAGTAGTAATGGTAGAATTTACATGAGAGGAATTGCTTGTTACTGCTTGTTTACCTATTGGGCATGGCCCGGTTACCTGTTTAGCCGGAGGGTGTTGTTGTATTTGGCCTGAGGTCATTGCTGTGATTAGCCTGAGGGCACTGCACTATTTAGCCCGAGGGATGTAGTATTTCTCCTGAGGGAAACATTTCATGCCTGAGGGCTTGAATTCTGTGCCTGAGGGCGACACTTCCTATGCCTGAGGGCAATTTCTGTTTCGGCCTGAGGGCAATACCGGCGGGTTGGATTCTGCTTACCGGAGGGTAAGATTTTGCTTGTCTGAGGACGTTGACTGTTTTGTTTAGAAATGCACTGTGGTGATTTCTAGTATATAATGAATTAAATGAATAATAAAATGGAAATTTAATTTTTAAGTTAGTTACTTTTTAGTACTGCTTACTTTACTGAATTTTACTATTTCACACTGTTGTTGCATGCTTACACGCAGTTGGGAACATGCCTTTGGTGGGTTCCTACTGAGATATATTTATCACACCCTATTTGGGTCATGATTTTCGACCCAAACAGATTAAATTTCTGCAGGTGTAGATAGGAGAAAGTGTCCCTATATAAGTACTTGACTTTTTTCTGAGGAGTAGGAGGGCATGGGACTGAGCCTAGGCTCGTGATGCTGCTGCCATCTGTTTTTCTTGTTTTGCTGTACTCTGCATTTTGTTGTACTGTATTGATGTATAACATGTTCTCATTGTTTTCTTATAACTTGAGACATGTTGCATCATTGTTTATATAAAGTTGGTTATATCTACTGTAGTTGTTCAATTCAGTTGTGTATGTTTACTGCTTCTGTTGTCGTTGTATGTTTATTCTAAATTCCGCTGTGCTACACTTTGACAAATGAGGGCATAGTTTCCCCACTATCAGACCTGGGCCCTCGCTGGTAGTCAGAAGCCTCTGGCATTTGGGGAAATGCGCTTGATGTCACATGGCGAACCAGGATCGGGGCACCCGTTGCGTTGCACCCGGGTCTGGGACGTTACATTTATGGTAGACACACTCAATAAATGAATAGTATTTAAACAAAATGTTAAAATATATTTTAGTTTTATGACTTGTTCCTAATATATAAAAATTATTTAAGACTCACTTTAAACATTGATGAAAATTTTAATGTTGTTATCTCTCCTCTTAAAGGTAATTACAGGTAGTGGGTTTCTTCTCATCCCTTGTATAAAATATCACATGCCAAATTCTCTAGTCCCCCCAACCCCTTAAGAATTCTAGATCTAAACGTATTACTAAAATCAAAGTATACATTGATAATTGTTCCATGAAATGTGATCAATATCTTAACCATTATATGTGATACAAAGATAAATGAATTAAGTAATTAATATGAATAAGATACATTAAGTATATGTTTTCCAAATTAATATAATACGGAAATACTACAAGAGGGTTGGGGTGAATTGTAGTATGAATTTGACTTGTAATTTTTATCCCACTAAAAAACTTTAGATTATTGAAAGTTATGAAATTTTATCAATAAGAAAGTAATTGGGACATAGAAAAGTGTAAAACTATTATAAATAAAACTAATTATAGTTTAGTATGTTTTGATTAAAATCATAGTAAAAAATTTTAAACACAAAGGAAATTAAATATAGTAAAAATAATACAATTTTTTATATTCACAATATAATAGTTAAATAAAATAGAATTGTTATTAGATAAAAGTCCAAATATCAAAAAATAATTTTTTACTAAAAGATAAATGAAACTTTTAATCCATTTTTATGGAGTATTGATAGACCTGATCCAAGGTATCTATGTTTATAAAATAACTTTTTCAACTTCACTTGTCAAATGGCATCTATCTTTCAAATATGGTATTTTCTCGATCAAATTGAACTTAAGGTTACTTTCTTATAAACATTGGAAGCCCTCAATAAACCTGATTAGATGTTTTCTAATTTCTAAAACTCAGAATACCTTGATATAAATGATCATAATAAGCATGGATTCCACAGTCGAGAACCTCATTGATCAATATAATCAGGAAAAGAAAAAACAAATTAAAAATAACAATAAGCATGTAAGCTATCAAAAATAAATGAGATTATATACATGAACATTAAAAGTATGGGATTAAAAGTTTATATCCCTTTTAATATTTTTATCCATGGGGCCTTAGGTTCCATTTATATACAATTTTGTAACTAACTCTAATGTTTGAATTCCTTGATCTCTGGTTATGGATGTAACTACATTAGAAGAATCTTAACATGATCTATTACAAAAATATTTATCTTCCATTTAGCTTTATCTCACCACTAAAACATTTGTATAAGTTATGATATAGATTAAGTTTCACTTTATTTCAATGAAACTTAACTAAAAAATAGAAATTAAGTTCTCAAAGAAAATATATCGAAACAACAAACAAAAATATAGAACAAATATAAACATGAGTATATTATTATTTTTTAAACCAAAAATAAAAAGAGTATTTGTAAAAAAAATATTCCCCTTTAAAAAAATCATGAAATTAAAGATTAAGTTTGAAGGAAAATTTTAAAAAGATAATATCTGCGAACTTTTCAAATTATTTTTTGAAAAGAAACTCCCCCTTATGCATCTTAATTTCCCCCATGAGAAAAAAAATTATGAAACATACCAAAACATTAGAAAAAATTCTCCAAAACTCCCCTTGTGATTTTTAAAAAAAAATCAAAGGAAAATAAAATATATTAAGATATAATTATAGAAATAAGAAAATACTAGATAAAAAACCCCCCTTTTGATATTCAAAGAATGCGTGTACAATTTAAAAAAAATTTATTTTCTTGAATGATACCTTATTTAAAAAAATTAAAGAAACATTAAAAAATATTATTTATTAAATATTCATATATTTTATTCAACAAAAACTAATAACACTATCCTTATTTCTAAAAAAAATAAATCAATAATTAGGAAGAAATTTATCATCAGATGATAAAACATGGAAAAGAATAAACCTTTCTAATGTTATCTCTTGGCCACTATGGGTGATATTATTTTTTAGAAGATGGTTCCACATTAGGTTTTAGTAATAATTTTATTATCTCATGTTAAAAAATATTTCATGATCTGAAGTGATTTTTTTTTCAGGGGGTTAAAATTAATCAAAATATATGAAATATAAGAAATTGAATATGATAACATTGTACCAGAATAAAAAAAATCATATTATGAGAGATTGTTTCATTTTATTGGAAAAATATCAGAAAATAATATATTAATAAGTATATTTTCTATTAAACATAGAAAGTAGGAAACTTCCAATGATATAGTTACTGATAAATGATCAAATGGTAAAATATGGTAATTTCCAATAATTTTGTCACGAATTAGGTATGAAGTATAAAGAAAGGTTAATACATTTTCTATAAGTGAGGAATATACTCCCCCATTCTTGAGGATTTTTTTTTTAATTTTAGGATATTGTAAAAATAGTAAAAATAAGTCATGATTACTTTATATTTATTATTTATAAGTTCTATTTAATATATTAAAATATATTTGATGTTAATGTTTAAGTGAAAATGTTAGAAAACAATTTTTTAGTTATAATAAATCTGATAATAATATGTCATTTTTGTGTGTGATCCTTAAATAAGTGGAATATTTTATATTTATGCTTCACATGAGATTGATAAGATGGGTGCTTAAAAATAGAAATATTTCTTATTCTATCAAAATGAATCATACATTGAGTAAAAATAAATCTAAAATATGTGAGTGTGTGTTGCATCTACAATATTTGAGTGAAAAAAATTTCACATTGCCACATATTTAGATTGATTAGTGGAAAGAGAAATTGAGTGTTGTTTCTTTCTTGAACATGAGACTAAAGATTCTACTAAGAAGTGAAAAGTTCTAAATGTTATTTTCTAATCCACTCTAAATCTGAAAATATTAGCATTAGAGGAACTTTTAATAGAAAATCTAATTTCATAGGAATAAAATAATCCAAGTTCCATTTTACCTTTAAGGTAACAAAAAATCACTTTTACACTTTAATATGAGATTCCTTCTGATTACCTTGAAACCTCATACAAAAGAAAAAAAATAAAAAATATTTGGTCGACTTCTAATCAATTATAGTAAACTATTAATCATTCATATGTATAGTTTTTGATCTAAAAATTTCTCAGATTCATCAAGATCTAATTTAAAAGAGGTACTAATAAGTGAAATTATACTAGAAGAATTATCAAAACTGAATTGTTTATGTACATCTCTTATGTTTTTTTACTGAGTTAAAATGTTTCCTTCTAGTTTTTAAGAAATTTTAAAACCAAGGAAATAGTTAAGCTCAACCATCATGCTCATCTCATACTCACTTTGCCTAAGTTTTGAGAAACCATCAACAAGAGGTTTTTTGAGTTTAGTAAAATATAATGTCATAGACATAAATTTAGACAATGATGACTTAATTTATAAAAAGCGTTGGGTCTAAAATTCCTTTGAAAAATTATTTTGATGTAAAGATCTAGTTAAATAATTATACCAAGCTCTTGGGTATTGTTAAATTCCATAAAGTAATTTGGTAAGTTTATAAACAAGTTATATAAATTTTTTATTTTCAAAACTTATAGGTTGTTCTATATAAACCTCCTTCTATACATATCCATTAAGAAATTAACTTTTTTACATCCATTTGAAAAAGAATAATGTTAAAATGAGTGACAAAGTCTAATAATATTCAGATGGATTCAAGGACAACTAATAGAGAAAAAGTTTCACTCTAATAAAAAAACCCTTATTGATTATATCTCTCTAAAACAAGTCTTGAGTTATTCTAGATGATAAAACTATACTACTTAAATTTATTCCAAAAGACCCTTTTAATACCTATAACTAGAAGATCTACAGTCCTCTCAACCAAAGTCCAAATTTTGTTCCACTAAAATTGAGTGCATAAAAAATATCTAAATTTCATCACCTATGGATTAATCTACCATTTTATGTTCAATATTTGATAGTAATTAAATATGTTCACACTCATATCTTATGGAAATTCAAGTTCTAAATAGTTAAGTAACATCACAAATGATATTATCACTAGGATAAATTCTTATGATTAATTAATTTCTAGGAAAAAAAGGAATGTTATTTCATTAACTAATTACAATGGTTGAAGATTAATATATTAGACTAACTTTGTTTACAGTAAAAGATTTTTTTAGAAAAACTATTTGGAAGAGTAACTTCTGAAAATTTTTAACATAAATAAGGATTATTTTCATCAAATTTAACATTTTTACATTCTTTAATAGAACTGGTTTATTAAAAACTCTATAAGACTGACTATTTATAGATTAAATGAAAAAAATTCATTCATCATATTTTATTTCAAATTAATTAAGATGTTTTTAGTATTAAATATAGATAATTTACAACCAAAACTATTAAAATAAGAAACTCTAGTATTTCTTACATTCCACAATTCATTAGGGTTTTTATTTAAAATAGGTTGATGTAAAACATTATTAATAATATAAGATGTTGTATTTATAGCTTCTGCCCAAAAATATTTAGCTACTAAATAATCCTTAAGAATAGAATATGTAATTTCGTGATGAGTTAAATTTCTCCATTTAACTACACCATTATGTTGAGGTGTTATTAGTGTAGAAAAATTATGAGTAATTCCTTTTTCATTACAAAAAGTTTTGAAATAGGACTTTAAGACTCTCCAACTCTATCACTCAGAATTCTGAATAGAGTTAGTATTTTTAAATTTTGAAAAAAATATAATTTTTAAAGGTATAGAGTGTATCTAACTTAAATGATATAAAATAATTCTTTATAAATATATTTTAATAATTAACCAAGACATACACAGAGTGTTTGAATCTTATTATTTATGTTTGTGTAGGACATAAGTGATCCATGTGCACTAACTGTAAAGCATAATAAGTTGAGACTTCACTAGTAGGTTTAAAATAAGAATTGAGTTTCTTACCATATTGATAAGGATCACAAATTATGGATGAATTTGAATTTCCAAATGGATTATGCAGGTACACTGAGGGGGGGGGGGGGGGGGGGGTGAATCAGTGTACCCAAGTTTATTTTATTTTATTTCACTTTCTACCCCATTTGTAATTCAACACTATAAACATATTAGAATGAATAGATCCTCCATGTTAATAGACACATTTATACCACATAAAAAATTAAAAGTAAATTAAGCACAAAATGAAGTATTTTTACAAGGTTCAACCCCAATAAGGGAAACTATATCTTTTTTGTGTTTGGTATGAACTAAGACATATATTATCCTCTAGAAATCAATAAATAGTTACAAGTTTTTCAATCAGGTATTAACCTAAATCCATGATGGATAAATATCAACCACTTCACAAATTATACTGTAATATCACTAGTGTAATTTATACTGGAATCCATATAGTGTTTTTTATACTCACATTCCACCAATGTTCACAAACACAACTCCAAAAAATTGAGAAATATAACATAAAATTCATGTTTCCACTATGATAATAAACCACTCTTCCTCTTCAATCCATTATGATAATCTAATTCTACACTTACTCACTGCCACTAAGAGACTTCAATTACCACTGAATATTATTAATAAAACTATATGAAAGTCAGCTCAATACTTTTATGAATGAGTATAAGATATCACATCCACTCGAGATCACTATAATATTAGAATGAACAATTGAATATTCCTCTGCACAATATAGGTTGTCTTATTCCTCAATTTACTAAATGATATCACTTCAACTAAAAAAAATATTGAAAACATTTATTTTAAAGGTTCTTCATGCATGAAATAGTATGATTATATTTTCATGTAAGAAATATATCACGCGTGGTGTTTGTATAATATTTTTCTTTAAAAAATTATCAACATGCTAATACATAAGACATGTAATTATCCACACTACTTTTATGTATTCTTATGAAATAACAAATTCACAATTAAATATTTATTTTTTGTTCCTTCTTTATATAAGCACACTGTACCACTCCTTTATAAAAAATAAATAAATTGCATGATCTTCTCTATTATTTTTGATATGGTACAAGTTCGTGTAAACATAGATGCTTCATACTTAGAAAAACAAAAAATTGCATTACCATCACACTTCACACAACACTGTCACTATAAACACGCAATATTCATGCACTACTTATGAAGATTATGTAAGGAAGTACATGGTATTTACTTCCTTATCCTAAAATTTTTTTTAGGATTAACTTCTTTTTTACATAAGGTTTTATACATGGATTAAATCAAGAATATTGTGGTCATAAAGGAAGAAATAAAACATGATGAAATGTAAATTTTACAGGAATACATAACATTTCCTTTGATATGGTTCGATCTCCCAATGCTCTATCAATTCACATTTTCATTTTTTTAACAAATGGAGGAGGGTTGGGGTATTTATAGAAAAATTTATCCAACTTAATCTAAAGAAATATCACTCTAAGAACACTTACTTTCTCCTCTTTCACACTACCTAGATTCACACATGAATTCAGAAATTACCATCTTTGTGAATAAAATATTTATTTATAAACCCACATGTATACGCATCTTTGTTCCATGTTTTCCTCAAAACAGTGGTTTATCATGTATGATTTTTTATTTCATGCATGAATCAATCTCAAGGAAATATAAAAACATAGTTATATATTCAAACCATGCACATGAAGAAATTATAAATCATGCAAAAATCTAAGGTGTCCAAAGGTAGAATAGGATATTGAAACATCGATCCAACAACCCGAATGAATCACATAAAATGATGAAAATTCTTTGAGAAACTTTAAATGATATAACTACAGTTAATGTTATTTCTAAGTCCCACATTGATTCTATATTCAGTATCATTATCCTAAATAAGCCTCATCACTTTTATAACCATTTGATTTGGCACTAGGGTTGGAACCGAAATGCACTGCACCCACAAACATGGGGTGAGTACACCTACCTCTCCCCCTATGTTCCACAATGAGAAATCCAATAGGGATATTAATTCTCACCATTCCTTCCTATGAAAGCCTCTTCCATGTATTAGTATCTCCAAGATCTATGAGTTGGCTCTCCCGCATGGATGATGCCACCTCCCACACATGTATGATTGATCTGGCTCCTCAGCTTGGATGGTTGGAACATTTTTTAATAAATTATGAAAAAATGTACATAGTAAAAACTAATTAAATTCCAATATATAAAATCCATATCAAGTATTCCATGATCTACACTTTTACTCAAATTCCCAAATTAAAATTATAATCTCCATATTCTTATTTTTGGAATCGAATCTTATAAATTCAAAAACTTCTTTAACCATGGAATTTACTAATTCGAATTCCAAAGAAACCCATCCTCAAATTACCTCCAATAATTTAGTTCATCGACTCTAATGATTATCATTAAACAAAATTATCAATATTTTTTTTTCAAATTCTATAAATACTGTGAATTCATCTAATTCAATTGGAAAATGTCTTATAAATTTAGATGGAATCTGTAATTATCACATTTAAATTTTATTTCTTTATTTAAAGAAACGCCTCTTAAATTAAAGACATACTATCCATGTGATGAATAATTATCAAGAATAATGAAATTGATGATTTTTTTTGATTTAATCACTATCACATTTAATTTTTTAACATAAATACACATTGAAAAAAAATAAAATACAATTACTACTTTAATACATTCAGGTTCTTCAATCACCCCCTTTAGATTTGTTTTAATACCCAATTCAATATTAAATTCACTGTTTTCTTCTCCTACTTATTGATATTTTTGAAATTTACTTCAAACTCAATAAATTTTAGATTTACAGAGTTCTTATGGTCTTTAAGTGATTTCACCATATATTCACATTCTTTTTGGGTAGTTTTTTAATTGTGTATCATTCATATTTTTCAGTTTGAATTCCATTTCCTGGCACTTCATATTGAGATAATGTTTCTCATCCTTGATAACTTTTAGCCAATATTACCATTGAATCTTCATATTCTTAATCTGTTCTTTTGGAATTTGATTTGCCTCCTATTGATAATTATTAATATCTTTAATTATCTTTAATTTAACCTCAAGATGAGTTTATTTAAAATTTATAGATGTTCTATTTAGTGTCTCCAATATATGGATAACTTCAATAAAAACTTTCTCAATCACATTGTTCTCAAAAAAACCCTTTTTAATTCATCTTCAACCAAGGTGAAACTTTCATTTAAATGTGATAGAAATTGATCTTTTGGTTCTTCAACCATGATGAATGTCTTATCCCAATATTTGATTTCCGATTTAGATTTATTAACATTCATGGACAGTTTATGGGATTCTTCAAGATCTCAAATCATCTTAGTTAGAACTTTTCCAGTCACTACTTTCTCACACACATTTCTTTGAATCTCTTATTCAACTTGGGAAAGATATTTATTGTAAAGTAATACAATTTATTCACTGGTTTAAATTAGTTTTTTTAGAATTTTTCTTATTTAATATTTCTTAGAAAAATATTTATCTATATACGAAAATTCCTGTTAAATCTATGAATTTTCATCATATAGTCCCATGATAAATACAAATATATAAGTGAGAACCCCAATTAAAAAATTTTCAGATAATATCTAACTTATAAATAAAAATCAGTGAGTGATTCAATAAACACTTCTTCACCAAATATTGAACCAAAATCATCAAAATTATTATTATCAAATCATCTAACAAATACTACTAATAGACCACCACTATGGATATATTTAGTTTTTGGTTTACCTACTTTTATCTTTAAACCCCTTATCATATTTATTTTCTCTTTCTTATATTTATTATTTAAGGTTGAAACATAAACCTCATAGTTGGAACTGATAGAGATATGAACTAAATGTTCCATTTTAGGAAACTATGATACTTATTTGAATTCAAATATTCACTTCATATATGTCTGATACACACAATTGAGACATTATTGCAGGTCCCATCAGAGGTGAAACCTCACCTATGATACTAACTGAATTACCCAATGGATTGCGTAGGAACACTGAGGGGTGGGGGGGTGGGGGTGGAGAATTAGTGTACCCAAGTTTTAATGATTTATTTTCTTTCAATTTTACCCCCTTTTTAATTTTAACCTTTTTAATTGTTAGGATGAATAAAGCTTCCCTTTAATAGAGACAGTTATACCCTATACAATATAAAAAGTAAATAAATCGCAAAAGACAACTTTTTTTCAAGGTTATCCCCCAATGTGGGTGAATACATTATTAATTTGTTCAGGATGTTTTGAGTCACAAATTGTCCACTATAAATCAATCAATAATTACAAGTGGGTCGGTCAGGTACTATCTTGAAAACATGATGTTTAGGTAGCAAACACTTCCCAAATTATACTAGAATCCCAACTATGTTATTCATACATGAATACCTCTAGTATTATTATACTGGTTCTACCAGTTTTCAAAAACACAACACCAACACAATAAGAAATTTCACATAAACTTGAAGCTACCAGGGAAAAACAAAAATGATCTTCCTCTTCGATCCACTTTAATAAATTTATTATTCACTTTCTAACTTCCACTAAAATCCTGAGATTTCCAATGAATATTATCAATAATAATGTCTAAAATTTATCTTATTACTATTCTAAATGAGTATAAGATATCACCTCCACTTCAACTAATAATAATATCAGAATGAATAACTAAATATTCCTCAAAACACTAAAATTTATCTTCTTCCTTACATTACTGAATGATATCACTTCAGCTCAAAAAAATGATACTAATAATAATTTTAAAGGTTATTAATTCATGAAACCATACGATTATATTTTCATTGAAACAATATTTTATGCATGGTATTCTTATTATCATATTATTTACAAAATAATTCACATGTTAAAACTTGATGCATGTAATTTCCCACATTAATTTTATGTATTCATGTGCAACAGTAAATGAAAAACAGGTTATGTATTTTTTATTCCTACTTTTCATATTTATATTTTATTAATAATTCATTAAAACCAAATAAATTTCAAGATATTATCTATCATTTGGGATATAGTATAAGTGCACATAAACGTGACTGCTTCCTCCTTCATACAACAGACAAGTGTGGTACTTTATCACTTCATGCAATAATGCCACTACAAAAACACAATATCTATGAAGTGTATGTGAAGATCATGTAATACAATATTCAATATTTCTTTCTTTAATGAAAAAATAGTTCACAGTTAACTTCTTCTTTAGGTAAGTTTTTATACATGAATACTATTATTCACAAACCAATTAATCTCATGGAACACCACTATATCTTCATGTAAGGTTTTATATAAAAACTCAAATAAGAATCATTTGGTTTCAAAGGCAGAAAAATATCATGACCTCATGGAACCTTTATGAAAATATAGAGAATTTTCTTTTCTCTATTTTGGTCCCCCAACACTCTCTCAATTCATGTTTTTACTTTTTTATACAAATAGGGGAGGTTTTTGTATTTATAGATAAACTGTACTGACTCAATCCATAACCTTAGCATCCATAGTGAACTTCTTTACTCCTCTTGTGCACCCCCTCACTTAATACATAACTTTATAAATTAACATCTTCACAAAATGAGGCTTTCTTTATGAAATCTCCCATACAAGATCCTTTATTCCATGATTTCATCATAATAGTGAGTTACCATGCATAAAAACAATTTTTCATACATACATTGATCTCATGGAAATAAAAAAACTCACCTGGATATTCATACCATTTTAAATGAATAAATTCCGAGGCATATAGAACCCTAAGGATTCCAGAGGTAGAAGATGATTTTGCGGTGTCAATCCAATTGCCAAGATAAATCAAATCGGATGATGGACATTCTTTATTTAACTTTTAATTATGGAGTTATAATTATTGTAGTAGATGAGTCCCACATCGTTTATTTGTTTAGTATCACTCTTTTTAATACTACTTACCATTTCTACTTCTTTTCTAACCGGATCCAAGGTTGACATGTGGGTCCACCACACATAAAAACATTAGGCGGTCACTCCTTCTTACCCCTATGCACTATCATCTGTATAATGTGAGAGATATACACCCCATGATTCTTTCCAGTGCAGTATCTACCATGCTATATTGATGATAAGCTATGTGAGATGGATCTCCTATATAGTTGAGGCCACCACTCACACGTGTGGGATTGAGTTGGCTCCTCAACTTGGATGGTGGGCCTATTTTTTAATAAATTCCCAAAAAAATTACAACTAGTAAAAACCTAGTAAATTTCAACATATAAAATCCATCTCAAGGATTTCCCTGTTCAAACTTCTAATCAAATTCTCAACTTAAAAATCCAATACACCCTTTCTTATTTTTGGAATTGAATCTTGTAAATTCTAAAACTTCTTTAACCATGAAAATACTAATTTAAACTCCAAATAAAATCATCTTCTAGTCATCTCCAATTCATTAATTTTTCAACTCTAATGATGATTGGTAAAAAACATCATAAAAATATATTTTCAAATGATTTAAAAAATGCACATTCTCCCAATGCAATTGGCATATTTCTTAGACATTAAGAATGAATTTGAAATAATCACATTTAAATTTTGTTGATTTATTTAAAGAAACTCTTTTTCAAGTCAATCCATACTTTATAAATAATGAATAATTATAAAGAATAATTAAATGGTAGAAAATTAATTCTTCAAAAACTATAACATCTATTTCTACTATACAAACACATTTCCATCAAATAAAAGAGAATTACTTAGTCAATCCATTTGAGTTCTTCATAATTAAGCATAAGTCATGGAAACTCACTGACTAATCCTTTATTTTAAATATTAAATAAGACCTAGAAGTTACATTGACATACCCTTATTTTAAAAAGACAATATAAATCTTCTACAGCACTTAAAAAATTAATTTTTTTACTTATGGGGTCTTATGAGGTCAAAATGTAAACATTATCATTCTCGTTAGAAGAAAAAATGTGAACTCTGTCTAAAATTTTAAGGGTACAATTATCATTCATATATTTCAATGAGTATCTTATATTACATATTTGACTTCTGTTGATGAGATTTCACATAATTCCCAATACCTATCAAACATTATAAATATGTGTATTAACAAGAAAATAACATCACATTTACCTTCTATTTGACCTTGAGAATTTTCTACAAAAGTGAATCATCCACCCTTCATTTTTTGTAAGTTCTAGAAATTGGACTTATCTCAAGTCATATGTCAAAAATATATTCTATAAATATTCCAAATGTTTTGATAGTTTCTACTAGATTTATTTTCCTAAAAATTAACAAAAACAAAATTTGATGCATAGACTTTCTTGGATCAAAAAACTATTAATAAAAATAAATTTAGGAACTGACACGCTCCAATCGTTGTATGTTGTATAGATACTAATTCCATATAAATATATGATTTATTAAATCCAAATGATTTAAATTTATTTAAAGAAAAAAATTTCTTCCTGGTTACTCCTCTATGTAATTTAGTATAAAAAGTTTAGCTTTTTGGATCAAAGTAATTAGGTTGAATATATTATTCTTCAAAAGTGAAACCAACCCAGTAAGATGTTCTATTTGGTTTTAAATTCATAAGCAGTTTATCAAAATTCTCTCTACCAAAATAAATGTCTAATAAAGACTTCTTTAAACTTGAGACTTTATATATTAGCTTTAAAAATAATTTCCAATCATCCTTAGCTATTATTATGTTTGATTTTACATTCAGCTCATAAGTTATTTTTTTAATTTTTTATGTAATTTTGGTAATCCTTTAAACATATTTTGATACATTAAACTTAGGAGATACAAGTTATTTATCTATGTTTTTATTTTTTATGTCCAAGAAATTAATATATTTAACCATTTAATTAAATGGTGAATTATCCTCCTTATCTTCCAATGAAGATGGTTTAATTTTATATTCCCACTTAAAAGTTAAATTTTCATCTAAATATATTTTGTCAAAATTTTCAGTACATGTATTTCCCATCAATCCCATATTAGTATGAGGAATATTTGAATAAAATTCAATAATATTTGCATATTAATCTCTACTAGAACCCCTGTTTCTATCTGAACATTAATCCTTGCCAGCACTCTAGGTTTCATTAGTAGTTAAAAATTATTTTCATTCCTTATTCATAAATTTAATATCCCAATTATTCTTTTAAATATAAGAAAATATTATTTGACATTCCCAAAATTCATACATTCAAATTAAATGGTTGTAGTGGTATCTTATCATATTTTTTTATTTGTCCTTTGATTATAAAAAAAATCTTCTTTCTTATGATTTTATTCATATGTCCTATAAGCACTAAAATATCTCCTAAAACATATTTTCTAAATGACTAGCATATAAAATAGGTATATATTTTCTATTTATATTAGAGGCCTTAAAATGTTAAGCACTAGAATGTAAGGTACTGGAAGTTTAAGAGAAATAAATTTTAATTTTTTTTTACTTCTCAATATTATCTTCAATCAATTAACATGATGAATTAAAGTACCAATTAGATCATCAATTATCATCTTAGTTAGTTTCTTAGTGTCAACTATAACAGTTCTTTTCAATTCCCATTCCTTCATAAAAATCTCTATAATTATTTAACAATATTCTAATTCATTAATTCTTTATCAATAAAATATTTTAATCCACTGACTATTATCATGAACTATTGATGAATTTATGCTACAACTTCACTAGGTAAAAAATTAGAAGCTTTATAATCATCCCTTAAAATGACCCTCTGAGTTTCAAGAAACATGTAAGTTCCAAAATGAGTAAATTTTATCTTTATCTATATTCCATTTATCATATCACAAGAAGAAATTTGACTATAAATGTTTATAACTATCAAACACAACATAGTATTCATAACTATAATTTTCATGATATTAAAGTTTCTTTATATGAGTAAAATAGAAAATATATTTATTTTTAAATCTATAATTTTCATTCAATATAAAAATGTTATCAAAATGGTTATTAATATTTTGTTTTTTCAATTTTATCTATTAATACTCATATTATTCTCGATAAAAAAGTTGGTGACCTTCTAGGATTTAAGTTCTTAAGATATTCGATATGAATTCCTAAAATATTAAAAGATATATTTTGAAAACAGAACTATTAGTGTAAAGAAAAAATATAATTTTTGGTAAATAAATATAAATTAATATTAAACTCAATATTATTTGAAACATGGTTTGATACTAATTGTTGTCCTAGTTAATATAATATAGAAAAACTACAAAGGGGGTTAATTTTAGTTTGAGCACAACTTTTTATTTTATTCACTCAGAAAATTTAGTTTATTAGGTTTTATTAATTTTGTTAAAGAATAGACTAAAATTTAAGATAAAAAAGAATAAAAATAGAAAAAAATGAAACTAATTAGATTTTAGTTTTATCTGATTCAAATTAGGGCAAAAATTTATTAATATATAGGAAATTAAATTAATCCGAAGTAATACAATTTCCGATATGCACAATATAGAAGATAAAAAAATAGAACATTTATTGGATAAAAATGAAAATAATTAAAATTATTGTTGGTTGGAGTGAGTATCTTAGGAGGTTGTTGAATGATATACCCAATAAATGTTTCTATTAGAAAAATATTTTAATAAAATCCTACAGTTAATATAAAATAGGCTAGTTAACCAAAATAGAAGATTGATATAATACGAAAACTTTTAAAATAATTCTTAATGATTGATTAGTTCTTGGTTAATTTTTTTTATAATATTAGTTTAACCTTTGAAATCAATATATTCAGTCAAAATCTTACATAAAAACTAGTTAATGTTAACTATAAAAGTAGTGGATTTTGCATGCAGTTTAATTTTTTTTTAATTTTAGAGTTTGGAAATAAAACAAACAAAACACACAGTTCTATTGAATACAATAGGTTCAATATCAAGCTGATACTTAGTCATATCCACTTGTAAATCACATGTTTCTGAGCATTTTATATAAAAAACCTTTAGTCCACATCCTGGATCAGGTATAGAACAATTTTAAAACTATCTAGGCCAAACATGAACTCTTCTATAGTAATTTTTGGAGTAAAAAAGATAAGATGACCCACGTGGACCTCTTCCATAGTATTTGTGGGAAAAAGAATTAAAAAGGAATTGAGAAGATGTTTAAGTATCTTCTCGTTTTAGTGCAGGAGCTAATGTTTTTTAATAAATAGAGTGTACACACACTTCTTGTAATATAAATATAAATAGAAAAATTGGGCAAGTAAGAGTGTAAAAATAGTGATGTTTCTCTATCTAATAAGATCTATATCTCATGACTCCTGAATATATTTCAAAATGCAAATCGAGTCATCTTTCTAAAATCTTAAATAGAATAGAGCCTCGTAATCTCTTCTATTCTTAATGTAGAATATAAATTGTTTCTATGATATACTCTCACAGTTGTTTGTAAGCAAGATTAAACATGTAGGATCTCTTTAGGTTCCTATAATAAGTTTCATATCTTTTGTATTGTATCTTTATTATTCAACACATCGATAAACACATGAGGGAGTCTACTTGATATTTTACCAGCTGTAATAGAAAATAGAATCCACAATATCTTCTACTCCTCATACTATATATTCTGACATGAAATTTAAACTCTCTATATTGAGAAATTAAGGAATAGTCATTAAAATAAGATTGGGAATTAAATTCCATAAAATAAATATTATAAGTATTTAGTTACAAATATATATAAAACAATTACGGTAAGTATTGAGAATAGTGACACAATCTTGCGATGTCTAGGTTTGGCAGTGAGGCACACTCGCAGTGTCTGAGTTTGGTGGTGAGACACGCTCTAGAGGTGTCTATTCTGGGCAGTGACATATGCTTGTGGTGTGTCATACTGGTAGTGGAACTTCTTAGTGGTAGGTGACTCCAACACATAGAAATATTTTTGTTCTAGCAGTGACTCATCTCTGACGGCGAGTCATTCCATATTTTACCAAATTTATGTTCTAGGCAGTGAGATAGTAATGCAGTGAGATATTGGTGTTAGTGAGTGTTTCTAATTATTATCCAATTTTTCACTCTATATGCGAGTTTTCCTCAATGATGAGACATTGTCTAGTGGTGACTCATACTTAGTAATATTTTTGGTTGATCGGTGATTCATCCATGGTGTTGAGACTTTCTTGGTGGTGGCTCATACTTAAAAGTGAGTCATTCTTATCCAAATTTCTCCAATATTCTTTATAATGAAAAATTTTGTCATAAAACACAAAGATCATTAATATCATTATAAATATGTTTGTTTGACCATTAAAATAAGGAGACCAACTAGTATGTTATTAAAAAATAGTAACTAAAATTTTAATCCAAATTATAAGGACTGGTAGGCCATATCATAGTTATTTATTTTTATAAAATAACTTCCTCATATTAACCTGTTGGAAGGTATCTGTCTTCCAAACCTAATAATCCTGTGATCAACATGATCATAAGGATTCAATTGTGAAAACCTTGAATTTCCTAAATTAACATAATGAAAAGGTATATATCCTCCAAACCTAGGAATACCTTCATCCAAACGATCAAAACAAGTATGTATTCTGTATCCCAGATCGTCATTGATTGATACAATAGGAAAAATAAAAAAAACCAAAAAAGAATTCAAGTGTGAAATCTCTAAAAAACAAAAAGTTGATGTATAATATATTTCAAATTAGAATATTTAGTGTTTAGTTCTATTATTATTATTCACTAAATGAAGACTTGTGTCCTTATATAAGATGTTGTAACTAAATATAACATTTATATTCAATGATCTATGATTACAATTATAACTTTATTTGAATAATCTTATCATGATCCATTGAAAACATATCTATCTTTTTATAATCTCTAGATTTACATTACAACATATGACTAAGTTTTGAAAATATAAATCTTCAATTTATTTTAGATAAACACAAAGAAAAAAACAAGATTTATGACTTCAAATAAATAAGTATAAACAAAAAAATAAAATTTTGAACAAATTTAGACATGTGGGTATTGTAATTTAAAAACAGATAAAACGAGTCTTTATCTTTATCGTATGTGTGTAATATATACTATAACAATATCATGAATTTAATCTTATAGGTTATGTTTGTGATATATAAAATATTAAGGTTGTGACTATATATAAAATCCTTAATTAAATATCAAAGTGTTAGATTACTTCAATTAAGAATCACATTCATTAAGACATTGATTTATCAAATATATGTGTCATTTTTAGGTGGACATCCATAATCTATATTATGTTAGGTGAAAAGGGTAAAATTTATCCTAATGTGAATATTTGGTGATAATTGACTAGGTAATCCCACTGTACTTCCATCTATAGGAATGGTGTTGAGTCTGATACCCTCGGGTTAATTTTAAATATTTATTTTAATTAATTTATATGGTTATTTTTGTTGAGATTTTTTTGATTTGAAGGTTTAATAAAATTGTATGAGAGTGCAGGGTAAATGGTTAGCATACAATTAGTGATAACTATTCACCCTGGCCATATGAAAGGGGGGGGGGGGGGGGTTTAGTGGCGAATTCATGGTTGGTACACAATTTCACTAATGATACATCCAAATAAAGTGAGGACCCACAAGTATTTAGAATCAGGGGAATTGTGTCCCAAAATAAGTGAATTTAATATAAAACAAAAATATAAAATCACCCCTTTCCCTTAATATATTTATATCATCCTTTGGATTCTCCCATCCCATTTAAATTCCCTTAGGTCTCTTCTATCTATGGACCTCCTACTCCAATATCCCATAGTGATATTATTTGAGTTCTAATGGAAATCTATAAGCTAATTTCTTATTTCCTATGCACTTCCTTCTCCTTTTATCCATTATCTTATACTACCTTATTCCTCTTACTATATTTCCCTATTTCACCATGCTGGTCATGATGTTCACTAGGGTTGGTTATAAAATAAAATTCTATGTCTCTTGGGGTTTGTGAGTGTCCCTTTCTATCTAATATTATAGTATTTGAACAAGATGAAACGTTTTTAACATATTTGAGGAAGGTGTCACTATATAATCACCTTTCACTTGGAATACTCTTAGTGATTTAGTTTTATAATTGTTTTAATACCGTATTATAATCCAAATAAATCATTGAGGGAATATTTATACTTTTTATCATGTTTCTTGACTTTTGTTGGAAGAAGTGGGGGGTTTCCATAGATTTGAAGTGATATTCATTATAAAACTATTTTTATTATTATAAAGTTTTTGATAAATTGTATTAAAGAGTGTTTTTTAAAAGTATTTATAAATGAAGTTTTTAAGGGAAATTTTTATATAAATTATACTTCTATTATTATTTAGCTTTTATTTTATATAAATGACTTTTTGGTTATGTAGTTAGTTATTTTGGTGTCTCATTTTGTTTATAAAATTCCTTAGTAAATTTGATATTCTTACTAAGATTTAAATATGATGTTAGATATCTTATGAGAGTTGGTTTTAGATGAGTTGACATGGTATGTCTTTGATAGATGATCGAATTTTTTGGATGAGTGCTACAATATCTCAAATCATGCCTTGGATAGTTCCCCAATGAAATTCATGCCTTGGATAGGGGATTATCACCTGATGAGGCTAATAGGGTATGTTAGTGTTGGGTTTGAATTAGGTTCACCATAGGCTGATAGGTGTTCCACAAGTGAGGTTTTAGGTCACCCTTACTTTTATTCACATTACTTGAAGATAAAGACCATGTCTCTCTTTTGTGAGGCATATTCACATTTCATACTCTCTTTTTTTTGTATGGTTTCTTTATAATTATTACCTTATATTTCTTTTGATTATTTTTTCTATTTTCATGTTTTTATTTACCCCTAAAATTGAGTTTTTTTTATAATATGATTTTATTTATAAATTATTATTTTATTAAAACAAAAGGGTATTTTTAAAATTCTAATTTTCAAACTAGTGCTAACTATTTTCATTATATAAGATATTATGTAGTAGCCTAATGGCTGCCTCATGCCTGATATACCCCTATTGGGTGTGTACATACTTAGTTTTATATGATGTTGGTAATGGGATATACACTACATCCTTTGGTGGCACAACTTGATGTCTTTATTCTCTTTGGGTGGAATATTGGTTGGCTGTTGTCTATGGGCCGCATGGTGGTGGATTATGTGAAACATTTTTGGAGTTAATATTTTTTTGGGATATTTATGATAAAAACTCAGCATAAAATATATAAATATTGCATCATTTTAGTGAATATTCAATTCATTTCACAACAATACTTTCCCAAACACCATAAAGGTCTATTGAATTTTAAGACTAGATACATAATAATCTTATTAATAATAGATCTTCAACATATCACATATATTTATTCTGTCATGATACTCTTCTTCTGCATTTATTTCTTAAAATCTCTCTTCATTACTTTGTCAAAATAGAAATATAAGAGAGGGTGATCTCAAATACTTTGTAAGGGTAAATATGAGAGATATCAATCAATGATTATATACAAGAATAAGATAAGAATAAGGGTATGAGAGCATGATCATAACTTATGAAGTTAATACCCAATCACTCATAAATCATAAATCATGAGTCATGACATAAAAAATTATCATTTCAAAAGATATGATTTATAAGGGTGAGTAATCATAATTAATCAATCATTATCCATAAGATAATATCATAAGTATAGAAACATTTCATAGGAATTTTGTGGCATAATCATAATCGTATAAAATCATTTCATTTGTCAAAGATCACTACCAAGACTATGATAGTGGAAAAATTCCCATAGTGGATTGGGTTGGCTCCCCATTATATCAATTCCATAGTCAATGTTTACTCATAAGACTGTCACAGTGTATATTCCTCTATTGAACTAGGTTCACTCCCTATTCTAGTCCATATTATCTCATGAGATATCAATCTTTACCCAATTCACTAGACGGATTCAATGGATACACCAATAAAATAATAAAACCACATATATGTGTGCCACAAGATTATAAAAACATACATTAATTCATCACATATATAACACCCTAATATTTTAAAAGAACACTATATTCGATAACATATAGAACACAAAACAAAGAGTTTAAACGAACCCAAAAATATTATTATTTAAATACGACTCTTATAACTTAGTCATTAAATTGGTAGGTATTAATAGTATTAACCAAATTGTGATATATATATATATACATACATATATATATATATATATAGACACACATACACACAAAAATATATATATTACCTATTTAATACAAAGTCATCGATTAATTATTAAGGATTAAGTTCTCAATTTTTCTGTAAAGTTATTTTTTGCTTTAGATATTCGTTTTTTAAAATAAATTTTATTATTTTTTTCTGGGAAAATATTACAATTAATTTATATAACTTATATAAATTTTATTTTATAAAAATAATATTTTTTTTAAATCATCATATCAAAATTATCATTGGGTATATTGTTTGTATTTTTCTAAAAATATTTATTTTTCTAGTGAATAGTGAAAATACTTATTTTTATTAAAAAATTTCTTTATTTTAAAGTATTTATAAGTACAAATTATGTTTTGGATTAGTTTTAAATTTTTATTAATCAATTTTTATATTTAATAATCAAATTATTTTTTTTAAAAAAATATTTTTTATAATTGAATTTTGTATAAATACATTTTATATTTAAAAATGGGAATTTCTTGAAAAACTGTTTTTTAGTGCATTTTGTTAGTTTAATTTTAAATTAAATTATTTAAATTCTTTGTTTTTTATTTTAAAAAATGGATTAAATATTTTTAATTAGTGGGTCTATATTTAGTAAATGGTTCCCTTTTTATTTTTGGTCAATGTGAATAGTTAACTTAGTAATTTTATTACGAAAGTATTGGGGAAATCATGTAATATAGGTTACAAATAAAATATAAGTATTGGTCGGAGTAGAGTACTCAAGAGGGGAGGGGGTGAATTGAGTATCTATTCAAAATCTATTTTTAAAAAAGTAATCTTAAAAGGTTTCCCCAATAAATTTAAATACAACCCAGTTAATCAAGGTTATACTATTATGAAAGTTTGACAGTTTAAATAAATTCTTAGAAGATTGATTAATTCTCAGTAATCTTAATATTGGTTATTAACATTAATTTGTAAGCTATTCTAATAAGGAAATACAATTATAACTTCTTTCCAAGATTCACTATCAAAGTAAATTTAGTGATTTCTGGATTAAACAGTAAAACAAAGAACACTAAAGTAAAAAGCACAACGGATATAAAAAAAGTGGTTCAGTCTCAAGCCGAGACATAATCCACTTCACTTGGTGATCACCTACAACCAAGCATTTTATTTAAATAAACTAGATACACAGCCTGTATCAGGATTTACAACAGTACACAAGACTATCCAGGTCACACGACCTCTTCCACAATTCTTCATGGGTATGAACAACATGATACACACAACCTCTTCCACACTTATACAAGGGTATACACAAGTGTAAAAAGATGTTTGAGAAAGGATATCTTGAATCCTTCAGTCTAATGTAGGAGACAGTGTGTGTGTTTATACAGATACACACACACTAATCGAAAGTTGAAAGGAGTACACAATAGAGAAGAATTATAGAGATAAGGGTAGAAGTGCTCTGAGTGTTAGTCTATGCATATTTGGACTTCTTAGATGAAACAGATGTAGGAATCGAGTCATCTCATGGAAAACAGAGTATCGTAAGTCAGCTAGATCCGACTCATTTTCTTCATGGTATTAACAATGTGAAGATGTGCTCAATTATTTTAATCTATGGTGTCCATCTTGTTTATTCAAGAATGATTTGTGTGTTCTTCAGGAATGTTGAGTTGCATGTGTCAGTTTTTTTCTCAGGGAAGCTTGTGTGTTCTTCATTGTTAAGATCTCTATGTGTATGTTGGTTTTTGGGCCACACTTCTCATTTATTCTCCGAGTTCATGTGTTTGAGATGATAGGTTTCATGTATTCTTCACCTCATACCACATAATTTCAGGTGATATGTCTACAAAGAAACATTAATTATGTCAGTGCATTTAAAAGCTTCAAATATGACCATTAGAAATTAAATTGTGAAATGAAAAAACAGATTAAGGAATGGTTTCACTGTTTGTCTGTAAACGGTGTCTCCATTAAAACGGTGTCCGGATGGTCATGGTGTCTGGATGGTCATGGTGTCTAGATGGTCACAATGTCTGGATAGTCACTGTGTCTGGATGGTCATGGTGTTTGGATGGTCACAGTGTCTGGATGGTCATGGTGTTTGGTCATGGTTTCTGGTCACGGTGTTTGGTCACAATGTCTGGGTCCTTTTCCAAAAAAATAACCGGTGGAAGACTCATGATGTCTCCAACTTAGCCAAATATCTGTATTCATACTTAAGTAGTGATATTCAAAGAATGGATTAGACTTAATCATTCATCAAAGAAATCATTATAAAGTAAATAAAATATAGTGTATAGTAATCAGACTAAATTTATAGCAATTAAGATCTTGGATAGTTTTACTTATAGTATAACAATACTAATCATATGTACATATGTTTTGAGATAGATTACACTGGATTGATAGGTTTTACAGAATATATATGATTTGTGATCATTAAAACACGATTAATACATGAGGATTCCGACAATCTTTCCCTTTTTGATGATCACAAATCATATGAGTGATAGAATACATATATCTCTAGTGTACATACATATTCTCTATTATTTCATTAATGAGAATATTTGTCCCCCTTTTGGGATTATCAAAAAGAGTGAATAAGAAATGGTCATCAAAAGATCACAATACATTAGACAAAAAGACTATCATTACAAACAGTAGACAACAAAACAAATACAACAACATCCCTATCAAAAGATAGTAGTCACTATTCTTCATCCCTAAATGGTCTTCTCCTTTCCCTTAGTAGCAACATTAGAAGAGGAAGCCATAGGAGAAGAGGTTGAAGTAGAGGAAGGGAACGAACCAGTGGACAGATAAGGTAAAGGGAGTCCTTCAAAAACAGAAGGGGCCATGGTAAGGGTAGTAGAAGACCAAGGCAACTGTTGATCGAGGATTAAATGCCTGATTTGACTCAGGGCTTGACTAACAGACATAGATGTGGAGGCTAGGGTAGGGGTGAAGGTAGGAAAACTAGATCTCAGAGGTGCAGCTACAGGAGAAAAAATGGAAGTACTCTGAACATGAAGATAAGGCCTTAAAATATTGATAAAACCAGTAATGATATCTCCACCATAATGCATGTATTTTTTGAATTCATCTTTGTTTTCCATAAGCTTATCCAACAAATGTGCGAAATCTGTGAGATTTTGGACTTGAGTTTTGAAAGCTTGAGTAACAGTTGGAGTCCTCAAATTTTCCACTAGACACTTGAAGTGATTTTTCATGTCATTCTTAGAGAAGATCCAACTGAAGTAGAAGTCCACTTTCATAGCAATTTATTGATGATAATCATTAGCATTCTTGGAATGGATTCTCACCAAATCAAGAACTCTGTCATTATTTTTGATAACTTCAAATATGGATTCTTTATAAAAACCACTAAAAACAGCTTGAAGTTCCTCTTTGACAACTATTCTGAGCATATCATTGTCTAAAGAAGGTTTAGAATATTTTCTAGAGTTACTATAAGCAGTGATAGAAGAGGTAAGAGATTTCAGTTGATTTAGGACTTTCTGGAGGAACCCCTTATACTCATCAATTAACTTGTTAAGTCCAATAACAAGCTCACACATCTCTTGAACAATTTATTTGTTTCTTTCAGCCACATTGTTAGCTAAAGAGGTTAGATGAGGTTTAATCAGTGAGGGTACTTACTATGCGGTCTGAGTAACAAGATCCTCAGTAGTATGAGAAGTAGGTGCTGGTCTCGAGTTCAGCACTCTATACATATCTCAACCATACCTCTTATAGTCTTTACTTCATCACTAAGTGGTTTATTCTCAATTATGGTATCTTGAATCTCATGAAGAATTTTAGGTTGAATCTGCCATATGACTTTTTCAAATAATAATGAAGCCTATCTCTCACTCAAATTGGTTATAGAAGAAGGTTGATTATGCACGAGATTTCCAACCCCAACCAACAAGGTAGCTCCAAATTCTTTCAGATTATCCTTATTCACCAAGTGTAAAGGTTCTTGTGGGGGCTTAGAGATAGAAGATTAGACATGCTCAGGTTCATTGGTAGATATAGCTTAAAGTTTCAACTAAAACATAGTAGAAAGATCAAGACCTTTGACTATGACTTCATGTGAATCATTCACATCGAAATATCTGGGAAATTTATACCATGTATCCACTGATCTTGGATCAATCTAATTTGGTACTTCAACACTTTCCAAACTAGGGGGATTCTCCCCCTCAATAGGTTCATCCTTCTTAGGACTGAGAGATTTAGATCCTTGATCTATTTACACTATTTCAACCCTGATTTCCTCATCCATTTCCTATCTAGCCAACTGAAAGGCTATCTCCATTCTCTCTTCAGTAGAAAGAAAAATTTCAGGAGAAGTTAGTTCTTCTACCTGTTCCTCACCAGCAGATTCTTGTTCTATATGCTATTCTAAAACTTTTGTTTCTCTTTCAACACTAATAGAATCTTCTTTTGAGGAAGGTTGTTCTTCCAAATTAATAACCTTTTAAGGAATGGGAACCCCTTTCTCAACTAAGTCTTGAAAAACAGGTTCACTGTCTTCCTCAATCCAGATAGTTTCTGTTTTAGGTGAAACAACCTCTTCTTTTTCTTCTTCTTCTTCTTCTTCAGGACACTCAAAAAATTCATCTGGTTCTAATCCAGGATCAAAAACATATTTAGGTCTACATGGGTGTTCCACCAGATTGAAAATTTTATAAATTCTATCATTGTCTTCCACCCATGCTTTTCTCTATTGATTCTAATTGATTTTCATTCTCTTTACAATAACTTTTGAAAGACAGAACTCATAATCCTTGATGACTTCTTTATTTGTTCCAACCAATACTTTGACATGAATCATGGCAGAGATAATCCTAGAATGAAATAGGGAGGTTGACTTAGAGGTTGTTTTGATCAACTCACACACATGGTGTATAATATACATGAAAAGGTTGATCTTATGTCCATTTTTCATGAGATGTATTAGGAATACATCCTGATACTTGACTACAGTGAAATAACTTTTTTGGGGCTAACCAGATTCTAAATAAATTTAAACAGAAGCCTGGTTTCTCTATCCAGTTCAGCAGCTATGGCTCTCATCTTAGATTTATTTCAAGTAAATCTTCCTAGATCACCCCCAAAACAAGTATCTCACTTGGGGGTGGAGGACCTCTCTAATAGTCCTCAGAAATACCCACATGAGGTATCCTTAGGAATCTATCCCATAACCTCATGGAAAACGTGCATCTCTTTCCATTTATCCAGAATCTCACAAAATATCCATATTCTTTATCAAAAGAAAACTAAACATACTGGTAAAATTGTGCCACTAATTTCAGGTAAATAGGATGATCCTCCTTTGTAAACTAGTCTAACCATCCTTGCTCTGTTAATACTTTCAGAACCAGAGACTTACTCGACAGAAGAGAATTATGGAAAATATTCTTTTTAGGCACCACTATTATATCTACCAGAGTCAGATTTAGAGGACCTTCAAGCTCTATATTCATCATGATTTTCCTCTTCTTCTTTGAACTGCGTTTCTAATGAGTTGACGATGATGGGAGTTTCATCCTAGGAATTCACTGAAGGTTTGAGAGAGAGAAGGGTTGAGGATGGGTTAAGTTTTGAGTGAAGATAGGAGAGCTTGAGTGAAGAATGAGTGAAAATTCTTTAGTTTTTATCATTTAAGAATAATAATCATCACAAAAAACCCAAGCTCGGGAAAGTAAAAGGGTAAAATAAGTAATTACAAAAATACAAGATATAATGTATAAATAAAATAATAAGGCATCTTTATGGAAAGAACGTAACAATCATTCACGGTGAGACAATAATAGTCATTTACGGTAAGACAGTAATAATCATTCATGGTGAGACAGTAATAGTCATTCACAGTGAGATAGTAATAGTGCGATTTATAAACTATGTGACTATATTGTTTGAGACAGTAAGTGTCAAACAATAGTAGATAAATAGTAACTGTGAGACTGTATACATGAAACAGTAAGATATCAAACAACATGATATAAAAAAGTAAGATAAATACTTAAGATTTATCATACCCAATTCATGTATGATGTAATCTATTCTTTCAGAATTTAGTATTTTGGTGAATATATCAACAAGATGACATTCAGTACCAATGAATTCTAAAGTGATATCAACTTTTTGATAATGATCTCTAAAAAAGTGATATCTTACACCAATATGTTTTGTCCTAGAGTGTGATATAAGATTTTATGAGATGTAAATAGCAATGGTGTAACACCCCGCCCCTACCTCATTGGCTTGAGGAGTCGATGAGGGTTACTTGGCCTTAAGCGATGTTCCCAAGGCACTAAAGGCTGGAAATAAATGCTGAGGGCTCCGAGAACAATTGGGGAATTATTTTCCCTTCAGATAAAACCAACCAAAAACAACAACTAAATGATGCATGTCAACAAAACCAAACTCATACATTACCAAGGACAACTAGATAATCCACAATATCACATGTCAACACAACGCAATACAACATCAAAGTACAATGTAGAAGACTCAACAAGAACACTATGAGCCATGACACCACCACAACTCCACACCAAGCTCCATGCTCCAAGTTCCACCAAGACATCACAACACACCACTAAAGGAGGTTGATGCCTTACCTTTTCCCACGTTATGGTACACAACATCTGCAAAGACACCAACGCACCAAAGTAGGGGCTGAGTACTAAAAATCAGTAGGATTCCCCCAAATGACTTCCCTACCCATGCCACTAGGATAAAACCATTATCACATTGATATAAAACAGTTTATATCAAATAAAACACAAGTTCAACCATTTTCATAAACGTGCCCTTACCAGGCCATCACATACAAACCAAGAAACCAAGGGAAAGCCAACTGAAAAACCCCAACCATTCCAACATTTACCCATTAGCACAACAATTCCATCTTGCAAAGTAGTACTCAACAAAACAATCATAACGGTGGAGCTTTCATCCAACCCGTTTCATCCATTTACATCTATTGGATCTTCCCATCCACTTATCATTGATGGTGTCCCTTCCATCCACTATCCATACCCCTTCATTATAGTGGTACTTTCCACCCACTTCCACCCAACAATTCAACCAATCACAACCAAGCATATAATCCATCATGGTCACGACAACATCATGTAATCAACCAATTCCATTACATGTCAATTCACTTCAATAAATCACCCATTTATTGAAAACCATTTTCCATGACAAACCCTATTTCAATAAAACAATATTTTTATTGAAAACCATTTCTATCAATCATTTTCATAAATCAACCGTAGCATTCCATTTTAAAATCCCCATTTTAAATTCACAACAATAGCATTTCATCATAAAACCCCCTTTTTCCCAAAAACCCCCAAATGGATTTCCAACCAAATTGGCACCTCGAAATACAATTAATTTAAATTGAAAAAAATTAATTTTAACATGTAACCACTAGTTCTAACCAAGTGGAGTCGATAGAGAAGCCACCTACCTTTAGGGTTCCCGAGAAATCGACCCGCGAACAATCGTGCCTCAAATCTGGCGAACACACCACCGACACCTCTCTAGATCACTTTACCTAACATACACAAGCCTTAATATTAAAATCCAAGGCAACCCCAACCCTATGCCTACACAAAAAAAGTGTAGATCTAGAAAACCATGAAATAGAGGGAAGTGGATCTAGAGGAAAACACAAGAGAAGAAAGAGGAGAGACTTACCCAAGAGAAACCACCTTTAAACCCCTTCGAATCGCTTCCAAAACGAGTGGGAGAGCACCCCTAACCCCTGATAACCCAAAAACCCGAGTGGGGCTCGAGTGGGAGGAAGAGAGGAGTGAAATGAGGCAATTCCAAGTGAGCCCAGAACTTATAACCCTAACTTTAAGTGGCCGCACGGTTAGCCTGCATGGTTTGGAAAACCATGCACTAACCGTGCGCACGCCACTGCCTTGAGAGCCAGAGTCCGCAGGGTTTCCTTGCACGGTTTTTGAAACCATGCATAGGCCGTGCGGAGCCTACTGTCTCCACCTACATGGTTTCCTGGAGAATACAGACGGTTCACACTAACCGTGATCAAACCATTCACCCCTTTAAAAGCCTCCAAACTCATCCGAAACCGTTCCAAACTCTCCCAACCTCTTCCCAACTGATTACATGCACTTTAAATACATAAAATTGAATAAAAAGGCCATATACCTCAAACTGGGGGTGCTACATTCTCCCCACCATTGGACTTTCCATCCTTGGAAAGTAGTGAACCTTCCCTTTACCGAAAGAGCTCGGGCCACTACTCGAGCATTTCTTTCTCCCGCTCCCAAGTCTCCTCTTGAACCTGACCATGTTGCCACAAAACACGAACTAAACCGATTATTTTACCACACAAGACTTTGTCTTGCCTATCCACAACTCGCACTGGCACATGCACCAACGAAGCATCCGGTTCTAGCCCAACATGATCCCATCGAATCACATGGTCATGATCCGACTGATACTTTTTCAACTGTGAGACATGAAACACGTTGTGCACCGCACTAAACCGTGATGGAAAAGACAAACAATAATCAACCTCACCAACTCGCTCAAGAACCTCAAAAGGTCCAATATACATCGGAGATAGCTTTCCCTGCTTCCCAAACCAACGATGTCCCAACCTAGGAGAGATCCTCAAGAAACAATGATCACTCACCTCGAACGACAACGGCCGTCGACGATGATACACATACAATTTCTGACAACTCTGAGCCATATCCATTCTCTTCCTGACCAACTTGATCTTCTCCATAGTCTCCTGGACAACATTCAGTCCAACCATCAAAGACTCACCCACTTCCACCCAACATAGTGGATAATGACACGACCGCCCATACAATGATTCAAACAAAGCCATCTGTATGGATGTCTGATAACTGTTATTATACGAGAACTCAAAAAATGAAAAGTTCTCCTCCCATGAGCCACCAAAATCCATGACACAAGCCCGCAACATATCCTCCAGAGTTTGTATCATCCTCTCGGATTGACCATCCGTCTGAGGGTGATACGCCATACTCATCATCAACTGCATTCCAAGGGCTTGCTGTAAGGATTTCCAAAAACAAGATATAAACCTTGACTCTATCTGATACAATCGAAATTGGAACACCATGCCTCTTTACCACCTTCCGGATATAGATTTTGGACAGATCCTGCACTATATGAGATTCACGAATCAGGATGAAATGGGCCGACTTACTTAGCCGATCCACTATCACCCAAATGGTATCGTGCTTCTTGACCGTTCTTGGGAGACCTGTGACAAAATCCATCGCTATCTGCTCCCACTTATAAACAGGGATTGGTAAAGACTGCAACATTCTCGCTGGCCTTTGATGCTCTGCCTTGACCTGCTGACAAGTCAATCATCTCGAAACAAAGTCAACCACACTTATTTTCATACCAGCCCACCAGAACTGCGCATTTAGTGCTTTATACATTTTCTGAATTCCAGGATGAACATCTCACCTAGAATGATGATACTCCCTAAGAAGATCCTCCTGGTAAGAAACTGGTACTACCATCCAATTCTGAAAACACAAAACTGAATCCCCATTCAGTTTCCAACCCTCAATGGTCTCCCCACCATTGAGTCTTGACCCCACGGTCACACACTCAGAATAGGATATCTGTGCCTCCCTAACTAGGCCAACCATGTTAGGAATCAACAAAACCGTAAAGAATACCGCTTTATCACCCTGGTCCTGACATTTCAACCGCATATCAGCTATAACCGACATCAACTGCCACTGGCCTAATGCCTATTTCACCACATGAGCATATGATTTTCTACTTAATGCTTATGCCACTGAATTTCCCTTACTCAGTGCGTACATCAAGTCAAAATCAAACATATGGAGATATTATATCCATCTCCTTTGCCTCAAGTTCAAATCCCTTTGTGAGGAAATGTGTTTTAAGCTCTTATGATCTGTATATACCATAAATTTCTCACCGAAGAGATAATGATGCCACACTTTTAAAGCATGGATCACTACTGCCAACTCGAAATCATGATTTTGGTAGTTCTTCTCATGCACTCTCAACTTCCATGAGCCAAACGCAACCACATGATTCCCTTGCACGAGAACGCACCCCAACCCTGATCCCGATGCATCGCAATACACCTCGTACCCTTTTCCTGATTCTGGAAAAATCAAGATTGGTGTTGATGTAAGATGACCCTTTATCTCTTTGAAACACTGTTTACACTATTCATTCCACTTAAATGGAACATTCTTTCTTGTCAAAGCTGTCATTGGCGAAGCCAAACGTGAAAAATCGCGAACAAAATGCAGATAATACCCAGATAGACCAAGAAAACTCCGTATCTCAACCAAATTCTTTGGAGGTTGCCACGAGACGACATCTACTATCCTTTCTGGATCCATTGAAACACACCTTTGAAAAATCACATGGCCAGGAAAATGAACTTTTTGTTTCCAAAAGTCACACTTTGACAACTTGGAATACAACCGATGATCCCTGAAGATCCCCAACATAGTCGCCAAGTACTGCTCATGATCCACCCTTGTATTTGAATACATCAAAATATCGTCGACAATCACCACCACAAATGAATCCAAATATCTCTTAAATATCCGATTCATCAATGCTATAAACACTACTGGCGCATTCATTAGACCAAAGGGAATAACCACATATTCATAATGGCCATATCTACTTCTCAAAGCTGTTTTAGAAATATCCTCCTTCCTCACCCACAATTTATGATATCCCGACCTCAGTTCGATCTTGGAGAACCACTGGGCTCCCCTCAACTGGTCGAACAAATCATCGATTCATGGAAGTTGATATCTATTCTTTATCGTAACTTGGTTAAGTCTACGATAATCAACACATAACCTGAAGGTTCCATCCTCCTTTTCACAAACAACACCGACGCTGCCCACAGAGACGTGCTAGGATGGATAAACCCTTTATTTTCTAACTCTTCCAACTGGATTTTCAATTCCTACAATTCAGCTGGTGCCATCCGATAAGATGGAAGTGAGATAAGACTGGTCCCCAGAAGAAGATCAATCGTAAACTCCACTTATCTTATGGGAGGTAACCCAAAGAATTAATCAGGGAAAAAAATCCATGAACTGATCCACCCCTACTGGAGGAATACTCTACTCAACACCCTCTACCTATTCTAACGACAAAACCACCAACTGATATGATAAAGTACCCACTGCTGGTGCCAACAAATCCGTTGCACCCTACCTTTCATACCTCTCTACTCTAAAGAGATGTCTAATGCCATCGTGTGTCATAAAAGCCCCTGTTCGCACATCACAGTCAATGTGGGACTGAAAATCCACCAGCCAATCCATTCCCAGGATTACATCATAACCATCCATCTCAAGCATTGAGAAATTCCACACTATCTCAACCTCACCCACAACTATACAACATTATCTATACAAGAAGGCTCAACACCCTCTTCAACCTAGAGGAGTTTGAAGTTTTAAAACCGAGGGCATCATTTATACCCTTAAACCCAGCAAATCAACCGCACATGCAACAATAAAAGAGTGTGAATCACCCGTATCAAACAACACTTGCATCAAGGTAGAATTTAAAATAATATTACCTCACACCATGGATGGTCCCGACGGATCATCTACCACAACCTGCTCAGATCCAAACACATTTTTTCTTGCCACACTCTGTTCTTTATTGCCCTACTGAGGCGTCGTTGTATTCTGAGAATCACTATGAACCACTTTAATTTGATGTCGAGGGGTATGCTGCTGTCCCCGTCCTGTAAAAGCATACGATGTCTGCGATCCCTGAGGAGTTTCACGCGCACCCGGCCATGGAGCATTCCGACAATAATGCTACAGATGGCCCATCTTCTTACAATTATGACTTGCTCGAGGTTGTTCCGTACAATCCCGCTTGATGTAGCCTATATAACGACACTGAAAACATCCCAGCTTGCTCTAGGGATTCAGAGGAAGATTCACCAATCCTGCCGTTAGATTATATGTTATATTCCCACCCTGGGAATAAGTGCTCCTCTTCCTCTCAAACCCAACATTAGAGTTCCCACTATTCTCCATGAGTACCACCATGCTTCCCCCGCCTGGAGCACCCAACAAATCCCGCTCGGCCACCGAGGATATATTCACCATGTCCGTGTAATCATCTATGCACAACACTGCTATCTTTGAACGGATTTCTTGCCTCAACCCCGCTTCAAAGATCCTTGCCTTCAACGATGAGCTACCCACCACCTCGGGTGCAAACCACACTAAATTCATAAACTTAGCTGCATACTCTATCACTGACACCAGCTCTTTCTTCAAAATGAAGAGATCATTCGTACGCTGAATTCTAAACATATGTGGGTAGAATTGTTTGTTAAAAAATTCCTCAAAGCCTTCCCACGTCATACCCTGGTCTGTCCCATCTTGGAATACCAACTCCCACCAATGAAGGGAAAGATCTTCCAACATATACGTGGCCAATTTAAATTTTAACTCTACCAGTGTTCCCAAGAACTCAAAGATCTTGTTTATTCTATTCAACCATGCTTCTGCCCTCTCTAGCTCTGAATCACCCCTGAAGATGGGTGTATTCTTCTTTTAAAACTGAACCGTATGATAAACATGGCTTGGTTCATTCTTTTTATTCTCACTTTCCATGGCTTGGAAAGCTTTCATGATACTTTGCACTAACTATTGGTTCACCTGAGGCTCAGGTGCAACCACGTTTTAATCATCCACCTCTGGTTGGTCTCTACGATGCCTACCCAGTGCCATTTCTATAAAAAGAAAACAAACAACCATGAGTCTCACTTCCGTAGACATCACGAAATCCCATTTCAAATTACATTACACGTCACTATCATAACAAGGCTTTCCAGAACTTCACATTTCGCATGTTTCACCATTTTTGAAAACCAAACCATTTTCAAAATACCACCAGTTTCCATGTTTCAAATCCTTCCGTTTTGAAACCCAATTCAAAAATTTCAAAATACACACATTCATATCATACCATAAATCATTACACCCCAATGAAATATGCAACCTAGAGGGAAGTCATTTCTATCATGCATGTCATGCTCATCTCATTGGTTACACCCACGACAATGAGATATCTAATGTCTGTAAGTGTCTTCAAAACACTTATGTACCCAAATCCCTGGTAACTTGAATTTCAACAAAAAAGGGTTAGCTACATCCTTTTATACTATACATTTCAAGTTTCGAAATTCATACACCTTGCTACCATATCGACTCAAGGAATGTACCACAACCAATGTAAACACCAAATCCGAGGATCAACTCCAAAGGACCGAACAAATTGATACCACTTGTAACAGCCCCCTACCTCATTGGCTTGAGGAGGCGGTGAGGGTTACATGGCCTTAAGCGACGTTCCCAAGGTGCTAAAGGCTATAAATAAATTCCCAAGGCTCTGAGAACAATTGGGGAATGATTTTCCCTTGAGATAAAACCAACCAACAACCACAACTAAATGATGCATGCCAACAAAACCAAACTCATACATTACCAAGGACAACCAGATAATCCATAATCTCACATGCCAACACAACCTAATACAACATCAGAGTACAATGCGGAAGACTCAACAAGAACACTACGAGCCATGACACCACCACAACTCCACACCAAGCTCCAAGCTCCAAGTTCCACCAAGACATCACAACGCACCACTATAGGAGGTTGATGCCTTACCTTTTCCCACGTTATGATACACAACATCTGCAAAGACACCAATTTTCCAAAGTAGGGGGTGAGTACTAAAACTCAGTAGGATTTCCCCAAATGAATTTCCTACACACACCACTAGGATAAAAACGTTAGCACATTTATATAAAAGAGTTTATATAAAATAAAACACAAGTGAAACCATTTTCATAAGCGAAACATGCCCTTACCAGGCCATCACATCCAAACCAAGAAACCAAGGGAAAGCCAACCGAAAAACCCCAACCATTCCAAAATTTACCCATTAACACAACAATTCCATCTTACAAATCAGTACCCAACAAAACAATCATAACAGTGGAGATTCCGTCCAACCCATTTCATCCATTTACAACTAGTGGCTTTTCCCATCCACTTATCATTGATGGGGGACCTTTCGTCCACTATACACCCCCCTTCATTATAGTGGTACTTTCCGCCCACTTCCACACAACAATTCAACCAATCACAACCAAGCATATAATCCATCACGGTCACAACAACATCATGTAATCAACAAATTCCATTACATGTCAATTCACTTCAATAAATCACCCTTTTATTGAAAACCATTTTCCATGCCAAACCCTATTTCAATAAAACAACCTTTTTATTGAAAACTGTTTCTATCATAAATCAACCATACCATTCCATTTTAGAATCCCCATTTTAAAATTCACAACAATATCATTTCATCACACAACCCCCCTTTTCCCAAAAACCCCCAAATGAATTTCCAACCAAATTCACACCTCAACATACAATAAATTTCAATAAAAAAAAATTATTTTTAACATGTAACCACTAGTTCTAACCAAGTGGAGTCGTGAGAGAAGCCACCTACCTTTAGGGTTCTTGAGAAATTGACCCACGAACAACCACGCCTCAAATCCGGTGAACGCACCACCGACACCTCTCTAGATCACTTTACCTAACATCAAAAAGCCTTAATATTAACATCCAAGGCAACCCCAACCCTAGATCTAGACAAAAAAAGTGTATATCTAGAAAACCACGATAGAGAGGGATGCAGATCTAGAGGAATACACAAGAGATGCAAGAGGAGAGACTTACCTGGGAGAAACCACCTTGAAACCCCTTCGAATCGCTTCTAAAACGAGTGGGAGAGCACCCCTAACCCATGAGGAACCAAAAACCTGAGTGAGGATTAAGTGGGAGGAAGAGAGGATTAAAATGAGATAATCCCGAGTGAGCCCAGAACTTATAACCTGAACTTTAAGTGGCTGCACGGTTAGCCCGCACGGTTTGGAAAACTGCACGTGAACCATGCGCACGCCACTACCTCGAGAGTCAGAGTCCGCACGGTTTACTCACATGGTTTGGAAAACCGTGCGCAGGCCATGCAGAGCCTACTGTCTCCCTATGCACGGTTTCCTGGAGCATACACATGGTTTACACTAACCGTGCTCAAAGCGTGCACCCCTTTAAAAGCCTTCAAACTCATCCAAAACCATTCCAAACTCTCCCAACCTCTTCCCAACTCATTCCATGCACTTTAAATACATAAAAATTCATAAATAAGGCCACATACCTCAAACCAGGGGTGATACAACTTGTATTATCACAATTTATAGCTACATGCCTAAATTGATATCCTTAATCTAGTAATGTGTGTTTCATCCATAAAATTTGTGCACAACCACTACCAGTAGATATGTATTCAGATTATACAATAGTATGCAACAAAATTCGGTTTCTTACTTCACCATGATACTAGTGACTTTCCTAAAAAGTGACATGTTCCAAAGGTGTTTTTTCTATCTAACTTACAACCACTGAAGTCAACATTAGAAGAGCAAATGAATTCAAATGATTGTTCTCGGGGATAGAACACTCCTAGATTTGGTGTATGATTTAGGTATTTGAAAATTATCTTAACAACATTTAAATGAGATTTCTTAGGATTTTCTTGAAAATGAGCACACATACACAAACTAAACATCATGTCAGGTCGGAAAGTAGTTAAGTAGAGTAAACTTCCAATCAGTCCTCTATAAGTGGCTTGATCAACAAATTTTCCATCTTCATCAAGATAAGTGTCACTCATTAGAGTGTCACTACTTTTAGTCCTATCCAATCCAAAACGTTTTAAAAGGTCTATTGTATATTTAATTGGATTTAAAATAATACCATCATTATTTTCGAATGATTTTAAATCGAAGAAGGAATTTTAGTTCACCCATTAAACTCATTTCAAATTCATTTTGCATCAATTTAGAAAATTCAAGACATAAAGAATTTTTTGAAGATCTAAATATAATGGCATCTACATTGATTTGAACAACTAAAAAATAATTTTAAATTAATTTTATAAAAAGCCTTGGATTATCTATTCCTTTTATAAAACCTTTGGAAATAAGAGAAGTATTAATCTATCATACCAAGCTCTTGGATCATTTTTTAAACCATATAAAGCTTTTGATAAATTAAAAATATGATTTGGAAAATGATGGTTTGTAAAACAAGGGGGTTTCTCAAAAAAGACATCCTTAGATATATACCCATTTAGAAATGCACTTTTGACATCCATTTGATATAGTTTGAAGTTTAGTTGTGATGCATAAGCAAGTATAATTCTGATGGCTTTAAGTCTGGATACTGGTGCAAAGGTATCTTCTTAATCAATTACTTCTTCTTGACTATAGCCTTATGTAACCAATCTATCCTTGTTTCTAATTATATTACTAGGTTCATGTACCTTATTTCTAAACACCCACTTAGTGCTTATGGTGAATGTTTCTTGGGGTCTTTCAACAAGTTTCCAAACTTTTTTCCTTCAAAACAGATTAAGTTCCTCTTGCATAGCCATCACCGAAAATTTTTCACTGATAACATCATTAATGTTTTTAGGTTCAAGTTATGACAAGAAGACTTGATGTTCAACCTGTTTTATTAGATAAGCTCTAGTTTGAGTTCCTTTGTCTAATTCTCCTACAAAAACATCTAAGGGATGATTTTTAAGAGTTCTAACAGCTCTGGTAAAATAAGGACTAGTGATTTTAGGTTCTTCAACAGGATCTGGTTCATTGTGTGTTGATTCTAAGGGATTTCTAGAACTGGAAGTTTTCATAGATTATTTCATAGGATGGTTAGGGGATTTGAATTAAAGTCTAAATTTGATACATCATTTTTCTGGTTCTCTAGATTGGGCTTAGGCTCATATAGATCTATTTCATCAAATTTGACATGGATAGATTCTTCCATACATTTAGTTCTTTTATTAAACACTCTATTGACCTTACTAGAAATTTAATATCCTATGAATATTCCTTCATCACTCTTGGATTCAAAATATTCAAGATTGTCCTTAGTATTAATGATATAGTCATTGCAACCAAAAAATTTGAAGTAGCTAACTTTGGGGTTTATATTGTTCCATAACCCACAAGGAGTTATTTCAAGAATAGGTCTAATAAAAAATCTATTGATTATGTAGAATGTTTTTTTAAAACTTCGGCCAAAAAATAAATATGCAGTTCATACTCACTAAGCATGGTTTTAGCTAACTCTTGCAGGGTTCTATTTATTCTTTCTACAACTCCATTTTTTATGGTGTTTTAGGGGCAGAGAAATTACAACTATAGCCATTTTTTTAGCAAAAGGATTCAAAATCTTGATTTTCAAACTCATGGCCATGGTCACTTCTTAAGGATTTAATTTTATGTCTACTAAGATTTTCTACAGTTTTGGAATATTTGGTAAAATGAGAGTAGACTTTAATTTTTTGTGCCAAAAAGAACATCCAATTATATCTAGAAAATTCATCTACAAGAACATAATCATAGTGCTTACTGCTTAATATATAAACTCTAGATGGTTCAAACAAATCCTTGTGAATGAATTTGAGAGGTTGAGAAGTTGACACTTCTTTATTTGGTTTGAAGGAAATTTTGTGTTTCTTTCCTTTTTGACAAGGATTACAGACTATATCATTTGGAAACTCTAGTTTGGGTAGGTCTTTGACTAAGAATTTTCTAGTTAACTTTATAAGGAAGTGAGTGTTATAGTGTCCTAGTCTCCTTTTCCAAAGCTAGGACTCTTTGTGAAACACACTTAAACATGATGAATTTTGAAAAGCTAAAGAATCTAAGTTAACAGAATAAACATTTTCATTTCTTAATGCAGAAACACTAATTCATTTTTATAATTAAAAACATTGTAGAAATCATTTTCAAATTTACCATGAAATCCATCATCACATATCTATGAGATACTAAGAAGATTATATTTGAATTCATCAATAAACAGTACTTTAGAAATCAAAACTGAGTTAGAGTTACCATTTTGGCCAAGGCCAATAATCTTTACTTTGGCATTGTCACCAAATGTGATATGTCCTCCGTAAATTTTTATTAAATTCATGAAGCATGAGTAGTCTCCTACCGTGTGTCTTGAACACCCACTGTCCAAGTACCATATTCTCTTAAATGAACTCTTTAAGTAGATTTACTAAAAAATAGTCAAATGAAAACATATTTTGGTACCCACCCTTATTTGGTTTTAGTAATATTTGTGATAAGTGCTTTAGGAACCCATATCAGCCTCATAGGTTTCCTATACGCATTATGTAAAGTATTTGAAAAATAAACTTATTTAGTCCAAAAAATCTTGAATCAGTAGAAAGTGTGTCATAACTTGAACTAGCTGAACGTTTTCCAGAACTGGGAGTAAAGTTGTATGTCCTATATTTATAAACAAAATTAAATCTTCCAATATTTATTTTTCCAGGTTGATAGCTAATGCGAGTAGTATATTTAGGAGTAGTTTTTTACCTAGCATTTGAGTAAGGGTATTTTTTCCATTGGTAAACTTTTCTAAGACTTTATTCAATTGATCATTAGATAGTTTTAGTTAATTGTTCTCTTTGAGTAATTGAGCATTTTTATACCTTTCTATAGTGAGTTCTGTTTTAACAGTTCACATCCCAAAGTATCCTTTAATCCTGTACATGTGTGAGTACTAAGATGAATCTATTTCAGAATCATCATGTAAAGTTTGGATATTGTTGACTTTTGAGAAATCATATCTTACACAAATGACTCAGACAAAGGAGGGAATTGTTCTAGAAGAGATTCCAATTGTGAGGGATTACACTAATGTATTCCATGAAGAATTTCCTAGTCTTCTTCCTTATTGAGAGGTTGAGTTATTAGTTGATATTTTTGATAGGTCTCTACCTATATCAATGACACCTTATATAATGGAAAACATAGAGTTGTAAGAGATAAACAAGTAGTTATAGGAGAATCTAGAGAAGGGTTTTATACACAAGAGTGCTTCCCCATGGGGTGCACCAGTCCCATTCATTAAGAATAAGGATGTATCAATGTGCCTCTTCATTGATTATCGTGAGCTAAATAAAATCACGATAAATAAAAAGTATCCCCTACCATAGATAGATAACTTGTTCGATTAGCTACATTAGGCCAGTTATTTATCTAAGGTGGAACTTTGGCTAGGATATCACCAATTAAATGTGAGGGAGGAAGATATTACCAAGACTTCCTTTTGTAAAAGTTATGAACACTATGAGTTCGTAGTGATTAAATTTGTACTTAGTAATGTTTCAGAAATATTTATGGATTTAATAAATAGAGATTTTAGGGATTACCTCAACAAATTTGTGGTAGCCTTTATCAATGATATTCTGATATACTCTTAGAGTAAGGAAGAACATGTGGAGAATTTGAATATTGTGCTGAAGACTTTGTAAAGGGAGAAACTATATGAAACGTACAGTAAATGTGAGTTCTGGATGGAGGGAGTGTCAGTCTTGAGGCATGTTATCACTAGGAAAGGGATATCTGGGGCCCTTCCCAGACAATTTCAATCAAAGAGTCACCCATAACAACATATTTAATGAAGATATATAGTTTCCTTAGTCTGGTTGGGTATTATTGATGGGTTTTGAAGAACTTATCACAATTTTAAAACCTAATAACCAAGCTGACACAAAAGGGAGTAAATTTTGTCTCAACACAAGAATGTGAGGAAAAATTTAAGGAGCTAAAAAATAGGATTATCATTGCACCAGAACTCACACTCTCGAAAAATAGAGAAATATTTATGGTGTACAATGATGCTTCAAGAAAGGTCTTAGGCTTTGTACTGATGAAAAATGATAAATTGATAGCCTGCGCCTCAAGGAAGTTGAAAATCCATTAGCAAAACTATCCCACACATGATATAGAGTTGGAATCTGTGGTCTTTGTGTTGATAATCTGGTGAAATTATCTATATGGGGATAAGTGTGAGTTATATTATGATCACATAGCCCTAAATATAAATTCACATAGAAGAATATTAATATGTTCCAGTGATGATAGTTAGAGCTAATCAAGTATTACGATTTTTCAATCCACTACCATCGTTCTAAGGAAAATATGGTAGCATATGGTCTAAGTAGAATGATCCTACATATTTATCAATGATGATAATTGAGAAAAATGAAATCTTCCCAGACTTAAAAAGGATGGAAATGTAATCATTAAGGGAGGAACATCATCAATCCTTTCATAAATTATTTCTCAACCATCCCTCTTAGAGAAAATAAAGGATGCTCAATGAAAATATATGGAAATTATAAAAAGGGTGGAAGCTATTAGAAATTATAAATCCTCTGTGTTTAAGATTTATGAGGTAGGAGTTGTAATATTCGTGTCATGATTATGTGTACCATATAATCCATAGATAAAGAATGAGATTCTAAATGATACACATAGATCAAACTTCTCCACTTTCACCCAGGGAGCACATAGATGTATAGAGATCTCCAAGAGAACTATTGGTGAGGAAATATGAAGAAGGAGATTTCTGAATATACATCAAATTACCTGGTATATCAATAAGTGAAGGCTAAAATAAAAAATTCTAATGGGATGATGAAACGACTGCCCATACAAAGCTGGAAGTGGGTGAACATTACCATAGATTTTTTCACTGGACGTCCAAGGACATCCAGAGGAAACAATGCTATATGGGTCATTGTGAATCGTTTTACAAATATAGACCACATTATCAAAATTTAAGAGGAATTATCAGTGGATAAAATTGCATGGATATATATTAAAGAGGTGGAAAGGCTACATGGAGTACCAATATCAATTGTATACGATCAAGATCTGAGATTCACCTTGAAGTTCTGGAAAAGTCTCCTACATGATCAAAGCACTAAGATGAACTTCCATATGGCCTATCATCCTCAAACTGATGGCCAATCTGATAAAACTACACAGACACTAGAAGAAATATTGAGAGCATGTTCTATGGACTTCAATGGAGTATGGGACCAATAATTACCTCTGGTTGATGTTTCTTACAATAACAGTTTCCAATCCAACATCCAAATGTCTCTATATGAAGAAATTTATGGGAGAAGATGAAGGGCACCGACATGATGGGATAAGGTCAGTGAGCGTATGATTCTAGGACTTGAAATGGTCGATGAAATGGCAGAGACAATGAAAACCGTTCAGCAACACATCAAGACAACCCAATGTTGAAAAAAGGAGCTATACAAACAATCGTTGATGAGACAATGAGTTTAAGGTTGGGGACATAGTATTTCTCTACATATATCCATGGAAGAAGGTCATGAAATTTGGGAAGAAAGGAAAGATAAGTCCCAAGTACATGGACCCATTCAAGATTCTTGATCATGTAACAACTATGACATATAAACTAGAACTTTCACTTACCATTTCTAAAGTACATAATGTATTCCACATATCCCTCTTAAAGAAGTACATGCCAGATCCTTCACATATAATATCTTTAGAGGTGGTAAATTTGTAGAATTATATTTCTTATGAGGATAAACCAATGAAGATCTTAGATCATAGAGATAATGTTCTACCCAACAAGACTACTAACCTTGTAAAATTACTATGGCGGAACCATAGGTACGATAGGCAAATGGGAATTAGAGGAAGTGATGAAGGAGAATTAGCCACGCCTTTTTTTATCCTAGAATGTAAAATAAAATTTGAGGGTGGAATTTCATAAGGGGGAAGAATGTAACGACCCAATGATTAATAAATGTAATTTTTTTTATTATAATTATGTCTTGTTGTACAATAACATAAGATTATATATATAAAAAAACAAAAACATTATAAATTACTAATAAGTTAAATAAAAGGTACATCTAGAAGTTTGGGGAACATATACCGATGAAATAGAAACTTGACATTTGGATTACTAATGTGAACCTTTTGAATAGTAAAATAGCCAATGTAATATTACCCACACCAATGAAAGTATAAATAAAATTTATACATCTTATAATTTTCAATATTATATAATTATATTATAGTATAAGTAAATAAAGATTTTAAAAATTATTAATGGTATTTTTGTTAGTCATGTATATTTAATTAAACTTTTTTGACAAATTTAGTAAATTAAAAGAAAACTCATTTTCATAAAATTTCTAAATAAAATAATATTTGTATTTATTATGATTATAAGATAATTTTATGAGGATTTAATTAACTTTTCAACATGTTAGAAAAGAATTTTTAATTTTAAAATTTGTATCTTTCAAGTAAATTATTATTTTAATTAAAAATTAAATTTCTCATATATAAAAAGTTGTTTTTAAAAAATAGAGTCCATTTTTTATTTCTACACATCAAGAAATTTTTAGGGTGATGTTTTGGGATTTTTTTGAAATACTTGAATTTCTGATGAATAATACATTATGGTAATTTATGATATATATACATTATAAGTTAAATACACTATTTATTGAGTCATGGGTGATGTAAAGACATTTTTTTAGAACTAAAATGATTTAATTAATATTTTTAGTCTCAATAATTAGCACTATTTATTGTCTTGAGAAAAATAATAAACTAATGATTTTAATATTGAGAAAACAATCCTCTCCTCCACTATAAATACTACCCCTCACTTCCTCTTCTCCTCACACCTCACAAGCCTTGAGAGTTATCCAAATTATGATAAAATATTTTACCAAGTCCCTCCCCCATGACCAGGAGCTCTTGTTCTAATCAAAATATTAAAACCTCTTCCCTAAGGAGGCTCTCAAGGGGGATAAATTCAAGAGGTAAATTCCTCTTTCTAATTCTTTTATTTTCTTTTCAGGATCCTTTATTTTATTTTTCAATACTCAAATAACATCATACAAATGGTATAATAAATCCATTAATATGCATATAAAGTAATTTTTTTATGATAATGGAATAATTCATCATCATCTCTCCTTCCTCTTCCTTTTATAACAAAAATGGAAACATGGTCCGACATGTGTTAATTTATCACATTAATGGACAATGAAGTTTTCAATTTCCTTTTACTTATTCTAGGGCTAGTAATGGATCTATTTTTATGGTTGAAATAGATTATAATATTTGTATTATATTTTATTTAAGGATATGGAATCATTTTTTGTACTCATGATATTAATTAATAAGACAAAATGAGTTCGTTGTGATCGAAAGACTACCAAAATAAACCCAAACTATTATGATCAACTATTTATCTTATGATTCATCCTCATTCATAAATAAAAATGATATAATATCAATTTAACCACTGTAAGGTCATTAATAACATAAAGGTTCAATTTTTGATAATTAAACCCACTTTACAAAACACTTCGTACATGTATACAAGTAAACCGATCATGAAAACCAAGGAAAACCAATGCTCCCAAGCAATGAAATTGAATCTATTAACCCATCAAAAAATCCATAAATGAACTTAATTAATTTATAATAAATAAAATTTATTTATAATAGTTAATGGAATTATTAATTAATGAATTTATTTTTATTATCCTGGATATTAAGGTCAAGTGAATGACATATTCAGACTTAAGGTAAGGGATTCTACCTGAACTTCCATTATTCCTTCAGGTTATTATTTCTCTCTCTTTACCCAAATGAAATTCTCTATTATTTTTTATGTTAATCTTAAAAATATTGTGTATATATTCCAATATCATGTATAAATATTCTTTCATACTTATTTTTAGGGATATACATGTTTTTAAAAGGTTCCCTACTCAATTCTTTCCGATAAGCAAGCTCGATTTAAGGGAACTTACTGAATTATTATCCATTTTAAGTGGACTCTATAATATGTTTTGAGACACTATATATTTTTTAAATTCACTATTTTATTCTGAAAACCTTCTTGGTTCACTTCTAGTGTTATATAAAATATTAGGCCATATTCTTTTTTAAACTCTCTTCAATATTTTCCCTAAACCACACTAAAATGTATTAATTTTAAAGATTATAAAATACTATTTTTACATGTTATTACTTCAGTTTGACATCACTTATCATGATATATGAATATTTTACCTTATAAATTTCCATTTATATTATAAATATATTCTTTCATGGACACTTTTATGACATTCCAATTTGTAATTCCATATGACCTGATTATGATACCCAATTCTTTCCATGGGTAACCTTTATTTAATGTTTGATTACCTATGTATGATTATATATGTGGAAAGAATATTTGTGATCAAGGTATTATGGGTGTTCCTAGGTAGAACTACAATACATTTGGTAAATTTTAGTCTCATGAGAAGTTATGTTCAACAGTCTTGGTGGTTAGCCTTGACTCATGCTCCTCTATGTGCAATTCACATTGACTCATGCTAAAGTACGGTTTTTTGTTTCATACAAATTAATATGATTCTAAAAATATATTATCCCATGTTTTATATTGTAACATCCCATGTAAGTAATGAATAATAGATATTTTTATCTATGTCTATTTATGAATTAGATAGTGTTTTAGAGGCTTAAAATGAGAATAAATCCAATCTTAAGAAAGGAATACACTAATATTTTTAAAAGATTGTTTTACTACCTTTTGATGGAAAAGCATTTTTCAATCAAACTTTTGACAATTTTATAAGATCTATTTGTCGAAATAAACTTATTCTTAATTATTGGGACATTGAAATTTACTTTGGGTAAATTTGTGGTATTTTTCCGATAAAGTTCATTTTTTAATGAATAGTGAAAAATGTTGTATTTTAATTCAAAACCACTTTTTAATATAATTTATTTATATGATTATATTATCTTTTGAATTGGGTTTAAAGTTAAATTAGAATATATTTTTACCATTTAATCCAATAGTGGTTGTTGGAATTAATTTCGCTTTGAAATTGGACTTAAACTAATGTCAATCTTTTGATACTTATTGTTTTATAAAAACACGCTATTTCCTCTAACAGCGGGAATTACTTATTAAATTAATTAATGTAAATTATATGTTTTGAATTTTGTATAATAGAAATAATTTTTGAATTTGGAATATCAAATATAGCTTAGGGTGAAGTTTTGGTATTTTTTTTGAAAAACTTTAATTTTTGATGAATAGTGAAACCACTAAGTGGTACTTAAAAAAAACTGATTTTTCGTTTAAATGAAAATTTACCACCTCTGTGTTTTGAATTTTAAAAAATCCAACATACATGGTTGCCATTAAGAAGTAAAATGTGGTTCAATGGGATTAAAATAATTTTTTGGTGAATAGTAACTTTTAAGTTTATTAATCGCAATTAGAGGTAATTAGTGTAGTTTAAGCTAAAAATAATGTTTTAATAATATGAAATGACCTAGACACATGTCCTACCCTTATTGGATGTGTCATGGCCGACCAAGACAACACATAGGTCTATTTTTGGGACCCCATGGAGCCACTTGTGTAAGATAATGACATTAATGCCTTTTATTTAAAGTAAAAGTAAAAATGACACAAACATGAGTTGTTTTACTAAAACAATTTTTAAATGGGGTTATACAAGTCATATTTTTTACTATAAATATTAATTGGGAAGATAAAAAGATTTCCTACACCAAGATAGTTTTTTATAATTTTTAAACATTAAATAAATTAAATTAATTATGACATCATGATGATGCAGCGATTACCTCATTAATAAAGGATTTAAATAAAATGAAAAGATAATGTTAAAACTATAACTTAAACTTTTCAAAGACCAATTTAATGAGTATATTTCGAACCCTTATCACCTTATCCTCGAAATAAATCAATGTGGGACCTTTAAAATCCTAAACTCATTTGAAAATAAAGTAACCTTTTATACCTTTCCAAGAGTGCCTCTCCTCTCCTATTATAAAAGGCCCCCACCTATACCACCTTACCCACACTTCCAAAGCCTTTGAATCGGCCAAAACCTTCCAATTTTGTCTCTCCAAATCCCTCTCTAACTCTTAGAAGCCTCACTTTGGGCAGAAGTCTTCCCAAGGAAGCCTTTGAGCTCAAATCAAAAAGAGTTACCCGATTTAAAGGTAGTGTCTTATCTTGTGTTCTTATGTTTTATTTTTCTTTTCCAACCCTCTAAACTCTTTTTATTCCTTTATTTTGTAACAAAAATAGTATCCTCAATATACTAGTATGTTTTTATAAGAAGTATTCGAGCTACACTTACACACACCTACATCTAACGGTTAAAGAACATACTGTTTCTGTGGATTGCGAATTTCTGCCTCATGAAATGATGATTATTCAACACTAATATAACACCTTCAAAGGTGGCCATTAAGATGTAACTATATTTATATATGATATATAATATGTTTATGTTTTACTTAAGCTTATGTATTTCTCATTTATGGAATACCTTTATGGTTCCCATTATGGGTAAACGCGATATCTTCATTTTAGGAAGTGCGGACTACCGCCCCCTCAAAGTGATTTGATTCGTTAATACCATATGTGGTATGTATAAAGGATATATTTAATGATATTATATATGATACAATACTGGAATTATAATACTATTATGTATCATTATGTTTTAATTCCAATAAATATGAAATAGAAATGGAAGTAGCGTTCATGCGTACGTACGACTTACCGTGTCCATGAACGGTGCATTTCATTTCTTACCTCTAAATGATTATGTAATATTATAAATGCATGTATATACTGGATATATATGATATATATGATATCTACATCATGAGTATAACTCGGGATATAATGGATGCATGAACAACTTGTAATTATAAAGAGTTTATTTTTGACTGAAGTACCAATGATCGTTAAAACGATCGTTAATAACTTAAATAATTACATAGTGTTCATGACATGGTAATAAGTGATATAAAAGGAATAATGAACTTGAAAAAGGTTCTTAAGAAAGTAGAAATTAAATCAAGTTTATTATTCAGGACGTTAAAGAACGATCGAGTCAAGTCGGACCCAAGGTAAGTGACTTCGTCTCAATCTCCATTCATTGAGGCATATTTTGTTTTATACAAAACTTTATTTTATACGGTGTATAAAACCCTTTGAATTTTATGTTTATTCAAAAGGAATCATTTTTATACGAAGCATTCATTAAATGAAAAAAGGGAATGTTTTTGTCGTATGTATGCGGCGGCAACGACTTCTCCGCCGCCATGACCATTATTTGAGTTTCGGCTTCCTCTACAAGCCATAACGTTTTTTAAAAGAAAAATAAATACCATGTTTTAATTTTCTTTTATTTTGGTATTGAAAATGGTTTTCATAATTTTTTTATATCAATGTGTTGTATTGATATCTTGTGATTGAAAAGTGGAAATGTTATGTTTCCTTTATGCATGTTTTATGTTATACGATTATGTTATGGTTCTTGGGCATTATTATGAAGACGGGTGGTTCCGTGATAAACTAAGGGTGGGTGAGACCGATATAGCTCTCCAATTCATTGGGTAATGCGAAGGAGTTAAACGTTAAGGTTTCTACGAATAAATTTAGGGAATATACTGTGATGGGTATTCCAAACGTAACCAAGAGGGTTACTCCCTACGTAAGAATGTTATGAATGCCTCAAGTTACCTTTATGTCTTATGATTTCTATGATTTATTCATGATTTGATGAGGTATGTTAAAGTGATTATGTTTTATGGGTAAAGTATGATTTCATTATTATGTATATATGAACTCATGTTTCTTTCCATATTTTTATAACCCTTACTAAGCTTTTTATGCTCATCCCAAGTTTTTGAAATGTTTTTCATAGGTCATGGGAAGGGTAATTGATATAATGATAGTGTCAAGGAAGTGTCAAGAAAGAATCCATGTTTTATTTTAGATATGTTTCCGTTGATGGGAAAAAATTAATACCATCTTTTATTATAACCACTTTGTTTAAATGTGGGATGTAATGCATGTTTTATGATCTAATTCTCTAAAACTCGAAACCTGAAAAGATCCTCAATGTGTAATCTTGTAATAACTCAAGATTAAGTAAGGTTTAAGGCTGGGGCCTTATAGTTGGTATCAAATGTCAGTTTAGATAACTTTAGGAGTTAGAATTTTATTAAATGATTATCCAAAAATATTTTTTGATGGTAAAATTGAAATGATATAGAATTTGAAGATTACCATTTTGCTTTATCTAAGACAAGTTTGTTCAAAATGGTTTTTCGTAGAGGAAACAGGGAAGCAGTGCTAGGAAGGCATACAGAAGGAAATAACCTTCTGAATCAGCATCCTGAGATAGTCAAAATTGGAATTGAATAGTTTGTTGCAGTAATGGCGCAGTTGACTCAAGCGATAAATGGTGGTGGTATCCATGCACGAGATCATCCAGATCAACCGCAGAGGAACATGTCAGTGGTGAAACATTTCATGAGGCAACATACCCCATCATTCAGAGGATCATCTGACCCTGTGCTAGCTGAAGGGTGGATTAAAGCACTGTAGAAGATTTTCGATGTCATGGGATGTTCAGACAATCAAAAGGTTAGTCTTGCTATTTACCTTTTGGAGGGTGAGGCAGATCAGTGGTGGTCGATGGTTAAAAATATCAGGGACACTGATGATATTGATTCTCTCGACTGGGATGAATTCAAAGGTATGTTTCTTGAGAAGTATTTTCCTAAGGCTATTCGACTTAGGATGGAAAAACAATTCCTGGAATTGAGGAAATAGGAGGACTCAGTGGCTGCCTAAGAAGAAAGGTTCACTCGATTGGCAAGGTATGATCCAAATTTTATCCGAGACCTTGATAGTAAGATCAATCGTTTTTACTCAGGATTAATGCCAAAATATGGAAGGGCTTTAGCTTCTCGTGAGTTCAAAAGTTATGAAAATCTTGTTCGATGTGCTGAGAAGGTGGAAATGGTGTTTTCTGATGATCAAGTGTTCTATAACAACCAAAAGACGAAGAGACCGTGGTGGCAGGAGAAAGGGAATAATTCTTCAAAAAGGTCTGATGGTAAGAAAACTATGTTTCTAGTTTGTGATAAATGTGGAAAAAGGCATGCTGGGGAATGTCTTCTAAATTCTGGAAAGTGCTACTGATGTGGTAAGATGGGACATAAGGCCCGTGATTGCACTGAAAAAGATCAAGGTGATGGTAAGTCCAAATTTGATTTGCAGTTAGTGAAATGTTTTAAGTGCAATGAGATGGGTCACTATTCAAACGAGTGTCCGAAAAAGAGCTCGAGTGATGGGAAGCAGTTAGGATACAAGAAGAAAGGGGTGGTGAAATCCTTTGCAACTACTTGATCAGATGTCGGGCCATCAAATGAAGTTGTACCAGGTACTTTGTTTGTTTTTTCAGATTATGCCAGTGCATTGTTTGATTTGGGGTCTACACATTCTTTCATCTCTGAAACCTTTTCTAGTAAAATGGGAATACCATCTCAAGAAATGACTCCTGAACTTGTGGTAAAAACACATGGGGGAAATGTTGAGGCAAAAAGAATTTATAAGAATCTTCCTATCCTTATCTGTGGAAAGAACCTACTTGCGAACCTTATTGTTTTACCTCTAGTGGAGTTTGATGTTATCCTGGGTATGGATTGGCTCTCTATTTACCATGCTAAGATTGATTGTAGAGCTAAAGAAGGTTATTTTCAGAAAGACTTTCAGTTTGTGTACAAGAATGAACCCTTACTGTTGATAACATATCAAGAGGCTGAGAAACTTGTAAAAGATGGAAATGAATGTTACCTTGCACACATCGTTGAAAATAAAGGAACTGTTCAGATTAATGATGTGCCAGTGGTAAATGAGTATCCGGGTGTTTTTCCTGATGAGTTGCCTAGAATAATACCAGACCGGGAAGTTGAGTTTATTGTAGACTTAGTTCCTGATGCTAAGCCAATTTCAAAACCCCCTTATTGAATGGATCAAATTGAACTTTTATAGTTGAAGGAGCAATTTCATGATTTATTAGAGAAAGGTTTCATTCGACCTAGGACATCACCATGGGGTGCTCCTCTTTTATTTGTTAAAAAAAAGATCATTCCATGAGACTTTGCATTGATTATAGATCCTTGAATAACATCACTATTAATAACAAATATCCTTTGCCTCATATCGATGATTTGTTTGATCAGCTCCAGGGAGCTCAGTATTTTTCAAAGATTGACCTGAGATCGGGGTACCATCAGCTGAAGTTAATGGAAGAAGATGTTCCGAAGACTGCATTTTGTACAAGATATGGCCATTATGAATTTGTAGTAATGCCTTTTGGGCTAACCAATGCACCTACTGTATTCATGGACTTAATGAATAAAATTTTCCATGAGTTCTTGGATAAGTTTGTGGTGGTTTTCATTGATGATATTTTGGTGTTTTCTAAAAGTAAAGAGGAGAATGAAAGTCATTTAAGGGTTATTTTGAAAACCATAAAAGAAAAGAAATTGTATCGGAAATTCAAAAAGTGTGAGTTTTGGTTGAAAAAAATTTCTTTCCTTGGTCATATTGTCTCTAAAAATGGGATAACTGTTGATCCTGCAAAAACAAAGGTTGTGGAAGAATGGCCAAGACCCACAAATTTAACTGATATTTGTAGCTTCCTTGTTTTGGAAGGCTATTACCGAAGGTTTTTTAGAAAATTTTCACGGTTATCTAGTCCAATGACTAAGCTAACTCGGAAGGGTGTTAAGTTTATCTGGACAAAATAATGTGATGATTGTTTTCAGGAGTTGAAAAGAAGATTGGTGAATGATCCAGTTTTGGCACTTCCTTCCAGGAATGGTGAGTTTGTTATCTACAGTGATGCTTCATTGAAAGGACTTGGTTGTGTCCTAATGCATAATGATCAGGTAATTGCTTATGCTTCACGACAGTTGAAAACTCATGAGGTAAATTACCCTACACATGATTTGGAATTAGCTGCTGTTGTTTTCGCTTTAAAAATTTGGAGGCATCATTTGTATGGAGTAAAATGTGAAATATATACCGATCAAAAATGATTAAAGTATATATTCACTCAGAAATAATTGAACCTGAGACAAAGGAGATGGCTAGAATTAATCAAGTATTATGATTTCACAATTCATTACCATCCGGGAAAATCAACTAAAGTGGATGATGCTTTGAGTTGAAAAAGTAATGCTTAATGAACAATGTTGCATTTGGAACGTGATCCTTTGGTTAAGGATCTGATGAACGTTGGCATAGAAGTTGTTGGTGCAGGATATCCTTCTGTTTTGTTTCAGGTATCAGTGAAATCTTCTCTATCAGACAGAATCAAGCAAGCACAGAAGCAAGACTGTGAGTTGCAGAAATAGGTAGAGCTAGTTCAGAAAGGTAAGTTGTCTGAATTCAACATTGATAATGATTTGTTTTGAGATTTGGGAAGAGATTGTGTGTGCCTTGTGATTCACAGTTGAAGAGAGAGTTGTTATGTGAAGCTCATAGTTCTCCGTTTTTAGTTCATCCTGGCAGTACTAAGATGTACAGAGATCTGCAGGAGTATTACTGGTGGGATGGAATGAAAAGAGATATTGCTGATTTTACTGTGAAGTGTTTGACATGTCAACAGGTTAAAGCAGAGCGGCAGTTACTGAAAGGGATGCTTCAGCCTTTACCAGTGCCAGAGTGGAAATGGGAGAATATATCCATGGACTTTGTTGTGGGATTACCGAAGACATCTCGAGGTAATAATTCAATCTGGGTTATTATTGATCGCTTGACTAAATCTACTCATTTCCTTGCAATACGAGATACTTTTTCCCTAGATCAACTTTCCCGTTTGTATCTTAAAGAGATATTCAGGTTACATCGAGTTACTCTCTCCATTGTATCTGACCGTGATCCCAAGTTTACTTCTAACTTTTGGAAAGGCCTTCAGAAGTCATTGGGTAATGAATTAAATTTTAGTACAGCTTTTCATCCTCAATCAGATGGACATTCAGAACGAACAATTCAAACTTTGGAAGATATGCTACGTACTTGTTCGATGGATTATCAGGGAAGTTGGGACCAACATCTTTCTTTGGTTGAATTTTCATATAATAACAGTTTTCATTCCAGTATACATATGGCACCATTTGAGGCGTTATATGGGAAGTGATGTCAAACTCCATCTTTCTGGGATGAAGTGGGTGAAAGGAAGCTGATGGGACCGGAATTGGTAGAAGAGTTTCCAGAAAAAGTTCAGCTGATACAGAAACACATGAGAACAGCTCAGAGCAGGCAAAAGAGTTATGCGGATAACCGGAGGAAGGATCTATATTTTGAGGTAAGTGATCATGTTTTTCTCAAAGTATCACCATGGAAAAGTGTGATGCGATTTGGTAAGAAAGGAAAGCTGAGTCCAAGGTTCATTGGACCATATGAAATTCTGGAGAGAGTTGGATCAGTTGCATAACAAGTGGATTTACCTCCGAGTTTATCTCAGGTACACAATGTTTTTCATGTTTCAATGTTAAGGAAGTACATGCCAGATCCATCTTATGTTTTGAGTCTAGAGGTAGTTCAGCTGGAAGAGAACCTATCTTATGAGGAACAACCGATCCAGATTCTTGACCACAGGGAGCAGGTATTATGGAATAAGGTGATTCATCAGGTAAAGGTTTTGTGAAAAAAACCACATGATTGAAGAGGCAACATGGGAATCTGAAAATGCAATGAGGGATAAATACCCCCCACTTATTCGATAAGTAAATAAATTGCAGGGGCGCAATTTTATAAAGGGGGGAAGGATGTAACATACCAAGTAAGTAATGAATAATAGATATTTTTATCTATGTATATTTATGAATTAGATTGTGTTTTAGAGGCTTAAAATGAGAATAAATCCAATCTTAAGCATGGAATGCACTAATATTTTTAAAAGATTATTTTACTGCCTTTTGATGGCAAACCATTTTGAAATCAAACTTTTGAAAATTTTATAAGCTCTATTTTTCGAAATAAACTTATTCTTTATGATTGGGACATTTAAATTTACTTTGCGTAAATTTTTGGTATTTTTTCGATAAAGTTCATTTTTTAATGAATAGTGAAAAATGTTGTATTTTAATTCAAAACCGCTTTTTAATCTAAGTTATTTATATGATTAGATTATATTTCCAATTTGTTTTAAAGTTAAATTAGAATATATTTTTACCATTTAATACAATAGTGGTCGTTGGAATTAATTTCACTTTGAAATTGGACTTAAACTAGTGTCAATCTTTTGATACTTATTGTTTCATAAAAACATGCTATTTTCTCTGACAGTGGGAATTAATTATTAAAATAAATAATGTAACTTATATGTTTTGAATTTTTTAAAATAGACATCATTTTTGAATTCGGAATATCAAATATATATTAGGGTGATGTTTTGGTTTTTTTCTGAAAAACTTCAATTTTTGATGAATAGTGAAACCACTAAGTGGTACTTAAAAAAACTGATTTTTCGTTTAAATGAAATTTTACCACCTCCGTGTTTTGAATTTCAAAAAATCCGACATACATGGTTTCCATTATGAAGTAAAATGTGGTTCAATGGGATTAAAATAATTTTTTGGTGAATAGTAACTTTTAAGTTTATTAATCGCGATTAGAGGTAATTAGTGTAGTTTAAGGTAAAAATAATGTTTTAATAATATAAAATGACCTAGAAACATGTCCTACCTTTATTGGATATGTCATGGCCGACCAAGAAAACCCATAGGTCGATTTTTGGGACCCCATGGAGCCACTTGGGTAAGATAATGACATTAATGCCTTTTATTTAAAGTAAAAGTAAAAATGACACAAACATGAGTTGTTTTACTAAAACAATTTTTAAATGGGTTTGTACAAGTAATATTTTTGACTATAAATATTAATTGGAAATATAAAAAGATTTCCTACAAAATGATATTTTTTTTATAATTTTTAGACATTAAATAAATTAAATTATTTATGACATCATGATGATGCAGCGATTACCTCATTAATGAAGGATTTAAATAAAATGAAAAGATAATATTAAAACTATAACTTACACTTGTCAAAGACCTATTGGATGAGTATATTTAGAACCCTTATCACATTATCCTCAAAATACATCAATATGGGACCTTTAAAATCCAAAACTCATTTGAAAATAAAGTAACCTTTTATACCTTTCCAAGAGTGCCCCTCCTCTCCTCTTATAAAAGGCCCCCACCTATAGCACCTTACCCACACTTCCAAAGCCTTTGGCTCAGCCAAAACCTGCCCATTTTGTCTCTCCACATCCCTCTATAACTCTTAGAAGCCTAACTTTGGGCAGAAGTCTTCCCATGGAAGCCTTTGAGCTCAAATCAAAAAGAGTTACCCGATTTAAAGGTAGTGTCTTCTCTTGTGTTCGTATGTTTTATTTTTCTTCTACAACCCTCTAAACTATTTTTATTCATTTATTTTGTAACAACACAAGTATCCTCAATGTACTAGGATGTTGTTATAAGAAGGATTCGAGTTACACTTACACACACCTACATATAATGGTTAAAGAACATACTATTTCCGTGGATGGCGAATTTCTGCCTCACGAAACGATGATTGTTCAACACTCATATAAAACCTTCAAAGGTGGACATTAAGATGTCACTATATTTATATATGATATATAATATGTTTATTTTTTACTTATGCTTCTGTATTTTTCATTTATGGAATAACTTTATGGTTTCCATTATGGGTAAACGCGATATCTTCATTTTAGGAAGTGCGAACTACCACCCCCTCAAAGTGATTTGATTCGTTAATACCATATGTGGTATGTATAAAGGATAGATTTAATGATATTATATATGATAAAATACTGGAATTATAATACTATTATGTATCATTATGTTTTAATTCCATTAAATATGAAATAGAAATGGAAGTAGCGTTCATGCGTACGTACGGCTTACCGTCTCCATGAACGGTGCATTTCATTTCTTACCTCTAAATGATTATGTAATATTATAAATGCATGCATATAATGTATATATATGATATATATGATATCTAAATCATGAGTATAACTCTGGATATAATGGATACATGAACAACTTGTAATTATAAAGAGTTTATTTTTGACTCAAGTACCAAGGATCGTTAAAACGACCGTTAATAACTTAAATAATTACATAGTGTTCATGACATGGTAATAAGTGATATAAAAGGAATAATGAACTTGAAAAAGGTTCTTAAGAAAGTAGAAATTGACTCAAGTTTATTATTCAGGACATTAAAGAACGATCGAGTCAAGTCGGACCTGAGGTAAGGAACTTCGTCTCAATCTCCATTCATTGAGGCATATTTTGTTTTATACGTAACTTTATTTTATACAGTGTATAAACCCCTTTGACTTTTATGTTTATTAAAAATGAATATTTTTTATACGAAGCGTTTACTAAACGACAAAAGGGAATGTTTTTGTCGTACGTATGAGGCGACAACGACTTCTCCACCGCCGTGACCATTATTTGAGTTTCGGCTTCCTCTACACGCCATACCGTTTTTTAAAAGAAAAATAAATACCGTGTTTTACTTTTCTTTTATTTTGGTATTAAAAATTGTTTTCATAATGTTTTTATATCAATGTGTTGTATTGATATCTTGTGATTGATAAGTGGAAATGTTATGTTTCCTTTATGTATGTTTTATGTGATATGATTATGTTATGGTTCTTGGGCATTATTATGAAGACGGGTGGTTCCGTGATAAACTAAGGGCGGGTGAGCCCGATATAGCTCTCTAATGCATTGGTTAATGTTAAGGAGTTAAACGTTAAGATTTATCCGAAGAGATTTAGGGAATATACTGTGATGGGTATTCCAAACGTAACCAAGAGGGTTACTCCCTACGTAAGAATGTTATGAATGCCTCAAGTTACCTTTATGTCTTATGATTTCTATGATTTATTCATGATTTGATGAGGTATGTTAAAGTGATAATGTTTTATGGGCAAAGTATGATTTAATTATTATGTATATATGAACTCATGTTTCCTTTCCATACTTTTATAACCCTTACTGAGCTTTTTATGCTCATCCAAGTTTTTGAAATGTTTTTCACAGGTCAAGGGAAGGGTACTTGATATGATGATAGTGTCAAGGAAGTGTTAAGAAAGAATCCATGTTTTATTTTAGATATGTTTCCGTTGATGGGAAAAAATTAATACTATCTTTTAATGTAACCACTTTGTTTAAATGTGGGATGTAATGTATGTTTTATGATCTAATTATCTAAAACTCCAAACCTGAAAAGATCCTCAATGTGTAATCTTGTAATAACTCAAGATTAAGTAAGGTTTAAGGCTGGGGCCTTATATATATGTTATTATTTTTTATATCACAATACATGCCTTTTTATATCATTATTTCATGCCTTCTAACCCATGTGGTAAGATTTATTCTTATGATTATTTGATTACTGGGCCTTTTAACTCATCCCTTTTTTCATGTTATCCAAATATTATCCTATAAAGATGTTTTAGAATAGTATAAGTTAGGATCTCAATGTGAATATTTAAAAAAATATGTTTTTATGATGTTTAAGTTTGTATCTATTCCACCAAGATACTAGACTTTACGATCCTTGTCATATAATATGATGTTTAATTTTGCATAAAATCTTGTAATGATATGTGTAAAAGGATAGGGTCGCTATATGAATATTATTAACTAAATTATGATATATGTATATATATTACCTATTAAATACAAATTAATTTATTAATTCATATGAATTAAGTACTCAATATTTTTATAAAGTTATTTTATGCTTTAGAAATACATTTAAAAAAAATTATTTTTATTGCTTTTTGTGGGAAAATAATATAATTAATTTATGGAAAATATATAAATATTATTTTATAAAAATAATATTTTTTAAAATCATCATATTGATATTATATTAGGGTAATTTTTTTTTTGAAAAGATTTATTTTCCTATGAATAGTAAAAAATAATGCATTTTATTGAAAACTGTATTTTAATTTAAAGACTTTACAAGGTAAAATTAAGTTTTTGATTAGTTTTAAATTTAAATTAGTTAATTATTATTTAAAATAATCTATTTATGTTTTTATGTGTTTTTTATACTTGAATTTAGTATAAAACATTTTATATTTAAAGATGAGAATTTTCTAAAAACCTTTTTTTTCATTTTAAAGGTTTAATTTTGAATTAAAGTATAAAAATTACATGTTTTAAATTCGAAAAAATGGATTTCTTATTTTTAAGCGTTAGGTAAAAATTAATGGATTATGTCCCTTTTAATGTTGGTGAATATGGGTAGCAAACTTAGTAATTTTATTACCATGGTAATGGGTAAATCATGTAATTTAGGTTACAAATAAAATGATAAGGACTATAAAATTATGTTAACATGTGATTAAATTTTATTTTATATTTATACATAGACCATAAAAATCAATGAGTCAATTTTATGATCTTTTGGGGCCACTTTTTTGAGATTATGACATTTATAGTTTTTGATTTAAAGAA